>CM019119.1:35154037-36386537 GCA_009720345.1 Fragaria iinumae
GCTGCATTGTTGTCACCCCTCCGGCAGAGTCCCTTTATAATTGTGCTGAAAGTAACCACATTGGGAACGCAATGACCTCCCTGCAACATTTTGCTGAAAATCCCTGCTGCCTCTTGAATTCTATTCTTGAGAACAAAGCCGTTGATTAGAGTACTGTAGCTGATGACATTCGGTTGGAGGCCCAATTTGAAGAAGTGTCCCAACACAGATAGACTAGATCCCATTTGATTTAAATGGCAAAAGCAATTCATGATAATAGATAGAGTATACTGATCAGGACGAATTCCGCACTGAACCATTTGTTTACTCATAGCTATGACAGGCGAATAATGTTTCATTTTGACAAGCTGAACCAATATCTGAGTGAAGCGGACAACAGAAGGAAGAGATCTTCTTTGAAGCATTTCATCGAACATGTTCAAGGCATGTTCAAGATCTCTGACTCTGGGCACAAGATCCCCTCGACGGGTTTCTCTAGACCTTGCTGGGTCTGAAGGTTGAGAATGAAACGCTCTACTTGTTCTGCTCATGTAATTGCTGATGAAAACAACAACGGTGGTGGTAGGGTGAAGAACTGAGTTACCTCTTGTGCTGCTGCTGCAACAAGAAGACGTTATGCGCATCATTTTCAGCTTTCCACAACGATCAAGTCTTCACTTTTAAGTCTGTGTATCTCCTCAATTTCACAACTGAGGTCTGCTGTTTTGAACCTCTGAATCTGTGAGAGCTTTGCCAAATCGCCAAAACTCAGAAAGAGTGCATTTTGTTTCAGGTATAGATTCCGCCACCCATTCACGCAACAACTTTCATGCCTTCATGTCATTGGGTAAAGAGGGGGAGAGGAGAGCCCAGTACACTCGCCTTCACAGGCCCAGCATGTTAAGAAGAAAAAGGTATTGATCTAGTTTTTTTTTTTGGCCCAGCACAAAAGGATATGTAAGTCTGGCTTCTTCTGGATGATATCCTACCTGAATTTTGAACCTCAACAACTAGGGCAAACAAAATTCAAAATAAAGTATGTTTCTTATTTCTTAAGGTAATGTGGAAAAGAAAAAAGAAAAAAGAAAAATGATTAGGGCGAGAGCCCAACACTCAACCTGAGGGTATTTAGTTATTTGATTTTCAATTCAGAGCCTCAAGAGGGGTTTATGGCCTTTGATAGTTGGAAGTTCCAAACATAGGATCAATAGCTTCTGCATTTTCATGAAGAACACGAGTACAATATGGACTAAACACTCTTCAATCCTCAACTAGCACACATCCGCAACAAATCACAAATTTAAACAGCACTTCACAACAGGAAATAGGAAGAGTTATTCAGTTAGGAATACAGGAAGGGTTATCCGGTTACTTCTTGGCAAAACTGATGGCGATGGGACTTTGAGGGGTGACTTTGAAGCCTTGAAGGGACTGCATGGCCATGGATGACTGTACGTCGTCTTCATATTCTACAAAGGCAATGCCTGGCTTTGCATCAATCATTCGAACTTCCTTAAATCCTGGGAATTGTTTGAAGAGTACTTCCAGCATATCGCTAGTGGTTTCATAGGGCAAATTCTCTATGAACAGAATGTTATTAGGAGCAGCTGTTTCTTTTGCATTTGGATGACCATTGCGGTATGAGCTCTGCTGATAATACAACACAGAATTCAAATGAATCAACCATACTTAAAACAAACACACATTTTTCAACATTAGAGTTGTAGTTTATAAAATAAATACACTTACGGTTCTGCCTCCATTTTCAGTAGCTCCACCATTTGCTGGAGCAGATTGTGGCCCTTCTTCAGTTCGCCGCTTTCTATCAGCAGCTGCACCAAACCATTGTTTATCAGATTATGACTTGCATATAAGATGAGAAACTAATTTGAGCAAACATTTTCTTTTACACTAAAAACTACAAATCTCAATGTTTAGGAGCAGCCACTTGGTTATCTTACCCGATAAACCTAGGTCAATAATAATTCAAGAACAATACGATATGTGAATCAGAAATAGATGTTAAAGTTTGACCAAGTTCAAAGTAATGACTGCCTTCTTTATAGTCATACCTTAAGCAAATGATAGTAGTTGCTCAAACTATTTAAATCATATTACTTTCTTTATTGTCAGTATCCACTTACCCTACACCGTATCTCCCATCTAACAGCCTCTATTGGTTCAAGTGAAAGCAATGTGCTTTCGAGATCCATGATAATTAAGTCTCACTTAATCTAACAAGCAAGCCAGACCCTCCCTTTTCATTTCTTAAACCATTTATTTATTCATTCTAACCCTAGTATTGCTATGCCATTATTATCTGACATGCTATTAAATTGCTTCAAGACTATATAAAATTTTAAAATAAGATAGTCACCTCTTTCTTCTTGCTTCCTTTTCTTATCTCTTGGAACAAAGCTTCCTTCTTCTTTGGCGATGCAGTCTGACTTTGTTTTTGCATATTGAATCCTCTGCATGACACCGATACATCATTAATTTTCATATTTAAATAAGAAAGTTCAATGGATATGAAGCAACAAAGAAAACATCAGGGTATAAAGCTGTAACCAGCAGCATTACGCCAGAGAATCAAAACAGAGTTTACTTTGACATTTATAGTCAACACATCCTTGAGTCCATTTTTTTTTTTACAGAACAGGTATAGGTATTTGATGACCTTATCTTTCAATGTATGTAATGCACTAATGCCTATGCCAAAAGAGACATGGCATGGGTATACACAGACACACACAAACACACGTAAGAGCCTGTAATCTAACGGAAGAAGTAAGGTTAGAAAGGAAAGCTTGGGACCATAACAAACATATACAGCATAGATGCTATAAACTAACAAATATTCAGACTCACCATGGGTTTATCATAAAACGGAAAATTCTGCATCTGCCGCACAGCATTGCTGGCAGATGTCACTTCAAGAAATGCAACCCATGCTTGCCCTCGGAGCTTGGGTGTCTTCAAGGCAACAACATCCAAAATCTTTCCATACTGAGAGAACAAGCAATAGAGAGACCTCTTCAATTCTGCAAAGAGAATAGAACATTGTCATCACTTAAATTACATACAAAGCTGCGCAAAAGCTTAGAAAAGCAAGATGCCAAGACTCTAACAGAACAGAAATTTGTCAATGCAACTACCTATACACTATTGTTTCCTCAAGTTTCAAGATCCAACACGCACCCAAGTTGACCAGAACCATTCAGAACCCCACATAAAAAAAAAAACTAACATTGTGATTGTTTTATGCAGTTCAAACGAACAGACTCTTCTTGTAAATTAGGCTAACGAGACTCTTGAAATAATTACTTCAAGGTTGATAAAACCTGCCTTTTGAGTTTAGTCGAAACGAAAAGCATTAAATCACAACAACACATTTATCTAGTGATTTCAAACCCCTAACGTAAATAGTTAAAACTAGATAGCCAAATCTAAATCCCCAATCCAAATCCATAAAACCCTAATGCCAGCATCCCTATCAATCCCTGCAATTAGTTTCATGACCATACGTTCTAACTTCTCTAGCTCCTCATCAATTAAACCCAATTTTCTTCAAATTCGCCCCAATTCAAACTAAAACCCTAAACCTCTACTTGAGCGAAGGAGAACCCAGAAGCAAAATTACAAAAGAACCCAACTCAATCAAGCTCTTACTACTAGCTTTAGGTGTTAAAGAGTCAAATTTGGGTTCTGTTATAGTCGCATTCTCAGTTTTATCTCAGTAACTAAACAAGGGGTGCAGTAGAAAGAGAGGCTTACCTTCTTTTTTGACTTTCTCGTTCAGATTCTTGATGTATATGGTCTGGTTTGGCGGTATGTCCCCGGAAAGCATGGTCGCAGAGAAAGAGAGAGGAGCTTCGAGAATCTGATTCGAGTTTCAGATAGAGAGAGAGAGAGAGAGAAAGAGAGAGAGAGAGCCCTAGGAATACAACAGACGCCTCGCTAATTATTAACAGCCCACATACTATTGGGCTTGGGTTTGTTTTACTATCCTTTTCGGCCTTTGGGTTTCATTTAGTTCTCTTTTTTCTTGCTAGTTTTTTTCCTCGATGAGCAAAAAATAAGAATTTTTGGCCACGTGGTATGGGAAACGGGCAAAAAGAGAGAAAGAGGGAGAACCTGAATTTGACAAAAAAAACAAAAATGAAAAATATTAGAAAAACGACCTAATTGATGCATCTATTCCAAAGAATATCAACATGTCAAATATTATTTGGTCTAGTAGTGATATAGTGTATTTTTCATATGTTAGAGTTGTAAGTTTGACTCAAGAAAGACTAGTTATAGCATCGAAATTGATTATGATGCAAATAGATGTTTCCCTTGACCCATAAAACATGTATGGTCGATGAGACAAGTCTTTTCAAGATCGAATGGGAGACCAGTTTTACTGGTACGTGCGACCATCGATGTGTTTATAGCTATTTGATCGGCGGTCATAGCCATATATAGTCATTTAGTTACTCTAAGGGGGTGTATTATATTTAGATTTCTACATACTTTTTTTAAGTGATGGATTTAAAAAGAATTCTTAGATTTATGCAGATTTATAATAGAAAATGACATCCTACTACCATAGACAGTTGCAAAACACAGAAAACTCATTTTACAACAGATTTAAACAAATAAGAACATAAACTCAGACTCAATATCATATAGCAAGACATGTAACCTGAATCTAATGTGTAAAATTACCAAAATACTGAAGTTTTCAACAAAATTACGTGTTATGCCATACCCTTCCCTCTCTCTCTCTCTCTCTCTCTCTCTCTCTCTCTCTCTCTCTCTCTCTCTCTCTCTCTCTCTTCGATCGATTTCTCTGATCTCGATGTCCAATCGATCAGTTTTACTCTTATTCCAATCGTGTTCGCCATGGGTATTGTGAATAGTTTTACTCTTATTCCAATCGTGTTCGCCATGAGTATTGTGAATTGTGAGCTTGATTGATCCTCCCGTTAATTCTGTTTGTTTTCTCTAATTGTGATTTTTTTTTCATTCATTTTTGAAGGTTTTGATATGCAAAGTATGGATTATAGTGTTATGAGATAAATCTGTATGGCTATGGTTAATGAGATAAACCTGTATGGCTTATGGTGTTATGATATGCAAAATTGCTTTGGAACAAGCAGTAGCAGAACTAGAGGATTGCATAAGCATATTTGAGGAATGTGCAGTAGCAGAATTAACCTTCATTGTTAAATCTTCAAGTAGTAGCATAATTGGATGACAACGAGTGAGGTAGTAGCATAACTGGACAATGACGAGTACAATAGAATTATTATGTGCTACTTTATTATGATATGTGCTTGTTGTAATTGAATAACTTGTGCTACTGTGTTATGATGTGCGCTTGTTGTAATCAAATCACTTGTGCTACTGTGTTTTGATATGAGCTGTTGAAGGAATGTTAACCCCCTGCTACTATATTTACTGGAATTAGCTGCTACTACTGAGTCATTGAAAACCTGCTACTACATTAGCTGAGCCACTAAAAACCTGTTACTACTACTTCTAGTGGAATTAACTGCTACTACTATTGAGATGTTAACCCATGCTGCTACTTCTACTGGGATGTTAACCTCTGCTACTACTTCTACTAGAATGTTAACCTCTGCTACTACTTCTAATGGAATATTAACCTCTACTACTACACTAGAATTAACTGCTACTACACTAAGTTAATGAAAACATGATATTGTATTCCATTTACTGAAAAATCTCAAAAGCTGTTATTATTGTACGTATTGAAAATAGCTGCTACTACATTTGCTGAGCCACTGTAAACCTATTACTGCACTTACTAAAGCTGCTGCTACACTAGCTGAACCACTAAAACCATGCTACTACATCTGTTGGAAGTGTAGTTTTCCAGCAAAACATGCTACTACATTAGCTGAGCCACTAAAAACCTGCTACTACTTCTAGTGGGATGTTAATCTCTGCTACTATTTTCTACTAGAATGTTAACCCCTGCTACTACTTCTATTGGAATTAACTGTTACTATTACTAGGATGTTAACCCCTGCTACTACTTCTACTAGGATGTTAACCTCTGCTACTACTTCTACCGGAACATTAACCTCTACTACTACTTCCACAAGAACATTAACCCCTGCTACTACTTCTACTGGGATGTTAACCGCTGCTACTACACTGGAATTAACTGCTGCTACACTAAGTTATTGAAAACATGCTACTATATTCCATTTACTGAAAAATCTCAAAATGAGAGACTTTTCTCTTCTAAAAACATATTTAATTAGTGTAGGATTAGTTTGGTAAATTAAACCATGACACATGGCATGCAGAGAAAAGATTGTCCTTAATTGTTAAAAAATGTCTTTATTTGTTTAACAACAACACAAGTGGGTTTATTTGTGTTTCAAATCCTTTTGGAGGATGTATATGTGATTTGCTATTTATAAAAAATCTATTAGATTCATATAGATTTTAAAACCTAAACTTTTTATAATTCTTGAAAACAAATGATAAATTTGTATGGATTCTCGTAGAATTTAATAAACATTTTATGATTCATCACTTATCAACATAAACATGTAACATGAGTTGATAAAGAAAAGTAATAACATGAAAACTTTGCAAGTTAAGCTCTATATGTGTACCAAACCTTTCACTAGTAGAAATAAAGGCTTAAGCGACGGGAACAAATCTTCGGCTAAGTGCCTATTTTTGTCGTCATACGACTTAAGCGACGAAACCAGCGTCACTTAAGATTTGTCGTATATGACGCGTCTCATAGGCACTTAAGTGACAAAAACGTAATATTTGTCGCCTAAGAAAACAGAAAAGGGACGAAAATTGTTTATGTCGCCACAGATCAAGGCGACGAATAATTACCTTAAGCGACGAATTGTTTTCGTCGCTTAAGTTGTTCAGCGACGTATGTTCTCTTGTCGTTTTACTATTAAGCGACAAAACTTTTTAGTTTAGCGACGAGTTTGTTTTCATCGCTAGATTTAATGCGATGAAAGTTTCCATCGCTATAGCCTTATGCGACAGAACACTTTTTTGGCCTGTCAACTTTAAGCGACAAAAATAAGCATCTTAACAGAGAAAATTTTCGTCGCTTAGGTTTTAGTTTTTTTTGAAAAAAAAAAAATATTATTTTTATTATTAAGAGATAGAATAACTCAAAAATATATTATTGTAAGTAAATAATTAATTACTGTAAAACCAAAATAAATTAACCGAAATATTTATATTACTAATAATAATAAAGTTATCGTACCGACCAAAAGAAATACTAGTTAATATTGTTTGTACAGTTATTTCAACTAGAAAAATCTACTGATTTCCTAAACTAATCGAAGAAGTGTCAAGGCCCCTATCATCATCGTCGTCTCGAGGTTGTTGGCTTGCGACCGAGGGTGAACACATAGGCTGTAGCCCTATTCGAGCCATGATTTGATCCATTTGCAACTTCAAAACTTGATAATCTGCAGCAGACTGCTCATCGATCTTCTTAGCTTTTTGGTCCCTCTCTGGTGCCTCTGCCGCCTCCTTTCTAGCAGCTTATATCGCCTCATTATTCGGTCGAGAGCATGAAGGGGAAGATGTTGACCTTGTGCTCTTCTCTAGGACGTCTGCTCGTCCAATACCACGAAGGTAAGACCCTTTTGTTTCTCCCATAGCGTTTTTGACAACACTTAGTTGAGTTGGCCAATCCAAAGGAGGTAGCTGATCCGGTGGGATGTCCGGGTGTTGAGTACTCTGCAAAGTCTTGGCAATAGCAGTCTGTTCCTTCAACTTTTCCTACAATTATAAAATAATATACACAACTCAAATTATAATGCTGAGATACCAAATGCATGCTAACAACCTTGTTATTTTCAATATTATACACCATAGACAATATACACATACAATAGCTCACTTCACAAATCAAACAACTAGACAATACACACAGTAGCCAAAACTATCAACTCTCCCATTTGTCTTAAGAAATATGCTTCCCAGGTAATAAAAGGTCCATCAAACTGAATCCAAATTTCTAAGTTTGTTCTCATACAAGTAGGAGGGGTAAGACACATGCTTTACTCTTAATGTTGTATGGGATTTTAACATTGAGAAGGTCACATTATAAGAAGGAAAAGAAAAAGGACAATCAATAATACGTCATCTTTCTTATCATCATGATGAGATTTATACATGTCTATAAGCAAGCATCCTGCCCTGATGTGCATGTATGTTAGTAAAGTATTCAAACTGATGATAAAATAGTCTTTTATACCATATACATCATGAAAACATTTTGGTTTGTATTATAGGACTGAACAGACAAGCACACTAAACAAATAGCAATACCAACACACAAAAACTTGCAATACTAACTCTTGAATACTAATAGGTTGTAAATTTGTTAGGTAGTAATACAAGGTCATTGACAAAAGAGAATATAGCTTTCAGACCTGGAAATATTATATCTGACAGATTATGTCTTGGTTTACTGTTTCATTGAATAAGTAAGTTTGTTAAGCAAGTGATGGTGTATAATGTTTTACCTCTTCTTTCAATTTTCGGATACTACCAGGCCATTTATAAACAAATGTCTGAGAAGTGGGTTTTCAAAATGTCCTAGGTACAAAATAAGATATGGAGTAAAGTTGAAAGATTAGTTGATTAGCAACGAGCTAAACAAATGCAGACACAAGCATGATCAATGGCATGAAACTCTTAGTATAATGTATTTAGAGAAACCTTATTGATAGAACACTCATCCAGAAATAAAAGTTTAACATTAGGTTGGAAACACACACTAAACTTCAGGACTCTACTTCCAGTATCTAACAAGTAGATCATATGCACTGAAATCTCAAATGTTGCAAAGCAGCATAGTACACTGAAGAACAAGGAAACAAAGCATCGTATCGTGGACTAGCCAATGCACACATTAGCAACACTTAGGCAGCCAAAACTATCAATTCAAAGTTCAAAATTTTTCCTACTAAACATTGAATTACTTTCAACATTAAGTACAATACAAATACACAAAACTACTACAAGACTATTACTACTGCAAGACTATTCAGATTATCTGAAAATGGAGATTCTCAAATGATTTTGTGAAAATAAAAAACAGAAAATGCATATGACATAAATTTGAATAGCAAATAGCAAATACACCAAAACCCTTTCCATTATTATTTGTCATTGAATCTAAACCATTTATATTTAAACACTAAACCATTATCCTTAAGGCATTAGGTGATACTTACATAATGCTCAGCAGCTTTAGGCTGGTTGATGTCATATGTCACCGGGTACACGTCAACCACTGGTAATGAAGCACTCTTTTCCCTTAGCTCGGCCACCCGGTAAATGATAGGTTTCTTCCCTGAGTGGTGCTCCAACTCCTTCTTACCACGGTTGCTAGAGTTGGCAACCGATCGTCTTTGCACAAGACCAAGTACATGATCAAAACAGGGTGTAAAAATAAGTCCCTAAAAATCTGATCCTCAAGCTCTCATAAGTTTCTATCTTGGTTGCTCAAACCAAGTTCAATAATAGAACTATGAAATCACCTATATATACCTATATACTACTAAGACTAAATTGACAGTCAAAGTACCAACTTCATTGCCACAAACACAAGGCCAAAACTCAACAGTTATATCCAATTTAAATCCAAATTCGCAACTGTATGCAGTAACCAAAACTCATGCAATTCAAACTAAGATTTAATCATACCACATAATCAGAACAGGGTGTACAAGTAACTTCAATTCATACCACTCATGCAATTCAAAGTACCAACTTCATTGCCATAAACACAAGGCCAAAACTCAACAATCATATCCAATTTTAATCCAAATTCCCAACTGTATGCAGTAACCAAAACTCATGCAATTCAAACTAAGATTTAATCATACCACATAATCAAAACAGGGTGTACAAATAACTTCAATTCATACCACTCATGCAATTCAAAGTATCAACTTCATTGGCTCAAACACAAGGCCAAAACTCAACAATCATATCCAATTTTAATCCAAATTCCCAACTGTATGCAGTAACCAAAACTCATGCAATTCAAACTAAGATACCTATATACCACATAATCATAACCAGAATCTTATACCAAAACTCAATTTATACTTTGTACTTGTCCTTCTATCTCATAACCAAAACTGAATTTATACCTTGTACTTCTTCGAATCAAAATGCGTCCAAAGCCACTCCCACTCATCCCGCCTGTGCAAAAGCTATTCAGGAATCACGTCTCTCCTCCCGAGCTTGTGAATCTCTGACAAGTCGTGCTTCCATTCACGGAATATACTTGCCGCCCTTTTATTGATCCATTTAATGGCTTTTATATCATTAAAATCAATGATAAAAAAAACACTGGAAGACATAGAAAACAAGTCTCCATTAAGTTGCAATGATGTAGGGAATCAAAATACCAAAAAAATTAACTGAAAGTTATCTTAACTTACAGTGAGACCGTCAGAAAGCTTCTTCCTCTCCTCCTTGTCTAAATCATACCACGATTCCTTCTTCATTGCCACTTTTTTTTTTCGTATGATGCTTCCAATACTATTGACAAACAGAGTGCATACATCAGAATTACGAGGTCCATCAATAACGTCCCAATCAAAGTCCAAGTCGATCTTCTTCCCCGTGCTTTTCACAATATCAGACACCTTTGCGTTGTTCACCACACCCCGGTTTCCTTTCTGGGGAGATCCTCCGCTTTTCTTCGGTTTCCGGCGAGCGCTGAAAACCCTGGGTGCACCTTCACATGGTGTTTCTACTACTGGGGTCATTGACTTGTCATCGTCGTCGGTTAGAGGGGGAGTCAACTCAGCAAGGGATCCTGGAGGCACCGTCGTCAGAGTGGCTTGGTTGGATCTGGTAGAAGAGGAGTTGTATTGTTGCGCACACTCTAGTTGCAAACACTCCTCCGCCTCCTCCCGAGCTTTCCTTTTCCTGAGCGTCGCTAGCATCTAGGTAGTCAGAGGAGGATGTGGCTGGGTTTTGTGAGCGATGGAGGAGGTGGAGGTGATATTTAGGGATTTCGAATAAGAGAAAGGGATTTAGGGATTAAGAAGGTGGCTGAAGTCAAATGCGAAGTGGGATAACAGGATTTCGATCAGTAGGAAGGGGTTGGGCAAGAGGAGGAATAGGGAGTTTGGGAATTGGACCGGTAAGGAGGAAGAAGGAGTTTGGGATCAATTAAGGTTCTCGATCAGTGATTCTGAAACAATATATAGTAACAACTGAGTGACGAATACCTTTATGGCTTTTGTCGCTTAAGTTCGTTCAAATTTGGGCCAAAATTTGGGAATGAAAAGCAGCTGGCCAAATATTTGGGTCAAAGCGACGATATGTTTCTTTTTCGTCGCCTAAGTGGCTTAAATTTTTGACTTTCCGCCAATGAATATACGTTTTAAAGCGACAAAAATGATAAATTGATCGCTTAAGTTGGAAAATCATTTATATTTCACTCTCTGCTAATTAATAGTCATAAAATGTTAGTAAAGTATAAAACTAAATCAATCGGAAATTATTATATATCACAACTAATAGAATAAATTCATTACATATATAATAATTAAATTCATGACATAATTAAATCGAAAATTTGATGTTTTAACACATCATGAGTTTTCAATCGCTATCAACGTAGTCTCTGTCTTCTAAATCATCCTCACTCACTTCATATGAATAATCGTCTAAGTCTTCCTCTTCGTCGTCAATGAAGTCCTCAGTTGGTGGGATGAATGGAAGTGAACCAAAGTCAAACTCTAAATTAGAAATGGGAACGTACTCGCGGGGTTGGAAGTGGATGTCGTTGTTGATGCGAATAGTCTCCATATCGGGGATATTAGACATCGAGGCTTCTTGATATGGTTCAAGAGTCACATTCTCAATATCTCTATTTCCAATACCCATCTCAAATGTAGTTGCATTGTAAATACCTCTATGTGACATCACGTTAACAACTTTCCAACCCCCACCCTCCTTTGGATCATCAAGATAGAAAACTAGTCTTGACATTGTGGCAACAATAAACGGTTGATTCTCATACCAGCTTGTGTATGTATTCACTGATAACAGACCACGATCCATCTTGGTACTCCTCGATATATTTGGGTCGTTGAACCATCTACACTTCAATAACACAACTGGCATACCAGTTGCGTAGACTAGCTCGACAACTGATACAACGACCCCGTAATATTCAGATCCGTCTTCCGTACCCACACACATCACGCCACTGTTTTGTGTCTTTCGACCATAATCTCGATGCAATGTCAAAAACTTAATGTCGTTGACTACACAAGCAGCATATATATTCACATGTTGCGGTTTACCAGTCAAATACGACAACTCGGGTTTGTAGAGTACACTATTTTCTTCTTGCAACTTTGCAACCTGAAAAAACATCAAAACATGTTAATTTTTTGGAATCACAAACACATGAAATTCTCGTGTAAAAATATGAAACTGAAACGCACAAATTTTCTGAAGTATTTAGGAAATGTCTTCTTCTGCATCTCTTCCCATCTGTCACCATATTTAATTTTGCAAAGTTGTTCATGTGGATGTCTAAACATGTCGACTTGGTCACAGTGTCGCAGTACCCACCAATGAGCCTCAACAATCTCATCATCGGTTAATCTTTCAGAAATTGGTAATTTTCCAAACAAACGGATATCATCAGAAACAACTGAAAGGTTGAATCTAGGTGTAATCTCACTGCCGACATGCTCTGTTTCTTGATGGAGATAATATTCACTATATGTTACACACTCATGTGCCTTGTATGCCTCTGCTATTGACCCATCTGGACGATATTTGTTTTTAACGTACCCTTATATCCGTCGAGTTGTCTTAAAGAAAATAAAAAGTCGGAGTTAGTTTATTGAGCTCGTCAATAATATATAAATCAAAGACATAAAGTTCTAGAAAATTGTAAATTTTTACCTTTCCATGGGAAACATCCTGTAATACCCTAGATTTTCATATCATTTTCCTTATATTATTCTCATATTTAATGAAGGATTATTTTTGGAAATTTATTATTGAGTTATGCGTAGTTGAAGTCGGGAGGTTATTTAAGGTGCCTTGACCTTTAAGAGACCAAAAAGTTGACTTTATTTTCCGTAAGTTATCTTCCAAAACTTACTTCATGAAAGTTGTAGAGCTCGTCAATACGAGTTCGTAGACATGCGGCACGCGTGAAACGGACGTCGTATGAAAAAGTTATGATCAGAGGAAGTTAGTTTCCGGGTTTGGAAACTGTATAAATAGAAAAATGTGGGGGAGCTATTTTGGGAAACCTAAAATTTCAGTCTTCCTCTTCTCTCTCCCGAACGCACCCGAGCTCTCTCTCTTCTCCAACCGAGTTCTCTCTCCTCCGGCCACCGTTTTGGACGCCGCCGGTTCCGTTGGGTCGGCACCGGTCTCCTCTCCACTGCTGGGGCAGTCTTGCATGCCGTCGCGCCGCCTGGAAGCCGCCATAAAGCGGCAGAGATGCTGATGTTCCACCGGAAAGCCGGCGATTTTGACGCCGATTCCGGCCAAGTTTAGGTGAGTCTTGCTCTCCTCTCTCTTCTAGAGATGTTCTTACCCCTTTGGTAATCTAGAAATTAAGTTTTGGGGCCGGTTTTGTAGGTATGGAATTTGTTTTCCGGGTTGGTTTTGCGTGGTGTTTTCTGGCCGATCCCGACCAAACGGGTTGAACCACCAGGTATTAAAGTTACTCACTTTGCTTCAATCTACAAGTTTCATGTTTTGAGTTTCCCCAAATTTTAAAGTTTGGTGGAGGCGCG
Source organism: Fragaria iinumae (assembly GCA_009720345.1). Lineage (NCBI taxonomy): Eukaryota > Viridiplantae > Streptophyta > Magnoliopsida > Rosales > Rosaceae > Fragaria > Fragaria iinumae. Next base: position 35,167,828 of record CM019119.1, read on the forward strand.
TGAAGCTCACTCGCCGCCGCCTGTGGCGGCGCGTGGGAGCACGTCCGGGCAGGGTAGAGGTCTTGTTTCCTGTGTTAGCTATTCCTTGTTGATGTTAGTGTGTTGTTGGTGTGTGAAGAATGAGTGTTGATTAGGTTTTTGCATTGTAGGTGCTAAGTTGGTTCTTGGTGTTCATTAGGTCGGAAACTTGGAAAGTTTGATTCTTGGAGGTAGTAGTGGTTGTTGTTGAGTGTCCGATGACCTTAGGAGGTCTTGGAGGAAGGATTACCCTTCTTTGGGCAACCTTTAGGTTAAGGGTACTTTAATCCTTGTTGAGAATTTTCTAAGGTTTTAATTGTGTAATTTTAGGTGGTTGTGAGGTTGTGGTGAGCTTGGCTCTTGTGTTTTTTGTGAAGACGCAACGGGAGTATTTAGGTGAGTAAACCTCACCATGATTCACTTTTGAACCAAGTTTAATTATGGTCATTTGAGGATGATATTGATTTTGATGTGATTTTAATATTTTGCTTTTATTGGTTTTAAAAATATATGAGCTTGATCGCCGACGGCTCATAGGTAAGATAAAACAAGTTTTCCTTATGTGTTATTTGAAGGCTCATATGATCATAATTTTATTAATTTGTGAGAAGCTATTCTTATGGAATAATTTATATTGTTCATATAATTATATCCTTGTGAAGGATATAATCTTATGATGTGGATCTTGTGTTGTTGATAATAATGTTGTGATATGATGATTGTTGGATAAATAGCCTAACCGGGTTCCAAGTCTTTAATTGGGTGATTGGTTACGGTTAAGATGCTATTTATTATTTTGTGTTTTGGTTTTGGACAGTCAAACCGGGTTCCAAGCCTTTGGCCAGGTGATTGGTTACGGTTAGGAATTAGAGCTCTAGTCCGTCTGTCGGTGTAGGTCATGGGAGATACTTGATGGTATCTGGGACCTATGGGTACACATATTGTTGTTGTAGGTCATGAGATGTATCTATTAAATATCTGGGATTCATGGGTGTTTTGGTCACGATCCTCAGCGCGCGGAGCAGAGGTAACTAGCAGACAAAGAGGGAGGATGAGTGTTGCGGGCGTGCCACCTCGCGGACAAGGAAAGAGGTTGTAGGGGTGCGCTTGACTTCTTGATCAGGCAACGGGGGGTTACAGGTGCCACCTCTGAGGAGGATTTACGAGCACAAGCGAATCGATACTCACGGCAGCGCGAGCAGAGCAGTTACAGGGAGTTCAAAGAGAAGCTGAAAGGGGTAGAGTCCGGAGAGCTCTGGAGAAAGACCTAGGCGGCGGCGCTTAGGGTTAGGGTTTCGAGGAAGGCTCGAAAGGTAACTGGGTTTTAGTTGTATTGTGTTTGTTGTTTGTATTGATTTGAGAGAGAGCTTTCTGTTAGGGTTCGAGCCCCCTTATATAGTGGTTCGGCAGAAGCAAAGTGATTAGAATCGAAGTCGGACTCTGAAACACTAATTCACAAGGACACTGCTTCGTCCATGCGAACCAACCAATTGGTGACACCTGCCCAGTTCGCACATTCCATTCCGCATAGGGCATTGCTTCCGCTTTGCCAACTGTAGACTCCTATGCGAACTGCAATTAGGAGCATCCTCATCTCGCGGGATGCTACAGGATGCTATCTCGCGTGCTTCTGTAGCTCGCGTCCATTTCGCGGGCTATTGCAGCTCGCGAGCCTTAGAAGGGCTTTTTATATTTAATGGGCCACAGGGGTTGGCCCGAAGCATGTCAAAGTCTTCAACGTTTGTCGTGGTGCGCGCGGACTCCGCCTGTCGCTTCCTCGCGAAGTCTTCTACGCGAGGCAGTTCGCCAGCTCGCCTCGCCTCGCCTACGCGGAAAGTCAATCTCGCCTCGCCTATGCGGACTGGCAATCTCGCCTCGCGAAGTGCATTTCCGCCTCGCCTATGCGGAGAGTCCATCTCGACTCGCCTACGCGGACTGGCAAATAGTAATTCTGCGCGAAGGCATTCCGCGCGCGAGCTAACTGTTCCACGCGAACTGCATAGTCCGCCTGTGTCCATTCCGCGCGAAGGCTAAGTGTTTCAATTCGCATGCAGTTCGTTCCGCGCAAAGTCTAACTTGGCTCGCGTGGTCTCACTGGCGGGCTATCACTTGTAAACTTAGAGAAACTCCATCTCGCCGGTATGACATGGTCCAAGAAATAATTAATATTTACATAGACATTTACTGTCCAGTAAAATATTAATTTAGACGTAAACAATAGGTACATTTCTTGTTAATGTGTCGTTTTTAATTATTGATCAAATTTCACTTGTGGTATGTTGGATGTGTTAAATGTGTAGTTATTTATGAGTTTACTCATACAGGCTTTTAAGCTTACCGGGTTTGTTATTCTACAATCCCGGTGCACCAATTCTTGGTGTAGGGGTTAGACCTGCAGGTGAGGATCACCAGGGTTGAGGAGGAGGCGTAGTGGCAGGGTTCTCCCTATTTTTGTCAGACTCTGTATAGTTCTAGATTTGAGTAGACAGTATTAAAATCATGAGATTGTTCTCATGTTCTTGTTTTTCACGTTATGTAAACAATGAAGTGTAATCTTAATTTAGTGATAGATTTTGTGGAAATTTTTGTTCTGTAATTGAGTTTTTGTTGTTGTTGTTATTGTTGAAACAGGTTGGGATGTTAATATTTTAAGTTATATCATGCCAAAATTTTTGAAAATTCCATTCAAAAATTGGGGTGTGACACATCCAGGTATTGTGTACTGGACTGGTAAGCAACACTTGTTCAGGTAGGTGGATCATGAGGTGAACCATAATAGAAAAAAAAAGCGGGGAGGGGGGGGGTTGGAATCTTCTCTAGTTTGCAAAGGATGTAAACGATGTCTTCTTTTAATGTAAGGACATCTGACTACTTCAACTCTCGAGCATATAACTTCTGCCAGAACCGGGACAAGGCTACTAATGGCTCCACAACATCATCACAATGCATATATGGTCTAATTACAACTGGAAGTAGCCGCTGCAGCAAAACGTGACAGTCATGCGTCTTCATTCCAATTATCTTTTCTTCCCTTACTTTAACACATCGAGCTATATTTGTTGCATACCCTTGAGGATACTTAACATCTTGAATCCAACTGAAAATTTTAGGCCTCAAAGCCGGCTTCACCTGGTAAGGTGCAATAAGCATAACAACTTTAGAGCTGGTCCGTTTTACCCACAAGTGTGGGCGTAAACCCATATTTGGCAAATCGCACCGCGCTTTGATAGTGTTTTTAGTCTTTTCTTTTATATCCAGAATTGTTCAAACGATGTTGTCGCAAACATTCTTCTCTATGTGCATGACATATAAGTTGTTTGTTATTCTTAACTTTGACCAGTAAGGCAGCTCAAAGAATATACTCTTGTGTGTCCAATGGTCAAGATACGAATGACATTTAGGATTCCGAGCCAATACTTCACGATCACTGCTTAGATTTCTAAAGTCAAAGGAGTTCAACAAATCTAAAATTTCATTGCCACTCCATCTCGAGGTTTCAGACCAAACTCTTGTTTTCCATCAAAGTTAACTGCATCAAGTCTCCATTCATGATCATCTGGAAGCTATCTACGAGCTCCCATATAACACACCCTATTAGCGTGCCAACTAGAATTGATGTCGGTTAAGCAGAGTGGACAAGCTCTGTACCCTTTAATGGTATGAAAGGACAACATCTCGTAACCAGGAAAATCGCTAATAATCCACATCAGTGATGGTCTCATCATGAATGAAGTACTGATATGCTTGTTAAAAGTCAATGCTCCATTTTTCCATAACCCATTCAACTCATCAATCAGAGGTCTCAAATACATATCGAGACACTTTCCTGGAGACTTTGGTCCTGGAATTAACATAGCCAACATGTTATATTCCTTCTTCATTAACATCTAGGGAGGCAGGTTGTAACAAACAACAATAATAGGCCAGATACTGTAAGACAAGTTTATGTTTCCGAAAGGATTAAACCCGTCTGTTAAGAGTCCGAGCCTTACATTTCGAACGTCTGCAGCGAAATTAGAAAATGATAAGTCAAAGGATTTCCATGCTTCCCCATCTACGGGGTGTATCAACGCATCGTCATCTTCCCTCAGAATACCATTTCATCTCATATCCTCAGCAGTTTTTGCACACATGTAGAGACGTTGCAGCTTAGGAGTCAACGGGAAATAACAAAGCACCTTCATAGGAATCCTTTCCCTTTAGGGGAAAGAGTATCTTCCCACCTTGATGCATTACACTTAGGACATTTAAATGCGTCTTTGTAATCTCCATAAAACATAACACAATTATTCTTACAAGCTTCAATTTTCACACAACCAAGACCGACGTCGTTCAGGATCTTTTTTGCCTTGTAATGACTCAATGGTAGTTTGTTTGCAGGAGGAAGCAAACATCTTATAAACGATGAATAGCCATCAAAATGTTCGTTCGAGGTCATGTGCTTCTTTTTCAGACTCATATGTTCCATGAGAGAACTTAAAACAGTTTCTGAACATCCCTCGTACACTGGGGTCTGCGCTTCTTCGAGCATCCTGTTGTACTTATCGTAATCACCAGTGTTTAGGTTCGAGAAAGTAGAATATGTTTCCTGGGGTGCATTATGATAAGTTTCTTCTTGATGATATCTTGAAGCGTATGGAAAAGCATCATGTAGCATGTTCAACGTGGGATCCATATAAGGGCTGGAGGAAGCACTAGATGGCCAGCCTCATGTAAGTTATTTGGTAGGAAATGGGGCATTATAGGATCATTAACTAGCACTTCACCGTGTTCAGTCCATGTAGTATAATACGGATCCATGCCGTAATGTGACAAATGTTTTTCTATACCCTGAACTGTCTCCCAAATATCGCAACAACAGTTTTTACACTGACACTTGTACCATTCCTTTCCACCACCGTATTGTTGTACGAATTTCAAAAAATCTACGATCCCCTGTATATATAAAGGGTGTCCCCTATTGTACTGCATCCAACTCTTGTCCATTTTTTCCGCATGCCTGTCATAATAAAAATAAATAAATGCACATCGTTAGCAACAAATAAGCACATATATCCATGCAATTCTTCTTCTTCACCTTATGCCTCCGGTTAAGGTTCTAATCCCATTCAAGAGAACATGACTTTGTTTCGCACTGATTTATGTTATGGTGGTTTCGAATCCGACGTGGAAAAATTTCGGCAGCATCTCCTTACAGTTCCCCAAGTACATTAATTTCTATACCTAATGTGTACTCGAGGAACAGTAGCGGGAGACCATGTCGAAATTACCCACTATCGAAAACTGAACCACCATAACATAAATCAGTGCGAATCAAAGTCATGTTCTTCCAAACTGTCCAAAAATGGGACAATTCAAGAATCATTTTGTCAAACAAAGTTGTAACAAAATAATTCTTGAACAGGATTTCTAAGGCTAAACATGTAAGTAGCTAGAATGCAAGAATATAATCATTCTTACATTCATCGTGCAAATAAACACACATATAATCATTTGCATATAAAAATGATTTAGGTGTACAATCAACCTAAATATTCTCATAAATATTACCAAAATTCAACATTTAGCGATATGAAAAAATGTAATATATAAACAAGAAAACCAATATGTAACCAAAATTCATCATAAAACCAACACATCTAACAAAATTAGTAACAAAGAAAAACAAGAATTGACCGGAATACTTCACCGGAAAACTCATCAGAAAAAATGGTAGAAAAGAGGGAGAAAGAGCATGTACCAAACTACAAACTAGTGGATGAAGATGAACAATGCATTAGAAGAACACGGATGATGATCATGCATCAAATAAGCCAGAGATTTGCGAGATTGATCTGTGCATATTTTTTTTTCACTGTTTGAGATTTGTTTTCCTCCAGTTTTTCGACTTGGAAGTGATGTAGAGGATATAAAGAAGATTTCACTTAAGCGACGAAGTATTTCGTCGCTAAAGTGAAAAAGTTTCATCGCTTAAGTGAAGGATATCATGCGACAAACATTTTTGTCACTCTAAACTCAAAGTTCTGTCGCTTTAGTCTTAACCTAAGACGACAAAAGTCAATTCGTCGGTTAAGTGAAGGATATTATGCAACAAACAATTTCGTCGCTCTAAGGTCAAAAGTTTCGTGCTTTAGTGTTAACCTAAGACGACGAAAAGTCAATTTGTCAGTTAGGTGAAGAAAATCATGCGACAAACATTTTTGTCGCTCTAAATTTAAAAGTTTTGTCGCTTTAGTCTAAATCTAAAGCGATGAAAAGTAAATTTGTCGGTTAGGTTAAGGATATCATGCGACAAACTCTTTCGTCGCTTAAGTGTTAACATTTTCGTCGCTACAGAAATAATTTGCGACAAAATCCTTGTTGTTGCCTTAGTAGGACCTGTGGCGACAAAGTTTAGGCGACAAAAACATTTCGTCGCCCCAGAAAATTGTAACGACGAAAAATATATTTTGAGCGACGATATTCGTTTTCGTCGCTTAGGAATTGCTTAAGCGACGAAATGTGAAAGTACCCGTCGCTTAAGTATTTTTTTTCTACTAGTGTTTAGAGACATATTATAGAGAAGGAATAAAAAATTCGTATTTATAAGATATCATTTTGAAAAGTTTATAGACTTGCGTCAAAACACAGTAAAACAACATGTTTATTTTGTACACGGTAAAGAAAAAAAATACTTTGATAATGATTATATTTATCTTTATCTCTATTACAATAAAACAAAGTTCAAAAGTTTCACCAAACTGTGGATAGCCTATGTTACATTTAACGAGTTAATTGAAACTGTACGTTAAATACAAGTGTTATAATAGTGTAAAAAGCAAAAGAACTAAAAAAAATTATAATTGTAGAATATATATATATATATATATATATATATATATATATATATATATATATATATATATAGACACACACACATACATAAGACACGTATAAAAACCAAGTGGATGATTATTCTAAAAAAAATATATATAAGTTCAAAAAGCTTATTAGCTATCAAAAAGAAATGAGACGTGTAGTGATATATAAGGGACAAGAGAGAGAAAGAGAAATAAAAAATAAAAAATAAAAAGAAGAAAATTGTAAATCCACAGAAATCTTGTGTCTAGGGGGTTGTATTGTTTTCTTTACAATTTACACTAGACAATCTGTGCAAATTCATCATTTAATAAATCTTTAACAATGTGTGTTTATATAATACCTTCATACTTTCATGGATTTAAAATCTTGAATTATAAATCCTAATTGAATACCCACATACTTTTATGGATTTTAAATCTTTTGTTATAAATCCTAATTGAATACCTCTAAACTTTTGAAATCCACAAAGTCTTTAAAACATCATGAAAATCCAAATACAATACACCCCTAATACTTTTCTTTCTTTCTTTTTACGTTGGCAATTTTCTTTGTCTTAAATATGAAGGTGCATGCTAGCTGCACAGCTATTAACTGCGAATGCATAAACACACAGAGTCGACGTCCTAATTAGCATGCGCATGATCCGAATTTGTTAGTTTCCTTCTCTTCGTTTTTATTTGTTCCACATACACGTGATTCTCTTCGTTTAATATATAATCTATAAACGAAGACATGCATGCATGCAGTTGGTACCAGAGAGCAATAAGCCTCCCCAGATTAGCATATTCTTTAACAATAGAAATTACTATTAGCTAGGTACACCTACTCAAGAACATCTAGTTTCCTCAAAGAAAAATAGAATCATGCATACTAAACTATATATCCACCTACATGGGAGAAATTAAATTAATAAAGGACTTGTCGTATCTGATAACCTTGCTGAACATCAATTTCTAATTCTCTCAAGTAATAACTTGTTGAAACACGATTCTCCAACGAATATACTATCTTCCAAGGGAATTGAATTTTTTAGTCAAGAAATATAAGCCGTTAAGAAACTGTAAATATGATTTCATACCAAACCAAGCCATACCGTCCTCAGTTAATTTTCACTACAGCTGTGCCTATATATATATGTCTCACTTGCACACAATAAGTTAATAAGACTCATAGCTTAGCCTGCTAGCTAAAGCCTTCCTTGGTTCGTCCTGCGATTCCTAGACAATGGGGATCCGCCATTTTGACGAAACCCTACCGGAAAACTCCGGTAGTACTCTCGGTGAGTTAATGATGGCGGAACATCCCCCATCCCACCACAGAAAAATTGTCAAGACACTCTACAAAGCCCTAGCACACAGAGACACAAGAACCACCGCAAAGCTAGTGGCTCCGGATCTCGAGTGGTGGTTCCACGGACCGCCGCAGTGCCAGCACATGATGAGGATGCTAACCGGGGAGTCGAGGCAGTTCAAGTTCAAGTTCCGGCCGCGCAGCCTCAAGGCGGTCGGGGACCGTGTGGTGGCGGAGGGATGGGAAGGTAAGAAGGAGTACTGGGTGCAGGTGTGGACTGTTAACAAGGATGGGATGGTGACTCAGTTGCGCGAGTATTTCAATACGTTGGTGACGGTGATGGTTAGGGTTTCGGAGGCCGACAACGAGATGGTGAAGCTGTGGCAGAGTGACTCAAAGGAGCGGTTCCGGCGTTCGTTGCCGGGTATTGTGCTAGCTATCTGAATATTTAGGATCAGGTCAAGTACTAATGTTCAGAGCTTCAGATCTCTGGCTATCATATAAAACAAGTTTTGTATTTTCGCCGTATTTGTGGATTCTACCATTTCTACGGGTACTGTATGTCCTGCAATCTATGTGTAAAACAATGTATCCCACAATCTAGACCCAATTTTATTGAACTCACATGCTATCCGATAAACCAATTAAGCAATTAAAACATGTGTTTTCTTAGACTTTCACCACAAAATATATAAGTAGTATTTGAAATTCATTGCGGGTACGTACAGGAGATACATTTGCACTCATGTATATATAACCTTAAGGTTATTTTCATATGTTTTATAATTGACATCTTTAGCATGTTCCTTAGGTTAAAGTTTCACATAGATTGTGTGATTTTAAAAAAAGGATTACTTGACCTATCAAACAAGTCTCGCGTATTTTGTAATGTAAATCAACAATGTAATATATATTCCGAAATCCAATTCATTTTTGTTATCTACAAATATGATACTAGAAAAATAGTAGCGAACACAAAATCCAACAGATGATATTAGTGGAAGTCTTCCGAGTGCTAATCATTCGTTTCTTTCTATATGACTACCATGTCTTTGAGTTGTCCTACCAAATAAGTAGAAGTTAAAGAACGTAACCTATTCAACTGTATGAATCGACCTAGCTAGGTTCAAAACCAGATTTTAATTGTCAACCATGACATTAGCTATTCGGTGATTTTTGTGTGTGTCAATCCGATCTGGAAGGTCATCCAACTTACTTGTCTTTATCCTTTTATCGTTGTGATGATGTACAAATTTTAGGATCGTGAAACAAAATACCATTACATGCATGTGAAATATTGTAAATGTGATCTGATTGGAGCCTTTGTATGTTTGGAATCCAACATTTGGCATTTCTAATTTGGACACAACATTTGGCATTCCTTAGCTTTTAATTTCAACCGTTCACACAAAATCTAAAGGCTAATGTTATGACACCTCAGCAAAACGCATATTAAATGCAGTGTTCTCTAGTTTCACTGGTAACAGAACTTACACGTCATCCAAAAACTTCTTTTTTTTCTCTCTCTCTCTCTCTCCACGCCTTCTTCTCCTTCATCTTCCAATGAACAATTCTCTAATTCCTCTTTCGTCTACTTTCATTTAGAAAATAAAAAACTCAGAGAAGATTGAGTCATGGAGAGCCCTCAAATCCGAACTTCTTACCTCATCTTGAATCGAGGACTGATCAAAATCAATATATGTAAGGGTTTAATTCGTAGATGGGTTTATTCAGAATTGAATTCTATTTGGGACTGGGGACCGATCTAGAAATCTAAGAGCTTTGCTGGGTTTTATTAGATTCATGAGGACAAGAATACTGATCACGATGATAAGGATTGATGATATCCTTTCATCTTAACTCAACCACAGCACGTTTCTCTGGTATCAATATCTTCCTCTCTCCCTCAGACGTTCATATAAGAATTCTGTTTTCAATTTTGTTTCCATTCTTCCATATTTGTTTTTCTCTCTCAATCTTCTAATTAGTAAACTACTCATTGAGTTTACCCACTTCCTTCTTTTACTATTATTTTCCACCCAAACTTAATTACAATCATCAATTTCCTCTTAAATTGACAAAAGGAAGGTATTAGAACTCCTATGGCAACAATATATATATATATATATATATATATATATATATATATATATATATATATTGTTCATATTTAGAGCGAAGCTTCGTTTTGAAATTAAAGTGTGAAGTTCCTTATTTGACTCGTTTTTCGGTCATATTTTCACATCTCCACCGTTCAATTCATAGATCACTTATGTAAAGTTTCATATGATTTGATGATTGGGTTTTCGAAATCGTTATTTACACAAACAGTTATGGTTAGACAGATTTATGATCTGTTCATTGATTTAATCTAATTCGGTACCTTAACAATCATCAATTTGGATGAAACTTTGCATGAATGATCTATACATTAGTATTAATTAATACTCTGAACGATGAAGATATGAAAATATGACCGAAAAGTGAGTCAAATAAGGAACTTCACACTTTAATTTCAAAACAAAGTTTCACTCTGGATAGGATGTGTGTGTGTGTGTGTGTGTGTGTGTGTGTGTAGAGATGAAAACAAATCAAGAATAATTGCAAAAAAACTGGGAAGAGAGTGAAGAGATGAAAAAGAAGATCTAAAGGAGTTAATTCTTTTTCTTTCTCTTTGTGACAATTGAAGGAAAGAGATGGTTTACCCACTGTTATCTTTGTTACACTAACGCCGTTTACCTTGAGGTTGGCGTGTTATAGTGAGTTTTAATGAATTTTGCTGAGGTGTCGGTGGGTTTTAATGAATTTTGCTGAGGTGTCGTAACACTAGCCTTTAGATTTCGTGTGAACGGCATAGATTAAGAGTTGAGTTGAGGATAACCAAGGCCAATAAGTTGCCAAGGAGAGGATCTTATCCTTTAAGTTTTGAATGAAAAATCATAGATGACCAATAAACTTCGTTGTACCACTGTGTAAAGAAGCACTACCAAAAATGTCACTGTAACACTTAAACAAATGTAAGAGACCAATGACCGTTCATCACTAATGTTTACTTATTGGTCTCTATTTATATTAAACGTCAACACTTTCCATATTCGAAGGCAAAACATAACAAGAAATTAATCCAACAGACTAACCAGTTCATAATTAACACAACAATATTGCAATTAGCTTCACTTCATGCATCCATGAAAGCTTGAGTGATTTGTTATCATAAGAGTTTTATTTATTAGAAACGGCTAGCATCAACTACTAGCTAGCTATAGAGCCAATACGAGGCCAGGTACAGACTTATTATTAGAGAGCGTACTCTCCCAAACACTCTGGCAACTACCCGACGGCGATGTGATTTCCGGTGACGATAACCTGGTAACAGTGACCGACGTGTTGTAGTACTCCCTCACCTGGGTAATTATCCCATCAGTGACAGTCCACGCATGCACCCACGACACTGAACGACCCTCGTCGTATCCCTCAGCCACCACCATTGATCCAAACGCAACAATCGACAGCGGAACGAATTTGAACGACGAGTCGCAGGGCGGTGCGCCGGTGAGGAGGCGGTTCAAATGCTGGTGAGTTGGGGGGCCGTGGAACCACCACTCTAAGTAGGGCGCGAGGAGGAGGTGAACGACGTCAACGTCTTTGGAGTTGAAGGCGTCGTAGAGAGACTTGACGGCTCTCTTTCTGCGAGACTCTACGTCTCCATTTGCTTCTCCCCCAAGGCCACATTCTTTAGGGTTTGCCATTTCTGGAACTCTGAGTTGTTGAAGGCTAGCTTTGCGTTCTGGGAATGGTGGCTTTGAATGTGGAAGCTGGATATGGTTCTGGAGTTTATATAGAGTAGGAGACCATGTTGGAATTCACGATCGGACGGTTGCATGGAATAATGTATAATTTTATACTTACTTTCGGTTTTAATTCCAAAGATGAACTCAGTGGAAATTTATAAATTTTTCCATACAACTCTAACTAGCAATTATTAATCATATACTTACGTACAGATTTTGCTCGTATTATACACCTCGTACATTTTACTAGCTAACAGAGTTCATTAGTCATTGATCGTCACTAGGTCAGTATGCCACCATGTATTTATTTTTTTTGGTCAAGATGCCACCATGTATTTAGTTGCACTTTTTTTTCGGTTTCTGTCCATTTGTTTCCTTAATTGGAACTTCATAAGGTCCAAAGGGCAAGGGTCATCATGACTAATGTTGGAAAATAATAATCTAGTAGGTATTTAATTGCCAAGATAGAATTGAGACCTAATTAATCAAACTGTATTTAAAAAAAATATGATGTACGAGGTCTCAGATTTGAATTCTAGTATTCTACCTCGTTTTGGGACATCACAAGGGAAAAATAAAGTATCCAAGCGGTGTGAGTATCGGTTGGGTTTGGTAATGCCAGACGGTGGTGTCGGGCAATTCTTAGTGGCGGTGGCGCATCCGAGCAGGTTGGTGGTGCACACGCGCCGCCCTGAGTCAACGATGGTTTCGACGTTTGAGGTTGAACGAGAAGTGAAGGGGGTTACGACTGTTAGGACTGTTACGTCTGTTACAACCGCTACATCGATATGTTACGACCCTTATCTATTACATTCTTTAAGACTGTTACGTCCGTGGTGACCGTTGCGTCTATTACAATCGTCATGTCTATTACGTATGTTACAATCGTCATGCCTTAATGATAACCAAATTGGCTGAAATTTTGCAGAGATGATCTATACATTAGTATCTAAAGACTAAACGGTGGAGATGTGAAAATTCGATTGAAAAATGAGTCTAAAGTGGAAATCTGTACCGTAAGAATAAATAAGGACCTCCTTAGCCAAGAAAGCGTGTGTGTGTGTGTGTGTGTGTGTAAAAAGATTTTCTCAGGTGCGGATGTCTGCATTTATTCTTACGGTGCGGATTTTCCACTTTACACTCATTTTTCAATCGAATTTTCACATCTCCACCGTCTAGTCTTTAGATACTAATGTATAAATCATCTCTGTAAAATTTTAGCCAATTTAATTGGTTATCATTAAAACACTCAAAACTGCGTTTTTCTGTTATAAACATGAACGGTTCAAGTTCGACAGAATTATGTTCATATATTGGTTTACTTGAGTTTGAGTGCCTTAATGATAACCAAATTGGCTGAAATTTTGCAGAGATGATCTATACATTAGTATCTAAAGACTAGACGGTAAAGATGTGAAAATTCGATTAAAAAGTGAGTATAAAGTGGATATCCGCACCGTATGAATAAATGCGGACATCCACACCTGAGAAAATATAAATTACTACAAACTGATATAAGTTCGAGATGAATTAAGGATCGGAAATGATGGATCCATATTCTACAGTTCTACTAATTAGATAAGCTGGCTAGATAGGGTGGACTCTTTGACAACAAAGACCTAACACCACACTACATTGCACCGTTGATCGGTGTGGTTCTAGCTGGGGAAACATAAATAGGGGGCTTAACTCGCCAAATTATTTGTTATTAAAAAAAAGTGTGGCTTAGATATATATGAGTCATTTAGAATCTCACATCGGAAACATGAAAGAGTCATCATTGGGTTATAAGAAATAATACCACATACACTAATGCTGAGACATTTTGTGTTAAAAACTCCATACCAGTTTCTCATCCGGGTGGCTAAAAAGAGGGGAGTACTAACATTATTAGACTCGTGTGTATGAGACCCTTGGGGCCCATCAGCCGTTTCCGCATAACATCTGTAGATCAATGTGAAATCTTCATATCGATCCCTTTGATACGTTCTTTGTGTGATGTTTTTGATCGACGCATACATTAACATTTAGAACCTGATGAATTCACCTCTAGTCGATACCTAATAATACTACTATGAGCTATTAAGATGTGATTTATGCCGCCCTAGTAGTTGATCGCCATCTTCTTGTTATATATCAATTTTTGATCGATCAGTTCTTTTATATATGATATATTCTTTTTGTTTTGTTTTGGGAGAGAACTATTGTCATGGATGGGATGGAAAAAAAAAAAAAAACCAGAAGCTCATCAGCTCCCACTACTATAAATGATAATGGTGATTGCACTCATTGCATGGCAAACATATTTATACCATATATGTAAAGTTACTTCTATCAAAAAAATATATATATGTAAAGTTAATTACTATTAATTAAGTACTAGTTAACCTTAGGCTTCGTTTGGTTCGTGGAAAATGAAGTAGTTCATTCCTCTTTTCCATGGGAAGGGAAAGAGATCGGGAATTAGATTTTCTAAGAACTTTTCATTGCGACGTTTGGTAACACAAAGAAAGTCATTGGAAAAGTTGTTAATTTATATATTGAAATAGGTAATACAAAAGGGTGTGTTAATAACACTAGCCATTAAAATATTATGTTGTGAGTAATAAATGCTGGAAAAGAAGAAATGAAAGGGGTTATTTAGATTTTGGAAGAAACCACTTTCCCCCAGGTTTTCCCTTCACTTAGGAAAATGGTTCATTTCTTTTTGCATTCTCAAACAATGGCGGACCCAAGATTTTATAATGGGCAGGCTAGAATTTTTTCTTTTTATTAATATGGACTAAGTTTAATTACATATGAGCTAAATTTAAAAATTTGAGGTTGGACTATTAAACTTTTTAATTTTTAGCCTTTTCTATTAAACTTTAGCTAGAAATGTAGTTTTTGAACTAACGTGTACTAATTTATGTTAAAAATGGACAAATTTTAATTACATATGGGCTAAAATCAGAAATTTGAGGTGTGCTAGTTTTTAATTTTTAGCATTTTAAACTAACATTTAGTTAGGAATCTATGTTTTTTCAAAATTTAGGGTGGGTTGTAGCCCACCGGAACCCATGTGTATGCACGCCTTTGTTCCCAAACGTAGGAAATGAAACACTTTCTTTTCCTGATGCTTATTTTTCACGAAACAAACAAAGGTTAGGGTGAGTAATACTAACAAATATATGATAACTATATATACCCAACAAAACAATGGTTAGGGTGAGTAACACTATATATATATATATGAAAGGTGCTTCTAAATGTATCCAACAAATAACTAAGTAGACCCAACAAACTACGCAAAATTATAAAATCGGTAACTAAACCCAGCATATTTTCCGAGAATACCCTTTTGTACACCCATCAAAACCAAATGGACAATAATAGAGAAATGGGCCTGAGTTCATCCTAGTCTCATAACAATCAATTTGCTGTGATTGCTTCACATCCCCTAGTAGTCTTGATCTATGACTGTATCTTTCTCTAACCCAACTATCGATCTGGAGTTTAATATTTTTAATTGGATCAAAACTGAAAACTCATAAGATGTGGTCACTTCTATGCGCTATCCTGGAGATGTATATCACTAGCTAATGCATCATTTGTTCTTTTCCTTTGCATTCAATTTCGCAACAGAGGTATAGAAAGTATGGCAGCTAGAATAAAAAAACCCAGTAAACACTTGAAACATATTTTCTTGATTCATTCAGCAGCAAAATTGGTTCACTTGATTGCTGCTTTTAATGATGATACAGTCATTACTATGAATAATTCACAGAGATAACGCATACAATCCTGGACTTCTATGCTCCAACTTCAAGATGAGAAAATATAGGCACACAACAAGAAAATAATGATTCATAGAGTTCATCTCAAACGCATTCTTCAGTTCTTGCTGGGTGCGTTTCTCGGTTAGTTTTTCATTGACTAAAGGACAAAATTGAAAAAGAAAATTTAATATTTTAGAGCCGGGTATACTTAGACATTTGCTGGGTACATTTAGAAACTATAGCCATTACCCACCACCAATTTGTTTCTTTGTCATTGTCTCCCATTTTCTTCTTATGGCCATGCAGCTTGTATAATGCACGCTTAAGCTTTGCATTTGTATTTGTTTATATGTTTGAACTTAATTAGATATTATCTGCTGGATTAACCTGGGCTACTACTTAGTGGTAGTTAACGTCAATTAACACAACATAAACTAGCAAATGGCAACCAACGAAGACCTAACTGAATCTTTGTCGATTTGTGCCACCCAAAAGGGGCATATGTCACCCCATTTTCCTAAAATGGACCAGGAAATCCACCCGTCAAATTTATAAGCTTATTGTTGGTGAAACAACCTAACAAATGTTTAACATTGGTTTTTTTTATTTTAATTTTTTATATGTTTTGTCGATGTTATAATGAATTTAATTTTTATTTTAGACTAGAAGAATTGAAGACTTGCTATCCTGACTCCTGACTCGGATCACACAAACCTCATCATATTGTTGTTCCTCCAACAAGAACACCCACTTATTTATAAGTGTACCAATACGGATCTGCTACTTATCGTCATCTCTTTCGCTCCGCTTTGGGTTCTTACTCTTGCTTTTCTTACTGTGCGTAGGCCCAATTATACTGAGCCCGGTCTCAAATTTTGAATCTCGGTAAAACCCAGGCCCAATTTGATTCGGACAATCTAAACCCAAAAAGGGCCCAAATTGTTTTTTATTTTGAAATTCCAATTAGACCCATTCTCCCAGCAGCCTCTTTCTTCTTCTTCTCCCCAGAACCCCAGAGAGAGAGAGAGAGAGAGAGAGAGAGAGTGAAGAGAGAGAAATGTTGCGAACGATTCTCCGAAGGGCGATAGGCCCAAGGTCCGACGGCCCATGGAGGCTGACGGCGACGGCGAGCTACTCGTCGTCTAAGGACACCAAGTCGACGATGAAGAAGGCCAAGAAGAACATCAAGTCCAAAAAAGGCGAGCCCTCTGCCGCCGCAGACGACGAGTCGTACGACGGCCCCGACGCGGATCTCTTCGACGACAAAGCTCGCGCTCGGCGGCTCCAGGCCGACGAGAGCTATCCCTCGCTCGATGTGGGGCCCAATGGTCGACCTCTCTTCACTTCCACTCCGACGCTGGCTCAGCTCACCACCATGGACACCTGCTCCTACTTCAAGTTCAAGTATAAACCCTAAACCCTAACCCTAACCCTAATTGCGCGAAAAGTAGTTACGTTTTGGAATGTGATTTGTGTGTTTGATTTGAAGGACGGAGGAGTTGAACAAGGTGCTGCCGGAGGGTTTGCCGTTGGGGATGGTGAGGGAGTTCGAGGAGGCAATGCAGAGCGCCGTGCTTGTTCGCAGGAGCTTTCTCGATCTCCGGGACAATTTCCGGCGGGTTGTGGACCCGCCGTTGGGATCAGCTAGTAGCAAAGGTGTGTGCTTTTTTGATTGCGTTGTTGAAGTTTTGCTCAAATTTAGGGTGGAATGTATTTATAGTTAGTAGAGGTTTGCGACTAGAACTATCCATAGGCACATTTGAAATGATCCTTTTTCATTGTAGTCTAGTTAGTATGTTCAATAACAGGTGTAGATTTCTAAGGGTTACTGTTAATCAGCATGGCTGTAAACTAGAAGGTGGAAATGAATGCTGATCCCCGGCTGCTCATTAAAACAAAACATAGTTCTTTTCATTTTAAGATAATCGGGGCCATACTTAGTTGCTTGCACCCAACTCATGATCAGTAGATCACACTCCAACTGGACCTTGCATGGGTTGTTTATTATACTTTGGAAGAACAATGTTATAGGAATATATGATTGATCACATGTATAATGTTTGTCCTTGAATTTTCTTCAGGAGCAAAAGTTAAAAAACAGATTGTCTTGGATGGTCCTGTAAGCAGTGGAAAGAGTACGGCTCTTGCAATGCTAGTTCATTGGGCTCGGGAGGAAGGTTGGTTGGTTTTGTATGTTCCCAGAGGCAAGGACTGGACTCATGGAGGTTTTTTCTATAACAACCCACAAACAGGTCTTTGGGATACACCTGTTCAAGCTGAAAATATTCTCAAGGCAAGATTCTGAAGCTTTTATCTATTAGCTACAAGTCACATTAAAACTTTAATAATGTACTATTAACTTAAATTTGGATCAATAACCTCCGTGGCCCTTGCCATTGAATTCATGAACTTTGAGTGTGTGTGTGTGTGTGTGTGTTTGTGCTTGAATCATATGCTCCTCACCACCTCATGGATTTATATTCATCATTTGTGTCATTTCATTCCAGGATTTCCTAAAATTTAATGAATCCCATTTAAAACAATTGTTGTGCCAAATATCTGATCCTATTCCATTGGGAGAGGGAGCTGGTGTTGGATGGATGAAAGATGGAATTGATTCCATGGCGATGCCTGAAGGTTCAACTCTGTATGACCTGGTTGATACAGGAATCAAGCACACTCATGCAGCTGTTGGAGTGGTTGTTCGTTTGAGGAAGGAGTTATCTCTAGTGAAAGACATCCCTGTGCTTATTGCAATTGATCAGGTCAGATACATCACTGGGTCACATAATCCCAAGTTCTTTATGTGAATTTGTTTCTAGAGATTTGCCATAATTGGTTGTTCCTTGTCTGCAGTATAATAACTGGTTTACGTTCAGTGAGTATGAAGAGGCAGTAACTGTTCGTTCTACTCGACCAATACACGCCAAAGAACTCGCTACGGTAGGTGCCCACTGTTTGTCTCAGAGACGTACTTTTTTTTAGCTTTATGCTATGGTTAGAATTTCCTCTTGCACTCTCTACTGAAACCTTGGTCTTATCTCGTTACGTTAAGTTTTGAGTGTGCAAGTTGGTATTAAGTGTGAAAAAGGTGCATGTTCATTAGAAGCTGATGCACATGTGATAATATTTTTGCAGGTGAAGGCTTTTAGATCTATGATCCATGATGACATGATGGTGGGTGCCTTCTCTCATTCAACAGCAGTAGGAAAACTTCGTCAAGACTTGCCAGATGTGCCCTCTGATGCTCGCATGAACTTTCCTCGTTACACTTTAGATGAAGCAGCAGCTGTTTGCCATTACTACCTTAGGTATGCTACTGAGTTCTTGCCAAATTTAGAGTGCAATGTTACTGATAGCATATCACATTAGGGCATAGCTTACGTGAGATAGTAGTGGATTCTAGATGGGCAATTTGTTAGCTTGCAAACTCTTTTTGAAAATTCTTGCCGGTTTTACTTCATGCAAATTTCTGTGAAAAATTAGTACAAAATGATACATTGACCGAGTGTCTTAACATTGCGTTTAAGACATTTAAGGTACAGTGCGGTATCTTTAAAAATCAAATCAGTATAGGAAGCCAGCAACCACATAAATAACGAACCAGTGTTTGGTCAATCCTAGGGCTGGCATTGGTAGGTATACCGACTTTATTTACCAATACTATGTACCAACCAACTTATGATTGGTAGGCAAAATCCTCTACCAAAACCAACCGCCGAAGTTGGTATACCAACTTAGTTGGTACGGTTGGTAATAGGCCTCTACCAAGTTTAGATTGTGGCCCAAAAAATGAAGTGATAAATATAATTTTTTCATAAATATAATGCAATGATAGTTTTGGTCTTGGTGGTATGTGGTCATATTTTCCATCAGAGCAGTCATGGTTTCGAAACATACTTCTTGCTAAAATTTAAACATTTTATATTTTAATTGTATTTATATCTATAGGATGTTATAAATATAAAACAATACATATGTTATATATTATACATATATTTTAATTGTCTTACACATATTATACATTTTATAGGTTGTTTGTAAGAGGTTAGAGGTTTAATTCTCGTTTCCTACATAGATATGAGTGTATTTTTGCAGAATTACACATACATGGTTGGTACGGTATACCGATGGTATGAAAATCTCAATACGAAGTACCAACCATGTTACCAAGACTGGTACGGTATACCGTACCAAGTAAGTTGGTTACCAAGTCTTTGGTATACCAACTAGGTTGGTACGGTTGGTACTCGGTTGGTTGGTTTCAACATGGCACAAATTGCCAGCCCTAGTCAATCCTCTGTATAAATGCTTTATTCATTTATGTCTAATTGCTGTGTCTGTGCAAGCTTCCAGATAATCAGCTTTATCTTCTGGTTTTATTATGGCAGACAGAGGCTTATACGCCGGGAAGCTTTCTCAGAGGAAAATTGCAAGAGAATATACTACTTGTCTAATGGAAATGGAGCAGAAATGAGATGGCTAGCTACATTCATGCGGGAGCAGTGACAGGTAGAAGAAATTCTGTAACACAGTATTAAAAGAAGACTCCAATTGAAGAGCTGCTTGTTTGTCTCACGGCCTCCTCATTTTGATCTTATTCATCCCTATTTTCACTGTTTGTCCTTGAGTAACAGAATCTCCTGTGTTCGTCATTAAACTTCTAGTTAGATCAATTCTCATAGGCCAACAAGATAAGTGTCTGAAGACATTGTACCATAAGTAGATCAGATCACAGTTTTGTACTTTTGGTCTTTTATCTATATAATTCCATATTAAACTTTTTCAAGGAACGTTTTTTGAATCGGTTGGTTTTTTCGTTCTATAAAAATCACTTGTTTTCCCAATTTTTACCATTTCATTTTGTTACAGTACCCAAACCATAAAGGGAACTGATTTATACTAAAGCAGGTGCAGGATCATGTAAAAACCTTACTAAACCAAGGGAACAACTAATGACTGTTACTATCAGGTAATAAAATGCCATTTTGATCACAGTCGGGAATCTGCAAGTTATCATGCTCCAAAACAAAGACAGTTGCAAGTTATCAAACTCCAATACACGACAATGTATCCCACTGAAGAGTGAAGAAGCACTAAACTGGGCAAGTGTGGAACAAGTGAGGGTTAGATTTTCGTCTGATACGCGACTTCTCATATTGAAGATGAGTATATGATAATTTATCATTGATTATGTTCATATAGCCCTAATAATGCAAATTCTTCTATAATCTAATCCAAGTAAAGCACATTATAACATGAAGCTATTAGTGTTCTTTTCACTGAAACTCATGGCCAAACAAATCTGGCTACCACGCTTCAGTGGAATGGAACTTCCTTTGCCATAGTATAGTACTGCTAAGTTTCTACGGCAAGATATAAGAAATGTACAAATCTAACTGCCTATTCGGAAATGCTAAAACTCTTGTCCATCGACAAAATGATGTTGTACTTTCTAATGATAGTTTGATAAATAAAGCATATAATACATATAAAGCTGCATCAATTTCAAAACCCTTGTGCATTGGGGAAATTTCTGTTTGGACTATTCAATTTAACTTCTTAATTTTAGAAATGATCAACTTCTTAACCATGACAACAATGCTGGATGTACATTTTCTTTACACAACAAATTAATTACCAATTTCATAGTTGATGCGTCTGAAGAGAACCCCATCTCCATCATTTCTTCAATGATTTGCACACCCCTTGATATCTCGTCGTTATTAATAAACCCTCGGATGATGATGTTATATGTACAACCATCTGGAGAACAGCCCTTCGCTCCCATTTCTCTAAGCAGCTTTTCCGCTTCAACCAATAGGCCTCCTTTACAGAGTCCATTAATCATCACATTATAAGTCCTCACATTAGGCTGAACTCCTTTTGATGACAAACTAGAGAAGAAGTCTGTCGCAGATTCAAGATTTCCAGCTTTGCACATACCTTCAATGACGACGGTGTATATTACAATACTCAGTTCCATCTTGTTGTCTTCCATCTCTCTAAGCAGTTCCATTGCCCTTGAAAGTTGTTGGCTGCTACATAGGCCGTCAAGCAAAATGGCATAAGTTTGAACATCTGGAAGCTGGCCACAACTTAGCATCCGAGAGAACCACTTTTCTGCTTCTTGCATTCTCCCTGCTTTACAAAAACCGTCAATAAGAGTGTTGTAAGTAATCGTATCGGGAAGAATTTCCAAACGAAACATTTCCTCAAAAACCTCAATTGCCTGATCAATCTTTTTCTGTTTTATGTATCCATTTATCAATATACTACAACTCCAAACACCAACCATGCGGCCCTTGCGGAGCATTAGATCAAAGACTTTTCTTGCTTCACCCATTTCACCTCGCAAACAGTAACCATCCATTAATGAACTGTAGGTAACGACATCCGGCTCAATATCTTTTCGGATCATGATTTCAACCACACTATTGGCTTCCACGACTTTCCCCTCCTTACAAAGTCCATCAACCAAGACACTGTAGGTGACTACATTTGGGTAGATATTTCTACTCGCCATTTCATTCAACAGCCTTGTAGCTTCTTGCCACTGACCGGTGTTGCAAACTCCTTGAATCAAAGAGGTGTAAGTAACAACGTTCGGAGCAATTCCCCTACTAATCATTTCGGAGAAGAGGTTCATTGCATCAACAACTAGTGTGTCCTTGCAAAGACTGTCAATGATCGTGCTATAGATGACTATGTTAGCCTCACAACCTCTTTCGTCCATCTTCCTGAGCAACTGAATAGCTGCATTGTTGTCACCCCTCCGGCAGAGTCCCTTTATAATTGTGCTGAAAGTAACGACATCGGGAGCGCAATGGCCTCCCTGCAGCATTTTGCTGAAAATCCCTGCTGCCTCTTGAATTCTATTCTTGAGAACAAAGCCGTTGATTAGAGTATTGTAGCTGATGACATTCGATTGGAGGCCCAATTTGAAGAAGTGTCCCAACACAGATAGACTAGATCCCATTTGATTTAAATGGCAAAAGCAATTCATGATAACAGATAGAGTATACTGATCAGGACGAATTCCGCACTGAACCATTTGTTTACTCATAGCTATGACAGGCGAATAATGTTTCATTTTGACAAGCTGAACCAATATCTGAGTGAAGCGGACAACAGAAGGAAGAGATCTTCTTTGAAGCATTTCATCGAACATGTTCAAGGCATGTTCAAGATCTCTGACTCTGGGCACAAGATCCCCTCGATGGGTTTCTCTAGACCTTGATGGGTCTGAAGGTTGAGAATGAAACGCTCTACTTGTTCTGCTCATGTAATTGCTGATGAAAACAACAACGGTGGTGGTAGGGTGAAGAACTGAGTTACCTCTTGTGCTGCTGCTGCAACAAGAAGACGTTATGCGCATCATTTTCAGCTTTCCACAAGTCTTCGCCTTCAAGTCCGTGTATCTTCTCAATTTCACAACTGAGAATCGCGGTTGATTTGAACCACTGAGGCTTTCAGAAAGAGTTTATTTTGTTTCAGATATAGATTCCATTAGGGAGCCCTACTGGGCCTCCATAGGCCCAATGTGAGTGTCCTGCTACCACCAGGATCCTTCACTCCTATGCTACAACCACCAAACTAGACAATTTTTCTGGAGAACGGGAGGAGATCAATTATCGTATTAATACTCATGTTAAACGTCATGATCAAAGGGTTAGCCAAAAACTCATACCAGCTTCGTATCAAGATATGCCATTCGTCTTAATTAGCATTTCGACATGGCAAGAAAATCAAACAAAAAGATGATGGTGAAAATTGGAGGACATGAGCAGCTATGCTAATGGGAAAAAAAAAAAAAAAAAAAACAAAAGATCTGGATCTCCAATTACAAGTTTACAACCAGGCTATCATACCCATGAATCATAGACAATTTTCTTTTACCGTAGTGTATACTCATGATTTTAATAGGTTTTCAAATTTGATTTTTGAATCTTTCGTGGGTAGAGAAATATAGTTACAATAGAATTTGAAGTTGGCATATGTGATATCCAAACAATGGAACAAGAAGCTTTTTTATCCTTCTTCCTCTTCCTTTTGTTTCAATGTTGTGTCTATATTTATCTTTTTATATGAGTTGACAAAGTCAATCATTAACTGAAAAAAGAAGAGGTCTAAATACCAAATTTATCAGCAAAATCCTCACATAAAAGTTGAAGGACGGATGTCTTGATTTAGCAACAAGATCAGTAGAAACTAGTGATACCTAGGAAATTACAACACAAGAAAAAGAAAGAAGACAATTTGATATATACAAGAGCAATCGTGTGAATCAACTAGCGATATCCATAAGATGCTGACATCTTAGAGCATCTCCAACAAGCATGTCAAATTTTTTTGTCAATTTCAAAATTTAACATGTGAGTTAACAATGTTATTTTTGACTCATTTCCTCTTCAACAAAAGAGTTAAATTTGAACTTATTTTATTATTTTGATAATATTATACATATACAACTATTTCTTAGATGAAGGAGAGAAGAGAAAGAATGATAAAATAGTGAATGACATTTTTCCTTAGCTATGTCAAATTTAACTATAAAAACCAGATTGTCAATTACACATGGATTTGACCACTTTGTTAGAGAGTTTTTTGAGTTCTCAAAAGTAGTTGGGCTGCGAACTAGGATTTGACTCCTTTGTTGGAGTTGCTCTAAAAGCTATAAGTTATTGTTTGCATGGTAGTGAAAATCATTAAAGCTAAAAAATTCCAAACTAGCTTGTATCTTAAAAGCTCAGACACCTCTCATTGCTTCAAAATTTTGATGCACTAGTTACTAGTAGGTGAGAACTCAAAATATTGAAACTCCGATTCCTTCTCCGAAGCAGTTTTCAAAGCGGTCACTGATGACGATCAAAAGCTTAAACATCACCAATTTTTGCAACAGTACAATCTGGCTCTCAACTATGCTCCATCTCTTGCAGTGAAGTCAGCATTTCTGTGGCAATTGAGGTCTGAATTCTGGTTGTATCTCTTACTATTTGACTGTATCAAGATCCTTTTACTCAGTGGATATGCTACTACAGATTTGATTAACCTGGTTAAAATGGAGACTGGCACAATGGGCAAGTTGATTTATGAGAAGTTGAGAACCACTTGTAGAGGCAGGCCGAGTGGAACTTGTGCTTGCAGGTCTTGCATGCAAGACGAGGAAGGGCGTGGTTGACAGTATGGATGACACTGTAACATATAGGACACTCCTCAACACCTTCAAACTCCTTGTCAAAGTTGCGCTTCCATATCCGAATAGCTTCTGCTAAAGCTCCATTCTGCATTTAACCAAATAAGAAATTATCCACATTGTTTGTGTTCCCTTCTAATAAACCTATTCATGCAATGCTATTTCTGATCCTATGCTTAATGAAAGAACAAGATCATCAATTCCTCCTTCCCCAAACACCCTTACCTTTCATAAAAAATTGTTAACACAGCTAAAATTGTTCAAAATAACACAGCTAAAATTGTTAACACAGCTAAAATTGTTCAAAATAACCAGCCTGTGCTGCTCTTGTCTACATATATTCTTATCACAAATTAATTTCACAGCAGCAAGATATTGATCCTTTGACGTTCTGCAATTAGGCAGAAAATGGGCAATGACCAGCAAACATAAAGGTTAAATTCAATTTACCTGATTCCGCACAAATGATGTCATAGACATTGACCATTTCCTCTGTTTTGCTTCACTAATACCTAGACTCCTTGTACAGTCAACATCAACTGGCCGTAATGGGTAAGATGAAGGAAGACGAATTACAAGATTCATTGCAGTTTCATCCTTTGTATAAGTAGCAACAACCTCATTTGCTGCTTTGCTGACAGCAATGGTGAAATTCTCGTCAGCAATTTCATCCTTTTTAATCTGCACCAGAATTGAAATTCAGAGTTGAATTACCCCATCATTACAGTAAAGAAAGTGTAAATACGATTAGGTTATAGTTTATAACAGTGGGTATTTAACAGCTTTGGCATCTCAGAAACAATGCAGAATAACCTAATGCAAAGCATCTGTATAAGGCTATACATACCTGGCTTAATTCGCCAGCGATTAGATGTGGGCTGCACCATGCTCTTGTGAATGATTCAATTCCTGATAATGTTGAGCGGTCACGTAAATCATTGGACCACTGTCTTACATAGGCAGGAAGAATGTGGAGCATCTGACCAAACATTGCTCCAGCAAGTGAAGCCATTTTCAGTGGTTCAACAGGCCAGAGAGATTGTACAGAAAACAATAATGAACCAGTTCTAATGGAACGTGTTGCTGAAGCTGCAGCTTCTGCTGTACCAGCAGGAAGCTCTTCATCTTTCTTCTTAAGAATCCACTGTTCTAGAGGAATATGCTGGAAGAGGCAATCTAATATTACTGAACTAGCAGAATCTTGTACATACTGGACCAGTCTCTCCCTCGTAGGTGATGACGATGGTAATGACCCTAAATGTGATAACAACAAGGACCAAGCAAGGAAAACATGTACCTGAAATTTTGAAAAGGAATCAATTTTTGCACTTTTATTGAGAAGTAAATACCAAGCAAAAGATATAATTAAATACAATGCACATTTACCCTTTGATCTGCCAGCAAATCCATCTCGAGAACATCACTAGGCAACTTTTCAATCATGCAAGATATTTCAGCTCTCAAATGAATATCCGTTTCTGTTGACATGTCAGGAGGGGATAACACCTCTTCATTGTTACTGACACCATCCAAGTAACTTTTGTCTTCTTCAACAATAGCCAGGGGTAAAACAAGTTCAGTTGAAAGAATAAAGTAAGCAGCAAACTGCAACAAAGGAACTGATTTGGCAGAAAAGAGGATAGCATACAAAGAGCTTATGGGTCCTTTGCTTAGCCCCCAGAATTCTACTGACTTCACTGCCCTATCTATGGCATCTGTTGACGAGTTGACAACACTTGAGGCCACCAACTCCCAGAAATAGGAATGTTCAAATCGGGATGCGGACACAATAAATGCAGCCTCATGACAACAGGAGCTTGCAATGGCCTCAGCAATACCCGTGCAGAAAAACAGTCTAAGGATGCCTTCTAAAATTCTATTTTTGATGGGGTCCCATCTTTCTGTTCTCACAGGATTCAAGTTATCTGCATCTTCTGCCTGTTGGCGACCAAAAGATCCACATGACAGAGAAAATGATAGAAGGGCATTTTTGGCAATGTCCATAGAAAAGGGATCTGAAACAAAAACAATTTTGCCAAGGTTATCAATGAGAGCATCCAAGTTATCAGAAGTAAAGCTGCTAGTGATAGTGTCGTTGACATTTTCAGCAATTTCCTCCATCATTACAACGACAGTCTGCAGCCAGCGTCTTATCTGAGATAAGACAAATTCCCAGTCTTCTTCATCAAATTCTTTCCAACAATAACCAACTGAAACGGCCATAAGCTTTGATAGCAACATCTGAACAACTGGAAGCTGATTAATTACTGCTGATGTTCCAACACCATGTCTCTGCTTCCGAAACAATTCAAGTAGGAGCTTTCTCTCTACCAAGCTAATCATTCTCTCCAGCTTTGGTGTTTGTATGCCTTCCACTACACTAAAGGGATAACAAGAAATAACCAGCTGCATCCAATCTTCCATATCTACAAGATGAAATCAAAAGGAATTAATACTGGTTCTCAGCAGATTATAAAGTCTATCAGCAAGAACCACAACCCCAATCACTCTTTATCACAAGGAGGTGGGAGCCCACCACTTGATGCTCCAGAACAGGTACTGCTTATAAAAATCTGAAGTTTTTCTACTTCTTACTTAACCAACCGTTCAAATAGTGACTTGAAATTGAAGATATAAAACTCAAATGTAAAAGAATTACCGAATGAAATTATAATTACATGCATTTACCTTCTCCTGTTTGCCACGTAATCAAAGGTGGAAATGATAGAGCTTTTCTAAGCCAGCCTTTAATAACATCGTATATATGATTTTCCCCAGAAGAATCATGTTGAGCATCTCCACTAGAGTCGTTAGATCTGATGCTTCTTTGACTTAATGGTAGTATAAGAACATTGACAATCACAGGAAGAATCCTCAAACAGTTTGCATTTGTTGCTTCTCCAACATAAAGTTTATTTACAAGCAGTGCAAACAGCTCCATAGCTTTCTCGTAACCCCATATATTATCATTAAACAAAGTTAAAAGAAAAGCTACAAGAGCTCTTAAGAATGGTTCTTCAATATCCTCCACCTCCTCACTTGAAGCAGGACATAAATAGACGAAATTCTGTGCAGCACATCCTCCCTGAACAAGTGTACCATCAAGTAAAATGTTGAAAATAGAATCTAGCAAGCTCTCCTGGGAAGAGAAATTTTTACTCTTGGCATACGCGCTTAATGAAGGTAAGAATGAAGCTACTACACTTCCTCCTGGCCACTTCCAGGAGCATAATATTTCAGCAGCAAGCCAAGATCGAGTCAGGTTTTCATTTGTTGCTTCCTCAGACAGAGGGAGAGCATTTCTACCATAACTGGTAACAACTCTATCAATCCCAATTTCTGATATCATCTTGTCAATAAATGAAATAAACTTCCAATGGCCAAAGTCCTGCATTTTGTCAGATATTTGTAATGTGTAAGCCTCTCTACAAATCCGATAAAGATCACATAATCCATCTAAGACAATCCCAACACAATTTCAAGTACACTTTTTGAATAAACACAAGGAAAAAGCTAGTCTCACTGTAAGCAATGAAGCATTCACTAGTCTCAATGATAAGTTAGTGGGCTAACTCTTCTAAACCTGTCTGGTGTATGTATCTATGTAAGACATTTATCATGGAGCTTTCTCATTCAGCAGTGGCCTTGTTGTGACGTGCAGGACATGTACATACCAATTATTTCAGGGATACAGTTACAATATTTACAATCTCTCTTTCCTTATTGTGTGCCTAGGAAAACCTAGGGTTGGGAATGAATCAATAATCATATACGCACAAGCATCAAAACAAGTAGCAATAGAAGGGACCCTAACTAACAGAGTCAGAGAGTGGGCATCGAGTTAAGGTTTCTTTCCTTACTGTGCCTATATGAAAACCTACTGTTGGGGTTAATCAATAACCTAATGTGTACAAGCATAAAAATGAATAAAATCCAACTAATCAACTAGAACTCAACAAATCACGAGAGAAACAGACACAGAAACATGAACCAATAAGGAAGCAATATGTCAATTCAATAATTCCCACTCACTTGGATAGAGAAGTCTTTGGCAACTGTTCCCTCTGGCCTGCTAAAATCTGGAACTATCCACAAAGGCCATCTCTCACCTTGGCAGAGAAGTTGGTCCAGCAGATCCTGTTCCTCAAAGGGATCCTGAGAGAGACAGTCCAGAATTTCAAGCATCCACAAGCAGCACAGTGACGTGAACTTCTCTGTGTCCATTTCCTCTTCATTGAAGATGGCGGATCTCATGCACTGAATCAATTTTTGTCCAAGTGCCTTTCGATTGTGTAAACTGAGTGTTTTCCAGAATTGATTACCTATCTTACATCTAAATGCATGGAAAGATTCACCAAACCCCAGCCTGGCCTTCAATATTTCCTTCAATTTATCATCAGGTCCATCATCTATCATTGTCAGTTCCAGAAACTCCCAATCAATAAGAAAAATTGCAGCTAAAATAGCTGGAGTCAGCCCACTTTCTTCACCAAGTGTCTTCAATGAATATAAGCTGCCATCAAGTACTTCAAGAGCAAATTGAGCCATCTCAAACATGCTCACTGAACTTTCAAATTCTGACCCAATGGTGTTTGTCCCAGCAGTCAATAGATTGGGCGTCAATAGAGAACCTGCATCCCTGACCCAAGTAAACGAGGATGCCAGAATAAATGAAAGTAACTTCTTGAAAACCTCTTCAAATATCAGGACCAACGTATTTCTTGACACCAGAGAAATTTGATTGCTCTTTGTTGAACCACCAACAACAGTACTGCAGATAGGAAAAAGTAGGGCATGAACAAAATACTTGCATTTAAAGCATTCAAATGAATATTTCTGTCTATTATACAAAATAACCACATAACATCTCCCATTCCATATTTACCAGCGGGCTTGCAATATGAGATACAACGAAATCAGCATTATCAAAGTTCTCCAGAAAAGTAGTCAACCCAAGCAAAATACAGACTAAAAAGCTAGACCTCTATCGGATGAAACTCAGACAAAAAGTAAATAATTTCGTTCATACCACAAAAATTGAGAACTAGAAGCTCCGAAAGGAGGTGAGGATCGAGCAACAGCAACCAAAGTTGACTCTAGAAGCTCGTGATGCCAATGATCTATGTTGCCCATGTTCGTGCAGATAGAAATTCCTACTTTCGCTTTTGTGATTTCATTTCTTGCTTTCTCTAAAAGCATTGCTAAGATAGTTATCCGGTCAGAATCCAAAGAGCAGGGTGCAGATCCAGAATACTCCAGGTTAGTAGCATATCTGATAACACTATCCCACTGCTCAAAGAAATATTCATCATCAAGCAATGCAAGTAACAGGTCAAGACGAGCACTCAAAGAGCAACTATTCCCACTGAGACACCATGGAACAAACGTTCCCTTGAACATTTGCAGGAATGTTTCTTCCTCTAATGCTGTATCACCCTCATGTGGAGACATATTGTGAATACGAAGTTCGTGGATTATCTTATGCGGCCCAAATACAGAAACAGACTGTGTTAGAATCTTCACACAACTTGGTGAATCCTGGTGTCAAGAAGATAAGATTAAAGGATGAATATCAAACTTTACAAAAAACATATTAGATAAATTTGCAAGTATATATAGTAAATTTATTGCGGCCAAACAATAAATGAAGTTCACATCTAATTAACTTGGACACATCTCTGTGTTCCTATTTACCATTATGAACAAGCTGTTTGACTGGGAAATGAAACTATCAGAAAGTAAATTCAACAAGTTGGGCCGGAAATCTTATATAGCACTCTAAGTTGATGGTGGGGATGACATAATGTAAATATAACTCAGTTTTCTGAAAAATGAGATATGAGATGAATTCTAATACTCCAAAAGTTCCCACTCATAGCTGGACCACTCAGAATGTAGTCTGATGCCACAAACATGTGCATCACAACTATATTAACAATTGTAAGATCTCCAAGAAACACTACAACAACAGTAGCAGAATTGAGAAATAAAAACATGTATCAAGCACGAGAAGATATTTTTCAAGGGAACTTACATGTGATCTCATCACTGCAAAGGAATTAGCCAACATTGGTCCAACTAGAGAAGCCAAAGGCCAACCTCCACCATTCTGCATTGAACGTTCCCCAAGTAATGATATAAACTGTGTAACTCGTTCTGCAAACTCACTTTCTGTTTCCAAGTTACTAGCATGCTGAAAGAAACCCCGACAGTTTTCCTGAAATTCTGCAGCAAAAACTGAGAGCAAATCATGCTCCAGCAAATGAATGCCTGAAAGAACCGCAACAATGCAGTTTGCCAACTCATTAAAGTAGCTCATTGGGTACATGATATTCAAAGTTTCAACAGTCTTCTTGTTAGAAGTTAAATCACTTTCACAAGAATCTGCTGATAATCCCAGCGATGTTTTCTCCTTCTTTCTTGAGCTACTAGAGGAAATGTAGTCTTGCCACAATAGCTTTACCAGAACAGTTTTAACAAGAGTTGCTAGAAAAGCACTGATGGAATCCACTCCATTGCAATATCTGGTACCAAACAGAGAAAGATTTATAACCAGTAACATATGAAAACATCAAACCCATATTAACTGTTGAGAAAATAAACACACAAGCTGAAAATCCACTGAAAGAAAAGCAACTGTGTACAAAAGAATGCAGTGAACCATGACGAAAGTAAAATAAAGGACTCCCACCTTGACGCATTATGCAATGCCCAAAGAAAGCATTCTTGAAACGCTCGAAAAAATGCTACTCTATCTGCATCCAAGGAATGTGATGGATTTCTTCCCACCCAGAGGTTCTTGAAAAATTCAAGAAAGAAAGTTTCTGCGACTACCGCTTTAGATGGCACGGTTTGTAAGAATAGAATCAAAGATGGATAAGAAACCTGTTGAGATCCAAAGCACCTATTTCTAAGGAAATCCCAAAACCGATTCAGTACAGCTTTCTGTACATTGACCGAAGTCCAACTTTCAGGAAATTTATTCGAAAACAGTAAAATTGCATCCCACATTGATGAATGACAAGCAGGATCCTTCTCCTGAAATCCACCTAATAGTGCAGCAGCAAGAGTTTTCATATTTCCTTCATTAAAGGCTTGAGGGACGTTTTTTATGAAACTACTCAATACAGAATATGTGGCTGATCGGATAGCTGGACTTGGGGATTTCAGGAAGTCTAAAAAAAATCTATGAGCAGTGAACATCTTTTCGGCACAAGAAATAGCAGTTTCCCTAGCCTTCAAAGCATGTTTTGGTTGAGCAGCTATGTTTACGGTGGCTGGTCTTTCTACTTGTAAGCAAACCAAGACATCAAGAAGTGTGGCCAATGCCAGCAATGATGACGATATCACCTGCAATCCAACATGATGAAACATTACATATGAGAGCATATTAATAGGCACATGTCTAATATATGACTATTTGAGGTTTACTATGGTGATGTGATGAAGTGACATATCATAGATCCATACCTGCTGATGCATCTCTTGTAATTCATCCAGAGCAGTTCCTTTATCGGACATACTTTGTGGCGTGAGCCTCAGATTTTCTTCCAAATAAACAAAAATCTCTGCCGTGCATAAAATTAAAGCATCTAGTCTCTTTTCTGGAGCTGAAAACACTGCCTGTTACAGGAAAGTTAAGAATCAAAACAAAGGTGCATGTCAAATGTAAAATCGGTGAAAAGGAGTAAAATTCATTGGAAAATCAAAACCGCTTTGGTCTTAAAAAATTGAACATGATGAAACTTAACATTTTTTTTTGTGTGAAATCGTCAGTATGAAACTTAACAAATGAGGAGACAAAGTATTATAAAAATGATAGCAATCTTCATAATAATAGTATATATGAACAAATACGAGCCCCCACCATACTCGAGGTTAACAGAAGCCTCACTAGTCTAGATCATAATGCATGGTAGGTAGCCGGGCGAGGGAGGGGGAGGGGGGGGGGCTATTCTATGGCCCGTGGGATAATTATAGATTCTGAACGTTTTATGCAAGAGCTACACTCAACTGTCTGTTCTTTTGTTGAGATAGAGATTAACTGTGAATGCTAATGTAGGTGCAGCAATGTAGATACTTTCTAAAAGCAGTTTCTGATATTGAGGACTATAAATAACACTAAATTAGGATGTACTTGCAAGTTAACCTGAAATGATCGCTTTGCAGCTTGTGAAACTTCAGATACTGGGTCAAATTGAGAAAACCACCATGGTCCCATCAGAGATTTGAGCTGTGGAGCTAAATCTCTCCTAAACAAACAATAAATCAATGTCAGAGCATTTAGGCAAAACCAGAATCGATACATATATAAATGGATGTTCGTATTCAGTTGACAATTAGTCTACATGTGCAATCATTATCCATAAGCATTTCAGGGGCTTCAGAACATAGAGATTTGCCAGCTCAATACTAGATATTTTGGGTATAGCCAATCTAGGAATGAGATCTTATCACCCTTAGCCATGTGGAGATAGCAGCATCTAAACCAAATTTTTGTTTTTCAAATGCAGGGTGGATTTATCAAAGTTGTGGTACTGTTTTCAAGGGCCACATCACCTCGCAGAGGAGCTTATCCAAGATGTAAGTGAACCAGGCCATTGGCTTTAAAGATATAACCCAAAAAAATAAAGAATTACTGAGAGTTTTCCTTAACTTAATACAATTTCAGACAGCATGCCCAAAAGAAAAACCAAAAAAACAAAAATGTGAGAGTACACAAAAGAGTTCAAACCCAACGGCGGTGACAAGATTGTTCATTGTGTCATGAGTTGCTCGCCGCACATCCCTATTGTAGTCCACCACAAGCCTTTTGTATTCAAATCCCTACAGAAGAAACAGCTGCATAAGTCTCAACTATCTGAAACAAGTGTGGCAAAGCTAGTGGCATCAACTGTTACTACCAAGAAATCAAGAAAAGAAAAAAAGAGAGGAAAAGGTGTCTAGTATTTTCATCATGAGATGAGAAACTGTACCCATTGTGGAATGGCTGGTATCATGTCCTTTGTGGACTTTTCCTTCAGCAGCGTGGATAGAGACGCCAAAGCTTTAAGCTATTAATGAATGGAAATCCAGTGAATATTACAATTATACATGATGGAATCCAAACCTCAAGTCAAGAACACATTTTCAGGCACAAGTTTACCTTGGTGGTGGGATCTTTCCTTGCAAGCCTCTTCAAATGTAGAGCCAAATCACTATCTACTTCCTGCACGACCCACACATGAAAACAAACCAGACGAAAAGGTCATTAAAACAAGAAGAAAGAAGTTAACTTTGCATACATACTCCTTTTAACAAAATTGATAAGTTCTGTATCACTGGTGATGGCCAGATTTGCCACTTATACCCAAATGCATTCAACTAAAAGAAACCAGAGCTCGTTTTGCAAAAATCTAACTCGTCATTCTCACAATAAGGCAACTACTAGTTTCAACAGAGCCAACTTCCAAGCACACGCCACAGAACTCTTATTGCCGCAAGACTATAACAAACGATAATGCAACTAAAACCAACAACAGAGCATAAACACAGTTACTACCCTAGCAATCGATTCTAACTCGTTTTCCTTTTACTTAGTTTACTTCTTAACTTTCTGCATCTTCGGTTGATCCAATCCACCACCTCCACCCAAAAGAATTTCACCCAAACCAGACTAAATCCTAATTCTTACGAATCGGTAGTAATTCAACTAAACTCTATACAATCAGTATGAGCCAAATCCCAAACACACTGTTACCGAATTGTCATTGCAGCAAAAGACTCGAACAAGCAACACATTCAGCGCTAGTAAAACAACAGTCACAGCCCTAGCAATCGATTCGAAATCAAACTTATGGTCCTTCCATTCACATACATCAAAATCCAACACTCTCCTCAAAGCAAAAAGAATTGTCAAACCTACCAAATAGGGCCGTGAATCATCGCCGCCGGAAGGAGGAGCGTCGAAGCGAGAGCCTCCGACGTAGCCACCGAAGCCCACGGCCGCAGTAGAACCCGACGGCAACAGCGACGCCGCCAAACTACACAGAATTGCTCAGAATCAGCGGTGTGTCCAAAAACGACGCAGTATCATGAAAAATATATGGAAAACGAAATCAGTACCTGCTACTGGAAGGCCTGGCCTTGCTCCTAGCTCCGTCTCCCTTCTGCTTCCCCATTATTTACTGTACAGGGTTTTCGAAACGACGTAGTATTGGAGGAGCGAGTTGCAGGGCAAAGAGGAACGGAACAGGGGGGAATTTGTGCTCAGCTGACGGGGAGTTGATCGTCTTTTTACAATCGGGAACTCTGGTGCGGGGAAGGTGTGTGATATGTGAGAGGCTGGGCCAATCAATGCATTGCCGTATGGCAGCTCGGGGGCTTTTATGTCAAATACAACCGCCTTCGTAGCTGGGCCCGTCTGGATGACGTGGCGTGACATGAGCGCATTATTAGTTTCGTGGCAAACTCAACTTAAAGCGTAAAGTTTGTCGAATTGCTTACTACATAACCCTCGAGTTAAGAAATCGAACTGCTTACTACAGAAATCTCATAAAGTTCGTACACCAGCGGCCGGAGATTAGTCCGGCAAGTTATTTCTTGGCAAGTTAATACATTTTCTTAACGTATAGTTTTTCTTAACCCTCTAGTACAAAATAACGCAATCGTTTCCCTTAGGTCTGTAATAACGTCTTTCGGTCTTTCCTAGCACTGGAAATTGCAAATTGGAGGAATTTCTGAAGGTCATTTTCAGATTTCCCTCTGTAGCTTCATTAGCAATTGTTGTATGTATTGGGTATAGAATGAGAAATTTTCAAGATTTGAATTTTAACACAAAAACTAGAAAATCCGATCTGCAAATTTCAGAGCTTTGCAGCATACAGCAGAGAGTAAAAGAGCAACTATACACGAAGGAAAAGGCACTCCACGGAAGAATTAGTAAATCACAGTTAAGTATTAATTCAATAGAATTCTCAGTGTGAAGGATGTAGTGTTTTATAATCCTCTAATTAACTTGTCAACAAACACCATTTTCTGCTAAACTAAACTAGAACTAATCAGAATACATGATCTTTTTCTTCATCACCTCTAAGGGAAGTTCAGAGATTGACGTTTTCCAATTTTGCGTGTTGAGAAGAGTCAATCGTTTTGCTTAAAGGTCTTCAGTTCTTCTGTAATCTCTAATCAATCAAGAAATATTACAATTAAGGCAGCAACCAAAGCATGATCAACAGATCCAGGAAATATGGTCAATCGAAATTTTCCCCTCTTGGGAAAAGGCTGGTGCAATTTGTACATGAGACTAGTCTGCAACAAGACATAAATAAGACTGCATATCATAACCAAGAAAGAGAAACTTACACAAATGTCTAAACACAGATGGGATAATGAGAGGTCAATTTCTATATTCTAGCATGTGCATTAAAGAATCAGATTAAGCGAGAGATTTTATCAATATGTGATCACAATACTCCATTAGTATCAACTAGCAGACAATTTGGTCAAATCTTTCCATACAGAAATGCAGGTTGTTAAACGGACTGCAGAACTTGCTAGTAATTCAATAACACCATTATGCAAATGGTCACACTTATAAGCCAAAGACAGATGCTCAACAAACATAAACTACATTGATCCCCAAACTCAACTTTCCCAGATAACTTCTATTCAATGAACTGTATCAAACAAAACCTTCCCTGATTAGCAGAAGTCTAGCAGTCATTACAAATTTCGCATACCAGAACTCGTTTCAATTTTCAAATGCTTATCACACACAAATGATCAATCATACCTGAGCAACTATGAGATTGCCACTATAGATGCTGCATGATTTTTGGAAAGGGAAGCCTTTAACTTTGAAATCACAGGTTGCCGGCTCTGTCGAAATCTCACCAACAATAAACACCTCCAGCTCAACTCGAGTAAGTTTGTTTTTCGTTCTCTGCACTCTGAATATCAACTGACTATCCTCAGCTTGACCACCCTTATATCCTTGCCAACATCCACTCTACAAATCCCAAACACACACAAAAATCACTACCCAAAATCAAAAAATTCAATCCATGACAAAACCATTAGAAACAATAACTCACATTACCGAGGCACAAAGTAAGCAGAGGATTTCCAGCGGCATCAAGCAACACGCGCTTATTGGATGATGACTTGAGAGATTGATGGGTGACCTTGTAAACCACGTTACCAGATGAATCCAGGAAACCCAAGTCGCCACGTGGCAGGCCAGGATGTTTCTTGGAGACAAAGAGATCGACCGGGATTTCAGAACTCGTGGAATGTATAAGAACTGAATTGTCCATAGAAGTCAGTCGAGTCTTTTGGAGTTATTTAGGATCAACTACAGAAGAAGCATTTGATTCACAGAGAATGAAAAGCCAAAGAAGACAAGAAGAGGTGAAGGAATCGTTTTTGTTGAAAGCAGATTGGGTTTTTGGTCGGAGAGAATTAGCCGACTTTGTTTGAACTTTTTCTATGGTGGCTGGGATAGGCTGAAGAATATGATTTTGGGCCTATTTGGGCTTTCTCTAGAAGCGCTTTTTATCAGTAGCACTTTCTATAGGAAACACTTCTGACTATTTCTAACACTTCCTACATACAAATTTCCTACAAGTGCTTTCTACACACAATGAATATCACATAGATGTAACAAGGTGACCTATAATATGAATTGTCACCAATGATTTCCACAAGAGCATAGTCCATCTTTGAAATGATGGAACCGACTCGAGTCCCTTGCAACAATCTCCCTCCCTTCAATCTTGGAAATTAAGCCGGTTACTACATGACAGTCTGTGCACATTCTTAGGTTCTTAACTATAACGATACGGGTACCTGGAGGCGTGCTGATTAGGCCGAATGCAATTGCCAGTTTCTCACTATGACCGAGGACAATCTCCTCCTTTGTCTGTTCATCCACGTTTTGCATCACCATGCTTGTGTTTGGAACATACCCGTTAATTTTCAACTTCCGGAAAAGATGTTGCAAGTAGCTGTAGATGTCTTCACTTAAGGGATGTGATCTGTCTCCTGACTGAAAGCTGTGAACAGATTTGTTAATCTCAATCCAAGTGCTTGCCTTTTCCTTTCTTATTCCTCTATCTACCATTAATCTTCTCACTTTTGCCACACTAGCAAGGTCCCCAACAATCCCATAGAAGTTGGAGAGCAACATATAGGCTCCTGCTTCTTCAGGTTCTGATTCAATTAGTTTCTTCCCAACAATCTTTCCTAGCTCTAACTTCTTGTGGGAGTGACATGAACTTAGAAATGCTGTCAGCAACTTTGGGTCTGGTTTTATAGGCATCCTCTTGATGAAGCTGTACGCCTCATTGAAACACCCTGATCGTGCTAGAAGATCCACCATACATGTATAATGCTCCATCGTGGGTGTGATCGAGTACTTACTCACCATCATGTTGAAAATCCTCCATCCTTCTTGTACTAATCCTGCATGACTACACGCATACAACGCACCCAAGAATGTGATTCTGTTTGGCCGAACACCTCCTATTTCCATTGCATCAAACGCCTTCAAAGCTTCTACTCCCTGGCCTTGTTTCCCATAACCGGCAATCAAAGCAGTCCACGAAACCACATTCTTCATAGGCATGCTCCTGAAACACAACCAAGCATCCTCCATGCCCCCACATTTCGCATACATGTCAACAACAGCATTCCCAACCGGCAAATACAACTCGAATCCATACTTCATCACCAAACAATGCACTTCCCTACCCTTACGCAACGCTGCAAGATCAGCACAAATCGAAACAACACTCACCATGGTCAACACATCAACCTCAGCTCCCTCCACTCTCATTTCCTCAAACAAAGCCAATCCAGCCCTCCTTTCCGAGTTCTGCGCAAGGCCCGAAATCAGTGAATTCCAAGACCCAACGTCTCTTTTCGACATGTTGTTAAACAACCCAATCGCCTCTAAAGTCAATCGAGACCAACACAGTCCAGAGATCATGCAGTTATTGGCGATCACATCTCTCTGAGGCATTTCATCAAACACTTGGCGGGCGTCTTTGATCTCATTGCATTTACAGTACAAGTCAAGAAGTGACGTCATTAGAATCGTGTCGTGATCGAACCCGTGTTTGAGAGCCATGCAGTGAAGCTTCTTTCCTTGTTTTAACGCAGAGACTCTTCCACAAGCTCGCAGAATCGCTGAGAGAAGAAACTCTGTGACTCCAAACCCGTTTTCCCGCACTTGGCGAAACAGAGCTATTGCTTGACTATTTTGCCCCTGGTTGACGAGATCACCGATAGTCTTGGCATATGATAGTCTTCCAAGGAACATGATGTTACACAAGGCTATTTTGGGAATGTAGATTCACTGTCGATGATCTAAAGCGTTTGAGTTTGTTTTGTAGCTATGATGAGTACAGGGTTGGAATTGTCAAATTTAAAATTAGTAGGGCCTAAAGTGTAACTCATCCCTGAAACCCTAGAGAAGGTTTATCAGTTTTTTTTGCACGGAACGACTAGAAAAGCTACCGGAAGAGCCTCTCAGACCGTCAGTGCCAAAGAGGTCGAAACTGACAGCAGCAACAACAACACCATGCGGAAAGTTAACATCCCAGGTACGAAGATTAAAAGAGCCATGACCCAGTTTTGCTACACAAAAAGTTTGCTTTGATCAGAGAAAGTTTACCATAGAATGTTAATTAGAAACCCTAGAGAGATCAACTTTGAAGATTTAAGTCACTGTGTTAACCCTAGGGAGAGCGGGAACTTGGTGATTGATGCTTTAGTTATTTCAACAAGTCTCTCTGTGGTATAGGTGCTTTGTTGATTAGTGCTTTGTGTAAATCGGTTGTATAATGTATGCATTGAATCTGCTCCGGTTACTATATTTTGGTATTGTTTGGTTCTTCAGCGCTAAATTCCGATCTGCGCCGCAATCGAACTTTGAATAGAGATCTTTATCGGATATGGATATATCTTTCTCCATATATACCAAAGAATCCTTACAACTTGATAGTCCGTACCAGCTACCTCTGGCAGCACCGGACATGACTCTGTACGTGACAATAATGGTGGGCTAACTGGCAAAGAGCAAGTCCCAAAAACTTGTATACTATCATTAAGCGACGTCGGTGGAGACATCAGACCACGTCGTTAGATTCCCCGGCATTCCCAGTGGACTTAAACTCCAAAAAGAAACGAACAAATCTGGAAGAACTGCAAATTGCAACTTGGCCTTTGAATATTATGCCACATGCATATGTTTTGCAAACAAGCATAAGTAAGCAAGAATCTCATCCATGACTTTAAAGATATCCCAGGCATTTGATTGGTGCAGTACTACTGTACATGTTCATAAGTAAGGAACCTTGTTTGTATGATCGTATCACATCCATGAAAATCGATATTGGTTTGGTACGTTCTTCAGCGCTAAATTTCGACCTGCGCCGCAAGATCTTGTTGTTGTAGAGGCATCTGATATGCACCTTAATTTTGAGAGATCAGCAAAGTGCATACCAGATGCGCTCACAACAGAAAGTTCTTGGCGGGAAAAGACTTGCTGAATAGTTGCTGTAGTTCAACTAAGCTTCCAGCGAGGTTGTTTTGATAACAATGTAAGGTAGAAACTTCAAGAAGGGACAGAACGCCAGGCCGGCCAGGTCACCGTTAAGCAAGTGCATGTTGTTGACAGTTTTTCCATTTCAGGCCACTATTTTTCTTTAGATTAGTAAGCTAGTACTCGATCCAGCTTAATTGCAAATGAAATTAAGGTAAGATCATGTTAAATGAAGGCTTAATTACCTGCAAAGTTAAGTGTGTAATTTTGAAATGTTTGATTCAGGTTGTCCTCAGTGATTTCTCAATCCCCTTTAGCTTGTATTAGCTTTTCATATATGGAGAAGAAGAAAAAAATCATTTTACAGCATCAGAGATAACAAGGAAATGAAGGAGTCAACTGTTATGGTTGATACAAAGTAAAAACAATTATATATTACACACAACACACACAAAAATATGGAAGTGGTGATTCATTATGAACTTCAAAGTTTGAACCTGCAGATTTTCATATGGATTGTCAAATTAATTTGTCTATTACGTAGGCTGCAGCATATGTTTAAAAAGATCGACAGAATGGTGGAAAATTTCAGAAGCAATTTGATCAGGGGGGGCCTTAGATTGTGGATGGATACCAAATTGAGTAAGGATATTCTTTTTCTTGGTGTTCTAGGAATGATAATGGTTTTCCTTTTGCTGTATCCTTTTATGTTTAGGATTTGGTTGTTTACATCAGTGCTCTTTATAAGGCCATTAGATAAATGAGAAGACTCCATTCAAGCAAATCGGATCGGAGAAACGTTTGAGCTGAAAACATAGTTGTGCGAGATTGTGTTAACTCGACTGTAGGTTCTCTGCTGAGTCATAGTTACCTGCAACTTTTTTTTGGTAATTCTTGGTGTGTTTTCTGAAGCCTTGCCGCATAAGGTTTATAATGAAGTTGGCAACCATGGAACAAGTAAAAGATATGGAAGACGGCTCTGATGAGATGTCACCCGCACTGGAGATGCTGGGAGTCTTGGTGATGGTAGTGCTGACTTTGGTTATCGGCGGAAACTCCATGGACAGAGATGTGATAAATTTCCTAAGAGACCAAATAATGCAGTACAGAAGATCGAGAGACAAAGGGATTACGGTGTCTGTGCAGCATCTTATAGTTATTGCAATCATATTACTTCTGGCCAAACTAACAGCCTCAATGCTGATAAATTGCTTGAGAGACCAGATAGCCAAGTACATTAAACCGAGAGTCAAAGGAATTCTGGTGAAGGTGCGGCATGTTATAGTTTTTGCAATCATATTAGTTGTGGCCAAGGTAATAGCGACAATGCTTACTGATTATATGACTCACGATTGTACTCATCTTGTTCCAACTTAACGACCTACAAAGTGTTAAGTGTTGGGTTCTAAGTTTCTGACTCAAAATGTCTAGGTGAAATTGATAATGAGTCGCTCACTTGTATATTAAAGCTTTTTTTTTTTTTTTTGTCACTTTTCTAATGTGTATCTCAGTTTTTAACAAAGAATGAACAAGTGAAAACAAGCTTCCTCTTATAACTAAAGCTGGGAACTCTGCTCTGTTGTTGTCCATGCAAGTGCAAATGCAATCTTTCTTTTCCCTTTGTTCACTGTCTAGCATAAATCTTGTTGGTTATTACTCAAACTGATTGCAATTATAGATTAGCCCAGCTTAACACATCGTGTATCGGATCCTAATGAACAGATCACCAGTTCATTCTTGTAAAAGTAAACATTCATTCATAGTTCATTTCTTTTGATTTGAAAGTTGAAACTTTAAATGCCATTTTGTTTCTTATTAATTACAGTGGAGACAGGAATTAAGCATCTGATACCGTACAAACCATCAGTCCTAATTCTACATTCTTGTGGGAGGAACGTGAAGAGGAAACTACAATCTTCTTTATAGATGTGTTCCTGAAGCTAATGCATGTCGGTAAAGCATTTCTGACTGTTATATGCAATTCAAACCCACAGTTACCATGTTCACAACTCATAATATCGAATTCATACAAAGAACTCTCATGCACACACCAAGTACTAATTGATTCAAAAAGAAAAAAGATAAATTCCGGTAGAGTACTTGAATTGCAACAAATTAAGACTTACAAAATTTCATTAGGATTGTTTCATTAGTCTTTGTGGAGGCTGAAACAGATCAGCAGAACTGAGTAGTACCGAGAAACCAATTTTCATGACATTGTCCCTACAAAATATTGCAGACAACTCTGTGCATCACAACATCTAAATCAGCCAAGTCTCGAGTCTTCAAGTTTTTTCTAGTGAGGGCAGAATTTCTCCTGCAACATAAGGGCTTCATTGGTCATTCCTATCAAAAATGTTAAGCTTTGTCATAAACAAAACACAAGCAGTCATTTAAATGTGATGGACAAAAGGAAAGAGATCCATTTAAAAAATAAAACAAAAAGATGTGCACAAGAGCAGAACAGGCATAATCAATACAACAGTTATGCACAATCACAATAGGAATTTTTTGTAAGTCAATAGCAGAAAGACACAAAATAGTAACAAGAACTCAGAATGAGATTCTCTTGTCCGGTATAATCTCCGTAAAAAATCAATGTCACAAACAAAAGCACTCAAAACCAATGATCTAATCTAAGTGGTATTCAATCTATGTTCTGTGGACTAGGGAGGAAATGCATATGTATCAGCCCAGGTACAGTCTAAGCTTTGAGAAAGATATATAGCTCAAAATATCCTGAACCCAAGTACTCTATCCAAAACAAGGTTCACTATCATGTCTTTGTTGAGTGCCTATTGGTTGAGTACCTTGTCAGATACAACACTGAAAGGAAACTTAAGTACATGGAACTGATTGACGGAAGTATCCAGGTGATGATATGCAACAGTAGGAATAATGATTATCAAACATAGAAAACCCAGAATTGGTCACGGTCTTGTTAACAGGTAGTAATGAAAAAATACACTATTTTTCTGAGATTCCCCAAAGAAACAGACTCATTGATAAACTTATGATTGTCTTCAAACTCCTTTAGTCCTTTTAGTCAAGAATTAATCCCAGCAATCAAGTCGGCAACCAATAGTATAACTATTTCACATTGTTTGTACTGCTTAGAAACTATACCAAAATTAATAGCAAAACAAACAAGAAAGAGATTTAAGTTGATTCATGTTCTTTACCTTTACTCTCGACATCTGCTTCATGCCTAATGTTCTCCATCAGTCATATGATAGTGATTAGGCGAAACAAGGCTATCCAAGTAGCACCCAACAAAATCAACTTTGTAACTACTCCCAACTGAAAGATTCTGAGAGCTTCCATCTTCGAAATTGTACATAACCAGACGGTGTTGGGGCAAATCAAGCAACAGATGATGATTGTTCTTCACGAAACCGGAAAGTATCCCTTCGCTACATGGCAAGGAGATGCTTATTTTACTCCAAGACTTTGCCACTCCGTATTCCTTCATGACCCAAAACTCGAAATCATCAGTCTTCCCCACACACAGGCATTCCTGGAAAATGTCAAGGAAATAAAACTCGTCATCTTCAATGTTGAAATCAACAAGGAACTCAGGTGGTAGTGGAATCTCTTGAACTTCCTCGTCAGCTAAACCAAAACACAACAGAACAATGGATGGCACATTACTGCAGTTTCTACAAACCAACCAGTGAATACTCCCGTTCAAAACTCTCCCCTGCATGCCAGGCTGTAAACTTTCATAGGGATATCGGTTCGAAATCGCTCTCCAGGACCCGGTTTTCAATGAATAAACACTAAACCCAACATCAAACTGAAAGAACTCGCCCCGAACCACCTTGTAATCAAGAGTGGATACATCAAAGCCAAACCCATACAGCCAATGAGACGACATATATATCTGTGGTGGGTTTGGTACTATCTTGTGTTCCTTAGTTGC
Source organism: Fragaria iinumae (assembly GCA_009720345.1). Taxonomy (NCBI): domain Eukaryota; kingdom Viridiplantae; phylum Streptophyta; class Magnoliopsida; order Rosales; family Rosaceae; genus Fragaria; species Fragaria iinumae. Next base: position 35,212,190 of record CM019119.1, read on the forward strand.
AGGGTTTAGCAAATAAAACACAAAGTACGACTTCAGCAACAACAACCCATTAGCGTACAACACGAACTTGGTAAATCTACGACGCTTGAGTTGAGTAGGTACAACTACAACATCATCACCAAGATTATCAACATTTGTATGATTGAGAAGACACTCATCAAGGTTGAGAGTGTGGAGGCGGCATAGCCGAGAGTCTCTAATCACAACTCTTCGTCTTTGGTGGAAGACATGTTGATGCTCAAGGGCTTTGTTGAAGTGTGAGTTCACAAAGTTGGGTTCAGAGATTAGAGAGAGCCATGTGTTTGAGACACACCTGAATCGGCAGAGGGATTTCACGGGAAGCCAGCCTAGAATCTCGCGTATGACCTCCGTGGGGAGGTGTGGGAGTCGCGTCTGGTTCTTGGGCTCCGCCATTTCTATCAGATTCTTCACAACAACTTGTTCAATACTCCTAACAAGTATCAGAGCGGCTCCGATGATTTCTATGTTTCTTAACTTTCTTTGTGTTTGAGATGAGTTGAGGCTTTCTTTAGCCCATGATTATTTCTTAACTATTATTTTCCGATCATGAAACTGTTTTAATTCGTAACTGATTATTTTAAAAGTTTATTCTATTTTTGAAGAGTACACGACGTGTATTTACATGAATGATGAGGATTAGAAGAAATAATATAGAAACATGGTGGTCAAACATATGAATTGTTATGAACGGTTAAGATTGCGTTGTGTAAATATACATCGTGCATATAAGAATTTCCACAGCAATACCAAACTAGCCCGAAGTAAAAAATTAACAAATCAACTCAATTGTAACATTAACTAGATAGCGACCCTGCGCGTTGCTGCGGGTATGGATCTTGAGATATTGATGAGCAATGAGATAATGAGCTAATAAGTTACATCATTGTTTTGATGTTTTAAGTTAAGTGTTAATAATAGCAACTATGATCACAAAATATGACTTACGTACAAATAATTGATGTATAGGATAACATGTGATAGATATAGAACACACCATGATTGTATAAACATTGGGTCAATGTTTATGAATTCGTCATTCTTATTTGATGTATTTTCATGAATCAGTGCTTTTTTAGTTTCTATTACACTTAACAGAGACTTATTACCTCTTTCTTCAGGACTGTTCATTCTATCATCGAATTGTCTTGATGCATTTGCATGTTCATCTCTAAAATTATGATTATCCATTGTTGTCGCAATATCGTTCACATTATGCTCATCTTCAAAAGGTTTGGAAGCAGCTACTGTTTCCTTGTTGTCCAATTTGCAGAAATATATATTTCTTGATGACCTTCGACTTCCAAGCTGCATACCTACAAAATATATCATAACTGAATAGGTAAATATATTGGATTTTTCATGATAAACATTCATTTCAATAACTATTGTGTTCTTTCAATTTCTATTAAGTTCTTAACTTACTGTGATTATCACTTCCTCCAAGGTTGCTCTTTCTCTCAGATAACTGCCCCAATCTATCTTCATCTTCATTTCCAGAAGTTTTAGAAACATATGATGCCTCTTCGTTATTCAAATTCTGAAAAATCTTCTTCTTAAGGACATTTGGTTTCCAAGCTGGACATCTGCAAAATGTGTCATTACTCAATAGTTAACAATCACAGATGAAACTAATGAAGATAAACATTCATGTTAATAACTTTGTTAATTGATTCGTCTTCTTTAACTACTTATTTATTTTTATTGTCATCAAAGGTATTTCTATATATATAAAATGGTTTTCTTTCAATTTATATTATGCTCAACATACTTTCATAAGTAGTTTCTTGAAGATTGTTCATTCTGCCATCCAATTGTTGCAATGCTTCTATATGTTCATCTCCAAAATTTACAGGATCTGCAGATGTTCCTATGTTGTCCAAATCCTGGAAAATTCTTTTTCTTGAAGATGTTTGATTTCGACGCTGTATATCTGTGAAAAGTATCATAATCCAGGAATTAATTATAATTAAGAAGAGGTCCGAAACACATCGTAGTTCAAAATTCAATCAGGATACATGAAGTTAATGATGATGAAATGAAAGATAAAAAGAGTAAGACCACAACTAAGAAGGATAAGGATATTTTAATTTAATAAAGATACAAAGATAAAGAATCAAATTTTGAAAACAGGGAAAAAAAACTTAATATTAAATGTATTATTAAAAAAAAAAAAAGAGCTAGTATAGTTCCTAATTTATCAGCATACTAAGCATTGTAAAAATGATACAAACTAAAATCAATTCAATTAGTGAGCTACCAAGTGAAGAATTGCTAATCTATTGTTGATTAGTAGATGCTGACACATGGCAATGCTTCCTCAATTGAATTTTATAACACTATGGCATACAGTAATGGTTCCTTTAGGCACAAAACGAAGTTCATCATGTTATTGATGATTGGAATGTTAAAAGAATAGGAATAATGGTAATTTTCTCTGATGTTTGACAAACCACTGCTGAATAGTAATTCTTCTTCCCATCCACCCCTTGTCATAGGAAACTTCTCACTACACTTCCTAACTGTTTAACTATTCCATGTGAGATTCAGAAAAGAATAAGATAGATAAAAAAAAAACCTACTCAAAACAGGTAGGAAGAAACCACCAGATACCAAAAACACAAACAATGATCCCCTTGCTCTATTCAACATCAGACCAGAAACAATATGAAGAATTAAAGATACACAACCTAAATAACAAATCACTTAATTCCTTACCATCCTCAGTAGCAAAAAAAGGTTGTATCATCTTAATAAACGCAAATAAACAATCAAAAAAAAATTAAAAAACAAAAAAACAAAAAACTATGAAGTTGTGGAATAGCATTTTGCACAAAATTAATAAACGCAAATAAACAATCAAAAGATGGGATAGCAAAAAGAGATGAATACATCAAAAGGAGAAGAATCTTACACTCATTACTCATAGATGACTAATACTCATACCTGAATAACAATGGGAAATTGAAGAAATGCAAGAAGACAACAGGCACAGTAGCAACAGCAGAATGGTAATGGTACAGCTGAGAGTTTTTGCACAGAACTTGTAAAACCAATTCAAACTAACTTCGAATGCAAGATTAATGATTTTAACTACTTGAAATTATGATTGATGTTTGTTTTGTTTAAAAAAATTGAGTGATAATTTATTATATCAACAAAGATGCAATACCAAGCTCTGGAACAAAAAAAAAAAAAAAAAAAAAAAAAGATGCAGTACCAAGCTATCACACAATTTAGCAAAATGTTAACCTATTGCCAATTTCATGGTCTACTAACACTAGAAACCTAACTGATTGTATTGGCTGATCACTATATTTGAACGCTTTAGAAGTCCTGTATTTGGGGTGCAGATTACTGTTAAACTATATTTGAAGGCTTAAGTTGTTGTGAATTTGGGGTGGGGATTTCTAAATTTGAAGGCTTAAGCTATTGCGAACTTGAAGACTTATGCTTATTCTAAGGCAAATAGAGGACAACTGATTTGTAAGCAAAGGGAACATTTTGTATTAAAGCCGCACTGGAAAATCATAGCTAAAACGGAAATAAAAAATGTTATAACGAGTGCAAGAAAGAACACAGATTTACGTGGTTCACTAACAACGTGTTAGCTACGTCCACGGACAGAAGGAGAACAGTTTTATTATGTTGAGCAACAATACAGAATGACATGTACACAACACACAATAGGTTGTATATATACAGCCCTAAATCCGATATACTAGTCCTAATAGGTAACCATAACCTAGTATAACCCGAATAGGTAACCATAACCTAGTATAACCCGTCAGCACAGATTGGATGGTTCAAGGCATATATTAACAAATCTCCACCTTGACTTGAATCCTCTCACAAATAACAGATGTACCAGATGCACCATAGTGATGCCAGATGTACAGATAACTCCTTCTGCCTCAGATGTCGCCCCCAAAGGGCAACTAACAGCTTGTAACATTTAGCAAGTCCAAACAATGTTGGAACTTGCTGTGTGGAACCGACTTGGTGAACATATCAGCGGGATTGTCAGCAGTGCCCACCTTCTTCACCTTAATTCTGCTCTCATCTCTCAGAAAATGATACCTGACATCAATGTGCTTAGTCCTCTCATGATGAACTTGATCCTTAGCTAAACATATTGCACTCAAACTGTCGCAATATACTATAGCCTGATCATGATGCAAACCAAGACTACTGACCAGTCCCCTCAACCATATGCCTTCCTTTGCAGCGGCTGTCAGAGCCATGTACTCTGCTTCAGTAGTAGACAAAGTCACTGTAGGCTGCAAAGTAGCTTTCCAGCTAACAACAGAGCCACCAAGAGTAAAGACATAACCAGTCATAGATCTCCTAGTGTCAACATCTCCAGCATAATCGCTATCTGAATAGCCTGTTACCAAACAGTTTGTATCACCTCCATAAATGAGACCAACATCAGACGTACCTTTGAGATACCGAAAAATTCTCTTCACAGCCTGCCAATGCTCCTTTCCGGGATCACCCATAAATCTGCTGACAACACTAACAGCATGTGCAAGATCAGGCCTAGTGCAAACCATAGCATACATCAAGCTTCCTACTGCACTAGCATAAGGAACTCGAGACATGTATTCCTTCTCCTCAGCAGATTTAGGTGCAAACGCAGTAGACAGATGAATATTTGCAGCACTTGGAGTATCTAAAGATCTAGATGTAGACATACCAAACCTGGATAATATTTTCTGGATGTAGCCTTTCTGAGATAAGAAAAGCTTCTTCTGACTTCTATCCCTGTAAATCTCCATTCCCAAAATTTTCCGGGCTGCTCCCAAATCCTTCATCTCAAACTCTGCACTGAGAAGACCCTTCAACTTCTGAATATCAGACTTGTCTTTTGCAGCTATCAGCATATCATCTACATACAGGACCAGATAAATGAGGGAATCATTTGTTAACTTGTTGTAGTAGACACAACAATCATACGGACTCCTGATGTAGCCGATTTCTATCATATAGCTATCAAACCTCTTGTACCACTGTCTAGGAGACTGCTTTAGTCCATACAAGGACTTCTTCAACTTGCAAACATAGTCTTCCTTTCCAGGGACTTGAAAACCATCTGGCTGAGTCATGTAAATCTCTTCTTCCAATTCTCCATGTAAGAACGCTGTCTTCACATCTAGTTGCTCAAGCTCCAGATTATGATGTGCAACTATGGCTAGTAGCACCCTGATAGAAGTATGTCTGACCACAGGTGAGAAAATCTCATTGTAGTCAACTCCCTCTTTCTGATGGAACCCTCTTGCAACTACTCGAGCTTTATACTTGATGCCCTCAGCAGGTGACAACCCTTCTTTCTTCTTGAAAACCCATTTGCAAGTAATAACCTTTCTCCCCTGATCAGGTCGTTTGGTCAATTCCCAAGTCTGATTTTTCTGAAGTGATTCCATTTCATCTCCCATTGCAGCAAGCCATTGAGCTGACTCTGTACTTGTAACTGCTTCCTTGTAGGTGGACGGCTCATGAGGATCCACCTCTTCAGCAACCTGTAGTGCATAAGCCACCATGTCCTCAAAACCATACCTTGTAGGTGGTTTCCCAAAGTTTGATCTCCTAGATCGCTCATGAGTCAAACTATGCTGATTAGCAGCCATTTGTTCTGATTCTGAATGTAGGTATTGATCTTCTTGTTGTGGTTCACTCACATCTTCAGTGACTTGTTGCTCCACCTGTTTCTCAACACTACAATTTTCTGATACAACCACAGACTTCACAGTAGGGTTAAACATAGAATTTTCATCAAATACTACGTTCCTACTCAGTATAACCCTCCTTTCAGATGGAGACCAGATTCTGAAACCTTTAACCCCATCTCCATAGCCTACAAACACTCCTTTTTTAGCTCTTGGTTCTAACTTACCCTCACTTACATGATAGTAAGCAGAACACCCAAAAACCCTCAGATTGGAGTAATCAGCAGACTTACCAGACCACATCTCATAAGGTGTTTTGAGATGTATACCTGTGTGTGGTCCACGATTTATCAAATAGCAAGCAATATTCACCGCTTCTGCCCAGAACCTTCTTTCTAATCCAGCATTAGAGAGCATGCATCTAGCTCTCTCCAGAAGTGTCTGATTCATACGTTCTGCTACACCATTTTGCTGTGGTGTATTCCGGACTGTATGATGCCTTGCAATACCTTCAGTCTTGCAGAAATCATCAAATTCAGCAGAACAGAATTCCAGACCATTATCAGTTCGCAGCCTCTTGATCTTCTTCCCTGTTTGATTTTCAACTAATGCCTTCCACTGCTTGAATTTCTTGAAGGCGTCACTTTTATGCTTCATCATGAACACCCAAGTCATTCTTGAGTAGTCATCAATCATAGACACAAAATATCTGTGACCTCCCAAAGAGTCAACGCGAGAGGGGCCCCAACAATCAGAATGGATATAATCAAGCGTGCCTTTAGTTCTATGAATTACTTTAGGAAATTTTCTGCGATGTAGCTTCCCAAAGATACAATGTTCACAGAAACTAAAATCCTTGACCTTGTGACCACCAAGAAGATCATTCTTTGACAGAATTTGCATCCCTCTTTCACTTATATGACCAAGCCTCATGTGCCATAGCTTGGTCATATCATCCTTGTGAACCTCTGATGATGCAACAGCAGCCGAGCCTGACAGCGTTGAACCTTGCAGAATATATAAAGTACCTCGCTTGACACCTTTCAGAACCACATTGACACCTTTGTAGACATTTAAAATTCCACATGAGCCTTTGTACTTGAAACCTTTGCTATCTAGAAGACCCAAAGAAATCAGGTTTTTCGTCATGTGTGGAGCATGCCTAACATCATTCAATGTACAGAATTTACCATCATGTGTCCGTATTTTTATTGAGCCAATTCCAACCACCTTACTTGCAGAACTGTTTGCCATAGAAATATTGCCTCCATCTATCTGCTCATAGGTTGAAAACCACTCTCTGCGTGGACATATATGATAAGACGCCCCGGTATCCAAAATCCACACATCCCTGTGATGTATGTGTGCATCTGCAACCAAGGCCAGATCTTCTTCCGAAGTGGTGTCAACTTCTGCTACAACAGCAGTACCTGATGCTTTCTCAGACTGCTTCTTCTTCTTTGGACATTCGTTTTTCCAATGTCCCTTCTCTTTACAGTAGTTACAGACATCATTGGATTTGGAACCCTTTGAAACTGGATTCTTGTATTTCTTCTTCCCCGAGCCTTTTTGTCCCAAACTTCCACTGGCTACCAACCCTGCAGCCTGACTGTCTGAACTAGTACCGGTCACCTTATGGCGCATATCTCTAGTATGTAAAGATGATCTAACATCCTCCAGAGTCAGAGTATCTCTCCCACCAATAAAAGAATCCACAAAATTCTCATACGACGAAGGTAGAGATACCAACAGGATTAGAGCAGCATCCTCATCATCAATTTTAACATCGATATTACGCAACTCTAATAGAACAGTGTTTAACTGATCTAAGTGATCTCTTAGAGATGTACCTTCTTCCATACGCAGACCGAACAGACGTCGCTTTAGAAGCAACTTGTTGGTTAAAGACTTCGTCATGTATAGACTCTCAAGCTTCAACCACAGACCAGCCGCAGTTTCCTCCTCTGCGACCTCGGTGATTATATCATCTGCAAGGCACAACATAATTGTCGAGTGTGCCTTCTCCTCCAGACTGGCCATCTCAGCGATTTCTTGATCCCCTGACTTCTTAACCAGCGGCGCCCACATCCCTTGTTGTTTTAACAAGGCTCGCATCTTGATCTGCCATAAACTGAAACTGTTCCTCCCTGTAAATTTATCAATCTTCACATTCAAACCAGACATCTTTCTTGGCGGAAATCACAACCAGGCCAGATAAACCTGGCTCTTGATACCAATTTGTTATAACGAGTGCAAGAAAGAACACAGATTTACGTGGTTCACTAACAACGTGTTAGCTACGTCCACGGACAGAAGGAGAACAGTTTTATTATGTTGAGCAACAATACAGAATGACATGTACACAACACACAATAGGTTGTATATATACAGCCCTAAATCCGATATACTAGTCCTAATAGGTAACCATAACCTAGTATAACCCGAATAGGTAACCATAACCTAGTATAACCCGTCAGCACAGATTGGATGGTTCAAGGCATATATTAACAAAAAAAATAAAAAAACAGAAATGAACAAAACTAAAGGATCCACTACACCAATATTTCCAGTACTAACCTCATAATGCCAGAAATGAACAAAAGATTCAAACTAAGAGCTTTACAAACTAAATTGATAAAACATATTACACACCATTTATTTTATTAACCAAATACTTTCTAACCACTCACTGACTCCACAAACATTAAAATTTTCGTTGCCAAAAGAAAAAACATGATAAAAGAAGAACATCCTACAAATGTAAGCTATGAATAACATAAAAAATCATAAGGTAATGCATTATTGCCACTAAGTTTTATGCTGCAGCCCTGTTACTGTAATATGTTGTATTATTGCCACTAAGATAAGGCTTCTGAATATAACTCAATAGCAAGATTACTGAAAAATCATTGTTGCATTATTGCTACTAAGTTTGGGAAGGAAACTGGATGATCAAGGGCATTTGGGTTTTCCTAAAGAATTAAGAACTATGAATTATGTGCTATTTTGTGCTTGCCATATTTGATTACTGAATTCTGAAATGGTAGCCTCCTAAACTCATTAAAGCTCTTATGCTCGGTATGACAGGGTAGATCACCCTAATAAATCTAATACTCAAAGTCTATGATTAACAGAATCAAAATTCTACTATACCTGTTGCAGCAGGGATATCCAATTAAGTTAAGTTTGAACTCATCTAATCTAGTAGCTATTGAATATCAAAACTTCCCAACCAAGGTTCCGAACGGTAATAAAATTGATATAAACAATTTTTATGTCAATTCTGAAGAACCACACTCAATTAGTCAGTACATGTCTACCTAATAAACAACCAAATAACCAAATTCAAAACCAAACCAATTCAAAAAAACTTCATCATCAAAGATTCTGGTTAACGGGCTTTATATATTAAGTCAAATGACAAAGCTGGGCAAACTGTTGAGACGAAGGAGAGACTATGTAGAACTTTATCGAAGTTTCATGAGAGAGCAAGAGAGAACATGAGAGAGCGAGATAAAACGATGCAATGGAAGAGCAAAAATATGATCACTCTTTCTTTATCTCTTTATCACCCTCTGGACACTGAAATTCTGAAACCTTCGGCCCAAGCCCAACCTCTAAAAGACAGCACCATCTGGACACTTAAATTCTGAAACCTTCGGCCCAAAGCCCAACCTCTAAAAAGACAGCAAGGCCTCATCATTTGGCCCTTCGGCCCTAGCCCGCTCTAAAACCCGCCCTACCCGGCCCTCCGTTAGGGCGGGCCGGCCCTAGCCCTTTTCAATTAGGGTAAGGCAAGGGTCAAGCAAATGAAACCCGGCCCTACCCTACGGCCCTACCCTATTGAGCCTTTTAGGGCCAAGCCCGGCCCGGCCCTATCCAGGCCCTAAAAGCCTGCCCTTTAGGCCCTAATAATTATCTATTTTCTATTGTTTTTAATATGTTTCTTATTTTTTATACAATACAACTAATCTTATAAGTTTTATTTCTTTAATTTGTATTTTTCTTTGTTAAATAATGATTGATTTTTGATGATTTAGAGAGATAGTTAATGAAATATATGAATATAACTACTTAGATTAATAATTCTAGATGTCTTAAGTTAAATATAATGTATATATATGTTAAATATGACTAAAAATAGGGTCGTGTATCATATATATCTCTTGAGGTAATATTTGAGAAAAAAATAAATAAAACTCATGAATTTATTTCGTTAAATAAAATAACGTCATATTCGGCCCTATTTAGCCCTATTCAAAGGGCCGGCCCTACCCGGCCCTATTAGCCCTAGCGAAATGGGCTTTAAGGGCGGGTAAGGGCTTGCATATTTGAGCCCCGGCCCGACCCTACCCGACCCTAAATTTTGTTGACCAAATCAAAGCCCTACCCGACCCTACCCTAAGCCCTAAATTTTAGGGTAGGGCCAGCCCTAGCCCGGCCCATGATGAGGCCTAGACAGCAGGGACAAAACCGTCTCTTCATGTGAACAGTGCGTGCTTGTGAACAGTCGCTGACGTCATCTCAACAAATATATATACGGTAAACGTGCGCGCGCCATACATGAAATTTACTTTGGGCTCTATCATAGAAAAAGTACTCTGGGCTAAACAAGAAGATAGGTCCAAATTGTTTCTTATTTATAGATGGCAGCGTTGTGAGATAGGGCAAACAAAACAAAATGGCAACCGCCGAGAAAGTTGAACAAGAACTACCACCTCTGCCGCTGGAGATCATCCGCGAGATTCTTGCCTGGCTGCCGGTGAAGTCCATAGGCCGATTCAGGTGTGTCAAAAAGTCTTGGAATTCTCTAACCCACGACCCTAAGTTTATCAAGTTGCACTACGACAAGGCCACTGAACATGAGGATGTGTTGTACCAAAGAAGAAGAGTCTTCCTTAGTGATATGTGGATGCTTTACTTTGTTAATCTTGATGAGTCTCTCAGTCGTGTTAACCTTGATGATAATTCTAGGAATCGTGTTGTAGTAGACAAAACATGTGTTCAAGATTTCATGGGTTTGGCGATTCATAGCAATGGCTTGTTGTTTATGCGGTCTTGTTACCATGAGTTTAGTTTGTTTAACCCTGCAATCAACCAGACCAAGAATCTGCCTTGCCCACCAACGTATGATATGTGGACTGATGAAGTTTGCGGGTTTGGATTCGATGTGTCTACGCTGGATTACAAGGTGGTTCATGGACATTTCTGTGGACATGAACTTAGGTTTAGTGTTTATTCATTGAAAACCGGTTCTTGGCGAGTCATTGGAAGTCTATATCCGTACAAACGTCGGACACAGGGTATGGAGGGGAGAGTGGTGAATGGAGGTGTTCATTGGTTGGTTGGCAGTGTATCATCATCCATGGTTATCATATCTTTTGATTTAGCAGAGGAGGATGTTCGTGAGATTCCAATGCCGCCGGGTTTTAATGTTGTTGAAGGTGAAGAAGAATACTATCTCAGTGTTTTTGAGGGATGCCTATGTGTGGGTAAGAAGGATGCCTTGGTGTTTTGGGTGATGAAAGAATACGGAGTGGCCAAATCCTGGACTAGAATAAGCATCACTGTGCCCTTTTCTGAAGGATTACTTTCCGGCTTTGTGAAGAAAAATCATCATCTGTTACTGCTTCAAGATCAAATGCAACCGCAGTTGGCTATGTACAATTTTACTAAAAAGAGCTTTCACAATCTTTCAATTCGTGGAGTTCGTGAACCTTGTTCTGCTAGGTTCTACCTGGAGAGCCTTGTGTCACCCAATAACTATTAAGCGTGACAGCTGCAGATGCAGAGGGAATAGGTAAAGAAATGAATCCACTCAAACTCTTTCTAGAGATCATAGAGAAAGCATAAGTTTTTTTGTTGATTGAGCTTTTGCAAACAATCAGTTTTGTTTATCGATCTTTTGCAAGCAATCCTTTTTGTTTATTGAATTTACTTGTATTGCAGGGGCAAGTAAGTTTCCATCAGAGGACATGATCACTTTAACAGTAGTGACGCACAAGAATTTGCTTGTTTAGCTATCGTGATGTGCATGGCTTTTCTAATGTTCTGGTTCAAGTTCAGGTGCACCTGACCTTTAGTCGTCATCTTTTGGTGATTATAGCTAGTTTTGCTTTTAAGAACAATTTCTCTAATTCGGTTGCTAAGTGCTACTTCAAGTACTAGTTTAGTTTAGTATTGAACCTTTATGTAATTGGTAAGTGCTTGTATTGCTGTTACATTTAGCATTACCAATAGTATTTTGGAAGTTTCTTTCAATGTCTATATGCCCCTCGTTTAGTTCTTTGTTTATGTTTGAACATGGTACCATTGCTGCATTCTCTTTTAAGCAATATCCTAGGAGTCATTTCACCATTGAATATCCTGATGAATATGCATCATTTGGAATTTTGGATCATTCTTATTTCATCTCATCAAAGCAACAAACCTTTTTGTTCTTGACATTCTGTAGCCAAGTAATTCACCCTCCTTTGACTTTGCATATTCTTTTGTTGCAGGAGCACATCTAGCTGTAGTAATGCGCAAGGTTTTTCATTAATGCTCTTTTTTTTTTGTTGAGAATGAATGCTCTTCTCTTTCTGATTATATAATAAACTTATCTCACATTTCAAAAAAAGAAAAAAAACATCTCAATGAGTTTGCTTTTTTTTTTTTTCCCTTTATATGGGCATGAACGCATGGTGATGAAAATGAAAGATGGAAAAACGGGCTAATAGTGGAATTCAAAATTCAAAGTAAATCCGTTCTTCAAAAGTATGTCTCAAGATTATTTCAGGAAAAAGAAAACGAAAATAAAAAGAATGCCTCAAGATGGCTCGCTGGTACTTGAAACAAAAGCAGAACTGCTGCACATTAGCTTGGGCTGCTGCACATTGTTCTTGGGAGTTAGAAATACGTAAAGTTGGGCTGCTCCTATGAAAATCATTGGGCTGGTTGATTGTTTCATGTGGTTGTTGGGCTGGTCTCGAGTTAGGTTTAGGGTTTTAGATTTAGGGGAAAAGAAATTGTTCATCCTGGATTGAGTCTTCTTCATTAGCCTGACTTGGAACCTGAATCTACCAGAATACCAGATATAAAGGTTGTGGTTTAAAATATAGGGGTTGGAAAAGGTGAAATTTTTCAGTACCACGTATGGGAATCCGCCATCTGAATATTTGACACTTCACATGAGCAGTCAACTATGGTTGAGACTACCGTCAAGTTTTTGCCGTTACAAGCTGCAAAGCCATCCATTGATCTGTTTCCATTGTCTCATCCATAATCAATATGAAAGAAATTTTGCAGATTTTAGGCAATCAATTATTGACTCCCTATTCTTTCTAAGGGCTTCCAAAGATGATTGTGAAGAATTAATGAGGGTGATTAACTTCTACTGCAATACTTCAGGGCAGCGGGTTAACCTGGAGAAATCAAGTCTCCTTTGCACACCAAATACTCCTAATCTCATTGAAAGCATGAGAGAGATTATGAATGTGCCACTAAATCCAAACCCTGGGAAATATTTGGGGCTTCCAATTGTTTGGGGTCGATCAAAAAAAGGCCTCTCTTCCGTTCATTAAGGATAGACTTATGGATAAACTCCACGGCTGGAAAATGGGCACTCTTTCTACTACAGGACGGGAAGTTCTAATTAAATCGGTGGCATTAGCTATTCCTACATACCCAATGCACTGTTTTAAGTTCCCATCCACCTTACGTAAGGAGATTGATGCAGTCATAGCCAAATTCTGGTGGGGACAGAAAAAAGAGGAAAACAAGATCCATTGGAAGAGTTGGGAATACTTAGGGCTGCCAAAGAAGGAAGGAGGCTTGGGGTTCAGAAATCATTGTGACTTCAACACTGCTCTGCTAGCCAAACAAGTGTGGAGGCTTCACACTGAACCCAATTCTTTTTGGGCAAAGATGATTAAAGGGATCTACTATCCACACACGGATGTTCTTCAGGCAGGAAAAGGGTCTAGGGCATCGTGGGCATGGAGCAGTTTACTGGAAGGTAAAGCTCTAATTGAAGAAGGTGCAAGATGGTTAGTAGGCAATGGGAACTCTATTGACATATGGAGGGATAAATGGATTTTGAAATCTGAAATGGGCTTCATTCGCCCTATTGTGCCTATCCCTCAGTTTGCTCCGAAAAAAGTGTCTGATTTAATTGACTAGGACTCTTATACGTGGGATTTACAGCCCATTGCTGGACTAGTTCCTGAGCATGATATGGAAGCTATAAGAAAGCAGTTGTTCAGCCACTTTGAGGTTGAGGATAGATTAATCTGGCCTCAAACAAAAGGTGGCTCTTACACGGTCAAATCCGGGTATAACCTCTTCCATTCCATGAATCTAAAACCCACAGAACACTTGAGCTACTCCTCTCATAGAGTACACCCAAGTGTTTGGTCTGCTATCTGGTCTATCCAAACACTACTCAAAATAAAGCATTTTTTGTGGCAAGTTGTGAACAATGCCATACCCACCTATCAGAATCTCTTTCACAAGAAAATTATTGCTTCACCTATCTGCCAAAGTTGCGGGCTAGCCCTTGAAACAATTGAACACATTCTACTTCTATGCCCTACTGCTACATGCACATGGTTCTCTTGTTCTCTCAACTACAGGATTAATGTTCAAGAAATCACATCAATTGATCGATGGATTGAGAAGATCATAAAGCTTGCAGGCCCTAACAAAGATTTACAAGCTAATTGCCTTACCAAGATAGCCTTTATCTGTTGGTAGCTATGGAAGAGTAGATGCCAATTCCTTTTCCAGATCACCATGCCTCATCCGCTGGCAATAGCCTCTCGAGCAAAGAATGCAGCAATTTCTGCAAATAAAACATCATAAGAGTCAAGGAGAGTCAGGTATTGTTTCTACTTGTACCCCATTCCTCCCTTCTCTCTTTCTCTCCCGCTACTATCTCCCATTCCTCCCTTCATCACCACCATAGAAACCACTTCCCTATTCCTACTAACCCTCCCATTGCAATCTAACCTGGAACTTCCTTTAACTCGGCCCACCCCTTCTCTCACACCATAACCCCATCGCCATGAAATACCCGAATTGAATCAGATTGCCAAGAGTTAGTTAACAACATCAAAAACATCAATTCAGGGAAAAATTGGAGAATCTTACATGTGATTGCTCGGATACATAGAGCTCCTCCTCCGTGCAGACCGGTCATTTGTGTTCTTCATCTTCTTTACCTTTATTTTGTCTTTTAAGTTTTTTCTTTTCTGTTGGGCTTATCTAGTCTCCCAATCCAGTTGGGTTTGTGACTATGAAAGCTTGTTTCTGCTGGGCTTGTGTTGTAGGCTTGGTTGGGTGTGTCCTTGGGCCTTTCAATCAGTTAATCAATGTTTTTCAACGACAAAAAAAAGAAAAAGAAAATTGGTTATCTTAAGATCCAACTTTTCTCACATTTTCCGTAATCACAATAAAATAACAAAAAAAACAATATCTTTTATAGCCAATTGTCGGAAAAAATACTCTCAGTTCTGGAAAATTAATGATTTTTGGCCTTAATAAAACTTAAGATTTATAGTCTTAATCTTAGGTGACATGTTATGTCACTTAGATACATCACCAATTAAGAAGATTATGTCATGTCGTTTTTAAGCAAAAATGCAATCTTATCTTTCTAAATTTAATGGCTCTAGATTATTTTGTCTTTTTATTAAGAGAAAGTTTTTTTTTGTCAAAATCACGAATTCTTATGAAATATATATATATATACACACATATATAATTTTTCCAAGAAAAAACAATTTTGTTCAGGAAATTTTTTTTACATATATATAATTCTTCCAAAATAAAGTATATATATACGTAATCGAGAAATTTGATAGAGATTTTTATATTTTTTTTTTATTTTAAAAATTCGATACAGAATATAGGCGTATATATAGATATCACAATTTTAAACTGCAAAAATAAAATATTAAAATCGGACTAAATTTCGATTCATAAAAATAGAAGTGATGAAGTATAAATTGTAGAGACAAAGATAGCAAGAGAATCATCATCTTATTCATTGATAGGAGCCCTTTATATAGAGAATTACAAAGTACCAATATGGAAACAATAAGAAATACATAGTCATATTCCAACTACATATCATAATGACATAAGGTCAAGGCACACATATGAAATATCCTAGAACACTCCCCTTTATACCGCGCGCCGAAATACCGGTGATGCTGATATGTCACCTCGTTAAAACCTCGTCAACGAACAAAAACACTGTGGGAGAAAAACTAAACCTTGATCGTAGGAGAAAAAGATTACAACGCACCCTTTTACATTTGATAGTGACATGTATGTGCTAGACTCCCCATAAAGTTCTCACCTCCCCCTGATCTTTACATCAATCATAGGACTCTTCTTGATTCTTACTAATCACAGAAATTTCAATAACTTAGCATGTCAATGCTCTTTAACATGTCTTCAAAGGTGGCATTGGGCAATGATTAACTAGATCATGCCGTATTGTCCTCAAACATGATGTTTTACATTTAGATCCTAAGGAGAAGGCCGCTTGTGAACTCAAAACATAAACTCGTGCAAGAAATCGGATTTCCGCGTAGCATTATCTTCAGTTACTAGAACAGCCGTAACTTCCTCTAGGAAATATATATGAACGAACTGTAAACGGTTTTGGAAACTAGACTCATTTAGCTTTCCAACCGTATATTACACACATTCTGGTTCATCAAGAACTGTTCACAAAGTCCATTCCGTTGAAGTTGACTGTTTTGCCAAAATCAGATTCTCGGACATATTCGTCATATTTTACGAAAACGGCAATAACTCACTCAATATGATAGGTATGATCAAATGGTTGATGTTCCTGGAAAGTAGATATATAGACTTTTCCAATGATACAAATTTCACTATTTCAGTGAGTGAGATTTCCTGTAGGTCCCGTGGAATTCAACCTACGAAACTTGGAAGATTTTGATTTCGCTTTTGATGTGTCTTTCTTATGTAGGGATATAATAAGCCTCAACCTTTCATACCATTAAGTATTGAAAAAGGAGTTACTGCCATTACATTGGCATTGTGTGGGCGCATAGCTACACTTAGCTTTACAACTTTTCATAGCGAATGAGATGTCAAGTCTTTCGTATTGTGTTGAGTATATTGATGCGTCTTATTGTACTCAAATGGGAATTCCATCTCTTAACACATATTTGTCATCTTTCTTTAGACAAAACAACGGATCTCTCTTTATAGCAAAGACTTCGACTAATCATGGGAGTATATGTAGGCCTCATAAGTTATAGAGCGCCTAAGCTGATTGATGGAAAATCATCATCAATATAGTCATCAAGTGCCTTATCGAGACCGTATCTTCCCAAGATCTTTTTCATTCTAACTTCGGGTGTTGATACATATTGGCATCTCTTGATCCATCAAGAGTCCATGTAAATCCGGAATGAACATGCAAAGGCATAATTCACCATATCCCTTCCAAATCAAGTATAGTCCATGTGCGTTTCAATACCTTTAGCAAACGCGTGTTCCTGTGGTCTGGAGCCACTTGATTTAGATGAATGAAGTCTGTTTAAGAACTTTATGTATATCTCTGATCCCATAGAGATTTTATTATGACCACATTCATAGGCTGGATGTTCAGTTATTCGGAAACTACCAAACTGACAAAGTAGTGGAGTGCAATGACATTCATTATGAGAGCATATCTCATCGTAGTCGATCCCAGTGCGTGTTAGTGAGAGACCTTGCGCCATAAGGTGAGTCTAAACTCTTGTTCTCACTATACTATCTAACAAAGACATATTTGATAGGGTTTACACTTGCGGTCTCGGCATCACATGTCCAAGGACCTATCTCTTTGTTAATGCTGGATCGCATCTTTCCACAAGGCCAATCAACTAAGTTGATATCCATCAACAAATGGTGGTTCAATAGTAGACTCATTATCCCACGTCCTCATGTACACTAGTGTAATACTTGTAGAGATCTCTATATGGATTGGATTTGACATTGAGGCATCCCCCAACGATAATCACAATTCAGCCTTCATGAGACGGATTTGAGTATCACTGATCAATGGATCAGGTTATGCTAAGCTCGCTTTCTTCCTAGTGCGAGAAAGTATCGAACCTAAGGGCCTCCCTCCTTTTGAGGAGCCACACGGCCTTGTGACACCAATTTTGCCACTATATGGTGTCACCATTTCACCATCTATGGTGATGGCGCTAAGACCAACTTCTTTTGGTCGCACCATGTCCTCTCGATAGGACATCAATCCTTGTAGATATATTTGCAGCATGTAATCTCGTCACTTTAACACTTTAAGTATTTAGGATCAAGATGAGACTTAGTGGGGACAAACTACGACAATTCACGTCGTTCCACTTGAACACTTGTGTTCTTATCTCCCCCTAACGGCGGGAATATTGTCTCATCAAAGTGACAATCCACAATTTAGCGGTGAATGAGATAGCCTGACAAGGTTTCTACATAGGCAGATTATAGGTGGAGGTTCATATCCAACCTAAATTTATTCATCTCAAATGACCAATCATTGTGTGCAGTGGCATTGCGATTTGGCACCAAGAAATAACATATAGCCGAGCTCAAGGATTGAAGTTTTGTTTCAATCCTGCCGAGCTTAAGGATTGCAATTTTGTGTCAATCCTCGTACACAGTCACGAGCTGTAGTACAAAAATATTCAATAATGGTGGGTCGTAGATGAATAGCAAAGCTGCATGCAAATATTGCATAGCCCCAAGACGCAATAGAAAGATTGGTGCGCATCAATAATGTTCGAGCGACAAGCTAAAGTTGCTTGGTCGTAGCCTCAATGAGACCGTATTGCGTGTGAACATGGGGTACATGACACTTAAACTTATATTCCGATAAACTTCTTTAAAGAATGGGTAGTGAGCCCGTAGAAGTATAAGCAACATAATAGCAGTAGATAATAGTGTAACATGTGATCGGTGTGTTAACACTTCAACCAACACCATAAAACATAAAAAGGTGTCCGCAAGTTGGTTGTATCTATCTACATAGTTTGATGTAAGAATGAAATGTTCACTTTTGCGTCATTTAGCGTAGGAGGGTCTCACTCTTAATTTAGCTAAAAAAATAGGCTTTCAAAATAAGCAATAAACATTGCAGGGGGCCAATGAGATATTGAGGGAAGGCCGGTGTACCTCAATTGCTTGAGGAATTGACCGGATGGGCTCTGAGAAGTTGGAACTGTGTTTGGGTGACGTCAATGTCCCCAGGGTGCCGCCATTTACAACCATGGCATCACCGTCATGCTTCATGGAGAAGCTAGATCCCAAATGTCTTCATTTTGAGCGGAAGAATGGATGTCTATGAGAATTTCTCAAAATTTAGACTATTATATTTCTTTCAGGATGACCGATTTGGTCAAACCAAAACCTGTATGAGTCGGTGTCCCAAATATCATGTTTGGCGACAACATGTGACTTGATATTCGAATCATAGTGACATATAGTCCACTAGATTGACTCATAAACTTTTCTAAGATGTATTTCAGTCCGTATTCATGCGAAGCTATACACAAAAGAACTCTTGTTCATTCTCACAATATGTTTTCAAATAAAAACTATTAGCAGGAATGTCTTAGAAACTCAACATGGTTCAGTTGCCTCTCAATTCATAGAGGGCATTTGTGACGTTGATCATGGTGTCATAAGGCATCAAGATGCAAGCTAAACCGCATCCCTAAATGATCGGTATGATTCAATCATTGTAGTCACAAAAGATTTACAAGACATAAAATTCAGAGATAATTGCCAGTGCCTTAGAATGTTGTGAGTAGTTCCACTATCTGTGAAGTACTCAATGTCTCTATGAGACAGATCTATAAAATGGAGTAGATAGGAGAGTAAATAGATCTACTTGAACTATTTAGAGGGATTGAAAGAAGCTACGAAAACTGTAATCTCAAGAGTGCATAAAAATTTCCGCGTATAATGACATTTGCATACTAAAATAGTCTTAACTTCGTCATTAAAATAGATATGAACGAACCGCAAAACGTTCTGAAAACTAGACTTGTAGAGCTTTCTAATGATATAAAGATCAATGTCTGGTTCGTCATGAGCTGTTCACAAAGCTCAAAAGAAGTTGGTTGTCCAGAAGGGACAGATTGCTGTTTTTCGCAAAATTGGCATGTGCGAAGCTGTGAAGCTTGCAGATGGCGTGTAGACTTTTGCCTTAGTCAAAAGTGACGTGTGTATGATCAAAACCAAGTCCTTTCAGTCGTTCCAAGGTCATAAACTCCATGACTAGTTAGCAAAAGCTCCATGACATGAACATAAACTTACTCATAGGACCTAGAGGATTCGATCATGATGATGATTGTCCGGTTTTGATAAGTCTTCAACATCTTTTGTAAGACGGAAATTGATTCAATAACGTAGGGGGATCCAAAATCAAAAGCTTTCGGTAACTCCAAGTCAGTATGACCAGGCATGTCCGTGAATAGTCAGTAGTGCGAGGCACACTTAAACCACTATCTCCTTAATTTCAGACAATTCTAAGACATCACACTAAGCTTGGATGAACCTAGTTAAACAGTTGATGATGGAAAAACCCTTATAGGGTAGAAGACTTAACCGGAAAACACATGGGCGATCCTCCTTGAGGATGCGGTGCTGTGAGTCACCTTCAAAGGAAGGGACCAAAATCGGCACAATATGCCATGTTTCTAAGGACGATGTAAGAATGTACATCTGGTTTGTAAATCAATACAAACTATAAGAGGAGAATAGTTTCATAACTTTGAAAAAATTCTCAAGGCATTCATTATTTTGCTAATGTGAGTATATATCGAGGTCTTGAATAAACAAAGGACATCGATGTGACGTCTTATTAGATATAGCTTGGAAAGAAAATCAATGTCTAGCGAATAATGTCAAAGTCATGGGTAGCTAGAGCAGGATCCGAATCTTTAAAATCCGCGATCATGAGGATGACGTTATTGTCCGCATATTGATTTTCCGTACCTTTTTGTATGCATTCACAATTTGAGGATAAGCTTGACAATCTTGAACCAGTGATCCAGAGATCCAAACAGTTGCATTCTCCTAAGCTAGCATGAATATTTTTGATAGATTGGTGTCTAGACTGGGAGTGTCACCATTAGGGCCGGCAACATCTTCCCCTCTTTTCTTGACATCGGCACGGCGTTTTCTACTGTTGTAGTGACCCAATTGTTGTCCCCACATTAGGGGACAATCCCAAATACGTTTATCGCATTAGCGTATATACAATTCTCGTTTACAATTGTATGATCAAAATCAAGTCTCGTTGGTAATTCCAAACCAACTTGGATGATCTAGAGAACTTGATGATGATCGAATCCGCTAAAGATTATGGATCATGATGCCATAAAAGATCATCGACAATATGTAGTCAATTAAGGTGGTAAGCAATTCACTTGACTAATAACTCAACAAGTAGAGTTATATGAACGTTTCAAGAAACTCTCCATGAGTGCATTCCACAGTACTTTGTGGTCATCACTTTTTGCACAGATTGCCATTGAAGACTTTTGTCGATGTGACGTTTCAAAACTTTGAGCGCGTGAGATGTGAAATCTCGACATCTAGGCTTGTTAGCTTGGGGGTCAAAACATGTGGTTTAATCCTCTTCAATAAAAAGTTCCACATATACCTAGCGAAGATTCGCCTTGGGCATTGACTACGTCAAAACTCAGATGAGCAGAATATTACGTTGCTCTTACATATAAAACCAAGCTGTTATGAGATTTGATATAGGTCACAAATGATGTTTTTTAATGGTTTGTCTTACGGATTGATCACACACAATCCGGAAAAGCCGCGAATTGATCAAACACAATTCGAAAAAGACCTCGAATTGATCAAACACAATCTGGAGAAAGGTCGGGGTTGATCACACACAACCCGGACAAGGAAACAAGAGTGATCAAACACATTCTTGACCCGTGAATAAAATTCCGAGATTTTTACCTGCACACACAAAATCCCAAGCATAGAATGAAGATGGAGAAGAGAGGGAAATATTTTATCCTCCCCGAGTTATTGAACTTGGAAAAGTTCAGGGTTTCAAAACATACCTTTCGAATTCGAAACTTCAAACGCTTGAAGAAGTCGAAAATTGTAGTTGGAGGAAACCAAGAATCGTCAGCGGGCGGCGGCCAAGGGATTGGCAGCCGGTGATGCTAGACGGCGACCGGGAAAACAGGTGGCGGCAGCGACGGTTGGACATACTAGCCGAAAAACACTTTTTTAGGGTTTCGGAAAACAAATGGTGGCTTATTAGTTTTACGGTTAGAAGTGCATGATAACGTGATCGAGTATATACTATATAGACAAAGATAACAAGAGAATCATCATCTTATTCATTGATATGAGCCCTTTATATAGAGAATTACAAAGTACCAATATGATAATAATAAGGAATACATAATCTTATTCCAACTACATATCCTGATGGCATAAGACCAAAACACACATATGGAATATCATAGAACAAGAATGAAGTTTTAATAAATTTACAAAATTGATTTATGATATAAAAGCCTAATTTGGTATAATTTTGAACTTGGTCATTATTATTAATAAATTAATTAAATTTGGTATATATACGTATCCATATTAAAAGGGTAAGAAATTAAATATTCCATATTAGTATGTAACATCCATTAATTATTAAGGTTAAGATTGTATTTTTACCTAAGAATGAAATAACATGATTTATTAAATTGATGATGTGTCTATGTGACATGATATACCACATAGGATGAAGGCCATAAATCTTAGGTCTTATTAAGGCCCTCTAACACTACCCATTAGTGACTTAATTATCTCTTTGTTATCTCCATCCAATTTCCTTAATTGTCTCTCATACATCTACTTTCTTTCTTCTTGTTATCAATTCAACCAATGCAACTTCCTCTTATCTCTCTCCTCCACCAAAGGAGGGTTATCCATTGATCACTTGGATGCAGGCTGAAATGTTCGTTTACCCGTACCAATTGGGTAACAACTCAAAACTTGAATGAAAATAGTGTTCCAAATCTTTCATTTTGTGGAATTCCTAAATCTACTTTCATGGCTGCTAGGATCTACTTGGAGAGTTGGAGACTCGTTCCACATGCACGATCACTATCCAAGTATCCGTCACTATGAACTTGAAGCATGAGGCTAGGCAAAGGTAAAATCAGTAATTAACTTGCATGTTTTGATGGAATTATATATGTTGGAAATCATAGTAAGGAAATTAATTAGGTTAGAATTATAGAGCTGCATGGCCTATATATGGATATGATTCTTTTGCCTCCGTTGGCTGTAGCACGCCATTGTAGGCTCAAGGCTGCAGCATGCATCTGCAGTCTGTAGAACGCATGATCATGTTTCATTTACTGATCCTAATTAATCAACAAATTGCTAATTAAGACACCTATGCTATTTGTTTTATAATTTGCTTAACAATGTCAAATCTAAATCATCACTCATCTTTTTCAAAGGTAACATTCATGCCTTCTTATATCGTACGTATGGATTCACAGGTTCTGAGAGGGTTATTCATTAGAGAAATAATGCACATTTGCAATAAGCAGCATGATATATAGAATCCCTAATGTGTCTTTCAGATTTGGGAGTTCAATATAAGTTTGTTGGAATTCCCTGTCTGCGGAAATAGAATGCAGTGTGTCAATACACAAAGCACTAAAATAAGTCGTGGGGGATAAATGTACCAAATCAATCACACCTCATAATTCTGCCAAATCACGTATGATATTTAGTTACAAAATAATATGATCAGAGCCTCTATAGTCAGATATATAGGTTGTCATCGTCTTTAAAATTGACAAGCACAAATTATAATATTATGTGGCTGCTGATGGATATATGTACCTGTATTTTTATTTCAAAGGTAGCTATTTCTAGCCACTTTCAGGTTAATAATGTTGTTGCAATTGGCAAGAAACTAACTCTACAAAAATGGCATGTCCCTGCCAATATCACCGATGGAGGTTGGTTTAAGGCTAATTAGGCAAGCAACCCTAACTCAGATCGATCGGCATTAACCTAGTACGTACTAGAAATATAATCTATATTATCTACAAGATTATTAAGAGAAAATTAGAGTTATAGAGAAAATTATCATCGTAACAAAACGATTATTTATATTTCTCTATATCTCTAAGTGCGTACCTGTACCTCTTGAAATAACTAGTATCGTATGTCATGAAAGGAACTGCACTCTTTTACTTGTATTTTTTGTGAGATGAAAACAATAATCAAAATATTGAGCTATCAAAACATGGGATCTATACATCATAAGTTGTGAATAGGCGTGAGGAGTGCCATTCGTAAAGAATCTCCTAAAATAATTTGTATAGTATGTCATGAAAGAAAATGCAGTCTTTAAATTATATTTATTATGACACATGATCAAACAATAATCAACATATTAGAACTAAACGAGTACTAATTAAACATGTTGTTCCATACACTATAGATTGTGTGAATAGCCGTGAGGAGTGTCATTCCTAGGGAATCTCTTTTAATTTTAGAGTACGTCATGAAAGGAAATGCACTTTTAATTTGTTAAATGAAACATAGGGAACCTTCAACATAATATGTATAACTGTGATAGGTGCATAATTTTGGACCAGAATTATGGCGCATGCATTAGTGGTCCTAATTAAACAGTCTTAATAAGAAGAGCCTACTGCAAGTTATATGAGGCAATCACTTCTGGCTCACATATTCTATATTCTATGAAAAATTTGCATGCATGTCGGAAAAGGTTTTAGGTGTAAAATTTACTCAACGTGGCGTTGTTTGCACGTTGTGCATATAAGAATATCTATATCTCTTGTTCTCAATATGTCTTCGATATTTTAAATGATTTGAAACTTTGAACCAATTCACCCAAACTGGTCTCATGGATGAGGTCAGATGATTAAAACCAACAGAACATGGGATTTGATCTCCATCTGATCAAGATCACACGGATGATCGAGGCCATAACAATGAACATACTCTAACATGGTCTACCCAGCTTTCTCCATCTGTGTCTTTATTCATCGATGATCAGATGGTCCTGGAGTTTTGAGTATTTAAAACAAGCAATCTTGGATATGAATTCTAGTATAGCTAGCGCTCTGATATAGGAACTGGGGTTGGCCTTGCCCTCCTTCATTCATTATTTTTTCACGTCATAAGTCATATATAGAAGACTCCCTGCCCTCAAGGCAGAGACTCTCTAACTAGCAGAAGCCACCAGTTTTCCCAGTTTGTTACACGGCCTATTCTAAAGCCATATATACAAATTCCTAATTCTCAATAACTATATGTACCCATGCCACATCTTAAACCCCACCAATCAACTTCAAAGACCAAAGTGGAAAATGGAGCAAACTAATCAAGTACTTAGCATCTAAATGACATCAGAAACATTGAATTTCAATAGTATCAGTCGCATAATGGATTTCAATTGTAATTGTGGTGGTAGATACAGAACCACATTGTATCTGCACAACCACTACAATCATATTACGAAATCAAATTTAGCGGTTGCAAATTTACGATTTATTGCAGTTTTTTGGAAGAAAATTCCAGAAGGGTAGCTATTACTGACTTTTTATGGATATTACTGTAGTTTGAACTATTGGACTGCACTATCTTATGGGGAAGTATTGTTGGCATCGAGCCAAAATAAAATAACAGGAAATATGGACCTCCTAAAAGAAAATGCATTCAAAATTACATGGTGAATTACACAAGAACAAAACAATGCATGATTCAAGACTAAATAGGTAACAGTGAACTATAACTTTCCTAATTGTACATGATATATAACCCTTTCCTAATTGCACAAGATAAATAACCTTTTCCTAATTGCATAACCCTTTCCTAGTTTACAACCGTGTAAATAACTTCACAAGAACAAGAAAAAAATATCTAGCAATTTATCTAAGTTCTGATAGAAAGAAAGAAAAAGAAAAAAAAAACTACCTTAGTTACCTGCAGTCACTTTAACTCGAATGGATCGATGAATTAGCTAGTGACATATGCATGCATAAACCATCCTGTGGTGATCGTATCATTTCTGCTTTGCTTGCCAGCATTTCGGACTGTTGCACTCATTTCACACAACACTTCACTCCTCCCTAAACTTATAAATATACCTAACGTTCCATTGCATGTACTACAATAAAAACAAACACCAACCTTAGTTCCTAGCTAGTTTGCCATGTCTTCCTCATCAAAAGCTTTCCAATGGTTAAGCCTTGTGGGCATCATATGGCTTCAATCTATAAACGGAACAAACACCACCTTCCCTGCGTACTCATCCCAACTCAAGAACACTCTCTCCATGTCCCAACTGCAGATCAACAATCTCGTCTTTGCCTCCGACGCAGGGAAACTCTTTGGTTGGTTTTCCGGCATTGCTGCTATTTACCTTCCCCTTTGGCTAGTCCTCATGATCGGCTCTCTTCTCGGGTTAATCGGCTACGGCGTGCAATTTCTCTTCGTAACGAACCAACTCGCATCTCCAGCATATTGGCAAGTATTCTTGCTCACCATGGTGGCCGGAAATAGTGTATGTTGGATCAACACCGTTTGCTATGTTGTCTGTATTCGGAACTTTCCGTTTCACCAACAGGTTGCTGTGGGATTAACAACAAGTTACCAAGGATTGAGTGCAAAAATTTACACAGATATTGTCAGTGCTTTCTTTTCTTCTTCACCTCATAAGAGAGCCAGGGCTTATCTTCTTCTAAACTCTCTCCTGCCTTTAATAGTCTGTGCTGTGGTGGCACCATTCGTGAGAGACATTGATGTGGTTACGGGGAAGCAGCCAAGGAACATGGCAACGGGGTTCAGATTAATGTTTGTGATAACCATTGCCACCGGAATCTATGCGGTCATCACCAGTTTAGGATCAATGATCGGCTTAGACAGAATGATAGGTACCGGGGTGTTCCTACTGATCCCCTTGGTAATCCCAATTGCGGAAAAAATCAGAGATATATTATCAAGAAGATGGAGCCTAGCAGACAGAGAGAACAAAGTGTACAATGTCAGCATAGATGATCAGAATGGCCTTGAGAGCATAGAGAGTGGTGTGGTGAAAGAGGAAGAAGAAGAGGAACATACTACTACAGTGCAGGTTCATAATGAGGTCAGTGAAGTACAGGTTCAGCACGGTTTTGGTGTTAGAGAGGAGATTGGAGTGAAGCTGATGGTGAGAAGGATAGATTTCTGGTTATATTTCCTAGTCTACTTTTTCAGTGCAACAATTGGGCTTGTGTTCTTGAACACCTTGGGACAGATAACAGAGTCAAGAGGCTCATCTAAGACTTCTTCCTTGGTTTCTTTATCTTCTTCATTCGGGTTCTTTGGCCGTCTCATGCCTTCTCTTCTGGATTATTTCTTCGCAAGGTAACTCCTCCAGTCCCTAATTTTCAGTAATTTTAAAAAGTACGGATATTATCATACTAGCTAGGAGTAATAATGTGCTTGCTAGATAAATTTTTGAAGCCAATTACTCATTATTTTCTCCTTTCTTCTTCTTCAGAAGCAAGTATATGATTTCAAGGCCTGCATTCCTGGTGGCATTAGCGGCACCGATAGCAGGAGTTTTCTTCTTGCTTCTCAACCCAGCTAACGTCTCCCTCATCATCAGTACCGCCGTTATAGGAGTGTGCACTGGAGCAATTACTTCTATTGCAGTGTCCATAACCACAGAGTTATTCGGGACCAAGAAGTTCTCAATAAATCACAATGTGGTGGTTGCGAATATTTCAATCGGGTCATTTCTTTTTGGCTACTCGTCTGCTCTTCTTTATCGCAAGGAAGGAAATGATGATGGTAGCTGTCTGGGAATGGCTTGTTACAGAGGCACCTTCATTATCTGGGGTAGTCTTTGTACGTTAGGGACTGTTCTAGCTTTAACGCTATATGCAAGAACAAGAAAGTTCTACTCCAAAAGATCATAACTTATGGAGAGTCAAGAATTTTGTTTTTTTTGTCTTTGTTTCAGAAAAGTTTATAGTTGTAGACCTATAGTTAAGGTGATGAACATGTGATCAGTATTGTTTTGCAATCAAGAAGGGAGAAACGAGGGAGAGAAATATATACATGGCAGGTATGGTACAGAATAGTAATTCTGGTTAGTCGATCTTTGATCTAACTCCTTGCGGCAGAAGGTAGGTATAGTAAAAATGACAGTACTATATTCTGGTTCTCGTTTTCCATGTTGTATTCTCGCGCAGTCTGTAATATTATTTGGTAGGAAATTGTTCATTCTCATGAGCAATACATTTTGGTGTTACCTTTTAAGGTTAGTTATATATCAAATGTTTAATCTCCATTGAATTTCTGTCTCTAGGTTGATTGTACTTCATTTCTTTGTGTTCAAGGGTCATTTTGCACTCACGAACATGACCATTTGACGTTTTTGATTTGATCTCCAAGACATACCGTATATATAGTTTGGTGTTTATTGTTTGAAGTCTTTCACTATTTTCAGACATTTCGATCAGGCATGAATACAGAAGGATGCTTGCTCTTCATGATTTTCCCCCAACTAGACCTTCATGCATGCACGCCACTGATAGACAAAAAAACGTTTTCAATTTCTGCCCATCTTTGCATTAGTTGCATAGACATGTATACACAGGTTTAGGTCTGAAAAACTTAGTTGGGGGGAATACAGTTTGTGTCCTACGTACGTATTCTCCGACCATTTCCAACTATCCATTGAAGAAAGATGCACGGAACTCTCTACCAAGTTCTGTGTTCATATTAGCTGAGCCTTACTCAACACTAAAACAAAACAAACAAGAAAAGATGCACGAAATTACTTTGTTCTAAAAGGATTGAAACGTCGATTAACAACGTCATCTTCGAAGTTTAACTTACGACTGCGCGCATCTCTTTCTTATTGAAATTTTTATTGAAAGGTCTGAAACTATGATTGCATATGTGTAATTTTTATGAAAGACATGTGTATGGTAAAAAAAATTTCATTAGAAATGATCATGATCATACTTCTTTTGAGCGTTGTGAATTGTGATGATCTTGAATATCCTTCATACTTTCATTTTTGTTTTGCTGCTAAAATTTTGGCAAGATAGATATTTTGATAGCTGTAGCAATGGCTAGCTGCCGTTCGTGAAAACTTATTTAGTAGTTCCTACACTGTCGAGTTCAAAAATGTATCAGTGCATAAGTGATAGCATCAATTATGTCATGCTCATACGTACAGCATATTAAGTTTTTTTTGTTCTTTGGCTAATATTGAGTTACTTGTTTGAGATATCACGACATCGGCTTAGTTTTATCATGTTTCTAGATAGGCCAAGTTCTTACGCGATGCGATTGCCGATTTAAGATATTTTATAAAACAATATATTTATTTTGTCATTTTTTATCTTTCTTTTAAAGTGAGCCTAATTTTTTTTTTTTTTTTTTTTGATCGGCTTAGTCCATTGCCTTGTGCATCATAAACTTCCACCAACAGCAGTATGCCCAAGCATTAATCTCTCAACCTTGAACGATCGAGGACACATGTGTGGCTTATATGTTCTTGCCTGCAATTTGACCCATCTTCTGGACATCGACAAAGCAATTCAATACGAGTTACTAAGCTATCTATCTATTCCTATGGATTTAGTTGAGCATAAATGCATGCACATACAACACTATTCATTTTGTCAAGCTGCATTTCCAGTGGGATCCATTCTATTTTAGATGTAAACGTATTCACAACATCAGCATTCCATCATATATTTCCTTATTGTGTGATGAGTTTCTCATCAGTTTAATTTCTTCACTCTCATACTCTCATGCAGTAGTGATGCTTACGTTTGACTGACCTGTGATGACAATTTTATTTTTACGTGTTAGGGTTCTAAGTCATATATAAGTCATATCGTAGATATTTTCATACATGTATCCACATATCCACTAATGGCCAAGACCATATCGATCATAGGAGACGCCTAAACCTGGTTCCTCTAAAGTTTGATCTATCTGACCTGAAACTGAAACGATATATAGCACCATACAAGCGCACAGGCGAAGTAGAGAGTCTTTCTAATAGTGTGATTTTAGAAGCTCCACAGAGGTTAGTGGCATGGGCGGTGAGTGTTCTGGGATCAGTATATGGCTCATATGTAAAGCAGAGTGGAAGCAAGAAAGGATGAAACAAAAGGGTGAATTCACTTTGACAGGGATCTTAATTACGTACCAAGCAAGTATCTTCATTTCGTTTAGGTCTTCAAGCATTCGGCTGTTGATGGTTCGAATTAATAAGTCTCATGACATCGGACATTTTATGCATCAACCTAACTTTGTTTAAAAAATAAGTGTTTGATTGGGTATCATTTTCACATTAGAAGATTAATTCCAAAATTATCAATCTGAGATGACAAAAGGTTACAGAAAATAAATTTTTTTGGTATAAAAACAAATTAATAGCTTAATTTGGTAGTGCGCTTAATCAACTTTTCAGATCATTTCAGTGACATGTTTCCCGAATCGCTATGATATGAAATCACAAAGATAACGTTTTTTTCTTTTTAAGGAAGTCCAACCTTGCTCCCAAGTTCCTCTCAAAAAAAAAAAAAAAAAACAACCTTGCTGCCAAGTTTGATTGACCCTTATTCACTTTCACTAACTTGACTTAATACACCTACATGATGATTTGATTTTTGATATATAATATATCAAGGATTCGATCAATTTATATTTATATTTTGTAAAGTTTTTTTGTTTTGTTTTGTAACAATGTCTTGACGGGCATGTTTTCTCATAACAAGAGGAAGAGGAAGAAAGTGCAGTTATGGATCAGCAATGAAAAGCACACATGATGAGAAAAAAAAAATGACATTAAGAAGTAAGAAGTAAGAAGAGGAAGAGGAAGAACGTACGGTTAATGCTGTAGCGACTGGGTGAAACAAGGCTCTCGAAGTATATCTCTACATAATCAATGTGTTCATGTTCACGAATCGAGATAGCTAGTTTGATGAAGAACCAGATTTATAAGTGATCACTAGGAAGTGGTTAACACATAAAGGGCTTTGTTAAAGGTGCACTTGGACAAATTGAGGTTCAAAAGTTAGAGGATTTCATGACTTTGAAACACACCTGAATCGGCATACAGACTTCACCGGGAATCATGCCGGTGATCTCCATCGGAAGAATAGGTCGCGCCTGCTTCTTCGAGAGCATATACTGCAAACCCTAGCAAACACACAAATAGTCAAATACAGCTTTGTAGGATTCGGGTACAACTTTAGCCCAAAGGCTTAGTTTGGGTCCAGCTCCAACATTAAGTTAGTTCGGATTCACATCCAACTTCAGCCCAAGCTAAGGTTTCCACAAGCTGAGATCATACTTGTTTTTGTTTGGTTTTAGACTTTTAGGGGATTTGTTTTTTCTTCTTCCCGACAAAGATTTGGATGAGGAAAAATTTTAAAAACAGTACATGAAAAATGGTCCACTCCTAATTTTAGTGTTTCAAGTTTCAAAACAATCATAAACGTATATGACATTAGAATCACGACACATTTTTAGTACATGACGTTAGTAACGTCGTTAACTCTATGTAATTTCTTAATTTTCAAAAGGTAATTTCGGGTTTTCTCCATTCTTTTTTTTTTATATTTGTTTTACTCTTTTTCTATTTATTTTTTTTTATTTTGTTAACTCAGACCACAATCTTAACGACTTTGTTGTCTGTAAGTAGATCATTCTATTCCATTTTCTGTTTTAATTTTGGTCTTCCAGAAATTGTTGTTTTGTTACTAGTTCAACAATAAGAATTAGATATTCTGTGCTCAAAAATGACTTTGTTGCTCCTCAAAAAAAATTATTACTAGTTCAGTAATGAGAATTTGATCTTTTTTATTTCTTTCTCCTTAGTAATTATTAATTTTAATAATTTACTACTGCTAAATTAGAGAGGACAAATTTGTCCCTCAAATTTTAACAAAAAACACACAAGATAACGGAAGACATAACATGTATATATTTTTTGTTGAGATTAGAAATTCATGTACATTTATGATTGTTTAAAACTTGAAACGTCAAAATTAAGAGTGAACCATTTGTCATGCACTGTTTTTAAAATTTTCCTTTTAGATTACGATCCTTGAGATATTCAAGCCAAGTACATTGATGGACGATATGCAACAATTTTAATATTTTTTATTTTTTTTGGAAATGGCAATAATATTTCTAGTAAGTTTTGGTAGAGCTGCCCATTCGGAGGATCATAACCGAGAAAAACTACTTCATGTTCAGAGAAAGAGGACTAAAGGAGTACAAAAGCAGTCAAACCGAATAGAATATGAGGCCAGGAGGATGATAGAAACAAGCATGAGCTCATTTGTGCATCCACTGTGCATGAGATTGAAGCTTTTAGATTAAAATCTGGGTAGCAAACACGAAAACAAGAAACACAGTAGAGGCAACTAAGGCAATGCATACTAATTGTCAACCGCTAACAACAAATCCACCAGTACTATTTCTAATTCAGGGATAGCGCCTGAAACTTTTGCAAACTACCATTCGGGGATACCCAAAAAGAATTCTACAGTTCTGAAAATGGACAGAGAGAGAAGCAAGCTGCATTGCACCAAAGACTTGGTGCATGAATACAACTACAGCAAATTCTCGATTCTTGAAGCCCATTTCCTCAAGTGAAAACAGATCCCCCTGCAACACAAGGTATATAATGAGAAAACAATCTTCACCAGTCTTTTTCATCAAAAGCTTTCAGAATTATCATATGACAAGAGCAGTTATGCACTTAAAGTTGTACATGAATCATAAGCAAGCGGATTCATGTGATAAAAAAAATCAATAAAATGAACACAACTTATTAGCAAAGAAAAAAAATTGGAGGACAAAGCACAACTACGATTTTTGTAACAGATTATAGGAAGAATGATCAGTTACAGCTTACCAGTGAAAACCATAAACAAGGTGTAAATCCGTTCCAATAAGAATTGGGAAAAAGAAGTTATGCTTTATCCCATTAGGCACTTATTATAAGCTTATGGGAAAAGACATTAAAATGTAATAGGAGCTTACAGTCTCTTGCCTCCTAAACTTAAAATGTTATAGGAGCTTACAGTTTCTTGTCTCCTAAACCCTAATTGTAGTGCCATCCTAAACCCTGTTTACCATAACTAGCAAGTATTACAGTATCTGTCAGTAAAAGTTTAAAACCGAACAACAGAACAGGACAAAACTTGAACCACCAGAACCAGCAGAGCAGTCCATGATCAAAATCAAATGTATAAAGATACTTTTCTTTTCTTATCATATATCACTTTCTTTCCCTGGCACGATTACCTCTCCATTCAATGCAAAAGCATAGCCACAGCTGCAGACTTCTTTTAGTCAAAAACTCAAAATCTAAGCCCAGTATGAAAAACAAACAATGCCAAAGTTGTGAACCAATAAATAGCTAATC
This sequence comes from Fragaria iinumae, assembly GCA_009720345.1. NCBI lineage: Eukaryota > Viridiplantae > Streptophyta > Magnoliopsida > Rosales > Rosaceae > Fragaria > Fragaria iinumae. Next base: position 35,245,367 of record CM019119.1, read on the forward strand.
AATCTTATAGAGCACAGGAACTTCATACCAGAAAAAATGCAAAACATACGACTAATATGAGAAAGAGACTGAGTGGATGCATATTTTTATTTTTTTACCTCCGCTATCTAAATCTGTGTCATTCTTAAGGTTGTCAATCGGCGATGCCAAAGTTATTGGGTGAAACGAGGCTCTCCAAGTAGACCACAGCAAAACCAACCTCTGGAACTCCACGAATTGACAGATTGCGATCAAAATTGAGGAGAACCAACTTGTTTTCATCATCTTCCAACAGTAATAGATCATAATATTTCTTCCTGAACCCCGAGTGTACCCACTCACAAGGCGGGATGGAGATCCTTATTTTAGTCCAAGACTCTCTAACTCCATATTCCTTCATGACCCAAACCTCTTCACTGTACCACAGTATCACACAGGCAATCTCTGAAGACACTTAAATAAACATCATCCCCTTCGATATGACAACAAGGCGGAAGTGGAATCTCCCGCACTTCCTCCTCTGCCAAAACAAAAGACAACACAACCGTAGAGGACAAATCACCATAGTCTCTATAAACCAACCAATGTATACCTCCATTCAGCAGTTTCCCCATCCCACCGTGGGATAAACATTGATAAGGATATCCCTTATCAATCACTCGCCAATACCCGGTTTTCAATGAATAGACACCAAACTTAAGTTCCATTAAGATTGGGGAATGTGGGTGTTGCCGTCTCACAACAGCGCAATCCTCACAAGTCATGCACACCATCTTGTAATCTTGGGTGGACGGATCAAATCCAAACCCATATAGCTTTGCATTAATTATGTCCCATTGACCAATTTTTGGGAACACAGGAACTAACTTGGACTCCCTGGTTACTGGGTTAAACAAGGAGAACCTCTGATTTGACTCAAACAACATCAAAGCATTGGAGTAAAAAACAGAGCTACCCCTAACATCTCCAACTCTACTGACTTCAGTTACTGACAGTTCATGATTCTCATCATCAATATCATCACTATCGAGAAACTCATCTAAACTGAAAGAGTAAAGCTCACCGGAATAAACACCGGTGACTAATACTCTTCGTCTTTGGTAGAGTACATCCTCGTGCTCAAGGGCTTTGTTAAAGTGCATTTTAACAAATTTGGGGTCAAAAGTTAGGCAATTCCATGACTTTGATACACACCTGAATCTGCATAACGGCTTCACCGGCAGCCACGCGAGAATCTCGCGAATGATCTCCATCGGAAGGTGCGGGAGCTCCGTCACTTCGTCCGCCATTTTTGTGCTCCAAAACCCCCTAACAGAGTCGCCGGAGTGAAATGAATGAACTTCGCCGGAGGCACTGACCCTTTTAACGCCGAGTTTGTTTGGGTTTGGGCCATACTTCAGCCCAAAGTTTAGTGCCAAAATTTGACTTAGTGCCAAAATTTGACTTCTGAGCCGAAGCTTAGTTAAGGTTTTAGGTTTTCTATGACTCAGTCGTTTCCTTTTTTTTTTTTTTTTTTCTTTTTTTGGAAAGTATGAGGCCAAAAGGCCCAGAACAAAAACTTCAAGAAAAAACTAACTCCTACGTCTAGTAACTCCCACAATATCATCCAGAAGAGTTTCAGTAACACTAGCAGGAGGCTCATGGAGATAGCAGATGCCTTGAACATTAAGAGTATTGTTCTTGGCCAACAAGTCAAGAGTACTGTTCTTGGCCAACAAGTCAGCAACCATATTGCGCTCTTGGTGAACATGCATGCTTAACATGGACTGAAGCAAAATGCTGAGTCGTTTCCTTTTCATTTTTAAGGCAAACTTTTTAGCGGATGCTTTGTCTGAGCATGATCATGGTGCACCTACACTACAGGAAATCGCGTCCTAGCCGACAGAAACAACTTGTCGCCTAAAACAAACAATTCGTCGTCTAGAATCTTGGCAGACGAATTATCCGTCGACTAAGTTCCGTCGCTTAAGTGTGGTGAGGTAGACACTTAGGCAACGGAACTAAAGTTAGTCGTCGATTAAGAGGGATCCTACCCGACAGACCTTTTCATGCCTTGTCGACAAACAGGTTCGTCGATAAGAACCTCTATCGACGGAATGTTTGTGTCGGTAGAATTCTTAGCCGACGAATTTGGAATTATTCTTAGCTGACAAAATTGTCGTCGATATGTATGTGTACCGAAGAATATTGCATCGTCCTTAAGCGACGGAATATTCGTCGGCAGAGTTTTAAACCGACGAATTCATAACAGTTCTTAGTCGACGATCGATCTTTGTATTCATCGGATATGTGGTTTATCTTAGGCGACGAATGTTACTGTTTCGGTGTGAATTCTGAGAGGATGAATCACACAGAATGCGGGAAAAACATCATCTTCAAGATCCATAACCTATCAATCATGAGCAAAGGGCGTCAGAGGGAAGACCGGGTTTGCCGGCCTTCGACCCTCCGATGCTTAAGTCAGCCACATGAGAATAAAGATAAGGTATGAATAGGGTGGAGATGGAGACTTACCCAAATGAGGGATGAAAACATGTATTTATAGAGATATGGTGGATGCACCCTAAAAGTACAATTTTGCCCTTATTAGAGAGTGTATTACTATTATGCCCTCAAGGAAGAGTATAGGTTTCTTGAGCTTAGTTAAGGCCCAAGCCCGTTTTATGTGGCAATATGTGTCTTCTTAGGCGAGTAGGACCGATGTTCTATCTCTCACATATGATGTATTAACAAGTCCCCAAGTCCGCGGTTAAGAGACTCTCTTTGGTGGGGACTTTATCTGATAGAGTATCGGGAGTACGAGCCTTACTAGTGGCGACATAACCAGTCCCCAGTCCCCCAAGTCCCCATGCAAGGGAGGGGATGGACCGTCTCCCTCTAAGTGGGGTACGTCGTGTGCTGCTATAGCTCTGTCACGTTATGAGAAATCGTGATGTCATGATATCTTGCCCAGAGATAGACACATGACTGTGAGACACCTGGACCGTTGCTCCCGTGTAGCGTCTGGAGATTGCAGGGCGTGCAGGGCGATCGGGGGTCGAAGTTTAGGTACCGCTCGGTGCTAGGTGTGGGAACTCTGGTGAGCATCTCGCGTGGGTAGCGGGTACCGGCATGTTTGTATGCCTTAGGCGTTTAGTAGCCTTTGATTTGTATCAGCTATATGCTCTAGCTAGCTGAGCTATTCCAGCATGTATGTGTTCCAAGGAGAGATTGTGGTGACATATTTTGTGGTTGCCTCTAGGTGAATGCTAGAGTGCCTACGTACCCATTTATGGGATCAAACCAACCGTAGTTCACCATTTCGCCATTGAAGCAAGTGTGTCATCGAGATGTGGTGAGGAGTGCCGTTGGGGCATGGTGATGGTGCCGCTAGGCATGGCCAGGGTGCTGTTGAGGCAAGGAGGAAGTGCCGCTGAGGCATGGCGAGAGGTGCCACTAGGGGATAATGATGGTGCCGATATGGCATGTAAGGAGCTATCGGAGAAGGGGTGACTATTGCTATGGCATAGCGAGAGCATGCTAGGGAGCGTGGCAAAGATGCCGAGAGCACGCTAGGAAGCGTAGCCAAGATGTCGATGGGGCAGGGCGAGTGTTGTCAAAGTGTCCCGAGAGCACGCCATGAGGCGTGGTAAGGGTGCCTGATGAGGCAGGGAGAGTGTCGCTGAGTCATGGTAAGTGTCGTTATGGCGAGGGTACCGAGTAGGCATGACGTGTATCACGGAGGCGTGGTGGCATAGCGAGAGCATGTTAGGGAGCGTAGCAAAGATGCCAAGAGCACGCTAGGAAGCGTAGCCAAGATGTCGATGGGGCAAGGCGGGTAAGTGTCGGCATATAAGATTGTTGCCCAAGTCCCCCAGTGCTGGGAGAGATTATGGTGGTTGGGCACCGAAATGAGGACTGATTTGGCATGGGGAATTTCCTATGGTGTGCTCGAGAGGTGATGAATGTCATGTGTCGGGAAGTGCCTTAAGCATTTTGGTGACTTGTAGGTGTCACGCACCGGGGAGTGTTTATAGACTAGTCCCGGGTGGCTGATAGATGATAGATGCCGTGTGCCCGGGGAGTGTGTTGGCACGGTTGACTAAGTGACGCCATGTGCCGGGGAGCGTACTCGCCACAGTTGGCTTATCTATGGTGATATTATTCTGATAAGCGTTTGTATTTGGAGTAACAAGGTGTCGGAATGTCAACGTGGAGTTTGATTGTCGTGACCAAAGTCCTTAGCGTAATCATGAGAGCACAAAGTCATGAGGATAAAAGAACCATGGGAAGCGGCCATGGAGACTATCCATATGTGAGCAACTGACATGTAACCATAGGGAGTGGCGGTGGAGAGATCATAGAGATCATGCTATATATAAAGAAAAATAAAAAGAAAAGAAAAGAAAAAAGAACCAAAGAGAAACCATAAGGAGACCGTGGAAAGACCATGAAGAGTAGAGTCGTCTGTCATGAAGAGCAATCGCAGAGAGTCGCTACGAGGAGTGACTGACAGGTGCAACTTTGAGAACATGTCGTGACTGGACTGGAGGATGTTGAAATATCATGGTGGTACTATATAGATCTGATGGCGTTGTGCCATGAGAAGTTATCATGACAGGAGTGGTGCCATGAAAGAGCATGATGAGGTACCTTTCCTCGAGGCGAGGATGATGTATATGCTCATGGCATGTGTAGCTTGAGATTGTATGTTTGAGTGCTGGTTGTTTACACCTGCTGTGTGTATAACTTGAGATTAAACGCTAGGTTGCTGGCTGTGTACACTCGTGGTGTGCGTAGCCTGAGATTGCATGTTTAAGTGCTGGTTGTGTACACTCGTGGTGTGTGTAGCCTGAGATTGCATGTTTGAGTGCTGGCTGTGTACACTCGTGGTGTGTGTAGCCTGAGATTACACGTTTGAGTGCTGGCTGTGTATACTCGTGGTGTGTGTAGCCGTCTATGGCGTAGTCGAAAGGCCGACATGACTGTGTGCCATGTGAAATGAAGTGTAGATGATGTTTCACTTATGTTTTGTTGGCGTAAGTTGCATGGCTCCCTGCCAGTGGGGTGTCGTGCCATGATCACGACACTTGTTTGAGAGAATAAAATCATAGATATATAACATGTATGACTTGCAGTTATGTGTAGCAAGTGCCATGTGTAGAAGTGCGTGCATCAATGTGCACGGAATTGGTTTGCAATTAAATTGTGTTTGTAAGCATGCCTAATAGTCATAGATGCATTTGAAGCATGAAAATACATGTAGCATGTATAAAAAGAGTGTTTTGGGTAACTTTATGTCATGTAATAAACATGCTCTAAAATATTATGATGTATAAGACATATTATTTGTATGATAATAACTCCATTAAATAGTGTAAAGTATGACTTATCTGGAGCCGTGTAGAGCCGCTATAAATATTGTAGAAAAATTAGAGTTGTTGATATGAGACCTCATATGTCGGTCAAAGAGCTTGGTATAAGAATCCCAATAGAGTAGTCGAACCGATAATATGACGTACTCATTGAGCTCATCATTAGAGATAATATTGCTTTGCCAAGAAGTAATGTATGTGTACCGACGTAGGGAAGATAAGCCATGATGACATAAGTATGATAGTCTGTAGTGTGTGCCGATCATATTTGGCAAGTAGATAAGTAGACAAGGTGTGGCCATTTGATAGGGGCATGACTCATGAGAACTTTGTGTCATGATGCCCACAGATAGATCATAGAGAAGTATGTAGCATTGTAGGTGAAGTGTTGTTGACAACTCGCTGTTGGAGCTTGGCTTGATATATAGTGCCGTGGGGGCATGGCAATTGAGGACTTCAGATGTTATTAATTAATTGAGCAATCTTGTTGTGTGACTAGATATACAAAATCCATGCTATGGAACCGCCTTGGTTGACATATGGACCAAGTAATAGATATAGTTCCCATAACTCCATAGCTTCAAATGTATCATACTGCATGTGCCACAAGATATGTGGTTGTCAATTAGCCTTCAAAGCAATAACAGAAGTATAGGCGTGAAGTGTCTACTTGTGAGCTAGTACAAGCATAGTTGATCCCATATATTTCATTTTGCATAAACCATCCGCAGATCTGCTAGTGAACTCTGGAAGAGCAGAGGTAATTGGTAAGGTCACGCTAGTTGCTCTGAGGGGTTAATAATAGTTTTTGGGTTAAAAGGTGGGTGCCGTGACCATTTTTTTTTTTTTTGTCGTTGTGGCGGGAACCAGGAATGGGAGGTGCCGAGAGTGATCTAGCTCATAGAGGATGCAATGACTCAGGCTAGCTACCTATGCCTTTCTTTACTACATGAGGGAGGAAGATAAGAGTAAGAAGGCTAGGCCCCAACCTCTTCTACGCTTCTTCTCCCCGACACCAAGAGATGGCCTGTGCCGGGAGGGCTAGGATTGGTCTCGGGATAGAGGCATCGAGAGTAGGGGGCGCCGTGAACCTGGGAGGCCAGGGAGGAGCAACCGAGAGTTAGGTTGCTGGATTTGCTGTGTCCCAGGAAAGCGGGAAAGAGGTACCGGGTTGCAGGGATTGGTGGGTGCCGAGAACCCGGGAAATGAGGTGCCGAGAGCTTGGGAAATGAGGTGCCAAGAGTCTCGAGGCAGAGATGGGTTCCGACAACAAGATAGGGTATGTGTCGGCCTGCCGGGTGTCGATACCATAGGTTGACGCCGAGATAATGAACTCGGGAGAGGAGGTATACCCTGAGAGTTGCGAGACTCACTGACGATGATGTTGGTACCTTTCCAAGTGGAGGTCACTGGCTCTCGGGAACGGGGGTGTCGACAGTGAGAGAATGACAAGAGGGAGTTGGCGCCAGGAGCCGGGGGAGGAGAGAAGAGCTTGTGGTGATGTTGTTCCAGGGATGGCTTGATCAATAAAGAGAACGAAAGCTGGGTGTCCATATATGGGTGTCCATAGCAGTTTCTGGGTGTTCACAGTGGCGGCGTGTGAGCTGGTTTTCCGGCATCGTCGAGCGACAGGGAGGCCAAATTTGACTCATCGGAGGAAGATAGGTCTTGAGGTAGTAGAGGTGAGATATTGTGATGCAGTAGTATGCACAAGTGAAGGAGAGAGAAAAAGACAGATCTACTTTCTCTCTCCTCGGGATTTCTCTAAAACCAAGCCAGAAGTTAGACTTGTTTTGATAATCATCTGTGAGTAGTGAAAATTAAGATGTGAAGAAGGCTAGCTCCTTGTATGCGAGCAGGGAGAAGCTCGAGAAAAAAGAGAAGGTTGGCGACCGGACTACATCGATCAGTCCCATCCTTAATGTGATCAGTCAGTGATGGCAGGGAAATTGGGTGAGAAAAGACTCTCCAAGTAGATCCCAACATAGCCGGCCAATTCGAATTTGATCAAATGATAGGTTGCGAAAGGTTTCTTCATCGGAATTGAGCAGAACCAACTTGCCTTCGGCTTTGAACAACACCAAATCATAGCCATTCTTCCAGAAACCTGAATGTGACCAACTAAAAGAAGGGATACAAACCCTAATTTTAGTCCACGACTCTCTCACTCCGTATTCCTTCATGACTCATAAGGCTTCATGCTTCTCATAATACTTAGGTATCATACATAGGCATTCTCCCACGACGCTCAAGTTAACTTCTTCATTATATCCAATATCGAAATCAGGCGGCAGCGGAATCTCTCGAACCTCCTCCTCTGATAAAAGAAAACACAAGATAACCATGGATGGCTCCCGCTCGAAATTTCTCTGGACCACCCAATGAATACCTCTGTTCATCACTTTCCCCTCCTGACCAGATTGGAAACCTTCGTAGTGATATTGCCTCTCAATGACTAGCCAAGATTGTTTCTCAATGAGTAAACACAAAACTTAAGCTCCCCTTCGCAGCAGTCCCCTTTAACAACCTTGTAATCTTGGGTGCACCGATCAAATGCAAACCCAGATACGCAATAATAATAATCTCCTGTCTCCGGAGTAAACATTTACGGTGGGTCAGGTACTCAGGTAATACCTTTGATTCCCTCGTTGCCGGGTTTAACAAACAGACATTCCCAAACAACCAAAATAACCCTAGCAACAACAACACGCCCTCGCAGCAAAGCACCACCCTAGAAAAAATACAACACCTTGGATAGAGATCTTCATTGTCATCAACATCGTCATCGCCATGATAATAATCATCACCACTAAGATCTTTAGATCTCAATGCCCTGAACTTGACTAGTAAATCATGATTATCACCAAGATTATCAATATCATTTTGATCAAGAAACTCATCGAGGTCGAGAGAGTCAGTGACAAGAATCATCTTTAATCATGACTCTGCGTCTCTGGTAGAACACATCCTCATGCTCGAGGGCTTTGTCGACATAGTGCAATTTCACGAATTGGGGGTCTAAAATTAGAGACTTCCAGGACTTTGATACACACCTGAATCGGCATACAGACTTCACCGGCAGCCATGAAAGAATCTCGCAGATGACCTCCATAGGGAGGTGCAGAATCGGCATACGCATCGGTTTCTTTTGGTCCCCCATGATCTCGTCACCTCCGTATCTTCTTCTCACACAAGTAACCCTTAACCCTAAGAAACGAAATATGTGAAGGAGGCTTGGGATTGACTTTAGTTTGTGTTATATGTCCAACTAAGCCCAGGCAGATATCTGACCCGAAAAGGGCCCAGGCAGATAATGGAACCCTAACAAACACCCAATATATAGCACCCAAAATCTTTCTCTCTTCATCGCCTTCCCTCAACACATGCGAGGAGAGACAAGATATTTCAGATGTAGGATTGATATCTTAACACCCCCTCGCACGTATGGTGTACGACATTTGGGTAACGTAGAGTTTGTGTGGCCATTGAGTTTTACACGTGAACTTGGGTAACTCGCTCTAATATCATGATAAAGTAGTATGTAGTTCATATCCAAAACCAATTGACAATGGATGGAGATACTTAAACCCTTATAAACCCACATGCAAGATTAATATCTCAACAGTAATATACTTGTTAATCATATCAGATCGGTTAAAGATGAATACAGGAAAACGAATTGACTAAGCCATAAACAGTTAAACACAGGTTCCAAATTAATAAATATGAAACAGGACCAGAACATGCATGGATACAAAACCTTTGCTAGCTAGGGTTCTAGTAGTACTACACGCTGCTATTCTGGGAAGGAATAACATTAAATCATGGAATGTACATGGGAATATGTAGAGCAACTTGTCCAAAACCTCCAAAAAGGAATTTCAAAATCTATATTATAGGGATGTCACGAGCAAAGCAAGAATAATATAAGTTTGGAACCGGGAATATATTAGACAATTATATTAAAACATAGTTAATAAAAAAAAAAAAAAGGAAACCTAACCCCTAGATTTGTATATGATGTGATATGCTGATACGAGACATGTACAGCTCAGAAGAGCACTAGAAGTTCACCTAATTAATCTAGATATATACCACACCCATGCCAAGCAGTACTTAAACCATTGTTTTTGTTTTTATTTTTATTTCTATTTATTGAAAATTGAGGTAGCTTAATGTGTTGGTAATGTTTGGGGCAGACAATTGTACTTGTTTTCCTGTTTACATTTTGTAGCTATCTCAAGTTCAAATATACAGTATCGACGATAAGCATAGATCGAGTCACCCTCGATACATAGGTATATATGACTGATCGACATGGTAACTTCTATATTTACAATGATGGAATGTTGAGATGTTGATATGAAAATGACTGCTATCAAATATGTTTTTGGTGTAGCGGCTGTTAAGTTCCCGCCCGCTCCTGTTTCATTTTCTATATAAATTTCATATATGATATTATAACCCGGAATAATGTGGTAGTACTTAACACATTGGAAGTAGAATGGATTTGATTTGATGCTTTAATAAAGACAAGGAGATGCAAAACCTACGATCTGTATATAAAAAACTAAACTTACAATACATCGAATCCTATATTATATATGGTTTGGAAATTCTCTCAGTATTTTTATTAAGGAAGTAAACCTGCTAATTAATTGAAACCTTAATGGCCTATCGGGGATAGTTTAATTAACAGTATTGACCTGACAGTGTTCTTGGCACAGAGATCCAGTTTGTGAAGAAAGAATAGAATTGAAATGACAAGGAAAGAGACAAAGGGAAAGGCAACTGTGCATGGGAGTACAATTGTTTGGTTGTAATGATTTAATGGGCAGATCATCAGCACAGTACTCATATATATCATGTGATGACTACTAGATGGCTATTGTTTTTGTTGGGAATGCAGTTGCAGACTTGCAGACAAGTTTCCAACTCAATTGTCCTACTCCTACCCAGTAGTACCCCCAAGCTACAGCTAATACATACATGTTGAGTTTGCTCATGAGAAGTAGTGAGGTATGAAAGTTTTAGAACGGGTAATAGTTCGCGGGTACTACTGTTCAGTCGATTTTCTCCATGAGAAATGCAAGTGGCATGGGTTCCTTCATTCCTTTGAGAAAATGGATGCCCACAGAGCATATAATTAGATCAATAGCTATGACATCAGACACTTCTGCTGAAATATTTTTACTGGTTAAATACTTAAATTAGAGTAATATGTTCTTATCTTGCATCGATCTTTTTACTTCAAGAGAATTTAGCGGTAAAATTTAAACCACAAACCCTAATTTTTGATCAATTAGTGGTGCCAAGATCATATGTGAATCTGGTTAATTTCTTGCAGTCTAGGGCATTCCATATCATAGATGCCACGCTTTGGTCCCCTCAACACTTTAGTGGGTGCCAGATGCATAAACATATATAATAGACTTGGTATTTTTGATTGTATGGCCAATGAAAAAGTGCTTCGGTGCATGCATGATAGAGCAAGCTAGAAATCAACATGAAACCAAAGAGATCATCAGAATACGACATATTATAGATATGTTTGTGATGGATGGATCAAATTGTGGGAATTTTTAAAGGGCAAGTAAATAACAAGCTGCACCAGATGGCTCGCAAATGGGGTCGTGGAGAGAGAGAGATGATCAATTCCATTCCAATTCCCGTGAGAATGATTTGGAAGCATTCTGGCAAAGCCAGGGACACACAGAAACTGATATTATCGATAGGAATCGAGCATTATGTGCTTTGACGCTTCCTGTGCTACTTTCGATAATCAATGGGTACTGTCCCAATCACGAGTAGATTCCCTAGCCTGGTTCAATTCTTTTTACCCCACAACCCTTCACATCTTGATCTTCGTCTTCATCGAGCTTCCAGCTTGTCATGCAAAATGCAGTTTCATAATTCTAACCAGCTGATATATATATATATATATATATATATATATATATATATATATATATATATATATATATATATATGTCTAAATGAGAATTGTCCCACACCATATGGTGTATCTATTCCTGGCCTTCATATTTTCAACTTTCCATGTCCATCATCATTACCTCTAACCTCTAGGGAAGGGCCTAATTCTATATCATGCAGTCCCCGGCCACATCCATTTTCGGATTCATATTCACAAGTGCTAGCTAGGGCAAATTATCAGATCCATCATGACGTACTTCGAGCATTATATGACATCTTAGAGGAACATATTACTGTTTACTGAAGTGGTGGTTTCATTCCAGGGTTTCGTTTATATATTACATATATGGGGTTATTTTGAAGTAGTGAACTTACTCCAAGTCTATAGCTCCTTACGGTTTTGGATCGAACCCAATCAATGAGCTACTTAGAAGCAATGAGCACCAAGAGTAATAAACACACAGTACGTAGAACAAGTCTTCCGATCCTAAGCAATGTGAAGTAACGAAAAGGCAAGAAGAATGTATTAAACTAAAAAGAAAAGAGAACAACTAATTAGTAGAGGCAAATTTTCATCAAGTAAAACTAGTAAAGAACAAATTTAAAAGGCATTACGTTTACGTACCCAAACATATACGTACACAAGATAAGAACCTGGGAAATTTTCTTTGAAATTTTGTGTCAATTACATTGAGATTAGTCTTTTTGATTCCTTAATTACTGCTGAGGATAGATTTAAACGGTTAACTTTAATATGTACTTGCTGTATAATGTAATAATAATAATAACTTTTAAGTACTTTGTATCTCTTTGTTTGTTTCCCTGCAACTCTAGCTGGCTCATTCTCTTTATAATGACAGCCATGCATCAGCAAGAAAGAAGAGAGAGGGAGAGAGAGTCTCTGAGAGAGCTAGGGAGAGAGACAGAGAAGTCATGGTATCCAAACAGGTGCAGAAGAGAGCGCCAGTATACAAGAAACTTCAATCCCTTCGTTCCATCTCTAACTCTCCTGCGGTATTTATTCTTACTGCTAGCTATAGCTAGATACTTCTCATGTTGTTTCTCTTCAATAATTAGCTAAATTAATTTCCGCGAAAATTCTGGTATTGCTCTACAGTAGTCTTCAATGGAGGAAAAAAGAGCCCTAATCAAGTCACAAATCATCATCAACAATTGCTAACCTTCTTTTTCTTGAAAGCTTGAAAATTAAGTTTCAGTTCTCTGTAATCTGTATATCTTAGCTTCGATCGATCTTTCTCAAGGGTACTTCCAGACTTCATGTTAGCAACCTTACTTTACCTTATCCGATGTATTTCTCTTATATATATATATATATATATGAACTTATGAATCCATTCCGGTATCTCTAATTCTCTATTGGCATGGTTAATTAGCATCGATCAGTATTTCCCTTCCCTCTTAATCTCCGTACGTTTCTATAACTATTACCTTGTTGGTCCACATTAGATTGCCTTGTGCGATTATCTAGCTATATATAGCTTATTTTGGTTATCAGTTATCACTGACGACCGTCCTTAATTCCCATATAATTCATTAATCTCATCTTCGATTCATTATGTTCTAATTTGTGTACTGCAATATGTCTGCAGCACAGTAAAAGCTCAATTATATTGGATGCAGTAAAATATATACAAGAACTGAAGCGAAAAATAGAGGAAATGAATCAAGAGACCGTTGCTGCCGCAGCTCAAAACTCAACAACCGCTCAAAACCCGTTCCCTGTGGTACTATATAAGTGTGTGTGTGTCTGTGTATATTTATATATTGAAAAACTAGCTAACCTCCACTAACTAATATTCACAAAGCTTGAAAAAAGTTGGATATGTAGCTAATTAATTATTAATGTACTAATTTTTGTTAATATGAATATTTCAGCAACTGGAGGTTGAACCTCGAGAGGGGGACCAAGCAGGTTTTCAAATAAAGATGTTCACAGAAAAGAGTTGTACTGGATTGCTTGTTTTCGTATTGGAAGCTTTTGAAGAGCTAGGCCTCGATGTTCTTCAAGCTAGGGTTTCTTGCTCCGGCAATTTTCTTTTGGAAGCAGTGACCACGATTAACAATGTAAGCTTATATTTTTTATAAGAAAATGTAAGCTTATATAAAACTGAATCTTAGTTTCATATCCATAATCATCACGTAAATGTCAATAATATGTAAAGATATCTCTCTAATTTTCTTGCAGGATAACCAAAATGGTGATGATCATCACAAAGATGCCGAGGTAGTAAGAGAAGCGATGTTGCAAGCCATTCAGAGCTGGAATGAAGTTTCCCAATAAGAAATCATCTTCATTCTTCAAAGCTTGTACCATTATCTTATCTTTTCTGCCATTAATTACTTCCTCAGTTCCTCGCCCTCTTGGCCTCTTCGCTAGCTAATGATTTCTATATCATAATGTGGTCATTAAATCATATATAGCTAGGTCATATTTTTTTGTTCTTCTTAAGCGATAACTTTATAGATAGCTAGATATATCACTCTATTACAATGGAGATCGAGGGGAAAGAGACCCTGACTTTGTATTGATATGAAAATAAAAGTAAAATTTCGTTTACCGCCAAAGCTCCAAGTGAATTTAGTAGTGTTGTGGTAGCCAATTCTAGCTATCCCACATTGTTGTGGTAGCCAATTCTAGCTATCCCACATCCCATACCAACACAAATGGATCAGTAAGATCGATCACTATATATGCAAGGCACTAATACTTTTGGTTTTGTCTTTACTTCTGAATTTAGGAGTGTTGTGGTAACCAATTCTAGCTATCCCACATCCCATACCAAAACAAATAGATCAGTAAGATCGATCACTATATATATGCAAGGCACTAATACTTTTGGTTTTATCTTTACTTCTGATCCTAATCACTTTGGTAAGTAAATAAAGATCGTACGATCAATTAGAAAGAATTCACAAAAAAAAAAAAAAATATATTATGTCGGTGAGCTATGACCTGCTACTCTCGGTTGTACTCTATCTTGGGCATATAGAAAATTATGGATTAGCGATCACCTTGCTCGCTTCCCATCGTTAAAAGCATGCATTAAGGCTTTCATCCACAACCTACATGATAAATCTTATAGCTAGATAACATTCGTATTATCTTACCCTATTATTCTTCAGCCATACATATATAGAATCCATGATCAGAATTTTGGTCATTTGTGGATGACTTCATCCAACGAGGAATATTATCGATACTCAAAAGGGTAAGCCTAGATGCTTCTTCATCAGCTTTCCAAACTACTACCGGTTTTCATGGACGTCCATTTTGAAAGAGAGTGTGGTTTGTACATATCACGTACTAGCTAAGTAGCTAGAAGCCAAAACTCTGAATATCATGTGCTGTATTAGTTGACGGACGATTAGTTGATCCAGAATCATTATAACATGATGGTGACATATCATAGATAGTAAAAAATGAAAAGCAGCTCCCATGTTTTACCCCAGAGAATGAGAACTAAACCCAGAGGGAATCTCGATCATATATATATATAATCTTTAACACTACAACACATATCCTTTTTTGCGACGAACATTTTCCGACCAAACAAATTATTGGTTGGAAATAACACAATTTCCGATGAGTCATCGGAAATGGTCGGAAATACAATTTTTTGATGAAAATTATTTCCGACGAAAATCAATCTGTCGGAAAAGGCTGTCGGAAATAATTATAATTTGGTGACAAAAGTTCCCGCTAATTATTTTACCGACGAGGTCCAATGTGGTCGGAAAATAAATGATCATTTTCCAACAAGATTTTCTTTTGTCGTAAAGTCGTCGAAAAATAAAAGGTTTAACTCCGACCATACATAATAAGTTGTCGGAAATATTAAAAAAAAGAAGTATATTCAATATTACTAAAGTATAACCAAATTTAAGGACAAAAAACTAAATTTCACTTCAAAAACAGTGTTTGATCATTTGAAGCAACAAAGTATAGGCGTTACTAAAATGAATAGAAGAGTACACATCTATTATATAATAATACTTTTTTTAAAAAGTGAAATAGGGATGCTATTTGCCGGGGCCCAAACGTTATCGAAAATATGTGATTTTTTCTACAATAGCCATATTTCACTATACCTCTCATATCCTACGGCCAATTTTTCAATATTCTATTTGCAAGATATAATTATTTTACAAAGATGTACACTTGTATTAAACCTACTAAACAATTTATACCACAGTAGGCACGTTGAGGTTCTTATGACTAAAATTCTGTGAGGGTTCTTTTTGATTTGGAAGTAAGTAAGCCAAAATTAACTCAAAGAATTGAATTATTGAATTAATCTTGTGCATGTTTCAAGATTAGGGAGAGGCTTGTAGCGTGAGCTGGCGTGGGAGCTGAAGGCACATAACGGTGGTGAAAATTAGACTGAGTTTTGAAGTTAGATTTCTAGGAAGGACCTGGGTTTCAAGGATAGGGACTGAAAGATGGCTAGAGAGAGGGTTTTGGCTTGAAGGTTTGAAAGCATGAAAGCTTGAGTGTTTTAGGGATTTTTCTGGGTTGGTTGCTTCATGCCTTTGCAGTTCTCAGACCTCTCTTCTTATAGAGTTCAATTGGTAGGTTTTGCGATGGGTCGCGATGCCTAATCCACTGTGTAAAAGGATTGTTCTTCTCAAGCATATGATCTTAGCCTCAAACGTTGGCAGAGAGAAGTTGACCTTGAGAGATGGAACAGACGACTCACTGCAAGGGCGTTGCGAGGACGGCTGCAGAGACGGAAATCCTGGAACGAGACGGACCAAGTAACTTGAATCCCACGATTTCGTCATCCAAGGATGAAAGAGCTGCCTTGGAACCAGTCACTGACCTTCTTCTTCCTCGGATTGGGAATGGATGACACTTTTCTGCTGTACAAAGTTTGTCGTCGTACTGCTGCGAGGAAGAGATAAAGTGGTATCTGGTTCTGCAGAAAAAAAAAGGATTGGGCTTTTCCTAAAAGAAGAGAGTTTGAGTTTTTTTTTAAAAGAAAAAAGGGTGTTGGGCTTCAGATTCAAAGGTATTTTGGGTTTAAAAGATGAGCAGTCTAATTCTCACGTTCTTCACCGATTCGTCGCTGACTTAAGTCGTTGGGCTTGAGTTTCGGGCCCAAGACCGAAACTTCTTAACAACATTAAACCGGCGAACGAGCGTTATGTGCCTCTGTAACCATCCACACCATACCCACTTCTACAAGCCCCAATGATGCGCGTATGCGGCTTGGGCCCATATGAATGCATGGGTATGTTCGCTTGGGTTAAATCAAGGATTTAACCTAAGATTACATGAAATTATTGCGTGACTAAGTATTAATTGATCGCATTGTTTACGCCTAGATTAATATTTTACTGGACAGTAAATGTCTATGTAAATATTAATTATTTCTTGGACCAGGTCATACCGGCGAGATGGAGTTTCTCCAAGTTTACAAGTGATAGCTCGCCAGTGAATCCACGCGAGCCAAGTTAGACTTCGCGCGGAACTAACTGAATGAGAATTTGACTTTACTTAGCCCGCGCGCGGAATGACTTCGCGCGGGGTTACTGTTCAACGCTCCGCGAGGCGAAGCGAGATTGCTAGTCCGCATAGGCGAGGCGAGATGGACTCTCCGCGTAGGTAAAGCGAGGCGAGCTGGCGAACTAGCTCGCATAGAAGACTTCGCGAGGAAGCGACATGCGGATTTCGCGCGCACCACGACAAACGTTGAAGACTTTTTCAAGTCTTTGACATGCTTCGGGCCAACCCCTGTGGCCCATTAAATATAAAAAGCCCTTTTAAGGCTTGCGAGCTGCAATAGCCCGCGAAATGGAAATGAGCTACAGAAGCACGCGAGATAGCACCCAGTAGCAGCCCGCGAGATGGGGACATTCCTAATTCCAGTTCGCATAGGAGTCTACAGTTGGCAGCGCCGAATGAAGTGTGCGAACTGGACATGTGTCACAAGATGGTTGGTTCGCATGGACGAAACAGTGCCCTTGTGTTATTAGGTTTTCCGAATCCAACTTGAAGAAGGATTATCTCTCTCTTCTGCCGCAAGTCAAGCTCCACTATATAAAGGGTTCGAAAACTCTCAAATGAACACACAACTTTTACAACTACAACTCAGAGACAACTCTCAGACAAACACAAAATGAAACCCAGTTTCCCTTCGAGCCTTCCTCGAAACTCAAACCCTAAGCGCCGCCGCCTAGGTCTTTCTCCAGAGCTCTCCGGACTCTGCATCCCCGTTTCTCTCCGAACTCCCTGTGATTGCTCTGCTCGCGCCGCCGTGAGTATCGACCCGCTTGTGCTCGTAAATCCTCCCCTGAGGTGGCACCTGTGACCCCCCTTCTGCCTGATCAAGAAGTCAAGCGCACCCCCCATCAACCTTTTCCTCGTCCGCGAGGTGGCACGCCCGCAACACTCCCATCTCTTTGTCTGCTAGAAACCTCTGCTCCGCGCGCTGAGGATCGTGGCCAAAACACGCATGATTTTTTGGGTATCAACATTAGCCCCCTTGATTATGTGGGTTATTTAAGACATGAAATGGGCCACATAATCAAAGAAATGCCAGAAAAATCAACCCGGCCTCTGTACTATGCATTGGTCAACATAGATAAGCCCAAGTTGACCATCTCCCAATCTCACTTTGACTTTTCTTCTTCTCTTCCGTTTTCTTCTTTCCGTCTTTTTTTTTTTTTTTGCTTTCTTCTCTCTTACTTTGACTCTTCTTCTTCTCCTTTATTTTCTTCTTTCCGTTTTTTCTCCTTTTTTTTTTCTTTTCTTTTTCTTCTCTTACTTTGACTCTTAATTCGTTTGCCCTGAATTGCATCTTCTAATCCTTCTGCCCTAAATTGCGTCAGGGCTCAGAGAGATGGCTTTCTTTGATTGAAGATTCATTGCAGCTCTAAGGTATACTTTGAACTCTTGGAATTCTGCGCTCAGATGGTGTTTTCTGTTTCTTTTTGCTGCGGTGACGCACAGCTTCTTCTTGTTGCAGGGATCAACTTGTCGATTGAGTTTGCCAGGATTGCTTCCGACCTTCCTTGAATTGCCATTACCCGACTGCGCCAAATCCGTTCAGGTGAGTCCGTGTCCACTAAACTAGACACCTTTGCTTTTGGGTTTTGAATTTGAAAGGGTTGTGCTTGCTGTTAGCTTTTTCTTGTTTAGTTTGCTGGGAGCGTTGCGGGGACGTATCATCCCTGTAGTAACGATCTTATGATGCACGAAGGAAAAGAGATGAGGAATTGGATTACTGATGTTGATGATGATAGCATGAATGTAACTGAATTGGAGTTAGCTTGGAATTTTGGGTTATGAGAGATGATCCTTAGTTTTAGTGTGTGTCTCTACTATGCTTGCATGTCCTTTTCTTTATTATAGACTCTGCGATGTCTGAGCTTGGCAATGAACATGTCACACCCCAACTTGGCTTGACTAGCTGTTGTTGATTGCTCTTGTTTGTGGAGACTTGCGTCTTGTCTTAGTACTTGCTTTTTGTTTCTTTGCATAGATGTTGCTTTTACTATCGGGTGTTGTTAGGATGCGGTATGCAAGGCTATGTGTGCTTGGCCATTATGGCTATTTTCAGGACCCACCTCGGATTTCACCCTGAAACCCTAGGTAAATCCTGTGGGGTCCACCTTCAATGAAAATTTACCGAAAATTCGACATAACCTTCCTTGAAAATGGACAACCCTTACCTGAAAAATCCAACTTAACACTTCTATAACCAAACATCCATCCTCAACACCTGGAGCCTTCCTGCTCCCCAAGTTCATCACATCTCCCAATAAATCAATTACTCAACTAAAATAATCCCACAACCGACAATACTCAAAATTAATTCACTAACTAGTTATTAGAGCATATCTAATAATGAAAGAATAACAATGAATAAAGATTAAGCGGAAGCAACCTCTGACTATTTAACTATGCCTTGACTCCATGTACGCTCGACCTCATTTAAACTTAGCCTGCACACTGGGCATTTAAAACCAAAGGGCCCAGGGGAAAGTAATTTAAAAACGTTAGAGTGAGTGGACAAAATAAATTTAATAATTTAACAAATAAATAACTTGTATACTTTCTCACGTTTCCACTTTTAAAACTTAACAGCATACAACTTGATAATCCAAATTACTTTAAATCTTGAATACCATAAAAATAGACAAATCAGCCCGGCTGGTTAATCAAATAAAGAAATCTCGAAAGAAGAGATAAACCAGCCCCGCTGGTTAATCAATTATATAACTGAGAAAAATATAATAAGGGGAAGAGTTATCACCATGTAAAAAGAGCCTCTCAGGCTCGGGTCGGTGCCTCCCAGGCTATAATAGCGTCCCACGCTAAGCGCTCTACTCACCTATAATGAGGACCGCTAATAATGACTAGCTAACAAATAAATATAAATACCGATCGGTTGCCTCCTAGGCTATAATAGCGTCCCACGCTAAGCGCTCTACTCACATATGGTGAGTAACCGCTAATAATGGTTAGCTAGCAATAATCAATATAAGTGACTCTATATTATGGTGACTAAAATCATACAAAATCATTTAAATCCATGAAACTTCCCCAAGATCATACAAATAGTACGGTTCCCAACCGTACTTGAAAATCATCATAAGAAATTATAATAAACTCAATGACGTGTCTCACACGTCAATATATTCTCTATGTCAACATCGATAATCCACAATTAAACAGAAAAATTATAAATAGAGAATTACCGAAAATCCCATTTTCGGAAATCTTTATAAATCTCAAAGTCCCCAATAAAACATAATGAAATTCAGAATTTATAAAAATATCCAAACTCAAATACCAAATTAATAATCCGAGCTCAAATCCATAAATCATGACCAACCATTAATCAATGCTTCAAACTCAAATAATTTCCAAGATCATCTCATAAGCCAAAATTATAATATAAGTTCGGAAAATAAAATGATAAATTATAAAATTTTGCAGGCATAATTATTTAAAACCAAAATGTATATTCATAAATTTAGGCATAAGCTCGACATTAACCGCATTGTCACTCAAGCGAGGTTCCCTTCGTATCCTGGCACAATAAATATGCTTAGGAACAAACTTCAATTCCGGAAAATAAATACTTGAATATAAACACCTAAATCTCTTCCGCTTAACCCACTACTCATAGTAGGGTTAAGCTTACCGGATTCGCACCAAACTCCACCACAACCTTAATTTATCAATTCTAACATTCTAGAATAAATACCAAGGAAATCCAACGGCCGGATTTTTATTCTAACAACCGCCAAAATTCTCAATCTTTGAAAAATCTCAAACCTAACCAAAACTCCTCCAAAAATTCCAAACTTCACATCATTAAACTCCTCTCATTAAAACAAACTCAAAAACATGAAAAACTACCCCTAAACGGTTGCTCCGCCGGCAGCGGCGGCCAGCAGCCGTACTCCTGCGACCTAATGCTTCCCAAATTTTAACACAACCATCCTCTCAACCCGCACAACAACTTCCTTAACTGGCACAAAATCCATTTCTAAGCCTAACTAGGTTAATCAAACCAAAACCTTAAATTGAGCCCTAGAACTTCAATTATATATTTCTCCCTACCAAGATCGAATTTAACCAATTTCTTTTGAGGGATTACTCACCTTGATGAGGGCTACAAGATGAGCCAAAAATCTCAAGCTATGGTGGCCGGAGGAGAGAACTCCGGCAAGAAGACAGCCGGCGTCTCCGGAGGAATTCCTCTCGAACGACAGCGTTATGGCGGCACGCACGGGTCCAGGGAGGGAGCTGGGTGGACAGCCGACAGTTTGAGACCGGTACGGCGGTCTATGGCAGCCGGACGGCAACGGACAGTGACTGGGTCTCCGGCGGGTCGCGAGGAGCTCACGGGAGAGAGAGAGAGAGAGAGAGAGAGAGAGAGAGAGAGAGAGAGAGAGAGAGAGAGAGAGAGAGTGGGTGGGTGTTGGGCTTCTCCACACCTACGCGGTCCAACTTAAACACCCACCAAACAAAAATAAAACCCACTAAATTTTATCCCTTTTTTACCAACTCAAAATTTACCCTTTTATTTGATAACTTTTTCACGCAAACTCCGATTTTAACGTATAGCATGTCTACGAGTTCGTATTAACGCCCTCTACAACTTCCTTAAAGAAATTTTTCCAAAATAATTTCCCAACAAAAAGTCAACTCTAGGGTCCTTTAACAGTAACCGGTTACTTAAAACGGTAAAAGTCAAAGTAATACCAAAAGTAAATAACCGAAAAATAACTTAAGAACCGAGATGTGACAGCTATGCTTGGGGTAGTGTACCGATAGTATGACATGTCTTGGCTTGGTGTTGCTTGGGGTGCCGTATCTCAAGTTTTGAGGTACCCGCATGTTTTTTCGTCATTGGTCTTGAGTTGATGCATATTGGAACTTTGATTAAATGTTGCAATCTTGCTTATATGCGCCTCCCCTTATCCTTTGCAGGAAGAACTTGTTATGGCTCCGAAGATTAAAGCTTCTCAACCTGTTGAGCTCCGTGACCATTGTTTCTCACTGGAAGATGGTCTTAAAGTTGCACATACGACGGTAAATGGTGAAAGCGATTGAGAGGGGGTGCCTCATGAGTTCGCAACTCACTTTGTTCCCCCAAATTCTATCTCCAGGCTATTGATTGAACGAGGGGATTACTCAACAGCGCTTATTTGCTTTAAGTACTCTTCGAAGCCTGTCACGGGTTGTTCAGAATGGATATGTCATGAGATGGAGCAGGAGGAGTACGGAGAAGCCATCAACGAGGCAGGGGTGAAAATTTCTCTGTTCATCTCTGGTTTCTACGAAGTTTATAAAGATGACATTTGCCTCCGTCATGTTGTACGAAGATGAAGTCCTATCACTCACACATTTATCTGCTCTTGGGGGGAGTTCACTCCTACCTTGGAGGATGTAAACAACATCATGAGGCTCTCGTCGACCAGAGATGCTGACCCTTTCAACATAGTGCTGGATCAGGATGAGAAAGAAAAAATAGAGATCTTAGAGTCAGGCGCCTGTTTTTCTAAGGAGATGTTCCGATTTTGCCATTGGGTGCGGCACTTATGGGGTTCAGCTGATGGGAAAGGTGCTGGTTTTGCTTCTGGTTGCCGCTTGGCAGCAATGTTTGCTCATTGGTTGAGTAGATTCTTATTCCCTGATTTTCCTTACGAGAATGTCTAACAACGCTTCTTTCTTCTTGCCATCAAGCTAGCAACCAGCATCCGTTTTCCATTGGCCCCTCTGTTCCTCAGCCATTAGTATCGGATGCTAGATCAGATTTTTGAAGATGAAAAGGCAGGCGCGGGGAAGTATGGTATTGGTTCTCTGGTGTCTAGCTTTTTCCTACAGGTGTTTATTTGGGAGAGGATTAAGAATATGGAAGTACAACCAGCAGCTCCTAGCATGATCACTCAATTTGAGAGTGCCACGAGGAGCTTCAATCTTGCCGGGCTACCTCTGTGCTTTAGGTGGTTAAGAAGGAGACCAGCGAAAGGGGTATTCAAGCCTGTCATGTTGGATGATTTGATTTGTTTAGGTTCCAGCCATACATTGCTGAGCATGACTTTCAAAAAAAAACCCTTTCTTCTATCCGAGCAGCCAGTCCTTGCCATACTTGAGTGATTTGGAGCTATTTTTGGCTACCGGTATGCAATCTATACCTTCTTATAATGCGTGCTCCGGTCCCTCAACAGAGGTGTATGCTCCTCACAGAGTTAGGAGGCAGTTTGGTATTAACCAGGGGGTTCCAATTTCTTTTGGCAGTGAGGATGTTGAGGGGTGCGTCAAGAAATTCCTTGGTGAGGCTGAGGTTCATTGTAGGGAAGAGTTCTCCGATTGTGTGGGGAAAAGGTGTGACGCTGGTGCCGTTACGCCAGCGTTTGAGAGGTTTAGAAAATTACAGCAGCTTGAATTTAGGAGATTTGTTGAAATTGAGGGTGTCAGGATGTGTTCTGTTGCGGAACGTAAGAACAAAAGGATGCTTCCTAGTAGCACTGTTAAGGGCGTGGTATCTAGGCTGAATCTGCCCTTCCTTGAGGTGTACTCAGATGACAAGACGCAAGAGGTTGGTCATCTTGGCAAGGTCCTTAAGGTGGAGGAGGACGAGGACTGTGTTGCAGGGGATGAGGCCTCTAACAACGAAAGGAAGCTCAAGAGTAGGGACGTTCGTCTCTTTAAACCAAAGTCTACGATAAGTGACGCTTCTCTTATGGAGGTACAAAACGCCAATGGAGTTCTTTTGAAAGTTTCGCAGCGCATGGCTGAAAGCATGTAGAAGAAGAAAAGGAAAGTTGCTTCTAACTCAGGACTAGGTGGCAATCCAGGGAAGAAAAGTGCACAGGCTACTCCTTCTATTCCTTCTAGGCGGAGCTGCCATATTGCTATATGGTAAAACCTGATCCTGGACCACCTGTTTATGTGGACTTGAGCGGCATGCGAGGTGATGACGGAGAGGATGACGCCTCGCTTGATGACGATGGCAGCCGAGTATTTTCTTCTCCCTTTTTTTTTTTCTTTTCACAACCCAGCAAATTATGGAGGACACTAAACTACAGCTTAAGAATAGCTTAATTCCATCTTCACTAAAATATTTCATTGAATGGACTAAATCCGCTTGGCATGAGATTAAGCTTGGCGTGATTATAATATTGAGATTGCATTGGCTTGATGTATCTGGATATGATCTTGATATATAGGCATATTGCATGTTCGTCTTAAGCATATGTAGGAATTAGGATAGTGCATGTAGCTTGATTTAATGGAGTTACATGTAGCTTTTTTTTTTTCGGTAACTTGGCACCTGAGCCTTCTTTCTCCTCTTTTTTTTTGCTTTCAGACAGAATCTCTTGAAGATGCAAGCCGTAAGGATGATGACGATCAAACGGAAGATGGGGGTCAGGTGAGTTTCTTGGTGTTTTCATTGTGATTTGCATATAAGGGGATTTCAAGCATGTGTTATAGTATCTGCGTACTTGAGATTTTGGCGTTGTTTGTCATGAGCATTTGCTTCTCGCGCATTGGTGCATGTTCTTGGCATGTGGTTGTTTTGCATGGTGCATTTATGATTACTCGTTGTTTTGCAGACCGGAACTCTGGTGAATGAGGGCAAATCTCATAGCACTCATGGTGCTACTTCAATGGATCATGACCATAGTGTCAATGAGGTATGCTATAAGACCCGCTGTTTGTTCCGATTTTCTTCTTCCTTCTCTTCTCACGATGACTTTGCTATCTTACAGAGCAATTCTTCCTGCGAGAGGGACGGTTGCAGTGATAGCCAAGTATGTAATTAAACTTTGTTGCATGGGGAATTGTCTCACAGGTCACCTATATAGTGATTGATTTTTTTTTTTGTGCTTTGCTAGGATGCTGGTATTGATAGCCCGATTAAGAAATCTGTTGTCGTGGGCACTGTTGTTACCTTAGTGAAACAGTCTGCTGATCCTGCCGCCGTGGATGCTATTGACACCTTGATGGAAGAAATTGCTGAGGTGAATGCTGACTCTTATGGAGATAACCGCGATGCTCAGTACGAAACAGTAAGTTTTTTTTTTTACTTGGAGCATGTTTTAGCCCCCATGATTACGTGGAGTGTGGAGAAAGAAGACATAATTCACGTAATCAAAATGCTTGGCTTGTTGTCTTTGGGATTTGCATATTATGTTGAGGCTTGATGTATAGATGTCATGAAAGTCCCTTTCTCTTTATCTTCTTTCTTGTGCAGGTGGAGTTGGCCTTGTCGGGCATTGGAGAAAAACACGAGTCTCATCTCCTTGCTATAACTTATCGGAGCAAGGATCCTGTAACCTTGATTAGTGAAGGGATGCCCTCTTGTGCTACTCTAACTTTCTCCTCTGCTCCTGACTTTGGCGAGGCGCGGGGGGTTTTGTTCATTGACCTGGAGACAAGGTTCATCAGTTTCGTCACCCGTTTTGATGACATGAATCATCGCTCTAGCATCACTATAGATAGCATTGCGCAGCTGTTGAGTGGCGACCAATCTTCTTTCGAGGGTAGCAAAGTTTCTTTAGAGTTTATGGCTCTTTTGACTAACTTTGTTTGCAAGCATGGCGGATGTAACTTTTCTAACTTGCTTATTGGGGCGAAGAGTGCTCGTCAGATTCAGGTCTTAATTGAATATCTTGGTCAGCTATTGCATAGCATGGAGTCTAAGGAGGTGAGCGATGAAGAGACTTTTCTGATTTGGAGGGATGCATGCCGTGATATGGTGGATTGAGAGCTTAATGTTGGCTTCATATGTGATCATTTGAAGAAGGTTGCCAAAAGTTACTTTGGGCTCTAGCCTGCTGGCTTAGAGGACTGCTGCAAGGAGATTCAACAGTTGGAGCAGTTTGTGCTTGAGTTAAAGAGCGAGCTTGCACGTGCCGAAGAGCAGCTGGGGAAAGCAAAAGAGGATCTTAGCACCAGATTTGGCGATATTAGTGTGGCATCTATTTTGGAATCTTCTTGGACTTCCCAGAGCCGCGCCACTGATGGCTTATTTTAGCTTTGTTGCATGTTTTATCTTGTGGTCTTTTGCTCGGCCTTGGAATCAGATGTAGCTTTTTTTGGTTTAAACTTAGGATGAATTCCCAGTATTTGCTTTATTCCTTTTGTTTTAAGGCTTGGAGCATGACACCTTGGCTGTTTTTGCATTTTACCAAAGGCTTGAAGTGAGATAACTTGGATTTTTGCATGTATATGTTTTTTTTGCTTACGGCTTGAAATAGGATGGCTCAGACTTTTGCATTTTTTTTGGGGCAGGTTGCAAGGAACAGAAAGGGTGAGAAATTAGGGAAGTGCTTTTTCATTTTATTTTTTTTGGCTAAGAGCAATACAAAAGGTTATAACATCACCATAGTGGTGTGTTTACAAAAAGGGTCTATAGCTAGACCTCTTGAAAAAGCTTCTTCCTTGCTTGAAAGTAAGAACTGAAATTGCATAACTAACAATAGTAGAGTTTTAGTCATTTCCCATTGATGGGGCTCATGCGAGCTCCGCTCGTGATAGAAGCAAGCACATAATAGCCGATGCTGTGAGATTCCTTGACGACGAATGGTCCCTTCCACTGTGGTGCAAACTTTGAGGGTCTTGAAATCTGCTTCCTCACCCAGTCAGCTGTTTTGAGCACAAAGTCGCCTTCTTTGAAACATCTTTCTTTGACTGTCCTGTTGTATGCTTGAGTGACCTTCTTGTGATATGCCATCATGTTTTCCTCAGCTTGCTGCCTTTGTTCATCTGCCGCCTCTAAGTCCATGAGTCGCCAATCAAAACAAGATGTCGCATCCCATTCCAGGTCATTTACGGTCAACACACTAGCTGTCAGGGCTGTTAATTCGACTGGAGAAATTGCTTCTGAACCATATACCAATGAGTAGGGGGAGAAACCCGTAGTTGTTCGAGGTGACGTACGGAAAGCCCACAACGCATCTAGGAGGTGGGTACTCCAACCCTTTTCATATTCAAACACCATCTTGCTTAAGATTTTGAGTAGAGTCTTGTTTGTAGCTTCTGCTTGACCGTTTCCTTGAGGGCAGTACAGGGTTGACTTCCGATGCTTGACTCCACATCCTTTGAGCATGTCGCTGACTTCTCTATTCACAAAAGGGGTTCCATTATCTGTGACGATCTTGTTTTGGCCACGATCCTCAGTAAGGCGTAAAGAGGTAACTAGCTACCAAAGTAAATAGAGAGGGGATACGGGCGTGCCACCTCGCGGACGAGGAAAGAAGATGCGCGAGATCTTGACTTCTTGATCAAACGGAAGGCTTCAGGTGCCACCTTGCGGACGAGGAATTACAAGCACTAAGCGATTCGATACTCACGATGTGTCACGAGCAGAGCAATAATAGGGATCAGGGGAGAGTCCGACAGGACTATGAGCTAAGGCGAGAACGCGCTTAGGATTCGTCTTCGAAAGGCTCGAAGGGAGATTGTAGAGAGAGAGCTTCAACAGGGAAGCGAAAGCAAAGCTCAGGGGAGCGTCTGGAAGTTCAACTGGGTTGAAGGTTTTGTTGTATTGTTGTTTGAGTTGTTGTGTGTTTTTGTTGTTTTTGAGAGAGAGAGCCAGAAAGAGCTTTCGAGCCCCTTTATATAGTAGCCCGCCTTCTACCAGAAGAAAGATAATGATAGTCCAATTCGGACTTATAGTCAGAATGCTACAAGGACACTATTTCACTTGCGCGATCCAATCATCCGCGTGACGCGTGCCCATTTCGCATAGGTCACTGCCTCCGCGCTGCCCAACTGTAGAGCCCCATATGCAGACTCAAATTAGGAACATCCCTATCCCACGAGGTGTCACAGTCCTTGTGGAAACCTATCTCGTGCGGGCCGTGAACTCAAACCATTCCGCGAGCTCCTGAAGCTTGCTTCCATCTAATCGGCCCTTGAAGCTCGCGAGCTTCAAAAAGGTTTTTTTTTTATTAAAAAGGTCACAGGAGTTGGCCCAAAGCATGTCGAAGACTTGTAGGAGTTTTCAACGATAAATGTGGCGTAGGTGATCACGTGCATGCGGACTCCGCCTCTTGCTTCTTCGCAAAGTCTCCTACACGGAGCCATCTCTCCTTGCCTTCATGTACTTCTACGCGAAGTCCATCTCGCATGCAACCTGTATCATCTAGCTCGGGCCACCTTGTAGGCAGCTAAACATCAAACCAAGTCAACCCACGTCTTTTAGTCTTCTATGCGAACTATACACCTAGCTCGCATGACTTTGTCAGCGAGCCACCACTTGTAAACCTAATTATTTGGGCTCACCGGTGTGACGTGGATCAATAATTTAATTAATATTCACTTAGACATTTACTGTCCAATCATTGGCTGATGGTACTGCGAGGACTTCCTCTTCTGAAGGAAGCACAGAACACTTAGAGCATGCAGCTTGTACTCTAGATGCATGTTCCTTCATCTTTAGCCAGTAGTATCCTTTGCGCAAAAGTCTTCTATACAAGCTAACCACTTGTTCAAGTCCACATGTGGCCTCGTGCACTTCAGTCATCAAAGAAAAAGGTCCAGGGCTGCTGGTTATTTGATTCCTTTTCAGTCACCACTCCCACCATTTCTGGTAGCTCCCCTGGAATGTCTTGTATGAGAGAAACTTCTTCGTCGCCGGGAAACAAAGCAAGCATGTCAACCACAACTTGCCCTTTGATGGCTCGAGGCATTATACATTCAATATCAAACTCTGACAATTGCAATAACCATCTGGCAAGATGCCCAAACAATACTGGTTTTGTGAGCAGGTACCTTACAGGGTCAGTCTTGACCATGAGTTGAAGCTTGTGTGCAAGGAAGTAATGACGGAGCCTTTGTGCTACATATATAAGAGCTAGACAGATCTTTTCGATCTTAGGGTAGCATGCTTCAGCTTCTCCCAACAAACGGCTCACATAGTACACAGGGTGCTCCTCTCCATTCTCATCATCTTGTGCGAGGAGTGCCCCCACTGCAGTGTCAGTCGCAGCTAAATACAACTTGAGAGGTACGCCAGAGATTGGTGCCGTCATGGTTGGTAACTTTGTAACAAGTTGTTGCACCTTCTCATAGGCCTTTTTGCATTCTTCAGTCCATAAAAAATTGGTGCCCTTTTTAAGGAAAGGAGCGAAAGTTTTTATCACCGCAGCTAGGCCTAGTATGAAGCGTCTGATGTAGGATAGCCTGCCCAAGAAGCTTTTTAGCTGCTTTTGGTTTGATGGTGGTGCAGTGGAAGCTATAGCTCTTGCTTTATCTGGATCCACGTCAATTCCCCTGCTATGAACCACAAAACCAAGAAACTTTCCAATCGACACTCCAAAAGAACACTTCTTTGGATTCATTTTTACCCTGTATGCCCTGCATCTCTTCAATACCTTCCTCAGTATGCTCCAATGTTCGCCCCTTGTTTTAGACTTCACCACCAGATCATCGACATAGAGTCCTCAACTTCTTTTCCCATCATATCATGAAAAATGGCAGTCATTGCGCGTTGATACGTTGCTCCGGCATTTTTTAAACCAAAAGGCATGACTGTGTAGTGAAAATTTCCATAAGGGGTGAGGAAAGCAGTCTTCTCAGCATCTCTGGCAGCCATTTTTATTTGGTTATAACCACTGAATCCATCCATGAAGGAGAGCATGCCTTGGCCTGAAGTTGAGTCGATAAGCATGTCCATATTCGGCAGCGGGAATTTGTCTTTTGGACAAGCTTTGTTTAGGTCTCTATAATCAATGTAGACCCTAACTTGGCCATTTTTCTTCTTCACAAGGACAATGTTGGTGAGCCATGTAGGATGTTTGATGGGCTTGATGAAACCGCATGCTAGAAGCTTTTCAATCTCTTACTTGATTTGTACTGCATCCTCCTTGTGGTAATTTCTCCTTGCTTGTACAACTGGCTTAGCCCCAGGTTCCACATTCAGTGTATGGCATACAAGGTTTGGGTCTAACCCTGGCATTTCTTCATAATTCCAAACGAAAACATCGTTGAACTCTTTAAGTAACTCCACAAGATGCTTCCTTTCTTCAGTTGACAGGTTGCTGCTGATGAGTATGGGTCTCTGTGTTGCGGGGTCATCACTCAAATTCATAGTTTCCAATTCTTCAGCCACTGCGGTGGATCCATCTTGCATGTATTTAGGTGCTGGAAAAGTTTCTTGAAGGGCATTAGGATCGGGTGTCACAGGTATCCCTTCTGCGCTTGCGCATTCATTCTCCATGACACCTCTCAGTATGGGACCCTTCCTCAAGTTGCGGTCAGGCCCCGAAGTCTGTCATAAGCGATATATAGTGCGCCCATTGGGCAACACTACCCTGGTGCATCTCGGCGTTGCTTGAGCGCAAGCACTAGCCTCCCCTGCTTGTCTTATAACTGTCGGGAGATCACTGTCGCTAATATCCCTGATATCTTACCATGACTGCAAAAGCACACCAGAAGCTTTAGCAGGTCCTCCATCGTTAGTAAACTCATTGTAATACTCTGCTTCAATGTAGTGAGCTTCACTCTGGTGAAAAAGGGAGCTGATTCCCTGGAATTCTTATCGGCTTAAGACCGATTCGGCCTTTGACACACTAGTGATAGGTGGAGGGGATCAATTTATGCTTGTTGAGCCATGGCCGCCCTAGCAAAGCATGGTAGCTTGTGTCAACATATAACACTTGGAACTTTGTCCATGACCGAATTGGTCCTACCTTAAGATCTAGCTGTATGTACCTAATGGAGGTCTCATCTGCTTCAGCAAAACCAGATATCTTCAATTCTAACTTCACTATCCTTGATTGTGGGATCCCCGCAGCCTTGAGGACATAAAGTGGTATGATATTGAGAGAGGAACCAGTGTCTACAAGCGCTCTTCTTACAAACACGTCATTGATCTGAGCTTCCAAGTAAAGTGGCCTCCTGTGATCCGGGTATGGCACCTCCATATCCGAGTTGGAAAAGATTATAGCATTGTTGCTCTCTAGCATGGATGCGGTTCTTACTGCTTCAACAACAAAGCATTGAGGTCCATACTCCTCAGAGATGTGCATGAGAGCTTGAGCAGCAGCTTCCCTAGCTTGTGGACCATACCCCAATTGATCAAACAAAGACTTGAACTTGGGATTCCGCTGAAGTACTTGTGAGGCATTGGGCTTATGGCTCTTGTCAATGTACTGTTTCATGTCGTCAGCTTCTGTCACAAAGAATGCCTGACTTGCTTTACTGCGGCAATAAGACCTACCACCCCTGTAGCGTGTCTGTTCGGCTTCTCCGAACTGATAAGCATGATTAGCTCCCAAGTATTGGTTTGACGAATTCACATCTCCTTCAAGAATATCAGAGTGAGACCACGGGGTGCTATAGCCTTGAGGTCTAGAGTACCTATCCTAAGCTCGATCCATGACTCATGACCCCTGATACTGGCATAGTGCATTCTGGTAATCCATCATGTCTCTGTCATCTTCCTCCATATGGTCATTAGCTGCAGTGATTACACAACATGTTTCCTTTCCCTTCCGTTTCGGCAGGGGATCTTCGTCAATGGCTTGTTGCCTGGTGGATAACTCAAGCGTTCCATCCTTTATCTTCTCATGGAGTATTCTCCACAGAACCTGGCATGCTTGGCTTGGATGGCCAACATACTGATGATAGCGGCAAGCGGGTATCACTCTTTTCTTCCTTTGTTGAAGGCTTCTGTGGGCGTGGCAACTTGATGACACCATCAGCAAACAATGAATCTAGTATGGCATGAAACTCTTCATTGGCGTAGGGAACGGCCGGAAAGGTGTCCCTTTTCCTTTTGTAAGAAGACATGTCTTCTACTGCCAAAGTTTAGTGAGTGTCTTTCTTTTCTGATCTCCAACTCTTTTGTGCTTTTACTGACATGCTTGTCTTCTTTGCCGCATCCATCAGTCCGGTGAATTGGTTGATGCCCACATTTTCCAAATAAACTCTGTATTCTGGCAGCATATTACTGATGCAAATTTCAACTAGAGACTGCTCACCTTTCTCATCATAACAGTCAAGAGCCAAATCTCTAAACCTACGAACAAAGTCCACAAGGTTTTCTCCAGCTCTTTGGCGAGTGTAGTTGAGTTGAGTGATGGTAACTCTCTCTTCATGCTCAAAATATTTTTTGCAAAATCTGCTTGCCAAATCTTCCCAGGACTGGACTGAGCCTGCAGCGAGTGTGGTATACCATGTGTAAGCACGATCGATGAGTGATTTTGAAAACTCACGGAGCCTGAGGTTATGATCCACAGCATGAGGCCCGAGTGCATCGATGAAGCGACTGACGTGCTCCTTGGGACTTCCCTTCCTTCCATCAAAAAGAGTAAAGTTTGGTGTTTCATAACCCTTAGGGTAAGGCATGGAAATCAAACTTGCTAGATAAAGGGGTTGAGGAATATACTTCCAGTCCTCATTAGTGCGGTGTAGCTCTCTTTCCAACATAGCTACAACGTCCTGCTGAGTGACAAAGGATGTCCCTTTCTGCTCGGACCCCTTAGCTGCCTCGGACTCTTCTTGTAAGACTTTTTCCCGGTGCTCAGTGTTTGGCTTAGGTGCAGGGTTGGGATTCTTCAGGTCTTTCATAGCTTGTATGAGTTTTCTTTGGGTATCTCCAAGCTTGGTGAAGGCGCGCATGATATCAGTGACGGTGAGCTCATCCACCGTCTGCTCTTCGTGGGTTTCTTGCTGCTGTTCATCCTGTTTCTGCTGGGATTGAGTGTCTGCAGCAGACTCGTTGACATTCTCTTGAGAGCGTGAGCGTGCATTCTTGCTTCTCCTGCTTGGGGCCATGACTTGAATCACAACCTAGTTACTCCCCAGTGAAGTCACCAAAATGTGAGGGTTCTTTTTGATTTGGAAGTAACTAAGCCAAAATTAACTCAAAGAATTGAATTATTGAATTAATCTTGTGCGTGTTTCAAGATCAGGAAGAGGCTTGTAGCGTGAGCTGGCGTGGGATTGAAGGCACACCATGGTGGTGAAAATTGGACTGAGTTTTGAAGTTAGATTTCTGGGAAGGACCTGGGTTTCAAGGATAGGGACTGAAAGATGGCTAGAAAGGGGGTTTTGGCTTGAAGGTTTGAAAGCATGAAAGCTTGAGTGTTTTAGGGATTTTTTTGGGTTGGTTGCTTCATGCCTTTGCAGTTCCCAGACCTCTCTTCTTATAGAGTTCAATTTGTGGGTTTTGCGATGGGTCGCGATGCCTAGTCCACTATGTAAAAGGATTGTTCTTCTCAAGCACATGATCTTAGCCTCAAACGTTGGCAGAGAGAAGTTGACCTTGAGAGATGGAAGAGACGACTCACTGCAGGGGTGCTGCGAGGACAATTGCAGAGAGGGAAATCTTGGAACGAGACAGACCAAGTAACTTGAATCCCACGATTTCGTCATCCAAGGATGAAAGAGCTGCCTTGAAACCAGTCACTGACCTTCTTCTTCCTCGGATTGAGAATGGATGACACTTTTCTGCTGTACAAAGCTTGTCGTCGTACTGCTGCGAGGAAGAGATAAAGTGGTATCTGGTTCTGCAGAAAAAAGGGATTGGGCTTTTCCTAAAAGAAGAGAGTTTGGGCTTTTTCTAAAAGAAAAAAGGATGTTGGGCTTCAGATTCAAAGGTATTTTGGGTTTAAAAGATGAGCAATCCAATTCTCACATTCTTCACCGATTCGTTGCCGACTTAAGTCGTTAAGCTTGAGTTTCGGGCCCAAGACCGAAACTTCTTAACAACATTAAACCGGCGGACGATTGTTATGTGCCTTCGTAACCATCCACACCATACCCACTTCTATAAGCCCCAATGATGCGTGTATGCGGCTTGGGCCCACATGAATGCATGAGAATGTTCGTTTGGGTTAAATCAAGGATTCCTCCAAATTTAGAAGAAAAAAAAATTACTACTTTAACGACACATTTTACCACTTAGAGAACTAATGTTGTAAATATGAGTTTTTATAACTTTAAGGATTCAGTTACAACTTTGTGGACTAGTATTACTACTTTAACGACCCATTTTACAACTTTAGGTCAAGTTGATGCATGATACGCATTAACACATTGTAGAATTTCCCCTCCATTATTACTAGCTAGCTAGCTGAGCCATATTGTGAGCTGCAAAATTTGTAGAATGTCGAACAAAGGTAACCTTAGTAGAGGGCAGCTGTGCTATAGCAGCTC
The DNA here is from genome assembly GCA_009720345.1 of Fragaria iinumae. Lineage (NCBI taxonomy): Eukaryota > Viridiplantae > Streptophyta > Magnoliopsida > Rosales > Rosaceae > Fragaria > Fragaria iinumae. Next base: position 35,279,288 of record CM019119.1, read on the forward strand.
TAGCATCAGTGAATAGGTTCCCAAGCTCAGACCAATCAAGCGTATTGTCTTGCAGAGGTTGAACAATAACCTGACAATCGGTTTCAATGATGAGAGGAGTTAAAGAACGTGATCGTGCCAGGCTGATCGAGTCCCTCCAGCAGAGCAAGAAGCTCTCCATATCGAGCCGAGTTAGCTACTGTAACACGTTTTGAGATACAATGTCCTTCGTGGTCTCTGAAAACACCACCCAAACCCGTAACTCCAGAAATAGCTTGAAACGCTGCATCAATATTCAACTTGATGAAACCTATTGGCGGTTTCTGCCATTTGACATAGTGCTGTTGTGCTATGTTCGTCCCTTTGGTATGAGCTGCTTTGTACTCTTCCCACCGGCCACCCCAGAGTAATACGAATCGAACAATTTCTGAGGCCTGTTTCACAGCTTTATTCCAAACTTTGGCATTTAGATTCCTCCAAATTGCCCACACAAACATTAATAATGCATCAAAAGTAAACATTAATAATGCATCAAAGTAGAAGGATATTGGGTTTGGTTGAGAACTAACCAGTCCACCACATTCAAAGCACTATTGTTAGTAGTAGGGATGCGAGCTTCCTGGAGGAAGGACTGAGCATGGATACAATCCCGGAGAGCATGTAGACTCTACCTCTTCTTCACAGAAGGGACATTGAGCGTCCATATCAATGCCTCGCTCACTGAGCCTATTCCTTGTAGGAAGAACATTGGACGCGGCTCTCCAAACACAAAATTCACCTTTGCCGGAACCGGGGCTTTCCAAATGCGGTTCCAAAGTTGTGAGCTCGGGTTTGGACCAACATCACCCTCCTCCAATACTCGCCTACGAGCCAAATGATAAGCTGATTTTACTGTAAATTCTTTTTTGTCTTCACCCCATGGCCACAATGAGCCTGAGAGCTTATAGGTAATTCCAAGATTTTGTGAACAATGGCGGGACTCGGGAGGGAACAACTCATTTAGGAGATTTACATTCCATGTACCTGGTTCGCTCATGAGTTGAGAGTATTGGTATATGTTTTAGTTGACGTTTCTATATCAAAACAAATTGGACTTTATTGTTATATATCTCTTTGTTGAAATAAATATTATTGTAGGTGATACTAGTCTTTTTTGGTGCGTCTGAATCATGAAGACAAAGTCCTAACTTAGTTAGGATTTGTATTCATTAATATATGATTTTCTGATGATTCATCTAATTGGGTATATTGATGTTAATTGATTTGATGATTCTTGAAAGGTAAGAAGTCTAGTACGTTTGGTGTATTAGTTGTGAAAGGAAAGGATCCTAATATGATTAAGAATCATGTGATTAAGTGTTTGGGTCAATATAATTTGATTATATTATTGATATTATCTAATTGATTTTATTTGATCTCATTGATATCATGAATCTTGAATTAATGGACATTTGTTTTCCTATTAGGAAACTAATGAAGACTAGGCTGCGTTGTAGACGCAGATGCTCAATATATAGACGTGCTCTAGCCAAAGTCGAGATTACCTTTTGTACAATTATTCTTAGAGAACTATCTTTGCACGCATAGCGTTTGAGAGATAGTATTTCCGCTGCAATACTTTGTAAGGTCACAAGTTCAACTGTTCCTTGTTGAGAACTTGTTGTGTGTGTGATTGTGATTCTCTTGTGTGTTGAGAGAAGATCATTGGAGAAAGAAGAAGAAGACGTTCTGCCTAGAGATAGGGATTTGTAATAGTATAGGGTTTACAAAGATGTTGTAAGACTCTACACAAATTCATCTAGTTGAGTTCGTTTTCTGAGCTTGTGCTCCGCTGTGATTTTTCCTCTATTTTGAGGTTTTTACACAACGTCAAAAATTTGGTGTTCTTGTTAGCTTTCTGTCAGTTCGTTGAGGATTGAAACGACTGTTTCAATCCCTGCTTCACGTTCCAGTACCTTTACAGAAACACATGTTTACGCCTAAATTAATATTTTTACTGGACAGTAAATGTCTATGTAAATATTAATTATTTCTTGGTCCATGTCATACCGGCGAGCCCAAGTTTCTCTAAGTTTACAAGTGATGGCTTGCCAGGAAGACCACGCGAGCTGAGTTACAGAGTCCGCGTGCGAACTGGACTTTGCGCAGCTCGCGCGCGGAATGGACATAGGCGGATTACACACTTCGCGCGGACTACACAGTTCGCGCGAGGAATTACTATTTGCCAGTCCGCGTAGGCGAGGCGAGGCGAGCTGGTGAACTGGCTCGCGTAGGAGACTTCGCGAGGAAGCAACATGCGGAGTCCGCGCGCACGACAATAATCGTTGAAGACTTTTACAAGTCTTTGATATGCTTCGGACCAATCCTTGTGGCTCATTTAATATAAAAAGCCCTTTTAAGGCTCGCGAGATGCAATAGCCCGCGAAATGGAAGCGAGCTTCAGGAGCACGCGAGATAGCCTCCTGTGACAGCCCGCGGGATGAATTTCAGTCCGCATAGGACTCTACAGTTGGCGGCGTGGAAGCAATGCCCTATGCGCAGAATGAAGTGTGCGAACTGGACATGTGTCACAAAATGGTTGGTTCGCGTGGACGGAACAGTGCCCTTGTGCTATTAGGGTTTCAAGTCGAACCACTATATAAAGGGCTCGAAGGTTTACAGAAAAGGACAACTCTCAATACAAAACAATCAACTACTCAACAGAAGTATACAAACCTTCGACCTAGTCGAACCTCCAACGCTCCCCGGAGCTCTGCCTTCGCTTCCCTGCTGAAGCTGACACACAATCAAATCTCTCAACAAAATACAAACTGCAAATCAGTTACCTCTCGAGCTACCTCGAAACCCTAACCCTAAGTGCGCCGCCGCCTTAGTTTCAGAGCCCTCCTGGACTCGCCCCCGATCTCTGAACTCCCTATAGTTGCTCTGCTCGCGTCGCCGTGAGCATCGATTGCTTGTGCTCGTAAATCCTCGTCTGAGGTGGCACCTGAAACCCTCTCCGCCTGATCAGAAGTCAAGATCTCACACCCCTACTACTCTTTTCTCGTCCGCGAGGTGGCACGCCTGCAACATTCCCCCTTTTTTTGTTCGCTAGTTACCTCTGCTCCGCGCGCTGAGGATTGTGGCCAAAACATTGGCACGCCCAGTGGCCAAAACAAAAAGGTTTTACAATGCCTAAATGTAAAGCCTATAGTTGACGAGCATGTCCTTGCAAAAAAGATTGAGTTGCCTAGCAGCCAATTTAATGGCGAAGATTTTCCTTTGGACGAACTCACGTCTGAAGAACCTGAGGTCGAGGTCGCTGAGATTATGGGTAATCATCCTATCTCAAAGATTGGCGGTGTTCCTCAGGAAAAGGAGCCTGAAGATAGGACAGAACAATCCATCCTTAAAGCAGAAATTGGTTCGCACACTAATGATGATGGCGAACCACAAGTTCGCATGAAAGGTGACCCAGGCGCTAGCTTTCCTATGCGAGACTTATATGCGGACGCAGGTCAGCAACATGGGGGGCAAGGCGGAGCTCGCCTTCCTTCTTTATTTAACCACCATGGTCAAGGGCATGATCAACTCAAGCTTTGTCCAATTAGTAGACGTGATCAAGACGCTGCCCCAAGTCAAGACAAGCGAAGTGAAACTGCGATAATGGATTGGCGCAGATTTGACGAACTGTGGGCAGCCTGCCGCAAGCAACTAGATACGCGAGCGACTGCTGAAGAAAATGAAAAGGCTTTACAACGCCAGAATGTAAAGCCTACGGCTGGTGATGATTTTCCTTTGGACGTACGTCCGTCCAAGGAAGAAACTGTTTTGTCAATCAATGACAAAGAATCTGAGGTCGAGGCCTGCGAGACTTCGGATAATGATCTTATCTCAAAAACTAACGGTGTTCCCCAGAAAGATAAGCTTGAAGGTAGGACAGAACAGTCCACCTTAGAAAAAGAGAGCGGGTCAAACACTGATGGCGAACCGCAACTTCGCATGAAAGGTGACTCAGGAGCCAGCTTTCCTATGCGAGATGTATATGTGGACACAGGTCAGCCGCATGGGGGGCATGGCAGAGTTCGCCTGCCTTCTTTATCAAGTCATGACAAGCGAAATGAAGCTGGACCAGAGCCTCTTGAGTTTCCTTTTTAGCCTGTACACGCGGAGCGTCAAGGCTGGCGAGATCCGTTTCTCCTAATGAGTCGTCTCACCAATCTTATGTTCACCAACGAGATGACTCAGTCTGCTTCGCCAATCTTAGGTCATGATAAGCTTAACTATACATGGTGTGGTGGTATACTTCGGCCAGTCCGCGATTGCACATTTCAATATTCTTGGACTCTCTGCATGCAAGTTCAGAGGCCAGAATATGGCTTTAGTATTTGTTATTTCACTTTAGTGTGCAGCAGGAGCTTGGCGGCATCTGAGCATGATGCTTATGGACGTCATATATCTGTATAAAGGGCAGAGGTGGATTCGCTGGACTATAGTGACTCCAAAGTTGAGTTTGACACAGAGCCAATATACGATGAATACAATGAAGACTATATGTTGGTGTGTCTATCTCATAATTATAGACCACATGAGTTCAATCCCAGTGACACTCTTGATATGGTGAAAGGAGACCAGCAAGTGGTTCTCTTCCTTGACCAATGCATGGCTATTCCTGATAAGACCATGCATTATAACCTGATAGTTGGCAACAAGGTAGATCTTAATATCATACGATCCACGAGAATGCAGTTGAAGATCATGCTTTGCCAAAAGACAAGGATGCGTGGGGGGCAGCGAGACGTACCCTACGAACTACCTTGCTCAAATTTTCAATTTGTTGATGCGAAGCCCTGCTCAACACTTGAAAATTTTCAACAGTGACAGTCTCACGTTGGAAACATGATGACGTCGAGGCTTGGAGTGAAGCATTGGTTGCCTCCCCCGTGGCCTAATGAGGGATAATCTAATCAAGCTATGATCCCTTCTTTTCTTCGCTCCTACATTTTAATTGAGTTTTTTACTTTCGTTTCTTTCAATTCCTTTCCTTTTTCGCATTGAAAAAGAAAATACAAAAAAATCAAATAGCAGAAAACCCAAAAAGAGATCTCTGGTCTTGCTGAAATGCAAGACAATGTTCTTGCCTCTGACAGGCTTGAACTTTACATCAGAGCCTATCCCTGAGGCTTGACAACAACAGGCATTCCACATGCCTTCGAGTTACTGCCAGCGAAGTCAAGTCAGAGAGGCAATACAACTAGTTTGCAATTCTGAAAGTTGCACCAGCCACTACCAGACAGTCCACTTTGCGGACTCAACTAGAATGATCCAGGAAGCATTAGCCGGCGCGCCTTATATCAACATAAAGCCCTGGATGTCTATTTTCCAGAGGATTTTACAGTTTGTTATTTCGACATTCCTGGAGAGAGTTATGGCAGTTTAAATACAGACAGGTCAGGATACGCGCGGATTTGCAATGTGCATTTTCAATGTGTTTTCATGATCTCGTAGCCTGTTTTCCTCACTGGGGGGCATCGGTACCACAACTCTGTCCCAGGGGGGCATGCTAAAGTTTTGATGTCCTCCATTTCTTCTCAAGCATCGGCGAACAGACATCAAAACTGGGGGGCACATTGGGTAAAGGTGTTCCATTTATTTCAGACTTTAGACCTTCTTCAAGTGTCTTAGTCATTATTTAGGCCAATCCCTGTGGCCTCCAAATTTTCAAAATTGGTTCGCCAGCTTTATATGTCCGTTCGCCGACTCTTTTGTTTGTCTCTCATTGGTTCGCACTAGGGGACAGTGAAGTGCATGACCTCTAAAATTTTTTCATCTCTCACTGGTTCGCACTGGGGGGCAGCGAAGTACATAGCTACTGTCATTCCATGTTTATCACCAAGTTGGTTCGCCATTGCCAAGAGCTCGCGAAGGGCCATTTTTTGGAATCTAATAAAGGCAAACATCTGCTGCAGGCTAGGAGTAGGCGAACGCAAAAGTGGAGCAGGCGAATGCAAGAGTAGAGCAGGCGAATGCAGGCAAAGTTCAAGTCTAAGTCCAAGGTGCCTAGGCGAGCCGTGCGGCAGTTCACTGCATTGCCTTGCTGGGTGCTTGGGTTTCAAGACCCATTCACAGGCACTCATTTTATGTATGACCCGAGCCAATACCAGTGGCTTTGGAGCAACATGAACATAAACCTCTTCAGTCATTCTTGACATTTCATGACTTCGAGGCTGGGGGGCAATGTTTACGCCTAAATTAATATTTTTACTGGACAGTAAATGTCTATGTAAATATTAATTATTTCTTGGTCCATGTCATATCGGCGAGCCCAAGTTTCTCTAAGTTTACAAGTGATGGCTTGCCAGTAAGACCACGCGAGCTGAGTTACAGAGTCCGCATGTGAACTGGACTTTGCGCAGCTCGCGCGCGGAATGGACATAGGCGGATTACACACTTCGCGCGGACTACACAGTTCGCGCGAGGAATTACTATTTGCCAGTCCGCGTAGGCGAGGCGAGGCGAGCTGGTGAACTGGCTCGCGTAGGAGACTTCGCGAGGAAGCAACATGCGGAGTCCGCGCGCACCACAATAATCGTTGAAGACTTTTACAAGTCTTTGATATGCTTCGGGCCAATCCCTGTGGCCCATTTAATATAAAAAGCCATTTTAAGGCTCGCGAGATGCAATAGCCCGCGAAATGGAAGCGAGCTTCAGGAGCACGCGAGATAGCCTCCTGTGACAGCCCGCGGGATGAATTTCAGTCTGCATAGGACTCTACAGTTGGCGGCGCGGAAGCAATGCCCTATGCGCAGAATGAAGTGTGCGAACTGGACATGTGTCACAAAATGGTTGGTTCGCGTGGATGGAACAGTGCCCTTGTGCTATTAGGGTTTCAAGTCGAACCACTATATAAAGGGCTCGAAGGTTTACAGAAAAGGACAACTCTCAATACAAAACAATCAACTACTCAACAAAAGTATACAAACCTTCGACCTAGTCGAACCTCCAACGCTCCCCGGAGCTCTGCCTTCGCTTCCCTGCTGAAGCTGACACACAATCAAATCTCTCAACAAAATACAAACTGCAAATTAGTTACCTCTCGAGCTACCTCGAAACCCTAACCCTAAGTGCGTCGCCGCCTTAGTTTTCAGAGCCCTCCTGGACTCGCCCCGATCTCTAAACTCCCTATAGTTGCTCTGCTCGCGCCGCCGTGAGCATCGTTTGCTTATGCTCGTAAATCCTCGTCTGAGGTGGCACCTGAAACCCCCTCCGCCTGATTAGAAGTCAAGATCTCGCACCCCTACTACTCTTTTCTCGTCCGCGAGGTGGCACGCCCGCAACACTCCCCCTTTCTTTGTTCGCTAGTTACCTCTGCTCCGCGCGCTAAGGATCGTGGCCAAAACAACACAGTGGTAGCGTTCATCTTGGAATGACTCCAAATGCTCTCCTTCTAACCATGGATCATGCCAAATATGACGATACTTGGAATGTATTGATGGATATTAATAAGGATATCATTATATGTAATATGTCAATTAGGAAAGTGTAGGAGTTTCAAAACTTGCGTTTCCCTAGTCTCATGGCGTTCCTACAATCTCTAGTCCTTTTCCTAGTTTGAGTGGGAGTTTTACAATCTTTAGCACCTTTTCCTTGTTTCACTTGGGTTTTACAATCTCTACCCTCCAGGCTTCAATCAATGGAAAGAAAATTCAGAAAATCTTCTACTTGCCAAGAAAGTGAATGGGCTAAGATCTTATTCTTAGTACTTGCCAAGAAGATGAGTTACTTTCCCATCTTTTGTAGGTATAATCAAGTTCTATATATGCAATGCATGATATGCTTTCGGTTCATGTCATTGCTTCTTCTCCCGTCTTCTCTATTCTCCATCTTCTCTATCTTCAGAAGTGATTGTAGCAATCAGTTAACATACAATGACGACCGGAGGCAAGAGAAATCTGCTGCTGCTGCTGCTGCTGCTGCTATGCACGTTTCTTTTTCCACGGTTTGAAGTCACTGCACTATCCTATGACTACTCGGCCAGCATCGAGTGTTTGGAAAACCCTCACAAACCCCAGTATGGTGGAGGAATCATCGTAAACCCTGAACTGAATCACGGCTTGAGAGGCTGGTCTACTTTTGGCGATGCAAAACTCCAGCATAGAGAATCACAAGCAGGCAACAAATTCGCTGTGGCTCGTAACAGAAACCAACCACATGCTGGTATTTCTCAAAAGACTTATTTGCAAGGAAATAAGCTTTATACTTTCTCTGCTTGGATACAAGTGAGTGGTGGCAGAGGCGTTCCGGTAACAGCTATTTTCAAGACAAGTGCTGGATCATTCATCCATGCTGGTGCTATTGTTGCAGAATCCAATTGCTGGTCCATGATGAAGGGTGGCCTAACTGTGAATGCATCAGGCCCGGCTGAGCTTTATTTTGAGAGCAAGAACACATCGGTTGACATTTGGGTTGATAGTGTCTCGTTGCAACCATTCACCGAAAAGGAGTGGAGGTCTCATCATGATCAAAGCATTGAGAAGAATCGAAAGAGCAATGTGAGAATCCAAGCAGTTGATGCAGAAGGAAACCCTCTACGGAATGCCACAATCTCCATCCAACAAAAGGCTCCCAGCTTCCCTTTCGGATGTGCTATGAACAAGAACATTCTCGCCAATACTGCTTACCAAAACTGGTTCAATTCAAGGTTTGGAGTGACAACTTTTGAAAATGAAATGAAATGGTACAGCACAGAAAATTCACAGGGGAAAGAGGACTACTCAGTGGCTGATGCCATGCTTCAGTTTGCTAAACAACACAACATTGCAGTCAGAGGCCACAATGTGTTCTGGGATGATCCCCAGTACCCTCTTGGTTGGGTTACATCACTCGATAAACATCAACTGGCTCTGGCTGCTTTCAAGAGGTTATATTCTGTCATGAACAGATACAAGGGCCAAGTTATCGCATGGGATGTCGTTAACGAAAACTTGCACTTTGATTTCTTTGAAATTAAGTGGGGTAAAAATGCTTCAGCCATCTTATACAATTGGGCGACTAAAGCTGATGGAGAAACCACCTTGTTCATGAATGAATTTAATACCATTGAGGAGAACGAGGATGGAGACTCCACCCCGGCTAAGTACCTTCAAAAGCTTAGAGATATACAACTTAAAAGATGGCAATAGGACTCGAGTCTCATTTCAGGAGTCCTAACATTCCTTACATAAGATCTTCTATTGATACTCTGGCTGCTGCAAACCTGCCAATCTGGATAACAGAATTGGATGTCCAAAGCGGTCCGAATCAGGCATGGTACTTGGAGCAGATCATGAGGGAGGTATATACTCACCCTGAAATTCAAGGAATTATTATTTGGGCAGCATGGAGACCAGAAGGATGTTATAGAATGTGTTTAACAGACAACAATTTCAAGAACTTACCAACTGGTGATGTTGTTGACAAGCTGCTAAGTATATGGGGTTTGAAGGCTGGCTTCGCCTCTTCTGCTACAACAGATACTAATGGTGTCTTTGAGGCCTCCCTTCCCCATGGAGATTACGAAGTGCAAATCACTGACCTGGAATCTGTGAAAGTTTCTAACGCTATGGTTCAGGGATTGAATGTGGCAGCAAGTTCCAGTGCATCCCAACAACCATTGCTGGTCCAACTTGCTGCTTGAGCCTTTTTGTTAGGGATTGTCCTGATTGAAAATTTGAATGTTTTTTTATGGAAGCTTACATTGGTATTCATATTGTGGTGAGTACTATTGAGTTTATTTAAATGGAGTCTGAATGAAACAAGAATATGAGTTTTCGAATCTAATTTTAGTACTTGATTACGTTCTTATAGAAACAGTACAGAAATATGTTTGTATTCTCATGTATTCCCAAATTGAGTCTATTCTATCTATTTATGAAATAGAGATAGAAATATGATGCCCTGAATTCAAAAAACGTTTTAAGAAAGCTAATGTAGGTAGGTTTTATCTCTCCCTGAGGAGTATTTCCAATCATGCCACATATGCACTGCAGTCATCTCATGATGTCTGAGATACAGAATATATATTATCCCCAAAGTAGCAACTAATATCAGGCAGATCGGATTTGATGAATATATATATAGACACACACACACACATTATATATTGATTTGTATTTGGAATGAATTCAGCTGATTAAACCATCCAGCAGATAATATAAAATCTATACATCTGCAGGTTCTCTCAACAGAAGAACTGATATCATTACTTGAAAGTATAACAAATGAAAACCTACTCTTATATGAAGGTCACATGAGAGATCTGGAAAGTTTGGATGAGGTCCATATCAAACTAACAAATTGGTTCACTCTTTTCCCACTATCATCCACCTGCACTGACAGTTCCTCAGATAAGAGTCTGATACACTTACAACAGTTACACACATAATGATTAATAATGAATGGAAGATAGATCTACAGAATGCAATACATGAGACTACAAGCATCGGATCTTATTTTCTATTTGATTCCTTAGATCATAAACACAGTACAAGTTGGTTGGAAGTAGGATGGGAAACTGAGGAAATTAAACCAGTTGAAGTTGGCCGAAAGTACCTAGGCAAACAAGTCACGAAGCATTCATATATAACCCCAATATTCACAACAATAAACATATTCACAACAATAACCAGTTATTTTTATATCAGTAATTTACAAGTTAAATGCAGAGACTTTTTCCTTGTTAGTGTTCACATTCACTTGTAATTATCATATGGAAATATAGGACGTATGATATAAAGTTGAGGCCTATTCCACCATGATATTGTACTGGAGAAGAATCTATCCAGCATTGAATTTATATATTTGACAAAAGAGAAGAACATGGGTTATACATTAATACATCCAAGCCATAAAACCCAAAAGGGTTGGCGACAAATGGCATTGTCAACCTGACCAGTACCACACACATACACTAAACCTGGGGAGATAAAATGACATATATCAAAAACGAGAGATCTACAGTTGTTGATCTAACTCATAATGGACTGCAAGGTATATAGGCTGAGACTGCAAGACAGGCCTCAAAATCAAAGATTGCAAGACATGCCTCAAAACCATAGTTATGTTATAGCTTTACATCTCTGCTAAAGCAACTTCAGTTTCTCGATTTTGAAAGAGAATGGATCTGACAAAACAGAAATCTAAACATACCCCACAACGAGAGATTATATCTTTTACATAAACCTGAGTTATATGTAAACCGATCAACATGCCAATTAGCACAAGTATTTGTTAAGGTAAAGTCATCATGTACTTCCGTAAAATGTTCATCTTTCATTTAAATAAATAATGCTTTGAGCAAAGAGCATACAAACATTTGATGTCAAAATGGCATAATGAATGGTGTGATTCATTCATTTGTAAATGTAAAGGAAAACATACAAAAAGTGGTGCTCCTTGGTGAATCAATTGCTGATGGCTGAAGATTGATTCTTTCAGATAAAAGTTGACATCCTTCAGTAGCATAAGCCTCCACATCATTTAACATCTTCATTAGTCAGGTCAAGCTGCAATTCTCCAGCCTCTCATCAATCTTTAGCATAAGGCTTCATGAACTAGGAAATTAGAAAAACACCCTTCAAGGTTTGTATGTGACATCGAAACAACCAAATGAGGAGGTGCAAATGGCTGGAGTTCTGCCCCTGCCAGCTTGCCCTGACAAAAACAGGTAATTACTGATCAATAATCACTCACAATATAAATGGAAGTATTAATGTACCTTCTCTCATTACTATAGGGCTGATGCATCACTCTCAAACTTTTCCTTCCACACTTTCCAAGCATTTCGGACTTCATCCAATTCTCTATCTGGAATACCTGTGTTTCTATCCAGGTTTTCAATCCATTCTTGCCAAGGATATCCTGAAGGTTCTAAGAATTTTGCAACTTGAGGCAACATCACAGATGTGAAGAACTCATCAACCTGTTTGATAACTTCTTCTGATTCGACCATTGCAATCATTTCAGGTCTTTTTACATTTCCAGGTCTTTCTCTAATTGAAAATCTGTTTCCTCTTAAGATCAAAACTTCAGATGGGGCAAGGGGTAGGATTATCCGTGAGAACTTGGCCAGTGACAATGTCAGAATATCTCTTGGGAGTAACTTGCGCTTCACGGCCACAGCAGTCCCAACCATTTTGCGAATCTGGTGAGTGTGTATACAGATTAGTTTTATTTAATGAGCTGTCCAGCTAAGAAGCAGCCAACGACTGCAATAACTTATCTATAAATTATGAAGATGCAATTTGAAAAAATAATTGATGAAATTAGGGTAAAGCTACAACTTACTTGATGTAACATGAAAGATTCTCCCCATATGGAAAGCTCAACATACTCATGCGTCAGCGATTTTTCAAGCTTTTCGCAAGAACAGCGAAATATCTTTCTGAAATGGGAAGCACCGATTCTATCACTCTCATCAGGTTCGTATAACCATTTTGCACGGACAACTGAATCAGTACTTTTCTCCTTCAGAACATCTTCCTGCTTCTTGCAAGCGTGCAGTAAGATTTCATTCCCATTGCTGGACATAGAAGAATTTTGGTTCAGTACCTCAATTTCTGATGAATTTCCTCCCTTGAACTCATCTTCATCATCACTTCCCTCAAGCTCGGATGGTGATGCCTCAACAGTTGATCTTTCTGTTTTTGACATATTACGGAATATTGGTGATTTCTTTCCAGGAAGTTTTGTCCGGTATTTAGATCGTATTGTATAGTTATGAAAAGGATGTTCACCCTGCAAAATGCATTCACACAGATAATTCAGCTTACAGAGACTCGATTAGGTGCTTTAAACAATCAACTCCAATATGAATAGAAGAAGCTTTAAAACTTACATCAGTATAAGAGACATAACTATGAGAGAAAAAAACATCAAACCTCAAAAGCATTTAATATATCATTGAAGTCTGCAATGTGATCCTCAATTTCAGCTGCGCTGAAGTGACTTTTGATTCCAATAACTTCAGCAGGAAGGAGGTATGAATACATACGAAGATTGCACTCCTTTCTGGGATCAAAGCTCCTACAACATAGGCAAACAAATTGACTGTTGAAAAACACATTTGTAGAGTATAAGCAAACACACGCCATCATAATGATATGCAATCCAAGGAAAATCCAGGTTCAAATTTTACTAATACGTACAATACTCATATAGAGTTATATCCTGGAACAATCACATCATTAAGGAAAAGCTTGTCATCACTCCTCTAAACACCAAATCTATCTCTTTTTTCCATGACTATCAACATTTGTAATTTGCAGAAGAGAAATGATAAATAAACTCAAGGTCTCACCTCTGCGCAGGTACAGCACTAAAAACCTTGATATCACGAGGAAGGTAAGAGTTGATGTGATTCACTAGTGCAATGCCATAAGGGTCTCCGTCCCACGCATTTTCAGGAATTTCCATTTTCAACGATATCATTGTCGCCAAGGAGTGAACCTAAACATAATAAAAATCACCACACCAGCATTAGACACGATACCAAACAATATCATTGCAAGTCACAATATCAAACAGAATTCAATCATAAGCAAGTCTACTTACTCCCTTATCGGTTCGGCTACTTCTGGCCCACGAAATTTTGTACAGGTTGCCGAAATTACTCTCACGAATACCACCGGCCTTGAATATGGCAGTCTCCAGTTCCTTCTCAATAGCTACATTTCAAAATCACAATGCTAAGCTGATTGACTCGATTTGGTGTTGTTTTTACATTCCTACTTCATCTACATTCCATATTTTGATTCCTCTAATCAGTAAAAGAAACAAACTTTACATTTTACACCAAGCTAAAACCAATTTCCCAAGAGAAATTAACCACCACAACTAACTGTAATTAAGGTAAAAACATGAAGAAGCAAACTTACTGGATATTGAAGGGTCGTCTCTTTGAATTTGCAGACCTGAAACGAATCAAAAAATGCATAAAGCACTGAGCTTTAGAGCATCACATTATCATCAACATTATTCAAAGTTCAAAACTGACCTCGGTAATCGGTGCCCACATACCCGACCCGGAGAACCACTTTCCTCTTCCGAACCGATTCCCATCTTTCAGCGTGAGTTAAGCTTTCTTCGGCAGTGGCAGCGGAGGTAGAGCAGCAGCAAATAACGTTCAATCTCGAGGGTATTTTCGGGTTTTCATAACGCACGCTCCGGCGCTTCGGCAGCCAAAGCGAGAGCCGGAGTCGCAGTAAAGACATGGCCATTTTACAGAGCTCCACAAATTGCAGTGAGGAATAGAAAACACAAAGATGGAAAAGACAAAAGTGTACTTAGGCCCATATATGAGGCCCAAATCGGTATTGTATTGTATATCACGTCGTTTTGTCGTCTCTCTCTTATCTTCTTTTCTTCTTCTTCTTCCCCGCTGGGTCTTCATTTTAGTTTGTTAAACCCTTCGCCTCTATATAACTGTAAACTAACTTCTCCGATCCCAAACCCTAGAAAACCCTAAACGACGTCGTCTCTGCTTATCCAAAGAGGGAGGCCATGAATCCCTCCGCTCTTCTCTCTCCTCCTTCCTCCGCACCGCAGCGCTCAATTCTCCACTCGCAGTTCCTCAACCCTATCCCACTCCGCTCCACCGCCGCCTCCGCCACCGTCCCACGGCGCCGTTTTAGAGTCTCCTTTCCTCGCAATTCCTCTTCCCAGTCGGACGACGCCACGTCAGCACCGCCGCCTGCGGATGTGTTTGGGGGGAAGAGGGAGCTCACTGGAGTCCAGCCACTTGTGGGGAAGCTTTCGCCGCCGCTGAGGTTCGTGACGTCGGCGATTGTGCTCGCCGGAGCGGCGGCTGCGGGTTACGGCCTGGGGCTAAGGGTCGGAAAGACGCAGAACACAGCTTTGGGTGGGGCTGTGGTGCTCGGAGCTGCTGGAGGAGCCGCCATGTACGCCTTGAACGCTAGCGCTCCGGCGGTGGCTGCTGTGGATTTGCATAACTATGTTGCCGGTCGGGATGACCCCAGGGATGTGAGGAAGGATGAGATTGAGGGCATTGCCAAGAAGTAAGTACTCAAAGTAGTGAAAATTCGAACTTAGGGTTTTCGAATTTACAGTGTTACTGATTTCGGTCTAAAATTTTCGATTTTGCAGGTATGGAGTGAGCAAGCAAGATGAGGCATTCAATGCGGAGCTTTGTGATTTGTACTGCCGGTTTGTGACTTCGGTGATACCTCCAGGAAGTGAAGAGCTTAGTGGGGATGAAGTCGACACCATATTAAACTTCAAGAATGCTCTGGGCATCCAAGACCCTGAAGCAGCTTCAATGCACATGGAGGTAGGTGTTGTTGTTTGCTTATCAGTTTATTGAAGGAAATGAATTTATGTTTTCCGCAACTGAGTTGGTGGTGCTATTTGGGTTTCAGATTGGTAGACGAATTTTCAGACAGAGGCTTGAGACTGGGGACCGTGAAGGTGATCTAGAGCAGCGTCGGGTAGGTCTTTTGTGCTTGAGCTTTTGAGGTCACTGTACTTTTTTTAATGGTGGAGGGGTATAGAGCTTTGACCATTGTTAGTGAACCTCCAGTGCAGGCATTTCAGAAGCTGATATATGTTTCAACACTTGTGTTTGGAGATGCTTCATCTTTCCTCTTGCCCTGGAAACGAGTTTTCAGGGTCACCGATTCCCAGGTAACTTGGTTGTTCTCTCCGTCGTAGTAGGTAATGGTATCAACTGTGTTGAGGATCAAACTCACATTATTTTTATAATTCTGCTTTGTTTTCACTCTTATGGTCTTACCTCACGATTTACAACCATCTTATTCTGCCAGGTGGAGATTGCTATCCGTGATAATGCACAGCGGTTATATGCTTCCAAGCTAAAATCAGTTGGCAAAGGTAACCAAACTGTTCATTGATTCTTTAGGGAATTGTTTCTGGGTTACAAGGACTAGTACTAGCGATGATGAGTACTTTGAAAACTGAGCTTAAAATTGGTGTCTTGTATGATCATATGCCGTGTCTTAGTGTTGACATTATTGATAGTCCTAATTCGAACTTCTAAGACACCTTTATTGAACAATTTGTTATTTATTTCATATCCCTATATTATGCTACTCCCTCGGATGCTAAATTTATTTTTGAATTGTTTCTTAAGAGAATTTGAATATGTGAGTTTAAGTTTCTATGTATACATGTCTTAACTGCTGACAAAATTGGCAATATTGTTTGACAGATATCGATGCAGAGTCACTTGTTAGGCTTAGGGAAGCACAACTCATGTATCGACTTTCTGATGAGGTATTTTCTGTTCAAGTTGAGTGGTACTTTTTTCTGTAGTCTTCTCTTTTTCTCTTTTTCACAATGTGGATAATTCTGTTCCCTACAGATTGCTGCAGACTTGTTCAAGGAGCACACAAGAAAGCTGGCTGAAGAATATATTTCATCAGCACTCAGTATACTCAAGTCCAGAACAAGAACAGCGTATGTTCATCATTTCTATGAAGAAACTTCTTATTAGTCAAAGACCTCTCATCTTTGTGTATATGTGAATGTAGAAAGGATTTTATTCGTTTTGTCTGTATTGATAGCTCCAATCAATACAATCTTCAATATATATTGTTTGTGCATCTATCTAATAAGATCAAGATTTCCAGTGGAGGAGTCACACAAGTTGCGGAAGAGCTTGATAAGGTTCTAGCACTGAATAGTTCGCTCATCTCACTAATGAACCAGCCAGATGCTGTTCGCTTTGCACCTGGGGTTGGGCCACTTACTTTACTTGGTAAGAATCCGTACAGTTTTCTTGTATGTTTCTAATGGCTGTGTTCTGAAAATCTGCTCTGCTTATATATCTTGCTTAGGGAGTGATTATGATAGAAAGATGGACGACTTGAAGCACCTTTATAGAGCATATGTCACTGATTCTTTATCAGGGGGTCGCTTGGAAGATAATAAGGTAAAGAAAGAATGACTTGTATATATATATATATTTTACCTTATGGACTATAATAACAACTACTTCTGCTGTCACCATTTAGGCCTATTATCATTCATAATTACTTTTGTCTTGTGCAGCTTTCTGCATTGAATCAGCTTAAGAATATATTTGGGTTAGGCAACCGAGAGGCAGAAACCATTGTGCTAGATGTTACTTCACAGGTATACCGTAAACGCCTTTCACAGGCTGTTACTGGGGGTGATTTAGAAGCAGCAGATAGCAAAGCAGCCTTCCTTCAACGTATCTGTGAGGAGCTGCACTTTGATCCACAGAAGGCTAGTGCGATCCATGAAGGTAACGAAATTGTAATTCCTGTCATTTGAAACACGATTGATCCTCTTAAGTCTATCTCCACATCATCAACATCTGCATTAGTGGTTAGAGAAATTTTCATCCAATTTTAGGTTGGGATGAAATCAAGATTGAAAGATAATAAAATAATAGTTGTCATTTGTCGTATTTATCAAGCTTCGGAAATGGACGTTGCATAAGAGTACCCATATATAATTATGTTTTCTGTCAATCAAATATTTCATTGGGCAAGTGGAATATTTGCTTATGTTGGTGCGTTCAATGAGAACAAGTGAACAACACTATCTTTATTCTATGAGATAGTATTTGTTCGCCTTATAAGTTGACTTTTATGTCTTTTTCTAGAAATTTACCGGCAGAAGCTTCAGCTGTGTGTTGCTGATGGAGAGCTCAATGAGGAGGATGTTGCTGCCTTGTTAAGGCTGCGTGTCTTGCTATGTATACCTCAAGAAACTATTGAAGCTGCCCAATTGGAGATCTGTGGCAGTCTGTTTGAAAAGGTAACTGCATTGTTTTTCTTAAAATCCTTTGACAGCTTTGTGAGATGAAAACTGTCCATTTACATGTGCACACTTCCGTGAAAATTTATTGCTGGGTTTTAGTTGCTCTTTACCTTAGGAAATACTAAGCCTACTAAAGGCACACAAATTGTGGGAAAGTTGATGAGAGTTATCATTGAGTGGGTACCTTTTGCGCTCTGCATTTTAAAATCAACACTCATGATTTCCTCTTTTAGTAAGTTAAGGTTTTTTTAGTAACATGTGTTTTGTCTCTATATAAAATTTTTAACCAAAAAAGGAAAAGAGGAGTATGGACTGTAAAAATGGGAGTACAAATTTCAGTTCCCATATAATATTATATGATTATAATATACAATTAATACAGAATAAGCGGACCAATTTCAGGTTGGGCAGTAAGGGTCGGAGAAGGGCAGTCACTCATTCTTAATTCGTAATACCAAATAGTTTTTTCTTTTGAGGGATTCATTAAGTTTGAAGATGTTTTACGGTGCAAAAATTAATAAATCATTTTAAACTGTGCATTTTCAGTTGTTTTAGAGTTTTTGTTGCTCTTTAATTGGACCGTCATTTGTGGGATCTTTTTAAGTTTCATGCTTTACTATGCAAAACAAAAAAAAACAAAAATCATTTTGAGTGTGAAAGAGTGTGCTGTAACCTTGAAATCCTACTTGTTATGATATTTCTGGTGGTGTCTGTTCAGGTCGTGAAGGATGCAATTGCATCTGGTGTCGATGGATACGATGCTGATGTGAAGTTAGCTGTCAGAAAGGCAGCCCATGGCTTGCGATTGAGTAGGGAGGCAGCTATGTCTATTGCAAGCAAGGCAGTGAGTATCCATTTTGATTGCTTTTTTCTTTTGTTATATTTTATGTAAAGTTTGTATTCGGATTTAACACGTTGCCTTCTTTTATTACACTGCTATCTATGCAGGTCCGAAAGATTTTTATTAACTATGTAAAACGAGCACGGGCTGCTGGGAACCGTACTGAGACTGCAAAAGAACTTAAAAAGCTGATAGCTTTCAACACATTGGTTGTTACCGAATTAGTGGCAGACATAAAAGGGGAATCATCCGATACATCCACAGAGGAGCCAACAAAGGAGGAAGAAGAAAAGGTCCCAGAGGATGATGAGGAATGGGAATCTATTCAGACACTTAGAAAAATAAGACCTGACAAGGAACTTGCAGCGAAGTTGGGGAAGCCTGGTCAGACTGAGATAACTCTTAAAGATGACCTGCAGGAAAGAGAGAGGACGGATCTATACAAAACGTACTTGCTCTTTTGTATTACCGGAGAAGTGAAAAAGATTCCATTTGGTGCTCAGATTACTACTAAGAAGGATGACTCAGAGTATCAGCTACTAAATCAGCTTGGAGCAATATTGGGTTTGAGCACTACAGAGGTAGTGGAAGTACACAGGAGCCTGGCCGAGCAAGCTTTCAGGCAACAAGCAGAGGTGATTTTAGCGGATGGGCAATTGACAAAAGCCAGGGTAGAGCAACTTGAAGAGTTGCAGAAGCAAGTTGGGTTGCCTCCACAATATGTTCAAAAGATAATAAAGAGTATAACAACTACAAAAATGGCATCTGCCATTGAAACAGCTATTGGCCAGGGGAGGCTCAATATCAAGCAGATAAGAGAACTTAAACAATCAAGTGTTGATTTAGAAAGCATGATATCTGAGACCTTGCGAGAGAGCCTATTCAAAAAAACTGTTGATGAGATATTCTCGTCAGGCACTGGAGAGTTTGATGAGGAGGAAGTCTATGAGAAAATCCCAGCAGATCTCCACATTAATGTTAATAAGGCAAGAGGTGTAGTTCTGGAGCTTGCAAAGAGCAGATTATCTAATTCACTGATTCAAGCTGTGTCACTTTTGCGGCAGAGAAATCCTCAAGGAGTGGTATGGACACTATCTTTGTTGTTATTCAGTCCTGGATGCTGAAAGTATTTATTTTATTTTATTTTTTTATTTAGGTCAGATTTAAATGTTTATTTATGGTTTTGCAGGTTTCATCTCTTAATGACATGCTGGCTTGTGACAAAGCTGTGCCTGCTAAGCCACTTTCATGGGATGTTCCAGAGGAGCTGGGCGATCTGTTTGCCATATACCTGAAAAGTGACCCTGCACCAGAGAAATTGTCACGCTTGCAGTATCTGCTGGGCATTAGTGATTCCATGGCAGCTTCCCTCAGGGAGGTGGGAGACAGATTGTCACCTGCTGGTGCAGAGGAAAAGTTTGTATTCTGAATGTCAATCTAAACACCCATGGGAATAGGCCTCTTCCCGGTTGGCTCATTTTTGTCCACAGCCTTGTTTCTTTAGGAAGGATTTATACTATGGTCGGTGTAGACAAGTTGTGAATCGAAACAAGAAACTTTTAAATTTTGGTTTAGCCGAGAAATAATATTTGGTGTGTTTGGTTTTGGTTATCTTGTTATAAGAGGAAATATATCCGCTTAGATGAAAGGATTTCATAGTCTCAAGATATCACAAATTTCATAGTCTCAACCACAGGTTTTCTGTTGCTACTTGAAGTACAGAAGTCTTCAGAATTCAGTCGTAAAGCGGTGAATGTTTGGTAACTCGGTTCACCTTGGCAGTATTATATGTGAAGTGAAAGTTAAGGGCGTGTCCTGTAATGTTTTACAACTTTATTTTTCTAAAACTGTTTTGTAAAATGAAAATAAGTAGTTAAATTTGGTATTTTCACGATTTGGATATGTGTTTCGTAAAAGAGTTTTATAAAAATTGAAAAAGTGAAAACTCATAAGCTACACGGTTAGTCTTATGTCTATCAATATTCTATAATAATATAATATTATGAGAATTATTTATTCTAGTTTATCTGACATATCATTAGTTATTGTTTGCACTTCACCACACAAACGGATTTGTGTTTTTTTCAACATCTTCAATTCTTCAAGAAATTTGAATCTCTCAACTGGAATCATGTATGCTCATCGAAAAACATAAGTGAATCATCATGAATGTTGGGGAAACGTGAGTCTGCCCAGTTCGCCATATCCATTGAAAGAAGAAGAGAGCCATCGGCAAAACTTCTGAACCGATTTGAAGCGGCAACAAACACATCTAGCCATCTGGGTAGGAAGTCTTTTGAGGTAATTCTTTCAAATTGCGTCTATAAATCCTAAAGCTACAACTCAACGACTGGGCAAGAAGAACTTTCTCCAATTTTTAACAGAAAAAAAAAAAAATTCAATCTGGTAGATGATATCAATTTGATCGCGATAGTTGGAAGTGGTGGAAGATTAATGAATACAGAGAGGAGGTGGTTAAATCAGTCTGTGTCATGATGAGAGCTGCCGAAAATTTCTCCGTGTTTTTCAATGCGTTCAGAAACGGTGAAAACGTTCTATTGATGTTTTCCAAATTTACTCATGAATTCAGAGTTGTACTCCCCGTATCGTATTTAGAGTTTAAAGAACGTCGACCGAACGCGTTTCACTTCTGATTTTGAATTTGGAAAACAAAAAACCGTTTTAGGAAACAGTACCGAACACGCCTAAGTTTACAAAGTCATAATTCTAGTTGATATTTCCTCACAAAGGTTTTACTTTAGAGTGCGGCTATTTGGACCTTTAAATTTGCTCAGTATACCTCTCATTCTCTCTACATCTCCATTTTACTTTTAAATATTAGCATTTGCTCACTATACCTCCATTTAAATTCCTGAAATAACCTTGTTTATAATATTCACATATATTTCAATATATTATTCATTACACCTCTTATTCACTCACTAGACCTATAATTTTTTTTTCTTTATTGATCATCAAAAACTTATTATTTCTAAAACAAAAAATTTCTCACTATGTGTTGGGTTTCCAGCCCATGTGTTTTTCCTAAGATGTTTTGTCTTAGAGTATGGTGTTCCAATAAGGAAAGTCAATCCTTATTGATGATGGTGTACCTGTAATCTTGTTGATTACAGAGAAGGAAGGAGACATTATTGCCTACCACTAATAGGAATAGGATTTCCTGTTTGGTGAAGAGATTTGATATCCTTATGGCTATATAAGGAGAGGTTCAGTTCTAGGTTTTGTATTGTAGAGAAAAAGAGCAAAGTGTGTTCCATTCTCGGTTATAGGGTGAGAGAGGGCAGAGAGGGCAAAGAGGAGAGAGATAGGAAGAGAAGTGAGAGAGTCATTGTTTTCTTATTCTTTCTGGTGTACCCATTATTAATATAGTGGAAGTGTTTTTTGCCGGTGGATGTAGGCAAAAGTTTTGCTGAACCACCTTAAATTTGTGTTCTTTGTGTCTTATCTCTGTGGTTGTTTCTCTTGGTTTGCTGTGTTCTTTTGGGGTTCCTTGACATACATAATTGGCCGATATCACAACAGTGATATCAAGAGCGGGGTTAGTCTGTAGATCCAAGGTTTGATTCGGCAGGTTTGGTGTTGTCAAGATGAGTGAAGACAGAGGCACAATGATCAAACTCACCCACACGAATTGGGTGACGTGGAAGCCAAGAATGGAGGATATCCTTTATTGTAAGGATATGCATGAGCCTATTGAAGGTGTGGCTGGCAAGCCTGCAGGTATGGCGGATGACAAGTGGCGAAAGTTGCATCGGAAAACTATTGGCACGATAAGACAACGGGTAGATGATTCCGTCTTTCACCATGTGTCAGAAGAAACTGATGCGGAAGAACTCTGGAAGAAATTAGAATCCCTCTTTGAGAAGAAGACCGCTGCGAAGAAAGCTTTCCTTTTCAAAGAGATGATCAACATGAAGTTCAATGAGGATAAAAGTGTTGTTGTACACTTGAATGATTTCCAGAATGTGACCAATCAGTTGGCGACAATGGGTATGAAGATTGGCGATGAGATACTAGCATTTTTCTTGCTAGGGACTTTGCCGGACAGTTGGGAGACTTTCGTGGTGACCTTGACTAATTCTGCGTCTGATGGTGTATTGTCTATGGATACCGTTAAGAACAACATGCTTAATGAAGAAACAAGGAGAAAAGCTGTTGGCATAAACGATGGGCACGGAAGAGCCCTTGTTGTAAAGGGTAGAGATAAGAATTCAGGTCTAAGGTTTAGTGGCACATGTCACTACTGTGGCGAGAAGGGCCACATAAAGCGGATGTGTTGAAAGTGGAAACAAGACAAAAAGAAGGGCAACTACCAAGATGATGAAGATAATGGCTTTACTGCTACTGTCTCGGGGGAGCTTCTCACTGTTCAAGAATGTCTGTATGTTGGTGACAAGGGTCATGATTGGTTCGTGGATACCGGTGCAAGTTGTCATGTTACTTCCAACTTGGAGCTCTTTACTACATACGAAGCAAGCGACTTTGGGATATTGAAGATGGGTAATAGAGGCTGGTCCAAGATTTCAGGAATGAGAGTCATTTGCATTGAGACTGATCTTGGTTACCATATGACATTGAAGGATGTGAGGCACGTTTCTGATTTGCGTGTCAACATACTGTCTGCAAGTGCTCTTGACAGACAAGGTTTTCACCTGCATATTGGTGATGGAAAGTGGAAGCTTATGAATGGGTTGTTGGAGGTTGCTAGAGGAGGTTTGTGTTGTTCCTTGTACAAGACACATAGCTTGGTGTACAAAGATGACTTGATAGCAATGGGTGATACTTCTTCGGGCGTATGGCACCAGAGTGATGGCCATATAAGGAAGAAAGGCGTTCTGGAAAAGATGTCCCAAATTTCCTTTTCCAATGGTTGTTCTGACCAGGAAGAAGATGGTCAAGAGTTGTTCCACCACTGGGGACATGGTGATGAGTTGTTCGAACAGGGGGAGCCTGATCAGGGGGAGCTGTACGCTCCAACCACGTAATTCTGCATCAAGTCAGCTTGGGCGGACTCCTGGTAATGGAGTCGCGCCGGTGTTCCTCCCTCATGGTCTGGAGGGGGAGATTGTTGGGTTTCCAGGCCATGTGTTTTTCCTAAGATGTTTCGTCTTAGAGTATGGTGTTCCAATAAGGAAAGTAAATCCTTATTGATGATGGTGTACCTGTAATCTTGTTGATTACAGAGAAGGAAGGAGGCATTATTGCCTACCACTAATAGGAATAGGATTTCCTGTTTGGTGAAGAGATCTGATATCCTTATGGCTATATAAGGAGAGGTTCAGTTCTAGGTTTTGTATTGCAGAGAAAAAGAGAAAAGTGTGTTCCATTCTCGGTTAGAGGGTGAGAGAGGGCAGAGAGGGCAGAGAGGAGAGAGATAGGAAGAGTGAGAGAGTCTTTGTTTTCTTATTCTTTCTGGTGTACCCATTATTAATATAGTGGAAGTGTTTTTTGCCTGTGGATGTAGGCAAAAGTTTTGCTGAACCACCTTAAATCTGTGTTCTTTGTGTCTTATCTCTGTGGTTGTTTCTCTTGGTTTGATGTGTTCTTTTGGGGTTCCTTGACATACATAATTGGCCGATATCACAACACTATGATTACTTTTCACTCTACATATTTTAATTATAATATCATTCCTTAATTTAGGACCATAAATCTCTTCAAAATCAAACAACACAAGGTATCAAAAATTTATTTGTATCAAAAAAAAATTTCTAACATGAATTAGCTTTTTTTTTTTTTTTTTTTTTTCCTATTTCACCTGTGCGATCAAGGATAACCATTTTTTTTTCATCTATGTATGTTTTTTTTTCCTCTATTTTATATAACTCATGATGATAATACAAATTTTGATGTCACTTGATCGCAAATGAAAATATATTAGGAAAATAATAAAGAATACAATATATTATATATTATTGAATTAGAAAGTCTAGAGAGAATAAATATATGATTTTTTTTGTATAATTATTGTCCTTAATAGTCATTTAGTAAGATGATATATTTGTCATTCAATAACTCACAATAGAGTGAGGTTAATTGAGCAAATTTAGAGGTCTCAATAGCCGCACTCTTTACTTTAAGCTAAGATGGGGTTGTGGCACAACAATATTCAAAAGGAAAGCGAGAACTTTGAATTTGAGGATCCAGAAAGCTACGAAATTGGTAACACAAGTCTACCAGTGATGATCAATTTAGTTTCTATTGGCCCTTTGGAAGCTCTGTGTAGAATTATGTGTACAAGCTGTTGGAAGATTCTGAAGTTTGGGGCAAATGCAAAACATACCTTCATCCATGTCCATGAAGTAGAAAAAACACTTGCAAGTGGTATCAACCTATTGTTGGATTGACTAACTATGATTCCAAATGACAATATGTTCACACGATTCAGAGAGACATGCCTTGCATTACAAATTTACAATGATAGATAAATCACTTTTTCAAAGGAAGTGCGGCTTGGGTTGAAGAAGGACAAGTCATGTCATTTTTGTTCTTTGCTGGTGGAGATTACAATTGAACTCGGACAAACTTTGGTAGGTTTGGATAAAGTATTAGGAACTTTGACTGACAAACAGTTAATAGTCCACTAGAGCTATCCCCTATTTATACAGCCTTTAGGAGAAAATATATTCTTGTGGAATTATGGCTTTTACCTCACAGAAGAACTGCTTCTGCTTCCTGGTGCTTTGGTTCTTGTTAAACATAGCTTCTGCACAATTGTCCTCAGATTACTATGCAACAAGATGCCCGAGAGCCCTTTCGA
Organism: Fragaria iinumae; assembly: GCA_009720345.1. NCBI lineage: Eukaryota > Viridiplantae > Streptophyta > Magnoliopsida > Rosales > Rosaceae > Fragaria > Fragaria iinumae. The sequence goes on from CM019119.1 coordinate 35,304,670, forward strand.
CTGTTCGGACTGCAGTTATTAATGCAGTGGTGAAGGAGCATCGCATGGGAGCATCCTTGCTCCGTCTCCATTTTCACGATTGCTTTGTTAATGCATGTTCCTTCCTCCTCTCTTTCTCTTCTACGTTAGCTTAATATACATTGTTGACCATTTTCCGGAGCTTAGGGGTTGCCTAGAATTCCTTAACACGCCCTCACATTCACAGACATGCTTCCATGCATGCTAGAAACAAAGTAAAACATACATTTGTATTTTCATTATGTCTATTAGAGTTGCTATACTTGTCACGATAGGCTAGTTGTAAAATGAAAAATGCGAAGCTTGGATACAATTTTCCATCATGAATCACAAAAGCCATTAGTGTATATATATGCAATTGGATTTCTTGAATCACAAACATTCATCCTGGTCATTATTATTGTTGATTGACAAACTTTGGTTGACTGAAACAGGGATGTGACGCATCTGTGCTATTAGATGACACTGCAAATTTTACTGGGGAGAAAACAGCTTTACCAAATTTGAACTCATTGAGAGGATTTGATGTGGTTGATACTATAAAATCCCAACTGGAAAGTATCTGCCCGGGGGTTGTTTCCTGTGCTGACATTCTCGCCATCGCAGCCCGTGATTCAGTTGTTTCAGTAAGTCCTAACAGTAATAAGCACCTGCTAATGTTATGTAGTTGTCATACTATCAATCTGTTCCATTAATTGATTAGGACCGTTTCTATGTCTATGTTTTACAATAGTAATGTGTATCTCTGCAGTTGGGAGGGCCTTCTTGGATAGTTCAGTTAGGCAGAAGAGACTCCACCACAGCAAGTTTAAGTGCTGCAAATTCTGAACTCCCATCTCCGAGCCTAGATGTTAATGACCTCATCTCTGCCTTCTCGAATAAAGGCTTTAGTGCCAAAGAATTGGTAGCTCTCTCAGGTATATAGTGCAAAATATTTGGTCCCAAATAGTTGAGTGAGTAGGTACATCTCAGATAATTCTTAATGAAAATTTGAATGCTTATGAATAGGATCTCACACAATGGGGCAAGCCAAGTGTGTTTTGTTCCGAGACCGGATCTACAATGAGACTAACATCAACTCAGCATTTTCTACATCATTGAAATCAAACTGTCCAAACTCAGGGAGTGATGACAACCTTTCCCCACTGGATGTTACAAGTCCGGTTTTCTTCGACAACGCTTATTACAAGAACTTGGTGAATAGCAAGGGTCTCTTGCATTCTGACCAACAACTCTTCAGTGGTGGTTCCACAGATTCTCAGGTTACAACTTACAGCACCACAGCTTCAGCATTCTTTGCAGATTTTGCCAATGCCATGGTGAAAATGGGGAGCCTCAACCTGCTTACGGGATCTAATGGTCAAATTCGTACAAACTGCCGCAAAATAAATTGAACTGCTCAGCACGAGAAACGTTATCTAGCTAGTTCACTGAAATCAACTGATTCATATCATAGTAATTGTTGTTTTTACTCATTCCACTGAAGTGAAAGAATATGTTTTATGTTGTACTTGTATACCGACGGCAAAGTTAAAAAGTCTGAAAAAATAAATACGTAAAGAAGTTTAGGGTGATTAAAGAGCTGGTGCGCGGTTACCTTCTAGTTTTGATTAATGAAACTGTCGAATATAAGAGATACAATGAGCCTAAACTTCTAATTATAAAAACGTGAATTAATATCAGCAATCTCTATAAATATCTACTAAACTAGGCACCAACTAAAAAAAGTGTTTTTGGCATCGCATCATTGACGCTCCTGCCTTCAATGGTGTCGGTGGTTGGCGAATCTTCGCATCGACAAATCCAATTCTGATATGGGATCCTGGGTCTGTGCCAGACTTGGAAATTGCTTCATCTCTTCCGGTGGTGATCCAATATGTGGATGCGGGGTTTCGGAAGATGGTTTCAAATTCTCTTCGGTGGCGTTATTCCTCTTGGTGGAAAAAGAAGTTGTCCTCCTCGCCGGATTCCTTGAAGCTACATGGAAGAATTGCTCTTGTGGTTGTCAACCGTGTGGGTGTGCGATGGTGCAGATTAGCGCGGGGACGATGAAATCCTGGTGTGATGCGGCAGCGGAGAACTTGGCGGAAGAACATTGTTTGGTATAACGGCGGCGGCTCAGTTTTTGCTTGGGGTCGACCTAGTGCGAGTTGGGCTCAAGTTCTTTCTGTGGAATTGGGTCTGAGTCTCAATGTTAGACCTAGATTAACATCATTTGGGCCTCTAACGTTCTTGATTCAGATTTGGGATCCATGTGGTTTCACGATAAAAATTTGGGACCCAAGACTATTTTTAGTTCGGTGCCAATTTTTTTCTTGGGATCAATACCTGCTAGGAACAGCCGATATTATTGATCGAAGGTTGTCAGTGAGTATTTTGATGGATGCTGTGAAAAAGTTTATTGTCAATATTTTATTAGTTTACTCACCCCCAAGCTTCTCTCAATATGTGAGTTGTATTATGTTTTCACTAAACGGTGTCTCTTTTTGACGGCCCTACAAGGGCGGATCACTGTGTAATATAGCTTGTACTTATTGAATAAAATCATCTGACCGCCTTTCATTTAAAAAAAAAGAAGTGTTTTGGGCTACTCTATTTGATTTGATTTTTTTTAGTGTGAAAAATGACTAATTCATTAATCAATGGACGATTCCAACTACAAAACTTACAAACGTGAGGGCGAAAATCTTATTAACAGCGAAGAACATCAGTGTCTAACTCGATCATATTAGAAAGAGTGACATGACAGTGACATCCGAAAATTAAGTCGACTAGCGTGAAACATAATTACCACAAACGCGGTTAAAGGGCTTCTCCAGGGTTTAGGGTTTACCTGTCCCCAAATTAAGTGCGAAGCATATCAATGATTCCATCAGAGTTCCCGATTGCAAAAGGACGATTAACTCCCCGTCAGCTAAGCACAAAATATCCCCTCCTGTTCCCTCTCTTCCTCTTTGCTCTGCAACTCGCGCCTCCAATACTACGTCGTTTCGAAAACCCTGTACAGTAAATTATGGGGAAGCAGAAGGGAGACGGAGCTAGGAGCAAGGCCCAGCCTTCCAGTAGCAGGTACTGATTTCGTTTTCCATATCTTTTTCATGATACTGCGTCGTTTTTGGACACCTCTGATTCTGAGCAATTTGAGTAGAGTGTTGGATTTTGGTTAGGTTTTGATGTATGTGAATCGAAGGACCGTAAGTTTGATTTCGAATCGATTGCTAGGGCTGTGAGCGTGTTTATGTTAATGGTGTTGTTTTACTAGTGCTGAATACGTTTTGTAGTTTGTTCTAGAGTTTTACTGCAATGTGATTTCCGATACTGTGTGTTTGGAATTTGGCTCATACTGATTGTATAGAGTTTAGTTGAAAATTAGTGATTACTACTGATTTGTAGACGTTAGGATTTCGTCTGGTTTCCGATTGGATCCACCAAAGATGCAGAGAGTTAAGAAGTAAACTAAGTAAAAGGAAAAAGAGTTAGAATCAATTGCTAGGGTAGTAACTTCGTTTATGTTCTGTTGTTGTTGTTTTTTTTTTTTTTTTTTTTAATAATGTTTGAAAGCATTCTTAAAAGCATGTTTACTGTAGTAAAATTACTAAACTTTGCGAACTGGCTTAATTGTTATTATCTTTTGATGTTTTTTTATTCATGCACAAGTTACAGTATATTCGCTACTGTAATTACTTAGTCTGGTGAAACTGGGCACTTAAATATGTACTGCACACTTTCTGTTTGGGCATTCATGTTCTTTCCTTGTTTCTGGCAGCTCTGGTGATAGCAATGCATTTATCTTGCCAAATAAGAGAAACAGGAAAAGGAAGGGCACCGCTCAGGTATTTGCAGGACCTAGTGCGTTTTTTTCTTTCTTTTCTGTTCTATCTATATAAAGAATTTCTCATATCTGGATTGGCATAGGAGGGTAAGATACTTGGCACAAGAAAATCACAGAAGCTGACCAAATCCCAAGAAAAGAAGTTGCACAAGTTGGAGGTATGTCTAAATATTCATTTGTGGATTTCTGTTCAAGTCTTTTAGCTTGACATGGATTAGTTCGCTTTTTGTTTGTGCAGGAGGATAAGGAAAAAGCCCTTTTGCTATCCAAGAGCATTGAGGCTTTAGGGTAAGTCTACCTTCCTCATCCTCCCCTCCCCCACGTATTTTTTTTTTTGAACTTATTGTTTAGTGTTTTTCTTGGTGGTTTATATGTTTAAATTATCAGGAAGTATAAGCTTCCGGAGGGTGTACATTCTCTTTTGCAGTCATCAAAAGATATTGGTCAGGTTTGTATTTATTAAAGCGTTCATCATTTTTTTTGTTAATTTAATTAATATAAAGAAATTTTATTCAGTCAAAAGAATGATACAGAAAAAAGAAAGTTCACAAGTAGTCCACAAAGGAATCAAGCTACATGACAAAGCTCCAAACATTCTAACAACAGCAACAAAATTAGGAAACCTAGAACAACCCTACAAGAACAAGTACTCTAGATTACAGCAGCCTTCCTGTCTAATAGAATGGAAGAAAGACTAGAATTTGAATACCATGAAACAGAAGACCCAAGACCTGTCCAATATCATACTCTTTTCCATGCTCCTCCAGACCTACACGCAAAGTAATCTTCAAAGATCCATCTATTTCTTTTCATCCAGAGAACTCAAATGACTGCAGGAACACTACAACTCAAAGTACTTTGGCTGACCCTTTCCCGAAGCAGACAAAATGAAAATATTCATTAAAATTTGTTTGCATATATCTTCATTCTTGACTGGTTCATCTCTATGTAGGTTGAATCAAAAAAGGAAAGACGTAGGAAGGCTGTTCTATTCTCTAAAGCAAGATTAGAAGTTCCGTATACCGACCAACCATTTAAAAAGAAAGTTGATGTCGATGCTTGTAGTGAAAGTGAACCCGAGTCAGAAAGAGCTCAATCAAGGCAGGATCTTGACAAAAGTGGTCAAGTGCAATCGATGGTAATACAAAAGGAAATCCATAAGACTGCATCTGTATATTTGAACTCCTCGCAGGGGATAGTCTCTAGCAGAGGACATGTCCCAGATGGTGGTCCTGCTGCCGGCTTGTCATCTAAAATTGTTATCTGCAAGGAACATGATGTGTCTTTGCCAGAATACGTAGCTCCCAATGTGAATGATGACCATGAAAGAACAGAGTCAATGGTAATTTTCATTTTTATCATATTGTGAAGTGCACAATTTTGTTGTTTTGCTTCCTCATTTATGCAATTTTAATATTTTTAGAAGAAAACTTGTTTTACTCTTAAGGTTACATATTCCTTACATTCTGGTACTCCTGTCAGATTCCTGTCCGTGTGACACGTGTGCAATAGGCAATCTGAGATGACATTTTATTTTGGATAGGGTATTAGATCATGACTATGAGCACCATGCAAAAAAGATGTGTAGATGTCCTTGTTTTGGATGGTATCGGTATATTTAGAATATTTACTGACTCATTCGAGATTGGATATGGTGTAGGATAGAGTAAAAGGGAGCCCAAAAGTAACTTCAAGCCGGACAAGTGAAGTTTCAGATTTTGCTGAGCCACGGTCTCTTATTGCTCCAACTAGAGTGAATGTATCAAGGCCCGTTGAAATTGAAAACACAAGGAATGATCTTCCAATAGTAATGATGGAACAGGAGATAATGGAGGCTGTTAATGACCATTCTACTGTTATTATATGTGGAGAGACAGGGTGTGGTAAAACCACTCAGGTTCCCCAGGTGGGTTATAATATTTATATCTCAAATAATAAAGAGAATAATCATCATCATTATTATGGCATATTGTTTTGTTTGATCTCAGCTCTCCTTGCACTTCCTAATTTCCAGACTTTGGTTGACATCTTACAGTATCTTTTCATAACTCTATCTGATCTTCCTAATTTCTGCATTTTGGTCTACTTCTGGCAGTTTCTTCTTGAAGCCGGCTATGGTTCAAGCCACTATTGTGATCGAAGCGGGATAATTGGTGTCACTCAACCTCGTCGTGTTGCAGTCCTTGCAACTGCTAAGCGAGTTGCATATGAGCTTGGTCTACATTTAGGTAAAGAGGTTGGCTTTCAAGTTAGATTTGACAAAAAAATTGGCGAAAGTTCCTCCATCAAGTTCATGACAGATGGAATATTACTACGTGAGCTTCAGGTGCACAGCAACTATTACTTTTAATGTCAGGATTTGTATAATTATCCATTAGAAGCTTATTTGAGTTTTTATTTAAGGCGGTCGATTGTAGAACAAGCCTATATCTGCCACCTTATCCTAGGTTTAATTTAGAAAGAAAAAAAAAGAAAGGACGGTATTGTTCTGGCCCACCCTACAATTTTTCCTAACAATCTACTTTAGATTGTCCACTTTTTAGGTCTTCTTTCTGTACCCCTACAATAAGAAACAGCAGTAATATAGGACACCATTTAACCTTTAGGTGCATATAATTGCTTGAAATATTTTGTTTGTCTAACATTTAAATGACTATAAGTTCTCAATTGGGATAATTCTATTTGAGGATGATATTTAAAGGGACTGGGGACTTAAGACAATAAACAGTGTAGAATAACAGAACCATATTCCAAGCTGAAAACTGAAAGCTACGAGTGGTATTTTTCTTTCTGAAGAGGTGGATCCCTCTTGAGTAGTTTTGCACTTTTGCTTATTGGGAATTGTAGGACTTCCTTGAATTTCATATTTACGGACTTCTACTATTTCATTTACCATGAAATCTAATTCATTGATAAGAACATTTAAAACTTTTAGGTTCCGATTGCAATAAATCGTCTCTGTAAAATTTAGCCAAATCCATAACCATTTTATTATCTGAGATCTGCAAACAAATGCAGTCTGTCAGATAAAATTAGAATCGAAATGATGGTAATCCTATTGGTTAATGGTTTCAGATTTGACTGATGTTTAGTATGATTCATAGAAAATGAGTAGATGAATGGATCACATGATAGAAATAGGAGGATCCTCAAAATTCATGTTTGAGCAAATCCTCATTAGAAATTCCCTCGCACATATTTTAATTGCATGGATCTAATACTCAAACAAATTCAGTCTCGGGGGCACCTGAGGTGCACACAGCTTGGGGCCCCTTCAAAGAAAAGGGTCCACCGTTTTAAAGCCGTATATGTACTTTCTTATTTTTCTTTAAAGACCAAATGTCGTATCTTCTTTATCTTTCAAGAACAGAAGGATCAGAAGGGATTGAATTTAGGCCTCTTCCTTACCAATATAAAAAGGAAAAGTACTTTTCTCTGCAGGAAGTCAAGGATATTGTAACTTGTTTTCAATTAGGTAGTAGGTAGATGGAAGTAGCTCTTTGAATCTCTTCAAAGGGTCCCATTAGTTTATCTCTCTTGCTTTGATCAAGAAATGGTTTGTAGTTTCTCTGCTATGTTGAATTGTTTTAATTTTGGATACCCTCCACTTATGTTAGCATTCAGAATTTTGTAATTGCATGTATTTATGCAAAGGGTCCTAGTTTGAGGGTTTCACCTATAAACCTTTATAACTTGAACCTTAGTGCTCCGCCCCAAACTGATTTCTCTTTGTTTTGATTGCCTCTCTCTCTTTAGCGAAGTATTTGTTCTCTTTTGAGGATCTGTTTAAATTCCTTTTCCTTTTCGTGTCAGATCCTACGCAGCATGGTAGCTAAACCCCCCTCTATTTTTGCAGAGTGATTTTTTGTTGATGCGATATTCTGTAATAATTCTTGATGAAGCTCATGAGCGGAGCTTGAGCACGGATATACTTATTGGAATGCTTTCTCGTGTAATTAGTACTCGCCAGGTGAAGCTTGAGTGTGGTGTCTATTACTGAATGTTTTACTATTAACTAATATTTATTTAAAAAAAGTTGTACTTGTAATTGCAGGAAATATATGCTAAGCAGCTGCTTTCGGGAAAATCTATAGATCCTAGACAACAAGTTTTTCCGTTAAAGCTTGTGCTGATGAGTGCCACAATGCGAGTGGAAGACTTCATTTCTGGCAGAAAGCTGTTTCGTGAAATCCCGCCAGTCATAGAAGTTCCCACCAGACAATTTCCAGTAACCACTCACTTCTCAAAAAAAACTGGGACGGACTATATAGACCAAGCATATAAAAAAGTCTTGGCAATTCACAAGAGGCTGCCCCGTGGGGGCATACTTGTCTTCGTCACTGGGCAGAGGGAAGTAGAGTCCTTGTGTCAAAAACTACGTAGAGCTTCAGCAGAATTGGTCATGAAAACATCTGGAAGGAAAATTGAGTATAATACCCCCCATGCCTCTAAAATAAATGTTGAACTACTGGATATGAATGAGATTAATGAAGCATTTGAGGTTGATGAAAATTCAGCCGACCATCAAGTTGACAGGTTTAGCTCCGTTGATGAAGATCGGGGTAATATAACTGAGGATGAATTGGATGCTTCGTGTGCTTCAGAAACAGAAACAGAGAGTGAAGTGGAAATTGATGATGATGGGGACTTATTGTTACACGATACCACAGAAATTGATGGTGTTGGTGCAGATGTTTTAGGAGAGACGGGGAGCATTGCTTCACTGAAAGCTGCTTTTGAAGCTTTGGCCAGTAAAACTTCTGATGGGAAACAGCCCAGTTCAGTTACACTAGATGCTTGCTGTAATAAATCCCGTCCTGTTCTTGGGAAAAAGAGTGAGATTGATATTCACAATTCTCCTGGTGGCTTGCATGTTCTCCCTCTCTATGCCATGCTGCCTGCGGCTTCTCAGCTTCGCGTATTTGAAGAAGTCAAGGAAGGAGATCGACTAGTAGTTGTTGCCACAAATGTGGCTGAGACCTCTTTAACTATACCTGGGGTAAAGTATGTCGTTGATACTGGCAGAGTAAAAGTGAAAAACTACAATTCCTCAAATGGTATGGAAACATATAACATAGAGTGGATAAGTAAGGCATCAGCTGCTCAACGTAAAGGAAGAGCTGGAAGAACAGGACCCGGACATTGTTATCGTCTTTATTCTTCTGCCGTATATAATAATGAATTTCCTGACTTTTCGCCAGCTGAAATATTGAAGGTCCCTATTGATGGCGTTGTCCTTCTTATGAAATCTATGAATATTGAAAAGGTTCCTCTCTATTCACATTTACATTCTCATAACTGTACAGATTTTTTCTCTTTGTTACCTTGTTTTACATCTAAAACTGTGATCCCTTTTTGTTCTTGTTCGTTTTTATTTTATTTGTGTGTTTTCAACCTATTCTAGTACATGACCTTGTGTTGTGGGAATCCAGGTATCCAATTTTCCATTTCCAACTCCACCTGATGTTGCTGCCTTGGGTGAAGCAGAACGTTGCTTGAAGGCGCTTGAAGCACTTGACAGCAATGGCAGATTAACACCTGTGGGGAAGGCCATGGCTCGTTACCCCATGAGTCCTCGCCACTCAAGGATGCTCCTTACGGTTATTCAAATCATGTACGAGGAGAAAAGTTATCCCCGCAGTAAATTAGTGCTAGCATATGCAATTGCAGCAGCAGCTGCATTGAGTTTATCAAATCCTTTTGTGAGGCAGTTTGAAAATGACTCAAAAACTCATGACTTGGATCAGGATGAAAATCCCGGCGCTCCTGTGAACAAAAAGGTTTCAGAGATGCAAGAAAAGTTGAGAAGGAAGAAACTAAAAGAAACTATAAAGGTGTTTCGGGAAAAATTTTCTAATCCTATCAGTGATGCTCTGACTGTAGCTTATGCTTTGCAGTGCTATGAGCTTTCGAGGAGCCCAGTCAAGTTCTGCAATGACAATGCCCTACATCTGAAAACTATGGAGGAAATGTCCAAGCTGAGAAAGCAACTGCTCCAACTTGTGTTTAATCAATGTGGTGCATCTGGCAATGAGAAGGGTTTTTCATGCATTTTTGGAAATCTGGAAGAAGTTGAACATGTTTGGAGGGTTTCCCATGATAAGAGTCCTCTTTCATTGTATGAGGAAGACCTCTTAGGCCAAGCTATATGTGCTGGTTGGGCAGATAGGGTGGCGAAACGCATTAGAGGAACCTCAGGGTCATCTGAAGTAGATAGAAAAGTTCACGCCGTGCGGTATCAAGCCTGCATGGTTGAAGAGACTGTGTTCCTCCACCGTTGGTCAGCTGTTTCTAATGCTGCCCCCGAATTTTTGGTTTACACTGAGCTATTACAGACAAGACGTCCATACATGCATGGTGTAACTAGTGTAAAACCAGAATGGCTTGTTAAGTATGCTCCGTCTTTATGCACTTTCTCGGCAACCTCAACTGATGTGAAACAGTATTATGAGCCTGTGACTGACCAAGTGTTGCATGATGTCATTCCAGCCTTTGGTCCTCGTCTATGGAAGCTTCCCCCACATAGTTTACCTATCACTAATTATGTCTCTCGAGTGACAGTTTTCGCTTATGCTTTGCTTGAAGGTCAGGTTTTGCCATGCTTGAAACATGCTCGTGAGTTTATGAAGGCACCTCCAGCTAGTATTTTACGGCCAGAGGCACAAGGCCAAAGACGGGTTGGGAATTTGTTAGCCAAGTTGAACACCAAAAAGATAGACAGTTGTTCTATGTTAAGAGAGGTCTGGAAGGAGAATCCTGATGAATTGCGTTCAGAAATCCAGGACTGGTTTAAGGAGAGTTTCCACAAGAATTTGGCAACTCTGTGGTCAGTCATGCTTAGGGAAGTTGTTTTAGAGCCGGGAGAACGGTTTTCAAAGAGACAGAAAAGATGAACTAAATGGTTGGTTTGGAAATTGGATGTTGGACGTGAACATTTTGTTTTCCCTAATATCAGAATCAAAATTTGAGTCTGTTTCTGTTTGCCTGATCATTATTCCATTTGAACTCCCAGCAATTTCACTTTTTTATTATTGTTTGCCTACACTGGTGGATTTCTAGGGCTGGTTTTTTTGGTCTGATATTTTTGGTTTTTTGACACACTTTATATTTTGCACATAAAAACAGTTATGTCCCTCGGTTTATAAATTAAACAGGTATACCCCTGTACTCATAATTCTCGACAGTTTTTACCATTTTTGTCAGTTGACCGTCAAAAGAGACCGTTAAGTTGCTAACGGTCAATCCAGAAAGTTTTGCGTACATCCAAGTCAAGCTGCATATCAGTACATTTCAAAATACCTGGAGAAAAACGTCGTTCCCAAGCTTCTGGATTACAACAATCAATCACGGCCGTCGGTTACTCAATCTGATCAGACAAGATGATAGTGATGAACAAGTTACAAACCTTGCGTAACAAGGAAAAGGAAGCCCGACGATACAGTGAGGATTTGTTTATTTAGAAGCGAAGAAATGATAAAGTAAATGTGATGCAAATCATTGTAATGCCATAAAGAGAACCTGTCATCGAGTACTTGTAAAACTGGTTTCTCATTTCTAGGCCAAAATGCAATTTCCCGGTGTCATATGTGCGCTACAGAATTTGTCATTGTAATCTCTTTACAAATTTACAACGATACAGTCGATGAATATGCAACGCCGGGCATAATCATAATCGATGATACTGGCAAATCAGAAGTGGAAACTGGCAAGAAAAATTAAATAGATATTGACATTGTTGAACACAGAACACAGTCCATATGCACAACAAATTTCCGGGTCAAATGAGGAAACCGATGCTGGAAAATGGGAACTGAAGTTCTTTTTCTTAGAAAAGATGCTTACAATCATACATAACAATAAACAAGAACCTATATTCTCTGTGTCCAGGCCAGCTTTGCCTCGCTGGGAAGTTCTCTATGTTGGGTTTATGACTGTCTGGATCTGTAGTTCTATGGTTTTAATGAAAAACTTCCAGCTCTGCTGTCAAGAATTTTGACAAAAACCAAAAGTTTCTTGCCAACTTATGATCGTTTCAAGGTACGCTGATGTAGCCATTCATGTATGCATTCCACTTTTGTCTTCTACTCTTTCAAGTTTGATTATGCATATACATGAGAATACATTACTGGTTTCTGGCCTGTCTATATCAATATAACGCGAACAGGTTATCAAAGAAAGTTATGCGCGTCAGCTAAAGAACACCAATATGGAACCTTGGAGTCACTCTACATAATTGAGACAGCAAGTTCAGTACCAGATTTCCTATGATGCAGATGAGGGGTTGCATGTCTTAAACGCATTGTCCTTTTCTGAAATGAAGGCATTTATTCCCAAGCTTTGGTCCCAGGTATACTACACGCATATATGCTTAAGGATTTTAACTACTAAGCCGACTATGGGGGATGAAGAGGCTATGAAAGTAAAAGGAGATATGTTTTCACTGTTAAAAAAATGAAAACAATGAACATTACATTCAACATTACACCAAGAAAATTTATGTTTCAACTATTCAATTTAACCTCTTGATGGAACTTCTAGAAATGGCAACAATGCTGGATGTACATTTTCTTTACACAACAAATTAATTACCAATTTCATAGTTGATGCGTCTGAAGAGAACCCCATCTCCATCATTTCTTCAATAAGTTGCACACCCCTTGATATCTCGTCGTTATTAATAAACCCTCGGATGATGATGTTATATGTACAACCATCTGGAGAACAGCCCTTCGCTCCCATTTCTCTAAGCAGCTTTTCCGCTTCAACCAATAGGCCTCCTTTACAGAGTCCATTAATCATCACATTATAAGTCCTCACATTAGGCTGAACTCCTTTTGATGACAAACTAGAGAAGAAGTCTGTCGCAGATTCAAGATTTCCAGCTTTGCACATACCTTCAATGACGACGGTGTATATTACAATATTCAGTTCCATCTTGTTGTCTTCCATCTCTCTAAGCAGTTCCATTGCCCTTGAAAGTTGTTGGCTGCTACATAGGCCGTCAAGCAAAACGGCATAAGTTTGAACATTTGGAAGTTGGCCACAACTTAGCATCCGAGAGAACAACTTTTCTGCTTCTTGCATTCTCCCTGCTTTACATAAACCGCCAATAAGAGTGTTGTAAGTAATCGTATTGGGAAGAATTTCCAAACGAAACATTTCCTCAAAAACCTCAATTGCCTGAACAATCTTTTTATGTTTGCAATATCCATTTATCAATATATTACAACAACGAACATCAACCATGTGGCCCTTGCGGAGCATTAGATCAAAGACTTTTCTTGCATCACTCATTTCACCTCGCAAACAGTAACCATCCATTAGTGAATTGTAGGTAATCGCATTAGGCTCAATATCTTTTCGGATCATGATTTCAACGACACTATTGGCTTCCACGACTTTCCCCTCCTGACAAAGTCCATCAACCAAGACACTGTAGGTGACTACATCTGGGTAGATATTTCTACTCGCCATTTCATTCAACAGCCTTGTAGCTTCTTGCCACTGACCAATGTCACAAACTCCTTGAATCAAAGAGGTGTAAGTAACAACGTCTGGAGCAATTCCCCTACTAATCATTTCGGAGAAGAGGTTCATTGCATCAACAACTAGTGTGTCCTTGCAAAGACTGTCAATGATCGTGCTATAGATGACTATGTTAGCCTCACAACCTCTTTCGTCCATCTTCCTGAGCAACTGAATAGCTGCATTGTTGTCACCCCTCCGGCAGAGTCCCTTTATAATTGTGCTGAAAGTAACGACATCGGGAGCGCAATGGCCTCCCTGCAGCATTTTGCTGAAAATCCCTGCTGCCTCTTGAATTCTATTCTTGAGAACAAAGCCGTTGATTAGAGTATTGTAGCTGATGACATTCGATTGGAGGCCCAATTTGAAGAAGTGTCCCAACACAGATAGACTAGATCCCATTTGATTTAAATGGCAAAAGCAATTCATGATAACAGATAGAGTATACTGATCAGGAAGAATTCCGCACTGAACCATTTGTTTACTCATAGCTATGACAGGCGAATAATGTTTCATTTTGACAAGCTGAACCAATATCTGATTGACGCGGACAACAGAAGGAAGAGATCTTCTTTGAAGCATTTCATCGAACATGTTCAAGGCATGTTCAAGATCTCTGACTCTGGGCACAAGATCCCCTCGATGGGTTTCTCTAGACCTTGATGGGTCTGAAGGTTGAGAATGAAACGCTCTACTTGTTCTGCTCATGTAATTGCTGATGAAAACAACAACGGTGGTGGTAGGGTGAAGAACTGAGTTACCTCTTGTGCTGCTGCTGCAACAAGAAGACGTTATGCGCATCATTTTCAGCTTTCCACAAGTCTTCGCCTTCAAGTCCGTGTATCTTCTCAATTTCACAACTGAGAATCGCGGTTGATTTGAACCTCTCAAATCTCGCAAAAAATTGTTTAGGTTTTCTCAGATTCCGATCTCTGCGTGAGTGCGTGGAGATTCCAACAGCCAACTGATTTATGTGTTACATAATGTCATTTAAACTCCCATACATAATGGATCAGATGCCCAGAGCCCAGCACATTTGATATCATAGGCCCACCACCTGAAGATGTATACTTAACATGGTCAACAATTTAGTCAACAAATCCAATTTTAATCTGGTGGAACAAATGAATACTTATTAAAATAACAATAATAATAATTGCAGAAGCTAGGAGAGAATATGCATGTATACTCTTGGTCTAGTTGAGAGGAGTCAGATAGCCTTCTGTACCATGCAAATTGTGCAATGATGCAATTAATCTGATCTGTATATATCAACAGTTTGCAAAACGAAAGCTATATTTTCAATTAATTAAGTTTAACAATAGCTCCTTTTGTGATGCAATTGTCGTCAAGCCTTGATCAATGAAATTATCGAATACAAGAGATCGGGAGATGTAGAAGTGTAGAACATTAACCCCTGATTACTGAATTTTACACAATGGCTCTACCCCTGATAATTGTAGAATTTTCCGAACAAGTTAATTAAACAAATTAATAACTCGTTGGGTTAGGGTTCTGAAGATGAAGTTCAACTATTGTTGATTGGTTTTGGTTCTGAAGCCCGAGTGACTTCACAATTGAATACAAGCACGTATGCATATATGTTTTATTCATATTACACTAGCACACTAACTCACAATCTAGATGCATGTCCAAGCTTATACAGACTAAACATGTCCAAGCTTATTTAGATTTGTAAGCTAGTGTACGTATACATCAGTTTCTGGTGTATAACCAAGCTTAATTATAGGTCTTGGACACACACACACACGTATATACCTAGTTGATTTTCCTGCAGTTGAGTCTAATCTCACCATCAGATCCAGTGAGAGGCTTCATGTTACCCATCTTGATCATGGAAGCTCCAAAATCAACTGCAAAGTCTTTCGGATTGTTAGCGTAATGCTGTACCAGGTTGTCACTGTCACTACCATCGCCTTTAAAGAGCTCCTGGTCAGAGTGGAGCAGACCCTTCTTCTCCAGCAAAGCCTTGAAGTAATCAGTATCGAATTCTTCTGTAGTTAAGTCTAGTGGCGCCGTGTTGTCATCCCCACCATTTGAAGGACAACCTTGTTTTAGGGAGGCTGCAAATTCAGGGTCTATGTTGGTTTCGTTGTAAATCCTGGTCCGGAAGGTGGTGCACCTAGCCAGTCCGATGGTGTGGCCAGCCGAGAGAAGGACTAGGTCTTGTAGGTCTAAACCATGGGATTGAAAGTTGGAAAGAAGTTGAGGGAAGTTGAAAAACGGAGGTGGAAGGTTTCTGTTGGCATCGTTTATGCTTGTAGTTGTTGCATCTCTTCTACCCAACGAAACTTCATAGGAATAGGACGGACCTCCCAACTAAATAACAGAAACACAATATTAATTAACATAAGAACGGAAATGTTTTGTGAGATGTTATATTATTAGACTATCAATCGAGTTTAATGTAATCATTTTAAAGATCGGAAGACTTTCACACTTACAATCTCAACGGAGTCACGAGCTGCCACAGCTAAGATGTCTGCGCATGAGACCACATTTCCATGGCAAACGCTATTGAGAGTTGCTTTGATATCATCGACGACGTCAAAACCTCTAATGGAACTCAGATTTGGAAATGCCGTCTTCTCACCAGTGAAATTAGCAGTGTCATCCAGCAAAACTGATCCATCACACCCCTGCAATTACAACCCCCAAGATCATCATCAAGAGTTCATACTAATCAATGTATGAACTAATATGCAAATTTTACGTATAGGTGTCAAATCTAGAACAAAACCAAACCATTATCTTGTGGCTCAACTAAATGAAGTTCAAGTTTGCGAGAGAAAGTGAATACGACAGTGTGTGAGCATTTCAAGGGCTTTGTATTGTACATTGCATGGACTCGAATCACTCGATCACTATCAGCAGGCATCGTTTGTTTGCATGGCATACATGCATGCATAGCAGAAGTTTCAATAACAATAATAGTAAGATCAGCTGAGCTAATTATCGCTCAACTAATAGTCTGCTCAGAATAAATAAGTTCGAACTGTTAGAGAATATGCTGACAATATATAGCTAACGCTACGAGCTAACAAAACTGAGCATACGTTAACCTTAAACTTACGTTAACAAAGCAGTCATGGAAGTGAAGTCGTAGTAGCGATGCTCCGATGCGTGCCTCGCGATTAATCGCTTTCTTGACAACTGATCTGATGATCGGCAATGCCTGAGGACACGATTTCTTATACACATCAGGATCAAGTTGTGCTGTAGTGCACGTAGGGATCAACGCAATTGCTACTGCAGCAACAATACCAACCCAAACTAAGACAGATTGACGTCCGGCCATTGTTGCTGTTCACTTAGCTACTTAGGGATCAATATAAGAAGCTCTGAACTGCATATATACAAGATGAAGAGGCCGGTGTGTCTCCATATATAGTGATCAGCTGATCATAGATTATTGTTATCTTCCCCATCTTAATTTACATCATCATCTCAGTACGTGGTAGACTAATTCAGAATTAGGTGCATGCATTGTCAAATTATGAATCGAGACAGGCCAGTTCCATATAGAATATAGTAGCTGCTGGTTCGTTAGTTCAATTATTTGTACAAGCTGCACTCCAGAGATCGTGGACTTAATTCCTCCAGCAAAAACCTTATCACCAACTTTTTTTTTTAAGCTAGAAATTAAAAAATAAAAACAAGCAGAACAGAAAGGAGAGTCATCAAAACCAAAACCCCAAAAGTGATATAAGAATGGCCTAGAGGCTAGCTACAGCCACATATATGGAAGATAAGCAACGAGAAAACTTCCCTGAGCTGCCATTGCATTCAAATAAACATCTTAGCTCCTAATTAAGCTCCATCACCATTCGCCAGATAATAAGCTGAAACAAACGGTTTCAATAATTATATTTGGATTCCATTAGTTGTATCCAAATTAATAATACAACTAATACAAAAGCATCCTTAGTTCTAACGACACCATATAAATATATCAATGGAACAACTGATTAAACTTGGTTAAATTATCGATCTATGTGTGTGTACGTATATAATGAATAATGCCAATCATGTCTAGTTATGTATATTTTGATTGAATTTGATGTTGCATGAAATTTAGTTACGGAAATGGACATTAGTACATGTATCTATTACAAGGGAATAATTGAATCCCATCCAAATGGACATGTTTCATATAGAATTCTAACTAGCATGTCTATGTGGGAATACTATACATGTAGAATTGGATACAACCGCGCGAGCGATGTACCTCTGAAATTATATCTTTAATTAACTTCATGTAATTATTCCTTGATACCTCCTGCTTCTTAATTATAAAGCGTTGACATTTAAATTAAAAAAGATACACGATTTTGCAATGTCATCTCTAGCTTGTAATTATATAGTCATATACGTACATGAACACATTTCCTTGATCTCTCAATAATGGGCTGGGCACGGTCCCAGACCGGCACCACTTTGACCGGGACCGGCAATCTTACTCCGGGCCGGCTGCCGGTTTTTCCGGGCTTTCCGTTCCTCACTACAACTTTGTCTTTGGCCATTCCGGCGCCGGCAACGACTAGGCTACAAGGATGATGCTGTTGATTTCGAAAATCAGGTACTGGATCCGGAACGAGGACTGCGTTAATTTCAAAAATCAGGGAGAGGAGATTGAAGTAGAGGAGACTGTTCATCTTACACACACAACTGATACAAGTTCCAAACTTTACACTAAAACTTACCTTCAAATTAAACTAAAGAGACAAAAAATGGAGCAAACCCAGTTGGCGGCTTCGGCAGCGGCGTCAGATGCTGGAATCCGGGATACAACGTCGGCGAGCGATTATTCATGACGGGGCCGGTGTGCCGCTTGGCGAGGAAGATGGAATTACCGAATTGGATGGAGATGGAGAGAGGCGGTGAGAGAGGAGGTCGGGGTTGTGATGGAGAGGGAGACTGGGAATGGTGGGGAGTGGAAGAGAACAAGATATGAATTGATAATTGGAGAAGGAGACGAGAAACAGAAGAAGAGAGAAGAGAGCTCTAAGCTAATTGATAAAGATCAATTGCTAATTGATCAAAGATCTTCTAATGGTTTATTGATACATATGTCATTAGAAGATCAGCATGACATATCTAATTGATCAAATATCAATTGCTTAGAGCTCTTTGTTTATCGATACATCTCGTATATGCTCTTCAAGAGCTCTAAGCAATTCATTACTTTGCGAAAGTTAAAATATGTAGCAACATAATCCGAATTCAGTTTTGTAGTCCAATCATAATACTCATTGAGGCAATTTTGATCACGTTAACTATAACAGAATGAGTATATATGAGCTAGCTTTAGACTATTGATTGCATGAGTTAACTTTAGTTTAACAACCCAGCATAACGAGATATGCTCGCCTTTGGGCCTCCCCCTCATGGCTTTCTTCTTGGGCTCCAACCCAAGACACGTCTCACTAATGGGAGTTGTGTTTGATTGCATGAATAAAGCACATTAAGTCATTTCCTTAGGCGATGAGGAATCTCACATTCAGACTCTCTCAAGTATTCATGGATCTATTTACGTTCGAATCATTCATGTACTTTGATCCTTTAAGGATTTGATAATGATACGCTTATAATGATGCTTTACTTTTGGGATTTTGCTTTTAGCAAAGTCTTTTAAGATCCTCATAATATACAATAACAACTGTCGTAAGTCTCTTATCAATAACTATATATAACACTGTACTTACAGAAAATTGTCACGTATAAGGAAAAATATTCGTAATCCCCATTGTCTCTTGTAGACATTGTGCCATAGTGATTTATTTTCACTGTGATTGATACCCTTTTGTATCATGTAGGGTTAAAGGTCTAAGTATCTTATCACGTTTCATATATTCAGTTTCATTGGAATTGCCTCTATCCAATTTGGCCAATAATATGTTTTGTCGACATTCATAATGAAACGTGGTATTGTATCATACAGTCCTTAATGGTCTTTGGTAGCTACCATATGTAAATTTTCATCGATGATCATCATTCATAGATCCCACACATTCTTATATGCATGCATTAGCTACTATGAGCTTATTGATATTGGGTACCCATGCTACTTCTGGGGCAAATATTGTCACTTCTAAAACATCTCTCATAGATGAATTATATCTAGCGAACGTGGATCTATATTCATAATATCATTAAACATTATAGGACCTGTATAATCTTTCATTTTCAGGAGCTTAAAACTTTAGACCTGGTGGATACATTCCACTCAAATTCACGTCATTATTCAAATGACAGTAGTCTTTTCTCTCTCTCTAACGGCTGGAAGACTGTCTTATTATGACCATGCATAAAAATGCGTTTAAATGTCTATCACTTCTTTTCGAGTGAAGATGTTCATTAGCTGGTGGCGAACCTAAACCAAGTTAAAGGTCAAAAACATTAAATTCATGAGTATCAACCATATTGATGTATTGTTGTATCACCAAAATATCATCCTCTGATGGTGTACTTTTAATCTTTGTATGTGTAATATTGTAGCTGTCATATTAGGAACTCGGACATTTTTAATGACATTCTCGTCAGGAAGACCATGTCACATTCCTTCCACAAATTAAATGGGGTCAAGGTTGTTTTGTTAATATGGTTAGTCTCATAGACTTTAACCCAAGCAAATGTTTTTACGCTAACATATAGTTTTGTCATCACTAGCTTTAATAAATCACTAGGTGAGATATTTATCCAGCTCAAAATAAAACGGTAGGTAAATATCTTACAACAATTCATGTCGTTCTTCAAGAACAATTTTTCTCCCCCTCAAAACAAGAGGAGTGTCCAAGCCTAGGAGTGTCTCATTAAGGTGACAAACCAAAATAGATATGCGGCAAATGAACAATTTGCTTAGAGTAGCGTTAGCTAGCGGTCATCAAGATTTGTTACTGATTCCAAGTAACACTTTATGTAAAATATGACGTAACTAGCCATGTCAAAATAAGGTATATTTTGTTCAATGAACTTTTGGTTCATGACATTATGTTACTTTTCTGTAGAATTTGACATGTAATAGGCCGCATAACGAGATACGGTGTGCTTTGGACCTCGTCTCACAATTTTGTTCTTGGGTTGCAACCCAAAATGCATCACAATATGGGGAAGTATGTTTGCAACATGTTAGACACATCTCCTACCCTCTCTTGGGTGAGGTGGGATCTCACATCACAGTATGTGTTATATATTCTAGAGACATACTGGGGGCACTTAATATAAAGAGGGGATATATAATATGTGCTCTTCCGGAGCCATCATTCATATATGTAATTTAAGCTTCAGGCTCGATTTTATAATGTTAGAACTATAGGTTCTTAGAATGTTAACTTCAAGTTAAGTGTTTCTCGAAACATCAGGCTCAAGTGAAACTTTTAATTCATTGATATATTATACTTAAAATTTTGGGTTTGAGTTTCTACTGTTAGAACCCCGGTAACTCTTATGAAATTTTGAAAAATATTTCACTCGAAATTTATATGTTCGAGATATAGGACTGTTAGCCCTTATGAGTAACAATAAAGTTTAGAAGAGGAAAATAATTAACAAACTCTAAAATGGTAAGGAACAAGTATAAATAAAATGTGACAATGGAAACTTCTGGTTCCATAAAAAGTGCAAGAACTTCTGGTCTAGTTACCTTCACGAATATGATAATCTTGTTTCTCTCCTCTAATTTCACAATAACATTGCATCAAAATAAAGAGGAGCTTCAGACCCTCATATAATTAGGGATCACAAGATGTGGTTTCGATGATCATTTAACTATGAGGAACTTCTGGCCCTCATTAATTGCATAAGCTTTGGGAAACTTCATATCACAATTTTCATTTCATTAGATCATTCTTAAGGAACTTTAGGCCTCTATAGTTCAATCAAGAGACATCACGTCTCGATCTATGAACATAAAATTCACAAATAGATAATGATATTGCATAAGAGGGTGTAATTATCATCTTTCATTGAGAACAATCTTGACAAGGGTTGTCGCTTGACAAAATTATATTTTTTGTCAATAATGGATGACCATTGGAATTTGCAAGTAGTCTACACATCATTGTAGATACGGTGTGACATAAATAGTCATGTCAAAGCATAAATGTATTGTTGTCCTTGAACTTCTGGTTCATGGCATATTACAGCTGAATAGACTTAAATGCTGGTGTAATATAAATCAGATGATAGGCCAAACAAACTTTTCAATATGCGCCTTTGGCTGCATATATTGAAATTAATGTAAAGATATTTCACATTCATGTCATTTGTGGCCTTTCTATGAAATCCATTCAAACAAATATCCTTAAAGCTTAGGAAATTCCTTCTTGGTCTAGGAGATTACAAGGACTATTTAATAGACAATTGTGTTTCATTTGAAAGACTAATGTGAGCTCTTCCGGAGCCTTCAACCAAATTTGGCAGTTCCAGATATGGTGGTCACATTAGTTTAAGAAGGCACTAAGATTGAGAAATATTTTCGATCACGGAGGATTGTATGTGTGGTGGCATTGTCCGCAAGACAAATATCTTCTCCATTTATAAGTTGAGCGTGTTCATGATCTTTTTTCATACCTTCATAATAAAATGAAAATAGATAAGCAACAATGAATATATTATCGCAGCAAATGAAATTAAACGTAATAATACGATAACTATCATCAATGAATAGGCACAGAATAAATATATATAACTATTTGTATATATATATAATTTGTAGACATATTTATGACTTAAATGCTTATTAAGTGGTGAGTGGTCAAAAATTACCTTTGATTGTCAAATTTATGACTTTAACAGTATTTGGAAGGTAAAGTAATCAACTAACCATAATCGCTCATAATAATGACCTCAAAATTAGTCATGTTAACTGTCAAAGAATTTGAAACGGTTGCATCATTAATTCAATATGTACTAATTGCAATAATAAACATATTAATCATATGGAAATGTGTGTCACATATTAAGCATATTAAATATATTTAATTGTATTTATTATAGAATTCTAAACAAACGGTTGATCAACATTATACGAAAAGAAAAATGCATATGTATCAATTGTACATAATCTTGTTATGTTATTAAACATAACATAATATATATCATGTGAAACAATGGATGACAGATATATGAGAATCCAATTTTTACATAGTGTGGTTACTATAGCCATATCATGTTACATATCAGAAAACGCAAACGCATCCATTCATTGATTTTGGTAGAACAATGATTCTCAATGTCGCATATTGAACATGTGTTCAAAAGTTCCATAAAACTATCCAGAGAAATGCATGAAATTGCACCATGATATTGCAAAACTCATCCAAACAAATGGGAATAAGAATCATAGATTATTTATTTAAATCAATAATATACAAACCACCTATAATCTTATAGATCATGGTTGATGGTCTTAAGCAATAATTTTGCATCATAGACCACATCGATCATCATGGATCCAATTATGCTATTTAGAATTTCATGTTCATAAGAAAAAAATATCAATATCGAAACTTCAGGTTCGAATCTTGTGAACAATGGATCACATATACATGCACAAAACTTCAGGTTTATACAAACAATTAGAATTGCAAGTCTACCATAATATTTGAACTTCGGGTTCATAATTTCGAAACTGCAGGTTCGAGTATTATTGGTGAAACTTCAGGCTCACTAATATAAGCAATTGTAATCATGAAATTGAGTGATATAAACAAATTAAAGTATATATGTAGACAAGATATAATTAAAATTGAAGTGAACTCATAGATCGTGAGTATGGATAATAAGCAACAAAAGTTGCACCAACATCTCATAGATCGTCATGGAGTTCATAGAACGAATGAGCGAAATCGTGCTGATAACGTGTTATAAACTAAAAATGAGATAGAGAGAAAAGAGAAGAACAAAATGAAAGGAGAGGAAGAAGTAGCATCTTATTATGTCTCATATGCCTCTTTTATATAGAGGTAGGGATTACAAGATAAGTCTCTATACTATTAAGATATTGCATATAAGTCCTCGAAAAATAAATGGACAGACACTTGATTGTTAATATTTACAACACAAAAGCTTAATAAGAGAGAATATGCATATGTATATTCTTTGTCTAGTTGAATGGAATCAGCTAGCCTTGTATGTACCATGCAATGATGCAATTAATCGATCTGATCATTGATTAACAGCTAATTATCTGACGTAATCAACAAGCATATAGCCCTAATCAACAATGGTGTGTAGTCTAATTACCCAAAAAAAAACAATGGTGCAATCGGGTCTACTTTGCGTTGGGAGGGGTATGTGGGTTGTGCCTTGTGGCCCACTCGTTCTCTCTCTTCAAATGGTCCTATTTTGGAAAAACCCAATAATTCCTCTCTCTATCTCTCTTCTCATCGATGAAAGGTACACCGTTTTGAGGTCTTTGGCCTCAATTATTGAGAGTTGAGTTGCTACTAGGTTTTGAAAGGTTAATTTGCTTTTTAGTGATTCATATATCGGCTTTTTGGGTAGTTTTTGCTAGAAACCATGGTTTATTGAATTGAAATGAACAAAGGTAGAAAAGTATAACGCATAGGAGAGACGAAGGCTACATCTTGTATTACTTGATATCATGAACAATGTACATAGCATAGTATTTATAGGGTAGGGTTTATAGAAAATGTCCTTATACACACTTTCATCACAATACACAAATGTAGAACACTGACCAAGATAACATCCTAAAATCAAAACTCAATATTCTGATATCAACTTCTAACTTCCATTGTGATGCAGGACGAGATTTTAGTCAAATTCAGCAAAGAATCTCGAAACGAAAGAAACGTCGTCACATTAAGAAGAATGATTTGAATATTGAAAATTGGTATTCAAATAGACTTCTTAATGATGGGGTTAACCGTAAATTATTCTTTTGGTTATATCGGGATTCTCGAACAAAAAGACAAATTCTGGATTTTGTATCGGATTGGAGCAGATTTTGGCCAGAACGTTCGTTTGGAACACATGATACCTTTCCGGATTGGGAACGACGAGATCTACAAGACTCACTTTAGTGAGCCCCGTCAAATTTAGGCTAAAAGATGTCGGTTTGATATTCCGATTCGACATTTAATATTATTATAAGATTTCCTAGCTCTATTATAAATAGGATTTAGTCAAGAGTTAGAACCTATATAAAGACACCCTCTATGTTGTATTAGATTCAACTACTATTCAATCAATCAATCAAACTTCAGAGTTTTCTCTTATTTTCTTGTTTAATTCCAGAGTTTTATCTATGAGTTTACGCTTGTAAGCTCTCCATTGTTTCTATGGTTTAGTGTTTGTTAGCCCCCCATATTGACTTCGGCTAAAAGAGGAGAGAGCTTGCTTGAATGATTCAATTTTCACATGATAGCAATGGTAGAGGTGCAGCAATATGAGAACAACTCCAGCATCATAGCAGCAAACAATGAAAAACTGAAAATTCAAATCTGAAAACTGCATATTTCTTCAATCATAAACTAAATCTTGAAAAGCTGCATATGCTGCCATAAGAATAACTTGAAGCTTGTTTAACTTTTATATCTGACACTTGCACTCTACCAGCAACCATATAAAGCTTCTTGCTCAAACAATAGAAGAGTTGTCAGAATACACAATTTCATAGGTACATATATAGAACCAGCAACCCAAATACTTGATCGCAGCAACTCAATAACTCTTCATTACTTCCACTTAGAACAATATACATCACCAAACACAGGAGCATCAATATGACCACAGAAGTAGGCACAACAAATTCCATAGCAAATTCCTCATCAAATATGGAAACCTTCTCCAAACTTAACACAACCAACACATAGGGCCATAAAACCAATTTATGATCCAACTTGCCAAGCCAATTCACCAGACCAAAACAGAAAATATAAAACTGCTTCATCACCTCTCTTTTTTTTTTTTTTTTGGGTTGATGGCAAACACAAAGTTTGACATAAAATAAAAATGGCTAACTGATGATACTGACAAAGCAAATTAAACCAGAAATCAATTCCACAAATCCAGTGACAGGGATGGAAAATTGGGAAGATATTACCAATTCTGTTGAAAAATCTTATGCTAACTGAGTTGGGTGCATTAGAGATTGATAAGCCAAAACACAAGTCGAAAGATATCAGAGAGTGATACTGAAGCAACCATTGGCATATGAAGCACATAGAAACTTCCAAATATCAGAGTAATCAGAAACTACTTCACCAAATTCAGACATGTACGTACTGCACACTAGAGCTAGAGAACCAATCCATAATCCAAATTATCATGCCACAATCACCGGTCCAAAAAACAATCCAAAATTCTTCAACTTCAACTTTGATAAAAATAAAAACTGGAAAACTGATAATCGGAGCACAAAATCTGCGACCATAAAGAGATTCCACAATTCAAGTGAAAGTGGTGACTAAATCTGAAAAGAGATTACCAATTTTTCTGTAATTGGAGCAATCAATATGAGAATCACCCAAACTAGGAGAATACCCAAGCACTAATCTGAATCCAAACACCATCGTCTTCTTCCTTTACTCTATTAGTGGAAACACAAAGCATCAATCCATATTTGGGAATATAGAAGCAGGACCACGACATCATACCCTCATACGCCCACGTGACGTCATGCCCGTAGCGATGACGGAAGACCGACCCGCGCCGAAGAATCGACACCGCCGCCGGGAATTGAAATATGCAATGATGACGAAAACAGAGGGTTGGGCATCAAGTAGAGAAGAAAAACGAGGACATGGCTCAAGTAAGGATAAGAACAAAGGACGATCACATCAGAAAAAGAACGTCGTCTCCCCGTCGGAGACAACCATAAGCTCGGATTTGATAAGATTGGGCAAGACCACGTGACATCTAGAGGTTAGGGTTTTTGATTTGGAGGAAATTGAAAGAACTGAAAATGAAATCTAGATGGATAAATGCGGAAGCAAAAACTCTCGTAAGCACATAGCCACAGATTGTGACCATGGCTCTGATACCATGCTAGAATTTATGGTTTATTGAATTGAAATGAACAAAAGTAGAAAAGTAGAACGCAGAGGAGAGATAAAGGTTACATCTTGTATTACCATATTAGGGTCATTTTGAACAGAGGTTGCTAGATTTGCTTGAATGACTTGTTTTCCTCTTTATACCCCTTCTGAGTTCAAAGACTGGGCCTAAAGCTTCAAAGCTTTATGCGTGTTTTCCCCAGGATCTCTCATGCAGTAATATTGGCTTGCTGCGAGGATAATAGCCTACTACGGTGACATGTTGCTTGTGATCTAGAGGCATGAACGTGATATGGTTTTGATTGCACAATAGATGAATGAACAAAATACATAAAAGAGCTTGCAAGATGGCATGAGGCGTGGAAGCTAGAAGCACATGAGTTGTAGAAGATGAGAACTGGCTATGGCTAAAAGGTTTGCTGCGGGGTAATCTATTGCAGTGAGCAGAAAAAAGATCTGGTGGTGTTTGATGGGTTTGAGGGTGTATAGAGCTTGAGAATGGTTTTGGATTGGAGGCTAGGGATGTTTGGCTTGATGCTTGAGGTTTGCTTATGTGATCTAGGATGTATTGCTTGGGGTTGTATGTTCTGCTGCCTGAGTTGTCCCCCCCCCTTGCAGCAACTAAAGTCTTTATTTATAGGCTGGAGGGGGTGAGGCTAATTCACAGGTGAATGAGATAAAACCATTGGATATGGAAGAGAACTACAATTTTAAAGCCAAATTGACAAATCATGGTGTTAACCACATGATTTAAGGGATGTGTTGCATGAAGTGTATAATTGGGGTAGCAGCCTAGCAGGTCTTGGGAATGGCTGCTGTGGAGTTGAATTGATAAGAGGGGAAGTCAGGAAAAAGTGATTAGCTCATAGGGAGGAGTTGTTTGTCACCTTTGGAAATAGGGATAACTTGTGCAAGTGGACTGAGAATATATAGATAATAGAAGAAATTGACTGAGGCTTTGTGTCTGGTGTAGAAGACGAGGAATAGCTACAGGGTAAAAGCAAGGATGATGGAGACTTGTGCTTGACGTGGAGGACAAGATTACTGCGGGGTAATTGGATAACTAGGGATAACTATTGCGGTGAAAATATTAGGCTATATTTGGTCTTATGGGTTTGGGTTCTTATCTTTGCATGCCCGTTAAACAATTTAGGTTGTTGGGTTTGGATTTTGGTCCCAAGTCCAAAATCGCCAACAACCGAAATCGAGAATGAGCCTCATGTACTTCCGTTACCTTCCACACCACACCCAAACTTGTAAGCCCCATGGTTGTGGCTTGGGTCCACATGTGTGGCATAAATATTCGAATAAATATGTAACTTTTGTATTTCGACATATTTATTCGAATGTGATTTGCATGTGTATTTCTTTATTGAGCTTGGTGTTTGAGCCAGAGGGCATTTTTGTCCATGTAATAATACTTTACTGGACTGTAAAATGTCCATGTAAATATTAGTTACGTTCTTGGTCCACGTCGCAACCGGCGAGCCCAAATTCTTTGGTTTACAAGTAATGGCCCGCCAGTGAGGCCACGCGAGTTGAATTACACAATTTGCGTGCGGAATGGATCACGCGAGCTGAATTATACAGTCCGCGCGCGAAATGGACTTTGCGCGGAATACAGATCTCGCACACGGAATGACTTCGCGTGTAGGCAAGGCGGAGTGATACTTCGCGTAAGAGCGGAGTACATCGAGGCGAGCTGGCGAACTGGCTCGCGTGGGAAACTTCGCAAAGAAGCCACAGGCGAAGTCTGCGTACACCACACTAATCGTTAAAGACTCTCACCAGTTTTTGACATGCTTTGGGCCAATCTCTGCGGCCCTTATTAATTAAAAAGTCTTCTTTTGGCTCGCGAGTTAGAAAAGCCCGCAAGATGGTTTGAATCCGCGGCCCGAGCGGGTTAGCGATGTCCTTGTGGAATATTGATTTTTTGGGTATCAACAACCTGATATCATGAACAGTGTACATAGCATAGTATTTATAGGGTAGGGTTTATAGCAAATGTTCTAAATACCCTTATACACTTAACAGGGGTTCACATCTAAAATTAATTGGCAATGGGTGGAGTGGCCCAAACGCTTATAAACCCATATGCAAGGTCTCATATTCCCGATGTGGGATAGATATCTCAACATGCCCCCGTACGTGTAGCGAATTTTCAAATCTAACACGTGGATAACATTTAGGGTGACGTGGAGTTCGTGTGACCGTTACGCATTAACATGTGAACATGGGTGACCCGCTTTGATACCATGATAAAGTAGTTTGAGGTTCACATCCAAAACCAATTGGCAATGGGTGGAGTGGCCCAAACCCTTATAAATCCACCAGCAAAGTCTCATATTCCCGATGTAGGATAGATATCTCAACAGTTTTGAAGTTGTTTTTCAATTTTTAGATGTAGGTTTGATTTAGCATCTAGCTATGTGCTTGTATGATCTTCGGACTATTCATACTTGATCGTTTTGGTCATCATGATCTTTGATCAATAAACTTATCTCCTTCCTCTGAACAAAAAAAAAATCAATAAGCATTTAGCACGCTAGTTAATTAGGTTTAACAATAGTATGTCCATTTTATATGAATTGAAATTTGTTTAGTCCTTCTGGTTTGAAGTCGACATCTGTTTAGTCTTTCTGGTTTTATTTTAGTCTGAATAGTCCTTAAAGTCACGATTTTTCATCTAAATAGTCTTTCCGTCAATTTTCTCAGTTAAATTGCTGACGTGGCTTTTAATTGAGAAAATTGTCAGAATAACTATTTGGATGAAAAATCGTGACTTTAAGGACTATTCAAATTAAAATAAAACCATAAGGACTATTTGGATGAAAAATCGGGACTTTAAGAATTATTCAGATTAAAATAAAACCATAAGGACTAAACAAATGTCGACTTCAAAACAAAAGGATTATACAGTATTTTACCCATTTTCTATATATATACAATGATCTTAATTACTGCATGCAAACGGCACTTACGATAAGAAGTTTAATTTTATCTTTCATTTTTCCATGAGACCGTACGCGAGATTGCATACCTTCTATCTTTCAGTTTATATATATATATATAGGAAAATGACATATAAACTGAAAGCGTACGTGTAGCAATACTTCTTCATGTTCATCACTAATCAGCAATCGAATACCTCAATACCTAATTCTGCACAATTATCAATCTTTCCATCTGCTTGTATTTATGTAGCTAGCATGGCATTGTTTTTTTTTTTTTTTTTTTTTGTTTGACAAGTAGTAACCAACTTTATTCAAGCTGCAAATATTACACCCGAGGCACAAACCTCACAAGGGTTACAGAGAAAGCCCAAAATAGACAACCAACACAAAGAAACAGAGATCTACGACATTCGACACGGAGGAAGATGTCACCGTACCAACGCAAGGAAGCAGCCGAACAACCAAATCGAAAGCATAGAAGAGAGACCATGCAAGTTCCAAAATTCCAACCATCAAATTCCCAGAAATTAAAACAGCCATCACCTCGACCATAACAGACCAAACCTGCCAAGAACAGAGAATCCATAACATCGCGACCATGGCGAAGAGGATAGGTGAAATCCCGTGAAGGAAAGAAACAGGCACCAGGAGGTACACAGCTTCTTGAAGCATCACCCTATGCAATAATGAGCAGACCTCATTTTGAGAAGCACCTGCAAGAACAGATGCGCAACTGTTCGATCTCCAAAAGAGAGGAACGAGTTGGGACCGATCAGATTCAAAAGAATCCGACCGGGGAGGATCGCCGATCATGGCAGAAGAGAACCCATCAAGGAAAAGACGATGGAAGTAGTAATAACCGGAGAATCGATGCTCTGGAACCATCAAAACCAACAAGGCCCAAGACGGAGACAAGCTCCGAGAGGCGCCGCTCGAAACGGCTGGGAGAGTAAAGAAAATACAGCCGAAAAGCATACAAACAACCCTCAAGAAGAGGGAACATTGGAGTTTCATCACTCCCCCAACTCCCAAGCCATAAATCTAGATCGGGCAAGGGAGAGGAAGAGAGGAAGAAACCCAGACGGGTGGGTTTGGAAGAGAGAAGACAGAGAAAATTTTTTAGAGAGAGAAAAGAAAGGAACATCCCAAATTCGGCATGGCATTGTTACAATAGCTATTTCTGCAGACTTAACTGCTAATTGCTACAATAGTGTGTTATTCAAGCACTTCCGGCCATCAGAAGAGTTGCTACCCAGGTCATCTTTCGTGAACCTCAGAAATTCTAATGATGAAAAAAATATTTCTCTGTAAGTGGTATATGTATCACACCCAAAACTGTTTTTGCACAACACTCCTCGTTATCAACACATGCTCTATCGATCGTGTGGCGAATTTTATTCAAGGCACACATATGTGGACTACATAACTTGCTACATAACTAGGCTGAAGTTCAATTTAGCATTTCATCCAAAAAAGGCTAGTACGTATATTTGAGGAGATATTCCCTCTTATCTAGTTTCCAAAAAGTTGAATACTCAACTTATATGTAATGTGGGATATAATGTACATGACGATCTGATCCGTAAGTTCCTAGCTAATGAGATGATTTTTTGTCAGATAATACAGGTTGCAACATGCACCAATTCTGCTTGACAAAACTATCAGCTTCACCAGTGAGAAGATATATAGACGTCTCCAATTGAATTCTGTTAGGGGATTTGAATCATTCCATATCAGTTCCGCAGTACACAAAACTTTAATTCTTACAACATACCAAGAGTAAAACAATTACCAAACATACAATCAATGAGTTCAATCCTTGCATTTGTTCTTTGCATTCAACAGAATCCTCTTCTCTATGATCGAGCTTGACCTACTGTTTGAAGTTCAATCTTCCATGCATAATGTTCAAGCTCCAGCTAACCAAGTATCAAGCACGGAACCAGGGGTGGGCTGGGGTTTGATGCAGCCCACCTCATTTTTTTGGCAAGAAAAATTTCAGTACATGTTAGCACACCATCGCTCAAAATACAAAATTGCTCTTGCCTGTACTTTGCCTCTCATCTTTTGTCTCTCTCTAATCTCCATATGCTTTGCAAACTCTTCTTCTTTCTGGGAACTTCCCTTGATTATGAATTAGGTGGGCTGTACTCCCAGTGAGAAGTGCCCAAGCCTTAATCCATTGATTAAACAATGCCAGGTATTGTTTCTATTTCTGAGCTAATAGAAAATTTGTTGACGAATTGAGATTATGAATTAGGTTATGTTATTTGGAGCTTTTTTGACGAATTGAGATTATGAATTATGTTATATTTCTCTTTAATCTGTAATATTTCAGAATTAACAATTCAAGTGTTGATTGTGGAAACTTGGAATGTAAGGGAATTACCAGTGTGCTTTCACATGACGTTTTGAGTTTGTGGTCTCATTACTACTGTTTTCCAATCGGATGTATTATGTATGGCAATATGGTTTTATCTATGAAGAAATATATTTGCAGTTTCATCAAACAAACAAAAATATTCAAGTGTTGGCTTAGAATTTTCACTGTCATTTAGCATATTTCTTCTGTATGCAGGAAATAGCTCTAAAATGCTTGTTTTTTTGCATGAAATATATATTTTGTTCTGCTGTTATGCTTTAAGAAAAAATACTGATATAGAATATTAAAAACAGATTGGGCATCAGGGATTCAGGACAGGGTTTGACAAAGCTAAATTGAAATTGGGCAGGAATTTTGTTTGCAAATGTTTTCATTCTTAGTTCCGTCCCTGTCAAGTATGTAGAATTTTAAAGCTACTTATGAGTCTTATGACAAAACACGTTGCCGCGTGCTTCACAAGGGAACAGGGAACTGACTGGAGGAGATGAACTTCTGGGTTCTGAAAAGCCATATATGGATTGCGTATCAGTTGATAATTTAATAAATACGTGCATCAAAGTTATTCAGTGGAATAGTTGCAGGCATTACAGCTATACATGCATGATCGATCTAATCATAGTCTCTACCATATCCTAATTAAACTACGTATATACTCACTAGAATTGGTCCATCCATCCATACAAATATACAGAAGGAAGCAGTTTCGGTCATATTGCATGATATGAATGACTTGGTCAATTATATATGAAGAAATGGCTAGAAATTGACAACTGGACAAATTCATTTCACTTATAAAAACTGAAGCGTTTGATCTCCATCATCCTTCAGCAACTGGAAAAGAAAAAGAAAGAAAGTTAGGTCATCATGGCTGCTCTTCGATTCTCTGCCCTACTGTTCTTCATTGCTTTTGTAGCTACAACCAGTTTGATACCAACTTCTGCAAAACTAACCGCGAACTTTTACAACAAAGTGTGTCCTCAAGCACTTCCGACCATCAGAAGAGTTGTCAAGCAGGCCATTCATCGTGAGCCTCGCATCGGAGCGTCTCTACTACGTTTGCATTTCCATGATTGCTTTGTAAATGTAAGCTAAGCCATTGCATGCATTAATGCACTATATCAACTCAGAAGTTTAAAATTTCATCTTCAAATTGCATGCGCGTAGTATAGTACTATTCCTTTAACTTAAATCACATAGAGAAACAATGCAGAGTTGAGATTCATGTATTTCTCAAAAACTTAGTAGTGCAACTTAGTAATGTGAATAATCATCATGAACTCATCTGATTTTGGGATATCTGTAATACTTGAATATATATAGGGCTGCGATGGATCAATTCTACTTGACGACGCTGCCAAGTTCACAGGGGAGAAGACAGCTCTCCCAAATGCGAATTCAGTCAGGGGATTCAATGTGATCGATGATATTAAAAAGGCGGTGAACAAAGCTTGCAAGAGAAATGTGGTCTCATGTGCCGATATATTAGCTGTTGCTGCTCGTGATTCTGTAAACATTGTAAGTGCAGGCGTTTTCTCTAGTTTTGGATAATGACTTATCTATTGTCTATCAATTAGAAAACTTAATCTTATATTTGTAATTTATTTGTGTGTTTATAGCTACAAGGCCCTCAATACGAAGTACTATTAGGTAGAAGGGATGCAAGAAATGCAAGCCTAAACGATGCCAACAGAAACCTTCCTCCCCCATTTTTCAGCTTCGCACAGCTTCTCTCCAACTTCCAATCTCATGGTCTTAACCTCAAGGACTTGGTTGTCCTCTCAGCTGCTCACACCATTGGACAAGCTCGGTGCACCACCTTCAAACAAAGGATCTACAATGACACCAACATAGACCCCAAGTTTGCGGCCTTTGCTAAAAAGAATTGCCCATCAAGTGGTGGAGATGACAACATAGAGCCACTCGATGCAACTCCGAGGAGATTCGATACTGTGTACTTCAAATCTTTGTTGAAAAACAAGGGTCTCCTTCATTCTGATCAAGAGCTGTTTAAGGGAAATGGCAGTGCAAGTGATAAGCTGGTGCAGCATTACAGTAGTCACTCGTCTGCTTTCGGGAAAGACTTTTCGAAATCGATGATCAAGATGGGAAACATGAAGCCTCTTACTGGGACTGCTGGGGAAGTAAGACTCAATTGCAGGAAAATCAATTAACAATAATAGGAGAGATTCTGAAAAACAAGCTGTTTGACTATCCCACGTTCATGATTTGGACAACCTTTCATATATATTTTGTTTTGTGTGCCTCATTATATCTGTAAACTAGATAGTTTTGTTGTTTTGAGACGTGATTTGTGGTTCATGATTTAGTTTCCAAGTGTTCAATATATAATTTATATATGAAATGCGCTACAACAAACTGTTTGGTTGAATACTTTGAGTTTTCTTTAATGATTGTTATATAGCAATTAGCACATGCAGACTTCACGGATGCATTTCAGTTCTTCTCATATTTTTTGTGAAACTAATCAGGCAGCAGATGCTCTTGTTAACTTCGGCATTTTTTCAAATTGTTTGATTTTGTGAGATTTGCCTCCTCACTTCATTCTATCTCATTGCAGTAGAGATTATATTTTGTTTCTGATAGTTTAGTTTATTATTAGATATTGGTTTTTATTTATCTGTCTGTTAAATCTTAGTATCATTTGGGTAACTTTTTTTTATTAAGGAGCTAGGCTTTATGTCCCCTCCTTACTTTTGTATTCTTTTATTTTTTCTTTTAAATAAAACTCAATAAAAGTTCGGGCATTAGCCCGTCCTCGTCCTCTGTTCATAAAAAAAAAAAAACACCTGCAGACGATTTCTTCCAAGCTCGTTTACACATCTGGTCGGGGAATCCCCGTTTTATCCTTTTTGCTTGAACGGAAATTAAGTTGACTTCAATGTATCAATAGCCGAAAATAGGTTAGGGCTTACAAAATCTTACATATGAAGCCGGTAAGAAAATCCTGACAACCTATCTATTCTAAAGCTAGCACCACTATTACAGTAAATGAAAGCTTAGTTTGAGCAAGCTACAAGTTAAAAAGAAAACCTCGACCCCAATGAAAAAATTCAACTACATAATCCTTGTGTACCAATCAGGCAATTGTGACGCAAACTCTAAGCATTAGAAATTGTATAGTCGTGTATCACATGCGAAAGAAAATCAACCATGCATGCATGGGGTGGAGCTCGAACTAGCCTAAGCCTCTTGCAACTGGACCATTAAATTCTTCTTTACCGCGCTCATCAGATTGCTCAGCCTTCTTCTTGCCCATAAGGCAGTTTATTCTTACCGCCGGCCGGACCAGTAAAACCCTCCTCTTGTGGCACCACAACCGGACTCAAGTTCTCCTCATTCGAGCACAGGTTACGCTTACTAACCGCCACATCTGCAGAGGTTAATTTACGCACCCCTGCAGATGGATTCAATATCACTTCCGGTACCTGTTTTGGAAGAGGAGTCCGAAACGTTAGGGTTTGGTCATGTCCGGAACATTAGGGTTTGGCCCTTTTGCTGATTTGTAACAATTGAGAATCCTTATCTACAAATATTTTGTATACATATATATATATACATATATATATATATATATATATATATATATATATATATTTTTTTTTTTTTTGGGTCTGACTTCGTATACATATTTCAATGGACAGATAGATATACGTACTACCAGCTAATTTTTTGAGATTAAATACCGAACCGCGGGAATATGTCAAGGGAGGTCAGATATATTTCATTAAGATTCCATAATATTGTAGTGTAGCTAGCTAGAATATGAAGACAATGATGCACGTAGATAAGGTCTACATGACTACATATATATCTATCTAGCGTTTACATATGTGAAACTTCCTAATTAATTGAACCCTAAATCTCTGAACATGCAAAGTTTGCCTAGTCCGGCCAGTTCTCAGATTAAGGGAGCCAGATGACATATATTAATTATAAGCCAATTGCATGCATTTGACGTACTTTTAGATATGTTGAACTAATGAGTAGGTACAACAACTTAAGTAGAATAGTTTTGTTTGCAACCTAAGTCAAAAATGTCTTATGCTAAACGTCAACTCTGTTCGTTAGGCCTTGGTTTAGTTGAAAATTACATGTTAATTGGTATTTCAAAACCCTAATAATCCACTGTCGGGGAGCTAGCCATGTTAATTTGAACCCCTGATTATACAACTGTCGCAAGTAATTAACGAGGTTAATTGCCTAGCTAGCTAGCTGAGTTATTTAATTACTAGAGATATTAATTGTGACTTCTTTTTATGAAATTCATACCTAACAGGACACCAAGTCGGCATCATCTGCAGCACATATATAGACAACTATTTGTTTATAAACTTATAAGAATGTCGATATTTGACATATTTATTGAAACATACATAAATTAAGAAAAAATAAAGATGAATCAGATTATTGAACTCCAGAAGTTAATCTACATTTCCCTTTCTTTAATCACATACGTATGCAGATACTAGGTCTTGATACGTACGTTCTCACAGAAGTTAATCGTCATTGCTATATATATATATATGGAACCTGGGTCTTCATATTATATTCAACTTAGAAAAATCATGTGTTAACTTCTGAAAATTAACTTAGCTCTTTGTGCGTGGAACAAACTAAGCAATTCGGGTCCTATAAATGGATTTGATCCTTGAACCAATTATGTGTACAGTGGAATAAGTCGACGCATGCATATTATATATACACTGCAATTATATAACTTAATACACCCCCCCACCAGGAATTGATCATCTCTTGGAACTGGTCTATACATATATATATATATATATATATATATATATATATATCATTTCACAAAATTACATCAGCTAATTATTTTATATGAAAAGATATTGATTAAAATGAACAAGGGGCAGGGCAAGTTTCCCTCTATATAAACTCGAACCCCGGCCTTGATGTTCAATGCTCATTCACCACCAATTCGAAGAACTTGCCATGGCTACTTTTCAATCTTTCTTAGTCTGTATCACCGTTTTAGCTGCCATGGTTATAACACCATCATCTGCACAACTAAATGCTGGCTTCTACGACAACGTCTGCCCTCAGGCACTTCCAAAAATCAGAAAAATTGTCCGTCAAGCTGTCAAAGATGAACCGCGTATGGGAGCTTCTCTACTGCGTTTGCACTTCCATGATTGCTTTGTTAACGTAAGTTAACCTCGCAATGAACACTTCATCGTAACAAAACTATTCGATCCACAATTCCTAACCCTATATTATCATAACATGCATGTTAATTCATGTTTGTATACTGTTGTCTATTAATTGCAGGGTTGCGATGGTTCAGTTCTGCTAGATGACACGTCGACCTTCACCGGTGAGAAGACAGCCGTACCAAATGCCGGATCAATCAGAGGATTCGAAGTGATTGACAAGATCAAAGCAGCTGTCGACAAAGCTTGTAAGAAAACTGTTGTCTCATGCGCTGATATATTAGCCGTTGCAGCTCGTGATTCTGTATACCTTGTAAGTGCATGCATTTTTTTCATACCATGCACAATATCATTTCTACTAAGAGAGATCGAATGGAAGCCGAGAAATGGAGAAGTTAATGTTATCTGTGTATGTGTTTCAGCTAGGAGGTCCTTCTTACGAGGTACAACTGGGCAGAAGAGATGCAACAACAGCAAGCGCGAACGATGCGAACAGAAACCTGCCTCCCCCATTTTTCAGCTTCTCACAGCTTCTATCTAGCTTCCAATCTCATGGTCTTGACCTCAAAGACTTAGTTCTCCTCTCAGCTGCTCACACCATTGGACAAGCTCGGTGCACTACCTTCAGAGACAGGATTTACAATGATACCAACATAAACGCCAACTTTGCGGCTTCTGCTAAACAAAACTGCCCACGAACTGGTGGAGATAACAATTTACGGCCACTTGATGCAACCCCGAAGAAATTCGACACAACGTATTTTAGTTCCTTGTTGAAATCAAAGGGCCTCCTTCACTCTGATCAAGAGTTGTTCAAAGGCGATGGAAGTGACAGTGATAAGTTGGTGCAACACTATAGCACAAGCCTATATGACTTTTGGAACGACTTTTCGGTTTCAATGATCAAGATGGGTAATATTAAGCCTCTTACTGGAAATGCTGGTGAAGTAAGAGTCAACTGCAGGAAGATCAACTGATAACATAAACTTATCCTCATTCCTCAGAAAAATAGAGGATCTATCGTCTCTGTGTTCATGATTGTAAAACTATTTTGATTCTTGTCAAAAATAAAAACTTTCTTTGAATTGCAAATTATGAATGTGAATACCCTTTTCTCTTATTCCCTCATTTTTAATCTAGAAGCCAAGATTCCAATTTCATCAACTTATATGATGGATTTAAGGCAAAGGGTTGAGCTAGATAATATTTACTTTTCATTCTACAACATATACGGAATTCGTGTACATCTAGCAAAGTAGAGATTGAAACATGGGAAAAAAGCTATGACGCATTGTTACTTACATTTACACAAAATAGAGTATAAAGTTCATTACAACTTAGGGTGGCAAATAAATATTCTGTTGAAAA
Organism: Fragaria iinumae; assembly: GCA_009720345.1. Classification (NCBI taxonomy): domain Eukaryota; kingdom Viridiplantae; phylum Streptophyta; class Magnoliopsida; order Rosales; family Rosaceae; genus Fragaria; species Fragaria iinumae. Next base: position 35,342,985 of record CM019119.1, read on the forward strand.
AACTAAAATATCCTCACATATATTAACCGGATTATATAACGTCTCTTTCATAACCACCGTGATCTGTGACCTGTTATTGTTAATGTGACTTGTATATACACACCTGTTTTCTGCCAAAAGTTTATCCCTGGAAACGCTTAGCCTTTTCTGTCGGTCGCAGAAAAGCCTCGCAGGAAATTCTAATTTTATGAAACAATTTAGTCTTCCAGAAGTTGACTTGATCTGTGATTGAAATCCTATGATCTATTTAGTTACCAGTCCAATTTTATATCCACCGTTATCTTAGTTTGCAAGGCTTCAGAAACTTGAAAACACTCCACATTTTCTTTTCTTATATGGTGAAGGTACAGTTCCAACTCATTGAATATGATCCCGCAGCTTGACTATGTTAATTTAAGCGTGCGGCTATTTTCACCTCACTAAATGTTCGGTTCACCACATGCTTTATATTTACCTTTAATGTTCCAATTATGTCTTTAAAATTTTGAGAAAATCTGGTTTTTATTTTCTTTCTTTTATTTTCCTCAATCAGATAAAATCAAAAAAAATATATACAAAGATCTCATCAATATATTTGACACAGACTTTCATTTTTCTCAAACCACATCCTATATATGTTCTCCTCGATCTCTTTCTTGATTTCCATCTTTACGATTATGAATATATATATATATATATATAATTAAAATAAGAACAAACAGTCCTACCACATTGTATAACCACCATGTTAAAAATTGAAGTGATTCTCAAATCTGATTTGAAAGATGTAGAAAATTAATTTTTTTTTTCCGATGTAAAGATGTAAATAATCGTTGTTGTTTAGATTTTAGTTTAATATTATATTTTCACAAAAAATCTTGATTATAAAGTTAGTATTGAAATATTTAGTTTAAAATTGAAATGTGGGGTGAAGAAAGTATTTGGTGGGGTGACAATAGCCCCACCCTAATTTAATCAGTAAGACTCCGGTGCTTGCGCAATGTCTGTTATCGGGGAAGAAGAAGACAACGATGAATAAGAGGTCTATTTAGAATCCCACTTCTTGTTCCTCACACAATCTGCAAAAGAAAATTTCTCCCTATGACCATATCCAAGAGGGCAGCACTATTTAGAAAATGAATGGGTGAACAACTACATCATAAGACTAAAACATAATGAAATCCAGGTCAACAACACCATTTACAGACCAAGTCTTGCAGGGAATTTGATGTGAATTCAGATAGAAGATTACTGAGTTAGAACCGAAATCTAAATCCCATAAGAATTTGCAGACGTGGGAAACTTGTTTCTATGGTTCTTGGTTATTCCTACGAAGTTGACATTGCAATTGGACACAAGCAAAAGAGGCAACTACTCCATGGTAATAGTGTTCAAATTGAGTTTCTGATATGCTTATACATTTGACATTTTCCTTCTACTTCCCTTTCATGACATGATGAAAAGTACAGGGCATTTAACTTCTATTTGAGATCTGGATAGGCTAGCTAACCTCCCATGTCGACTGATAATAACTTGAACTGTTGTACTGTTATACAATTTCACCCCCTATACATAATTACATATCACAGATAGGAGTATAATACTAATGAGGAATCAGAAATAACCCCAACTGGAATGTACTTCCATTATAATCGTGTAAGCGGATTGAAAAGGCAACGAATTCAAGGATTGAAAATGCTTTCGAACATACATAGAAATTGATCAGAATTTACATTGCTGAAACAACTTAGCTCACAACTCACAAGTGTGCTCAAGGTTGGTGAATGTTGTGTATAGCTGCAGTGATGCTCTTACAATCAAACTCCATGATCTTCATCCAATTCTCAAAGTCCCCAATTTCCTGCAACACAAACCAAAACTAAACTCATTTCCAACACACACACAAAAAAAAAATCACAACAAAAAAAATTAAAATTAAAATTTGAAGTGCCAACCTTGATGGCAGTGTTGATGGAATTAGTGACGGAGAGCCACTGATCGGTTTGCTTTGTGAATCGGGTAATGGTGGCCGCCAAAGCCCGAATCTCATGCTCGATCCGCTTCTCATTTACGAACGCTTCTTGCACGCCGCCGTTCACCGCCTCCACCATCAGCTCCGCCGCACGCGCCGCCTTCTTGATCGCGTCCTTCTTCGCCCGGTCTGCTTCAATCACACCAATCTAATCAACACTAATCGGAACCCTAATTTCGATCAATTTGGGGAAATATAGTATTGACTGACCTGTGCGTTCGCGGAGCTTGATGGAGTTGTTGTGGTGGTCCTGGACCAATTGGAGCAGAGCGTCTTCGATGCTGCCTGGTTCCGTCTCCGGCGAGAAGGCCGCCGACGACGACGGCACGCCGCCATAAGCTAGCGGAAGAGAAGCTTGGGAGTACATAGCTCAGTCGAAAGTCGAGACTGGACCAAACGGTGTCGTATGAAGGAGTTTAATACGGTTGGTTTATAGGCCGGCCCAGTATGTTAGTTTCAGGCCCGTTTATGGGGATGGGTTTAGATGGGCAATGAGTCGTTGCGGCCCGTTGATTAGTCAGAGGTGGAATATTAGAGAAGAAATTATCTTTGACGTGGTTTGAAATTTTAGAGAATCCAAAGGGGCGGCTAAATTTGACCAAAAAAAAAAAAAAAAAAAAAAGGGGCGGCTAAAGATGGTTTGATTGCTTGAAGTTGAAGGTTTTAATTAGTAGGTTGGTTAGTTAGGGTTTTAGCCCCACTTTAATAATAATTATACTTGATGGGTATATTTTCCAACTTGTTGAATTTAATTCCAAGTGTGCGATTTAAGCATGCAAAAGCTTACTGAAATTTCATGATGAGAAATCGAACTTTTTCAATCGATAGATACATCGTTAAGAGAATGATTGCTTTTTTCGTTGCTTTATGTCTAAAATTTTAAACATCAAATTAAACTGTAATAGTTACGATCTTATTTCAAAGATGTTTTTATGTTTTTAGGTGAAGACGTACCAGAAGACTAATACTTTGAAGCAATTTGGTTTCCATTAGTCTGATCTTGATAATTCAGATCAAGCCGCGAGGGCCATTGCACCTTGTCCAAGTCACGAACCGTGACTCATTGCTGAAATGACCAGTATTATATATTTTGTGAAAACTTTCAAATTAGTGTGAGATATCGATTATATATTTTGCAACACGTACACTTAACCTCCAAGCAGCTAGCGATCTCTATACGATACTCTATGCATTACTTTATTGTTAAGCTGTTGGAGCAGCCTCATCTTTATACTATGTTGAAGAAGAATGAAGATTGAAGTGACTACTAATACGCTCTTTTGAATTTTGACTGATATACTATATATATATATATATATATATATATATATATATATATGATTCACGTGTTTAATTCTCTTACAATAAAGTTTGTTCCATGTACTATAGTAATCCTTCAAGAAGACATGCTAATTCTCTGCAAGAGTGATAAACTTCATTAGCATCAGAGGGCAAATTTTCTAATTTCTGGTTTCTGATTCTGATAAAGTTAATCAAATAATAAACCTCACATGTTAATTTCAGAACAAAACTTCATTCTGGATAAAAAATTTATATTATGAGCCGTGTAAATACACGAGTTAAAAGCTAGTGTATATACATATTGCTAACGTGTGTGGAATATATGTAAATCATTGGCGCCTTCGGTAGTACTAGCTTTCGACAGGTTTGTTTTTATGTATAATATCATTAATATGAAGTGGAGTCAACAGCGAGGGTCTCATCTCAAACAAATGAGCTCGATTTGGATAGAAAAACTACTCGAGAAGAAAGATCGATCTGCAGTACTACTGTTTCTGATTATGCATGGCACACCTAACATTCATTGTTGCTGGATTTGAAACGGAGAATGATCCCTGCTACCTAACTATAACTACAGGGGAACATTCACTGTTGGAGTTAATTTTGAGATTAATTTCTTCTTCTCTGTCTTTGAATTTTCTGAACTTGTCGCTTCATTTACCAACTTTATGACTTTTTGAATCTTATTACAACTCCTATCCAATCAAACCCAGCCACTAATAACGGTATTAATAGAGTATAGTATAATAATATGAAGAATTTTTGGATCCAGGCCACATATGAATATTACTGCAAATGAAAATTGCATGTATTGTAGCTTTACTGATATAATGTCTCTTTCAAACCCTTGCTTATGATAGTTCATAGCTAGCTGGAACCACCAACTATTTACCTATAGTACTCGCGCCCCAGGCCAACCCATAGTAGCCACAGCAATATCATCTAAATAGTAATGCCTAAGTTAGATTTTTAACTTGTATTCAATATTTACAATGTTAATTTTAACAAAAGTTCCAATAGAAAGTTGTATTCAATATGCTCTTAGAGTCCCAATAGAAAGTTAGCTTGTTTAGGTTAGGTTATGAAGGTTTATGTTAATCTAGTTTTATATAATGATCCTTTAATCCATTTTCTAGATCTAGCTATAGCTCTTGTTTCTTAGTTTCTCTATTTGCCTTATAATTATTGCTGGTTTTACCATTCTAAAGGAGCTACAGATTGAATAGGCTGGGGAAAGGGCATCATCATATACAAGTCGAAGAAAAGTCTTCACAGTTACTTGGTCATATTCGTTTTAAAGCAGATGCCCTGGAATATATAGAATAGGGAATAGCTTCAGGCTGGCCAGTGGCGGAGCCAAGCAAATATTCAAAGGGGGCACAATTTTTTTCTATTGCCTCTCATCTTCTATACACATGAATTTACTCGCATGGTTTTTATTCAGTTACGTGATCTCCTCCGTAATTTGATTGCTCTTATAATGTTATGTTTCTACTATCAGTTATAGGACATTCTGGCGCTTCTTCCTCTATTAAAATCCACATTAATTTTTCTTTTACGGTCATCTGTTTCCTAATAATTTTGGTTTCTCATATATATAAAACTTATCTATATGTAAACTCGGTCTTACCTGTATCCACGATTGATGTGCAAGAGAAACACATAAAATCTATCATCTGTAGTAAACTAGTAATCATTGATAGAAAAAAGAAGCTAAATTCTACAAAAATTAAGAAAAATGAATAGAGTTAATATTGAAAGAGATATGCACAGCATAAAACGATGGAAGGGAGTGAGAAAATGCTTTAGAGAGGAAGAAGAGGAGAGAATTATGGAGATAAGGAGAATTAACCAGAAAAGAAGGCTAATCATCATATTGTTCCGATCTGAAGTAGAAGAAGATGTATATCCTTTATTACAGTGGGAGCACAAAGAATGTCAGTGGGTAAATTTCAGTATTCTTCTAGGGGCACGGTCCTCAATTTTCTTTCCCCAGTTTCCCTCATCATCAAGAATTTTTGACAATTCTAGCTAATGTTGAATCGTTCCTCTCTTCGTAATTCTTCTACAACATCGTTCTCCATATTGATAACTTGATTTTACGTTCCATCCACTGCTTTGGCACTACGGCTTTGTTACTATTTGGAGCGAATCTGTTGTGGAAAAAAGCAAGCAAGAGATTGAATTGGTCTCAATCCATTTTCCCTACATGGTTTCTCCATCAAAAACCCTTTAAAGTTTCGAAGACAAAACTGATTGGACCCTTGACAAATTGATCCATGTAATCCATTTGACTGTCCTACTAGTTCATTTAACCTAAACATTTTGGGGCATGCCCTATAATCTTATTCAATCAATCAATTTCATGGTTCTACTTTTAATTAAAACTATACGTAAAAATCAATGGCATGCAATGGAATGTAACACTAGTCTTTTGGATTAGGTAACCTGCCAGTGCCAACCCCTTGCACCCCTTAATCCTGCTTCCTCTATATATACTTCTATTCCATCACCATATTTTCTAACTAAACACACAAATATTCTTCCACTACCGTTATTGGTTTTGACAGCAATGGCTTCGTCTACTAGATTTTCTTTCTGTTCCATACTTGTCATTGTCATGTTGGGTGTTCTTGCTGGTTTCCCAGGGAGATCTTCTGCTCAACTCTCAACGAATTTCTATTCAGGAAGCTGCCCTAAGCTTTTCACCACTGTGAAGTCTGTTGTTCAGTCCGCGATCTCCAACGAAAATCGCATCGGGGCCTCTCTCCTTCGCCTTCATTTCCATGACTGCTTCGTCAATGTAAGTTCTACTAAATTTCTCCCTGGTTAACTGTATGCATGTCTGTTAGTTAAGACGTACGTCTTCAGACTCGATCTTCTCGTGCACAAACTTCTACATAGCTCTAGCCAAATGCTACTTTTATCCACTAATTAAATCCTTGGTTTCTAAAAGTTATAACTAAAATGAAATATAACAAGCGTGTTTTATTAATGTCATGATGCTGAAATATATAGAATCCCTAATAATAATTGACAATTATATGTTTTATGTTAATAACATATGGACGACGATAATGTTATACATTACAGAAACTGATTTTCTTTAGCTCTTCTTGTCGATCAGGCCACAGTACGTGTGACATCTACAATCATTTAGGATCATCATGAATAAATATTTATCTTTTGCCAAAAAAGAAAAAAACTACAATCATTTAGGATCATCATGAACAAATATTATTTTTGCCGAAAAACAAATTACAATCGGTCGGTGTAAATAGTTTGGTATTCTTTGTATTAATTTGCGACCCAATTTATTGACTTATGATTAAATACTATTTATGAGCAGATGACTAATGTCCCTTGAAATGACATGTTTGTAACGTTTACAGAAATATTCTCGAATAAGCTAATTAATCAGAAGCATTCAGCTTCAAGACATGCATGTATGGGTGGCAAAAGATACTCAGTCATGGCTTGACAATGAAGAAAAGCCTAAAAGCTCAGAATTGTCACCATCATCTTTAACTTTTTTCGTGGAAAAATAATAACATCAATTGCATGCACGTAGATTTTTCCAGCACCTTGAGCAAAGTTTAATCAACTTTTCCGTTAACGTATATGTTAAAGTGCTTAATCATCGAGATTGTGCTCAACTGATAACAGGGTTGTGATGGGTCAGTTCTCCTAGACGACACTTCATCTTTCACTGGTGAGAAGACAGCAGGTCCCAACAATAATTCGCTTAGAGGATTTGATGTTGTTGATAAGATAAAAACTCAGGTCGAAAAAGCATGTCCAGGCGTTGTTTCGTGTGCTGATATTGTTACCATTGCTGCTCGAGACTCCGTTGTGATTGTGAGTTTGTCTTCCACAGAAACACATTGAGAATTTACATTAGATGCTAACTAATTAGACAGAATAATATCCAACACATGAAGGATCTGAGTCCTCTCCCACTTTAAACACTAGGTTAACTTAGTTTGCTTTAAATTTTTGCAGCTTGGAGGGCCAAGCTGGAGTGTTAAACTTGGTAGAAGAGATGCCAAGACTGCTAGCCTTGATGATGCTAATAGTGGTGTTCTCCCTGCTCCTACAAATGACCTAAGCGACATCATCACTAAGTTCCAAGCTCAAGGCCTTTCTACAACAGACATGGTCGCTTTATCTGGTAAATGTCAGCATATATATCCCGTCTTTCAGAGAAACTTCCTCTCTTGTAATTATTAATATTATTAGGTTCGCAATAATCTGACATATATGTTATGTTAGTTACTTTGTCAAAACAAAACGTGTATGTTATTTTTGTTAGATTGTCGTAATTAAATTTGAACTTTGATAAGTTTCATTTGACATTGTTTTTGTTCTGCGGCGCTTTCACGAGAAGTGTTTACAAAATAAGCTTATAGAAGTCTTTTGTTAAAACTTCAAGTGCTTAGTTTGTTTACCTTGTCTAAATACTCTTCGTACAGTCGATCTAGTAGAATATTGAGAATTCAGTATTAGGTACTAAACTATATTCGCTTTTGTCAAAATATGCACAGTCCAAACTATTAATTGAGCTAAATATTGCTTTTACATGACTTTTCCAGGAGCTCACACTATTGGGAAAGCAAGGTGTACAGTTTTCAGAGACCACATATACAACGAAGCCAACATCGATGCTTCATTTGCAAAGACTAGGCAGAACAATTGCCCCTCAACCTCTGGCTCAGGAGACAACAATCTTGCACCTCTAGACACTCAAACTACAAACGCCTTCGACCCGAAGTACTTCCAGAACCTCATCAACAAGAAGGGTCTCCTTCACTCTGATCAAGAACTGTTTAATGGTGGATCCACAGACTCATTGGTTAAAAAGTACAGCGCCAGTGCTAAGACCTTCAATGCAGACTTTGTTAAGGCAATGATCAAGATGGGAGATATTAAGCCACTCACAGGATCTCAGGGTGAGATCAGGAAAAACTGTAGGAAGCCTAACTAATCTTGGAAATGGTCCAATGGAGATGCTGTGTTTGATTGATTAGCCCGCAAGTTAATTGGGATATAGTTTGTATGAGTTTGAACTTAATTGTGAGATGTGTTTAAGAAATGAAGTTTAGCTATAGCTCATCTTTTTTTATCGTTTTAGAGAATAAGGCTATCATGTACATGAGATCTCTTTTGTACACTGATCGTGGAAACAAAAGAAAGATTGGTAATCATCACAGATTAGTGGAAAGATCCATCATTGCCTTTGATAGACTGGGCCTATCTTGTTAATAGATCCGAAGATGATGCGAGTCCTATAATTTTGTTTCTGATTTTATGTCCATTCTGAAATTGTGAATCAGGTCTGCAACATGATGTTATTAAATTTTATTTGCACCTTTGAGTAGCTAGCACCTCAGATGATCGATATGCATGCTTCTTTGTTGAGCAAAACTGAATTAAAAACAAACCTCAGATGATCGATATGTATAAATCTATATAGTATGCTTATGGCATCTAGGAAACCTCATAGGAGATTAATGCATGTTCCACATCCAACTAATTAATTACAAATAGTCAATGCTACAAAGATTAATTGAGCATCTCAGTCAGAGCTTAGTTGAAGGAAATGTTAATGTGATTATTAAAACTGTGATGATGAAGATGATCGAACTTATAGAATTCGTTTGAAATTCTTTTCCATTCTTTCTAATTATTTAGTTTTCTTGGTTTCATATATATAAACATTTCTTAATGAAGATATTTTGATGTGCATAATTAATTAATCCGATCAGGACAAAGCCTAAATGTGAGCACTCGAGGAACAATAGATGCCAATCCGTATCCCAGCACTCCAAGGCTCTCCAAGATGACTACAAGTCATGAATACTCAAGTTAATAATTTACATAGCGGTCAACAAGTCTCACATACAAGGACTAATAATGTCGACGATCACTCCACTTTGGCCACCCGTTGAAGCTTAAAACGAACGAGTGTGAGGTTTTTAATACAAAACGACATCGACATTAGTGTGTGTCAGACATTAGGGTGAGTCTGGCGTGTGTATTGTTGTTATGCCTCCACTCTTTGGGTGCCCCCGGAGGTCTTGTTGGTGGAGTTTTGACCGGAATGATCTCCGGCGAGTGGGTAATGACTTCGTATTCTCGGCATGGCCAAGTGTTTTGGCTATGTATTAACAATAACAATTGGTATCATACCCCAAGTTATGCTTGGGACTTGGTGTCTCGCACGATCGAGTTGTAATTTGGTGCAGCTCCATTTGGATTGGGATAACAAGATTTGGAATGGATGCTTGTGGTCGAGGTGGAGCTATTAAGATTTAGATCGTGAGACATTTGAACATGGCTCGAATCACGTTGTAGTGGAGATTGTTGGAAAGTGACATGGTTTAGACTAAAATCATTTGGAATTCTACGCAGCCCCCATTAACCACCCCGATGCCGCCACAGCCCTTGAAATTTTGAAAAAAAGACTTCCATTCGTTCCGAGAGCAAGCAGCTAAGGAAAAAGCAAAGGCTGAAGCGTACCGAGTACGTATCGTCGAGCTGGAAAAAGAACAATTCTTACTGCGAGCCACGTTGGACCATCGTAACGTCTATAATGACACCCTGGAACGAGTGGCAAGGGTCACTAGCACTGATAGAGCATAAAATGCGACATTCTTAATGTGTTATTACCTCCATTTGTACTTTGATTATCTCTTATTGTCGTAGAATAGAGTCATAATGTAGAGTCGAAAGTTTTTGGTAGAGTTGTGTATAAAACGTGTTAAACATAGAGGAACAATATAGAAAATTGTCATAAGCCGATTTGTGGAGCCTTAGAGATGTTCTTATGATTCTGTAAAATTTTTACATTGTCACAAATTGAGTTAACTCTCTGATACTTAGGTGACATGTAGAAGAGTTCATGAGAAAGAATCAGGAGAATTGGAGTTATGCCGAAATCATTGCAGGAAGGTCAGAGTGCCAGAATAGAGTAACCTACTGCCTGCCGAGAGAAGTGTTCCTGACGGACCTCGGGAAGCAAAACAGCTGATCCATGAAGCCTAGTCCATGAAAGGAGAGGTCCAAAGCAAGTCCAATATGGAGAAGAAGATCTAAATTCGGCAGAATATCAAGGAATGTCCAAGTCTTGAAATTCCTGATTAATTTCGGGAAAATTCTTGTGCACGTCTCACAACTTCAAAGGGCTCTCCAGGACAGCTCACAATGAATCAGAAAACGTGCTAGATATGGATAGAGAGCTACAGGAGTCTAGTTTCCAAATAAATTGAAATCACCTCAATATCTATTTTCTAGAGGGAGTTATGACGAAATCATCAGACAGAGGTCATTGGGCCGAATTGAGAAAAACTAGGGAAACCTAAACCAACTCGGTTTTCACTTGTGTGGCCGGCCTCTCTAGGGTCTTTCTTCTATATAAAGCATGACTTCAAGGGCAGGAGGGATCATCACTACTCTTGCAATTACATAGCCGAAATTCTACCAAACCCTATACAGAAAATTACTTAGCCGATCCATCCAGCACAAACCACAAGAATCACTCCATCCTTCCACCGATTTTCCTCACACTTGCCGAATCTTCAAAGGTTGTAAAAGTGTGATTTTCTCATGGCTTCTTGTATTATTCTCTGTTTAGTTTCGAACTCTATTGTAATATACTTTTCGATTTTGGTTTTATTTATCAAACATGGTTTTCGAATTTCTTTGTGATCTTTGATTGTTCTATGTTTTGATTTGTAACTTCTTGAATATATGATGATTTCGTGATTTAGGTTTTGGGGCAGTAGCATTTTCTTATGTGTTTTTGATTTCTAATTGATTAATTGTGAATTCATGCATCTAAATCAATCCTTGAGGCTGCCTCGGCCATGGTTGTCCTTAAGGTGCGGTTTCATCTACCATAATAATTTTGGATCGATTCATACGCAAAGTTGTCTTGGTCTTTGTTATTAACTTACGGCGGATTTAATTCTGATAATTTGCATGCTAATAGGATGAGTGACGCCATGCCTTAGATCATGTTTCCGATTGATTCATGTGTCAAAGTGTTTTCTTGTTTAATCTCTACGCAACGTGTTTTTAAATGAGTTAGCATTCATGTTTAGGATCAAGCGCAAAGATGATTCTAAATACCTGAGGAGTCTTAACAATTAGATAACCGCAAAGGCTCTAATTAGAATCGGAATTGGTTAGAGTCGAGGACAATTTGAACGTTGCTGCCCGGCCTTGCATGAAGTTGTTATGTGTTCTAGATGGTTTTTCGTGTTACGTGTTGCATGAGTATGTTGATCACTTGTATATAATAATCTTAGGTTTAATTTTCAGTAGGTTATTCGTTAGAATTAATCAATCTTAAACCCCCAATATTTCGATTTATATATGTGAATACTTGTTTATAAGTTGTTTGGTTTCTCTTCTTTCGATCACCCCTTTGGTTTCCCCGGCTAGAACAATCTCTACTTGTCCATATTACTATGATTGCAGGGTAATTAAATTGAAGTTGTTTGACCTCGGTTACGCGACACGTCAAGCACCCCGGACCCCACCTTAACATTTCTTTTTTCTAACCAAGGACAGAGCAGTTCCGTGATCCCGGGAGGCCCCAACCAAATCATCTATGTCACTCATCCACTCACCCACCCATCTTTCCCAGTCCCAGCCCCACAACCATCCACAGTTGTTAGTGAGCCCATCCCCCTGATCAACCAGCCCAACCATTCTGATCCACCAGTCCCAAACCCCACCTCCACTTGCACTAACACTGCAAACCCACCTCTCGACATGCAAACCCGACTCCTCCTCCAGCTCAGCAATTTTGTCACTCAGTTGGCCTCACGGATTGAAAGCGTTGAGAGTCGCGAGAGTCAGCGACCTCTTTTCTCAAGGTATGGACATCGCCCAAGTCCCTTCACGCCACGGGTGCAGCTGGAAAAGAGATCACCCGAGGCCAAACCCTTCAAAATGGACAAGTATAAGGGTACAGGGGATCCTCACCTTCACCTTGAAACGTTCCTTTCGTTGTGCAGTTCCACTGGATACACAGATGCCATGGCTTGTCATGCCTTCCAAGAAACACTTTCAGATGAAGCCCTCAATTGGTTCCTTAACATGCCTCCCAACTCCAATGACAATTTTGATCAACTCTCGGAACGCTTCCTCAACCGTTTCATCCTCTATGTTAGTATTTACCGAAGTGTAGATGTTTTGTTTCGCATCAAGAAAAAAAGAAGGTGAAGGACTCCATGAATTGTTGTCCCGGTGGCAATTAACCACGGCACGCTGTCACAACTTGGAGCCCCGAGTCGCTGAACAAGTTTTTCGCCAAGCCTTGCTTCCCGGCAGCTTCCTAATGGAGATTAATAGGAACCCTCCAGGGTCATACGATGCCTTGATGGACCTTGCTGTCCGATGGGCACGTGCCGAGTTTGTCACATTTGAGCATTCTACTCCCACCACCACATTAGCACCCCCAGCCCTAACCCCAAAGCAACAATCCTAGTAGAAATATGAGCATTATGACAGAGGACAAGACAAGGGCAAACAACATGGCACCTCCCGGGACAACAGCCAGGGACGTGGTTCAGACCGTCGCCACCGTGGGCAGCGGGGAAGGGACCATCCTTATCGGTCCTGAGAGCAGAGCCCCCAACAGCAGCAGCGTAGCTCCTCCCCGCCACCCCGTTACGAGGTCCACACTACCCTGACCACTACATACGAGGATATATGGGCCAAGCACAAAGACCTCGTTCCCCCACCACCTAAAAGCAAATACCCTAAAAAATCTCAGCGGGCCACAAGGAACAAATATTGTGCTTACCATGATGATAATGGCCACACCTCAGAGATGTGCCACGGCCTCCGTAATGCAATAGAGCACTTGATCCGTAACGGGCAACTTCACCAGTATTGCACTCCCGCAACGGGAGCTAACGCCATCGAAGTTCATGGCCAGATCCTAACCCTGCATGGCGGAGCCCCGCGACCCCCCTCTCGTCAACCTTCTGCACAAAGGCAATGTACGAACCCTTTGGAAGTTCTTGAAATACAAAGAGGTGTCACCACTACACCATCAACATAGGACCAAGTGTCATTTTACAAGGGGGAAGACACGATAAGTTGCCATCACAATGAACCATTCATAATCAATGTCCAGGTGGATCACTACAGGTGCCATAGAGCCCTTGTGGACACAGGAGCTGCAGTCAGTATAATGTTTGCCGATTGCTATAGAGGACTTCGGCGTGACTGAGCTAAGCTGTACAACAATCATGATCCCCTTGTCAGCTTCTCAGGAGAGATTGTACAACCCTTAGGCTTAAACCGCTTGACAGTTTCGGTGGGGACTAATCCTTGTCGTTCTTCCATCACGACACGCTTTCTCATAGTCGATTGTCCCTCATCCTATAACTTCATCTTGGGCCGCGACATCATCTGGGGACTGCAATGCTTTATTGTAGGTCACATGCTACTCATGAAAGTGCCCACCCTGGGAGGCATACTTACAATTCAAGGAGATAGGGTAGCCATTGAACATTGCCACCTTAATGCCATCCAGCAAGGGCGTGGCGCTTATGAGATGTTACCACTCAGCCCCTCGGAGCCCATTGATGATCCCCGGGACGACCCTGAAGGGAAAGAAAAGAAGAAGCAAGCCCCGAGACCTAACCCGGCAGAGGAAACAGAGTGGGTATCCCTGTCACCCAGTGCTCCTGAGAAGAAAGTCCGCATCGGCACAAACCTTCACCCGGAACTCCGCCAAAACCTCATTACCTTTCTCCAGGATAAACAAGCAGTCTTTGCTTGGTCCTATGCCGACATGCCAGACATCTCCCCTGATGTCATCACACATAAACTTAACATCCTCAAAGACCATCCCAGTGTCAAGCAAAAAAGACGTGTCTTTAACCCGGAGAAGTATCGAGCAATCCAAGCTGTAATACCCTAGATTTTCATATTATTTTCCTTGTATTATTCCCATAAGTAATGAAGGATTATTTATGTAAATTCTTTAGTTTGTGCGAAGTTGAAGTTTCGGGAGTAATTTTTAAGGTACTTTGACTTTTAACAGGCCAAAAGTTAAATTTATTTTCTGTAAGTTATCTTCAAAAACTTCATTCTTGAAAGTTGTAGAGTTTGTCGATACGAGTTCGTAGACATGCGGCACGCTTGAAACGGAGGTAGTATGAGAAAGTTATGATCAGAGGAAGTTAGTTTCCGGGTTTGGAAACTGTATAAGTAGAAAAATGTGGGGGAGTTATTTTTGGAAATCTAATTTTAGTCTCACTTTCTCTCTCCTCCCTCTCCCGACCTCCTCCCGCTCTCCTTTCTTCTTCGGCTCGGTTACCTCCTCCCGCTCTCCTTTCTTCTTCGGCTCGGTTCTCCGCCGTCTGGCCACCAAACCGGACGCCATCGGTCCCGTTCGACTCCCACAGCCGCCCTCTCCATTTTCTAGAGCAGTCCCGCTCGCCGTTGCACCACCAGGAAGCCGTCACAGAGCGGCGGAGCTGCTGCGGTATCGTCGGAAAACCGGCGATTTCGACGGCGTTTTTAGTGAGAGTTAGTTGAGTCTTACTCCTCTCCTTCCTCTAGTAATGTTTATACGTCTTTGGTGACTTGACAAGTTTGGGCGCCGGTTTTGCAGGTTTGGTTTTTGATTTCGTTTTAGAGCTTCAGGGCATTTTTCGGCCGATTCCGGCCGAAACAGTCAAAACCTCAGGTATTAAAGCTGTTCACCATGCTTCAATCTACAAGTTTCATGTTGTGAGTTTCTCCTAATTCAGAAGTTTTGGGGTGGCGCGTGGGGCTCACTCGCCGCCGCCTGCGGCGGTGTATCCGGCTGGCCTTAGTTTTCTGTGGTTAGTTAGTCCTTGCTGCTGTGAGCTTGTTGAGAGTTAGTATGGCTAGGTTTTGAGCAAGGTTTGCATGTTAGGACTTAGGTTTATTTGTTTTGGCTTGGTTGAGTTTGAGTTTAGGTTTTGAAGATTTGAGGCAGCTCTATTGTGTCGTTGAGTTCAACGACCTTGGGAAGTTGTCTTCGCTTGAGCTAAGGGTTAGTTTAAGGGTATTGTGTTATCCTTTAGTCTTTTGGTTTCTAAGGTTTTTAATTGTGTGATTTTAGGTGATTTGTGATTTTGTGATTGGCTTGCCTTCGTTGTGTTGGGGGTTTTGCAACGGGATTTCTAGGTGAGTAAATCTCACCAAGGTTCATTTTAGGACCAAATCTTATTATGATCGTTTGTTGATAAAATTAATACTATGCTATTATTTGTTTTAAAATATATGAGCTTGATCGTCAACAGCTCATAGGTAAGATAAAACAAGCTTTTCTTATATGTTTATTTTGAGGTTCTTGTGATCATAATTCTATTGATTATTGATAAGTTATTCTTGTGGAATAATATATATTGTTCATCTAATTATATCCTTGTGAAAGATATAATCTTATGATGTGATCTTGTGTTGTTGATGATGATGTTGTGATCTTGTGTTGTTGATGATGATGTTGTGATATTGTGATTGTTGGATAAATAGCCAAACCGGGTTCCCATCCTTTAATCGGGTGATTGGTTACGGTTAAGATGCTATTTATTAATTTGTGTTTTGATATTGGACAGTCAAACCGGGTTACAAGCCTTTGGCCGGGTGATTGGTTACGGTTAGGAATATAGTTCTAGTCCGTCTGTCAGTGTAGGTCATGGGAGATACTTTATGGTATCTGAGACCCATGGGTACACAATTTGTTGTTGTATGTCATGAGAGATATTTATTAAATATATGAGACTCATTGGTACATTTATTTGGTAATGTGTTGGATTTGTGGTTTTTAATTATTGATCAAATCTCTCTTGTGGAATGTTGGATGTGATAAATGTTGTGTTATTTTTGAGTTTACTCATACGGGCTTTTTAACTTACCGGGTATTATTATTTTACAATCCCGGTGCACAAATTATTGGTGTAGGGGTTAGACCTGCAGGTGAGGATCAGCAGGGTTGAGGCGGAGGCTTAGTGGCAGGGTTCTTTTCGGCTTTTGCTATACTCTGTATAGTTTTGTTAATGGGGTAGAAAATATTAAACTCATGAGATTCTTCTCATGTTCTCGTGTTGCAAGTTTATATAAACAAAAAAGTGTAATATTTAAATCAGTGATGGGTTGTATGATATTACTTTTCCGCTATTGAGTTCTAATTGTTTGGATTTTTTATTGAAACAAGTTGGGATATTTATATTTGAAGTTAGATCATGCCAAAATTTTGAAAAATTATCTTTTCAAAATTGGGGTGTGACAGTTTGGTATCAGAGCGTAGGTTTACATATTTGGTGATAATCAATACTTCAGAGTGATGGCTCGACTGCAGCGGATCACCATCATAAGCTCTTCGATATTGATATGTCATTGGGTATGTGAAGGGTTAGGTGTCGTCTCTAGGTCATTAGGATGTTAGAGTAGAGAATACTCTGTTAGTGGGATTTCGAATCTTGTGTTCCATCTTCACTTAGTGCCTTGGTTAAGAATTGTTGTATTAGACTTATACTTTGGTTTAAGTTTTATGCATAAATTAACCAAGGTTTACTTGCTCCTTAGGTGATGGATCCTCCGCGAGGAAGAGCTAGAGGCCGAGGTAGGGCTAGAGGCAGAGGTAGGGCTCCACCTGTGGATGATCTCTTTGAGGAGGAGGTGGTGTTGAAGATGCCGGTGCTAGTTGCAGTAGATGATGGTCTACGTCTGGCCAGGCTGGCTCAGGGTATCATCAGGTTAGGAGTGTCTTCCTTTCTGGGAGGTACAGACTACCTTGTGTCTGATCATTGGATAGAGGGCATCAAGACATACTTCACCATGATCACGTGTACAGAGATTGAGAAGATGCATATTGCCACGTTTCTTCTCAAGGATGAGGCACAGGTATGGTGGAGCGGGGTAGAGAGAGCTAGAGATGTGATCGCCTTGACTTGGGAGGGGTTTGTTCAGCTCTTTCGGGAGAAGTATTTTCCTGACACTGTGAGGGAATAGTTGGAGCTTGAGTTCATAGCTCTAGTGCAGGGCTTGGTGAGTGTCAGAGATTATGAGGCTTGGTTTTCTCAGCTGTATCGTTTTGCTAGAGAGATGGATGCAGTAGATTTGTCACAGAAGTTCATGCGGGGTTTGAGGAATGAGCTCCGGAAGGCTATGATTTCCCACCAATTTGCTACTCTAGCAGAAGCGGTTGAGAGTGCCCTTGCAGTTGAGCAGGAAGAGGCCATGCATGAGACTGAGAGGCAGAGAGATGTTGAAGGGAAGGGCAAGGCCCTGGCAGGGAGTAGCAATTTAGGGGACCATAGAGGTGGTTATGGAAAGAGGCAGCGGTTTCATTAGCTGGCTCCAGCTAGAGCAGCAGCTACACCTATTAGGGCTATACCTATTAGGCAGGCAGCACCCTTGAAGGGTTTTAATTGTGGTGAGCTGGGCCAGGACTCTTCGGCATGCAAGAAGCCCAGGAGACAGGGATGCTTCACTTGTGGGCAGGCATGCCATTTTGCTAGGGATTGCACCTTGTAGACATATAAAAATTAACGATAATAATAGTCATTGAATAATCCAAGAAAATACGTGGCTCGTGAGTCAACAAAATTGGAAAGCCGTCGAAAATAACACGTGGCAACGTGAAAATGATCGGCCGATAACAAAACCTTAAATCCCGATTGAAATCAATTATCAAGTGTCGATTGATGATGTGACTTCGCCGGGCGAACAAGACTTTCCCAGGCAAAATAGACTTCGCTAGGCGAACAGGACTTCGTGAGGCGAAATAGACTTCACCAAGCGAAATGACTTCGCAAGGCGAACAAGACTTCGCCAGGCGAACAGAACTTCCCGAGGCGAGATAGACTTCTCAAGGCGAACAAGACTTTGCCAGGCGAACAAGACTTCCCGAGGCGAGATAGACTTCGCAAGGCGAACAAGACTTCACCAGGCGAACAGGACTTCGCCAGGCGAACAGGACTTCACCAGGCGACATAGACTTCGCCAGGCGAACAGAACTTCCCGAGGCAAGATAGACTTCACAAGGCGAACAGGACTTCGCGAGGTGACATAGACTTCGCAAGGCGAACAAGACTTCGCCAGGCGAACAAGACTTCGCCAGGCGAACAAGACTTCCCGAGGCGACATAGACTTCGCAAGGCAAACAAGACTTCGCCAGGCGAACAGGACTTCGCGAGGCGACATAGACTTCACAAGGCGAAAAAGACTTCGCTAGGCGAACAAGACTTCCCGAGGCGACATAGACTTCGCAAGGCAAACAAGACTTCGCCAGGCGAATAGGACTTCGCAAGGCGAAATGGACTTCGCGAGGCGAGCTAGGCTTGGCGAGGTGACCTTGACTTCACAAGGCGAAATGGACTTTGTGAGGCGAGCTAAGCTTGGCGAGGTGAAATTGACTCCGCGAGGTGAACTTGACTTCGCGAGGCGAAATAGACTCCGTGCGCGTAGATCTACATGAAGGCGAGGCGAGATGGTTCCACGCGCGTAGATTAACATAAAGGCGAGGCGAGATGGCCCCGCGTAAGGGGAACCTCGCGAAGGAGCTAGACGACAGAGTTCGCATGCATGCGGGCATGCATGCGGGGATACGTCCAAGAGAAGTCGTCCGCGAAGTGGATTAGAAATCACCGCTTGCTTGGAAATCAAGCTTCCTCGCGGGATACCTTCCATATCCGCGAGATAGCATAAGGATCTTGCTCAAAATAGGACATTCAATCCAAAGCGATCTGGGCATATCTAAATCTCAAGATTTGATTGATTTGATTATGTTAAAATCGGCAAGTAAATCAGTCAAGATTCATTGATTCGATTAAGGAAATATTATTGATTCAGAATCTTCATTACATGCCTTAAGTGGAAGCATGCTAACACTATAAATACCCCCTCTCATACCAAGAGGAGGGAGCACAAAAAGAAGGCAGCGAACTAGAGAGAGAGAAATCCCTCCACGAGCTCAGAAGTCTCCCCTAAACCCTTGAAGAACTATCAAACTCCCCAGATAGCCAGTTCTTCACTCGATCCTTGAAGAACTATCAAGCTCCCTAGATAGCCAGTTCTTCACTAAACCTAAATACCTGTTACGTGATCAACCCGCGTAACCCTTAAGAACAAGTGCTTGTCACCCTTGAGTTAAACCTATATTCGGAGATAGAATCAGAGGAGTTCACAAAGATTGTAACCCGCATTCACATTGATTTAAATTAAATTATTCTTTGTACACGTGTTGTTATGTTATTTGTTGCAGATAATTTCGTGTTTACACACCCGACCTCAGGCAGGAGGGCAGGGTAGTCAGCAGAGGCCGTTACTTCCAACACCAACCAGAGTGTATGCCATTGGTCAGCGTGATGCAGGAGTGGAAGGTACCATTCTTATTTATGATCTGCTTGCTACAGTTTTGTTTGATACGGGGGCAACTCATTCCTTCATATCTAGCTCGGTGGTGAGGGCATTAGGCTTGACTCCGACACCGCTTACTAGATCATTGTGTGTTTCATCGCCTCTCGGTGTTTCTATCGAGCTTGGCACTTTGTGTGGTGCTTGCCCTTTAGTGATTAGTGGGAGAGAGTTCCTTGCATCTCTGATTGTGATTCCAAACCGCTCCTATGATGTGATTTTGGAAGTGGATTGGCTAAGGCCAAACCATGCTGTGATTGATTGTTTTGATATGGTGGTGTCATTTCACGTTCCTGGACAGCAGAGCTTTCGTTATCATTGTCATAGATCGGACACGGCCATGTGGGAAGGAGTGTTAGCTCACATAGAGACTACAGGTAGTACCGTGGGTATTGCGGATATTGTAGTAGTCTCTGTTTCTACAAGAACCCGTAAGCTATGTAGAAGCACGGTAGAACATAATCATACGCACAAAGACACAATATTTATAGTGGTTCACCATGTCATCGGAGGGCATGGCTACGTCCACTTGAATCTACTATCATGAGGCCTCAATGCGTTGGGTTGTTACAAGGTTTCTCCGGGATGGAGTGGTTACCATTCCCCAGGAGAGGGAGATGGGGAAGTCAGAGAGAGATATATCCTTTCTACACAGGGGGAGCCTTCCTTTTATAGATAATGAAGGTTTCCTCTTATTACACATTACCGATGTGGGACTAACTATGCATTTATCTTATCATGCTGCCTTCTTGTGGAGCTTGGAGGAGCACCTTCCCGATGTGGTACCGATGATCTTTCACCATGGCGAGTTAGCCCGGAAGTCGGTCTACAAGTTTCATGACTGGTCTACGGGCGCGGAAGGTAGTTTACTAACTACCGACTACAAGTCCCCCCAAGTTCCCGTTCAAGACACATCTTGAGTGGGGACTTAATATAAAAAATGCCCATAGACCAGTCATATGTCCCCAACACGGACCCGGTCCCAGTCCCCCCAAGTCCGTACTCAAGACGTGTGTTGAACGGGTCCGCCTCGCACAGAAAGGCTGACACCACCAGGCGAGTTGAGGAGTTCGCCTCGCACAGAAGGGCTGATACTCGGGCGAGCTGAGTAGTGCGTGAAGCGCAAGGACTGATATTGTCACGCGAGCTGAGGAGTTCACTCCGGTTACAATGACTACACACGAGCTGAGGAGTCCGCTCCGCGGCCAATAACTACACGCGAGCTGTGGAGTCCGCTCTACGTACAATGCCTACACGCGAGCTATGGAGTCCGCTCCGCGCACAATGACAACACGCGAGCTGAGAAGTCCGCTCCGCGGCCAATGCCTACACGCGAGCTGTGGAGTCCGCTCCGCGCACAATGCCTATCTCCGTGACACACGCGAGGTGCATCTTGTTCCACGCGAGATGGGTCTTGGTGACACACGCGAGGTGGATCTTGGTGTTATACTTTCATGGACAATGGTAGCGAGCCCTTTCCATATCTGGTGTTACTGCTCGAGCGCGGGCTACTATCCCCGCGTGGGTTATCAGGCCATTATTCTCCGTATGAAGGGAATGATATGAACTGCCCAACTCCTACTCTACGGGAGCTGTACAAGGGACTTACGATTCTCATGGCTCTAGTTGTTTCACCCATGCTTTCCAGTGATACGTTTCCGGGGTTGTATGCATGCCTTCTAGTTCGTGCGCATGCTTCCCGTTGGTTCTTGCTCGGGTATAAGAATCTCATGAAACAGTTGTTCTATATTTCTTCCCGTTAGTTCTTATCCGGAAATCGAGATTTCCTAAGCAGTTGTTGTATGCTTCCTCCCAGTGACACTTATCCGGGACTTACTACTATCATGTTTGCCTTTCCAATTATTGGCCATTTAGTTGGAATATACGGCAGCCAGGCGAGGAGCTCGCGTGCGAGCTGTAGAGTCCGCTTGGCATAGGACTGACTAGCGGGCGAGCTGAATCGCACACATGGAATGACACTACCGGGCGAGCTGAAGAGCTCGCGTGCTTGCTGCGGAGTCCGCTTCGCACACAAAGACTACAGCGCGGGTTGTGGATTTCGCTCCGCGCGGGCTGAGGATTTGGAGTCCGCCGATAAGATAAAAAATGCCTCTCCCGACATCCGGCCTCAAAACTTATTCGGCCGGGCGAGGATTGTTGTACCTTCACAATGAACAAATGATCGATTAGCAGCTTACATAGATTAGTTGATCAACACAATTGTGGGGCCAACCAAGTGTTGTGATGACATAATAATTATCGAAAAGCACAATGGTTCATGCAATTGTGTAATACTCTCTCGGTGGAATGCCAATCTTGGTCGAATGCCTATCTCTTGGTGGAATACCTCTCTCCTGGTGGAATGCCAAATCATGCAGGTTGACTTGCAAGTAGAATATTATGAATTTTCACAAACCAATGATATTATAACAATCATAATCTGGACGGGACTTATCTGTGAAAATATCTGCTGAATGGGTGCACACAAGAGGTGCAGATTCAGGCCCGTACTACTCCCAGACGATGAATCCTTGTTGCCAGTTTGGTCGGGCTACCTACAAGATTTGTTGACATTTTCCAGTTAAATAGTTCCGGGTGTCCATAGCTTTACCACCGAGACCCGCTGCTTGCAGATTAGTCTTAGGCACTGAGCCTTCCCCTTTCGATACTCGGAGATAAAGGTGGTGGAGCCCTGACTTACACACGGGGTCAATTCTCTACCTTGTTCAACTTGTTTTCTGCTCCCAGATGGCTAACTCTTTAAACCTGGAGTCATTGGGATAAGTTGATTGAAACCCGGAGAGATGAAGCTACTGCTGAGCTGGGTGTCCATAGCAATTTTTCAGTGGGCACCCAACCGAACACAGTTTCTTCTGCAGTTGAATGATGCCAACAGATTGAGTGACCCAAGTTCCAAGTCGATCGAGGCCGATCAGGTCTGATCCCAACTCCCACATTAACTCCCTCTCCTGATGAATCCGACCAACCGGGTACATAAGCTTGCTTTGCCTGAACATGGACTCTGCTATCCCGGAGGCAAAGAAACTACCGGTTGCTTATTTTGATATCAAGTCTGGCACCGAACTCGACCGAGATAGAGCGGGTTCCCGCCGATTTGACCGAGTTGAACCCATGTGATATGTTGATTTACAGGTGAAACCATACGAGCCTTGACCGAGTTGCTCGTACGGTGCCCATCCCGGCCGGGCAACTGACCGACGCTGCCTGTGGATTCCGGGCGCTAGCTGCCAATCGGGAACCCGGGTGGGTCACTCCTTGGACTGAGTGAACAAGGGTCCGGGATGGGTCTTACGGTGCCGGCAGGGACCTCCGGCGATTTGGAACAAACCGGAGGCTGCCGTCGGGAGAGGAACCCTCAGGTCTTGTTGAATCATCTCCGGGAGGCTGGAGGCGTCGGTCGTAGGCCAGTTGGCCTCTTGGTGATGACCCGGTGATAAAGGGAACCCGGGCAGGTAATCTCGCTTCGCCTCCATGCGAATTCATCTCGCTTTGCTCCCTTGCGAGGTCAATGTCAATTTCACTTCGCTTCCACGCGAGGTCATCTCGCTTTGCTTCCACGCGAGCTATCTCGCCTTGCTTCCACGCATGGTGTCTCGCCTCTTCCTATTGCTCATGGATATGAATGAAATGCCTCTCGGGTGGTAGAGTAACACGACTTTTAGTAATGATTCCCACAGACGGAGCCAATTGTTTCTACAAGAACCCGTAGGCTATGTAGAAGCACGGTAGAACATAATCATACGCACAAAGACACAATATTTATAGTGGTTCACCATGCCATCGGAGGGCATGGCTACGTCCACTTGAATCTACTATCATGAGGCCTCAATGCCTTGGGTTGTTACAAGGTTTCTCCGGGATGGAGTGGTTACCATTCCCCGGGAGAGGGAGATGGGGAAGTCAGAGAGAGATATATCCTTTCTACACAGGGGGAGCCTTCCTTTTATAGATAAGGAAAGTTTCCTCTTATTACACATTACCGATGTGGGACTAACTATGCATTTATCTTATCATGGTGCCTTCTTGTGGAGCTTGGATGAGCACCTTCCCGATGTGGTACCGATGATCTTTCACCATGGCGAGGTAGCCCGGAAGTCGGTCTACAAGTTTCATGACTGGTCTACGGGCGCGGAAGGTAGTTTACTGACTACCGACTACAGTCTCTGAGTTTAGTGATGTGTTCCAGGAGATTCCAGGGTTACCTCCTAAGAGGGTAGTAGAGTTTGCTATAGATGTGGTACCAGGTATTTCACCGGTATCAAGATTCCTTATCAGATGGGGAGAACTGAACTTCAGGAGTTGAAAGTTCAGATTAAGGGTCTTCTCGAGCAGGGATTCATTAGACCTAGCACCTCACCTTGGGGTGCACCAGTGTTGTGTGTGAGGAAGAAGGATGATACACTCCGGTTGTGTGTGGACTATCGGGAGTTGAACAAGGTGACCATCAAGAATAGGTATCCCTTGCCTAGGATTGATGATTTGTTTGATCAGCTTAGAGGTGTTACGGTATTCTCTAAGATTGACCTGAGGTCCGGTTATCACCAGTTGAGGGTGAAGGAGGAGGATATTCCGAAGACCGCTTTCAGGACTAGATATGGGCATTATGAGTTTGTTGTTATGTCATTTGGTCTAACCAATGCGCATGCTGGTTTTATGGATTTGATGAACCGCATTTTCAATCCTTATCTGGATGTGTTTGTGGTAGTATTTGTGGATGATATTTTGATTTACTCCAAGACTTTAGAGGATCATGATAGGCATCTACGGATTGTACTACAGGTTCTTAGGGAGGCCAAGTTATATGCTAAGTTTGATAAGTGTGAGTTTTGGAAAGAAGAGGTCAAGTTCCTTGGTCACGTGGTGTCAAAGGAGGGGATTTGGTGGATCCCTCTAAGTTGGAGGCAGTGTTGAATTGGAGTCGTCCCACTACTCCTACGGAGATTCGTAGTTTCCTTGGGTTGGCAGGATACAACTGGAGATTTATTGAGGGATTTTCTAGTATTGCCTCTTCCTTAACCAAATTGACAAAGAAGAATGCCAAGTTTGTATGGACCGATGAGTGTGAGAAGGCATTTGAGGAATTGAAGACTAGGTTAACTTCAGCCCTAGTGTTGGTCATTCCTATTAGTGGTGTCGACTATGTTGTCTATAGCGATGCATCTCATCGGGGTTTGGGTTGTGTGTTGATGCAGCTTGGCAGTGTTGTGGCATATGGCTCTAGACAATTGAAGGTTCATGAGAAGAATTATCCCACTTATGACCTACAGCTGCAGTAGTATTTGCCTTGAAGATTTGGAGACATTACTTGTATGGAGAGAAGTTCGAGCTTTTTTCTGATCATAAGAGTTTGAAGTATTTATTCTCTCAGAAAGATTTGAACATGAGGCAAAGGAGGTGGATGGAGCTGCTTAAGGACTATGACTTCACTTTAGAGTATAACCCTGGGAAAGCCAATGTAGTGGTGGATGCATTGAGCAGGAAGCCTAGGGGTATAGTCGCCTCTATCATGGTGCATGAGTGGCTCATGTTAGAGACTGCATCTGAGTTTGGTATTCTGCCATCAGGCAGGGAGCATGGGATTTTCCTTGGAAAGGCATCTGTGCAACCCACCTTGATTTCCAGGATCATTCAAGGCCAAGTACATGACGAGTTCTCGCATGCAAAGCTGGCGGAGTTAGTAGTGGACTGGTTGGAAGATTGTCCTTCCAAGTGGTCGGTTGGGTTAGATGGTGGTTTGAGGTTTAGATTGAGATTGTGTGTTCCAGACATTATTGATCTCAAAGGGGAGATCCTTTGGGAGGCACATTGATCTCGTTATACGGTGCACCCAGGGAGTACCAAGATGTATAAAGATTTGCGTAGGCAGTTTTGGTGGAATGGGATGAAGAAGGATGTAGCAGAGTATGTGTCCAAGTGCCTCACTTGTCAGCAGGTGAAGGCGGAGCATCAGAGGCCTGAAGGTATATTGAAGCCATTACCTATCCCTACTTGGAAGTGGGAGCAGATCTCTATGGACTTTGTGACTGGACTACCTAAGTCCAAGCATGGACATGATGCTATATGGGTAATTGTTGACCGATTGACGAAGTTAGCACATTTCCTTTCGGTGTCAATGACATACACAGTTGATGCCTTGTGCAAGTTGTATGTCAAGGAAATAGTGAGACTTCATGGAGTGCCTACTTCGATTGTTTCTGATCGAGACCCCCGATTCACTTCAAAGTTTTTGGGTGGATTTCAGAAAGCCATGGGTACTACCTTAGACATGAGTATAGCATTCCACCCTCAGACTGACGGGCAGACTGAGGGGTGAATCAGGTGTTAGAAGATATGTTGAGGGCTTGTGTCATGGACTTCAAGGGAAGTTGGGAGGATCACCTCCAATTGATTGAGTTTGCCTACAACAATAGTTATCACTCTAGTATCGGCATGGCACCATATGAGGCACTCTATGGTAGGCCGTGTAGATCCCTTATTTGCTGGGCAGAGATGGGTGGTAGTGAGTTGTTGGGTCCTGATATTGTTCAAGATACAACTGAGAAGGTCTCTATTATCCGAGATAGGATCCGAACGGCACAAAGTAGGTATAAGAGCTATGCCGACTTGAAGAGGAGGCAAGTAGAGTTTGATGTTGGGGATCATGTATTCTTGAAGGTCTCACCTACTAAAGGGGTGGTGAGATTTGGTAAGAAGGGGAAGTTGGCTCCCAGGTATGTAAGGTCTTTTGAGATTCTGGAAAGAGTAGGAGATTTGGCTTATCGACTTGCCTTACCTCCTGTCATGTCCGGGTTACACGATGTGTTTCATGTATGTTTGTTGAGGAAGTATATTCCAGATGCATCACATGTGATTGACTATGGAACTATCAAGGTGAATGCGGATGCAACCTTCGTTGTTGAACCGGTTCAAATCTTGGATAGATTAACCAAGAGGCTTCGAAGGAAGGAAGTCGAATTGGTTAAGGTGTGTTGGAGTCACCATGATGAGGGTAATGCATCTTGGGAGTTAGAGTCGGACATGAGGGCTAAGTATCCCAAGTTGTTTTTAGGTTAGTATTGTTGAATTTCGGGGTGAAATTCCTTTAAGGGGGTTAGATTGTAATACCCTAGATTTCATATTATTTTGCTTTTATTATTCCCATAATTAATTAATGATTATTTATGGAAATTCTTTAGTTTGTGCGAAGTTGAAATTTCGAGAGTAATTTTTAAGGTACTTTGACTTTTAAGAGGCCAAAAGTTGACTTTATTTTTCATAAATTATCTTCAAAAACTTCCTTCTTGAAAGTTGTAGAGTTTGTCGATATAAGTTCGTGGACATGAGGCACGCCTGAAACGGAGGTAGTATGAGAAAGTTATGATCAGAGGAAGTTAGTTTTCGGGTTTGTAAACTGTATAAGTAGAAAAATGTGGGGGAGTTATTTTTGGAAACCTAATTTCAATCTCACTTTCTCTCTCCTCCCTCTCCCGACCTCCTCCCGCTCTCCTTTCTTCTCCGGCTCGGTTCTCCACCGTCCGGACACCAAACCGGACGCCACCGGTCCCGTTCGACTCCCACAGCCGCCTTCTCCATTTTCTGGAGCAGTCCCGCTCGTCGTCGCACCACCAGGAAGCCGCCACAGAGCGGCGGAGCTGCTGCGGTATCGCCAGAAAACCGGCGATTTCGACGGCGTTTTCGGTGAGAGTTAGGTGAGTCTTGCTCCTCTCCTTCCTCTAGTGATGTTTATACGTCTTTGGTGACCTGAAAACCAAGTTTGGGCGCCGGTTTTGCAGGTTTGGTTTTTGATTTCGTTTTGGAGTTTCGGGGAGTTTTCCGCCCGATTCCGGCCGAACCAGTCATAACCTCAGGTATTAAAGTTGTTCACCATGCTTCAATCTACAAGTTTCATGTTGTGAGTTTCTCCTAATTCGGAAGTTTTGGGGTGGCATGTGGGGCTCACTCGCTGCCGCCTTTGGCGGCACGTCCGGCTGAGTTGTGGCCTTAGTTTCCTGTGGTTAGCTAGTCCTTGCTGCTGTGAGCTTATTGAGAGTTAGTATTGTTTACCCCTAAATAAATATTTTACTGGACAATAAATGTCTATGTAAATATTAATTATTTCTTAGACCATGTCATACCGGAGAGATGGAGTTTCTCTAAGTTTACAAGTGATAGTCCGCGTAGGCAATGAACGCACGCGAGCCAAGTTAGACTTCACTTAGCTCGAGGCGAACTGGACTTCACTTAGCTCACGCGCGGAATGGACATAGGCGGACTACGCAGTTCGCGTGGAACACTTGGCTCGCACGCGGAATGCCTTCGCGCGGAATTACTATTTGCCAGTCCGCGTAGGCGAGGCGAGATGGACTCTCCGCGTAGGCGAGGTGAGGCGATCTGACGAACTGGCTCGCGTAGAAGACTTCGCGAGGAAGGAACATGCGGAGTCCGCGTGCACCACGACAAACGTTGAAGACTTTTACAAGTCTTTGACATGCTTCGGGCCAACCTCTGTGGCCCATTAAATATAAAAAGCCCTTTTAAGGCTCGCGAGCTGCAATAGCCCGCGAAATGGACGCGAGTTACAGAAGCACGCGAGATAGCACCCTGTAGCAGCCCGCAAGATGAGGATGCTCCTAATTCCAGTTCGCATAGGAGTCTACAGTTGGTAGCGCGTAATGAAGTGTGCGAACTGGACATGTGTCACAAGATGGTTGGTTCGCATGGACGAAGCAGTGTCCTTGTGCGAATAGGGTTTCAGAGTCCGACTTGGATTCTAATTATACTCTTATTATGCTGCAAGTCGAACTACTATATAAGGGGGCTCGAACCCTAACAGCTCTCTCTCTCAAATCAATACAAACAACAAACACAATACAACTGAAACCCAGTTACCCTTCGAGCCTTCCTCGAAACCCTAACCCTAAGCGCGCTGCCGTCTAGGTCTTTCTCCAGAGCTCTCCGGACTCTACCCCTTTTAACTTCTCTCTGAACTCCCTATAATTGCTCTGCTCGCGTCGCCGTGAGTATCGATCGCTTATGCTTGTAAATCCTCCTCCGAGGTGGCACCTGTAACCCCCTTTGCCTGATCAAGAAGTCAACCTTTTCCTCGTCCGCGAGGTGGCACGCCCGCAACACCCCCTATCTCTTTGTTCGCTAGAAACCTCTGCTCCGCCTGCTGAGGATCGTGGCCAAAATATTGGCACACCCGGTGGGACAGGGAGTACAAGCGATTCACCATAGGGAAGCCAGAAGAATCATCAATACAGTTTTCAGCTTCATCGGGATCGGAGACCGAAAGCAAAAAATGCGATAATGAATTGGGACGAATTGCAAGAAAAAATAGCAGCTAACCAAGAAAAAATAGCAGCTAACCAGGAAAGAATAGCTGCCATCAGCAGGCGACAAGCTGAGCGGGCGGCCAGAGAGGCTGCTGAAAAAAACGAAAAGGTTTTACAATGCCCAAATGTAAAGCCTATAGTTGACGAGTATGTCCTTGCCAAAAAGATTGAGTTGTCTAGCAGCCAATCTCATGGTGAAGAATCTTCTTTGGATGAACCCACGTCCAAAGAACCTGCGGTCGAGGTCATTGAGATTATGGGTCATTATCCTATCTCAAAGATCGGCGGTGTTCCTCAGGAAAAGGAGCTTGAAGATAGGACAGAACAGTCCATCTTTGAAGAAGTAATCGGTTCGCACACTGAAGGCGAACCACAACTTTGCATGATGGCGAACCACAACTTCCAACATGATCAAGGGTATGATCAACTCAAGCTTTGTCCAATTATTGGACGTGATCAAGACGCCGCCCCAAATCATGACAAACAAAATGCGATAATGGATTGGGGCGATTTGCAAGAAAAGTTAGCGGCCAGCCGTGAAAGATTAGATGCCTTCCATAGACATCATCTCGAGCGAAGAGCTGTCGTCCAAAGAAGATGTGCCGAGCGAATGGCTGCCCTTCTCGAGCAATTCGCTGAGGAAAGGGCTGCTCGAGCGGTTGCTAAAGAAAAGGAAGAAGCCGAAAGGAAGGCTTTTCTGGATCAGTCTCATCAGTGGTGGGATACCATGAAAAAGGCTTTACAACGCCAGAATGCAAAGCCTACGGCTGGTGAAGCTTTTTCTTTGGATGAACTTACGTCCAAGGAAGAAACTGCTTTGTCAATCAATGACAAAGTATCTGAGGTCAAGGCCGGCGAGACTTTGGATAATGATCTTATCTCAAAAACCGACGTTGTTCCCCAGGAAGATAAGTTTGAAGGTAGGACAGAACAGTCCACCTTAGAGAAAGAGAGCGGGTCAAACGCTGGTGGTGAACCGCAAGCTCGCATGAAAGGTGACTCAAGAGCTAGCTTTCCTATGCGAGATGTATATGTGGACACAGGTCAGCCGCATGGGGGGCAAGGCGGAGCTCGCCTGCTTTCTTTACCAAATCATGACAAGCGAAATGCAGCTGGACCAGAGCCTCTTGAGTTTCCTTTTCAGCCTGTACACGCGGGGCGTCAAGGCTGGCGAGATCCGCTTCTCCCACTAATTCGCCTAGCCAATCTTATATTCACCAGCAAGATGCCTCAGTCCGCTTCGCCAATCCTAGGTCATGATAAGCTTAACTATACATGGTGTGGTGGTATACTTAGGCCAGCCCGCGATTGCACATTTCAATACTCTTGGACTCTCTGCATGCAAGTTCAGAGGCATGTTTGTTATTTCACTCTAGTGTGCAGCAGGAGCTTGGCGGCATCTGAGCATGATGCTTATGGATGTCATATATCTGTATTAGGGGCAGAGGTGAATTCGCTGGACTATAGTGACTCCAAAGTTGAGTTTGACACAGAGCCAATATACGATGAATACAATGAAGACTATATGTTGGTATGTCTATCTCATAATTATAGACCACAGGAGTTCAATCTCAGTGACACTCTTGATATGGTGCAAAGAGACCAGCAAGTGGGTCATTTCCATGGTCAGTGCGTGGTTATTCCTAAAAACACCATGCATTATGACATGATAGTTGGCAACAATGCTGATCTCAACGACATACGATATACGAGAATGCAGTTAAAGATCATGATTGGTCAACAGAAAAGGATACGTGGGGGGCAACGAGATGTACCCTACGAAATACCTTGTCCAACTTTTCAAGTGGTTGACGCGGAACAACTCTGCTCAACATTTGGAAATTCTCAACAGCGACAGTCTCTTGTTGGAACCATGACGACGTCGAGACTTGGAGTGAAGCATTGGTGGCCTCCCCCGTGGCCTAACAAAGGGTACCTAATCAAACTATGATACCCTTCGTTCTTTGTTCTTAGCTTTCCTTCAGTTTTTACTCTTGTTTGCTTTCAGTTTCTTTCTTTCTCGCATTGAAAAAAGAAAATACAAAAAAATCAAATAGCAGAAAACCCAAAAAGAGATCCTTGGTCTTGCTGAAATGCAAGACAATGTTCTTGCCTCTGACAGGCTTGAACTTTACATCGGAGCCTATCCCTGAGGTTTGACAACAACAGGCATTCCGCATGCCTTCGAGTTACTGCCAGCGAAGTCAAGTCAGCAAGGCAATACAAGTAGTTTGCAATTCTGAAAGTTGCAACATCCATTACCAGACAGTCCACTTCGCGGACTTCATTGGAATGATCCAGGAAGCATTAGCCAGCGCGCCTTATATCAAAAGAAAGCCCTGGATGTCTAATTTCCAGAGGATTTTACGGTTCGTCATTTCGCCATTCCTGGAGAGAGTTATGGCAGTTCGAATGCAGACAGGTCAGGATACGCGCGGATTTGCAATATGCATTTTCAATGTGTTTTCATGACCTTGAAACATGCTTTCCTCACTGGGGGGCATCGGTACCATAACTCTTTCCCTGGGGGACATGCTAAAGTTTTGATGTCCTTCATTCTTCTCAAGAAGCTTCGGCAAACAACATCAAAACTGGGAGGCACATTGGCAGATCGTGTTCCAGAAATTTCAAACTTTAGACCTTCTTCAAGTGTCTTAGTCATTATTCAGGCCAGTCCCTGTGGCCTCCAATTTTTCAAACTTAGTTCGCCAGCTTTGTGCGGGCCGTTCGCCGACTCCTTTGTTTACTTTTCATTGGTTCGCACTGGGGGTAGCGAAGTATATACTGGGGGGCAGCGAAGTGCATGGCCTCTGCTTTTTGTTTGTCTCTCACTGGTTCGCACTGGGGGGGGCAGCGAAGTGCATGGCCTCTGCTTTTTGTTTGTCTCTCACTGGTTCGTATTGGGGGGCAGCGAAATACATAGCCATTGTCTTTCCATGTTGGTCCGCCATCGCCAAGAGCTCGTCAAGGGCCATTTTTGGAATCTACTCAAGTTACATGCGTCCGCCCAAGATACATCCATGCGAGCTACATTCGCTCGCGGTATGAGCAAAGTAGAGCAGGCGAATGCGGGTAAGAGCACACGAATGTAAAAGTAGAGCAGGCGAATGCGGGCTAAGAGCACACGAATGCAAAGTGGAGCAGGCGAATGCAGGAATTTTCAAGTCCAAATTGCCTAGGTGAGCCCTGCAGCAGTTCGCTACGATGCCTTATTGGGTGCTTGAGTTTCAAGGCCTATTCACAGGCTTGTTTCTTCACACTCCATTTATGTATGACCCGAGCCAATACTATTGGCTTTGGAGCAAGATGAACCTTTGGAGCAACATGAACATAAACCTCTTCAGTCATTCTCGACATTTCATAACTTCGAGGCTAGGGGGCAATGTTTACGCCTAAATTAATATTTTACTGGACAGTAAATGTCTATGTAAATATGAATTATTTCTTGGACCATGTCATACCGGCGAGATGGAGTTTCTCTAAGTTTACAAGTGAAAGTCCGCGTAGGCAATGAACGCACGCGAGCCAAGTTAGACTTCACTTAGCTCGAGGCGAACTGGACTTCACTTAGCTCACGCGCGGAATGGACATAGGCGGACTACGCAGTTCGCGTGGAACACATGGCTCGCGCGCGGAATGCCTTCGCGCGGAATTACTATGTTCCAGTCCGCGTAGGCGAGGCGAGATGGACTCTCCGCGTAGGCGAGGTGAGGCGATCTGACGAACTGGCTCGCGTAGAAGACTTCACGAGGAACGAACATGCGGAGTCCGCGCGCACCACGACAAAGGTTGAAGACTTTTACAAGTCTTTGACATGCTTCGGGCCAACCTCTGTGGCCCATTAAATATAAAAATCCCTTTTAAGGCTCGCGAGCTGCAATAGCCCGCGAAATGGACGCGAGCTACAGAAGCACGCGAGATAGCACCCTATAGCAGCCCGCAAGATGAGGATGCTCCTAATTCCAGTTCGCATAGGAGTCTACAGTTGGTAGCGCGGAATGAAGTGTGCGAACTGGACATGTGTCACAAGATGGTTGGTTCGCATGGACGAAGCAGTGTCCTTGTGCGAATAGGGTTTCAGAGTCCGACTTGGATTCTAATTATACTCTTATTATGCCGCAAGTCGAACTACTATATAAGGGGGCTCGAACCCTAACATCTCTCTCTCTCAAATCAATACAAACAACAAACACAATACAACTGAAACCCAGTTACCCTTCGAGCCTTCCTCGAAACCCTAACCCTAAGCGCCGCCGCCTAGGTCTTTCTCCAGAGCTCTCCGGACTCTACCCCTTTCAGCTTCTCTCTTAACTCCCTATAATTGCTCTGCTCGCGCCGCCGTGAGTATCGATCGCTTGTGCTTGTAAATCCTCCTC
This sequence comes from Fragaria iinumae, assembly GCA_009720345.1. Lineage (NCBI taxonomy): Eukaryota > Viridiplantae > Streptophyta > Magnoliopsida > Rosales > Rosaceae > Fragaria > Fragaria iinumae. Next base: position 35,376,422 of record CM019119.1, read on the forward strand.
CGAGGTGGCACCTGTAACCCCCTTTTCCTCGTCCACGAGGTGGCACGCCCGCAACACCCCCCATCTCTTTGTTCACTAGAAACCTCTGTTTCGCGCGCTGAGGATCGTGGCCAAAACAAGTATGGCTAGGTTTTGAGCAAGGTTTGCCTGTTAGGACTTAGGTTTATTTGTTTTGGCTTGGTTGAGTTTGAGTTTAGGTTTTGAAGATTTAAGGCAGCTTTATTGTGTCGTTGAGTTCAACAACCTTGGGAAGTTGTCTTCCCTTGAGCTAAGGGTTAGTTTAAGGGTATTGTGTTATCCTTTAGTGTTTTGGTTTATAAGGTTTTTAATTGTGTGATTTTAGGTGATTTGTGATTTTGTGATTGGCTTGCCTTCGTTGTGTTGGGGGTTTTGCAGCGGGATTTCTAGGTGAGTAAATCTCACCAAGGTTCATATTAGGACCAAATCTTATTATGATCGTTTGTTGATAAAATTAATACTATGCTATTATTTGTTTTAAAATATATGGGCTTGATCGCCAACAGCTCATAGGTAAGATAAAACAAGCTTTTCTTATATCTTTATTTTGAGGTTCTTATGATCATAATTCTATTGATTATTGATAAGTTATTCTTGTGGAATAATATATATTGTTCATATAATTATATCCTTGTGAAAGATATAATTTTATGATGTGATCTTGTGCTGTTGATGATGATGTTGTGATATTGTGATTGTTGGATAAATTGCTAAACCGGGTTCCCATCCTTTAATCGGGTGATTGGTTACGGTTAAGATGCTATTTATTATTTTGTGTTTTGATATTGAACAGTTAAACCAGGTTCCAAGCCTTTGGCCGGGTGATTGGTTACGGTTATAAATAGAGCTTTAGTCCGTCTGTCAGTGTACGTCATGGGAGATACTTTATGGTATCTGAGACCCATGGGTACACAATTTGTTGTTATATGCCGTGAGAGGTATTTATTAAATATCTGGGACTCATGGGTACATTTCTTTGGTAATGTGTTGGATTTGTGGTTTTTAATTATTGATCAAATCTCTCTTGTGGAATGTTGGATGTGATAAATGTTGTGTTATTTTTTAAGTTTACTCATACCGGCTTTTTAGCTTACCGGGTATTATTATTTTACAATCCCGGTGCACCAATTATTGGTGTAGGGGTTAGACCTGCAACTGAGGATCAGCAGAGTTGAGGCGGAGGCTTAGTGCCAGGGTTCTTTTTGACTTTCGCTGTACTATGTATAGTTTTGTTAATCGGGTAGAAAATATTAAACTCATGAGATTGTTCTCATGTTCTCGTGTTGCAAGTTTATTTAAACAAGGAAGTGTAATATTTAACTCAGTGATGGGTTTTTATGATATTATTTTTCTGCTATTGAGTTCTAATTGTTTGGATTTGTTATTGAAACAGGTTGGGATATTTATATTTTAAATTAGATCATGCCAAAAATTTTAAAAATTATCTTTCGAAAATTGGGGTGTGACACAAGCCGAGGTCCAGCGGCTAAAAGAAATTAAGTTCATACGTTAGGTTTTCTACCCAACATGGGTTTCCAACGTAGTCATGGTCCTCAAGCCTACTGACAAGTGGCGAATGTGTGTTGACTACACTAACCTCAACAAAGCATGCCCCATGAATAGCTTCCCCTTGCTGCGGATTGACCAGTTGGTTGATTCCACAGCTGGCTACAAGATGCTTAGCTTTCTGGATGCCTACTCGGGATATAACCAAATCAGAATGCACCCCACAGATCAGGCCCACACTACTTTTGTTACTGACAAGAGACTGTATTGTTACGAGGTCATGCCCTTTGGCCTCAAGAACGCGGGGGCAACCTATCAAAGGCTAGTCAATGCAATGTTTGAAGAAGAAATTGGAGAAGTCATGGAAGTATATGTAGATGACATGATGGTCAAAAGCAAGACAGATGACGACCACATTGCTAACCTAGACAAAGTCTTTACTAAGCTCCTGGCTCACGGGATGCACCTTAACCCACAAAAGTGTATCTTAGCCGTCGGGGGAGGAAAGTTTTTAGGCTTCATGGTCAGTGAAAGAGGAATTGAAGCCAACCCAGAAAAAGTACAAGCCATACTTGACATGACTGTCCCGACTACTCGGAACGAGGTCTAGTGTCTCACGGGACGCTTGGTAGCCTTGGCTCGTTTCATCTCCCCCATCACAGACAAATGCAACCCATTCTTTCACTTGCTAAAAACCCAATATAAGGGGAATGTGGCATGGGGCCCGGAACATGACGATGCCTTCAACAATATCAAAGCTTACCTTGCAGCAGTCCCTCTCCTCTCCAAGCCTGTCCCGGGAGAAGTGCTTTACCTATATTTGGCTTTTTTGCCACCGCCATTAGCGCTGCTCTCACGCGCCATGAACATGACAATGAGCTCCCAGTATATTACTGTGGCAGAGGATTTGCAAATCCCGAGAGCCGCTACCCTGACATCAAGAAACTAGCTCTAGCCGTCATCATTGCAACAAGAAAACTTAGGCAATTTCCAAGCTCACACCATCCATGTCCTAACCAATCATCCCTTGCGGCAAATACTCCAAAAGCCTAAAACTTCAGGGCGCATGGTTAAATGGGCAATTGAATTGGGGGAGTTTGACCTACATTTCAAACCTAGAACAGCCATAAAAGGGTAGGCAGCTGCAGATTTCATTGCTGAGTTCATCCCCCTGGACCATGGCAATCTAGACCCAAACGCCCCCCCCCCCGCCGGGACGCCATCTGGGAACTCCACGTTGATGGATCCTCAAACAACAGGCTAAGTGGAGCAGGAATAATAATCACAGACCCAGAGAGAAATTCGTATGAGTATGCTCTCCGGTTTGAATTCAAAGCATCCAACAACATAGCTGAATACGAAGCTCTCATAGCTGGCATTCAGCTCTATCGGGAACTCGGAGCCCTGCACATCCACATATTCAGTGATTCTCAGCTTGTGGTCAATCAAGTGGCAGGAGACTTCAAGACCAACCAGAATAACCTGGGATCCTACAAAAGTCTAGCAGGCACCCTCCTGCAGCACTTCACATCTTACAAACTCACACAAATCCCAAGGGCCAAGAACTCCAAAGCAGATGCTCTTGCGAGACTCGCCACAGCTCCTCCCAAGTCCACGCCACCTAATATGCACATAGAAATCTTGGACAAACCTAATATCTCGAAGGCTTATTCAGAAATCTTTGCCCTCAAAAAACTAGCCAGCCCTTGTGGATGGACCCATATGTGGCCTTCCTTTCTAATGGCACCTCGTCCCGGGACAAAAGAGAAGCACAGTGGTAGCGCCACAAGGCTTCACTCTACCTACTTAGAGGTGGTAAGCTATATTGCTGTGGTCAGTCGTGTCTTTTTCTGAAGTGCTTACCCACAAAAGAAGGGCACAAAGTGTTGAAATCACTTCACAATGGTGTTTGTGGAAACCATGCAGGAGCTCGGAACCTCATGTTCAAGGCACTCCGAGCTGGGTATTACTGGCCAACATTAGAACAAGATGCAAAAACGATTGTCCAAGCATGCCTTCAGTGCAACAAATTTGCCAATTTTGCTCATCATCCCCTAGTGCCACAGTCTGTTATCATCTCCCCAGTCTCTTTCAGTCAATGGGGACTCGACTTTATAGGACGGTTATCAACAGCCCCGGGACAATTCAAGTTTGCAATAGTCATTGTAGATTACAACACAAAGTGGATAGAGGCAGAACCTCTTGCTACAACAACTGAACAGGTGATAAATTTCCTATGGCGTAACCTATACTGTCAGTTTAGGGTACCACAGGCCATTATCTGTGATAATGGGACACAATTTGACAATGACACATTCAGGGAATTCCAGTCCAAACAAGGAACAACAATCTTCTATGCATCCCCGGCACACCCTCAGACCAATGGCCAGGTGGAAGCCATAAACAAGCTCATCAAGCAAAACCTAAAGAAACGCTTGGAAGATGCTAAAAGGTTATGGGCTGCCAAGCTCCCGGAGGTTCTCTGGACACTTCGTACCACCCCAACAACAGCTACAGGTGAATCCCCATACCTCTTGTCCTATGGCACCGAGGCAGTGATTCCTGTGGAAATGGAGGTCCCGAGTGAGCGTGTCACTGCATATGATCCTGAGACAAACGCCACGGGGTTACGACTCAACATGGACCTCCTAGAGGAACGTCGGGACAAAGCACATCTCAGGAATGTCAACAACAAGCAAAAGATTGCCCAATACTACAACAAGAAAGTTGTTTCCCGCCCCCTAAAAGTAGGTGATTGGGTCATGAAAGAAGTCATTCCTCACCCCACTGGACTCAAGGCAAAGTGGGAGAGCCCACTGAAGATAGTTAATGCCCCGGGACAAGCTACATTCTATCTTCGAGACACTGATGGCCGAGTACTACCCCGCCCCTGGAATGATCGCCACCTCCACTTCTACCCTGTTTAAATTATCAACACTCGAAAGCCAACATGGCAGCTAGCACTTCATCACTTTGTGTACTTTAGCCCGGTAGCGGCCCAAATCAAATGTACACCTTGCCCATTAGCGGCCTATCCTAAATGAAGATGCTATGTTTTCCCCCCAATTTTTTATAACATACTGTATCAAGAACACGGAATGCCAAAACAAACAATGATCCACAAACAAACGCATTCTTTAAAGTAAACAGGTAACAACCTGGACTCCCAGGCAATCCATAAATAACAAATGGTTCAAATGGCTACCCACGCCACCAATATTGTTTCAAAAAGAAAACAAGAAACTGAAACCTAATAGAAACAGCAAAGTTACAAAATCAAAACAATCATTTCTCCCCGGAAGACACACCACTTGACTTGTTCACACTCCCGCCACTCTTTGAACCGCTACCACGTCCGCAACTCTGGCTAATGTTCACAGAAACCTTCTGCCCATAAGCATGTTTAGAGCGGTCCCGTGACATAGGGTGGAGGCCTCACTGACACATTAGGACGCACCAGGGAGCTCACATTTTGCACTTCAGTAACAGGGGACTTGCTCGCTGGAATCTTTTGCACTTCGGTACGCGGTGGCGCCACAAGTCCAGGTCCACGAGGGTTAGGGGGTTCAGTAACAGAGGATGCAACCTGAGACATTGCCACTTGAGTAGAAGGGGACCCCCCGGGATACGGAGACCTTAGGGTAGAGGCATCAACCACAACAAGTGGTCGGGGTGTGCCCACAGCAGGAACTTTTTTGGCATGGCAGAGGAGGTGGCACGCCAGACCTCATACTGTTTAGCCAGCGATTGTGAGACCTCGGCTTGCTTCCTCTGCTCTGGCGTCATCTGCTCCTAAGCTTTCTTCGCTGCATCCCTCTCGGCATACCACTTGCGCATGACCGCCTCATTTATCCAGCCAGCTTGGCAACCAGTCTTGCTCAACTCATCTTGTCCCCGGTTATAAGCACTCCTCAGCTGCTGCTTATACACGTCGCTCTCCCGTAACACCCTCTCCCCAGCCCCGGCTTTCACGCCCCGACTCTTAAATTTTACCTTAATTACTAACGTTGTGGTAATAAGAATTTTACCGTCTTCGTCATTGAGTTTATAGTCCTAAAGTCCCTAGAGGTGTGTTGAGGGACGAATATTTCGAAAGAATTATTCGAAGGAAGAAAATGTGAGGACGGTAAAAATGGTAATTTTTGCTAGTAAAAGGTAATTTTTATTGGGGTATTATTTTGGGGGTGTTGAATTTTGGAATGGGTATATGTGGGTTGGAACCGGTTGGGCCAAGCCCAAAAATCTCTCTTCCTCCCGATTCTCTCTCTTCTCTCCCGCACCCGGTTTTTCTCTCTCTACACCCGGAAAACTTCCCGGCCGCCGTTCGCCGCCGTCCGGCCGCCCCAGACCGCCGCACCGGTCCCAATAGATCGGTCTTCAACCCAGCTTCCATTCTAGACCGGTGGCAGCCTCTCTAGCGCCGCCGTGAGGGAGAGACGCCGCCCGAAAGCTCCGACTGCCGAATCGGTTTTCTCGCCGGAACTCCCTCCTCCGGCCGCCATAGCTGGCGATCCTTGGCTCAAAAGGAAGCCCTCCTCCCGTGCTCCAATCCCTCCAAAGGATTCGCTCCCTCTCGAGCTAGGTAAGGAGAAATCGGTAAAGGAAATTCTAGGGTTTTTATGGTTGTTTTCGTTCGATTGACATGGTTAGGCTTAGAATTGGAGTTTGTGCTAGTTAGGAATGTTGTAGAGGAGGTTGAGAGGAAGGTGCTGTCAAATTTTAGTGGGCATTGGAGGTCACCGGAGCTGGTCGCCGGCCGCCGCTGAAAAATTGTTTTTGGTGGAGATTTGTATGAGGAGTTTAATGGAATGAGTTTTAGAATTTTTGGAGGAGTTTTGGATAGGTTTGGAAATTGTTAAAGTTTGGTATTTTTGGCGGATTAATAAGTTAAAAATCCGGCCATTGGATTATTTATGGTTAGGAAGGTAGAAGGTGCTTTTGAGGATGTCGGAAAAATTGTGGAGCTTTATGGCTGGCAGTGAAGTAAAGATTTAGGGCGATAGGCATGGTTGAGCGAGAGAAGCTCATATTTAATTATGCCAATTTTCTTTAAGCGTCGGTGTTTTATTTAAGGATTTATTTATGTTTTGGAACAGGACGTGAGGAGGCCCGAGCAGAGGAGACATCCGACCGACATCAGGCTTAGGCCTAAGTTGTGAGTGGACCTTTGTTTTTAAATAATGTTTTATTGCTGAATAATTTCTTTTGTTGGAATTTATCCTGAATTGAGAATTTCGGTGTTTATACTTCTTTATTGACGTTTATGAGAATAGTATGTATATAAGTGAACGCTAGCTAGCAATACGTGATTTCCCCCCATAATGTGGAAAAATGCCATTGTGGGGTGACGTGGGCGTTAGACGCCAGCGTCGTAGCCCTGTACGACTTTCTATTTTCTTTTCGTATTCATTCTTAGATTCGTACAAGGAGTAAGCACGTATATATATATCCACTCGTGCGTTTCCCCCATAATGAGGAAAAATACCATTATGGGGTGACGTGAGCGGTAGACGCGAGCGTAGTAGCCTTGTATGAATTTCTGTTTTTCTTTTATTCCTTCAAAGAAATCATACAAGGAGTAGACGAGTGCATATACATACTGATATATTTAATTTTTGTCTGAGAAGTTGTATTTGTTTAAGTTTTGGAGACTAGCCGGAACTAGTCGTGTCATTGAAAGTTTTCTTGGGGAAATATTATTTTGTTGACGAGATTACTTTTGTCCACTCACTCTGACGTAATTAAATATTTTCCCCTGGGCTTTTCCTTCATTTTTAAATGCCCAGTCTGCAGAGTTCGGGTGGGGTCTAGAAGGAGGCGACGAGGCATAGTCACCCACATTTCCACTACTGTCCGCCAGTAGGTTATCTGTTTAACCCACTAGGATTTATATCAGCTTCTGTTGTCTTTCTTGTAGTAGCTCTGAATATTCTCGGAAAAATAATTGTGTAATATTTTTATTCAGTTATTTGGATTGAGTTGAAGATTAATATTTTGGTTAAGAGGATGTTCTATATTTTTCCGGGTTAGGGTTGTCCATTTTCAAGAGAGGTTTGCCGAGTTCTTCGGTAAATTTTCCTTGGAGGTGGTCCCCGCAGGACTTACCTCGAGTTTCAGGGTGAAATTCGGGGTGGGTCCTGACAGTTGGTATCAGAGCTCTAGGTTTAATTTCCTGCCTCTATAATACTATTATATTTGCCTAAGAAGCACGTAGTTCCTATAGAGTGGTGGTCCGACCGCGGCGGATTCACTAGCATTTTATGCTTTGGATGCTATGTGTTATTGGGTATATGTTGTAGTTCTGCTAGTCTTATTTTTAGACTACTAAATATCTCCTTCCTCAGGTACTATGCCTCCTAGACGCCGACCCCGTGTGGCTACCTCGACCAACGCGAATGAGGGTGATGAAGTCAGAGGATTAGTTGATTCTATTGGGAGTATGCTGAGGGGTGTATTAGACAGGGTTCAGCACCCACGGTCTGTGAGGAAGAAGGATGTCTTCGATGCTGGGGCAATTGAGTTTAAGGGTGCCAAGGGACCCCTTGATGCATATACGTGGGTAGACAAGATGGAAAAGGCTTTTGAGAGCACTGATATACCGGAAGAAAAGAAAGTGAAGATGGCAGTGACTTTTCTGGATGACTCGCGCTAGACTTCATGCTATGACCCAGCAGGAGGGTCGTACTTCTCCAGATGTCATCATCGGTACGTTATTAATTTTTGGTCAGCCAGCATTTACTTTAATTGACCCTGGAGCTACGCATTCATTTATGTCTAGTAGATTCGCCCTCCATGCCAATGTGCCATCATTGTCTCTTCCAGGCGAGTGGCATGTATCTCTTCCCTTTGGTGAGGTGATGAGAATAGACTGGGTGTTTAATGGTTGTGAAGTGCTAGTAGAGGGATTTAATTTCAAGGCCGATTTAATTCCTCTATATATTGTGAAGTTTGATGTGATCTTGGGGATGGACTTTTTGGAGACTTACAGAGCTATGGTAGATTGTTTCCGGAAAGAAGTGGTACTTCGGAGTCCAGATGGATTTGAGGTTGTTTTTCAGGGGGAAAGAGATGTGATTTCAAGCTGCCTGATATCAGCTGTGGCCGCCAGGAAATTGTTAATTAAAGGCTGTCAGGCATTCCTAGCTCATGTTGTGGATACAAGAATAGGAGTGTTGGAAGTAGGTGATATTCCTGTAGTAAGAGAGTTTCCAGATGTGTTTCCCGAGGAGTTGCCTGGTTTGCCTCCTGTAAGGGAGATAGATTTTTCTATCGAGTTACTTCCTGGAACTAGACCTATCTCTCAGACACCTTACAGAATGGCTCCAGCGGAATTAAAAGAGTTGAAGACTCAACTGCAGGAGTTGGTAGACAAGGGTTTTATTCGGCCTAGCATGTCTCCATGGGGTGCCCCGGTGTTGTTTGTTAAGAAGAAAGATGGCACCATGAGACTGTGCATTGATTATAGGAAGCTTAATCAAGTCACAGTGAAGAATAAGTATCCGTTGCCTCGCATTGATGATTTATTTGATCAGTTGAGGGGTGCTTCTGTTTTCTCAAAGATTGATTTGAGATCTGGTTATCATCAGTTGCGGATCCGGGAGAGTGACGTAGCCAAGACTGCCTTTCGATCACGGTATGGTCATTATGAGTTTGTGGTGATGCCTTTTGGACTTACTAATGCACCCGCGACGTTCATGGATCTCATGAATAGGGTGTTTAGTCCATATCTTGATCGTTTCGTGATCGTATTCATAGATGATATTTTGGTATACTCAAAAAGTGAGAAGGAGCATGCCAAACATCTAAGATTGATATTGCGGACTTTGAGAAATGCTCAGTTGTTTGCCAAAAAGTCATCCTCACACTCATCAAGTTCCACCTCTTTCCCTTCACCAGTCTCCAAGTCGATGTTGTACCGCTTGGCATGGTCAGCCTCGGCACGCAACCCCTCCATTACGTCCTCATTCGACACCTTGTCATACAGACCTTCCTTTTTCCGCAACCCACCGTCCCGAGGCATCTTCACTGCACTAAACAAAAGATGAGGGTCAAGTAGAGACCAGAAAGCATGAAAGGGAAAAACATTCAAAACAAAAATACAGACCCGGGAACCGGGCATAACCGAAATGACTATATACGCCAAGGCGGCGTATCCGGTACGAGCTCCTAGACTCGAATGCCCACAACACCCGGCGTATCTGACGCTCCATCAGCTCGGTTAACTTATACTCTTGGGGCACTACACAAAGTTAGCAGTCAACAGGGGCAGAACAGTACAAACAGTAAGAAAACACGAGACACAAAACACGGTACCTATTTTTTGGAAAGCCCCGGGAACCCGGAAGGGATGTCCATTCCACTCCTGCCATTGCCCCCCCCCCCCCCGACGAGGAAGCACTTCCGTCGACAGCTCTCATTCGTAGAGGTGGGCAAGTCTTCCACCAAGATCTTGAACTTCCCTCGGGACTTCAACGTCACGCAACCCCGGCTGCCCTTCTTCACACAATACACCATGTGCCAACAAGCGTTGAACTCCTCAAAATTGGGGAATTCTTGCCCCAGTAAACGAAATAGTACCCCTTTCCCTAATATTTGCCATAACATATTCGGGGTGACTTGCCCCAGGGTGACATGCAGACACGCCAAAATGTACTGCACAAAAGGGGGTAGCGGGAACATCAACCCGCATCTCAGCTGGTACTCGTATACCAGAGTGAAGTTGTCCGGAAGATCCCAAAACTTAACGCCCTTGCCAAGAGGCCGCAACAAGACGTCATTGGGAATACCCTAATTCTGCGTAAGTGCTTTTAACTCTAACGACGTCATATTCTCGCCAGGAGGATCCCATAACGAATCGTCAGCCTCTCGAGTTCTCGCCATGCTAAACTCTTCTACCTCCTGCAATAGAGGGTCAGACGAGGACACGTGAGACCCTGCATCCGTAACAGAAATGCCCTCCCCTAAGTCAAGTGCAACCTCCGCCATAAGATTATCCAACTCCTCTTCCCACCGATGCAAGGTGTCTGAATCAGGATCAGGCGAGCTAGAGACAACCACAATCTCCTTGCTGGACACCCACACCGGATCTGTCATACCCTACATCCTCACATGTTAGACTCTCACTACCTTAATCCTAACTAACCCGACAGCAAACCAACCAATCCCTTACTCTAGACTCTCCTAACAAAATCGCAAATGATACGAAAACCACAGCACAATCCCTACCGATTCGAAACAAAACAAAAGCAAAACCCAGAATAGGAATTGACAAGTTCATACCTCGAAAACTTGGATATGTGTAGTGCAGTGAAGCTGGTTGCAAACAGCTGAGCGCTCGCACCCAATCGATCGAGGATGAAATTGGACACCAGGTTCGATTTCACAGATCGGCGAAGCACATCTCCAGAAATATGAGAACCACTCTTTTAGCCCTAGTCTCTCTGTTTTCGAAATACAAACTCCCTCCTTCTGTTTCCTCTAGGTCTATTTATAGACATCCCGATTAGCCACGACCGCCCAGATCCTACCAATCTCAATGGTCAGGGAACGGCCAGGTCAACCACAATCGTGCGAGGCATTTAAGACGCGCCCTCACGATCCCATGCAAGCGCGTCAGTTACGTGCACGTTACAAAAAAAAAAACGCCCAACCAATGGAACCGTTACGACCTTAAAACTCGGAATACATGATCACGTGTCCCTCATAAACTGACCATTTATGACACACGTGAGATTTGGCGAAAAGGCTCGTATCAGAACTTAACCCCAACCACCTCGCGACCCTCGCATGGGGACTTGGGGACTTGACACCATGCCTCCAACACCCGGGTAAGACACATTCTCGGCATAACTTGGGAATAACCCCCCACCCAAGAGCTCTCTCGGACTGGGGACTTGGGGACTTGCTAATACATAGCCAAAACACTTGGCCATGCCGAGAATGCGACGTCATTACCCACTCGCCGGAGATCATTCCGGTCAAGACTCCACCAACAAGACCTCCGGGGGCACCCAAAGAGTGGAGGCATAACAACAATACACACGCCAGACCCACTCTACAACGGCTAAACACCCCCAAAAGGAGGAAGACTGAACAACACTATGAAACAGTCCCACATCAGGAACTAATAACAAAACCTCCGATACTAGCCTATAAAACAGACACGAACTCTCAAAATAGGTAAGGTCATTATTCCTCCCATACTCCTGTACTATACAAGTAGCAATTGAACGCTGACATAAGCATCGGAGAGTCGAAGACTGGGCCACCCCAGTCCCGACTCTTGTCGCGTTGTTACTTATGCAGCTACCAGACCCGGAGCCAAGGATTCGACCTCCCGTCCCGTGATCTCGGGAGAGATAGAAACAATTATGCTAAGCGGTCAACATATCCCACATACACAAGTCCAATAATATCGATATTACCCCCACTTTAGCCACAATTAAAGAACGAGTATGAGGTTTTAATACAAAACGCCTATGTATTAATGTGTGTGGTACCGGGTTTTTCATATAACTCAAAAATGACTCCTCACGTTTCTGATGTGTGATTTCAAATTACTCTAACCCAAGCCGCACTTTTCAACATGTAGATATGTTAAAAACTTAAAATGATAATATAAAATAGCATTATTAGATATTGTGTAATTAATCGATCATAATATTTCACAATGTTATACATAACGTGTCATCAAGAAACATTATTGTCTTTATACTCGAGAGTCTCTCTCCCAAAAACCCTAGGCGTCTTCCCCAAAGTCTATATATGACATGTTTGATGGCTCGCCCTCATGGCGACGACGTTGGAAGGCCAAAATAGGTTATGTGTCTGGTTGTAGGTTGTTGCCCATTAAGAGGGGAGGTGCTCGGATCGTGCAGAGGTCTTGTCAGGGAGAATCAAAGCATAAGTTGCGAGCGTGGCTGACGTCCGTCTCCTTAAGGGCGGCATGTCGACGACATGAATTGTGGTTGTCGGATGGTGATGAAGGAGTGGAGGTGACGACGTGATATGGATTGGTTAGATCAAATTGGAGTGCTCTGATTCACCTTGGGTTGTTTAGGCCCGTCATGTGGAATGTGATGGTTGGAAGGGGCGACGACACTTGCTGGCATTATGACCATGTCAGAGAGATCAAGATACTGAAGACGGATGCTTGGTTCGGAGGGTACGTTGCCTATGGATGGGCTAAAAGGGCTCCGAGTACGATTTGGTGGCACAATGACACAAGGCGTCTCCTTTTTTTCTCAGCTTGGGCTGGGAGATCCGTTGTTTACATGCTAGCTACGACATTATGTCAACAATAAATTCATGTTCTTTTGGAAATGGCGAAGTAGGCATACTCCCGGTATGTAAATTATGTGTGCCTTGATTGGCAAGCGAAATGACGAACTGTTTGTTTGATCAAATGGACCACAACTTCCTAGCTAGTGGCATGGTTGCATGATGGAATTGAATGTCGCCATATCGGTATCAGTGCGGCAAGATAATGGAAATTCTATGCTATTTTTTGTGATGCTTCTTTGTTATAAAGTTATCTATGCATGTCATCGTTGTAGAGCAGTTATCAAGCATTTTTTGCTAAGTGGTATTTGTTAAAGCACATAGATTTTGTGAGGAATCTTGGCATTATTTCAGGATGTTCTTTTTGGAATATTCTGCAATTTGTTAATACATGTCACGAGTTTGTCTTAAAGTTATAAAATGAGTTCTTAAAATAATAATATTAGTCCTTAAAATTGTAACATGAGTCTTTAAAGTTGTAAAATTTCTTAATTACAACATTAATATGTCCTCATGTGTCTTTAAAGTGGTAAAATATTTGCTTAAAGTGGTAACTGAGTCCTCAAAGTGATAAAAAAGAAGTTGCTTGATGTAACTTTGAGAACTCATGTTACAACTTTGAGGAATCAATTATCACTTTAAGAATAAATGAGCACTAATGTTATAACTAATTTTTTGACAACTTTAATGACTCATGTTACAACTATGAGGACTAATATTACTAATTTGATGACTTATTTTACAACTTTAAGACAAAGCTAATTTGACATGCATTAACTCACTCTAACTTTACCGGTTCTATTTATGCTTATTGTAATTAATTTTGGGTTGAAGCTCTGTCCCCCTCTAAAGAATTTGTAACAAAACACAAACAAACAACAATACAACCTATCATGTCAAACTTTTGTATAATTGAAGTTCTAGGCCCCAATAAGTCTTTATTATTACTTGATATATAATGTGTAGGCATTAGTCATATATTGTCATTGACCGTACATAAATATAGGTATGATTCGATGAGAATTGTGGGAAACATATATGATATCTCTATCTCTTGTTATAATTAATTTGTAATGCGAAACTTCAAGGCATATATCACCAAAATTAAACAGCATCAGCAACAGCAATATCGCGATCAAAAACATAATGTTGTGTAACAGACCTAATGGTTAGCACTAAACATTATCTACAAGAATTAAGAATGTATGTGAATAACATGCATATCATCCCCAAAACGCATACAAAAAGTAACCGTAAATTAAATAAAACTTTTCAAAAGTAAACGTTTCACTTAAATCAGCTGGAAATAGGAAGACGTTCGTAGATATTTTGTTTTGTAATTTTGTTTTATTTTCACGAAAAATGTAAAATATGTAGATCTTATTGCAACCGTATATACTATATATATATTGTCCCTGTACATAAAAATTAGTCAACATAATACATGGGAAAAAACAAGAGCGGTTCAAATTAGTGATTAAGTTTCAAACGTGGGGATTCACAATCCCACCACCCCTTTTGTCCCCCTCTAACTAGTTTTTTATAAGGTTTCTGGTCCTTTGTTTTCAGTTGCACACAGACTAGCATGTTCTACTTGAACCACATTGAAGTCTCAGGTCAATCCCACACGTGCAATGGACAACTTTGCCAGATCGTGTATATCTGTAAACCCTAATGGAAATTGAAATACCAAATCATCAAAGATCGATTTGTCGTACCATTATATACCACAACTAAGATTTCACAATCTTCCAGAGCTTGCAATCAAATGAACTCCTGGATTTAGAAGAGCGAAAGATATTCACAAAAACCCTAATGTATAGTGAGCTTAACTAAGATTGCGTTTAATCAGATAAATTAATAATGTTGGAAGAGGATACAGTAGTATATAAATGGGAAACGACATTAATTAAGGAACCAAATTCATTTTAGTTAAAAGTCCTCTAAAAAGAGGAATTTGAAAGAGCTTAAAACTTGGAGTCATAACTTGGGGATTTGAGAATTCATTGCTGTTAGATACTCCAATTTATGCTTCTTCATCAGTTCTGATATCAATTATAATTTGGAAAGGGAAAGTATTTCAACTCCCAAATTGCTGTTCTATCAAACATGATTATTCTTGAATCAGGGGAAAATTAACAAACAAAAATAGGCTAACGAGTCTTGAATTTTAATCAAAATACGGGATGTTCTCGCTTGACAAGGAACTATAACCCGTTGTGTTTGTCGAGGGTGTATATAAAGAAGAAGTTGATGTTGAAGAAGACGAAGAAAATGCAACGGAAGATGAAGGAGCAGCCGGTGGTGATGTCGAAATTGGTTGTGGTGGTGCAGCAATAGACACCATCCCAGAAGAAACTAAACTAGCAGCAGCATGATGGGGATGAATCTGATCTCTAGAAGAAAGAATCTGACTAGCTGCTAATTCTTTATATCTGTACCTCAAAATTTCTGTCCTGACAGCATGAAGTTCTGCTTGTAAAGACTGAACTTTTTGCTGCAAGTCTGAAATTACACCCATGCATCCGTACACAGGGTCTCTTATCCTCAGGTTTGCTTCATAAACCAGACTATTTGCAGCATCAGCTCTTTGGTTTTCTGGCACCTCCTACAAATATGCATACAGTAACCATATGTTAATGTACTAAATTAAATAAATTTCCTCAACAAAATTAATTTTAAGCAGATGAGGTTTGCTATTTTCACTCAGTTTGTGATCTTAAATTGCACCCTTTTTGCACAGGCTGATCTGTGTTGCAGATCGATGATGATTGAACGGGATCGAGCTTAAATAGCAGAACCAAGAAACGTTTTTGGGCAGAAAGCAATTACTATTACTGTACCATTAGCAACTTGGAGACATTGCTTGCACCAAAGACTTTGTGGACAGCTGCAAATTTGTGAGGTTCATGAGGGGAGAAATAGGGAGAGAAAGGGCATTCTTCAGCACATCTTCTTCTCAAGAGCTTACATGCAGCACAAGGTGTGATTGTGTTCAAAGTTGTCATCCCAGGAAGTTGACCAAATGAGTTGTTCTGTCGACTCATCATTACCATTTGATCAGCTGCGGAAGTGATATGAATATCACTATCTCTCCTGATGATATTCTTTCCTATAATCTCTTCCAATCTTATATATGATCTCCCTGCTATAAAAACCGAGCCAAATTTTAGCCGGAAAATAAAATTCGTGTATGAACTTAAGGATTCAAATAAAAACTTTCAAACTTAAAACAGTGATCAACAAAAAGAAAGCAATAAAGTGGAAGAGAAAAAAATCTTTATTAATTGTCAAATTTTCAGAACAATATATTGGGTACGTACCTGTCTCTGGACATGTATTGATCGGAGCTGGGCTGCAAAGACAGAAGAGGAAGAGAAGAAAGAAAGATTGAGAAAGAGAAAAAGAGTGCTTATAAGGCAAGGTAAGGAAAGTAGGTCAATGTTTATTATTGGAAACAAACAAAAGGAGTATGAGAAAATGGTTCAAGAATCTGATATTATATTATCCAAATCGGTCATATAGATTTGGTTCTGGTTTCTTTTTTACTATATTGTTGTCGTGAGTGTAAAGTCGATTTCGCTCCAAATTACATTGTTTCATACTTATGGAGCACACAAACATATACATCAAAAAACTTAGAGCCATCATCACACGGTCACAAGGATTCTCAAGTTCGAACATACAAAATCATTTTATGTTTTTTTTTTTTTTTTTTTGGTTCTTTGCTGGTTAAACAATTTATGTTAATCTCAAAAGAACATACATGCACAAGCACAACTGTATAGATAGCCATTCATAACCAAGCTCCACCAAGTCGATTAATGTGCGAGGACACCGTATATATGAGCAATTCATGATATATACCAAGAGTAAAAGGGATACCTGGGAAACAAGACAGGATAGAGGCTGCGTCAAATGTTAGAGAGATTAACAATTGAATCCACTAACAAAAATATAGAGAAAGTCTCGAACATCTGGTGCGTGATGCATGTCTAGCTTAGCTATCGCTTTTATAGTGCACATTCTGGTGCTATAGCAAAACATAATTGGTGAAATAAATCTCACATCCATAAAGTAAATCCAATGTAGTAAACGAAAAGCTAAAATCGCATGACAAAAGTATTAACACCATTAGAACAGTAAGAGTACTAAGAGTATGAGTACGTATATACCGTATCAACCATTGTATATACGGTTCTTGTATCCTAGAATTTGACGATAATTAAACCTCTATTAGGGTCCTAAAATTGTTGTAACACAATTCAAAAAGTGGTAGTTTAAGGCATATATTTTTAATTAACTAGTCAATAGCTGTTAATTAAGGCCTATATATATGACCATATCTTGTTAATCAAGCTTGCACGTTTTACTAAAGAAAGAGTGGTAGTAGTTACAGTACAGTAATTGATATATAGAACAAATTTTGTTAGTGTCTCAATCTTTGGGGCATATATAATATGGCCGGCTGTGACAACGTACGTGTGTGAGTGAATTCGAAATTGTGAAATGTGAATCCTCGCATTTTAGAGATGATTAATTGCTTTGTGTTAGTCAAGCTTGCACGTTTTGCTCAGCCTCACTCACTAGGCTGGCCGCAGTCCAGAAATTCCAGTTTCCAGTGGCTTCCTAATGTTTGTTTGAGTTGCTTCTCCTCGATCATCAAGGACTTTGTAATTGTTACACTACATAGATTTCATAAGGAGTAAATTTGAACTTCTATTTCTATATATGCCCAACAAGAATACGCAAGGCATTGCGCCAACAAAATCACCAAACTAAATGGTATAAATGTGACGAAAACTCTTAACAATTTTATAGCTAAAGAAGGGAATTAAGGAAAACCTAATTAACATGGGCATAATCTTACTTATTTGAAGTAATTAAAAAGAGTTTTGCGTTCTGACAATGATATACGTAATATATAGTTTTCTTGTTTGACCCGTAGTTGGAGGCTAGCAACTCGCACCCTAGCTTGTTTGCCCTAATTAATCTAGCTTGGTTTGACCTTCCCTTGTTTACTTCTCTGCGAAAAAGAAAAAAAAAAAAAAAAAAAAGGAAAGAGTAAATGTAAAAAATAGTCTAATGCGGTGAAGGTGGATCGAACACCTGACCTTCAGATCTTCAGTCTGACGCTCTCCCAACTGAGCTATCCCCGCAACTGTCAAGTTGAGTTGTTTGGTCTTATTTGTAATGTACATTTTTCTAATCTAGAGAGTTTGATCCTAATTTGAGCAATCCCACGGATTTCCCAACATATATATAGCACATGTATACATACTTAAATTCTGAAACGTTATTCGCCTGGCTACAGCCCATGCCATATATACCATGCCAATTAATCATCTAATTAAAGCCTCAGATGGAATTAAGAAATTAACTAGAATTACCTAGTTAACCAATTAAGGACCAAAAATTGATTATGCTAGCTCTTATATGTAGGATGGTTCTCTTTGTTTCTTAGTGGAATAGTGACTAGCTAGTAATTCACCATATTACTATATATATTATAGATATATAATAATATATTACATGCGCATTCGTATAATCTCATTGAGAGCATGTATACGTGCAATAATCTACAACCCAAATTAACCCTAAACCTTAAACCTTAATTGCTACATAATTTGGGCTCTTCAATTGTATATAGAGCAATGTATGCAAAAATTAATACAAGGAGACTTTCTTATTCATCAGGGTTCCAAGCAGGTCTTGATCATGAACACATATATATTTCTCTTGCTAATAACCTAAATTAACAAGGCCAAGACTCCAATACCACATAACCTAAATTAACAAGGCCAAGACTCCAATACCACAAAGAGTAATGTTAGGTGAACCACCTAGAGCTCACCTGATGTGGCATACCCATGTCATCAAAGCTTAATTTCTTTTTTTTTTATATTTCTTTTTTTCTTATTTACTATAATTCCTTTTTCTTTTAGTTTTGTAATTACTTAATTCTGTTTTTATCTCTAAACCCTATTTTTTTAGTTTGTTTGCTTCGATGTCTACATACGTTTTCTTTTGCTCTTCTCATCTCATGTCGATCTCCTCTCAGCCCTCACCTCCTCTCAATTGATCTGCTCTTTTTTTTCTTTTTTTTTTTTTTTTTTTTTTTATCTTGTGATATAATCTGTAAACGTCTTCAAGTTTTCTTCTACGTTCGCATATGCGAGGTCTTACATTCTAAATAAAATTCTGCAATTTGTCAAACCTCGCACTTCGTTTTCAATTGATCGGCTATGATCGTCTATTTGATTTAGGTTTCCTCACAAGCCTCCCCTTTGATTTTCTTTTTCTTTTTCATGTATGAAATACGAATTAACATGTTTGGAATATATAGGATTCATGGGACGTGGATTTAAATTTTGGTTTAGCTGGTTCTTGTGTTCTTATTATATCTTGAATTATCTTTAGAACTCTTCTTTCTATTATAGCTTAGAACAAGAGCTGCACAAATGAAAAGGGGATTTTATAAAAATAAAAAATAAAAAAAAATAAAAAAGAGCCGATCAATTGAGAGGAGGTGAGAGCTGAGAGGAGATCGACATGAGATGAGAAGAGCAAAAGAAAATGTTTGTAGACGTTGAAGCAAACAAACTAAAAAAATAGGGTTTAGAGATAAAAACAGAATTAAGTAATTACAAAACTAAAAAAAGAAAAGAAATTATAGTAAATAAGAAAAACAGAAATACAAAAGAATAGGAAATTAAACTTTGATGACATGGGCACATCAACCGCCACGTCAGGTAAGCTCTAGGTGGTTCCCCAAATGGTGGTTCATCTAGCATTACTCTACCACAAAACGTTTTCTTTAGACTACTATCCAGTTCACTTTTGTCCGGAAATTAAGTTTTGTTTTCCTATGCTTATGCTTGAGGCTCCTTATGAGCTTAATTATAATGAGGGTATTGGTCTTGTGCTTGCAGCTTCTACTATAACGTACGTATTTTGTAGAAGACGACATTTGATGTAATATGTCTTCTGCTATTGGTTGAGCAATAAAATTATTGTTTGATTCAAAGAAAAAAAAAAGCATGCATCTAAATTAATCTTAGATAAAGCCATGCCAGTTTCGATACACGAAGTTGACCTCAGAGTAAGGGCATGAGAGAGCATTGATCTTTGGCGTGTTAACTAAGGAAATAGATCTTGTACATGCATTAGTCCTCTTTGGAGGTAGCCAGGTTGGCATGAAAAACTAAAAATTCCGGCTGCTCTGGCACCGGCACTAGAATAGAAAGCTAGCGAATTGAAGGTGTTAAGAACTAGTGGGGAAGCTGAGATTCATTAATTTGACATTTTGATCAACATTCGAAGTATCAATATGGTTTTACATACTGCAAACATGCATATACGCGTACGTTTCTTCTAAAACAAAACCAAAAGCTTTCCTTGATCGATCATTAATCTTCTAACTTCGAAGTACTCCAACACGTACTTACTGGTGAAAGTCCCTAAGCAATACCTTGATCAAGTGCGAATAACAATTACCTGAAGTGGTAGTAGTTGAAACCCTTGAGCCATAACCATACTCATGCGGATACAGCATCCCTGAATCGAATTCCGGTTGTACCCTAGGGCTCGGCAATGTTCGACCTCGTGCGCAGTGATTTCTCGCCGGTGTACTCACAGGAGAAGACGGCACCGAGTAGTAAGTTACAGAAGATTCTGACGACGTTGAAGATGACCTTGAATTTGATGGAGAAGAAGAAGAGGCCGGTGATGATGAGGTCGATGCTTTTCTTGATCGCAGCTTTGGGAAAATGTTGAGTAAAAGAAGAGATTTCGAGTTCTTGATTTTCGTTTTAGGCCTGTTATTTGTGGACTTTGTGTTGTAAAAGTAAGAAGGCGGGGGTGTGAGAGGAGGTAGAGTAAGGTTTTGGTGGAATTTGGATTTTGGAGTACCTGGTTGAGACTCCCAATTGAATGGAACTGAAACCGATGCAGAGGCTCTTCCATGGTAGTCTTCCATTTTCGACCAGTTGAGCTCAGAGTTGCTGTTGTTCTACTTCACTGGTCTTTGCTTCTAATGGAGGCTAGCTATATGCGCTTTAAACTCTTAGTTGGTTCATATAATTCAAAAGAATACAGTACTCATGACTAACCAATATACCAACACATGCATGTTTGCTAATTTGAAGGATCGGGTTATGATGACAGAATTCAACTTTCTACATGTGAGTCTGTAACATGAATTGGGTACTAATGTGTGTGTGTGTGTATATATATATATGTATATATATATATATATATATGTATGTATGTATATATGTATGCATGTATGTATATAACAAATAAAATAAGGGCTCTGTATTTTATTGTTAGTGGCATGGGAACAAATAGATAAAATCTCAGTGACATAGTATTGAAGAGGATCATGATTCATGACTTAGCAACTAATTTAGTATACCTTTGGCAATTGGCACAATGTTTAGCTTCTAAGAATGATTATGACGTTTCCAGGCAACTTGAATCCTTCAAAATACTCCTCTAGAATTTAGAAGACACTAGTTTGGATTTGTAGCCAAGTGAACTAAATAATACATACATTCCATGCAACTGATGCAAGAGTAAAGAGTTTATTTACGTTTTCAATATATATTTTTTTATTTGGTAAATTATAACTGCGTGAGTCGAACTCACAACCTCCCACTTACTAAAAATGAAACTATGTCACTAGACCAAATGATACTAAGTGTTCTCAATATATTTTAATAGGAAACAAAAAGGATTACCATTGCATATATAGATGCATCTTTCAATAATACAATTCTGCAGATTTAGGGTTTGCGGATGAATATATAACAAATGCATGCGTTTGCGTACTTGGTCTAGATAGTTACCATTACTGCAGAATTAACAATACTATACATGATGTAATGGTTGTTGCTATTATATATAGCTTGAGCTTTCAGGTCAGATTCATGCAGGTTCACATGTGAGCCACCGAACTGGTTTAATTCTGAATCGATTATACAATTGATTAGGGGACGTCGAAATATAAATGGCTGATTATGTTGGTTGGCTTTTAAAGAATCTATGAGACATTTTTCCTACAAGTATTGCCTTATGAACGGCGATTAAGGCGATCTGATAATATTCATAATAATCAATCTTAGCCGACTCCACAGTATTATATATTGAGAATTTGGCCCCACAGAAATGCAGATTAATTAGTCAACCTTTGATAAAAATATTTAACTAATTCATGGAATTGACAAATATTTAAAAATGGCATCAAGTCATTGTTTGAAACATTTTCAAGATTTCATATCTTGGATTATGGTTTCTTAAGAGCAAATATGGTTTCTAATCTCAACTGGTACTCTGGTAGACAGGATTCTTACTCTAAACCCTAGGGAAGATCGAGTATGTCTTGGTTGTATATGCAACACTATTTGATACTTCAAGTTATGAGTCATGGGATTATTCTCGTATTTGAGTTTGAGATGGATCAGAAGAAGTGGTGAATGCAGAATTACTAGCTATATGTAAATACTATATGGATCAAAAGAAGTGGTAAATGCTTGGCTTCTCTAGATAAATACTTGCTTCTGAAATAGTTGGGACCAAAATTATGCAGTAGACGATAAACATATACTCAGAACTAACCACCGCATGCTTATTGTCGGCTTGGTAAGAGCCTACGTGTGAAACTTCCATACTTATGATTAAAATTTTACATATGATTAAAATGGTCAAGTAAGACAAAATTTGACCCTTTTTGAATTCTAAACTAGAGTTATGATGTTGGGGTGAATGTGATTTATGTGAGCTCATGTTGTCATGTCACTCTCTGATTCATAAACTTTCTTGCCCATCTTGCAGACAACTTGAGAATTGCAGAAGTTTCCCCTGAGCAAAAGACGTGAGACTATTCGATTGATGATCAACATTTGCCTCATAACAAATATGCGTCAAGGGATCATATGTCAAAACGCTTCATACCTCTTGGATCACCAAGAATAAATTGGGATTTGAACTCTAATTAACGTTGACATGACTCAAATTTATGACTAAAACACATTCAAGGATCTTGTGTTTGATCCCTATTTAAAAAATAGCAAATCACATATACATCCTCTAAAAGGATTTGAAACACAAATAAATCCATTTGTGTTGTTGTTAAACAAATAAGGACAGTTTTTAACAATTAAGGACAATCTTTTCTCTACATGTCATGTGTCATGATTTAATTTACCAAACTAACCCTACACTAATTAAATATACTTTTAGAAGAGAACAATCTCTCATTTTGAGATTTTTCAGTAGATGGAATACAATAGCAGATTTTCAATAATTTAGTGTAGTAGCAGTTAATTTCAGTAGAAGTAGTAGCAATGGTTAACATCCTAGTAGAAGTAGTAGCAGGGGTTAACATCCTCTCATGTTCAGCACACAACAACACGCAGTAGCAGCACACAACAGCACACAACAGCACACAGTAGCAGCATACAACAACACACAACAACAACACACGCAGTAGCAGCACATAACAACACACTAATATCACACGCAGCAGCACACAGCAGCACGTAGTAGCAGCAGCAGCAACACGTAGTAGCAGCAGCAGCACGCAGTAGCACACAGTAGTAGCAGCACACAACAGCACGCAGTAGCAGCATACAACAACACATAACATCAACACACGCAGTAGCAGAACACAATAGCACGCAGTAGAAGCACACAACAACACACAACAACAACACACGTAGTAGCAGCACACAACAACACACCAATATCACACGTAGCAGCACGCAGTAGCAGCACACAGCAGCACACAACATCAACACACGCAGTAGCAGAACACAATCGCAGTAGAAGCACACAGCAACACACAACAACAATACACGCAGTAGCAGCACACAACAACACACACCAATATCACACGCAGCAGCAGCAGCACACAACAACAGCAGCAGCACACAGCAGAATGCAGTAGCAGCATGAAGCATGAGCACAGATTAGTTACGAATGATCATTTTTTGCTGTCAAATTCAAAAGATATGAGTTTTAATTTCAAAGACTCTTTGAGTAAACCAAGTTGTAGAGATCAAAGAATAATCAAATCAGATCTTGTTAGATTCGGCGAAGCCTTAGTCAACTTTCATCCTTTTATTATTCTGCTTCTCCTCCCTTCCTCGCCTCCTAACGATTTGGTCGGACCGGTGATCGGCGAAGAAGAAGAAGAAGAAGAGGAGAAGGAGGAGGAGGAGGAGAGAGAGAGAGAGAGAGAGAGAGAGACAGAGACAGAGAGAGAGAGAGAGAGAGAGAGAGGAATCAGTGTGTTTCCCAGATCTGAAAATGATAGAAAAGTGGTATTTTGAGGCAGTGGCAGTTTTGTAGATATTTCAGAAAAGAATGGTTTTTTAGGTATTTTACGTAAAAAATTGCTGACATGGCATGGTACCATGCACTGTGAGCTTGAGTTTATGTCCTTATTTGTTTAAATCTGTTGAAATATGGTTTTTCTGTGTTTTATAACTGTTTATGGTAGTTGAATGTCATTTTCTCTTTAAAAAAAGAGTTTGTGACAATTAACTCATACATAAGTGGTTGTACTTTGTTGAGGCCTAAAAATCCAGCTAGCAGGCCCGATTAATTTGTCAAGCCCAATTCACACAAACATCAAGCCATGCACATGGACCCAAGCCACATTCATGCACTTTGGGGCTTACAGAGGGGATGTGGTGTGGAAGGTAACGGATCCCGTGAGGCCCATCGTTAAGATGATGTTCATCAATAACTTTGGACTTGGGACCGAAGCTCATGCATGATGGACAAAGTCTTAATATGGGCTAGTGAGAGAAATTAAAACCAAGCCCAGCAAAATCTTTAACCATTAGACTTATTATTTTCCTACCCAAAGCCCACGTAGCCTTCAACTTGTCCCAGAAACCTAATACACGTCATAAAACTTTTGTTGTTGTAAATCTATATTCAGGATTTTTGGCACTCCCAAGAAATCCCGTCTGTCCCCAAATCTCTACAGTATCACGGCAGCAGGCTACGGCCTAGACCTACCATCGTCACCCTTCTGTCTCCCCTTCACCAACTTGCTTCCATGGGGGAAACCACCCACCAAAGTTTGAAAACCACCTGTCCAAAACTGAGAGGTTTCTCTCAGACCCTTCGTTTTCCAGCAACAACTCTCCTCCCTCATCTTGCCTATAAAAAGGGCAGCTCACTGCTGCTAGAGACAATCATCAACAACCCAGAAAGCCTCAAGAGATCATGCTTCATCTCTGGAACCCTAGCTCCCTTATTTTCAGTCAGTTCTCATTCCATAAACCCTCCATAACCCAAAATCAAGTTCTCTCACTAAACTCACAGGCTCCCAGCTCCCCCACCATATCCATCTGTAAGTCGTGTCTTTTTTAGAATCGCTGCCGTTACAGTGGAATCGTTGCTGTTACTGCTGTAACTGCTACTGATACGTCAAACAAGCCGCTGCTGTTACGTCAAACAAACTGCTGCTGTTACAGTTGAGAAGCAGACTACTGCTGTCATTATCAAGCTCATCACAACAGAGTCGTTCTTGGATCCCATCCTCGATCGACTTTGGGCCTGGTTTCGCTTAAGCATTGAGGGCCTGCTGTTCCAAACCCTACAAGCACAAAAACACCCTCACATTTTTGGCGACTTCACTGGGGACTAGGCTGTGTTTCTTGAGCTTCCTTAACAGCAGCACTCTATATTCCAGAAATCTTTCATGCTAGCTTGAAACCACTCACGCTTTACCACTGATAATACTTACCAGATGCAATCAAGAAGAGCTCTTGGTGAACAAGCTAAAAGGTCATCACAACATAAGCTTATTGCTTATTGTGTTGACTGTGATCCGCCCATGAGTTTCTACAACAAGAATCAGGAATATCATCAAGATCAAATTTATTCATTCAATAGTCAGGCTTTAATATTGAGTGAACAAGTTCAAAGCCTTATTATTTAAAGCTATCTCACCTCATCCACTTAAGCAAAACCAAACAAACCTCAAAACCAGACAAGCTCATGCAAATCATCACTTGTTCTCGCTTTCGTTCCAGATCTGATAGGTTGAACCTCGTGACTAAGATTCCAGCAGCTGATTTCTTCTTTACTGAGTATATGTCAAGCTAATCTCTCTCTGCAATTACGGCTGAGAACAACTTTTATACACCCTGCAAGCATCACAACTATTAACACCACAAAACTATCTTGCTTCCAAGCATTTTAAGCCTAATTACCATATTTTCTCTTTTCATAAGCCCTACAACACAAAATCCCAGTCCCTATTTTTGTTCATATTAGACAATACTCATATTTTGAAGATCATCTAGCTATACCAATTTCATAGTCTTCACTAACCACAACCTCATTCCAAACAAAGGCCTATTTCACTCAATATACTCATCCTTAAGCCATCCATTCTGGTGAAAGTAGTTGAAAGCCTAGAATGAAATAGTCTATATTCAAACATCATGCAAACTTGGGGGCTTTGCTTAATGAAATTGAAAAGCGTGTTGTGATTTAAGTCATTACCCCCTCATTTTCACACAGCAGCAAACACAGTCAAGCAGAACAACAACACAGAAGTTCTTGTAAACCTCTTCTGACACCCCACTTCCTGGTCATTTACCGCACCACTATTCATCCAAACAAGTAGATTTAAGAGCCGGAATTCGAGTCGCTGTTAACATTCACAAGTGCTATCACTGATACCATATACGGCACCAAGCTTCTCCAGGTACTCTCAACTCAAGCCTATGCCAACATCAAAACAGCTTATAGAGTTATTGTGCAATTATCATGCAAGCGGCAAGCAATTAAGCCAGACAAGAGAAAAAAAAAAAAGCAACCTGCCGAACAACAGCCATCAAATTTCATAACTTTATTGCCTTACCACTAAGACACCTGGGGGCTAAATGATCGTGATCTGGTTCATAGTCACAACCTTCGTTCACCTTGATTTGCTGCTGGCATCTAGTCTCCATCTTCACCTGTTGGCAGTCCTATTTCATTTAAAAAATAAAAAATACTCAAGGTAACCACAAGCTCATCAGGCTACCAACGCACACATGCCCAAGCAAGGCTACTACATGCTTAAATATTTTAAGCAAGCAAACCGCATAAATAAAACCAAGCCAAGAAAGACTTTAAAGGCCAAGCTATATGCATACACATTCATACTCCAAGCAAAGAACCAAGCAAAACTAATACCATTGAATTAATGGGAATTAGTATGGCCAAGCCAATCTAAGAAACACGATTTACATGATAAACAAAGTCAACTAACACCATGATGCATTACGCTTTATTACAATCACGGCAGTAAAAATGCTAGTCAGCAAAGCATACTATACAGTATTTCTTGTAATCAAAATCAAGCAATTCAGCCATACACACAAGAGTGAAATGAATGAGACAAGCATTGGAGGAAGCAAATGACAATATTTGGAGGAGGTTAATACGAGCCAAGCAAATACAATTCAATTTATGCATAGCAACAAGCAAGTTGTGCGTGAGTTTCAATTTTTAATTATGTGGCCCATTACAAGGCTCTTCATTGCCCACATAATCAAAGGGGGCTAAACGTAAACAAGCATGACTATTCATTTTCACAGCAGTGTTCTCTACACAAGTTTGAAAAAAAAAAAAAAAATGGGGTTCTTATGATGATCAGATTATCATACTAAACACATGTTCATGCCAAGCCCATGCTCATGCCACGCACTTGCTCATGCCAAGCATACGCTCATGCTCATGCTCAAGCCAAGCAAATCCATGACCACAAATGACAAGCCATTACGTAAACAAGCTTGTGCCAAGCAAAAATATTTTTAAGCATACAAGCATACATGCAAATACCAATCCAAGCCAAGCCTCCTCCAAGGTCGTGCATCCAACAAAGAACAAACAAGAAACATACAAATGGCTAAGTCACTCCAAGCTCTTATCTAGCATGACTCTACATGCATCAAAAACTCAAGTTATACTCATGCCAAGCAAATTTATTTAAGCACATGTTTTCCATGCCAATATTGATGTACTCATATCAGGCAATTAAAGTCACAAGCTCCTGACATCAAAGCACATGCCTAGCTAATTGAGTAACTCCTTACCAATGCAAGCTAGCAAACATACATCATGCAAGTTCATTTTCTTACCAAGCAGAATCGCTAAGACAATCAAACAAGACAATTACAAAGCACCAGAAAAGCCAAATGCCGCTGTAAAAGCAACATAAACCACTGCCAGGCTTTATAACTCAATTCAGTGGCTTCTTCCTTACCATAGTATGATGACCATCTTTTGAGCCAATATACTAGCCTATTTTCAAGCTTAGCCCTTCCTCAAAAAAAAAAAAAAAAAAAAAAAAAATTTAGCCCTACCAAATATCTTAAAACAACCTCTTATCATGCTAGCCAAATTCAATTCTTAGCAAGCAATATCCATATTCATATACCATCAATCAAGCGTTGTGATTATTGAGGAAATTCAAATCCCAGCAGCAAGCATAATATGCTGCGACTGAGCAAATTTAAGTCCCAGCAAGCCAATCACAGCAGCAAATCAATATCGTGGAAGTAGCAAGCAATCACAGCAGCGAATAATACAAGCCACAACAAAACAAGCCATGCAAATTCATGTTCTATCACTACCAAATTCAATCCTTTAAAAGCGATTCATATTCATATGCTATCAATCAAGTGCCATGATTATGGAACAAATTCAAAGTTAAGCAACAAGCATTAAACGTAGAAATCATTGAGCGAATTCAGATCACAGCGGCAAGCATAAAGAGATTATACCAAAAAAAAAAAAAAAAAGACCATGTTGACGCTTCAATCATATTCAAGACTACAAGAATCAAAAGCAAGCGGATCTCACAAGAAGATTGGATCGCACCTGAATATCATGATGAACCGCAACTGTTGCAATTCAACCCAGTATGCCAATCCCAGCAGCAATCAAAGCAACGTTTACGATACCCACTTCCCAGCAGCAATCAAAACAAATACAACCCACTTCCCAGCAGAGATCAAAACAGCGATAACCCATAATTTGGGAATAGCTGACAATCCATGCTTCAATTCTAAAGAGTAGAAATCGGACGGTGAAGAGATGGATTTTCTTCAATGAACCAAGCCAAGCCATACATAAACTTGAGAATTATTGAAGACCGAAGAATTTAGAGATTCCTGTGAAGAAAGAAGCAAAGAAATTTATTGATCACAGCACCAAAGGATTAGTGTAATCCCTCATCCATTCAAGAAAAGCTAATACCAGGCGTCGGAGAAGAAGATGCAAATTTTGTCAATGTTTCCAACACAGGCCGATAATAGATGACGTTCTCATGCTACAGTCAACAACATTGGGCCTTAAAATTTGGTGTTGATTATCTGGCCCATTCACATGCTTTCATGGTCCATATAATCAAGGGGGCTAATGTTGAGGCCTAAAAATCCAGCTAGCAGGCCCGATTAATTTGTCAAGCCCAATTCACACAAACATCAAGCCATGCACGTGGACCCAAGCCACATTCATGCATTTTGGGGCTTACAGAGGGGATGTGGTGTGGAAGGTAACGGATCCCGTGAGGCCCATCGTTAAGATGATGTTCATCAATAACTTTGGACTTGGGACCGAAGCTCATGCATGATGGACAAAGTCTTAATATGGGCTAGTGAGAGAAATTAAAACCAAGCCCAGCAAAATCTTTAACCATTAGACTTATTATTTTCCTACCCAAAGCTCACGTAGCCTTCAACTTGTCCCAGAAACCTAATACACGTCATAAAACTTTTGTTGTTGTAAATCTATATTCAGGATTTTTGGCACTCCCAAGAAATCCCGTCTGTCCCCAAATCTCTACAGTATCACGGCAGCAGGCTACGGCCTAGACCTACCATCGTCACCCTTCTGTCTCCCCTTCACCAACTTGCTTCCATGGGGGAAACCACCCACCAAAGTTTGAAAACCACCTGTCCAAAACTGAGAGGTTTCTCTCAGACCCTTCGTTTTCCAGCAACAACTCTCCTCCCTCATCTTGCCTATAAAAAGGGCAGCTCACTGCTGCTAGAGACAATCATCAACAACCCAGAAAGCCTCAAGAGATCATGCTTCATCTCTGGAACCCTAGCTCCCTTATTTTCAGTCAGTTCTCATTCCATAAACCCTCCATAACCCAAAATCAAGTTCTCTCACTAAACTCACAGGCTCCCAGCTCCCCCACCATATCCATCTGTAAGTCGTGTCTTTTTTAGAATCGCTGCCGTTACAGTGGAATCGTTGCTGTTACTGCTGTAACTGCTACTGATACGTCAAACAAGCCGCTGCTGTTACGTCAAACAAACTGCTGCTGTTACAGTTGAGAAGCAGACTACTGCTGTCATTATCAAGCTCATCACAACAGAGTCGTTCTTGGATCCCATCCTCGATCGACTTTGGGCCTGGTTTCGCTTAAGCATTGAGGGCCTGCTGTTCCAAACCCTACAAGCACAAAAACACCCTCACATTTTTGGCGACTTCACTGGGGACTAGGCTGTGTTTCTTGAGCTTCCTTAACAGCAGCACTCTATATTCCAGAAATCTTTCATGCTAGCTTGAAACCACTCACGCTTTACCACTGATAATACTTACCAGATGCAATCAAGAAGAGCTCTTGGTGAACAAGCTAAAAGGTCATCACAACATAAGCTTATTGCTTATTGTGTTGACTGTGATCCGCCCATGAGTTTCTACAACAAGAATCAGGAATATCATCAAGATCAAATTTATTCATTCAATAGTCAGGCTTTAATATTGAGTGAACAAGTTCAAAGCCTTATTATTTAAAGCTATCTCACCTCATCCACTTAAGCAAAACCAAACAAACCTCAAAACCAGACAAGCTCATGCAAATCATCACTTGTTCTCGCTTTCGTTCCAGATCTGATAGGTTGAACCTCGTGACTAAGATTCCAGCAGCTGATTTCTTCTTTACTGAGTATATGTCAAGCTAATCTCTCTCTGCAATTACGGCTGAGAACAACTTTTATACACCCTGCAAGCATCACAACTATTAACACCACAAAACTATCTTGCTTCCAAGCATTTTAAGCCTAATTACCATATTTTCTCTTTTCATAAGCCCTACAACACAAAATCCCAGTCCCTATTTTTGTTCATATTAGACAATACTCATATTTTGAAGATCATCTAGCTATACCAATTTCATAGTCTTCACTAACCACAACCTCATTCCAAACAAAGGCCTATTTCACTCAATATACTCATCCTTAAGCCATCCATTCTGGTGAAAGTAGTTGAAAGCCTAGAATGAAATAGTCTATATTCAAACATCATGCAAACTTGGGGGCTTTGCTTAATGAAATTGAAAAGCGTGTTGTGATTTAAGTCATTACCCCCTCATTTTCACACAGCAGCAAACACAGTCAAGCAGAACAACAACACAGAAGTTCTTGTAAACCTCTTCTGACACCCCACTTCCTGGTCATTTACCGCACCACTATTCATCCAAACAAGTAGATTTAAGAGCCGGAATTCGAGTCGCTGTTAACATTCACAAGTGCTATCACTGATACCATATACGGCACCAAGCTTCTCCAGGTACTCTCAACTCAAGCCTATGCCAACATCAAAACAGCTTATAGAGTTATTGTGCAATTATCATGCAAGCGGCAAGCAATTAAGCCAGACAAGAGAAAAAAAAAAAAGCAACCTGCCGAACAACAGCCATCAAATTTCATAACTTTATTGCCTTACCACTAAGACACCTGGGGGCTAAATGATCGTGATCTGGTTCATAGTCACAACCTTCGTTCACCTTGATTTGCTGCTGGCATCTAGTCTCCATCTTCACCTGTTGGCAGTCCTATTTCATTTAAAAAATAAAAAATACTCAAGGTAACCACAAGCTCATCAGGCTACCAACGCACACATGCCCAAGCAAGGCTACTACATGCTTAAATATTTTAAGCAAGCAAACCGCATAAATAAAACCAAGCCAAGAAAGACTTTAAAGGCCAAGCTATATGCATACACATTCATACTCCAAGCAAAGAACCAAGCAAAACTAATACCATTGAATTAATGGGAATTAGTATGGCCAAGCCAATCTAAGAAACACGATTTACATGATAAACAAAGTCAACTAACACCATGATGCATTACGCTTTATTACAATCACGGCAGTAAAAATGCTAGTCAGCAAAGCATACTATACAGTATTTCTTGTAATCAAAATCAAGCAATTCAGCCATACACACAAGAGTGAAATGAATGAGACAAGCATTGGAGGAAGCAAATGACAATATTTGGAGGAGGTTACTACGAGCCAAGCAAATACAATTCAATTTATGCATAGCAACAAGCAAGTTGTGCGTGAGTTTCAATTTTCAATTATGTGGCCCATTACAAGGCTCTTCATTGCCCACATAATCAAAGGGGGCTAAACGTAAACAAGCATGACTATTCATTTTCACAGCAGTGTTCTCTACACAAGTTTGAAAAAAAAAAAAAAATGGGGTTCTTATGATGATCAGATTATCATACTAAACACATGTTCATGCCAAGCCCATGCTCATGCCACGCACTTGCTCATGCCAAGCATACGCTCATGCTCATGCTCAAGCCAAGCAAATCCATGACCACAAATGACAAGCCATTACGTAAACAAGCTTGTGCCAAGCAAAAATATTTTTAAGCATACAAGCATACATGCAAATACCAATCCAAGCCAAGCCTCCTCCAAGGTCGTGCATCCAACAAAGAACAAACAAGAAACATACAAATGGCTAAGTCACTCCAAGCTCTTATCTAGCATGACTCTACATGCATCAAAAACTCAAGTTATACTCATGCCAAGCAAATTTATTTAAGCACATGTTTTCCATGCCAATATTGATGTACTCATATCAGGCAATTAAAGTCACAAGCTCCTGACATCAAAGCACATGCCTAGCTAATTGAGTAACTCCTTACCAATGCAAGCTAGCAAACATACATCATGCAAGTTCATTTTCTTACCAAGCAGAATCGCTAAGACAATCAAACAAGACAATTACAAAGCACCAGAAAAGCCAAATGCCGCTGTAAAAGCAACATAAACCACTGCCAGGCTTTATAACTCAATTCAGTGGCTTCTTCCTTACCATAGTATGATGACCATCTTTTGAGCCAATATACTAGCCTATTTTCAAGCTTAGCCCTTCCTCAAAAAAAAAAAAAAAAAAAAAAAAAAATTTAGCCCTACCAAATATCTTAAAACAACCTCTTATCATGCTAGCCAAATTCAATTCTTAGCAAGCAATATCCATATTCATATACCATCAATCAAGCGTTGTGATTATTGAGGAAATTCAAATCCCAGCAGCAAGCATAATATGCTGCGACTGAGCAAATTTAAGTCCCAGCAAGCCAATCACAGCAGCAAATCAATATCGTGGAAGTAGCAAGCAATCACAGCAACGAATAATACAAGCCACAACAAAACAAGCCATGCAAATTCATGTTCTATCACTACCAAATTCAATCCTTTAAAAGCGATTCATATTCATATGCTATCAATCAAGTGCCATGATTATGGAACAAATTCAAAGTTAAGCAACAAGCATTAAACGTAGAAATCATTGAGCGAATTCAGATCACAGCGGCAAGCATAAAGAGATTATACCAAAAAAAAAAAAAAAAGACCATGTTGACGCTTCAATCATATTCAAGACTACAAGAATCAAAAGCAAGCGGATCTCACAAGAAGATTGGATCGCACCTGAATATCATGATGAACCGCAACTGTTGCAATTCAACCCAGTATGCCAATCCCAGCAGCAATCAAAGCAACGTTTACGATACCCACTTCCCAGCAGCAATCAAAACAAATACAACCCACTTCCCAGCAGAGATCAAAACAGCGATAACCCATAATTTGGGAATAGCTGACAATCCATGCTTCAATTCTAAAGAGTAGAAATCGGACGGTGAAGAGATGGATTTTCTTCAATGAACCAAGCCAAGCCATACATAAACTTGAGAATTATTGAAGACCGAAGAATTTAGAGATTCCTGTGAAGAAAGAAGCAAAGAAATTTATTGATCACAGCACCAAAGGATTAGTGTAATCCCTCATCCATTCAAGAAAAGCTAATACCAGGCGTCGGAGAAGAAGATGCAAATTTTGTCAATGTTTCCAACACAGGCCGATAATAGATGACGTTCTCATGCTACAGTCAACAACATTGGGCCTTAAAATTTGGTGTTGATTATCTGGCCCATTCACATGCTTTCATGGTCCATATAATCAAGGGGGCTAATGTTGAGGCCTAAAAATCCAGCTAGCAGGCCCGATTAATTTGTCAAGCCCAATTCACACAAACATCAAGCCATGCACGTGGACCCAAGCCACATTCATGCATTTTGGGGCTTACAGAGGGGATGTGGTGTGGAAGGTAACGGATCCCGTGAGGCCCATCGTTAAGATGATGTTCATCAATAACTTTGGACTTGGGACCGAAGCTCATGCATGATGGACAAAGTCTTAATATGGGCTAGTGAGAGAAATTAAAACCAAGCCCAGCAAAATCTTTAACCATTAGACTTATTATTTTCCTACCCAAAGCCCACGTAGCCTTCAACTTGTCCCAGAAACCTAATACACGTCATAAAACTTTTGTTGTTGTAAATCTATATTCAGGATTTTTGGCACTCCCAAGAAATCCCGTCTGTCCCCAAATCTCTACAGTATCACGGCAGCAGGCTACGGCCTAGACCTACCATCGTCACCCTTCTGTCTCCCCTTCACCAACTTGCTTCCATGGGGGAAACCACCCACCAAAGTTTGAAAACCACCTGTCCAAAACTGAGAGGTTTCTCTCAGACCCTTCGTTTTCCAGCAACAACTCTCCTCCCTCATCTTGCCTATAAAAAGGGCAGCTCACTGCTGCTAGAGACAATCATCAACAACCCAGAAAGCCTCAAGAGATCATGCTTCATCTCTGGAACCCTAGCTCCCTTATTTTCAGTCAGTTCTCATTCCATAAACCCTCCATAACCCAAAATCAAGCTCTCTCACTAAACTCACAGGCTCCCAGCTCCCCCACCATATCCATCTGTAAGTCGTGTCTTTTTTAAAATCGCTGCCGTTACAGTGGAATCGTTGCTGTTACTGCTGTAACTGCTACTGATACGTCAAACAAGCCGCTGCTGTTACGTCAAACAAACTGCTGCTGTTACAGTTGAGAAGCAGACTACTGCTGTCATTATCAAGCTCATCACAACAGAGTCGTTCTTGGATCCCATCCTCGATCGACTTTGGGCCTGGTTTCGCTTAAGCATTGAGGGCCTGCTGTTCCAAACCCTACAAGCACAAAAACACCCTCACATACTTTTTAGCTTATCTCTACTATGTTAGAAAGCCAAGCCTTTTTGGTGTTAAAGGCTTCACCAATTTTATGAATTCCCCAAATAATCAATTTGTTGCAGAAACACAAGGAATAGAAAATATATATATATATATGTTGGAAGGGTACTACGGTAAAACAAACAGAAAAAATAAACCAAAATCAGAATTATATGAGATTACGGTGGAGAAAAATAAGGAATGTGGTGATATTAGATATGGTAGCGGCAGTTTGATCCCATGAATGGTGGAGCAGTTCAATTAGAACTACTATTCAACCGCTCCCATTTGCAAATATAAGTCGATACATGCAATTCGGCGTTAGAACCAGGGTAGAAACGACATAGATAAGGTGTTTACAATTTACAGTAGGTTTGATCAGGACTTTTTTTCTCTTTTTTTTTGTTTTTTGTTTTTTTCAAATTTGAAACTCTTTTCGATTATCAGTAATGCAAATTTGCACTTGAAGGAGGGGAAACCACATGCAAATATAAGTCGATACATACAATTCGGCCTTTAGAACCAGGTTGGAAACGAAATAGATAAGGTGTTTACAATGGAGACAAGCTATGGTACTGGGATGTATATCCTACTTCTATTTTACATGTATTCGAACAAAAATTACAATGTTATAAATTAAATTACAACATTGAGAACAAATTTACCAAATTTATTTACACTATTTACATGAAGTTAAACAAAATTACAACTATGAGAACAATTTGTTCAATAAGTTGTAAAATGGTTGTATATTTTGTAATTACAATTATTAGAACAAGATTACAAACTATATGACTCAGCATTGCCACTTTGACTATAAATATGTTGTCACATTTGTAAATGTAGGTATCACATACGAGTATGTACCATAGAATTTCCCTTTACAATTTGCAGCAGGTTTGATCAGGACTTTTTTTCTCTGTTTTTTTTTCAAATTTGAAGCTCTTTTCAATTATCAGTTATGCAAATTTGCACTTGAAAGAGGAGAAAACACATGCAAGGGAATTAATTTGCTTTGGAATGACGGGTTATAGATTTAAACACATATCAACTGAAGTATCAAATTGTTGTTTTTTTTTTTTTTTTTGACTCTACACGGGTAAGAGGCTAGTACATAAGAGTATAAGGTGCATGGGACACAAGTTATAGCTTCTGGGGATTTAATGATTTTTGCCAAATTAAACAACTTAAGTACATATATAATTATGAGAAATTTAAACTAATTTGGCCCATAAAGTTATTACATCCCAGTTCAGGCTTTTGAACGGGCCAGTGGGTCTTTTTTGACATTGGGCTTTCATTAACAGACCATATCTTGTTTGGGTTGGAGTTTGTTTTGGACTTTTGGTGAATATATTACAAACTCAACTAGCCACCTTTCGGTTTGTTTCAGTGTCGTGAGTCGACTTGTGTGTCTCAATTGACTTTGCTACCTATTGTTGGACAACCGACCAAGTGTCTATGTGCTTTATCATGTCCACTTTCTAATATAAGACTACTTGGATTAATATAAGACCTATTACAAGTCATCATCAGTACCTTTTTATCTCCAAATACTCCATTATCAATCATATCATAATCCCCAAGATAAGGTTTGAGTTGGTAATCTAGAGTTAGTTTAGTATGACACCTAATTATATATCTTTTATGCATCAAAATTAAACTAAAAAAGTATTTTAATTTCCTTGAAGATGCATGATACAAGTTTAAGTAGCAATAAATCCAAGTTATCCAACAAATATTGATCCTTTCCTTTGAAAAAAAAAAATAATGGATGTGAATCATTTAAGTCCATGCTATAAGGGTGTGAAGTGACTCAACATACGATAAGAAATCCCACGGAAGTTGAACATTTATATATTTTCGGTTTGTGAAACTTGCAGATAACTCGTATAGCCAAGTCAAAGATATTTGTGCATACACCTCATCAACCTAACACTAAATTTGTGGATGACTAGCATTTCATCATCACCACAACCGACCTAAAGTCGACCTCATTGTAAACCAAAGCTACCTGGCTATTTCGTAATGGGGCAAAGACTTACAAACATCTGAACAACTTTTTCAATGTGGCCGGAAACATAAGTCGCTAACTTTTGTAGGATCAATGAATTTTATTGTACCGATAACCTACGGAGAACCAACCATCATCACATATATACACGCAAGAAAATGATAACCTATGGAAAACCAACCGACATCACATATATGCAAGTCCAAAGTGCCTCTAGTGAATGAGATTCATATCCACCATTCTTAAAGCTTCTCTTCCTAGTTCCCACGAAGCAAAATATCCCAATAGAACCATGGAAATGATGGAATCTAATCTCACACCAACCAGTCTCAAGGTGTGTTCTTCCCTACTAGCCGTTTGGTGCAGTTCCTTGTTCTAATTCAAAACCTTACCGTAGGCGGGCACACACTGGACCTCAGCTCCCCGCACTGGGCGGTTTTGGGCTCGAACGTCAAGGCTTGGCCCACTCACTTTTGGTAGCTGGACTGGAGCCGTCCAGGTAATAAATAAAACAACAAAAATAAAA
The DNA here is from genome assembly GCA_009720345.1 of Fragaria iinumae. Taxonomy (NCBI): domain Eukaryota; kingdom Viridiplantae; phylum Streptophyta; class Magnoliopsida; order Rosales; family Rosaceae; genus Fragaria; species Fragaria iinumae. Next base: position 35,414,150 of record CM019119.1, read on the forward strand.
ACCCAATGCCTTTGCCTTTATTTAGGTAATAAAAACTCTACGCAAAAAAGTTTTACTCTTTAATATTTTGAATTTGCAGAGCTTCATTTCTTGGTTCGCCTCTGGTTTTGGGGATCCCATACCAATTGGAGTTCCTTCTTCTTCTTCATAAAGGTAACGTTTTTATGTAATTTTTTATTTTTTTTGTTATTTTCAATTGAAGTAAGTTTGTATATTTCAAATATTTCAATCTAGAATACTACGTTGATCAAGGTTGAAGAGAAGATGGAATTGCTAGTTTTTCATTAAGATTTGGTGCTTTTATGCGTTTTCTGATTCATCTGCTTGATTTCTGAAAATAAAAATTGAACCTTGAAGATGGATTGGATTTAAATTTTGTGTTTGGATTGGAAAATTGGAGCTGGATTTGATGAGTTTGTGCAATTCTTGTAAAGGGTTGCTTTCATTTCACGGATAAAGTGAGAAAGTTTGTTGGGTTTTGATGGTGGTTTGTGTTTTTGATTTTTCAGGGTTGATAGGCTTTAAAACCACAAGTTTTGTGCTGAATTGTCAGTTATTGTGTTGAAGATCGTTTTGTAGGGCATAATTTTTTAGCATTCTATTGGTGGTATAAAAGCCAGGGAATGCTGAAAGATGTGCCTAACCTCTCCGAAGTCCGCCTCACAACTCCATAAGGTTGTAGCTTCAACAGAGCTACCCTTGTTTTTTCTTGCTGGTTTGAACCACAGTAGGTTTGGTCTTGATACCCAACAGCAGGTTGATCCCACAAGTAGGTATGCCATGCCGGTTGTGTTGATGCACGACCATTGTGAAGACGGTTGAGCTTGTTATACTGCCATAGACTCCTGCTTTGTAAGATTATATAGGTAGTGTTTGCGGGAGCAACTTGTGTGTTTGTAGTTTATATGGTGTTGAAGCTTGAAATGGATAATAAGTCTTATATATTGATGCAAAGGTACGAGTTAGGGAGACAACTGGGTAAAGGCACTTTTGCCAAGGTTTACTATGCAAGGAGCTTGATAACAAATCAGGCTGTGGCGATCAAGGTTATTGACAAAGAGAAGATTATGAAGGTAGGGCTGATGGATCAGATAAAGCGTGAGATATCTGTTATGAGACTGGTTAGACATCCCAATATTATACACCTTTATGAGGTCTTGGCAACCAAAACTAAGATATACTTTGTCATTGAGTATGCTAAAGGTGGTGAGCTATTTAACAAGGTTGCTAAAGGAAAGCTGAAGGAGGATGTCGCACGGAAGTATTTCCAGCAGCTGATCAATGCTCTTGATTTCTGTCATAGCAGGGGAGTTTATCACCGGGATATTAAGCCAGAGAACTTATTGCTAGATGAGAATGATAATTTGAAGATATCTGATTTTGGGTTAAGTGCCCTTGCAGAAAGCAAGCGCCAAGATGGTTTGCTTCATACCACTTGTGGTACTCCTGCCTATGTTGCTCCAGAAGTCATTAATCGGAAAGGCTATGATGGTGTGAAAGCTGATGTTTGGTCTTGTGGGGTGGTCTTGTATGTCTTATTGGCTGGTTATCTCCCGTTTCATGATTCAAATTTGATGGAGATGTACAGGAAAATCGGTAAAGCAGAGTTCAGATGCCCTAATTGGTTCTCACCAGAAGCACGTAGGCTATTGTGCAAGATGTTGGATCCAAATCCCAACACTAGAATTACCTTGGCGAAAGTTAGGGAAAGTTCTTGGTTCAGAAGAGGACCAAAATCCAAAGAGAAAGAGGTGGCTCCGGCAGCAACAGAAGCTTCCAGTCCCAGTGAGAATGAGAATAATTTGGCTGTTGAGGCAAACCAAGAGTCAGGGAGACCTTCAAACTTGAATGCTTTTGATATTATATCCTTATCTGATGGGTTTGATCTGTCCGGCTTGTTCGAGAAAAATTCTCTAAGTAGGGAAGCAAGATTCACTTCAAGAGAGCCTGCCACAGTCATCATCTCCAAGCTAGAAGAAATGGCCAAGTATCTGAAGCTAAAAGTGAATAAGAAGGATCATGGATTGTTGAAAATGGATAGACTGCAGGAAGGCAGAAAGGGTTTTTTGTCCATTGATGCAGAGATATTTGAGATCACTCCGAATTTTCATTTAGTAGAGGTCAAGAAATCAAACGGAGATACAATGGAATACCAGCAGATGTTGGAAGACATAAGGCCTGCTCTGCGAGATATTGTCTGGGTTTGGCAAGGGGAGCAAGAACAGGCATCGCAGGTGCAGCAGCAACAAGAACAAGAAGAAGTGCAACAGCAACAACAAGAACAATTGCCTCAGAATCCGCCACAACTATAACAGAAAATGCCTGTTTTCTTTTTTCACATCTCCTAATTGTTTGTAGATTTCAGTCTCCTAAATTATTAACTTTGTGCTTTTCCTTTGTAAGTCTCACTACTGTTTTAATAAAGTTGTTAATACGTGTGCATGGCTACCAGAATTATATCAAATATAGAATCTCCTTTTGGATTTGCTTCAACATACTCGGTTCTCTGTCCCTTTTTTTTTTTTTTTTGAGACTACTGTTTGATATTTATTTATTTTTACTACTTGCTCATTGGTATAGATCTGCTAACGAGATTACAGATGTTCTAAGTATGCATCCTGCACAGAATTGAAAGTTTAACTTCATCAAGTACCCAGATCAAGAGAAAAGGCAAGAATCATACAACAGTACAAATACTTAAATCTGTTATATTTATGTTTCTAAGTCTAAGCATCAAATACCTATGTTTCAGTTACTCAAAATCCAAGTCAGACTATGAGAATCATTTACTCCTAACAACTATAAGTTGCATATTGGTTAGATATGAGATTTCATGAACAATGTGGTCAATTCCAGCATGTTCTCTTATCATTTGAGCTTTATATTGTTTCTAATTGCTAACAAAAGTATAGGTGAATGTGGGATACTTCAAAGTTAAAATATCCGCCACAGATACATTGGCACTCAAATTTACGGAGATATTTATCATCAGTAACGATCAATATTTCTCGACGGTAGAAACTATGCCTATCCATGCATGTGAACAAATGATATGTCGACAGAAAAAGAAAAGGTAGATGTCGATAGATAATACAAACTTCTGATCTTTAATGTATGACATGTGTCACCTGGATACATAGTGCAGTTACAGACATCTACCACACTTTCTTCATGAGGTTAAGCTGAGTGCACATGTTAGTCCTCCTGTGGTTCTGTACTTCTGTGTACATGAACTTCAAAACAATGAAAAAGGCTCACTATCCATGTTTCAATTGCGTTTACTCACCGTTCCTTGGCAACTTACTAACCAACTATTGTTTTGTACCGTAAGTCCTGCCTTTTAAATTTGTGTTGAGGATGAGCCACTTTGGCTATCTGTTGTACTAATATCTGATGTAACTATCTAGATTGCGTTTAATGCAATTATTCCATTCTCAAAAAAAAAAAAAAAAAAAAAAAAAAAAAATTTCATCCTAACTTCTGAACTACAAGCTCACAAATAGTATGGTAACTCGAAGTAACTAACAGTCTCAATGCTCCTCAAACCTTCAGATCAAGACCAAAGAAGAAAAGGAAGAATATATCCCAGTCAAACTTTTAATGTGTATTTAAAGTCGGGTAGTTACTATAAGTGTGAAGCAGAACATAAATCTGGAAACACCAATATGCTTATATGCCAATAAACAAAACAACAGATCACCCATCTTCTAAAATGATATCTCGTCTACATAAGCAGATAATGTACAATGAGACATTTAATAACAGAATATGAATTAGAAGAAGTGGATGAGAAAAAGAAAAATAGTTTTATTGCATTGAAAAATTCAAACCGGACTATTGGCACTATTAGGCTGCTCACTGATTACAACATGCCATCAGACAAAGATGACAATAACTCATCTAAATTTATCGATCAAACAACAACATCGTCGCAAACTTGCTTGCTCCAACAATTATTCGTAATAAACATGTTCGACTCTCTCTATAACTGGATGAAATTAGGAGACTTGGTCAGGTCGATAATTTCAGGATAAGATGTAGGAACTCTACTCTTCTTGCCACATAAACCATTTCTGCACAATGGTGATGGAGTTATCAAATCCACTACCTCAGAATCACAAGGCCTGAGATAACTATTTCTTGGTGACTGTTCCTCATCCGCAACTATTATAGCTGGTGATTGTTTCCTTGCAGGTCGATCCAACTCGACAGTACTGTCATCAAACAAACCTATATTCTTACTTGCTTCTGTATCAAATGATGGAATGACATTGGAGTATGGCATTCCCAGTGGTGATGTGATAAATTCCCCAGTGATATCTTCTTGTACTTCATTGCATCTAGAAACTCGACTAGATGTATTGCCAGTATCCATTTCCAGGTCATTTGCTGAATCACGAACCATAAAATTTGATAATGTTTCTTCCCATGATAGACCACTGTTCATAGCTTCATCAGATACCTTTTCATTATACCACTCATCTTCTCCTACTTCTTTATCCTGTGCATAGACTTCGTTACTTCTATTGCCAATATCATTATGCTGATCATCTGCCGGATTAGGAACTACAGGTTCTGATAATGCTTCTTCCCCTAATATACTGATATTCATAGTTTCATCATTTTCTTTTTCATTATACCACTCATCTTCATTGTCCGAAACATCATCTGATATACATGAAGGAAGCTCATCCATGGGGCAAATTTTAACCTTCATCTGTTCCGGGAGGCGTGGACAACCAGCAGCATGCTTGGTATGCTCAGTTGAAAAAAAGTTCACGGTGAGGTTCAAGCTGATGACATACAAACACAAAATCCACTACCTTTTAGTAGCAGCAAAAACATATGCATGCATCAACACTAGTCACAAAACGCGAGAAAAATCATAAAATGGTACCTCTCCCAAGGCGGTAAGGTGAGCATTGTGTATGCAAGTTTGATCTTATTGGCAAATCCTCCGAGAGATTTAAAGTTCGCTGCAGCTTTCCTTACTGCCTTTGATACATACGGGTTCTGCCAGGCCCATTCAAACTGCAAAAGAAAACATTGCAAAATCCCATATTTCAATCAATATCAATGTTCAAACAGCTTTAGTCCCCATTCCCCAATCAAACTAGACCAAATTGACAACAGACTTGGTGCTAACTCAATCTGGGTCCCAATCAATCTAGATTTCACATAACCTATTAAAGGATTAAAGTTCTAATCTTTGAACCAAAAACCACAAACCCCAATTTGGGTTCAATCAAGTCAATGATAATACATATAAACACCAATAAAGTTATGAACTTTGAGAATCATCAAGCTAATTGGTCCCAAATTCTGTATGAAATTCTAAAGAGAAAGAACAGACCTGGAGAGCTGAAGTGTTAGTTGGGAAGCCATAAATGCACAAGGCCATCTCCCACGGCCGCTTCTTCTTGGTCCTCCAAGCACCTCGCCCAATTTCGCCATTGTGCTGCCGTATCCTCCGCCGTGGATTCACCGTGAATCTGCAAATTGGGTTTCACTCATTAGCCCACTTTCTGTAAGAAAGTCTCAAACTTTAAACCAGATTAAAACCAAGATCGATCAAAATCACAATTGAAAGAATTGGGGGAAATTGGATCGGACCCAATATAGGTGTGGCCCTTGTAACGGGGGCAGCGTGACGTCAGAAGATAGCAAGCGAAGAATCGGCCTCCTTCTTCTTCTGGCGTGGCTAGGGTTTCTGATGGGTTCTTGCTTCTCTGCTGCCTCATCTCTCTCTCTCTCTCTCTCTCTCTCTCTCTCTCTCTCTCTCTCTCTCTTTCGATTTTGGACAAGTACAGTAAGACAGAGACGTATACGGTTAAAAGGGAGATAAAATACAAATTCGACCGTTGGGTCTACGGTCTTTTTTAATATTTGAAATTCGGCCATTCAAATACGTCTCTTTAATCTTGGCAAAATCTAGTTTTGTTATGTGGTCTATCAAAATCGTTTGTTTTGGTATATAACATTCCCCTTTATGGTAAGCAATCCTAAATAAAGGAGGGCCCTTAGGATAGAAATTAGAAATCGGTAAATTCAGCTATGCACAAAACATCCTGTTACTGATATCTCCATTTTTGTATGAACAATTTTCTCTTGCAAGCTTGCCAATGCAGAAAAATAAACACGCTGTATAGAAATTTAAGGATATATTGAAGATTAGCTACAGGTATAGGATTTCTGACCACTAATGAAAGGTTGAGTCAAATTTCAGTATCAACCCTGAGAAATCTATAGATGGTGCAGTTTCAAGATACAAGAACTTTGCAGCAAACATCAAACTGATCAAAGATATCATCTAATGGGGCATGCTCACCTGAGCCTTCGTCTTTCCAAGCATACCATAACTGCTTCCCTTTGAAGACAAACATCCCTCCCTGATTTATGATAAAAATGAGACAAGATCATTACAGAAAAGTTTAACTAAATCCATAACCAGGATGCATGCACATCTAATCCCGAGATTTTACACGCCCGGTTCATGTACTTCAACTAAATTAACAGATTTACACTTCTAATTTTATACACTACTCTATGAGAGTACTCCAACGAAACCTCATATGATTCTCAAAATCAAATTGGGGAGCAATATTCCATGCCAGAGTGTTCTTTGCCACAATATCAACTTATCAAGAGTAACTCGGTGTCAATCCAAAGCATATATGTTAAAGAAACAACACAGATGTAAGCAACACAGATGCGAGAGACTAACTTCTCCCTGGCCTTCATCCAAGAAGTGATGATAGAAGCACAAGGGTATTCTTGGTTAGTTCGATCCCTAGTACGAGTGGGATACCAAAACGCTGCGGCTTGCAATGGTGTAGGAAAGGCCTCCTCGTTCTGATTTGTTGACACAAAGAGTAAAACATTTGGACACCAACAGAAATCCTGAGCCTCATGCAGCCTTATTTAAAGATATGCAAAATAGCATCATAGGAATTCTACCTTTAAACCGGTGGAACACCAATCGCATTAGCAACAAGAGAAAGGGCACGACATATCTTCACAGTTCTGAATGAACAAAGAACATCATATTTGAGCCCAGTTGATATTTCGGTCAAAGACTGATAATAAGTCTTGGATAACATTTGGGCCAATACCTGTAACATTTGGGCCAATATAAAACCCGGGAAGGAGCGTGAGCTTCGGAGGCGCGCAAGATAGTTTCCTACAAGGACTGTAGCACCTCGCGAGATAAGGGTGCTCGTTATTTGAGTTCGCGTAAGAGACTACAGTTGGATAACTCGGAGGCACCATTTGTGACCTAAGCGGAATCTAGCTGTGTGACTGGACGCGTGTCATCTAGACGTTTAGTTCGTAAGCGAGACGTGTCCTTCTGTTATTCTAATTGCTGAGTCCGAATCAGATTATGATTACATCTCTACTAACTAGTTGAGAGTCTTATATAAGGAGGGTTCGAAGATCATAGACAGACACAATCAAATCATACAACTACAACAAAACTCCTTGAGCTTCTCGAAACTCTAACGCTAAGCGCATCTCGCCTTAGTTTACAGAGCCCGTTCGGTCTCGCCCCTGGTTACTTTTCCATTTAGTTGCTCTGCTTGCTATCCACAGTGAGTATCGATTGCAAGCGAATATGTGAGCTACTCGTAATCCCTCGTCCGCGAGGTGGCACCGGAGCCCTTTCGTTTGATTAGAAGTTAAGTACACACGCAGTTCACATTTTGCACCCGCGCGGTGGCACGCCCGCAACCCTCGTTTACTTTTGGTACTGCTAAGTTACTTCTCTGCTCCTACTGAGGATCGTGGCCAAAACATTGGCACGCCCAGTGGGACCGGAAGTACAACATCCTATTCACCATTGGGAAACCAGGCGAATCACCATACAGGAAACCACAGATTTCTTGTCTCAAGCATAAGTCACCACGGTACAAGCCCCATAACAACGCGGCTTGCTAATCTCTCACCAAAGAACAGGTTCTTGCTCAGTTTGGGAACCCGAACTTCAGCGAAACCACAATGGTAGGTCCACAACCAAGCCAGGACACATGAGCTACTCTGCCTGCAAAGCAAATCCGCCAGATGTTCGAGGAGCTAAAGGGCCAGATCGAGGGTTTGACGGCCTAAACCGAACAGGCCGTTCTTCGTCTGGAAAAGAAAGCCGACGCAACTCAACAGAGTGTCACATACCTCTCTGAATAGGTCACAAAGGACAAAGTTCTTTGGGTTGCTAACTAGGAAAACCTCGCTATACTCAGTGAGGATTTCAATACTTTTACAGGTGACGTCAAGGAAAACAAGGACATATTTGAAGGGTCCCTCCAACGAATCCAAAAGGATTTAGACCAGACTACAGGCACCTTGAAGCTGACCCGCACAATTGTGAACGAACAAACTCATCGCTTGGACGAACACGATTCCAAGCTACTTGATCAGCATAATTCGTCTTTCTTTGGGAGAACGAACAGCTTGAAAAAGCTCGAAGACTTCAAGGATAAGCATGATAGGCTGAGCCTGAGAGTCCTGCAGGTGGAAGACTGGATGAGGTCTCAGGTGCCAAAGACCCTCGACCTCACCGGCACAGGCGGAACAGAGGGCACCTCAAAGTAAATCCCGCCTAATGAGCGCTCTAGAGCTAACCCGAAGGTTGGGATGCAGAAGGCCCCTCAATTTGGGTTAGGAACCAGTACTTCAAAGGCACCATTGACATCACCTCCTCCGCGCAGCCCCGGTGCGACACTAAAGGGTATTGGTAGTTCTCCATACTATGGGGCCGGGACACAAGATGACCCGGTCATAGCTCACTCCAGTCCAATTTCTAAGATCACCGGACTAGCTGCTAGCCTTTCTGCTTGGCCAAACCATGAGGAAGCGGCAGAGTCTACACCAGTGACGGCAGCCGATTGGCACCAGCTTATCTCCAGCATTGTCAAAGAGCAAACTGGGAAAGGTGACGCTAACTTGTAGTATCGCGACCTCTATCCTGATAGCGTGGCACAATACCCTTTCCCTCAGTGATTGAAGAATATTGTCTCTACAACTTTCTCTAGGGAGACAAAAGAAGACGCAGCAACGCATATGGCCCCCTTTAAGGTCCAATGCAGTCAATATGGGAATAATGACATCCTCAAACTCAAGCTCTTTAGGACTTCTCTGTCTGGGGCTGCTTTCAGTTGGTACTCCAGGTTGAAACCTGGGTCAATTATGGACTGGTCTACTATGGAAAGGCTTTTCTGGGAGACATATGGTACCATTGAGCCAAAAGTCGGTCTTGACTCCCTCACCCAGATGAGCCAACAGTGCATGGAGTTTGGAGTCTCATTCCTCCAGAGCTTTAAGGATTCAGCAAGCTAAGTGCGACTACCTGCTACCTGAGCAGGAAACCATTAAGTTGGCCATTTGGGGCCTCGAGCATCGCCAGCGGCCGAAGCACCACGGGGAGCGTTTCACTTCCATGGGTGACCTAATTAACAAGGTCGGCAGCTATGAGCTAATTCTCAATGAAATGGATGAGAAAGCAAATGCATCTAAGGGGACTTACATGCCAGGGAAGAACAGAACAGTAGGGACACTCAGTCTATAGTCCCTTACTTATGATCCCTACTATCAAAGGCCCGAAGAAGCTCACATGGACCAGGATCATGAGGACATCAGAGCAGTTGAATTGACAGGCAAGCCACTAGCCCACAAACTGAAGAATTTAAAAATAACGAGCGAGCCAGTCACCATTCAATCCTTCGCATGGACCAAGCCAAAACACGAGTCATACACTTACGACGCTAAGAACGCTCATCTTGTTTTTAATGACTTAATCGAGGCTAAGCATGTGCGCCTAGACCACAAGATTCCGCCAAAGGAAGAATTGAAGGACAAGAAATATTGCGCCTTCCATAATGTCTACAATCATAATACTAAAGATTGTGTCAAACTCCGAGACCAGATACAGACATGGCTAAACTCTGGTGAGCTAAAGCTAAAGACGCCTGGCAGCACAACTTCGTTGGTGGACATGGACCCTTTCCCGCCTACAGTTGGCATGGTCGAAGTGAACTGGGCCGATTACTCGGAGGACGACAACCGACTTCGGGCACCTAAAAGGAACCGTGAAGAAGGTGATGGTGTTGCTCGCCGGCCACCTCGCCAATATACCTACAACGTCAACCTCGCTCACGAGGTCCTAGACGATCTCATCGATGACAGGCTCGTCACGGTGGCTAGGTCTTTGCCGTACATCGAGTACAAGGAGGGCCGCCAGCATTGCAAGTTCCATAATAGTTGGGGACACAAAACCGGCGAGTGCCAGCAGCTTAGAGATCAGGTCCAAGACTGGCTCGATCTCGGATACATCCGCTTTGAAGATAAGGGCGACTTTATGATCGCAACAGCTGACATCACATGGCCTCGGGTTAGCCAGCGCAAAATTACGTTAGACTTATCTCCAAGTGCGGGACTACACGAACCACTAGGCCGAAACCGTAAATGGCCGGCAAACAACTATATTGTTCCAGTTAACCAAAGGGAAAACCTTGATGACCCGGCGCGACAATTGGTCGCTAAACTCGGGTGAGATCGCCCTTCACGAAATGACAAAGGCAAGGCAGTTATCAAGGATGCTAGGCCGTCCCTAGCTGAGAACTACCAACCCATGAGTCCCAAAACTCGAGAGGAGCTAGAGCAAAGGATAGAGCGGCTCGAGCCAATCGTTTACATGCATTGGTCGAAGAAAGTATCCTCGACCACAAGTGAGATGGACGTGTCTGACTCCGGCAGTGAACACCAGGAAAATACTGCTTCGAGCTCCCGCCAGGGTATTCTAACCGACCCTTACATCCCACCGACGTCCAAATTAACAATCATGGATGGAGTGTGGTACCCCCAGCAAGGGGGCAAGGCAGTCACCATTAGCAAGTCCAAGAAACGAAAGCTACAGAAAAAGTACGGTAGCATCATGCGTGCCTTAAGAGCTGTTGATGCAGGGGCGGTACGACCCTCGCAGCTCGCGCAAACACCTGAATGCATGTGGAGGGAGGCAGAAGGTTTGCGTGCGTTGCTTCAGATGCCACCCGTAACACCCCTAAGGGTGTGTGAGCAAGTCATGAACAAGCCTACCCCAAAGGCAACAGTCTTTTGCCGACTTACAGTTCCACCGAAACAGGAGCCACCTCAACCTTCCAGGTGTAGGCCGTCAAAGACCCCGGAGCCTGAGGGAAGAAGGGAACCACCTCCTCCGCCAAGGCGTAAGTTGTTTTCAACCTAGGAACTAGAAACGAGGCGAGATCCACCTTAACTGGCACAGCGCCGAGAACCTCGAAACCTGGAACCCGAAGCCAAGAGGGAACCACCTCGGCCACATACGCCCAAGACACACTCGACCCCAGAGCCCGAGGCCAGGATGGAGCCCCGAGTCTCAGCCTTGCAACGGTTGAAAAGAAATGACAGCGAAAAAGTCCCCTTGTCGATGATGGTGTCATACGACCCTCGCAGCTTGCACAGACACCTGAGCGAATGTGGAGAGACAGAAGGCCTACGGGCAATACTCCAAAGGCCACCTGTAACGCCTCCAAGGGTATGTGCACAGGTAGCAGATGATCCTGCTCTAAAGGCAAACGTCTTTTGTCGCCTCGTCATACCACCAAGACAATATCTGCAACCTTCCAGGCACAGGCCATCTCTGGAGCCGGAAAGAAAGGATCCACAGCCTTCCCGGCGCAGACCCTCACCGGAGCCTAACCGAAGAAGGGAACCGCTTCCTCAACCAAGGCGCCGGCAATCGCCGGAGGTTGAACGAAGAAGGGAACCACCACGACCACATCAGCCCTGGCCACAAACTAACCCGGAGCCGAAGGCCAAGAAGGAGCCTTGAATCTTAGCCCTTCCTCCCTCGAAGGAAAATGACAATGCCAAGGTTCCTCTAGCCGCGAATAAGCAACTAGCTGAGGACAAACAGCCCTCGACCAAACTCGTGTGGCGACCACGGCGGACGGAGACTAACGCATCACCAGGTGCCGAAAAACTATCTCCATCCCTAACTTTGCCCAGCAGATGGCCCAACGTTTCCGTGAAAATTCGTTGGACAACGCGCCACACTCTGAGCCCCGAATCAACCTAGATGGAGACCAAGAAGAAGAGCAAGGGGAATCATTCACCTGTAATATGGTAGAAGTCTTAGGATGGGATAAGGAGAAAAGGGTCGACCACGAAGCAGAAGCCTTCGCGGTGCTCGAAGGGGAGCACGGGGTCATTGACACTCCACTGATCCTAGTTCATGACCAATTCTCTTTCCAGGTTGGGATGGTATTCTTCATATCAGAGAGATATGCTCTGCCGCCAAACACAACCTGTAGCGCAGAAGATATTCCAGTCAGCAGTGCGAGCGTCAGCGACATACCTCTGCCTTGCAGCAGCAAAATGGGTCCAGCGCTGGCACAGGACGAGGCAACTCCACACGTAGAAATAACAAGCAGCATCAAGCATAAGCAGACACTGACCTTTTCAACACCAACCTTAGACATGGCCTCTCACATGCGGCCACTGTACATCACAGCCAAAGTCGAAGGGAAGATGATCAACAAAATCATGGTCGACACTAGTGTCGCAGTCAACGTCGTTACAACCCGCACCATAGTCCTCCTGGACATCCCGCGCTCGATGATCCAAACCACATCCTTGACAGTCAAGAACTTCACCGAGCAGGTGTCTAGGACCCTTGGCCTTTTGTTTCTACAAGTCAAAGTAGGACCGACGTCGCAGGTTTACACTTTCTTCGTGGCCGAATGCTCTTCATCCTACAGCATGATCCTAGGCCGCGACTGGATCCATAGAAGTTTATGTGTGCCTTCCTTTATGCACCAAGAACTCATGATCTAGGATACTGAGAAACGCGAGGCGGTCCTCATCAAAACAGATCCGCGTCCTTTCTCCATCTCTGCCAACTTCAATGACGCCCGCTATTACAATACTGACTTGGGCCCATTGGACGTTGATCTACGCATTTTATGCTTGATTATTGATGTCTTTCTCTCTACATTTTGCTTTGTTATGAGCTTAGTAAATATGTTTCTAACTTGTTTTATGTTTTTAGGTAGAAAATAAAGGAGAAATAATAAAGGAGGCGATTTGGACCAAAATATGTGCAATTACATGGTATTCTCGGCCAAAGAAGAATTGGAGTCAAAAAGGAAGCTTGTGTTGACTAGGAAACAATTTCCTATGTTGACTAGGATATGGAGCAAGTAGTGATGCATGGACATTGATGAAGTCTAGACGGGGAGCTAATATGCATGGCAGTTTTCGAAAAGGAGCTTAATTGCCATGGATGTAACGGTGGTGAGTAAATTGGGTGAAACGGATGTATAATTGAAACGGTTTTGAACGGCTACTTAAATAGCTTAATTGACAATTGCATGGATGGTGTTATGCATGGCTGGATTTGAAACTATTTTGCATGGCTGTCTTTCATGGCTTAATGGCATGGATGAATGGATATGCTTAATTGCTTGATGTAATGGTAGGAGCTTAATAGCTAATGGCTGTAACGGTTTTGTATTGAATGGAACATAATTGTGCATGGTTGTATTTGAAATGAGGTGAACGGCACCATCATCATCCCCTATATAAAGAGCTTTGGAGGAGGAAGAAAGGATCACACACTCATCGAGCCGAAGCCTTGTCTAAACACTAACCCCTCTCATACTTAGCCAAAATCAGCCTCTCTTAGTCGAAATACCATCTCCACCACCTCATAGACACCCTTCCTCCATCCGTGAGTGTTCTCTCGCTAGATTTGACTTTGAACACTTGCGTAGCCATCCTCCACCAAAGGGACGTGCGCTCGGAGCTTGCAGAGAGACGAATTCCTCGGAGCAAAAAGTGTAACATGGCCTCTTTGTATTTATTTCGACTTTGTATTGTTTTTTTTTTTCAAGGCTTTGTATAGAAAGACTAATGTTTTGGTGTAAAGATGATTATTTCTAATTTGTTTTGAATTCTTCCATGTGTTTATAGGTTGATTGGGACGTGTATGTATGCTTGCCATGTTCTTAATGCTCTGGAATTTGCTTAGGATGACACTAGATGATTTGGTTCACCCTATGCATGTTCCACCGATCTGATCAAGATAAAATTGGGTTAGGGAGTCTGCTAGATGATTTGGCTGCCCTCTAATTCGATGCAAGTGTGTGTATATGTTCTAATTAACATGTGAATTTCGTAGGATTCAGCCAAGGAGGGAGTAATCGGCCTAAGCAACATGATGTGATGATCACTTGTAAATAATAGACTTAGAAACTTATTTTCGGCTAGATGCATGTTAGGATTATGTGCTCTTGATTGTTTGCTTGTCTATGAGTTTAAACATGTTAGAACTTGTGATTTCTTGATATGTATCTACCCATCTTCTTGTTTTATTTCGTAGGAACTTAGAACAAACAATCTTGCACCCCCCTAAACAACCTTAGCATAGTTATGCAATCACCCTCAATCCCCGGTTAAGAACGATCCCTACTTACCAATGCTACATCTACAAAGAAGGGTTTTAATTGTATTTGTGTTTGATTAAGTGTTTAAATAAGTGCTTGAAAATACGCGAATCAGACGTCCAAGGCGTCGATTCCAAAGGCCGCCCCTATGGGGTCACGGCCTCCAATTTAACGTGATGGGGACTCACCCAGGCGAGGGACGACTTACAACGTCCTCACACCATCGCAAATCCCCTACAACCCTCTGATGGATAGTGCCTCCTCAGAAGAGGCACGCGAGGCTGGCAAGTCCTTGTGTGAGAGACTCCTCTCATATTGGGCAGAACGCGAAGCCTACAACAAGGTCGCGACTATGGAATACGTAGACAAAATAGTGGATTATAACGCTACCAAAGAGAAAGTTATTCAGTTAGCTCCAGCTGCCTTGGACGATACGCCACCTCAAGTGCGCGACCCCATTTCGCAAGTCGACGTGGGGACTGCAGAGAAGCCCCTACTCATTTCCATTAGTGCTAAGCTGGCGGTGGATGGACGGGAAGCTCGTCTAACCCTCCTACGTGAATATAGGGATTGCTTCGCCGAGAAGTACGAAGACATGCCTAGTTTGTCTCCGGACTTAGTTTGTCACCGGCTGCCCACTTATCCTAATCGACGTCCAGTCCGCCAGGATGGCCGATTCATGCGAACTGAGACCCAGATCGTAGTCAAGGAAGAAATCGAAAACATGCATCGATCAGGTATCATTCGCGTGGCCAAGTACAATGAATGGCTATCCAATGTAGTTCTCGTCCGCAAGAAGAACAGCAAAATGCGCGTCTGTGTTGACTATCGGGACCTCAACAACGCAACGCCCAAGGATATATACCCCATGCCTGTCGCCAACCTCCTCATTGATGCAGTTGCGGGGCATGAAGTGCTATCCTTTATGGACAGAACCGTCGGATACCACCAGATTCCTGTTGCTGAAGAAGATCATCACAAGACCGCATTCCGCTGCCCAGGGTTTGCAGGTGCGTTTGAATATATTGTCATGCCTTTCAGGCTCAAGAACGCGGGGGAAACGTATTAGCGCGCCATGAACCTTATCTTTCACGATATCTTGGGGAAGCTGATTGAAGTTATATCGATGACGTGGTGGTTAAAACCAAAACACGGGCGACACACGTTGAAGACCTCCGACAGGTTTTCACGCATATGCGAAGACATAACCTGATGATGAACCCCGCCAAATGTGTGTTCTTCGCAGAGGTAGGCGACTTCCTAGGATTTTTGGTCCACCAAAGGGGTATCGAAATCCCCAAAGACAAGGCGCAGGCGGTAATAACCGCCTCGCCTCCTACAACTAAGAAGGAGCTCCAACAATTGATCGAGCGAATCAACTTCCTCCGCCATTTCATTTCAAACGCGGCAGGGAAGGTTCAACCATTTTCACCCTTCCTCAAGCTTCAGGGGGCAACCGAGTTCATATGGGAGCCACAACACCAAGAAGCCTTCGATCGTATCAAGGACTACCTTACGAACCCCCCTGTTTTGGTTCCACCCCGCCCAGGCGTTCCGCTTAAGCTCTACATCGCCGCTGCCGATATGTCTATTGGCGGACTCTTGGCACAAGACGATGAGAACGGGGTGGAACACGCCATTTATTACCTTAGCAAGGTGTTAACCAATTGTGAAACGTGCTACTCTCCAATGGAGAAGTTGTGTCTCGCCCTATTCTTTGCAGGTTGCAAGCTCCGCCACTACATGTTAGCCTTTACCACGGTGGTGATCGCTCAGTCCGATCTCGTCAAATACATGCTTTCCCGCCCTATATTACGGGGACGCATAGGCAAATGGATATTGGCTTTGTCTGAGTTCTCCCTACAATATGTTCCGCAAAAAGCAGTAAAAGGACAGGCCATAGCAGACTTTCTCGCTCATCACCCACCAACCGAACTAACAGCATTCCGCGAGTTGGAGTTCGCCGTTGTTTCACTCACCCCATGGACTCTTTACTTTGATGGATCGCATACTGAACTCGCTGCAGGTGCCAGGATCGCCATCGAGAACCCTGCAGGAGACCGGTTTTCTTATTCCTTCCAGACTTTAGACCCTTCTTGAGGTGTCTTGGTCATTATTTAGGGCAATCCCTGTGGTCTCTAAAAAATTTCGTTTAACTCTCATTGGTTCACACTGGGGGGCAGCGAAGTACATGGCCAATGTCACTCCATGATTATCACAAAGATGGTTCGCCGGAGCCAAGAGCTCAAGCGAAGGGAATTTTTTGAATCCATTCATACACCCCTCAAGCTACATCCTCTCGAGGTATGTGTAATGTACCATGTCTTCTGAGTATAGCAGGCGAAGTGCAAGCGGAATGCACGTTAAGTTCAAATCTAAGGTGCCTAGTTATGTTAAGTTCATGATTATCAGTTTAATATGATACTAGGTGAATCGTACAGAAGCTTTGCTATAATGCTTTGCTGGGTGCTTGGGTTTCAAGGCTTATTCACAGGTTTGTTTACTCACACTCATTTTATGTATGACCCGAGCCATACCGCTACCTAAACATAAACCTCTTCAGTCATTCTTGACGTTCATGACTTCGAGGCTAGGGGGCAATGTTTACACCCAAATTAATATTTTACTGGACAGTAAATGTCTAAGTGAATATTAATTAAATTCATAGTCCACGTCACACCAGCGAGCCCAAAATAATTGGATTCACAAGTGACGGCCCGCCAGCAAGATCATGCGAGCTGGATAGCAAAGTTCGCGTGCGAAAGGGCTTTCACGTATAAGGACTGAAATTATCAGGCGAGCTGAGGAGTTCGCACATATCAAACAGTGACATGAGTTGCATGCGAGTTGGATGCATGAGTAGATGTACTACGCGAGGTGATATTTTGGTCCAAGACTCGCAATAAGTTTTGGATAGCATTTGGGCCAATACCTGTGACCCGTTTTAATGTAAAGCCCATTCAAAGTCGCGAGCTTTGGAGGCGCGCGGGGCGGTGTGTGACAAGGACTATAGCACCTCGCGAGATAAGGATGTCCGTGGTTGAGTTCGCATATGAGTCTACAGTTGGATAGCGCGAAAGTAGTAGCCCAGGCAAAGTCAATCACGCGGCTGGACACGTATCATGCGGATGATTGGTTCGCGCGAGTGAAGCAGTGTCCTTATGGTATTCTGACTATAAGTCCAAATTGGACTATGATTATCTTTCTTCTGGCAGAAGGCGAGCTACTACATAAAGGGGCTCGAAGGCTTACAGATGGCTCTCTCTCTAAAAAAAAAACAACAACTCAAACAACAATACAACAAAACTTTCAACCCAGTTGAACTTCCAGACGCTCCCCGGAGCTTTGCTTTCGCTTCCCTGTTGAAGCTCTCTCTCTCTACAATCTCCCTTCGAGCCTTTCGAAAACGAATCCTAAGCGCATCCTCGCCTTAGCTCAGGGCCCTGTCGGACTCTCTCCTGATCCCTATTATTGCTCTGCTCGCGACACACCGTGAGTATCGAATCGCTTAGTGCTTGTAATTCCTCGTCCGCGAGGTGGCACCTGAAGCCCTCCGTATGATCAATAAGTCAAGATCTCGCGCATCTTCTTTCCTCGTCCGTGAGGTGGCATGCTCGCATCCCCTCTCTATTTACTTTGGTAGCTAGTTACCTCTTTATTCCTTACTGAGGATCATGGCCAAAACAAATGCTCCAACCCCGGCCATCGGTTCCCCTTTTATAGGAAGAAGGGACTAACTTCCTTCGGATACGTGTCTTACATGCAGAGATTGCTCCGAGATATGAGCCTTAGAGATAAGGACGGGCACGTAAATCCATGGTGACTTCCCGCGTTCCACGAAAACAGTCGCATGGAAACCTCCTCCGAATCTCGAAAGAAGATTTTTCTCGACCGCATTACCTATGTTGGAAACAAGGAAGATTTGACAACCGCGGAAAAGAATTAATTGGTAGTAAATAGTATAATACTATTATTGATTGCAAAGGTTCATACATGAGGGGGGGGGGCCGGGGGGGGGGGGGCAACAAAATGCAGAGATGGATTTAAACCATCCTAGAGGCCCTATACAAATCTAAGAGAAGGCCCTCTAAAGTCAACTCTTCAGCATCCGCTTGGGCCTGAGCTTCGTCCGCAGCAGCTGTGGCTGAGTCCAATGCCTCTTGGGTTTCCTCCGCGGCCTATACACGGGCCTCCGCATCCTCAGCTTGCGCAAGGTTGTGGTGAGCTTGGGCGAGCTGGGCCTGCAACTCCGTGATCTGGGCCTCCAATGTCTCCACCTACCGAGTGTAGAAGGCAAATAGGTTTTCTGGGGATGTCTCAGGGACCTCCATGTCTTCAAGCTAGGCCAGGAGTGCTACCATTTGATTGTCCAGGGCCTGGCGGACTCTCTCCTGAGCTGCTGACTGAGCCTCTGTATCGTGACGCGGCAGGCCTGCAGCTCGACAGCATCGATCAGCTCCAAAGCATGGTCTAGAGATGGAGTGCTACAAGCGAAGTGGCGAACCAGGGCACCATGAGCCTCGCGAGCGCACCGCACCAAGTCGAATACATCCATGTTGGGGCCCTGGCACATCAGCCCATGAAGAAAGTCCCGGGCTAGGCGAACCGGCTCTAGATCAGTAGGCGGGGTCACCCGGACTCGGAGGCGAGCAGTCCGGATAGCCAAAGAAGAAGGTACTTCACCGGTTGGCCTCACTGGAGCAAGAGTGACTGATTCGATCTCTGGAATAGGTGGCGGGACTTTAGACACCACTAGCACCTCTTGCTCTTCGATTGCTTGGGTCCTCGGATCCGGCCTCGGTGGTGAAGGCACCACTTTCAGCTGAAACTCTTCTGGCAGAATCACCAAGGAGGCAGTAAGGACAGGAGGTGGAGCCTTTTGGTCAGATTCCTCGTCCTGAACAGGACCAGGGGAGGACACTGGAATTGAGCCCGCATCGTCGAGAGCGTCGGTTGGTGAAGGAGGGCCCGTTTCAACTTCCTCAAGAACTGTAGTTTGCTCTTTGACCATGGCCACAACAGGTTCGGGGATGTGGGCCTCGACTGTCCATGTTTCTCCTTCAACATTGTCTAGTCGGGGACGGATGTGGCGGCGGCGAACCTATCAAATGGAAAGTTAGTAAGTCATTGCTAGCTTAAGTAAGGCAGGTTCGAAGGTAGGGTGCTTACCAAACCATACTCTTCCTGGTAGCGCAAATCTTCTACCACTTCATCTTCGTCCTCGGCAGGACACTTGCGCGAGCTCTCCCCTCCCGTCGACTGAGTGATTGGTGGAACGATCTCCTCATCGGAGTCTGCCACGGGCTCCTCTTGAGTAGGCGCTTTCCCTTTGTTTGCGACCGACTCAAGTCTTCTGGAAGATCTCCGGCGAGGCGCAGTTTGTAAGAAGAGGAAATGGATTAAAGGGAAAGCATTTTGCTTAAATTGGACAAAAACAGTATGGAAATTATGGTCACTGACATACCTGTGGGGCGGGTTCTCTTTCTCTGATGACGATACCGGTTGGCCGGCTAGTGACTGGGATGGCAAGAGATAATGCTGGCCTTGGCCTAACCCTGCTCTTCGTAGACTCCTTGCTTGTTCGCGCGGAGCGTCAAAGACGGCGTGATCCGACTCGCCCAAGGTGTCATACAGAGGGGAGAAGATGGCAGCGAAGACAGCATCGTCTGCATACTCCCAATGGTTATCGGAGAGGGAGCACCACCAGGAGAGATAGGCGGGGTCGACACCTAGCGAAGGCTCAATCTCTAGCAGGGTTGGAGTGAGAGGAAAAATGTTCACCAGCGGGGTAACGTGGTTCGCCTCACCAATCTTGCGCCAGGAGGTATACTTGTTCACTGAAGGAAGGAGTGGATAGGGAACCCCTTGAACAAAGCCAAGCTATCTGGCGAAGTGGTTGGGAGCGTACAGCTTGAAGCCCTAATCCTCTTCAGCAAGATGAAGGGTGCAGCATGAAACCACCCTCATGAAGCTTGTCTTGATATCAAACTCGGAGTCAGGGCGAGGAAAGAAACCATCTGCTAAGACCTCAGGGTGGCACCGACGGATCATCATGTCTATAGTGGGGGGGGGGGGAGGCTCTAACTGATTGTAGAGGCTGGCGAAGATGGACAGGGGAGTTCGGTTCGCCGGGTTCCTACACACTGCAAACCCAAGCAGTTGGTCCTCTGGCAGGAAGTCGAGCGGCGAGCGCTTGAAGAGAGGGAAGTATAGCTGCAGCCACAGGTCCAGGATCCATAACGGGCCGGCAGGCAGGTGGAAGGGCTTCAAAGAGAGTGTGTGGAGGGCCCGGTAGAGTGCGCCTAATACGAGCTGCCCTAGCCCAACTTCGATGTCATTATAAAGTGTTACGACTAGTTTCGTCCACTTGTTCGTAGGCTTATGGGCGCTACCACAGAATATAAATTTATTAAGCCAATACTCAAGGAAAGCAATACCTCATTTATGTTGCTCTACATGCTGGATAAAATATTTCCTCCAGACTGGGAACGAGGACTTTAGAGCACGTCGCGCCCCTAAATTGCAGGTGTAAGTGAACTCTGTGGTCGCAAAGTCACCCGGGACGTACGGCTGGGCGTGGATTGGCAGCCCCGTGATTGCAAGATACTCATCTGCCCGAAAGGAAAGTCGAAGGTGTTGGTGGCGTTGTTCCACAAGCACGCCGCTGCAGCGATAGGCGCCCTGTCAATAGAGGTGGGCAGCGAGAAGCTCAGGGCAATAGCCTCAGCAATACCCGCCGCCTCCTAGATCGGTTGATCGGTCTGGAGTCGAGTCTCATACCATGCCCGCTCTTCACTGGTGGTATTGGGCCACTTTCCCACTCGGATGTTTACATGGGAGCGAGCCTGCTGAGCCTAGGTTGCGAAATCGCTAGGTTCACGACGGTGGGCGAGGATTGGGCTGTGCACGGAGTTGGTGTAATGATTGAGATCGGCGGCCGAGTGTCACACCCCGAACCGTAATTTTTTACCTTAATTACTAGCATTGTGGTAATAAGAGTTTTTACCGTTTTCGTCATTCAGTGTATAATTTAATTAGTCCCCCGAGGTGTTGAGGGACTAATAATTTGGAAGAATTATTCGTAGGAGAAAAATGTGACGACGGCAAAAATGGTAAATTTTAGCTAGTAAAAGGTAATTTTTATTGGGGTATTATTTTGGGGTGTTGAATTTTTGGATTGGGTTTTTGGTTTAAGTTGGACCGGGCTTTGTTTTTGGTCAAAGCCCGTGTGTGTTTCTCTCTCTCTCCTCCCGGTTTTCTCCCTCCCGATTTCTCTCCTCCCTGCCGGACCTTCCGACCGTCCGTCCGCCGCCGTCCGGCCGCGCCAGACCGCCGCACCGGTCCCAAACGATCGGTCTCCAACCCAGCTACGATTCTAGACCGGTGGCAGCCTCCCTAGCGCCGCCGTGAAGGAGGAATCGACGCCGAAAGCTCCGACTGCCGGAAACTTCTTTTCGCCGGAACTCCTTCCTCCGGCCGCCATATCCGGCGAGCCTTGGCTCAAAAGGAAGCCCTCCTCCCGTGCTTCAATCCCTCCAAAGGGCTCCTTCCATCTCGAGCTAGGTAAGGAGAAATCGGTATTTGAAATTCTAGGGCTTTTATTGTGTTTGTGTTCGATTGATGTGTTTAGGCTTAGAATTGGAGTTTGTGGTAGTTAGGAATGTTGTAGAGGAGGTTGAGAGGAAGGTGCGGGTAAATTTTGGTAGCATTTGCAGGTCGCCGGAGTTGGTCGCCGGCCGCCGCTGCCGGCGGAGCCGCCGCCGGCGCCGAGAAAATGTTTTTGGTGGAGAAAATTATGAGGAGTTTAATGGAATGAGTTTTAGAATTTTTGGAGGAGTTTTGAGTATGTTTTGGAATTATTTAAGTTTGGTATTTTTTGGCGGATTAATAAGTTATAATCCGGCCTTTGGATTATGTTTATGATTAAGGCGTTGGAAGGTGATTTTGAGGATGTCAGTATTTATGGAGATTTGTGGTTGGCATTGAAGTTAAGATTTAAGGCGATAGGCATGGTTGAGCGCGAGAAGCTCATAGTTAATTATGCCTATTTTTCTTTATTCGTTGGGAGTTATTTTTTAAGGAATTATTTATGTTTTGGAACAGGACACGAGGAGGCTCGAGCAGAGGAGACCTCCGACCGACGTCAGGCTTAGGCCTAAGTTGTGAGTGGACCTTTGTTTTAAATAATGTGTTTAAATTGCCTTTTTGTTGAATAATTTCCTTTGTTGGATGTTTATCCGGAAATTGAGGTTTATACTCATTTATTGACGTTTTTTCCGAGAATAGTATGTATGAGAGAGAATGCTAGCTAGCTATACGTGGTAGCCCCCACTCTGAGGACGAATGCCAGTTGGGGTGACGCGAGCGTTAGACGCGAGCGTAGTAGCCTTGTACGAATTTCTACTTTTTGAGATTATTCTATGTTTTTACATTCATTCATAGAATTCGTACAAGGAGTAAGCACGTATAAATATCCACTCGGTCATTACCCCCATTCTGAGGAAAAATGCCAGTATGGGGCGACGTGAGCGTTAGACGCAATCGTATTAGCCTGGTGTGTTTATCTATTTTAAAGCTTATTCCTAGATAGCACACATGGAGTAGACGAGTGGTTAATACATACTGATTTATATATATAATTTGAGCCTGAGAGGCTGTTTGTTGATGATTTGGAGGCTAGCCAGAACTAGTCGTTTGCTGTGATAATTTCTTGGGGAAATATTATTGTTGCTGATATTATTTTTTGTCCACTCACTCTGACGTGATGAAATATTTTTCCCCTGGGCTTTTCCTTTGTTTTAATTGCCCAGTCTGCAGAGTTCGGGTGGGGTCTAGAAGGAGACGACGAGGCATAGTCACCCATTTTTCCACTACTGTTCACCAGTAGGTCATCTGTTCAACCCACTAGGATTTCTAGTAGCTTCCGCTGTATTTTCTTGTAGTAGCTCTGAATACTTTCGGAAAAATAATTGTGTATTATTTTTATTTGGTTATTTGGATTAAGTAGAAGAATTTTATATTATTGGGTAAGAGTGTTCTATATTTTTCCGGGTTAGGGTTGTCCTTTTTCAAGGGAGGTTTGCCGAGTCCTTCGGTAAATTTTCCTTGGAGGTGGTCCCCGCAGGACTTACCTCGGGTTTCAGGGTGAAATTCGGGGCGGGTCTTGACAGTTGGTATCAGAGCTCTAGGTTTCATTTCCTGCCTCCATAATACTATTATATTTGCCTAAGAAGCACGTAGTTCCTATAGAGTGGTGGTCCGACCGCGGCGGATTCACTAGCATTTTATGCTTTGGATACTATGTGTTATTGGGTATATGTGATAGTTCTGCTAGTCTTATTTATAGACTACTAAATATCTCCTTCCTCAGGTACTATGCCTCCTAGACGTCGACCCCGGGTAGCTACCTCGACCAACGTGAATGAGGGAGATGAGGTCAGAGGATTAGTTGATTCCATTGGGACTATGCTGAGAGGTGTTTTAGACAGGGTTCAGCACCCACATTCTGTGAGGAAGAAGGATATCTTCGATGCTGGGGCGATTGAGTTCAAGGGTGCCAAGGGACCCCTTGATGCATATACGTGGGTAGACAAGATGGAAAAGGCTTTCGAGAGCACTGATATACCGGAAGAAAAGAAAGTGAAGATGGCAGTGACTTTTCTGGATGACTCTGCACATCATTGGTGGACTCTCGCTAGCAGAAATAATGGTGGTGCTCAGAACATGACTTGGGAGCAGTTTAAGACGCTCTTCTTAGGTCAGTATTTCAGTCATGCTCATCGTATCAGGATCCAGTCGGATTTTCTGAACATGAAGAAGATGGATGATGAGGGTGTCATCGAGTTTGAGCAGAGGTTCACTACCTTGAGCTACCATGTGCCTTATTTGGTTCCTGAAGAGAGGACCAGGATTGACATGTTCATTGGAGCACTTGGCGGAGTGTACGCCGAGAAGATGACCGGTGTCATTTACCCGACCTTTCTTGATGCAGTTACTGCAGCCATGGCCATCGAGACCAGGACGACTTATAGTGCACGGCCCCGAGATTTCGGTGGTCCCAGCCAGGGTCCATCGAAAAAGGTCGCTTCCTCATCCGCTTCTGGATCTTCAGCGGGTAGTGGTAGTAGTGGAGGATCAGGTTCTGGTTCTCGGAGTAGATATGAAGGACATTACAGGAGACCTTTCAGGAGCCAGTTGGGTAGGCAGCAGACCGGTCATTTTAGTGCTGGTGGTAGTTCCCAAGGGGGATCATCTGGTAGCCATGCTTATTCTTTCGGTCAACCGCAGTCATCTGGATGCTTTGAGTGTGGTGGTCATGATCACTTCAGGAGAGACTGTCCTTTGTTGGCACAGAGGACCGCCCCTACTCAGCCAGTCGGTCAGCCATCAGCTAGAGGTCCCAATGGTAGTTCTCACAGAGGTTCAGCAACCAGAGGTGGTTCTCAGCAGAGTAGTGGTCAGCGTGGACGTCCCATGACTCGCGCCAGACTTCATGCTATGACCCAGCATGAGGGTCGTACTTCTCCAGATGTCATCATTGGTACGTTATTAATTTTTGGCCAGCCAGCTTTTACTTTAATTGACCCTGGAGCTACGCATTCATTTATGTCCAGTAGATTCGCTCTCCATGCCAATGTGCCATCATCGTCTCTTCCAGGCGAGTGGCATGTATCTCTTCCCTCGGGTGAGGTGATGAGAATAGATTGGGTGTTTGGTGGTTGTGAAGTTTTGGTGGAAGGAACTCAGTTTAAGGCGGATTTAATCCCTTTAAATATAGTGGAGTTTGATGTGATTTTGGGGATGGATTTCTTGGAGACTTATAGAGCTATGGTGGATTGTTTCCGAAAAGAAGTGGTGTTTCGGAGTCTGGATGGTTTTGAGGTTGTGTTTCAAGGGGAAAGAGATGTGATTTCGAGCTGCTTGATATCAGCTGTGGCCGCTAGGAAATTGTGAAGTAAAGGCTGTCAGGCATTCTTAGCTCATGTGGTGGATACGAGAATGGGAGTGTTGAAAGTAGGGGATATTCCTGTAGTAAGAGAGTTCCCGGATGTGTTTCCCGAGGACTTGCCTGGTTTGCCTCCTGTAAGGGAGATAGATTTTTCTATCGAGTTACTTCCTGGAACTATGCCTATCTCACAGGCACCTTACAGAATGGCTCCAGCAGAGTTGAAAGAGTTGAAGACTCAACTACAGGAGTTAGTAGACAAGGGTTTCATTCGACCTAGCATGTCTCCTTGGGGTGCCCCGGTGTTGTTTGTTAAGAAGAAAGATGGCACCATGAGACTATGCATTGATTATAGGAAGCTTAATCAAGTCACGGTGAAGAATAAGTATCCGTTGCCTCGCATTGATGATTTGTTTGACCAGTTGAGAGGTGCTTCTGTTTTCTCAAAGATTGATTTGAGATCTGGTTATCATCAGTTACGGATCCGGGAGAGTGACGTAGCCAAGACTGCCTTTCGATCACGCTATGGTCATTATGAGTTCGTGGTGATGCCTTTTGGACTTACTAATGCACCTGCAGCGTTCATGGATCTCATGAATAGGGTGTTTAGTCCATACCTTGACCGCTTCGTGATCGTGTTCATAGATGATATTTTGGTGTACTCTAAAAGCGAGAAGGAGCATGCCAAACATCTAAGATTGATTTTGCGGACTTTGAGAAATGCTCAGTTATTTGCCAAGTTCAGCAAGTGTGAATTTTGGCTGGATAAAGTGGGATTCTTGGGTCATGTAGTTTCAGCGGAAGGTGTTAGTGTGGATCCCCAGAAAGTGGAAGCAGTGTCCAGTTGGAAAAGACCCGCATCTGTGACGGAGATTCGTAGTTTGTTGGGGTTAGCAGGTTATTATCGGCGATTTGTGCAAGACTTTTCAAAGATTGCAGCTCCACTAACAAGGTTGACCAGGATGGGAGTCAAGTTTGAATGGTCAGATCAGTGTGAGCAAAGTTTTCAAGAATTGAAGGATCGCTTGACTAGTGCTCCTGTTTTGGCGCTTCCGGATGATAGTGGGGAGTACGTAGTTTACTGTGATGCTTCTAGACGAGGTCTAGGCGGGGTATTGATGCAGCATGACCGAGTGATTGCCTACGCTTCTAGGCAATTGAAGCAGCATGAGGTGAATTATCCCACCCACGATTTAGAGCTTGCAGCAGTAGTTTTTACTCTCAAGTTGTGGAGACACTATCTTTATGGAGCCAAGTGTCAGATTTTTACCGATCACAAGAGTCTTCGGTATGTGTTCACTCAAAGGGAGTTGAATATGAGGCAGAGAAGGTGGATGGAGTTGATCAGTGACTACGACTGCACTATTGAGTATCATCCGGGAAAAGCTAATGTGGTAGCTGATGCTCTTAGTCGAAATCCCACCATATCTTTATCTCACCTCAGGATGGTTAGAGTTCCACTTCTTTGTGAGTTGCGAGCTACAGGAGTGGATTTGACGGTGGATGAAGTAGGTGCCCTAGTAGCTAGTTTCCATGTGAGGCCAGTTTTGGTGGATAAAGTGCGTGAGGCGCAGTTTAATGATCCTTCCATAGTTCAGTTGATGGAAAGAGCAGCGAATGGAACAGCCGTGGATTTTTCGGTAAGAAGAGATGGAACTTTGTTGTTCAAGAATAGGCTTTGTGTTCCAAAGAGGAATGAAGAGTTAAAGATTGAGATTTTGGAGGAAGCTCATAGTTCTGCATATGCCGCTCATCCGGGGAGTACAAAGATGTATCGAACTTTGAAGGATTATTATTGGTGGCCAAACATGAAGAGGGAAATTGCAGCTTTTGTGAGTAGGTGTCTGATTTGCCAGCAGGTGAAAGCGGAAAGGCAGAAACCTTCAGGTTTGCTTGAGCCGTTGCCGATTCCAGTGTGGAAGTGGGACCACATCACCATGGATTTTGTTTTCAGTTTACCTCGTACCCGTGAAGGGCATGACTGAGTTTGGGTGATTGTGGATAGACTCACTAAATCTGCACATTTCTTGCCGGTGGGAAAGAAATATACACTGGATAGATTGGCGGAGCTTTATGTGAATGAGATCGTGAGACTTCATGGCGTACCTGAATCCATAGTGTCAGATCGGGATCCTAGATTTGTTTCGAAATTCTGGGGAGCTCTTCAGGCAGCATTAGGTACCCGACTACACTTCAGCACTGCTTTTCATCCTCAGACTGATGGACAATCAGAGAGGACTATCCAGACTTTGGAGGATATGTTGAGATCATGTGCCTTGCAGTTCAGAGGGAGTTGGGATAAGAACCTATCTTTGATGGAATTTGCTTACAACAACAGTTTCCATTCGAGTATTGGCATGGCACCGTTTGAGGCACTGTATGGGAAACAGTGTCGTACACCTTTATGTTGGAATGAAGTCGGAGAAAGAGAGCTTTGTGGTCCTGAGATTATCCATGAGACAAATGAGAAGATCAAGGTGGTTAGAGATAGACTCAAGGCCGCTCAGAGCAGGCAAAAGAGTTATGCAGATGTTCGCAGGAAGGACCTTGAGTTTCAAGTGGGTGATTGGGTGTTCCTGAAACTATCTCCATGGAAAGGGGTAGTACGTTTCGGTAAGCGGGGGAAGCTTAGTCCGAGGTATATTGGGCCTTATGAGATAATAGAGCGAGTTGGCTCTCTGGCCTATCGGTTGGTGTTGCCTCCGGAATTGTCTAAGATACATAATGTGTTTCATATATCCATGCTTCGCAAGTATATTGCCGATCCTTCTCATGTGCTTGAAGAGCAGCCGATTAGTTTGCAGAAGGATTTGTCCTATGAAGAGGAGCCAGTTCAGATTCTTGACCGAAAGGAGCAAGTACTTAGGAACAAGACAATTCCACTTGTCAAGGTGCTTTGGAGAAGCCACCAAGTAGAGGAAGCTACTTGGGAATTGGAGGAGCAAGTGAGACAGCAGTATCCTTATCTCTTTGAGTAGGATGGATGTAAATTTCGAGGACGAAATTTTTATAAGGAGGGGAGAATTGTCACACCCCGAACCGTAATTTTTTACCTTAATTACTAGCATTGTGGTAATAAGAGTTTTTACCGTTTTCGTCATTCAGTGTATAATTTAATTAGTCCCCCGAGGTGTTGAGGGACTAATAATTTGGAAGAATTATTCGTAGGAGAAAAATGTGACGACGGCAAAAATGGTAAATTTTAGCTAGTAAAAGGTAATTTTTATTGGGGTATTATTTTGGGGTGTTGAATTTTTGGATTGGGTTTTTGGTTTAAGTTGGACCGGGCTTTGTTTTTGGTCAAAGCCCGTGTGTGTTTCTCTCTCTCTCCTCCCGGTTTTCTCCCTCCCGATTTCTCTCCTCCCTGCCGGACCTTCCGACCGTCCGTCCGCCGCCGTCCGGCCGCGCCAGACCGCCGCACCGGTCCCAAACGATCGGTCTCCAACCCAGCTACGATTCTAGACCGGTGGCAGCCTCCCTAGCGCCGCCGTGAAGGAGGAATCGACGCCGAAAGCTCCGACTGCCGGAAACTTCTTTTCGCCGGAACTCCTTCCTCCGGCCGCCATATCCGGCGAGCCTTGGCTCAAAAGGAAGCCCTCCTCCCGTGCTTCAATCCCTCCAAAGGGCTCCTTCCATCTCGAGCTAGGTAAGGAGAAATCGGTATTTGAAATTCTAGGGCTTTTATTGTGTTTGTGTTCGATTGATGTGTTTAGGCTTAGAATTGGAGTTTGTGGTAGTTAGGAATGTTGTAGAGGAGGTTGAGAGGAAGGTGCGGGTAAATTTTGGTAGCATTTGCAGGTCGCCGGAGTTGGTCGCCGGCCGCCGCTGCCGGCGGAGCCGCCGCCGGCGCCGAGAAAATGTTTTTGGTGGAGAAAATTATGAGGAGTTTAATGGAATGAGTTTTAGAATTTTTGGAGGAGTTTTGAGTATGTTTTGGAATTATTTAAGTTTGGTATTTTTTGGCGGATTAATAAGTTATAATCCGGCCTTTGGATTATGTTTATGATTAAGGCGTTGGAAGGTGATTTTGAGGATGTCAGTATTTATGGAGATTTGTGGTTGGCATTGAAGTTAAGATTTAAGGCGATAGGCATGGTTGAGCGCGAGAAGCTCATAGTTAATTATGCCTATTTTTCTTTATTCGTTGGGAGTTATTTTTTAAGGAATTATTTATGTTTTGGAACAGGACACGAGGAGGCTCGAGCAGAGGAGACCTCCGACCGACGTCAGGCTTAGGCCTAAGTTGTGAGTGGACCTTTGTTTTAAATAATGTGTTTAAATTGCCTTTTTGTTGAATAATTTCCTTTGTTGGATGTTTATCCGGAAATTGAGGTTTATACTCATTTATTGACGTTTTTTCCGAGAATAGTATGTATGAGAGAGAATGCTAGCTAGCTATACGTGGTAGCCCCCACTCTGAGGACGAATGCCAGTTGGGGTGACGCGAGCGTTAGACGCGAGCGTAGTAGCCTTGTACGAATTTCTACTTTTTGAGATTATTCTATGTTTTTACATTCATTCATAGAATTCGTACAAGGAGTAAGCACGTATAAATATCCACTCGGTCATTACCCCCATTCTGAGGAAAAATGCCAGTATGGGGCGACGTGAGCGTTAGACGCAATCGTATTAGCCTGGTGTGTTTATCTATTTTAAAGCTTATTCCTAGATAGCACACATGGAGTAGACGAGTGGTTAATACATACTGATTTATATATATAATTTGAGCCTGAGAGGCTGTTTGTTGATGATTTGGAGGCTAGCCAGAACTAGTCGTTTGCTGTGATAATTTCTTGGGGAAATATTATTGTTGCTGATATTATTTTTTGTCCACTCACTCTGACGTGATGAAATATTTTTCCCCTGGGCTTTTCCTTTGTTTTAATTGCCCAGTCTGCAGAGTTCGGGTGGGGTCTAGAAGGAGGCGACGAGGCATAGTCACCCATTTTTCCACTACTGTTCACCAGTAGGTCATCTGTTCAACCCACTAGGATTTCTAGTAGCTTCCGCTGTATTTTCTTGTAGTAGCTCTGAATACTTTCGGAAAAATAATTGTGTATTATTTTTATTTGGTTATTTGGATTAAGTAGAAGAATTTTATATTATTGGGTAAGAGTGTTCTATATTTTTCCGGGTTAGGGTTGTCCATTTTCAAGGGAGGTTTGCCGAGTCCTTCGGTAAATTTTCCTTGGAGGTGGTCCCCGCAGGACTTACCTCGGGTTTCAGGGTGAAATTCGGGGCGGGTCTTGACACCGAGAGGGGCTAAGAAGGAGTCGAGCCGAGCAAGGCTTCCCCGGTCTCGAGGAAGTAGATGGGTGCTCCCTGTGGAGGGTTCTCTGCCAAGCGTCAGGCGAAATTGGTAGACCAGTCGATCACTGCCGTGATACTAAGGTTGGGATCTCAGACGATTGGTTTTGGAGGCATTTTGCTGGGCTGAGTTCTTAGAAAGGACATCGGTGAGGGTTTTGTTCTGCAAAAAGGAGAGAAATGGATAGATGGATGGAGATGACTAAATGCAGGAACCCGGGTCATGTTTTTAAAGGGGACGAATCGAAACGTCCTTTCAATCAATGGTCATGATGAAGGGAGGCGATGACACCGAAACGTCAGCACCTTTCAAATTTTGAATTACCGAAACGTACTCATTAAGGCCTCTTCGCTTAGCCGTTATGGCCAGGCCAAAGCTCAAGGCCTAGGGGGCAATGTTTGAGCCCAGTTGATATTTCGGTCCAAGACTGATAATAAGTCTTGGATAACATTTGAGTCAATACCTGTGGCCATTTTTAATATAAAGCCCGCAAAGGAGCGCGAGCTTCGGAGGCGCGCGAGATAGTTTCCTACAAGGACTGTAGCACCTCGTGAGATAAGGGTGCTTGTTATTTAAGTTCGCGTAAGAGACTACAGTTGGATAACGCGGAGGCACCATTTGTGACCTAAGCAGAATCTAGCTGTGTGACTGGACACGTGTCATCTAGACGTTTAGTTCGTAAGCGAGACGTGCCCTTCTGTTATTCTAATTGCTGAGTCCGAATCGGATTATAATTACATCTCTACTAACTAGTTGCGAGTCTTATATAAGGAGGGTTTGAAGATCATAGACAGACACAATCAAATCATACAACTACAACAAAACTCTTCGAGCTTCTCGAAACCCTAACGCTAAACGCATCTCGCCTTAGTTTACAGAGCCCGTTCGGTCTCGCCCCTGGTTACTTTTCCATTTAGTTGCTCTACTCACTATCCACAGTGAGTATCGATTGCAAGCAAATAGATGAGCTACTCGTAATCCCTCGTCCACGAGGTGGCACCAGAGCCCTTTCGTTTGATTAGAAGTCAAGTACACGCGCAGTTCACATTCCGCGCCCGCAACTCTCGTTTACTTTTGGTACTGCTAAGTTACCTCTCTGCTCCTGCTGAGGATCATTACCTCTCTACCACTTTTCCAGTTATAACAGATCACAGATGCCATAAGCAGTGATAACACCCAACAAATCCTACCCCTTGTCAACAATTAAAAGTTAGAGATAATTTCAGTTTACTACCCTGAACTTTAGGTCTAAAATCAGTTTGATACCTCATCTTTTTTTTTAATCAGTTTCATACCTAAACTTTCAAAATGACATCAATCTCGACTAAAATGACTAAAATAGCCCTGGTTAATCTTTTTACCCTCTCAGAGTTAAGAATGGCAGCGGCGACGGCCGGGGGAGGAGGAGGGGCTGCCGCCGGGGCCCATTGCTGGTGGTAGGGGTGGATGCCGGCGCCGGCCATGTGGTGGATTTGGAGGCAGGGAGAGAGAGAGAGAGAGAGAGAGGGTAAAAAGATTAACCAGGGCTATTTTAGTCATTTTGGTCGAGATTGATGTCATTTTGAAAGTTTAGGTATGAAACTGATTAAAAAAAAGATGAGGTATCAAACTGATTTTAGACCTAAAGTTCAGGGTAGTAAACTGAATTTTTTTCTAAAAGTTAAAACAGAAAACAGATGCCATTACACCCGCAAAATGATGAATGCTATGCTTATGCTGCTCCTACCCCTTTTCAACATTTAATACAGAAAGCACATAATTTGACACCAAGGAACTTGAGCTTGCTTGGCCACATGGTTTACGACTTATGGATTCAAAGCTGCATAAAAGATCTGATCAAGATAATGAACGGGAGATCATTCGGGAGGGTAAACAATGGTGAGAAAGGATTATAGAAAATAGATATTATAATTCAACTTTGTCATGGTCTCAATTCAATTGCGACTGCTACATGAAGACTGTTAAATTTCACAGAACAATGGGAACAAGGGTCGGACTATTAGAGGTCAACCAACAAACACAGAGGGGGATAGAGCGAGGAGTAGGTCGGTTATCTCTCTAGAAAAGGGTCATAACCTCACTTACATTACGCATATAAAGACACTGCAATCAAAAGAACACCTTAGCCAGCAGAGTTAGAATCAAGAACTGAATATTCTTGAAACACAGAATACACATCCAATTACATCTGAACTTATAGAGTGCATGGGATCACAACACTAACAGATGCCATAACACACCAACATTCAAAACAATGAAGACAATGCCTATGAAGTCCAGCACAACTAAGCCACATAGGCAGCGTGTGGTGTGCAATAGTCTGCATGCTAGTCTCCCCGTATAGGGCTTCAAATGCCTAAGCCAATAAGTGAGAAATGCAGCAGCCAAGGCAAGCAAATACTTTGATATTCCTAACCAAGAAAGAGATAGAACCTCAACAGAGGCTTTTTCATTCTAAACTACGTTGCAGAATGAGTCACACTTGATAACATTCCCAAAACTCAGAGTCAACAGAGATGAACTTACCATAAACAACAATTCCTTTCTATAAACATCATCAATCAGTAGCTGAAGTGTAAGGTATAAAAGTAGCCAAACTTAGTGATTTATAGCTTTTATAGCATAGTAAGAGGACCACACCACACTCAATGTTAGATACAGAAACCATATAATGGCCATTGCAACAATTACAACTTACAAAGACAGTAGGATGGACATTGATGAATGGTAATTACAGCTACATAACCATTCCCAAAACCAGCACAGAACAATGGATTTTTCCAATTGGGTCTCTAAAAAATTACACATTTTAGCAAATGAGCTTTCAATATTATACACCACCACCACCATAGCAGTTAATCCCAAACCTGAACATACATGTGTTATTAGGAGCAAGACCCAGTTCCCCCAAAGAGGTCAATCCGTTGACTTTGCAGAAGACGTGACCAAATGCCTCCATAGGTACCTTCCACTGGCCATGTCCACAAAAGTCCAGAACCCAGATTCCATGGCTGAGCGAACCTGTGAAAGATTGAAACTTTAGCCAAAATGATGGAAACCCAGAACCAAAGATTGAAGCTTTAGCCAAAATGAGAGGAACCCAGAACCAAAGATTGAAGCTTTAGCCATAATGAGAGGTACCCATAAGAGAAAGATGAGAGCTTTGGAAATGGGGGTACCTTGGAAAAGCGCTTGGGGGAGTTTTTGGGGTTATCGAGGTGGGTGTCATCGTCGGTGGGGGCCAATTGGGGCTGCTCGGATTTGAGGTTTCTGAGGAGGAAGAAGCCGGCGAGAGTGGCGGAGAGAAAGACGAGGATGAATCGGAGAGGACACATTTCGGATTCTCAATCTCTCAGAGGGAGAAGAATCGAGAGAGAGAGTCTGAGAGAAACGTGTGAAGGGTTTGTGAGAATAATGAAAAGGGGAAAGAGGGAAAAAGAAGAAGAGGGAGGAGCAGGAAGGGTGCAGTTGAAGAATGGTCAATTTTTGGTTAAGGGAATGAGGTCATTGACCAACATGAAATGAATATTGAGAAATGAGAAGTGGTGGGCTTTGATTTGTAATTTTGGATGCATGCGATGGTTGCATTCGACCTACCTCATCCACACTTGTCTCAATTTTCATGTCATTAATCACTATTTCGGACAATAATGTAATCCTTAACAGTGATTTTGGCCCTTTTGAGTTTACGAGTATATAATAGAGAAGATTCTTCAATACGCGGCCATGTATTTACAAAAACGTATGTAGATCGTTGATATTAAATGACATTAATACATGTGATTTCTGTATATGAATGATTATCAAACCGTATATTTACCCACGTCACATTCACATAATATAAGCGTATATGGTTGATATGCATTCTCTATTATAGATTTATAAGCTCTTAAGTTGAGTTTTATTTTCGTTATGTAGTTATGTCTTTGCTTCATTTTGTTCATACAATTTACAATCAACTACAGTTTGATTCTTAAGCTGATGAAAGACAATTTCATTTAGTAGAAGCCATGATCCTATGACAGGAATATGAACATGCTTAAAAATTCAAAATTGGCTCAACCAATTGGAAACGAAATTTTCATGTGTAATACAGATGTGTACTCGGTCTATTTCTTCAAACCTAACCGCGTCACCTACAATGATTTTCGGGCTATGTCAAACAAAATTCTATGCCAACTATTGGCTTTTTCTTTGCATTTATCCTCATTTTGAGGGGATAAATCTGTATAAACAAAAAGTCGACCATGTTGCCATTGGCATTGGATCCCACTATTTTTCACAACCAAAGCAAATTTTCAACCACTCACCAAGAATTAGTCTTTTATAGTCGAAATCCAGGAACTAGTCTTCTCTTTGCAATTTTCTTTTGTTCAAGGGTTATCAGAACTCCTTTAATATAATTG
Source organism: Fragaria iinumae (assembly GCA_009720345.1). NCBI lineage: Eukaryota > Viridiplantae > Streptophyta > Magnoliopsida > Rosales > Rosaceae > Fragaria > Fragaria iinumae. Next base: position 35,449,262 of record CM019119.1, read on the forward strand.
ATGAACCAATAAATTTCCATCAACATGACCACTCAGTATCATGCAAAGCACATATGAGGCTAATTACAGGTCAGTTTCATAATAGACCACTGTCAAAGGAACAACATGCGATCGAGTCAGCCATCCTTTTCTTTCCTGCAAGTCAAAAATTAGTATTATAGCTTACACCTGGTCAGTTCGCGCAGAGAGGCAAATCTGCAGCATTGTGCCTTTTATTTCTGAATCCGAGGCTTTCAGTTTACTTGGAAGGACAAGCCAAAACATTTGCATAAGCAGTGGACGTTGTAGCCTGCAAGTTACATAAGTAAAACTTCATCAACTAGTTCAGAAGAAAACCAATATGTTGGCAAGTCGGGATAGAGGTTTTATCATAGAACAAGTACATAACCATCTAATGTCTGAAATTATTTATAAGAACAAATTTAAGTATGCCCTGCAGATTGCAAGATGAAAGCACTAACCTGTTTACACATCATATTTTCGCAACTCGAGCAATTTTTGCTAGCACTGTTCGTAAACTTCGTATACCAGCTCCAGTTCTTGAGCTCATCATCAACTGAAATCAGAATCAAAATCAAAAGTAGTCAGGTTATCACATGATGCAGTACAAAATGTGTTTGTGACTATCAGCAGATAAGAGAATATAGGGCATACCACAGGTTGAACCACAGACTTATTTGCCTTGAGGCTCTGCAATATCAATATTTGAATTAAAAGTGTTAGTCTTATCCAGGGAAAATTGTGCTTCAGTTTTTATCAGATAAAACTATGTCATATGAGCAATACTTACCTCTTCAATTTGCATTGCACGGCGTGCTACATCAATCGGGAAAACCGCATCCGACTTTGTTAATAAGATCTGATACTTAGTTTGAGATCTGAAAATCAAGTAATGAAATCATGAAACTCAAGTACAAGCCATATAAATCCAGCATGCACATAACAAGTGTGTATTAGTGCACGCAGACGCATGGCATAAAGAAGATAGATAGCTTTGTGTCATCTTCTACTACATCCAATAAAATAATCCCACACTTGTCTAACTAAACACTTCTACAAGATTGTCTACATGTAATGGGTACCTTTCCATCAGGTCAATGAGTTCACGATCCCTCGGTTTCATTCCCCATTTGGTATCAATAAGTAAGCACACTCGTTTTAGACCAACTCTTGTGGAAACATACTCCTTCACCTATAAAGTTAGAAGCATCCAAGCATCCACATTAGCATATAATACAATAAGATCACTGAATTTACTCATGTGCATAAAGGAACAGAACGCGAAGCTCATATGCTAAAATGTGACTAATAGAAAAGAAAATGAAATTATAATTGTGTACTCACAAGCTCCTCCCAAGCATCCTTAACTTCTTCTTTAGCATAAGCGAAGCCATATCCAGGCAAATCAACCAAACAGAGCTTTGATCCAAGATTGAAGAAATTTATAGTCTGCAGAAGAAGTGCAGTTGTCATCACCAGAGTGAAAGCTGTAAACACACACATAAACTGAAAAGCTGCTGAAATCACAGAAGCATAGTGTATTTATAACCTGAGTAAGACCAGGTTTGTCTGATGTCCGTGCAACACCCCAATTTCTGGTAAGTGCATTAAGTAGTGATGATTTCCCAACATTTGACCTTCCTAAAAAGGCAACAGAAGGCAATTGTATCATTTATTATCTCATGTAAGAAACTTATATTTACAAAATTAAAAAAGTAACTTTCTAATCCAATAGTCTGAAGCAACCTGAATATTGCAAACTAATGAGGAAAATCAAATGATTCAAATCCATCACAAGTTTACAAACTCGAGCATACAGATCAGTTCTCCTGGATAGGGAGAGAGATGTTTATTTACACTTTCTAACACCACTAACTAATCTGACTATAAAAGACTGCCGTACTAATATGTGAAAAAGGAAAAAAGAAATTATGCTGAGACCACTGACTTGAACTTGTCTATAACAGAAGTACTAATTTTTTTTCAACAAGTGAAATATTATATCTACCATTCAAAAACAGGAAGTTGCATACTAAAGATTATAAACTCATAATCACATCAAACAAAGTGACTATGGTTAAAGAAGAAAAGGAAATAGTAAAGTTCCATGAAAATGACCAAACGAACCTGCAAATGCAATCTCTGGAAGATCAGGAGGTGGAAATGATGATGAAACTTTTGCAGCGGCAAAAAATGTCAATTTACTCCTAAATATCTGCAAACAAATAATTATGAATGAAAATGGTTTCATGTGATACAGTAAAGAGGCTGGCCCTTCCAATAACTGGAACTAAGCTGGATTTACAAAGCATGGAAAAATTATATATCTAATATTACAGACATGTGGATGTTTATCTAGATTTGAATTACATACATTTTCCTCAATCCGCTCTCTATCAGAGCTGGTAGAGAACGGAGTATTATCCAATGGTGCAGAAAGGTCAGTGTTGTAGCCTGCCCTCCTCAGCTCAATCAAGCGTCTACGACCCAACAACTACAAAATTTCAAATCAATATATCATCAAAAGTGAACAGAGAGAATATATAGCACAAAGATAGGAGAACCTGCATATTTAAATCATACAATCAATATCATATATCCAAAAATATCAAAAGACCTGTCATACAAATTACATTATCTTCAACATAGGAGAGAATTGAAGGACTTGGTTGGATTGCACGAAATTGTGCATTCTTTGATATCTCAGCTTTTTCCTCAACATCTTTGTCCTTCTCTTTCGATTTTTCTGCATGACAAGAAAACTACAAGGTGTAAGCATAATGAAAACTACTTTATTTACTCTACAAGGTGCATCACTAACCAATGGTTGCAATAGTCCGTATATACAGAAACTATCAAGCAAAAGGAAATGGAATATTAAGGACAGACAACACATATATTTCAGAAATGATACACACACAAAAGGCATTGGTAAAAAGACTGACCATTTGTAGCAATACTATCATCAAGACGTTTATTTGAAATGTCATGTGGATCTAGTCGCATTCGCTTCTTCTTCTTATGCTGACCATCTAGCACCTCTGATCCTTCATCCAAGATATTCTTGTCGCGTGCTTTTTTCTTCACAGTATTTGGAAGAGATATATTTGGGGATTTTCTCAAGTCTGGTTTTATTTGGTTTTGTTTCTTCAGTGAAGCACTCAGACCACCATCACTTGTAACAGATTCTATCTCATCAACATCCTTAACTTTGGTTTTATTGGAACGTTTTTCACATCTAACCTTAGGAGAAAAACGTTTAGTTTCAGAAGCAGTGGTATCAGAACCCCATATAGTGCGAGGATGCGAAGGAGATATCTTTTCATTTCCAAAATCATCAGCCTCCTTAACTTTTCTATCATTGAAAACTTTTGCACTTCTCACCTTAGGAGAAAAACGTTTAGTTTCAGAAGCATTCTCTAATCCATCAGAACCCCACTTAGAACGGGGACGAGAAGGAAACCTACTATTATTCTTTTCATTGCCGAAGTTGTTATACACTTTTGCACTTCTATCCCTGGGAGAAAACCGTTTAGCTCCAGAATCACTCTCATTAGAACCCCACTTGTAACGAGGACGTGAAGGAGATCTACTGTAGTTCTTCTCATTAATATAACCATACTTCAATTGATTCTGTCCTTTTTTAGATAAAACCTTCCTATAAGGTGCCTCCTCATTACTGTTAGCCTCCCAAGCTGCATCTCGATCAATATAGGTTCTCTTCCTTCTATCAAAAGCTCCCCGACTCTCTTCTTCAGCAGTATGAAACTTTTTATCTCTTACACTAGATCTATAGTTCTCTCTCTTACCATTCTCACTGTCATTGACATTATCTTCAGCCCTCTTTCTTCCACTATTAGAAAACTTGGAATTTCCAACTGCTATTTTGAGCTTCTTATTGAACTTAAACCTTAATTTTTCTTCTGCAGACATTCTCTAATCACAGAAGACAATTTAAAACCCTGTAGGAAATAGCAACTCCCCCTACCACTAACTTGATTCTGAAAATACTAGTCACACCTCACAACGAAAATCTTTGTCCAGCATACACTTCAGAGCCCAAGCTAAAGGTATTGAAATTTAAGACACCTACAAAACATACGGGGATAAGAAAGCATAAATATTTGCATTTGTGCTAGCATTTTCCATTTTAAAAAAATCATAAGCATATTCGTTAGGAATGAAATACCAACAGAAGAAAAGAAACCAACAAATCAAACCATATGCACATTTCAATATATACTGGAACCTCCATTCTAATACAACTACTGTGCACAGCGGAAATAATAAAACTTGAGCATCACAACAGATAAATTTAAGCATAAATTCTCAAAAAGTAGATATAATAATCTAATCTTCAAGGTTTAAATAATCAAATTTACAAGTCTTTTGCAATTAAACCTGTTTGTTTCTACACATTGGAACCTTCCGATACCAAACCCCTAGTTTGGATGAACTTACTAACAAGTAAAAGACACTCCTTTTGTAATTCGCAGTTTCGATGAAGTGAAAGGCATTTATATTCAATAAAAAATTGACCCAATGTCTCATATAAACTAAGAGCTTAAAGGAATTGCAACAAGAACAAATTGGGTGTGGGTAGTTACCGGACTCCTCCTCTGAACCTCACCGGTGACCACCGTAAGCACGAAGCCTATGAAAGATACTTATACCAGAGCAAAGCCCTCGCACTACTCCGCAAAACCCCTAATTGTAAACCTCGAATTGGACCATTATTTCAGCAATCAGCAGCAGTTAGTGGGTGCAGAGTTGCAGACACAGGTCTTAAACCCTAAACCCTGAAGATGGAAATGATATAATAAAATTGGGCTTGCAGATGAAACTAAGTGGCCCGATTATTTTGTTTAATGGACTCACATCCATTGTAGACTAAATACTTTGATTTGGGCTGGGGACAGATATCTGTCACACAATACCTCAAGAATTAATTCACGCAACAAATGAATGAGCGACTCGTATAAAATATTAGGGCTGGAACCGGTATGGTTGCCGGGAATTTTTGGCCAAACCGCCTACCGAGCCGACTCTCTGCGGTAATGAAATTTTGATACTAGTACCGGCCGACTAAGTTGGTATCCCGAAAGTTCGGTATCAGTAGCGGTACGGTTGGGCCTCTACCGAAGCTTATTGGGCCTCTGAATCTGCCACTTTTTTAAATGAAAACACAGGCCCAGACCAAAAAAAATATCCACAACAACTGTTTTTCTGTATCATTCAAACACTACAGAAACCTATACTGATTCAAAAATAAGCAACACAGTGATTCAAAGTTCAAAAAATGTATAAACCAAACATTTTGCTGTGTTTCACACTTAAATTCCAAACCAAGTAACAAAATTACAAAATGCAAATCCACAAACTCAGTATAATTGTATAAGTGTCTCACAAGAAATAAAGGCAGTAAGGCACAAACCATTGAAACCAACCTACATTCCTAGAATCCTAGTCCAAGATATCTGCAATTTTGCATTTAGTGTCTTACAAGCCACAAACCAACTTAACATTAGTACACACTACATAAGTACACAACTTCAAATCAACAAAGTCTTAAAGAATCCTAAACACTAAACAGTCATGCACTCCTGCTACTAACATGCCATACACCAAATCTCAACCATAAAATCCTAAAACCAAACATAATTTCAATATCAATGAGTATATGACACAAACTCAGTATAATTGTATAAGTGTCTCACAAGAAATAAAGGCAGTAAGGCACAAACCATTGAAACCAACCTACATTCCTAGAATCCTAGTCCAAGATATCTGCAATTTTGCATTTAGTGTCTTACAAGCCACAAACCAACTTAACATTAGTACACACTACATAAGTACACAACTTCAAATCAACAAAGTCTTAAACACAAACCATTCATGAATAAACACTAAACAATCATGCACTCTGTTTCAGTGTGATTGCTGAGGGGATGAATCACACGGAATGCGGGAACACCATCTTCAAGACCCATAACCTGTCAATCATGAATAAAGGGCGTCAGAGAGAAGATCGGGTTTGCCGGCCTTCGACCCTCCGATGCCTAAGTTAGTCATATGTGAGTAGAAATGAGGTGTGAATAAGGTGGAAAATGGAGAGTCCCCAAATGAGGGGTGGAGAGTGCTATTTATAGAGATAGGGTGGATGCACCCTAAAAATACCACTTTGCCCTTATTAGAGAATGTATTACCATTATGCCCTCAAGGGATAGTGTAGGTTTCTTGGGCTTAGTTAAGGCCCAAGCCCATTTTATGCGGCAATACGTGTCTTCTTAGGCGAATATGACCGATGTTCTACGATGTACTAACAAGTCCCCAAGTCCGCAGTCAAGAGACTCTCTTGGGTGGGGACTTTATTTGGTAAGATATCGAGAGTACGAGTCTTACTAGTGGCGACGTAACCAGTCCCCAGTCCCCCAAGTCCCCATGCAAGGGAGGGATGGACTGGCCTCCTCTACGTGGGGTAGGTCGTGCGTTGCTATATATGACTGAAACACTGGGGTCTTTGCTCTCATGTAGTGTCTGGAGATTGCAGGGCGATCGGGGGTCGAAGTTGAGGTACTGCTGGCGAGCATCTCATGTGGGCAACGGGTACCAGCATGTTTGTATGCCTTAGGCGTTTTAGTAGCCTTTGATTTGTACCAGCTATATGCTCTAGCTAGCTGAGTGATTCCAGCATACGTTCCAAGGGGAGATTGTGGTGATATAATTTGTGGTTGCCTCTAGGTGAGTGCTAGAGTGCCTACGTACCTGTTTATGGGATCAAACCAAACGTAGTTCCCCACTTTGCCATCTAGGCAAGTGTGCCATCAAGGTGTGGCGAGGAGTGCCGCTGAGGCATAACGATGGGTGCCGCTAGGGCATAATGATGTTGCCGATAGGGCATGTGTAGAGCTGTCAAAATGTGACAATCGATGTGTCGTAGCGAGAGCACGCTAGGGAGCGTAGCCCAGATGCCGATGGGGCAAGGCGAGTGGTGCCAAAGTATACCGAGAGCACGTCATGAGGTGCGGTAAATGCCGGCATATAAGGCTGTTGCCCAAGTCCCCCAATGCCGGGATAGAATATGGTGGCGGGGCGTGACGGTTCGCGCTAGTGGCGTAACGGTCCGCGTTGGTGGCGTGACGGTTCGCGCTAATGGCGTAACCGTTCGCGCTAGTAGCGTAACCGTTCGCACTAGCATGCGGAATGGTTCGCCCTAATGGCGTACACTCGTGATGTGTGTGGCATGAGATTGCACCTTTGGGTGCTGGCTGTTTACACATGTTGTGTGTAGCTTGAGGTTGCACCTTTGAGTGCTGGCTGTTTACGCATGTTGTGTGTAGCCTGAGATTGCACCGTTGCGGGTTGGCTGTTTACACATGTTGTGTGTGTAGTCTGAGGTTGTAGCATGAGTATGTAGCATGTAGCGCGTATAAAAAAGATTGTTTTAGGTAACTCTCTATGCCATGTAATAAGCATGCTCAAGGATATGATGATGTATGAGGCATGTTATTTGTATGATAATAACTCAATTAAATAGTGTAAAGTATGACTTATCTGGAGCCATGTGGAGCCGCTATAGATATTGTAGAAAAATTGGAGTTGTCGATATAAGTCTTGATGTCGACAAAAGAGCTTGGTATAAGAATCCCAATGGAGTAGTCATGATGGCCAAGAAGATAATATTGATGTGCATCATTGAAGATAATATTGCTTGATCAAGAAGTAATGTATGTGTACCGACGTAGGGAAAAGAAGCCATGGTGACCCAAGTATGATAGTCTGTAGCCTGTGCCTATCATATTTGACAAGTAGATAGGTAGACGAGGCGTGGCCATTGATAGGGGCATGACTCGTGAGAATTTATTGTCATGTTGCCCATTGATAAATCATAGAGAAGTATGTAGCATTGTAGGTGAAGTGTTGTTGACAACTCGTTGTTGGAGCTTGGCTTGATATGATTTATATAGTGCCGAGGGGGCATGGTAAAGTGGCAATTGATCACTATCAAGGTAGCGAGCTGGATTGGATACGAACTTCTTGACATACGAACCAAATAATGGACAGCGCCTATAGTCACGTGGTCTCGGAGAGAAGTATTCATCCAGAGGCATAGATAGTAATCATAGAGTGAGATAGATGCATTATGTATGTGTCAATGCATGTAGCATAAAATATATGTGACTATCGATTAACCTTCAAAGAAATAATGGAAGTATAGTGTGGGGTGTCTGCTTGTGAGCTCTGCATGCGACACTTAGTCGATTGTGGAGGACGTGTAACTCAGTCTCAAGAAGGGGAGGTGCCGGGGGCAGGCTGCTGGGTGCCGAGACCACAACTCTTTCTTTGTTTGAGTTGTTGTGACGGAAACCAGGAAGGGGAGGTGCCGAGAGAGAGGTCGTTGGATTGTAGAGACCACAGGTGTCGGGAGTGATGAGTCCCGATACCAAGAGATAACCTGTTCCGGGAGCCGGGAAGGCTAGGGATTGGTCTCGGGACGGGGACACAGAGAGTAGAGGAGTGTCGTGCTTTCGGAGCTCCCTCGCTTCCTCCTTGTTGTTGCAGTTACGAGAACTCGGGATGGAAATGAGGTACCGAGTCAGAGGAAGGGAGGTGCCGAGGTGGGTTCTGACCCCATGTATGCACTTTCTTAGAAAGTGCCCAATCCCGGGGGGAAGAGAGGTTTGGTCTCGGGAAAGGGGCATCGAGACCCGGGAGGGCGTCCCCGGGAGAGGGGTGCCGAGCGGGTGCTAATGGCGAAGGCAAGTCCCGGTGGCGGGGACCCGGGGGGGTGGGTGTCAAGATTGGGGTCGCGAGAACGAGAGCATATCCCTGCCGGGACCTTGTGTCGCCGCCGTGACTGGCGTGGCTGGTCTCGCTACTGGAATGGGTGTCCAGATCAGTTTTTATTTAGGTTTTTTGTTTTTTTTTTTTTTTTATCCTACTGCCGGGAGAGAGGAGTCCCGGGAGGTCGGGATGGAGAGCTGTGTATGTATGGGAGTCCGCCAGGGGAGTTTGCCAGGGGAGTCCGCGAGGGGAGTCCACCAGAGGAGTCTGCCAGGGGAGTCTGCCAGGGGAGTCCGCCAGGGGAGTCCGCCAGGGGAGTCCACCAGGGGAGTCCGCCAGAAGAGTCTGTCAGGGGAGTCCGCCAGGGGAGTCTGCCAGGGGAGTCCGCCAGGGGAGTCTGCCAGGGGAGTCCGCGAGGGTAGTCCACGAAGGGAGTCCGCCAGGGGAGTCTGCTAGGGGAGTCCGCCAGGGGCGTTGGTAGTGAGGGTGCCGAGATTGGGGTTGCGAGACCAGGGGAGTCCGCCAAGGGAGTCCGCGAGGGGCGTTGGCGGTGAGGGTGCCGAGATTGGGGTCGCGAGACCAGGGGAGTCCGCGAGGGGCGTTGGCGGTGAGGGTGCCGAGATTGGGGTCGCGAGACCAGGGGAGTCCGCCAGGGGGTTCCGAGATTGAGGTCGCGAGACCAGGGGAGTCCGCGGGGACTGGCGAGACCAGCGTAATTCGTAGGGAGCTCGGGAGAGAGACACCGAGACATGGGCGGGTGTCCCCGGGAGAGGTAGATAGCTGCTGGTTCAAAACTGGCTTGCTCATCGATGACCGAAAGCGCCATGGGTGCTCAGAGTAAATCTAGGTACGCGTTGGGACGGCGGTTGAGTTCATCTCCGGTGTCACCGGCGAACCCGGAGACTAGAGGAGACTTGTCTGAGGCTGGTGACTCGGATGATGGCGGAGGTGAGGGGCGGTGGCACCTGTAAACAGTGGTGGATGGGGAGAGAGAAAACCCATATCTACTTTCTCTCTCCTCATGTTTCATTATAAATTGAAACCAGAAGCTTGGTGGGTTTGAATCTCACGCCGACCAGCTGGAACCAAGATGGGTAAGTGAAATGTGAGCTTTTGAAGTGCTTGAGTGTGAGCAAAGAGAGCTGTGCAAGCAGAGAGAAAAGCGTCAGCCGGAAGAAATGAAAAATTCCAGAAAAAGGAATTCCAGCTGGATCATGAATATGCTCATAGTGAGCCATGTGAGGGTTTCCACTTGAGGTCCCCTCCTTCTAGCGCCAATTGTTTCAGTGTGATTGCTGAGGGGATGAATCACACGGAATGCGGGAACACCATCTTCAAGACCCATAACCTGTCAATCATGAATAAAGGGCGTCAAAGAGAAGACCGGGTTTGCCGGCCTTCGACCCTCCGATGCCTAAGTTAGTCATATGTGAGTAGAAATGAGGTGTGAATAGGGTGGAAAATGGAGAGTCTCCAAATGAGGGGTGGAGAGTGCTATTTATAGAGATATGGTGTATGCACCCTAAAAATACCACTTTGCCCTTATTAGAGAGTGTATTACCATTATGTCCTCAAGGGATAGTGTAGGTTTCTTGGGCTTAGTTAAGGCCCAAGCCCATTATATGCGGCAATACGTGTCTTCTTAGGCGAGTATGACCGATGTTCTACGATGTACTAACAAGTCCCCAAGTCCGCGGTCAAGAGACTCTCTTGGGTGGGGACTTTATCTGATAGGATATCGGGAGTACGAGTCTTACTAGTGGCGACATAACCAGTCCCCCAAGTCCCCATGCAAGAGAGGGGATGGACCGGTTTCCTCTAAGTGGGGTATGTCGTGCGTTTGCTATATACGACTTAGACACTGGGGTCATTGCTCCCATGTAGTGTCTGGAGATTGCAGGGCGATCGGGGGTCGAAGTTGAGGTACCGCTGGCGAGCATCTCGTGTGGGCAACGGGTACCGGCATGTTTGTATGCCTTGAGCGTTTTAGTAGCCTTTGATTTGTACCAGCTATGTGCTCTAGCTAGCTGAGCTATTCCAGCATGCGTTCCAAGGGGAGATTGTGGTGATATATTTTGTGGTTGCCTCTAGGTGAGTGCTAGAGTGCCTACGTACCCGTTTATGGGATCAAACCAAACGTAGTTCCCCCATTTCGCCATCAAGGCAAGTGTGCCATCAAGGTGTGGCGAGGAGTGCCGCTGAGGCATGACGATGTGTGCCGCTAGGGCATAATGATGTTGCCGATAGGGCATGTGTAGAGCTGTCAAAAGGTGACAATCGATGTGTCGTAGCGAGAGCACGCTAGGGAGCGTAGCCAAGATGCCGACGGGGCAAGGCGGGTGGTGCCAAAGTATACCGAGAGCACGTCATGAGGTGCGGTAAATGCCGGCATATAAGGCTGTTGCCCAAGTCCCCCAATGTCGGGAGAGAACATGGTGGCGGGGCGTGACGGTTCGCGCTAGTGGCGTAACCGTCCGCGTTGGTGGCGTGACGGTTCGCGCTAATGGCGTAACCATTCTCACTAGCGGGCGGAATAGTTCGCGCTGGTGGCGTAACGGTCCGCGCTAGTGGCATGACGGTTCGCGCTAATGGCGTAACCGTTCGCGCTAGCGGGCGGAATGGTTCGCCCTGGTGGCGTAACGATCCGCGCTTGTGGCATGACGGTTCGTGCTAATGGCGTAACCATTCTCGCTAGCGGGCGGAATGGTTCGCGCTGGTGGCGTAACCGTCCGCGCTGGTGGCGTGACAATTTGCGCTAGCATGCGGAGTGGTTCGCGCTGGTGGCGTACACTCGTGATGTGTGTAGTCTGAGATTGCACCTTTGGGTGTTGGCTTTTTACACATGTTGTGTAGCCTGAGGTTGCACCTTTGGGTGCTGGCTGTTTACACATGTTGTGTGTGTAGCCTGAGATTGCACCTTTGCGAGCTGGCTGTTTACACATGTTGTGTGTGTAGCCTGAGTATGTAGCATGTAGCATGTAGCGCGTATAAAAAAGAGTGTTTTAGGTAACTCTCTATGCCATGTAATAAGTATGCTCAAGGATATGATGATGTATGAGGCATGTTATTTGTATGATAATAACTCAATTAAATTGAGTTAATTGAGTTAATAACTTAATTAACTCTCCAAGATATCTGCAATTCTGTTAGTGTCTTACAAGCGACAAACCAACTTAACATTAGTACACACTACACAAGTACACAACTTCAAATCAACAAAGTCTTAAAGAATCCTAAACACTAAACAGTCATGCACTCCTGCTACTAACATGCCATACACCAAATCTCAACCATAAAATCCTAAAACCAAACAGAATTTCAATATCAATGAGTATATGACACTAAATCAGACAATCAGTAACTCACAAGTCACAATCACAATCCAAAATTCCAAATAGACTCACACCTTACAGTTTACAATGAAATAAAGACCAAAACCTAATAGCAATGCACCAAAGACCAAAACCTGAAACAAATGCAGAAGCAGTCAAGTACAACTCACAAGTCAGAACTCTAAAATAAGTAAAGTCTTAAATAGAAATTAAACTCTGAAATAGTTTAAACTGACATAAACAAATAGTAAAGACTGAAAGAGTTTAAAGTCTTAACAAAAAAATAACTAAAACATCATGACAAATTCAGAAACCCTGGATTCTAAACACACTGTTGGCCTGCTGCTACACATTGGTTTGCCCAGAGCTTCTAGTAAGCTCTATTGGGGTTGTTGCTGCCTCCTGTCCTTGATTGAAACAGTTTTCTACAAAATAAATAAAATTCACATGGTTAAAAAAATAAGGTCAGATTTGTCATAGCAAATTCACACTATTTTCTAATAATTACCTCTCTCAATCTCCTTCAACTCAGCGTAAATGGTGAGCTCATCTTCACTGGGATCCTTGTATAGGTTAGGTGGATCAGATTTTAACCAATCACTTGTGCACATTAAGGCCTCTACCATTTTTGGTGTCAATGATGCTCTAAAAGGATCGACAACTCTTGATCCTAAACTAAATGCATTTTTAAAGGCCACTGTTGAGCAAGGAATAACAAATATATCATTGGCCAGCTTTGATAGCACTGGATAGGTTGCCTCATTGCCTTTCCACCACTTTGCAATTTCAAATCTCTTTGAGAAGATGCTGACATATCTATCAGATAAGTACTGATCAACTTCATTTCTTATGCATAGAGATTGCTCATCCACCCTCTCCTTTGCTATCTCCTTGCTAACCTCATCGAGGCCATCCAAATCATCTACTTCCATTTCTAAACCATTACCAGAAGTCTGCTCAACCATCTCATTTGTGTCTTGACCTCTATATTCTTCATACATCTTCATCAATATCTTCTTCAAGTCACTTTCTATTGATTCAATCACCACGGCACTTGCTTTAACTTTTCTCATTGCCACTTTAGCTCACTGCAACTTGTATCTTGGGTCCAGAACATTAGCTATCTTGGTCACCTTGTTCACAACCTCAAAACTGCCCCAATACTTGTCAAACTTTTCCTTCATAGAAGCAGCAACCCTCTTCAAACCCTCATCAGAAGACTCATAAGCCTTGTCAATCTCAGTCTGCGATGTAATCATCTCGACAAATAAGATGTTTGCAGTCACTGTTTTCCATGCACTAAGCCTCAAAGTAGCTTCATAAAATTTCTTCAAAAAAAGACATAAGACTTTTGCATTCCTCCAGTCATCATAACCAGGTGGTCCAACCTTGTCCTGAAAATAACTTTTAAATACACCATCTTCTTTTGTCATCCTCCCAAACACAACTTCATACTTCAGAGCGCAGCTTCCAGCATAAGAAAAGAGCTATTTCATCTTGTTATTACATCTAATGGAACATTGACATTAGCCCTGCATTGCTCCAAAACAGCAAACTCCCTAAACTTGTCAAGTCTCGCAGATGAACTCCTCACATACTTTGCACAATTCCATATCGTTGCAATCCCATTCTCCAACTCCTTCAAACCATCCTTAACTATTAAGTTGATAATATGGCAAGCACATCGTAAATGCAAATATTCCTCATCAAACATCAAAGTTTTGTACCCCTCAACCTTCTCTTCATGTATTGCACGGCCACATCATTAGCAGATGCATTGTCGACAGTGATGGTAAAGACTTTTGAGATTTCTCATTGCCTCAAACATTGCTCAACAGCTCTCCCAATATCCTCACCTTTATGACTGACAATTAGACAAAAGTTTATGATTCTTTTATGCAATTTTCAGTCAACGTCCATAAAATGAGCTGTAAGAACCATGTAGTTGATGTTTTGTATCGATGTCCAAGTGTCCGTGGTGATCGATATTCTTGTGTTTGTTACCTTCAAGCCACTCAACAATAGCGCCTTCTCATGATTGAACTTATCCAACACACCCTTGGCAACCTGCTTTCTATTTAATATCGGCCACTCCGGTTATAATTCATGGACAAATTCCCTAAAACCCTCCTTCTCCACAAACCTAAAGGGTAGTTCATCCTTAATTATCATCGCTATGCACTTATCATCACACCTCTTTCGATTATACTTATGATAAGTTCTTGCTCCACTCACATTATTTACGGACAACTTGGACTATTTGGGATCAGAATCAGCAAGTTTGGGATGCAACGGGTGTTTCACACATCTCTTGTTTACATGAGACCATATTGAGCTTGTCTCATTTCTCTTAACTGCACACAACACTTCTTCACCACAAATGTTGCAGGTGCACCATTCCGGATCGATTTCATCCGAGTTTGGGAACTTACATCTAGTAAAGTATGCCCAAAGAGGACTTTTGTTGGCTGGTTCTTTTTGTTTCTGTCCACAAGAAGATTGAGGTTGTGAGCTTTATGGCCGAGGTTCAGGTTGAGTTTGAGGTTGAGGTTGGGATTGGGATTGAGGTTGAGGTTCAACGAAAGGTTGAGGGCGTTGAGGTTCAGGAGGAGGTCCTAATGGGGATGTGTGTAAGGATGCAGTGCATTTGCGGTTGATTGAATAGATGGAGATGAGCTACTAGATTAACTACTCTGAATTTGGGACATTGTTGTATCCACTATGAACAAATCAAAAAAAAAAAAAAAAGGATTCAACTCGCAATCCAAGTACAACAATTCAATTTCAATTTCACAACTCACAAGAACAGCAATTCAATTTCAATTTCAATTTCACAAGAACAACAATTCAATTTGAATTTCAATCTCAAGAACATATCATAAGAGTGCAATGCTTGAAATGAGAGACTATTTGTCTATTTCACAACCAAGACAAGACACAATTAACAACTAAGTTGAAATAAGGTCATTCCTATTTTTAGACTTGGGCTAGAACATTACACCAAATCATGACAAAAACTAAATCATGTTAACAAACACCAAATCATGGCAAGATCCCACAGTAACACCAAATAACATATTCAAACACTAAGACCTTATCAAGGAACCAAATAAAAACGAAATTAAAGAATAGAGAGTTAGAGACTCAGACCTTGTCTAGTTTGCGTCCCAAGCCCTTGCCTACAACCTGCGCCCCTACCACCTGCGCCCCTACGAATTGCACTGCTGCTCATCCTAACCATTTGGAGACCCATTTGCTTCAATTCAAAGAGTCAGATAGATGCGATGAGGGATTGAGGGATGCGATGAGGAACGAATCAAAGGAATCAGAGATTGAATGAGAAACTGAATGGGAGAGATTGAATCGATTTGGGAATTGGGAATCGATTTAGGGTTTGAGAGCGACTGCCTTAATGTATTAGGTTTAGATTTCAACGGTTAGGATCCATTCTTCTTGAAATCAACGGCTAAGATTAGATCATTTTTAGTTTTATTTAATATTATAAAATAACTCGGTGCGGTACGGTATACCGTATTTGTATAAAATATCATACCGTTATCGTACTATGTATGGTACGGTACAACCGTACCGACAAGTCGGTAACCGATTCCGGCTGTTCGGTTGGTTTGTCGGCTGGTACGGTTGGATCGAGACAAAATGCCAGCCCTACAAAATATATCATATGGGAGATAACATATTTAGACGTACAAAACATCGCATTCAAACATTGATGTTGGCTCTTCTTAGTGCTTCAAAACTAGGAGCACTTGCAAATCACTACTTCAGTTGGGTAGGAATTTTTTCATAGTAGTGTTTTTCCAAACATTAGGGCTTGTTCTTATGTACACTTAGACAAATATATATATATATATATATATATATATATATATATATAGCTTTATGTTTGTATAGAAACAAACTTGTGGCGACTGATCAAACCGTTAATAATGCATAAAACCACTGTTTCTGCATAATCCTGGAGACTATGTAGAATCACGGTGGAACATAATTAATGGTCATGGGCAAGAGACAGACATATAGTGGTTCACCATGCCATCGGAGGACATGACTACGTCCACTTACGAATCACTATTAGGGCCAATAGGCCTTTGGTGTTACAATTCAGACTCCTCCGGGAAGGAGTGTTAGAGAATTCCCGGTCTTTCTACATATGGGAAACCTTCCTTTTATAGCTAAGGAAGGTTCCCTCTTATTACATGTTTCCGATGTGGGACTAACTATACATTTATCTTATCATGGTGTCTTCTTATGGAGCTTGGATGAGCACCTTCCCGATGTGGTACCAATGATCTTTCACCATGGCGAGGTAGCTTGGATGTCGGTCTACCAGAAGTATGTCGGGGGCGGGACCCTTCGTCGCCGGAGAACGGTCTACTCGGTTGTTGCTTATACTTGTGGTATATATACCAACAACAACCACCAATTACAAGGCCATGCAAAATCAATACTTTACACTTCTTGTTCTATATTATCCTTTTATTTCAACTATCTACATGCAAGCTAAAATTAGACAAGTTCAATCATTTGATCTTTTAAGTGAAAGTCGTTTAAGTTTTACCTTTTTTTTCCGATATTTTTAATGTCGAAAAAAAACAGTTTTACTTTTTCTGCATAATGACCAATTGGTTATCATAATTTTAAAACTACTTATCGGTTACCCAGTACCATTTGGTCTAACGGTCTCTAGTTTGCCATGAGTTAGACTATGCAGCATAGTCTTTACAAGTAGGAGGTCGTGAGTTCGACTCTTTGTAAAAATTTAATAATTTGCCGATTCACAAATTAATGATTGGACAAACAAATACACCATAAACAAGTTAATTTAACAGAAGAATTGCATCCTTTGTTGCACCCGAGCTCAACAGGTGCTAGTTCTTACTGGAGCGAATTATTGACGCCTACAACAACATTATAATGTTGTTTCGGTGCTTCTTCGTATCATTGACCGTAATTGCAGGTCGAATGATTCAGTATTGTAGTTTGGCTGAATAATGAAGTCATCATACTTCATATGAAAACGATGCTGCAAGTAAACAAATGCCCATGTTCTCCGATTTGCCAAAAGCCAACATTCCCTACGAGCCTGGACCTAACATAATTGTTTCAATCTTCAAATCATTGACAGTCCTCAACATGACTTGCTGTAACATCTGGCTTCGTTTTAAGTACAACTGCATCTGTATCTTAATCATTTTGCTCCTAACAAAAGGTAGATTAACAATCAATCCCATTCATATTATATTATGAACATGCTTGATGCACTTCAATAAAAATTAGGTAGACAACTCACATCTGGGTCCATAATTCATCAATCTATGATTCAATCCCTGTCAGCTCACCCACTCAAGGGCAACAAATTAACCCTTTGTTTCACATTTGACAAGTCTCAATTTCCCTGAAAGTTCTGGTTTGATCTTTGCAGACATCATACTTTGATTTTAGGATATCTTCGGATCCTTCCGGTGACAAGGATGTGTGCAACCAAGCTAAAAGGTGATGAAGTTCATAGTTGCTGATGTGAAGACAGCAATGTCCGATTGAACACGGCGCATTGACAGCTCTTTTCTACACATGAAAGTGTAAAACGTACACTCAAACTAATGTGTTTGACAAATCGACGCTAAAAATTTACATGTGAATTTGTTCATTTATAAGATGAGAGTAATATGTTGACAACAAATCATCTCAATTGCTCGAAATAATAGAGCAATTCATATCATAGAAATTGAACTTAGAAGATCCCAGAACAAAACCATAGTATAACATTGAGAGGAAACATCAATGAAAAGATGAACAAACCCAATTAACAAGTGAAATAAAATCAGTTATTATTGAAGATGAAGAACAAGGAATACAATAGTTACACAATTGGAAAGAACAAGAGTCAGAGTTGAGAGCTCTACTCCCACCCTTCATTCTCTGTTGATTAAGCCCTAAACCAACACTGAAGCTCTGTACATAGTAGTCTCTACGACCAATCTTGTGCTAACCATATTTTCCCAGAATCAAAATCAACTAGTAGTAATCTTAACCTTGATTTATTCCAAGCACAACCAAATACAAATCACAAAGAATCACATTTTTCTCAATAATGTTTTATGTTTATAGCATTACCAAAACAATGAACCATTTTCTCAATATCTCAATCAGCACTCCATCAACTGTATAGACGATGAACAAGAAGAAGAAGAAGAAGAAGCAATCGAAGACAAGTCTTCTTCGACTGTTTTTTCACGGCCCGAAACCAGACAGGGCCTGAGCTTGTTCCACGTGTCGTGGAACGGCCCAGATTCCCCGCCTGTTCTCTTGGCCTCCACAACCACCAAACTCTCCGTCAACCTCGACACCTCCACTCCAATCACCAAATTACCATTCTGCCCTTCCATTTCCATCCCCCAATCTTTCTTCCTCCTCACCCTCAACTTCTCCTCCTTAGCAAAATCCTCCACTCTCCCCACCATCGTCTCCACCGTCTCCGACGACACGATCCGCTCCGAGTCCTGGATCGGGTTAGTCGACTCGAACAACCCGGAAAGATCCAGACCCGCCGAGTACGAAATGATATCGAAAGCATTCAAATTCGTCATGCATTTCTGCTCCTCGTCCGGTTTATCCTCATCATAGAAACTGATCTCCTTGTACTCGCCGCCTCTTCTGAACCAAGGGTCGTTCAGGACGCCGTCCACGGTGATCCGGGTCATCGGGTTGGTATCCAGGACCCGACCCAAGAACCTTTTCAAATCCGGCGACATCCACTTGGGGCACCGGAACTCGCCCTTGTAAATCTTCTTGTACATCGCCATCAGATTCGGGTCGTTAAACGGCAAGAACCCGGCGTTCAGTACATAAAGAATCACACCACACGACCACATGTCCACCTTGGCTCCGTCGTACCCTTTCTTCGTCAAGATCTCCGGCGCCACGTAAGCCGGCGTCCCGCAAAGCGTGTGCAGCAGCCCATCGGGTCGGATCTGACCCGTCACCGCGCTGAGACCAAAGTCCGAAACTTTCAAATTCCCGTTCTCGTCCACCAGCAAATTCTCCGGCTTCAGATCGCGGTGGTAGACTCCCCTAGAGTGGCAGTACCCGACGGCAGAGATCAGCTGCTGGAAATATTTCCGGCTCAGAGCTTCCGAGAATCTCCCTTTGGAGACCTTAGCGAAAAGCTCGCCGCCTTTGACGAACTCAAGGATGAAGTAGATCTTGGTCTTGGAAGCCATGACTTCATAAAGCTTGACGATGTTTGGGTGCCGTAACCGTTTCATGATAGAAATCTCGCGTGTCACGTTCGACATGAGGCTTGTACCGTTTAGCTTCTTTTTGTTGATCACCTTCACGGCCACGCTCTGTCCCGTGAACACATTCCTCGCGTGGTACACCTTCGCGAAGGCCCCGCATCCCAGAAGCTTGCCCAGCTCGTATTTCCCGAACAGGGCATTGTCTGGGATGCGGAGAACTACTTGCTGCTGTTGTTGTTCGATCTCTGGCATATCCCCAGAGACCGAAACAGATGATGTTGGCGTTCCGACCAGATTATTGAATGAAACTTAAATCACAAACCTTTTAGAAGATACAAAAAACAAACAAAAACAAAAGATTTTGGGAGATAAGAAGGCTGCGATTTAGAAGAGGAATGGAGAGAATTGCGGTTTAAAGGAAGGTTCGTTGGTGAGAGAGATGGAGTTGTCTGTTTGTTTGGTTTTAAACGGAGGACGAAAAAGAAGACGACTACTTCCAGAGTTGGACTATTTTGGCGTGTTTTCTATACGCGGGAGAGAGAATATGCTAAAAATAATTGGAAATTAATAATTAACTGCCACCCCTAAATCATGATTGAAATTTTAAAAATTACTAAAAGACGGTTTTTGATTGGGTTGGGGAAATTAATTTATTAATTAATTATGGATATGTTTTTGGACTAATAATTGTCTTTACCTTTTTGTAATACGTGGAGGTGATTTTAGCCGTCGGCGTCCACATGTTTTGAGACGAGGATAGAGACAGGGGTTGAAGATTTTGCTGACGCCAGCGCGAGGGAGACACGTGGTGGCGGGAGGGCTGGGGCGGCGGTGCCGTCCTGGGTTTTTGCGGTGGTCTGCGGCGGGGACTGGTTAGAGTTTATGATGCACATTTTTTTAGGTGTTGAATTCAATACTGTATGTGTGTGTCACGTTTTTAATTTCAGCGAATGTGACATTTCTGGTTTCGGTGGACTTTCCGTTTGGGTCAAGTTACTTAAGCAAGAGTTACGGGTACAATGGTTACAATGTTACTTTGGAAATATTCTGTTATTAGTACTTATCAAATCAGAGTGGAATAGTGTATTTGAGC
Source organism: Fragaria iinumae (assembly GCA_009720345.1). Taxonomy (NCBI): domain Eukaryota; kingdom Viridiplantae; phylum Streptophyta; class Magnoliopsida; order Rosales; family Rosaceae; genus Fragaria; species Fragaria iinumae. The sequence continues at coordinate 35,469,730 of CM019119.1, forward strand.
TAAAGTTGGTATTAAAACCCACCAGTATGGGTATCCGTGGTAAATATTTATTTGGGTATTAAATTTTAGGTATAGGTATTGTGTATAGGTATTTTTTTTAGGTAATGGGTAATTGAAAAATACACATGGGTATTCTTATGGGTTTGGGTAATACCTATGGGTACCCATAATTTACCTAATTCCAAGGTCACCAAAAACTCAGAATCACGCCGCCCTTCGCTTCTTCTGGGGTCACTCCTCCTCCTCCTCGGTCACAGTTGAAAACTCATCCGACTCTGAGTCCGACGCCGCGTCCGGCGGCGCACCAGGCACACTCTTCGTGATCCACGCCCGCAACCGCATTGGCCTCCTCCGGATCATCACGCGCGTCTTCAACGTCCTCGGCCTCCGCGTCGACAAGGCCACCGTGGAATTCGAAGGCAACTTCTTCGTGAAGCGGTTCTTTGTCACCGACTCCCACAGCGTGAGGATCGAGGACTGGGACAGCCTGGACTGGATCTAGAAGGCGATGCTCGACGCCATCGACGACTACGGCGGGAAGACTCTCACATCAGCGTCTCGTCGGCCAACGACACGCCGTACGTGTCGGCGAGTAGTTTTGAGGATTTGAATCTATCGGAGGCGGTGCTGAAGGGCTTGTATGTGCAGATGGGGTTCAAGAAGCCGAGTAAAATCCAGGCGATCCCTTTGCATTGAGTAATTGGGTGGGCAAGGGTTTTACCCGTTTAGAAATGGGTGGGTAATTACCCGTACCCAGCAAATTATGTTATGGGTATTACCTAGTAGGTATTTACCCACAAACTAGTTTGGGTGGGTATAAACCCACGGGTTTTACCCATTGGGTAGGAATGCCAACTTTAATTTGAGCTTAACATATGAAGGCGATTTTAGAAAATTTAACGATTGTATAAGCAAGAATAAATATCATGAATGATACCGTTCTACACATATATAGTGGGATTTGAAACTATATATACCTAAAGATGATCTTATCTGCTGGGATCTGAAACAATTGAACAGATGTTTATGTTTTTCGCGTTTGGTTAATATTTTGATATTGCTTTATGTGGTGTTGGCAATTTGGGTTGAATGGTCACCAAATAATGATCAAGGACTCGTACGAGCATATGATAGTAAGGACTAGGGAGAACGTTATCCAATAACCCGTGTGTTTAGATGAAGATGTGTTGATGTGAGTGTTGGGTGTTTTGTGCTCATGAGCTATTTACTACAAATAGGCGCGCACCTTGTGATGTAAGTCTCGGAGTGAGATCGATGTTCGTGATAAGTCACTAGAATGATCACCCTGAGTTATTTTTATAAAATGTAGGAACTATATATAAGAAATGTGAAAGAAAGAAAAAAAGGATTATGAGAAGAGTTGATTGAGAGTTAGATCAAAACTCAATTGATAGTTTATGGAATTTTATATATTTAGTATGACATACCCAACAAATTCACCAAGCACGACGATTGAGGTTTACAGTAACTAAAGTAGACAAGTTCAAATTTAAAATAGTGAAATAAGCAATTATATCAATAAACTCGATGAAGTGTGGTTGTCATAATTTATTTATGTCGGTGAAGTCAAACTAAACACGTCCTTAAACTCTCGAGTTTAGAGAATGTGGCTAACAACAAACCATGCTAGTAAACTAAAGAGGTGTTTTTGGTCAACATATGCGATAATATATATTCCATGGCTACTAGTTGAAAGAAGCAAATTAGGCTTTCAATTAAAACTTCAATCACAATGGCAACAGTTCAACAGACTCCACCTGTAGTTCTCCTTCTCCTATATTAAGTTGAAGACCGTTAGCACCAATCCGACAAGGTTAGAACCACCGGTACAACTGCCTTGGAACAATGAACTAACTAAATAGACTCTTTGATTGATAGGGTATGCTTTTTTACGGTTTATATATTAACGTATTAATTTGAATGGTATGTCACAAAAAATGTAGAGTACAACTTCGATGTCTTTTTACATTACGAAACCCTAAATTACTCGATTCAAGGCATTGTCTCTGAGCAAAGCTTCTACTGCTCTTCTTCCCGAAACCAAAGCACCATCAAATGTGGCAGTTGTGACATGATCACCGCATACGTAAACACCCGACTTGACTCGAGAATCTCTAGTTGAATGAAGCGGCGGAGATTGATTAGGTTGTGCGAATTTGATCCGATAGGTTCTTAGATGCCTCCAAGATCCTACCATGGATCCCCCGAACCAGTCAGAGAGCTCACGAACAACTTGAACCGTCAAATCCTCATCATTCACATTCTCAAAGTCTCCGACCAAGGATATCGAAACCAATGCCTTTTCAGATGGTCCATAAGACGGAGCTACATTTGTTGCAAAGAACATGTTATTCACAATGCCTTTACCTGAACCGTTAAGAAACAAAACCGGGTCTTGGACCGGAATATTGGCGCGGTCTGTTGAGAAATACAAACAAACAGTACTCCGAGCCGGTTTCCTTTGGACCGGTTCATACGCCTTTCCCGCCAAAAGCTTATCCGCTTCTGGTTGCTCAACTGCCACTATCACACCTAGCTCGCTACTCAACTCCTCTCCACCCTCCAACCTCACAAGCGGCGCCTCGCCATCGAGATCAATCGAAAGGACCTTCGAGTTGAAGAGAATCGAATCAGCTGGCAACTTTGCCGCCAATTGTTTTGGAATGGCGCCAATGCCTTTGAAAGGAAGAGTGTTGTCTCCAAGAGCAAGACACTTGAAGATGAAATCGAACAATCTGGAAGTAGTCTCGAGCTTCTTGTCGAAGAAAACTCCCCCGAAAAACGGTTGAAAGAATCGGCCTATGATCGAATCCGAAAACCCGGTTTTCCTCAACAACTCCATCGTGGAGACTTCACTTGAAGCAAATATTTCTTCATCGGATTTGATCAAAACCCGGAGTCTCGTCAATCCGATAAGCAGTTTATCAGAAACTGATCCGATTGGATTAGCTAAGGACTTGATGGAATCCCAGAAATTGCGCAGAGGATCGGCTACGGTGTGGAACTGGCCATTGTAGTATATTCTAGCTCCCGAGTAGAATGTTTGAAGATCGAGGGCTTGGTAATCGAGAAGCTTCCGTGCTTCAGGGTAAGCTGTAATGAAGATTTGGAAACCGCGGTCGAGAAGAAAGCCGTCGACAAGGTCGGTTCGCACACGGCCGCCGACGTCATCGGAAGCTTCGAGAAGGAGGAAGGGAATGTTTTGGGAGTTGAGGTGGGTGGCTGCGGCTAGGCCGGCGAGGCCGGCGCCGATGATGATGGCACGTGGTTTTGCGGTTGGTTGGGATTGGGGTTTAGGGGGACTGAGATTTGGGTACTGTAGAGATGATTGGGGTTTCAATTTGAAGCGGAGGAGGGTAGGGTTTGGAGAACAGGGATGAGGGAGAGGTAGAGTGAGGAGTTTCATTTGGAGAAGAAGGATGAGATCGAGGGCTTGTTTGGTTGATCAGAAAATTTCATCTGTAGGATGTGGGACATAGGTTATCTTGTTCATCATGGAACGGATAGGATTACAAAACACTTGTAGCCATTCCTTTTTCTTCTTTATCTTCAGAAAGGTTACTTTTGAATTTTGTTTGTTAAAATAGGGGGAAGAATCTCTTAGCAAATTTGCCAACAAATTTTTTAGTTGTACACCTCAATACCCACGACCTAGATTAGTGACTAGGGCTGGGCACTTAGTATAAGAATCTTGATCTTGTACCGAAAGTTAGCAGAACAGGACATGATAGATTTTGAAAATAGCAATTTTGTTCCGTTTCAATAGTATAAGAATCTTGATCATGTACGGAAAGTTAGCAGGACGGGACATGATAGATTTTGAAAATAGCAATCTCGTCCCGTTAGAAACGGAACGAGACGGAATTGAGATTATCCCGAAATGATACAGGTTGCATGCGAGATGGACTTCGCGTAGAAGTACATGAAGGTGAGGCAAGATGGCTCCGCATAGGAGACTTCGTGAAGAAGCAAGAGGCGGAGTCCGCATGCACGTGATCCGCATGCGCCACATTTATCGTTGAAGACTCCTACAAGTCTTTGACATGCTTTGGGCCAACTCCTGTGGCCCTTTTAATAAAAAGTCTTTTTAAAAGCTCGCGAGCTTCAAGGGCCCGCTAGATGGAAGCAAGCTTCAAGAGCTCGCGAGATGGTTTGAGTTCGCGGCCCGCACGAGATAGGTTTCCACAAGGACTGTGACACCTCGCGGGATAAGAACTTTCCTCATTTGAGTCCGCATAATTGGGCAGCGCGGAGGCAGTGAGCCACGCGGCTGGACACGCGTCATGCCGATGATTGGTATAGGCGAATAAAGCAGTATCCTTGTAGTATTGGGTTTCAGAGTCCGAATTGGACTATGAATATCTTTCTTCGACCCGAAGGCAAGATACTATATAAAGGGGCTCGAAGACTTACAGAAGTCTCTCTCAACCCTCTCAAAAAACACACACAACAATACAAAACAAACTTTCAACCTAGTTGAACCTCTTCAAGCTTCTCGAAAACCCTAACTCTAAGCGCGTCGCCGCCTAGGTTTCTCAAAGCCCTTTCGGACTCTACTCCGATAACCCCTGATCCCTCCTTGGTTGCTCTGCTCGCAACACCGTGAGTATCGAATCGCCCTGTGATTGTAATTCCTCTTCCGCGAGGTGGCACCGGAAGCCCACCGCTTGTTCAAGAAGTCAAGAACCGACGCATCCCACATCACTTTCCTCGTCCGCGAGGTGGCACGCCTGCATCCGCACCATTAGTTTACTTTTGATACCGCTAAATACCTCTTCAATCTCAAACTACGGATCGTGGCCAAAACATTGGCATGCCCAGTGGAACCGGGAGTACAAGCGATTCACCATAAGAAAACCAGGAGAATCACCATACAGGAGACCTCAGATTTCTTATCTCAAGCACAGATCACCACGGTACAAATCCCATAAGAGCGCGACTTGCCGATCTCTCACCACGGAACAGGTTCTTGGGATCGAAGATTAGAAACAAAGATGCGATAATGGATTGGCAAGAAAAATTAGCGGCCAGCAATGAAAGATTAGATGTCATCCATAGAAAACATCTCGAATGAAGAGCTGTCGTCCAAACAAAATGTGCCGAGCAAATGGCTGCCCTCCTCGAGCAATTCGCTGAGGAAAAGGCTGCTAGAGAGGTTGTTAAAGAAAAGAAAAAAGCTGAAAGGAAGGTCTTTCTAGAGGAGTCTCGTCAGCGGTGGGATGCCTTGGAAGAGGTTTTACAATGCCTAAATGTAAGGCCTACAATTGACGAACACGTCCTTGCCAAAAAGATTGAACTGCCTAGCTGCCAAAAAGATTGAACTGCCTAGCTGCCAAAAAGATTGAACTGCCTAGCAGCCAATCTACTGGCGAAGATTTTCCTTTGGACGAACCTTCGTCCAAAGAAAAAACTACTTTGTCAATCAATGACGAAGAACCTAAGGTCGAGGCCGGCGAGATTATGGATAATAATCTTCTCTCGAAACTTGACGGTGTTCCTCAGGAAAAAGAACTTGAAGATAGGACAGAACAGTCCATCTTAGGAGAAGAAAGTGGTTCGAACACTGATGATGGCGAACCACAATTTCACATGAAAGGTGACCAAGGAGCCAACTTTCCTATGCGAGACGTATATGTGGACACAGGTCAGGCACATGGGCGGTAAGGTGTAGCTCGCTTTCATTCTTTAATTAACCTAGAGAAGCAAGTTCATGAAGCTGCTGGGCGTCTTAGTGAAGGAATAGGTGAAAGACTACTTTGTCAGTTAACTTCTGGATGTTTCCTCAAGTATGGCCAAAACAATGACCAACTTAATTATCAACCAACATGTGTTCTTAGAAAGCCATTACGTGACTTCATTATCCAATATCAATGGAGTTTTTATATGCAAGTTCATAAGCCGGGATGTGAGTTTGGTTTATGTGCAAAATACGTACATATCCCATGCATGCCTATGGTTGCAAGGAAGGTCGAGCTACCGACCTTTGATAATTTTGCATGTGATTTTGACACAAAGCCAATTTATGATGAAGACTATATGTTGGTGTGTCTCTCTCATAATCATATTCCACAGGAGTTCAATCCCAGTGAAGCTCTTGATATGGTCTCCTTCCATGACCAATGTGTGACTATTCCTGATAAGATCATGCATTATGACATGATAGTTGGCAACAAGGCTGATCTCAACAGCATACGGTACGCGAGAATGCAGTCAAAGATCATGTTTGGTCAAAAGACAAGGATGCGTGGGGGGCAACGAGACGTACCCTACGAACTACCTTGCTCAAATTTTCAAGTTGTTGACGCGAAGCAGCTCTGCTCAACATTTGGAGATTCTCGACAACAAGGGTCTCATGCCAAGAACATAACAACATCGAGACTTGGAGTAAAGCATAGGTGGCCTCCCCGGTGGCCTTACGAAGGGTAACTAACCATGTTATACTCTCTTTTCCTTTACTCTTAGCTTTACTTCAGTTTTTACTTCTGTTTGCTTTCATTTTTCTTTCTTTCTCGCATTGAAAAAAGAAAATACAAAAAAAAATCAAATAGCAGAAAATACAAAAAGAGATCTTTAGTTTTGCTGAAATGCAAGACAACGTTCTTGCCTATATAAGGCTTGAACTTTACTTGGAGGCCTATCCTTGAGGCCTGGAGCCAAAACATTGGGCAGGCATTCCATATGCCTTGAATTGCTGCCAGCGAAGTCGATATCAGAGGAGGATTGAAGAAATTCCAATAGATTGCAATGCTGAAAGTTGCAACAGCCACTACCGGACAGTCAACTTCGCCGATTAAGGTGGAATAATCCAGGAAGAACCAGCAGGCGAGCCTTATATCAAAAGAAAGCCCTGGATGTCTATTTTCCAGAGGATTTTACGGTTCCTCATTCTGACATTTCTAGAGAGAGTTATGGCGGTTCGAATGTAGACAGGTCAGGATACGCGCGTTTTGCAATGTGCTTTTTCAATGTGTTTTCACGACCTTGCAACTTGCTTTTCTTTACTGGGGGCATCCCTACACGTTTTTTGTACCTTTATTCATACACCGGGATCTACTCAAGGCCGATCCACGACTTTTTTCGGGGTTCGCCATTTTCAATGAGGCATGGTACCATAACTCCGTCACTGGGGGCATACTAAAGTTTTGATGTCCTTCAATCTTCTCAAATATCGGCGAACAGACATCAAAACTGGGGGGCACATTAGGGTAGATATGTGTTCCAAATATTTCAGACTTTAGACCCTTCTTGAGGTCTTGGTCATTATTTAGGCCAATTCTTGTGGCTTACTTTTTGGAATTTCGCTTGGTCAAATCATGTGGCACTGCGTTTGACCCTCATTGGTTCACACGGGGGGGGGGGGGCAGCGAAGTACATGGCCAATGTCAAAAAGATGGTTCGCTGTCGCCAGGAGCTCAAGCGAAGGGCAATTTTTTAATCCATTCATACATCCCCTCGAGCTACATCTATTCGAGGTATATCCTTCGAGGTCAGACGGTTCATTTTCAAATATATCTACTCAAGTTACATGCGTTCGCTCAATATACATCCGTGCGAGCTACATCCGGTCGAGGTATGTGCAATGTACCATGTCTTCTGAGTAAAGCAGGCGAAGCGTAAGCGGAGTGTGCGTTAAGTTCAAGTCCAAGGTGCCTAGCTATGTTAAGTTCATGATTATCAGTTCTACATGGTACTAGGCGAATCGTACAACAGTTCGCTACAATGCTTTGCTGGGTGTTTGGGTTTCAAGGCCTATTCACAGGCTTGTTTACTCACACTCATTTTGTATGACCCGAACCAATACCGGTGGCTTTGGAGCAGCATTGAACATAAACTTCTTCAGTCATTTTTTGACACACATGACTTCGAGGCTGGGGGGGCAATGTTTACACCTGTTTTGGCCACGATTCTTAGCGCGCGGAGCAGAGGTTTCTAACGAACAAAGAGAAAGGGGGAGTTGTTGCGGGCGTGCTACCTCGCGGATGAGGAAAAGGTTGATGGGGGGTGCGCTTGACTTCTTGATCAGGCAAAGGGGGTTACAGGTGCCACCTCGGAGGATGATTTACAAGCACAAGCGAATAGATACTCACGGCGGCGCGAGCAGAGCAACTATAGGGAGTTCAGAGAGAAGCGGGGATGCAGAGTCCGGAGAGCTCTGGAGAAGAAACCTAGGCAGCGGCGCTTAGGATTAGGGTTTCGAGGAAGGCTCGAAGGGTAACTGGGTTTCAGTTGTATTGTGTTTGTTGTTTGTATTGATTTTGAGAGAGAGTTTTCTGTTAGGGTTTGAGCCCCCTTATATAGTAGTTCGGCAGAAGAAAAGTGATTAGAATCCAAGTCGGACTCTGAAACTCTAATTCACAAGGACACTGCTTCGTCCATGCGAACCAACCAATTGGTGACACCTGCCCAGTTCTCACACTTCATTCCGCGCATAGGGCATTGCTTCCGCGCTGCCAACTGTAGACTCCTATGCGAACTGGAATTAGGAGTATCCTCATCTCGCGGGCTGCTACAGGGTGCTATCTCGCGTGCTTCTGTAGCTCGCTTCCATTTCGCGGGCTATTGAAGCTCGCGAGCCTTAAAAGGGTTTTTTATATTTAATGAGCCACAAGGATTGGCCCGAAGCATGTCAAAGACTTGTAAAAGTCTTCAACGTTTGTCGTGGTGCGCGCGGACTCCGCATGTCGCTTCCTCGCGAAGTCTTTTACGCGAGCCAGTTCGCAAGCTCGCCTCGCTTCGCCTACGCGGAGAGTCCATCTCGCCTCGCCTATGCAGACTGGCAATCTCGCCTCGCCTACGCGGAGAATCCATCTCGCCTCGCCTATGCGGAGTGGCAATCTCGCCTCGCCTACGCGGAGAGTCCATCTCGCCTCGCCTATGCGGACTGGCAAATAGTAATTCCGCGCGCGAGCTAAGTGTTCCACGCGAACTGCGTAGTCCGCCTATGTCCATTCCGCGCGTGAGCTAAGTAAAGTCCAGTTCGCCTCGAGCTAAGTGAAGTCTAACTTGGCTCGCGTGCGTTCATTGCCTACGCGGACTATCACTTGTAAACTTAGAGAAACTCTATCTCGCCGGTATGACATGGTTCAAGAAATAATTAATATTTACATAGACATTTACTGTCCAGTAAAATATTAATTTAGGCGTAAACAACACCCAAATTAATATTTTACTGGACAATAAATGTCTATGTGAATATTAATTAAATTCTTGATCCACGTCACACCGGCGAGCTAGATGATATAGATTGCATGCGAGATGGACTTCGCGTAGAAGTACATGAAGGCGAGGCGAGATGGCTCCGCATAGGAGACTTCGTGAAGAAGCAATAGGCGGAGTCCGCATGCAAGTGATCCGCAGGTGCCACATTTATGGTTGAAGACTCCTACAAGTCTTTGACATGCTTTGGGCCAACTCCTGTGGCCCTTTTAATAAAAAGCCTTTTTAAAAGCTCACGAGCTTCAAAGGCCTGCTAGATGGAAGCAAGCTTCAAGAGCTCGCGGGATGGTTTGAGTTCGCGGCCCGCACGAGATAAGTTTCCACAAGGACTGTAACACCTCGCGGGATAAGAACTTTCCTCATTTGAGTCCGCATAGTTGGGCAACGCGGAGGCAGTGAGCCACGCGGCTGGACACGCTTCATGCCGATGATTGGTATAGGCGAATAAAGCAGTATCATTGTGGTATTGGGTTTCAGAGTCCGAATTGGACTATGAATATCTTTCTTTGGGCCAAAGGCAAGCTACTATATAAAGGGGCTCGAAAACTTACAGAAGTCTCTCTCAACCCTCTCAAAAAACACAAACAACAATACAAAACAAACTTTCAACCTAGTTGAACCTTTTCGAGCTTCTTGAAAACCCTAACCCTAAGCACACCGCCGCCGTCTAGGTTTCTCAGAGCCCTTTCGGACTCTACTCCGATCACCCCTGATCCCTCCTTGGTTGCTCTGCTTGCGACACCGTGAGTATCGAATCTCCCTGTGCTTGTAATTCCTCGTCCGCGAGGTGTCACCGGAAGCCCGCCGCTTGTTCAAGAAGTCAAGAACCGACGCATCCCACATCACTTTCCTCGTCCGCAAGGTGGCACGCCCGCATCTGCACCATTAGTTTACTTTTGTATGTTGCTTTTCAGGAGCCTCAATACCATTCTTTTATTTTGTATGTTGCTTCTATAGCAGCTTCCCTTCTAGACACTAAATGTATTCAAATTTCAAAGATCATCATCGATCAAATGACTTTGTGGTAATTTACTCGAAAGTTCACTAACATGGGATTTATTGAAGATCAAGTGGAGATTTTTTCACAAAGATTTTATTGAAGACCATGTCGGCAATGTGTTTTCTTAAAGGGTTTTTGTTTTGTTTTTGTTTTTGTTGTTTTGTTTTAAAATTTTGCTTTAACAAAAACAACCTATACAACCATGGAACCCGCAGCACAGCACTGGTGCACTACCTAGTCTAGACAATACTGTTTTAAGCTCTTGTTATCCTTGCGTGGTTCACATGGTTGTGTAGTCCACATGGTACAAAAGTGATGAATAAATTGATGATGAAATATATCAAAGCAATTATATATGTAAGCAGAGGAAATAATGAGCGATTCAGTGCTCCGGCTCCTAAAATGGACCATGAATATTCATACACCACTCTCACCATAGAGAAAATATTGAGTTTCGTAAATTTCAAGCTCAAGACGCGTGAGATGTACGTCTTCTGGAAGACGCTGTTTGAGGAGATCTTCAAGCGTTACAAGCTCACCGACATTGTCGACGGTAGCGAACCCTGTCCTGACAGGTTCCTGATCGATATGAATGGAAACATCACGAATCAAGCCGATCCCGCGTTTGATGTATGGCACGAGAAGGATCAGAAGATCATAATGTGGATCAAGTCGACTCTTTCCGAAGACGTGGCCCTCCCACTAGTCATAACCGGAGACATCCCTTCCCATTCGAGTCGCGAGCTATGGCTTGGCCTCGAGAAGAGATTCGCAGTTGCGGGGGTGTCAGCCGAGTATAGGAGGAGTATGTCCGCGACCGCCTTGGCGACCACAGACATTTGTGATGCAAATCCCGCTCTGTTGGAGAGTGGGGACTTGCGTCTTTTGGCGCCAATTTTTCAAAACTTTGGAAAATGGCGCAGGTTTTCGGGTCGTGTTGTGACCCTAAAGGTGTTTGAGGACAACACTTCGGTGTTGGAGGCTTTGTCGAGACAAGGGGAGGGGAGGGTGTTGGTTGTGGACGGCGGAGGAAGCATGAGACGTGCCATCACCGGAGGGAAGGTGGCAAAGTATGCGGAGTTGATGGGGTGGGCTGGGATTGTTGTGAATGGATGCGTCAGAGATGTGGATAAGATCAATGAATGTGAGATCGGCGTGAGAGCTTTGGCGACTTGTCCGGTGAGACCTACTAGAGGTAAAGATGGAAGCAGTGGACAGAAGCATGTTGATGTCAACATTGGAGGAACATGGATTCTTGATGGGGAATGGTTGTATGCAGATAACGATGGAATCCTTGTCTCCACGACTAAATTGTCTATCTAATTACCTATGCAGCAGTACATGTTTTTTCTGCGAATAAGAAATCGAGCTTTGCGCTTGTCATTTTACTTCCAACTTGTCCTAATATTGCTTTTACTTTGTATTTTTACATTTGTTCCAACCCAAACATGGGCAATGGCCTTTGATTATATCTTAAAAACAAGAAGCTCAACGTTGAGAAATAATACAAATCAGCAATACTACTAGTTTGAGCCAGACATTCCGAGAAATTAACAGACAAAATAAAACTGCTAAAATCTTCCACAGAAAAATTGAATTTTGATTTATTGACTGAAGAATGAAGTAGCATGTCAAGTTACAGTTTAACGTACAAAGGTCGTCGACGTAAAAATTTTATAAGCAGTCCACAGGTGTTTATACTCGGACAGTTCATATCCCTGAGTATACTCGGACAGTCCACAGGTGTACATCATACTATAACTATAGACTCAACCAGATGAACCGTTTTGGATTCTAGTAGGGAAGCATAACCGTCCTCCATGATGTTCCATTCTTCAAGTGCCATATTGAAGGTACCCAATGTATATATATAAGAATCTCTGGTTTGAATGATGCAATAGAAAACTCCATCTATATAGCTCACGTCCTTGACATGACCATGAAGCTGAATTTTATGAATACTTCTCCATCTTTTATCTCCAAAGTTACTCGCACTCATAGTGCAAACTAGGGTTTCAGTTGTGCTGGAAACGACGGCGAAGACAACACGGTCATGAGAAATTGGAGGCGTTGTGAAGGTTGCAACCGTCGTATATGATTCCTTCTCTTTGTTCATATATAACGGAGGCAGGTCTATAACTTTTCCACAAAAGGGATTATAGAAGAAGAACTTCTTACTTTTACTGTCTGATACCGTAAGGAGAGACCAGCCATGCTTAGAAGCATGAAGTTTGGCCTGGGAAAGGAGGTTTCTCACTTCTGGTCGCATCTAAAGGTCCTAGAGGGGGGTGAATAGGCATTAGTCCAATTTTCGTTCACTTCTGTATCCGAGGATAACAATAACTTGTGCTATCCCAGATTCACAGGAACCGAGATATCAGAAGATAAACTGCAGTAAATAAAGAAACAACACAAGATGTTTTTTATTTGCAGAAACCCTGAATGTAGGGAGAAAAACTGAGTGTGTCTCTAACTCTTGAGAGACAAAACTTTCCACTAAGTTGAAGTACAAGAATAATAGTTCTAGTGGTACACTACCACAATGCTATAGTCTAGACCTATTCTCTCTCTTGTTTCTAAGCACTTACAACATGGAACACTTTCAAAAGCCTTGTTCATGAATTCAGCTAACCACTAGCAGATTCAACCTTAAACGCTTTTTGGGTTGGTTACACTACACATCCCTCATGGTATGCAACATGATATGAGTTGATGAAAGAAGTTTTGAGTTCAAGCTCTAAGGTTTACAGTCACGAAGAAGACTTAGAGCAACATGAACAATGCAAACTAAAACTAGACTCAACAAAGAAAACACAATAAGACAGTTTTCAACAACCATTGAGCAAAGCCAAAGCTATGGATATATATAGGCAGTCAAAGCATCAAAGATGATGCATACTGACCTCAACAAGTTTCAGAAAGGTTTGGACAGAAGTGTTTGGCTCCCATACTGAAAGTGATGTGTCCAAACAAAGAGATGACACAAGCAATCTTAATAAGACAAAGAAATCTTTCCTAAAACATGAACGATTCCCATACTGAAAGTGATGTGTCCAAACAAAGAGATGACATAAGCAATCTCAATAAGACAAAGAAATCTTTCCTAAAACATGAACGATTCAAGACAGGGAGCAAAGAGGTTTCAAACCCTCTTACTCAGTCCATTAGTGGACCTTGACACAACCGATAGCGACCGATCTTTGAATCATACAGAGACCAACTATGTTTTGGCCACGGTCCTCAGCGCGTGGAGCAGAGGCTTCTAGCAGACAAGGAGATGGGAGATTTGCGGGCGTGCCACCTCGCGGACGAGGAAAAGGTTGATGGGGGGGTGCGCTTGACTTCTTGATCAGGCAGAAAAGGGGGTCACAGGTGCCACCTCAGAGGAGGATTTACGAGCACAAGCGAGTCGATACTCACTGCGGCGCGAGCAGAGCAATCACAGGGAGTTCGGAGAGAAGCTGAAAGGGGATGCAGAGTCCGGAGAGCTCTGGAGAAAGACCTAGGCGGCGGCGCTTAGGGTTAGGGTTTCGAGGAAGGCTCGAAGGGAACTGGGTTTCAGTTGGTGTTTGTTTGAGAGTTGTCTCTGAGTTGTTGTTGTAAAGTTGTGTGTTGTAAAGTTGTGTCCTTATTTGAGAGCTTTCGAACCCTTTATATAGTGGAGCTTGACTTGCGGCAGAAGAGAGAGATAAACCTACTTCAAGTTGGACTCGGAAAACCTAATAGCACAAGGGCACTGTTTCGTCCATGCGAACCAACCATCTCGTGACACATGTCCAGTTCGCACACTTCATTCTGCGCTGCCAACTGTAGACTCCTATGCGAACTGGAATTAGGATCTGTTTTCATCTCGCGGGCTGCTACAGTGTTCTATCTCGCGTGCTTCTGTAGCTCTCGTCCACTTCGCGGGCTATTGCAGCTCGCGAGCCTTAAAAGGGCTTTTTATATTTAATGGGCCACAGGGGTTGGCCCGAAGCATGTCAAAGACTTGTAAAAGTCTTCAACGTTTGTCGTGGTGCGCGCGGACTCCGCATGTCGCTTCCTCGTGAAGTCTTCTATGCGAGCTAGTTCGCCAGCTCGCCTCGCTTCGCCTATGAGGACTCTATCTGGATTGGCAATCTCGCTTCGCCTCGCGGACTGGCAATCTCGCCTCGCCTCGCGGAGTGTTGAACAGTCATTCCACGCGAAGTCATTCCGCGCGCAGGCTAAGTGTTCCACGCGAACTGCGTAGTCCGCCTATGTCCATTCCGCGTGCGAGCTAAGTGAAGTTAAGTTCGCATGCAGTTCGTTCCGCGCGAAGTCTAACTTGGCTCGCGTGGTCTCACTGGCGAGCTATCGCTTGTAAACTTGGAGAAATTCCATCTCGCCGGTATGACATGGTCCAAGAAATAATTAATATTTACATAGACATTTACTGTCCAGTAAAATATTAATTCAGGCGTAAACAAACTATGCATAGGATAACGTATCATGAAATCCAAGCTGGAGCATTGAGCATCAAACCATTTAGTCACGGGTTGGCATAGCAAAAGATCTCAACCCTTAGACTGGTTTGAGCGCCAAGACATTTCCCACAAACTCAGTTGTCCATTTGAAATTGAAAATCAACAAAGACCTATTAAACTAATATAACAGGTTCTTTGAAAATCTGAACAGCAAAACACTCAGTACTAGGATAGCAAGTGAAGCTGCTAACCTCTGTGAAAAACAGTGATATGCAGATGCATGTTTTACCTGAGCCATAAGAGATGTTAGTGACACTTGTTCTTGATCAGATAACAGAATCTCAAAGTGTTTTGCAGGCTAAACGGATTGCCAACTATCCTTATACCTTCAGCATCTTAAGAGATGTTAGTGACACTTGTTCTTGATCAGATAACAGAATCTCAAAGTGTTTTGCAGGCTAAACGGATTGTCAACTATCCTTATACCTTCAGCATCTTAACAGAGCAAATCGAGGAACTGTAATGCACCAGAATACCTTAGACAGGTAAAAAAGCATGGCAGACGCAAACTCGAACGCCGTCGTTCGTCTTTAGCAGCCTCCCAACTCTTACATACTGCCCCAAATCGAATAAAATCTAAATATGGGAGACGGTCACCGACTTCGCTTAAAATATCGATCGGAAGATCTGACCATGATCTGTATTCGATTCTTCTTCTTTCGAGAGGGCTTTGGACTTCGGTGAGATAAAGAGTCGGTGTATGGTTTCATCATATTTAGCAAGCCCAATTGTTTCCAAAATTAACAAGGATTTTTTCATTAACGTATCCTCCGCCAGATGGCATGTACATAACATATTGTCTTGAAATTGAAATATATGACACAAATCGCCAATTATGTAACTAGTAACCTTCATTTAAAAAAAAGTTCAGATAAATTAAACCTACGACCTATGAAACCAACTACTACCCATTAATTTAACCCTTACAAGAGGAACATCTGTTGCCAAATACCTAAATCGGTGTACAACAAAATATTCTAAAAATGAATTAGCAGAGTTATCAAGCATAGGTCTAGGTATAGAAACTATAACACTGGATTCAGGTGACAACCCCGACGGGATTGAAAAGAATAAGGCCTATTGAAATAGCTTGGCTGCATGCAGTTTGCTTGACATTGAGCTTTGCGGTTATCTTGGTGTGAACTTGATCCTTAAATTTGCATCATCTAGTGTTATTAGATGAGTTTACCTATATATTATCTTGCTGTGAAATGTTAGCTACTTAAAACTATCAAATTTGCGTCATCCGGTCTTATTCGATGAGTTTACACTTCACAATAAGAACAATATGTTACTAGCTGTCTAGCTACTAGCATGCCTGAATCTGAGATTTTTTAGGCTTAATTATGAAGCCAATAACAAACAAAACAACACTGTATTGTGGGTTAACATTTTCTTGTTTACGCTAGCAGCTCTCATGTAAATCAATTGAAATTAATCAAAAAATATCCATCATAAATTTTTGACACAGAGAAGCTAGCCAGGCAAAGTGAACTAAGTAGGATTTAGGACTCGTACTAAATCACCAAGTCGGCAAAAACATATAGACTGTTGTACATATCAGGACCAACACAATTGGATATCATGTTAACTAACGTATATATCCTTTACATAAATTCAAATCCCTATATGTAACTCCTTTCTCTGATTAACAATAACTAGCAAGCATCGAAACTAAGTACCTAAATTTGGAGCTCAAACAAATTATTACTAAGCAATATCATGATCATACTCCAGTAACTCCATATATTCATGGCATGTACAACCTGTTGCCACACTTGCACCTCCACGCTTCCGGGTAGTACTCTGCCGTCACCGGAGTTCCAGGCGGCACCGGCACATGAACCGGCTTGCACGGCGTGCACCTGCCGCACTTGGAGTTGCAGCGAGGCGGCGATGACCCTGGCCCGCTCAAGTATCTCCTCGCCAAGCTCAAAGGCATCATCATCATCATCACACTCTCCTCCCTCTGCTCCTCCTGTACATGCAAATCACAAGTTAATAATTTCTCAATTATTATCCAATTATTTTTCTAATAATTGTCACAGTGGCGCGGAATGGCCCCTCCGTACAGGTAGAGCTGCATGAGGCTAACGTGCGCCCCCAGGAGGCCAGGATAATGCTCACGGGACTAGTCCAGAATATGGAACATGGTTTTAAGCGGTTAAGCGCTGAGCATAGCAGGCACAAGTTACTGATATCTTTGCATTAGATTTCCAGAAGACGACAGTGAAACAGAGAAAAGGGTTTGAGATAATTCGAAAACGACGACGCAGTAGAGATTAACCTAAGCTGTGTGCTAAACCCACCATTACTATTGGACCACTAGTTATAAGAGGACCACTCCTCTTTGTGATGATTGCTGGGGATGAACAATCATGCCTATTCATCTATATATGCTTCTGGATTTTTGCCACTGTTTTTGTCTTTGGAGCTTAATTATATATAAGGTCAGTAATTGGTCAAAGTTGGAGACTTGATGCAAGGTTGTGTAGAACTATAGATAATGCCAGTGTCTGATGTGATATAAAGAAATTAAGAACCTTTGATGGTGATTACATACCCACCTGAATAATTTGACTGAAAATAAAAAAAAAACCCCAGAAAAATCTGTCCACAAAAACAATAAGACGCAGATGAAGAAGAACCCACCTGAAAATTTGTATCAGCTTTAGCACTACTTGAGGGAAAGCTACAATCTGCAAATAAAAAATTAACAACTCACACTCATAATTAACAAAGTGCATTTACATAGTAGCAGAACTCAATCTAAATTTGAAATTTCTTGAAGATATGGGGAAGTAGAAAAGAAGGATAGTTTACCTTTAGTACATGTAGAAGTAGAGTTGATGATGGTGAATAGTAGTGCAGAGATTGAGAGCAAGAAGAAAAGGGAGGTGAGCTTGTTGATCATAAACCAGCTGCTTAATACTCTCTTGCTCTTCCACTCCATGAACAAGAAGAAAAAATAGTCAATATACAAGTAATTAAGTGACTCAAATGGCTTTGAAAGTCTGACCCTTTTGGAGATTCAGCTGGGTTCCGATGAAACAACTGTCATGCCAAATCAATACCTTACATCTCAGCTCCCAACACCTCTTTATTTACTGGTTTTTGTGAGAGTGGGGGTTGTTGTATAAGAGATGAAAGAAAAAGTGGTATGACAGAAATAACAGAGGGAGAGAGAGAAAGAGAGAGGGCTGAGGTTGAAAAAGAGAATTAAGAAGTGGCATATATCCTAAGCTTTTCCATGTTTGGGTCTACGATTCTCTTGCAGGCTTTTGCCTACTGTCTTTCAGCAATTTCCAAACCCAGAAATACAAAAATAACCACTCCCTCTGCTACCTTCTGCATTCCTCCTTATTTTTCCACTCTCTCACTCTTTTCCTCTCTTTTTTCAAACCCTTCTTTTAACTCTATCCTCCTTGTTTTTTATTCCTTCCCCACAAATATTTATGTCCATTTCTTTACTAAATCTCTTACTGCACAATTACTAAGTTACTAAGCACCAATTAATCAGCTTAAATTTCAGGACTTGTTGGATAAATCTTGGAATAGTTTGGTTAGGTTATAATTCACAGTTCCATTTGGATTTTTGTGAAATCAGAGAAAATACATCACCTGTTGGCCTTCTGGGGATGATGAAAGATGAATGAGATTTTGTCCATGCAGTACTGTATATCTATATATGATAGATTGGTAATCAATCTGCTATGGAACAATCCCAAGCCGTTAATCTGTGACCCTTCTCTGCCACCAGTGATGAATCTGATCCAATGGCTGTGGCCCCCTTCCAATCAATGGAAACACTATAGATTCCAAATGCAATCAGTTGTGGACAAATTGTTCAAACACAGAAGCTAGCAATTTACTGAGTTTCTGGTTTTGGTGATGGGTGATTGTTGCAAACTTGCAATGCTCTATTGCTCTTCTAAGGACATTATTCACTTTTTCCCCTTGTTCTTTGCACATGGATTCTAGCTAAGTTTCCAAGAATACATTTGGAAATTGGAATGCATTAGCTTACTCGTATTAAGGAACAAAAATTCTACATTGCAAGAGTTGGAACTGTTAGATTAATTCTTGAGCAGTAGTGCATCTGTGTATATGTAGAACACATTATGAGAGAGTTTTAACAGCAAGACAATACACTACTACTAGTATAGATTAAAGTGCGCACTTTGGAAAATAAACTTAGCTTTTGCTTATTTCATTAGACATTACATAGATTGATTCATTGCAACATGAGAAAGTAATCTATGCTGAAATTAATCATTTACCCTATTAGGAAAAAAGGTTACATTTCCATTTGCAAGCTAAATTTCTCACCTCTCTCATGTCTCATTGATTTACATGATGGAATGAACCTAAGGTTCTTGGGGGAGATAGTGATGTGACCAAGTATGTGTTTTTCTTTTCCCTAACATACATTCAAATAGACAATGACCCTAATGTACTCTTACTTTCTATTATATACGTACAATATGATGTTGATCTATATATGTATGCGTACACGTATAAACACGCCAATTGCACTACACACCTTAAATCTCCTAAAAAATGAGGTATTGCATGGTAAGTGAGCTAGCTATACTTGTAGTGATGAATTAGAAATACAACATATACAACAATATTCTAGAAAGTTAATTGAAGAGAAAAAATTAACTCATAAAGGCTTGACGTCCATGCTTCAAAAATATCAAAGGACAAAATTAACTCATGCCGACGGTCTGACAAGTGATGAGTCTAACATCGCATAGTGTACGAATGACAATAAGATTGAATTGAGGTCTTGGAAAGTGATATGATTCTTGTGCTGTAAGGTATACGACACTTAAAAAGCACATAAACACAAGGCATGTTGGACTTTTCTTGCTCTTTATTTGGCCATAGCAATGAGTAACTAGTCTATTGCAAGCGTGGGGAGATCGAAATTATTACTTTTCCTCTCTCTGAAAAATGCAAACCGTGTTCTTGTTTCTATTCTCTTGTTTTGGCTTTCTAGGCCTCCGATTCCTTTGCTTTCTAATCTCGTCTCTTGCTAGTAGCAACCAACTAACCAATGCAAGAGTCATTTTCCCTCCACAGTCGCTCTTAGTCATTTGTGTTTCAAAACTGGGAAGTAAAATTGATGACCTTTGTCCCCCACAGCTTTAAGGTTTGATTCAGATCTGGCAAATGTTAATTTTTTTTTTTGTCTGAATTGTACATATAGTATGTATCTTATTCATAATACTGTCACATTTCAACAAATCTTCATGAAATCCATGTCACAGACCTTTCAGCAAACACTTGGTGGCGAGTTCTCAGAAACCCAGCAGTAGAATGACTAGGAAAAATTAATCACAGATGCATGTTGTAGCATTCTCACAGATATATACTAAGATGGAGCTGAACATTCACTTGTTGGTTAAAAATTTGAATCTTGTTGTGCTTCTATATTTACAAATCTTACGAGTATGACAAAATATATAGCAGTTCGTATCTGGCATGCCCACCAAGCTTGTTTTTTGGCCACGGGACAATATCCCACCAAGTTAGTTTAGGGGAATGGAGATTCGACCATGCTTATATGCAAGATATTGTGTACTTGAAAATCTACCAAACCCTAGCTTATAGTGAACATCACGATCTTTTTCACTGTTTAATTAGCTAAAACTAAAGAGTAATGCTAAATGAACCACTTAGAACCCACCTTAGGTGATAGCTAATGTGACATATCTACTTCATCAGATCATAATATCACATTTTTTTTGTATTTCTATTTTTTTGACTATGATTTTTTTTTCTTTTGTGCTTTCTTGATTTTATCTTCTAATTTTATTTTATTTTCATTCTAATCTTATATGGGCAAACGTCTTTCATTCGACGTTGTTCTCCTCGACCTTCTCTTCTCAACGTTCTCACCTCTCCTTAATTGTTCAAAATAGCTTCTCATTTGATTCACGAGCATCATCGATAAAAGTATTGCCCATTAGTATTAAACATCATCATGATTAAGTATATGAATGAAATCACGATGACCAAATTAGGGTTATTTTTGGGGGGAGAGAGAGAGAGAGAGAGGTCAAATTGATTAATAAAAATTGTTGTTGCCATTCAAAAATAGGACATGGGAGAAGAATGGAGCTACGAATGAAGAGGAGGTAGAGAAGATAGTGAGGAGGAGGTGACACTTATGGTTGAGACTTGAGAGGACGGCAGAGTAGAGAGAGTGAAGAAAACGTCCGATGAAGAAAGTTAAAGATAGGATTTAACTAAAAAAAAATATAGAATTGAAAAGATACTAAGAAAGATTAAAAAAAAATGAAAAAAGAAGGAATTTTTGTAATAAAGGAAAACAAAAACATACAAATTAAAATTTATAACATGATGACATAGATATGCCACGTCAGTTGCCACCTGAGGTGGGTTTTAGGTGGTTCACCAAAAGATAGTTTATCTAGCATTACTCAAAACCAAAAACCAGAGAAAAATGTAATAGGAGCTCTCTTTTGTAGGTGTTATGTTACTCTATTTTATGAGTTCGATCCATAAAAGACCACTAACACCACATACATGTGCAGACCTTCCTTTCGCTTCAATCTCTGTTATATTGGTTCAAGAATTTTAACAAAAATAATTCAATAATTTAACTAGATCTTGAAGCACATACGTGGACGATGTCGAAACTTTATTTAAGAGAATATTGTAACAAGAAGAATAGTTGTAATACACCCGTATTTAAATTTAGCAAATGTTTTGAACGAATGAGGAGCACACTTTGAAGTATTTTATTTTTTGAGTGCTCTAATAATTATCTAGCTATCTTTGCAGGCTCTTTATAGATCTTAGTAAGAAATTTTGTAGCAAAGGTTTGAATAGAGATGAAATACGATTCCTAGAGGAGACAAGTAGGTTTCATCCATTCGTTTGTCTGAAGGGTCACTAGTCCCTTCTCGAGCATTTTTCACAAGCTTTGGCTCCATTCATGTCCCAAAAAACATAGAAGATTTTCAGTGCTAGGCTGCTATTTGTTTTTTGCTTCTTGTTTTCTCTCCCTCTTTCTGAATTTGTACTTACTTCCTGTCCCTTTTAAGCATACATTTACAATAGTCATCTACTCACCTCAGACCCTTCACGTGATTATGCGAATTTTCAACCTCTGTATCAACCAAATGCTAGCTTCTCTTCTAGTCATACAGTCCTTTATAGGATTCTATAACACAGCTTTCATTCTAATAGTCTTCACTTGAACAATCTCTCATATAGGTTAGAGTTTGGCGCCTTAGGATTAATGTTCTCAAATCCGACAACCCAATGTATCCCGGTAGACTTTGGCGGTAGTGGGATTATTTTCGTCACGGGCCTTTGCTCATGTAGTCGTGTTAAGTGTTAACACACTTTGTTTCACGTGTTTGATCTTTGTTATGTCAATTCATCGAACATCTTGTCATAACTTTGTCACGCGTTATTTTCTAACTTTTTCATCATGTCTTAATCTCTACAGAATTGAATTAAGATATTTGACAACATCATCGAAAATTCTTTCACGCACCATGATACAAATGACCCATAAATGACCCATAATCTATCATGCAGTCTCATATTTCAAAAAGAAAAATATTATGCACTCTCTCAACCATTGCAACTTTGCAAGTGATACAAGTGATCCCTGAAACCATCGTGATTGAAATCCAGGCAGCCCGTATGTACCGGTTTCAAATACCCGGATCCAAACCCAGACAACAGTCCGATAGAAAAATCATGCCAAAGATCGAGCCTCGATTTCACTACACCCCCGTTGGACGGCTGATATTCAGTCTGGAAATCCCAGAAACAGAGCAGAGGAAAAACTTAAGCAGCTGCCTTGGAAAGCGTGACGCTCTGACACACAAGCAGTAAAAAGAAACTCGCGTGCGGTCACAGTTTACTCTTTGGTAACCTCGTCTGCGCTTCTTTCCCAATTAATCTTCAATAATAATAATTTAAAAAGAAACCAGTTTTTCTGAAAAAAGAAAAAAAAAAATAAAGCTTTGAATTTCAAAATGGTGGAACAGTGGAGATTCCCGGTTAGGTTCAGCTCCATTTCCCCATGAAATAAATATTTCGTGATTTACACAGTTTTTTTTGTCCATATATTTCGAACCTCACGTTCTTCGAAACCCATCGTTAGTGCAAATTTGGATTTGTGTGAGTTTATGAAACCAAAATGAAAAAGAAATGTTATATTCCCCAAACTAAACTAAACTAGTAAACTCTAGTCTGAAACCCATTTGCTGACTGCTGAGTTTTGGACATTGGAGACCCAAGACCCAACAAGGTTAGCTCTCAAAAGCTGTCGTTTTGAGCTCTTGAACTTGCTAGATTGTGAGTTTCATCCCAATGTGCTTGTTGTGTTACTGTTCTAGGATCGATTTTCTTGCTCTTTGGCTTGTGGGTTTCTGAAAGTTTGTTCCTTTTCAGTTTATCATAGTTGAAATTTTGGTTTCTAGTTTTGGTTTGGTTCTGGATCTTTGATTTTCAAGTTGTACTGCTCTAGGTTGTGAGGATTTATTGATATCTCCAAAACCCTTTTTGCATTTGCTTTGGGGTTTTTGTTTTGTAGCTATTGTGGTAAGTCTTATATGAGTGGGTGTTTGTTTCCCAGGAACTGTGGTTCTTGTTTTGGGGGTTTGATGGATTTGCTTAGCCCACACTGAGCCCACTAATATCAGAGGTAGTTTATTTTGTGGAAGCAAAAGGACTGTGAGTTCCACTGTTGTTAGATTTGAAGTATCAGTAGTTCTCAGGGTTTTGAGGAATGGAATCAGCCGGGGGTAAACCCCTTAAACCCTCCTCAAACATATCTGATATAGTCTCCAAGTTTGCCAAAGTTTGCAAATTGAGATCCATTGGAGTGCACCAACCTCACAACAGCAGTAATGCTCCTTCGGGCGAAGATAGCAGCGATGTGACTGAGGACACCGAGTGTGGTGGGGTGAAGATCCATCCCCAACCTGTTGAAGTTAAAGGAGAAAGCAAAATCTGTGGAGGTGAGGAGTTATCCAAGTTGTTTGACATTGTTTCGACACTAAAGTTGGCTTATGTTCAGCTCCAGGAAGCTCATTTACCCTACAACCCAAAAAAGATTATAGCTGCAGATGAGCGTTTTATGGCTGAGCTTGAAGCAATATGTAAGATGAAGCGTGCGTATAAGGAGAAGCAATTTGTGAAGTTGAAGTCAGAGTCTTCTCGTTCTGTTATTCTCAAGAAGAAAATTGAATTGAATGAGAAGCTGCTGGAGGAGTTTAAGTTACAAATGGAAGTCAACAATTCTGAGATAATCTGCCTGCATAAAGAGCTCAGAGATTTGAATTTGG
This sequence comes from Fragaria iinumae, assembly GCA_009720345.1. Lineage (NCBI taxonomy): Eukaryota > Viridiplantae > Streptophyta > Magnoliopsida > Rosales > Rosaceae > Fragaria > Fragaria iinumae. The sequence continues at coordinate 35,493,813 of CM019119.1, forward strand.
TGAATGCGACACTGGCTGAGAAGGTAAGGCGGATGAGTTTGCAAAGGAAGACCACAAGGGTTTGGACCATCACAAGATTTCAGGATACTTACAGAGCTGCGTCGAAATCAATTCATGACTTTGCAAAGCCTTTAATCAGTTTGATGAAAGCTACAGGCTGGGACTTGGACCTTGCAGCAAAAGCAATAGAAGCAGAAGCTGCTTACTTGAAAAGGTCCCACAAGAAGTATGCATTTGAAGCTTACATTTCAAGGAGAATGTTTTCTGGGATATCATTGAAATCTTATAATGTGGATGGTATTATGAGATATGATGATCCCATCGATGCGTTGATTGAGAATCCAGATTCAGATTTTGCTCGATATTGTGGAGAAAAGTATCTCCAAGTTGTTCATCCAATGATGGAAACACGGTTTTTTGGGAATCTAGATCACAGGACGCTTGTATTGAGTGGAAAACATCCAAGAACATCATTCTACCAAATATTTGCAAGAATGGCAAGGTGGATTTGGGTTTTGCACGGAATTGCACCTTTGATAGATTCTGAAGCAAAAATGTTTGCTGTCAAAAGAGGAAGCGAATTCTCACATGTTTATATGGAGTCGGTGGTGGAGGATGGAGAAGATGCGGCTGTCTCGGATGGAAGAAAGGTTGAGTTTATGGTCGTGCCAGGATTTAAAATTCTAGAGACATTAGTGAAGTCTCGTGTGTATGTTTCAAAATGAAGCTGTATCAGATCTTGGTAGTGTTTACTGACTAACTGTGAATTCAACTGAACCAAACTTTCTTTTGTTATGAATGTGTGTTAATAGCTGAGCACAACTTAGCCCCAAAGCCGAGTCCATAGCTTTCCTGTTTTGACATAACTTTGGATAGGCCGCACTCTGCATGGATCTGGTTAATTGCTTTCTAAACTGTAAATAGATACTACTTCAAAAGTTCAATTCTACATTTATATGGCATAGTTACAAAAGAATTTACGACTTCAGACGAAGAACAAAAGAATTAGGCCTCTGTGTGTAGACAGGGGACTAACTTGGCATATAGAAAAAGGAGTTTGGTTGTGGAATCACTATAAACTACAACTTCCATCAGTATTGTCAGGAGAAAACAAGTCCTTGCAAAGTTCTCCATAGAATCTACTAACCAAATCAATGAAAACCGGGCATTTCAGGTTCTTCCAGCAATACAGAAGCTCTTCCACATCCGTCAAGTCCCTCAGCTTCCCTTCTTCAACAATCATCTCCACCAAGTAGTTCTCGAAACTCCTGCATGCATCCTGCACTTCGTCGTCATCTGCGTTTACCCTTTTTTCAGCCATTGCCTTCACATAGGCTGGTGTAACTGGTGAGGGAGGAAGCACTCTACGGTCACCTTTCTCGGAGAAACTCTTGATGGCTGCTAGTCTGTCCATTCCCTTTGGCTTCCTCAGTGAACGGAAAGCTGACCGGAACAATGCAGTTATCTTATTCTTCTTGGGAGTCGTTTGAACCTTGTTGTAGTGAGGACGAACATGCCGGGGTCTTATAAAAAAGGGCTTTTTGAGCTTGAATCTGAAGATTCGAAAAAGTTTTGTGCATGGGTGGAGTACCTTGGATTTCAAGGATGATTGTAACCTCATCTTTGATGAGTGTGACTGAAGGAATGGAGGAAGATGGTGAACTCTAACTGATTCTTTCACCACCAAGAGGTACTTGCTTTTGGAGCTTATTGTTTGTTGCAACAGCGGTTGGTGTAACAAGGGGAGAGAGAATGTGTTTGGTCCAGTCTAGTAGGTCAGTAGGATGTGAAACAGAGATGAAGGGAGGCTTTGAGGCTTTATACTTTATTTCGTTGGATGCAAATGGTACTGGGGCTCACGTCTTTGGTGAACTTAGTGGCATACCATTAGACCTCAAAAAGTCCTAAGCTTATAGTGTGAGGAACAGTATCAAGTTATGGCATGCCACCAACAAACGATGAAATTATGACATGGTTAAGCGGCAAACTTTCTAGACTTGATTTGTTGTCATTGCTGATCGCATGGACAAAGCCCTTTACCGTTGGAGCTGTCAACGCCCACCATTCCAAATCCATATGCCCATGCCCATTTCAGCCAGACTCGGCAACAATAGAGCCCAACAATGGGCCTGAAATTCAGCCTAAATCCCCTCCCAAGAATTTGGACAGAAAAACCTTAGGTCGGCAACTCTAAAGCTCCTCTTGCCGGAAGACGTTGCTCTGAAAACAGTAGCTCACCTCGTCGCTGCACAACAAACCACGTTCAAGCGTCCTGCCGGAAAACAGATACGAAACCCTAACAAAGGGTTTGAGCCTAGAAGACACTCCAAACCTGAGAACCGGCCCCGATCAGACACATACCGACGTTGTCGAGTTTTGAGGCCAACACCCCCGTATTGTTCATTGAAACATGCATTCTTCTACTGTAAATGTCACTAGTCAACTCTCTTTGTTCATCTATCATTCTTCTCTTGAATTGACATGAATAGGTCCCATTGTCTAATCTCTCGTGTGTTCTAATCTCAAATGATTCTGACAATTCGAAATTCGTACTGAACACCAGCTCTACGGTTGAGTTTCAATCTATTGTTCCATTTCATCAATCTTAGTCTTAATAATTGTATATATAGTCAGCCGCCTAGAGCCCTAGCTAGTTTGTTAGTTCATCCCTTAAACCTTTACGATAGAAATTAAAGATTAGTGCTCTAGCTTGATCAATCAGTGCCGGCATCGGCTCTAACCCTTCTTTCAGCTGTGATTTAATAAATTTATGTGAATTATTTCTTTAGAGGAACGCCAACAGATGCTTCAAGTCTTACAGAGACTGGTTAGTATAATTTGAAATCATATTTGGACGGAAAATTCACCAATCCTTCATACCTTATGCCATCATCAAAGCTAGCTAGAACAAACTAACAAATGTTATCCTTTGGCAACATAATTAGTCCTGACAAGAGAAGAATTCTATACCCTAACCTGAAAGTGCCCTTGTCAACATTATCAACAGGAGATAGTTGGTAACCAGGCAAGTCGTGAAAGTGATGGAACAATCCAGAGATATTTTTGGGTCCTAAGCTCATCCGCATGAAGATCTCCTTCTTTGATCTCCATGTAGACTCGAGTAGGGGTGATGTTTCACATACTTATCTTCCATGAGTTTCATCGCAACATTAAGAATCGTAATGTTCTTTCCAATTCTGAAAAAAATTAGTATACCTTTAAAGGACATCGGGGTCGACATTGTGAGACTTGTCACTGGATTTTACTATCTCCTATTATAATCATGAATCGTTGGGGTTTCCAGCTTTCCTTTAACTTAGTTTCTATGTCAGGTCATATTCGAGGGTCATCTTGCAATATATTGAATATTCCTAATCTATAAATTAGTAGGCAAATGATTTTCCAGCTTTGCTTAAGAACAGGTGGGGCTTGTAGAAATTAAGACACTCGGAGAAAGGCATGGATTATATTCATCATTTGTAAAGCATGGATTTTATAGGGGAAAAAACAGCACTTAGTAGACAAATGGGTCTTGGCTGTTACTAAAAATCATGATTAGTGTAGGCTGCTTTAGGTAAACAGAAGGAGGAGGAGGATCCACATAGTTAAGAGCTTTGGTAGTAAACAATCACAAATATCATTCATTTGTACCAACTTTACTATGCAATTTTGATTCCATTAGAAACTCGTTTGACATTTTCCCATTAAGCTATTACAGATTGAGAAAGAAAATGGGGTTAAAGTTGGAAGCAATTAAAAAGCAGTCCTAGATCACTAACTAGATTATGCTAAACAAAGGTATTGATTAGCCTCATGTTGCTTATAAATGTTGGTGATAATAGAGGAACTGATTCAACACAGTTGCCATACTAGGGGACCCAACTCTAACCTTTCTTTCAGCTCTTTGTTTATGCACTCCTGCTTCATAAACAACACCCCAAAGTGCTCAGAAGAGTGAGAGATTATTGAGTTTGAGATACTCAATGTGCCATTGCTGATGGGTAACTACAGGTTCAGATTGGCAGATATGATACCAAATGCCTGGTTTTACAAGCTTACAGATATGAGCAAAACCAGAAAACACAACACTACTTCTCCCAAGAAAAAACCACCAACCTCTTCATTCCCACCACAAAGAACCACCCATCTTTCACAAACCAGATACTCCTACTACATCACAACAGACCAACAACCCAACAGAGATGAAAGGTTCTTCTACAATTCACCTACACGCCCCAAAGGCTCAGATACAAATTTTCCAGAACAACCAAGAAGGTCATCCACCAAAAGAAGCAGAAGGAAAGCTGTTTACAGGCCTTCTCCTAAGAAACATGTCATTTCTTCCTCTGTTTCATCAGGCCATTGTAGCTGTCAATGTCATGCCTCAACTCCCGAGTCTCTTGACTACTTTGGCTCATCTTCAAGTGAGAGAAATTCCACTGAAACCCATGACTTTCATGAATTGATTCCATCCGAGTTCGAAAGCGACCAGTTGGGTGCTAGTGAGTTTGGCTCTTATAGCTGCAGAGTAAGTTCTTCAACTTCTGATACTATCATTGACAAGAAAAAAGAAGGCTCAACCAACAAAGTCCATGATCGGTTTGACATGATCTCGGAGTTAGAGCTTCATCCAATCTTGACAAAGCCAACGAAGCTTGATGATCATAGTAAGGCCATTGAGTCCACCAAGTTCAGGAAGAGTACGTCATCCAAATTGAAGGAAACAAAAGGGCACCAGTCTCTTTCTGTGAAGATTGTCAAGGAAGAAAGAAGCAGTAGTAGGATACAGAAGGACCAAAAGACAGCAGCTCCTTACGTTCGGAACTCGTCTGCTTCTCCAACCGGCATAAGGCTTCGAGGCAACTCTCCGAGACTTGCAAGAAAGAAACTTCAGCAGCCCTTTGGTAGTAGAAAGAGTGTGTCAAAGAATAGAGGAGGCATTTCGGACAGCTTTGCAGTTGTGAAGTCCTCACTTGACCCTCAGAGGGACTTCAAGTACTCAATGAGGGAGATGATCATGGAGAACAACATCAAGGAATCTAAGGATTTGGAAGACCTCCTTGCTTGTTATCTTTCACTCAACTCAAGGGAGTACCATGATCTCATTGTCAAGGCTTTCGAGCAAATCTGGTTCGATATGGCTCGCATTAAAATCTGAGATTCTTAGGTTAAATTTCATAAGCTATGATGACTACTTTCTTTTCTCAATTCTAGGTTCATCTTTTTCTTATATCACTAGGAAAGCTGGCATTACTTGTTTCTCTGCTCTGTTTGGAAATTAAACATGCATCTTATGAGCACTCAAGTTGCTTTTGATCAAGTCTCCATTATGAATTTCACTGTCAATTTGTTGATTGAGCTAACCGTGAAATACAAATAGATTTCTAATATATGAATTTGAATCTTATTGATTGTACATTCGATTCTAAAAGCTGAATATGAGCATCATGAAAATGGCATTAGGTACAACAGCATGTATTCCTGTTTGAGCTAGGCGTTCTGTTTTGGTTTCTTATCTATATAACTTTCAAAAATCATAAAAAAGACTATTGTTCATTTGTTCCCCCAAGTTATTTTGGTAAAGAAGCCCTACTACTTAGTAGTACTAGACACGAACTTGTACTCCGCACAGAACTACAGATGCCAGATGATCGTTTTGTCAGAGAACGAGGTATTGCATTAATGAGCTATATCAGGGGTCCATCCTAAGTTCCTAACAAAAAAAAGGTGCATCCTATAACAAATTTGAAAAAGTTGGAATTCGGTTTCTTTAATCTATTTTTTTGTTTTTTCTTCTTCTGTTGTATCAAGAGTTACGTTAGTTAATAACACACTCACCCAGTTAATATTCGGACATAGATCCACGAGAGTATCACAGAAAAACCAGACTAATCTTCTGTTGCAGGCGCACGAAGGCCACAAACTGGCCGATGAGACTTGAAACTCAAACTCTTAACATGGGGTTTCATACTAAGCAGCTCGACCAACTTTACCACACTAGGTGGTTTCTATATTCTAACCGATAGACAACCATCTCAATCATAGCTATTGAAACTAGGAGAACAATGCTATCAAAACCAACACTCTAGTGTAATCTCAATAAAAATATCAGAAAATAGAGAATTGCCAATAACGCGTAACAGAAAACAAAGTACATAACATATTGTGTACTTACAATAGTATTCAGCTGGTCAGTTACTGATCAAGAGATTGATGATCAGTCATCTTTGGATGTAAGTCACCCTTGGTCAATTATTGATCAGGTAAACACTACTATGTGTACTTGTAGTTGGTTGTGCATCAAAACAACCTCCCAAGCCCGTAAACCAGCAAGCACCAACACCCCACGGTCAAGACAGCCGAGCCCACCTTGGTGTTCCCATCCGTGTGCATGGGTTGGGCCCAACCTCGTTGGCGGCATTGGGTCGAGAGCGGTGCCAGAAGGCATAAGGGAGGTGGGCATTCGAAGTAACAGCAGAGGCAATTGTCCTACATTGGTTTCCAAGTAGAGAAGAGAACCCACCCTGGGCCATAAATATGGCCCAGCCACCAGCTTGTCAGGTATCATTAACTACCCTCATAAATATACTCACCAAGATACTGACTAAAGCTTCGGAGGAGGAAAGATCGGAACATACCGGTCGCCTTTGTTGTTGCAGGCCCCCAGAGGAGGATAGACCATTATCAGCTTCTGCAAGCCCCCTCCAGGATTGTGCAGAAACATTTGGCGCCGTCTATGGGAAATCTTATTAAAAGTGCCAGCATGACTCGGTGGCTGAGTTAACCGAGTAGCAAGACCAGGAAGCGAGACTGGAAGGGCGAAGAAAGATGACGTATGGACGAACCCCGGAGTCAGGAGGGGGGAGTTCAGGAATTACGGGGAGAGACTTACGGGATGGGACACCAGAATATGTGCCATGAGGACCCAAATCACCCGCCTAAAGCAACAAAGTGCTAGGGATTGGGGAGAGGCCTCCGAGAGGGAGCGCAGGTTGGAAGGAGATAATGCCACGCTCATGAGAGCGCTAGCCAGAGGGGTTGAGCACCGGGAGGCATTGGATAGGGCGGGTGAGTTGGATCGGGCGGCCACGTTCCGGCAGACAGGCACCCCGGTGGGAACGAATCGTAGGACCGTGCACATAGGGACGAACCTGTTCCCAGACGAGATGTGGAACGAGGGACCGCCGCCCCTGCCCGAGCCAATCCCGAAAGTCCAAACTGGAAGGCAGGGAGAATTGGAAGAAACCTTAAGAGCCATCAGGGACAGTGTGGCGAGTTTGGCAGACCGAATCTCGGACACCGAGAGAAGGGGAATGCGTAACCCGACCCGTGCGAGTTTCGAGGAAAGAGGGGGACCATTCACAAGAGCGGTCACCCGATCCGTCCGACAAATGCAGCCAAGCCACTGAAACTCAGCTACAATGGGGATCGTGACCCCCACCTCTTCCTCGATAGTTTCAAGTCCCACACGAACGCTAAAGGATACTCGGATGCAGTATGCTGCAATATGTTCCAGGAAACGTTAGCAGGGGAAGCGCTAAGCTGGTTCTACGAACTCCCGTCGAACTCGGTTGACTGCTTCCGAGAGCTGGCAGACAAGTTCGTCAATATATTCATTTTACGAACGGACGGGCAAAACACCGCCCAGCTGTTCAAAGTAAAGCAAGATAGGGGAGAAGGCTTGAAAGCTTTCGTGAACCGGTGGCAGGGAGCCACGGCCAGGGTTCGGAGCTTCGACAAGAAGGTTGCGGAGGAGGCATTCATTCAAGGATTGCTGCCCGGGAAGTTTTATATGCGGTAAAAATCGAAAATCCACAAGGCTACGACGAGCTTATGGACATGGCAATCCGACACGTACAAGCGGACCATGATACTTACGGGGGAACCTCGACCGGGAAAAGGAAAGACGAAGGGAGAGACGGTGGGTCCCCGGTGCAGGTGATCCGAGAGGTTAGAGCATGGAAGGGAGAGCGGGAACCGGACGGGTTTTGGTTGGAAAGAGGCACAGGGAAAGAAACTAGGGGAAAGCAGGGAAGCAGCATAGCGCGCAAGGGAAAGCCAAAGGTTCCTACCAAGATACCGGGTATGCGAGAACGGTGTCGGCAGGCACGGAATATTTCTCGGCGCTCAACGCCACTTACGAGGCGATATGGAACGAGAATAAGATTGCCATTCCGCCTCCCCCGGCCCGGAAGTTTCCACCCTCTCGGCTCACCAAGGAAGACACCGGAAAATTTTGTGGATACCACGGAGAGGCGAGCCATAACATTAACAGTTGTATAGAGTTGAAGAGAGCGGTAGAGCGCCGGGTAAAAGAAGGAAAGCTGCAGCAGTATGTACCCAGGTCGAGGAACGCGGGGGCAATCGAGGTATATGGAACAATCAACACCATCCTTGGCGGGTCCCGTATAGATCACAGGAGCAACAAGGCAAAAAAGCAATGTACGGGACAACGGGATGGCAGGGAAGTCTACGCCTTTGGTAGTAACAATTAGCGGGTAACCGCCGGTTGGAAGTCCGTAACCTTCCTGGAAGAGGAAGAGGAGGGAATCAGGCAGCACGAGGATCCGTTCCTGATAACGTTACAGCTCGATCACTATATCACGAAGAAGATCCTCATTGATACGGGAGCCTCAGTCAACGTATTGTTCAGGAGTGCCTGGAAATGACTTCATCGAGGAAGCAATAAGTTGCTCCAGGACCATGAGCCGCTGATTAGCTTCTCGGGAGATGTTGTTCAACCTCTCAGTTCAGACAGCTTTGGAGTAAGCTTGGAAGGACGGGAGGGGGTCGCCCGAGCAACAATCGAGTTTATCGTTGTTGATTGTGAATCGTCTTACAACGGGATCTTGGGAAGACCGGCCTTGTGGAAGTTGAAGTCATTTGTTGCTGGCCATATGCTGATGATGAAGCTCCCGACCCCAACAGGAATCATTACGATCCTGGGCGACAAGGGGGCGGCAAGGAGCTGCTATGTGGTAGACAACGGGAGGAGAAGGTCAGAGGTCCTGTCGGCCAGCCAGCCCACGAGATTGCCCTCAGACCCTAACATGGATCCCAGAGATGATGCCGACTCGGAGGAGGAACGTCCGGGATTAGTAGACGAAACAGAAGTGGTGTCAATCTCAGAGGAGTTCCCAGATCGCAAGTTGACCATCGGGACGGGGCAGTCACCCGGGGTGCGAGAGGCCTTGATCGACTTCTTAAAGAGAAACAGCGAGGCGTTCGCCTGGACTTACAAAGACATGCCCGGGATAGCAAGCGGCATCGTAACACACAGGCTAGGAATCCAGAACGGATTCCCTCTTGTGCGGCAAAAGCGGAGAACGTTTAAGCCAGAAAAGTATGAAGCAATGAAGGGGGAATTGCAAAAGCTAATAGACATCGGGTTCATAAGGGAGGTCAGATACCCCCAATGGCTGGCCAACGTGGTCATGGTTCCAAAGAAGTCAACTGGGCAATGGAGGATGTGCGTGGACTACTCGAATCTCAACAGGGTATGCCCAAAGGATAGCTTCCCGCTCCCGCGCATCGATCAGATAGTGGACTCCACGTCCGGGTTTGACCTCATGAGCTTCATGGACGCCTACGCCGGCTATAATCAGATCCAGATGGATCCAAGGGATGAGGAACACACGGCTTTCACGACCGACAGGGGCTTGTATTGCTACAAGGTAATGGCTTTCGAGCTGAAGAATGCGGGAGCAACTTACCAGCGGCTGATGAATGTCATGTTCGCCGAGTACCTCGGGAACATAATGGAAGTATATATCGATGACATGCTGGTCAAAAGTCTGAAGGCCGAGGAGCATGTAGGGCATCTTGAGAAGGTCTTCAAAGTCATAATGAGGTTCGGGATGAGGTTGAACCCTCAAAAATGCATCTTCGGGGTCGTTAAAGGAAAGTTCTTGGGTCATATAATCAGCCGGCGAGGAATCGAAGCCAACCCGGAGAAAATCAGGGTCATCTTAGATATGGAAAGACCCACGCTAAGGAACCAGGTGCAGTTGTTGACTGGGAAGGTTGTCACGCTGGCTAGGTTTGTGTCACAGCTCACGGATAAGTGTGCTCCTTTCTTCCGGCTGTTACGAGACCAGAGATGTAAGGAGATAGTGTGGGGGTCCGAACAGGAAGAGGCTTTCAAGTAGATAAAGGCGTACCTCACATCCGCACTGGTTTTGTCCAAGCCAATCCCAGGCGAGATGCTTTACATGTACCTCGCCGCATCGCAGTCGGCGATCAGCTCAGCTCTCATCAGAAAAGAGTTTGATGTCGAGCATGCAATATTTTACGCCGGGAAAGGATTCACATTGTCCGAGAGCAGATACCCGGACGTCGAGAAGCTTGCTTTGGCCCTTATAGTAACTGCTAGAAGGCTCAGGCATTATTTCCAGGCCCACTCAATAACCCTTTATACCAACCACCCCTTGAGGCAGATCATGCAAAAGTCGGAAATCAGCGGGAGGCTGGTTAAACGGGACATTGAATTAGGAGAGTTCGATATCCATTATCAGCCGAGAATAGCTATAAAGGGCCAAGCAGCTGCCGATTTTATATCCGAGCTCACGCCTATGGCAGTAATGGGGGAACCGGCAGATTTCAAGCCTATGAAAGCAGTGGAGGAGTCATCTGAACCCGGCCGGGAGGAAATAGTTTCCAAGCCGTACGCAAAGGTACAAGCCGAGGAGTCATCGGGACCATTCTGAAAACTCTTTGTCGACGGCTCGGTGACGCGAAATAAAAGCGGGGCGGGAATAATATTGGAGACCCCCGATGGGTTCAAGCACGAGTACACACTAGAATTTCAATTTCAGGCATCCAACAACGCAGCAGAGTACGAAGCCTTGATTGGTGGACTGCAACTCGCCCGAGACATTGGCGTAGATAGAGTGGTAGTGTTCAATGATTCACAGCTGGTTATGAATCAGGTCAGCAGTAGCTTTAAAGCAAAGGAGCCCTAGCTGAGCTCCTACCAAGCACTTTCGAAAGCATTCATACAACGGTTCACGTCGGCCACTCTCTCCCACATCCCCCAGAAGAAAAATCGTCATGCGGATGCCCTTGCTCGCCTAGCCACCGAAGGGCTAGGTAAAGGAAAGAAGGCAAGGATCGAGGTTCTTGAAAAACCGAGTATCAGTAAGACAATCTCGAAGATATTCATGGTTGAGGCGGGACCCGGAGAGCCTACATGGATGGATCCCATAATCGAATTCATGAAGGAAGGGGTACGCCCGGAAGGCAGGCGTGAAGCACGAAAACTCCAATCAAGATGTGTGAGGTACACGCTCATGAACGAGAAGCTGTACCGAAGAGGTTACAATTTCCCAAACCTCAAGTGCGTGACTGAGGAGGAAGGAGAAGTGATCATGGGAGAAATACATGAAGGGGTGTGCGGGAATCATTCTGGATCTCGGTCGTTAGCGCACAAGGCACTGCGCACAGGGGTCTTCTAGCCCAACATGGGCACCATGGCAGATAAGATGTCGGCGAGATGCCGAAAATTCCATCCACATGCCAACGGGATACACTCCTCTCCTATCGCTCTATCCATATTGTTGTCACCCTGGCCTTTCGCACAGTGGGGCCTTGACCTCATCGGGATTCTGCCAACAGCACCCGGATAGTTCAAATACGTGATAGTGGTCGTTGACTACTACACTAAGTGGGTGGAGTGATGTGCTCATATTATCCTATATTCATATATCTCATCATCTTTGTTTTTGCATTAAGTTTCCTTATTTGTGATTGATTTACGTTATTTTAGTGTTTTTGTAGGTTTGTATCATAGAGAGAATTAAATGACCTAAAATGCGCAAAAAAAGGATTGAAAGGCTACTGCAATCCCAAGTCCCAGAATCTGTCTGTGCAGAACATCCAACTTTGCCGAATTACTGGGAATTACTTGGATCGAATCAGACTATGAGCCTTACATCATTGGAAAGCTGCGGAAGTTTACTTTCTGTAAAAATTTACGGATCTCGATTTCGATACTTCTAGACTGAGTTATGATTGTTTGAATGAAGAAAGGTCAGATCAGCAAATCTGCTCGGATTTACAAGCTTTTGTGGAGAACTCAAGTTCTGTGTCACAAGACCGTCAACCCTAAAACTTTAAGGACAATAATGCAAATGAGGATTCAAGGAGTACATGTATTCCTAGTTCTACAAGAGATATCTCAAGGTTTTCCCATTCCATATCAAAAAAGGAGTCTGAATCCAAGTTCTACAAGGAAATATGAAGTCAAAGATGAGCATGAAACTTCTCTATATAAAGGAGCACGAATTTCACATGAAAAGGGAGGTCTCAGAAGCACATTGTAGACGCCTAAAGGAGCAGAGACCATCCATCCATCTTCACCTTCATTCCCTTTTCCATTCTTTTTATGTTTTTGTTATGTTTTCTTTAGTCATGTTTAGTTAAACCTTTTCTAGGGTTAGGATGATGCCCTACTATGATTGTTTATGTTTTTGATGATTGATTAATAGATTTATAGTTTCTTTATGATGAATTCTTAGTCACTATTTTAATTGATGCTATATGTTTGAGTTCTTTGATTGATCACCTTAGGGTTTTGCATCTAATAAATTAGAAGATGAATTTGAGACGTAACTGCAATACAATTCAAATTAGCTTCTTGTGATTAAGAATTGTGAATTACATTATTGTCGTAACTGAAGTAATGGTTTGCATGATTATCTTGTTTTCTAGAACGTAATGAGTCTTACATGTTAAATTTATGCCGTAACTGGATAGACTGCATGCTAAGATATACGAACTCTGCCGTACCTGGAGAGAATCATACACTTAAGGAAAACTATGGTCTAAGTGCCGTAACTGGACTTAGATACGAGAATTGTCATCTAGAGAAACGAAAGAGTCTGTTAGTTGCATCAAAGCATGAATATGATTGTTAGTGGTTGATTCTGTGTAATTAGTTTAGGTATTTCATAATTTGAATAGAACTAATAATCCTCGTGGGATCGACAACCCATTTGCTTCCATTTACTATACTACATCCATCCTGTATACTTGCAGGAATTCCATCATGGAGGCAGAGCCTTTGGGAAAAATAACCACAGAGTGTGTGAAGAATTTCCTGATAAGAAGCATATATTGCTGATTCGGGGTCCCGGAGACAATTGCCACGGACAATGGCACGCAATTCAACAATCACCATCTTATCGAGTTCGCGAAGGACATGGGCACTAAGATGGTCTTCACCTCGGTGGCGCACCCTCAGACCAACGGCCAGGTGGAGACAGTTAACAAAATCATTAAAAAACTACTGAAGAAGAAGTTGGATGATGCAAAGGGTCTGTGGGCGCAGAAGCTGCCAGAAGTGTTGTGGGCAATCAGGACCACGGCAACTGAAGCAACGGGAGAAACACCTTTTAGTATGGCTTTTGGCACGGAGGTTGTTTTGCCAATCGAGACATTGATACCATCGGGAAGGGTAGAGAACTTTGATGCCGCCACCAACGAGGAGGGCCTCCGGTTAAACATCGATCTCATAGAGGAAATAAGGGAGAGAGCAGATTTTCACAACCAGGTCCATAAGCAGCGAGTGGCATGCCATTACAATAGGAAGGTCAGAACCCAGACATTGAGACTGGGGGACTAGGTGATGAAGACAATCATGACAAAGACGGCGGCCTTGGACCCAACTTGGGAAGGACCGTACGAGATCATTGAAGAGGTCGGCCCATCAACTTAGTATTACACTCCGAACCAGGATGGGGTAGTCTGATACACCCCGAACTTAGTATTACTTTTTATGCTGTGGTTTCTTATTTAATGGTGGAAAATTGTGTTACTATTTTTAGTTAGAGGTGGTTTAGTTGAGTTTTTAGGTTTTTAGTTACCCGAATGAGAGTTTATAAACGAAGGGTAGCTAAAATAATATCAGTTCCATATTTGGGCTAGTGTTTTAAGTGGGAAGCTTTATATTTTCGGTGAAGGAGAAACAAAACAGAAAACCCACCCCTCACTTTCTCTCTCCCCGAGCCCAACCCCGAGCCTGACCCGTCCAACTTCTCTCCGACGGATCGCCACCGTCCGACCATGCCTGGACGCCGCACCGGTCTTGTTCGACAGCTGGGATGCCGCTCGTCCAACCTAGGGTGGTTATCGGCTCAAGATCGCGTGTTTTACGCTAGCCGGAACTCCCTTTTTTCGGCCACCGATTCCAGTGATTCTTGAGGGGTTTTATAGCTCTTTGATTGACCATTCAACCATCCAAAAGTGGTAGAATGACTCGGAGTATAGTACAAATCGGAACCTAGAGTGTTCTTGAACTTTGGAGGTATTTTCCGGCCAACTCCTTGGTTTATAGGTTTATTACTAGTTATGATTGTTGTTATGCTTGTTGAGAGGAAGAGATTGGCATATGCCTTGTTAATTTTGGTTGAAGTTAATATAGTGAGGATGGTTGACTGTCACTGGCGGCGGTTGACCGCCACTACCAGTGGCTGCTGCCGGTCTTGATGGTGGTTTTGAGGAATTTTGGTAGATTACTAGAAGGGGATAATGTTGTTATAGTGTATGGTGATTTTTGTGGTGAAGGGTGTTTGGAATTTGGGATAGTTTTGAGTACTCTATAGAGGGGAAGTGAGTTCAAAAGAAGTATTGAAATATTTAAGATGATTTTGGTAGAAGAGGGAAGGAGAGTCTCATCCATAGGAGATTCTATGTTCATTTTCATGTGTAAGAGCATGGGGGAAAATTGGAGGAGATTAATAAAAAGAGTTGGAGTTCTCCTTAGTCTTTAGAGAATAGAACGAGTGTGGATGGCGTCGCTTTACTTTGTTAAATTTGATATTTTTGCATTTTTGTCTCGGACCTTAAATCTCGTTTTGTTCAGGACGAGAAGAGACACCACGTGAGGAGGGCGCTGACCGACGTCAGGCTTAGCCGCCTATATGGTGAGTGGACACTTTGGGTTTTTATTAAAATGCATGCATGATTTTATAAGTGGTTCATTCTATATATATTTTTTTCAAGCTCTAGTTATATTTTCAGCTTTTGGATTTGGTTATGAATTTGTTGGAGATTGACATATTGGTCATAATTTCATTATTGAACTTATGGATTTGAGCTTGGGTAAAAGTTTTAGTATGTAAGCTATACCAATTCTAATGATTCAAGAATTTGAGATTCCTTTAGATTTCTTTGAAATATGTTGATCTTTGGCGTTGTTCATTCTCTTAAGCATTATAACGTGTGGGACACGTTATTAAATTTAATTTATTTCTTTTCTCTTGGAAATTTTTCGAGTATGGTTGGGAATCGTACTTAAGCTTTTAATATGAGTTTCGGGGAAACTCACATGAATTTATATTTTCCTTTCTTATGCCATATTTGTTGGATTATATGATGTCAATGCTAGCATGTTGTTCCACCTTTCGAGGTGATGTGACTTCCACGTTTCAAGTGGAGTCACGCAAGCCCTTTCCACCCTAGTGGTGATGTGATGTTGCCGGCGGCATCACGCAAGCCCTATGTCCTATCCGTCAACTCGACGTGAAGGTATAAGGAGTATGGGAGTACAATGCCTGGGAGGCAACCGAGTCTGGGAGACTCACTTATATGGCCATATAGGTTCCTTTATTTGAGTTGTAATCTAACTAGCGGGGCTAGTCCATTATTTTGGGAGCTTCCTTTATGAGAGCTGTATATTTCTTTTTCTTGTTGTTTTATGGCTAGCGGGGCTAGTGTGAATTGGTGATGAGTTTACAATATTTGCATGCATTGAATTTTTTTAAAAATTCCGTATAAAAGGAAAAGCATATCATCTTAGATTTCGTACTAGTTTGTTCTTGGATACTTATTAATTAGTTTGTTTTTCGTCCACTCACGCTAATGTTTCAAATGCTTTTCCTTGGGCCCTTTTGTTTTCAAATGCCCAGATTACAGAGTTCCTGTTCGGCTTCACTAGGAGTTGAGGCATAGTATCTTCCGCAACACCTTGTTGATCGTCGGTTACATGTTAACCTATGTGTAGCTATTTTATTTTTCTTCCTTAGTGCTCTGAGGACCATGGGATTATGTAAATTAGGTGAAGTGGATCTTTTTAGGATTATGACTCAAATAGAGTTTTTAACTCGGGATGTTCTTTTTCCTGGTTGTGTAATGTAGTTGAACATTGATCTGAATTGTTTTTATGTTGTTATGACTTGGGTTATAGTTGAACTGTATTTTAAATTTTATTTCAGGTTGGGTTGTCCATTTTTAGAGGTTATGTCGAAGTTTTGGTATAACCCTTTTTAGGAGTGGACCCCGCAAGACTTGCCTGTTTTTCCTGTGTGTTTTGGGGCGGGTCTTGTCATAGTCACCGGGTGGCCTTGGAATACGGATCACCTCAAACTCTACCCCGTATGAAGGACCGAGGTCCATTCCATTTTTGTAATAAGTAGTTGTAAGTATTACTGTCCCCGGGAGAAGAAAAGAAAGACCCAATCCCGAAGGATGCCTCCATTCGTTTTGAATGAATCTACGAGTGGAAAGTTCAATTTAAACTCTAATGATAGGTAATCCGCCGGGAGACATAAGTCAATACAATCCCGAGTAACATGAAGGGGATAAATAATCATCCTCGAGGCAACCATTGTTGAATTCCCACAGTAACACCAAGCGGGGCATGCATAATACAAATTGTATATAACACGGCGACGCAAGCAATAAGGTTAGCCAATACATAATAAATTGAAACCCGGGATGCCGGGCGGGTATACCACCAATGGGTATTTACAAAAACAACCGGGATGTATGATCACCGGGATACGGCACGAGGCCATTGTTTTACAAAAGCAAGGGCGTCCAAAATAAATTACAGCCTATGACTGGCCAGGATCCTCTCCCTCGTCCCTGGACGATTCAGCCAAGTCATCCTCTTTGCCAATTCCTTCTTCAGCAACCCCCCAGGATGGCTCACCTGTCTCAGGTTCTTTCTCGGCCGCGGCACTGGAGTTGGCCTCCCTCTCTTTGGCCTCCCGGGCAGCGAGCAAGTCGGCCGTCATCTTGGCCTTGTCTAGGTACCCAAGGCGGCTCCAGACACCGAATTTCTCGGTAATGACACTCTCCCGGGCGGCTTTGAGCATAGCCTTCAACTCCTCCGACTCTTTGAACCGGGCAACCGCAAGCTTGCCTTGAGCGGGGATCTGGCTCTGCAGATCCGCTATCTGGTCGTCCCTCTCCTTCAGGCCAGACCGCAGCTTTGCGTTCTCCCGCTGAAGCGCGTCTATGTCGCACTCCAAAGCGATCACCCTTTCAGCCTTTCGCTCCAGCTCTTTGGTGTGAAGGATAAGTTTGGCCAGCTTGTCGGCCAACGAGCATTTCTCCCTCCTCTCGGCCTCCAAGTCCTTCTTTATTTTCTTCCGCTCCGCCCCGAGATAGCTGATCTGGCCGTTCAGACTGGCCAGACGTTCTTTTATCTCGTTGGAATCCTCGCTGGCGTCAATAGCATAGACAGCAAAGAGAGCCTGCAAGCAAATAAAGTTAGTTCAACATCCCGAACAGTGACAAAACAACAACAATAATCGGGAGAAGATTACCTTCATCATTGCCTCCCGGGCATACTGTCGGTTCTTTTGAGGAGTGTTGGACCCGACCTTGATCCGGTCCAATTCAATACCCTTTAGGTCGCCCACCATGGCATGAACAAATTTTTCGTCCGCACACCCATACTCGTCCAGGATCTGCCAGATGGGGGCCTTCCGCATTTGAGGAAGTGCCGGAGCGAGAGCGCTCATTAAAATCGGGTTACCGGCCGAGGAACTGGCACCCTTCTGCTTCTTCTGAGAGGGCAAGGCGCCCGAGACACTCAATCCAGTCAAAGTCATGCCTTCATCCTGTTAGGACTTCGATTTCTTGGATGACGATCTCTTCCTCTTCTCGCCCAAATGGACGTTGACCACGTCACTGGTCTGGGCGGGCCCCTCTTTGTCGAAGGCAGTTTCCCATATCCCTCGTTGGGTATCTCCAGCAGCACAGCTTCATCCGAGACACGGGCAGTGTCATCTGCCAAATCCACCACAGTGCGGGAGGCCTTTTTCCCGATTTCCAAGAGTTTGCTTGGCAAATCCATGTCGGACTCCATATCGCTCGGGTGTGACTTACGGTGTTTTCGCCTGGGTATTCTCGCTGAAAATAAAACCAACAATCAAGATCACGGATACTAAGAATAAAAGGCAACGAAAAGCGAGAACAGAAAACAAGTTACGCTAATTTGAAACCCCACCAGGCATACGGCCGAGTTCACAGTGAACCAGGACAGCCCACCGGGTCAGGTTGTACGAGCTTCGATTTTCATCCGAGGGCCAGGCCGCATATATCCGCCCGATACGTCGCTTCTTGATCTCTGACAGCGAGAAGGACTGCTCCCGAATATATCTAAACCGGTTGGGCACAACATACGTCGGACAGTTTCTTTATCAACAACCACCGGCAAGCACGACCTTTCCACGCCAATGCTTATTTATGGACGTCGGGAGATTAGTGACAGGGGCCAAGTAATCCCGGGCTGCAAACAAAACACACCCTCGGCAGTTCCGTTTCTTCGAGTACAAGAGGCGGTACATAGCGCGAAATTCATTAATGGTCGGCCAACCCATCTCCGACAAGTAATACAGACAGCATAGAGACAACAACTGGCGCCATTGGTTGGGGGGAATCTGCCCGGGAGCAAGCTGAAGCATGCTCAGCAGGTACTGCATGCACTGAGGAAGCGGGAGGGAGAAACCGTTCCTAAACATGTGCTCGTGCACCGCCACGAAACCGTCTCTCGGACAGCATGCCAACTCGCCCTCGTACAAGCCGCGCGCAGGGTAACCGTGGGCGGGATCCCCAAGTCTTCACAGAATTGTTCTATCTCGGCCGGAGACATGCTACCCCCGGGCTCGTCGCACATGGTGCCATCCTCCAAGATATATCACCTTACCGAGCTTGCAACGTTGGTCATCGGGACGCCATGGAAAACCCCGGTGGACCAATCGACCTCTCGGGCAGGTATACCTTTGGATACTTCTACAGGCCTCGTCGAAGATGATTCACCCGGGCGGGATGGTCGACTAGTGTACTCTTCCATCCTCTCGTCGTTGTCCACTATCGGCCGAAAGGATGTACTCGCCCCGCTTAGATCGGTCGAACTTCGGGAGTCCTAAGATCTATCAGTACGCGCCGCCGGGAGTACGCATTAATTCAAAGTTAACACAGGTTCCACCCAGAAATCCATCGAATGCTAACATCCCCAGTTCTACCCAAAAACACACAAGCAACACAGCGCAGAGGCCTAGACAAAGTGCAGTTGAACGAAGTAAACGTAGAGCAGAAACTTACCAGATTGTCGACGCAGTAGCAACCCCGGAAGCTCAGAGGTCCGGTAACACCTCGCAATTGTAGAATCGGCGGCGGCAGAGCGACAGGACTCGGCGAAGGCAGAAAACCGAAAGAGAAGCAAAAAGCAGAGAAACACAGAGAGAAAGCAGAGAGAAACCGAGTGAACAAAGAGAGAGAGTGAGAATAAGTGAAGACGAAAAGGGGGGGAAGCGTTTATACCGATCCAACGAGCAGTCGCCTCGATCCACGAACCGACGCATGAAAAAACACAGTAAACAAAAACGAGTCACCCCTAGCCATCCGATCAAACTGCAGGATGATGCCATGTGGCTTACACCACCGTAGCTTCTTGAAGAAGGAAAAAATGAAGCGACGTGCATTAATTGCTTGGCAGTCATCCCCAGGAATATCGCGACATCTGGCGACCATGCATTTAATGCCCCTACCACAGCAACACACAAACCTCAAGACCCACATCGGGTGAGAGTCATTGAGATCACAAGTGCAAGACCCATCTCGGGTGAATGCCACCGAGACCATAAGACCAAGAGTCAGACCCACCTCGGGTGAGAGTCACCGAGATCACAAGTGCAAGACCCATCTCGGGTGAATGCCACCGAGACCATAAGACCAAGAGTAAGACCCACCTCGGGTGAGAGTCACCGAGATCACAAGTGCAAGACCCATCTCGGGTGAATGCCACCGAGACCATAAGACCAAGAGTAAGACTCATCTCGGGTGAGAGTCACCGAGATCACAAGTGCGAGACCTATCCCGGGTGAATATCACCGAGCTCATAAGACCAAGTGTAAGATCCATCTCGGGTGAGAGCCACCGAGATCATACAAAAAAACCACTTTGGCTGAACTCCACCAATCGGTATAAGTAATCAACCGAAAGACAAATTTTATATCTT
Organism: Fragaria iinumae; assembly: GCA_009720345.1. Taxonomy (NCBI): domain Eukaryota; kingdom Viridiplantae; phylum Streptophyta; class Magnoliopsida; order Rosales; family Rosaceae; genus Fragaria; species Fragaria iinumae. Next base: position 35,514,061 of record CM019119.1, read on the forward strand.
CCCTTTAAAAACGGAGCAAGTGGCTTGATAACCCATAGACGGCGTTAACACCCCATCACCCGAGTAGTACCACCGGATATGGAAAGGGCTCGCTACCTTTGTCCATGGAAAATGTCACACCCGGATGGTCGTAAAAGGATGTTCCAGTTGGCGGGGCACCAAGGTTAGAGACTCATCTCGCGTGTCACCGCGATCATAACACAGTTGGCCAGGTACAATATCCACCTCGCATGTAACACCCAGGTACAAGACCCATCTCGCGTATGTCACCGAGATTGTCCATGTCCGCGAAGCGAACTTGTGCGCGGAGCGAACTTCTCGGCCCGCGTGACAATTCCAGTCCTTACACTCCACAGCTCGCCTGGTAAATGTCAGTCCTGAGCGAAGAAAACAAGAAAAGTATACCCCGAATTTGCAGCACCCGTTCAACTCATGTCATGAGTCCGGACTGGGGGGACTATGGGCGGGACCCAACCAAAATCATATACTGGTCTACGAGCTTATTTTAGCAAGTCCCCACTCAAGATGTGTCTTGAACGGGAACTTGGGGGGACTTGTAATCGGTTATGCATAAAACAACCTCCCAAACCCGTAAACCAGCAAGCACCAGCACCCCATGGTCAAGACAGTCGAGCCCACCTTGGTGTTCCCATCTGTGTGCATGGGCCGGGCCCGACCTCGTTGGCGGCATTGGGCCGGGAGTGGTCCCATAAGGCATAAGGGAGCTGGGCATTCGAAGTAACAGCAGAGGCAATTGTCCCACATCGGTTTCCAGGTATCATTAACTACCCTCATCAAATATACTCACCAAGATACTGACTAAAGCTTTGGAGGAGGAAAGATCGGAACATCCCGATCGCCTTTGTTGTTGCAGGCCCCCAAAGAAGGATAGCCCATCATCAGCTTCTGCAAGCCCCCTCCGGGATTGTGCAGAAACAGTACTTAAGTTGCAACAAGCCTGTAAGACTATCAGATTTATAATAGTAGATAGTCACCTTAATAGTTTGACAACACATGAGGTACATCCCCTAACTAAATCCCTATGGTTAGGGCTAATTATGTTGCAATTTTATGGTAGCACTCTAGGGTGTTTTTTGTTTTTTTTGTGTGTGTGTGTGAAGATAAGGGCTAGAAAGGCAGCCCATACGCCGTTACTATTAATGAAACTGCAAAATACAAGGGGGGGGAGGGCATTTAACCTAAACCCCATAGTGTAAGAAAATCCTAAAATAATATCAGGAGAACTTACATCACCTAGATATTCTAACAAGAACCATTTAGCAAAGAATGCATCATTAGCATCTCTATTTGCTTTGACTAAAACATGGCGACATAACAGAAAGATAAAACTCATGTAGAGCCATATAAAACTTTTTCTAATTGCATTCTCATTATGCTCAAGTTTCACCCTGTCACAAGACGGCTGCGACCATTTGACAATGCAAGAAACTCGCTATCTCCTTAAAGCAGTCATAGCACACTGCGTGGTACCTACCAGGACTAAGCCTACGTCTCCCTCTCAAAGAGGGGATTATTACCGGCATAAAGCCACCTATTATTAAACAATAAAAGTGAATGAAATAAAAAATATAAAATAAGATACCCGCCCAGTCAGAGCCTACGAAAGGAGCCCAAGCCCAAGCCACTCTAGGGCTTACGTAGCTTGAGAATGGGATATGGCAAAAGTACTCATTTCGAGGTTTTGGAGATGATTATCCCAATTTGCTGATGTGGTGGAGAGGTGATTGGTTCATCATCCTTTCTCATCGTTTGGTTAAAGAATATGGATCGTGGAGAACTGGAGATGCTTCAGCCTATTTGTGGTTCAACTCCATTCACTGATCGTATTGGAATGGAATGGGGTTATTCTTGTGGAATCTGCTTTGTTCAAATGGAAATTGTAGTGATTGGGGAAATGAATACCTTATTTTCGTTTCTTCTTCCCAATTATATGCACACACTCAAGGGTATTCTACCCTATAGTTAGAATATAGGGTTAAATTAATATTGTATAGTCCATGTGGTTTGAAGTTGACATATGTTCAGTTTTTGTGGTTTCATTTTAGCTGAATGATCCTTAAAATCACGATTTTCCTTCTAGATAGTCATTCCGTCAATTTTTTCAGTTAGACTGTTAACGTGGCCGTTAAAAATTGTTTTTAACGGTCACATCAGTATTTTAAAGGAGAAAATTGACAGAATGATCATTTGGAAAGAAAATCGTGACTTTAAAGATCATTCAGATTAAAATGAAACCACAATAACTGAACATATGTCAACTTTAAACCACAAGAACTAAACAAATTTTAATTCTAGAATATATTCTGAATGAAATTTTCATTCACCTTAGAAAAGAAAAGGACAATGTCAAATGTATCGGCCCCGGTTCATCGAAATCCTACAAGAAAGTGTGCATTCCCCGATTTTTCGGCCATCGACTCGTTTAAATGTTTCAAATCAACCAGAGTACAGCCTATAGATTTCCCAAATTGGCAAAACATCGTCAAGGTTTTTTCCCTAAAAAGCAGCTCCCTATCATTGCAAATCCCTCTCAAAGTTTCAATAATTTCAATTAGTCAGCAATTTCGCCTTCAAAAATTGCCTCACCCGAGTGAAAAGAGAAAACATCTTCAAATGTACAAACATAGACATATCATACATCAAACTGCCAAACCATTTATTTCCACATATAATCAGTTTTTTTCTTCTTGTCATTTGAGAATTGGTTGATTTCCAATTGATCATCTTTATGATGAAATGTGAAGATTTACTTCATAAAATGCAAAGTGGAAGGAGCCTCTTAAACAAAGCTAAACCTGTTAACGAAGTACATTTTGATCCGAATTTGGTACGTATCCCTTGTCAATGGACGGGTAGGTCTTTAGTCCACAGTCATGTATCTACACATATCATGAGGATGATTGACTAAGATCACATTCTCTTCTTGCTCAAAACATATTCATTTCATCTTCGGAGTAATGAAAAGTGGTTTTGCTAAAGCACTTAAATCAGGGTAAAATGTTCTGTTTCAATGATTTCGGATTATTTCAAGTTTTGAACAATAATGTGCAAGATGAAAATCCTAGACCTGAAGGCCATCATGGCATTTAAGATCTAAGCAACCCTGGCCAGTTATTCAGTAGGATAGAAACATTATCTGGGCATAATTACAATCCTTTGTTCTTTTGGCCTAAGCATAATTACAATGGAACTATATATGTATCTTTACAGTATGTCAATGACCGGATTTTGGTAGTGGTCGACATAGCTCTCCACGTTTGGGTCCATTTGTACAAGAAGCCCTCTCACTTACTTGACCCCTAATGATCAGAAATGTAAATTATCCAATGTCATCGACCCTTCTCATTTCTTGTGGAACGTACTTGAGAAGCAGCACCTGATGATGTCTTGGACAGCTTTGTTGAAACCTCACAAGGTGCTTGAAATCCAATGTTTTCCACAGCTCCAACTGTCTTAAACAAACGTCTCCTGTTCACTTCTTCCACCAAAGACCGGTGCAGTAACTGACTTCGTACATCTACAAGTGACCTATTCCTCATCAAAGTGCGGCTATCCATGGTCCTTTTATCTGCCGAACCTGATGCTAGTAAACCTTTGCATTTAGCCAAAGACTTCCTATCATTGCGGTTTTCTTCAGGACAAAATCTTGTGGACTTGTGGCATTTTGATATGTGGTGATTGTCACCGCCTGCAGGGCTCATATTGTTCTCATGCTCATGGCCACAGATGAAATGTACATTGGAATACATTCCTGATTGTGAAGAACTTTGAGAGCTGATCTCATCAAATAAATCATCTGCAACAGAACAACATTGCAACTGAAACTAATGATTCAAAATGATAAGATAGGCTATAGCTTTACTCCTGTTATAATTCTAGCAGGAAAATGTAGCACGGTCCTTGATGTAAATTATGGCTGAAGTTAAGTCAGTGAAGTGTCTTGATATGATGCTAGAGACTTAGGATGAAACCCTATCTTCATCCAGGATAGTAATAGGCAATGGAACATGGTTACAACTAAAGCCATTGATCTCCAATGGATTTCAAAGATATAACATCAACAAAATTTTTCTGACTAGACAATAGACACAAGGCAAGACCGCAAGGGCAGCATTGGGCTTGGAAAGGTCTTAAGAATAACAAGAAATAATAGAGGGAAGGAACAGTCAAATTAACTTAAGATTCTATCAGGCATACCTTGAAGCTGATCACAACCATTTGTCGTTCCGTTAATACTGTGAGACCTCATCAAGCCTGAGAATGATGACTGAGACGAAGAGCAGGAGGAGAAAGAATGAAAGGGATAATGAGGACCATCATCATCATCATCTTGATAATTATATGTATGGTATGCTTCAGTCTTCCAATCCGGTACCAGAGCAGAAATCTCCCCTTCAATCATCTTCGCAATTTCACATGGCTCCCAATCACTGATCTCCAGTTCCTTCACCATTTCGGTGGCAACATCAATTGGTGTGTCGTTTAGTATGTCAAAAGGAAAATATATGTTCCTGTGGGAACCTGCATGAAAAAAAAATAAAAAAAAATGAGAGAAACTTTCTTTATTTGAATCTCTTGATGTTTGCCTGACTATGACAATCTCCAAAGAAAGTTAGAAGAGTACCATCCTTATCAGCACTCTGAACTTTAAGAAAGATGGTATCATCTTCAGGATTCAACTTTCCCGTAATAGTCATGCGAGTCCTGGCTGGATCATCACGCAATTGCAGTTTCTCTATTTCTTTGGCATTTAGAAATGGCTTTGGATGTCTGAGGTTTCCCAAAAGCAATGGTTCACCTTTATCGCACTCAAGAAATGGATCAAGCAATAATTCTTTTGCCGATAATCTCTTGGAAGCATTTACTAAGCATTTTCCAACAAATCGTTGTGCTTCAAAGTCTTGAATTCGGTAGAATGCTGATGGAAGCTTCCCCTGAACAAATAAAGTGGCAGGGGGTAAGGTTCTTCTTCACTGATATCTATTTTTCATGATATCAAAACTTCACCTTACCGATGTCACTTTCTTGTAGATTTGTACAGGGTTGACACATTCACCATATGGATATTCAGACGTAAGCATCTCTAAAACACACATGCCAAATGAGTAGACATCAACTAGTTCATTGTAATCTTCCTCATATAGCTCTGGTGCCATGAACTCTGGAGTGCCTACAAGTAAAAAGAGCATTTATTTATACATAGAGGAATTAAGTACCAGCATTTATGTGTTAATGATTGATGAAGGAGTACCTATAACACTATGTGCGCTATGGGAAGCACGGAGAATTGCTGCAAGCCCTAAATCACCAATTTTGACTTGCCCAAGATGTCCATTGACAAAGATGTTGTCACACTTGAGATCTCTATGAATTACTGGAGGATCATTTCCATGCAAATAAACAAGACCCTGAAGGATCTGGCGCGCCCAGTTCTTAATGGCTTGGATGTCTACCCGAGGGTATTTCTTTCTATACCTGCAAGATGAAAGATACAGTAGTTTATCTATAGCTTTCCACACAATAAATTGAATTAGGGATCAATTTTCAACTTATCAAACATTGGTATCAGATCATTTCAAAAAAAAAAAAAAAAAAAAAAACAAACAAACAAACACAACACAGGGTATTCGGATATTAGTCACAGTTTCGAATCATGCATTAACAGGATGCTGGCTGATTATGCAGTCCTCATGACCCTGAAATATAATGAAGATGACTATTGGAAGGGAAGACGTTACATTTATGGACTTGCCCAAGGATATGCTAGTTAACAATCTAAAGGAGTTGGCAATATTAGAGGGAAAGAAAATTACTCTCTTAGTGTCCCTGAAGTGAACATTTCAGTAATGAAGTTAAAAGTTTTGTGATCAACATCGATCCACGAGGTGTAGAATCGAATAATGGAGTCATGATTGAGGGTGCTGAGGAGGTGAACCTCTGAATAGAGCCGTTGCAAATCCTCTGGTGAGTGAAGCACTTCACTGAACTTGACCTGATTCCATGCCACCTCCAACCCCAGAAGTTCATCAAATGCCTTGTACACTGCTTTCATTGCTCCTTTGCCAAGAACTTCTTGAAACTATTAATGACAGCAGAAAGAATAACTTATTTACTCATATGCGAGGCAGAACAAACCAATTACCACATCAATCAACTAAGATAGTAACAAGACTATCTTACAAATATGAATATGCCTAAATTGTACTCACTCATTTTACAAATATATGGTCAATTCTTGATCTGCTTACATACTGTTCTAATATGAATCTGGCAATTTTAATTCTTTCAAGTTCACACAAGAAATTAGCGTTATCATGTCCACTCATGCTGTCATGCATAAGCAATTGACTGCTGCAATTGATATCAGGTACATGTTTAGCACTGAGTTTTAGTTAAGAATTACTACTCTAGAGTAATATAACTACTCTCACAGTATAACTTTATAATCATTCAATATCTGCACCCAAGTGAAATAAAGAAATATATAGCAGCAAGGTTCTCAGACAAGCCAAGCAAACCTTTTTCCTTTACTACACAACGATAATCTGTTCCTTAGTTTGGTGACTTCGGTCAACTTTTTGAAAGCACCATTAATCGAATTCGGAATTCCACAGAGCAAATGGAATCATATATACTACAAAGACAAAACTCTGGCATCTTGTATTATTAAATCAACAATCTTTCTTAATTAAGCAAAACTAATGGCCAATTATTAAGGCATAAAGGAATAGAACCTCCCAGTCGACAAGTACTCCTACTCAAATATCACACTTTTTTTGTTGTAATAGGCAGTGACTCACCCATTACAAACAAACAACCTCTTGGATCCTCTAAAATCTAATGCCATCAACTGTTGTTTCCACACGATATTTTGTATGTATAACATAAAAAAAATACCGTCCATATACACGTATACATATACAAATCCGAACTAGCTAGGATAAAGTCGAGAACCTGGTTCCAAAGCTATGACGATGATCGTTTCCATGGTGGGTTTGACAACCCATTTCTTTAAAACAGTTCAATAAAGCATGAAACTTTAAGACAAGAAAGAACTGAATCCCCATGAATTCATGAAAAACCATAGCTTCTGGCAACTGGGTTAGCTTTCTCTAACTTCAATCATCTTATTCAACCAAAAAAGCAAGAAAATTGCAGAGAATGAATGACTGAATGAAAAGAAACATGTAGAAGTAACATGCATACCCGACCATAGCGACCGGTAGGATCCATTTCCATGTAGCCAGAGCTCTGTGCACACAACATGTTACACGAAGTTGCCTCTGAAGAAATATAGCAGCCAAAACGAAGAGAGAAGAGAGAAAGAAAGATAGTGATGAAGTAGTAGTGTAGGCAAATGAAAAAGGGTATGGAGAAAAATCAAACCCGAGGCTTTTCCCTCGTTGTTTTCGTAGGGAGAAGAAACCAAATAATAAGAGCCAGAAGAGGCTAGAGTAGTGATCCAACATTCCAACCCATTATTCCCACTAACACAGCGCGTGGCGCCCACACGAGGTGGTCAGTAACAGTTTTGGGTTTGGGCAGTTTGGGGAATTCAAGTGGAAGAGGAGGAAGATGAGGTTACGGAACTTGAAGAATCTGTCATCTGTGGCTGCACATATTTGTTGTCTACCTCAACCCTTCTAAGTCTCCAAGTATTTGAACGGACTTGTAGTTTGTTGGTGTTTGGATTTGGACTTCGGAGTCTAAGTAAAGAGCGGGGGGATGGAGGTGGTGATGGGAGCGCGGCCCCTACGTGACGGAGGAGCTGCCGGGATTTTATGACCCGTGGCGGATGGCGTAGGCGAAGTTTTGTATTTGGTGGGTTGGAGTCTGGCATGTAGGTATCACTATTGTTGCTTGATTGACTTGAGTTCTTCCTTCTGGTCTTTGTTAGAATTCATTTGTTATTGGTTGAATCTTGATTATGTATTTTCTCAGTAACTGAGATTTTAGGGGAGGGATAACATACCCGTGTACCCAAGTTAGGTGTCTTTTCTGGTCTAGTTCAAACTCTTAAATTGTCGATATAATCATGTATTGTGCTGTAATGTATTTGTTTTTCTTTTGTTGCAGGTGTATGTATGGTGCTTGAAGCCTTTGCTTAACATACTTAATTTGAAGGACGGTATATGAAATAACATGTCTCATGTTATTGATTTAAATAATTATTATAAAAAACATGGTTTTCAGTAAACTCGCAAACTCGATATTAATAAATACCACGAATCATTAATTTATCTAGTTTGCGATAAGACGCATAGTTTGTAATACATAATAGTAGTTTTTTGAATAAGTATCACGAAAAAGACCACTAAAAAAATATTGTTCATAATTCCAACCGAGCAATACCAACACATTTTTGATTACTGGGAAATACTTTTCACATTGCCAAGGAGCACTCCAAAAACATCCAACATCTTCCTACAAGATGTGTTAATTAAAAGGAAAAATTGGAAAGCAAAGGTAATTGACCAAAAGAATCCAACAAAAGTTATTGTTGCTTGTTGAACAGGGTATAACTAGACTGGGGTTTGTGGGTTCATCCACTAAGTGCAACAATCTCATTCTCCCCAAGTATTTAGTAGTGGATTAACAAATCAATCAATTATCCCCGTCAAATCATCTTTCCTCATGCATTTTTCAAAAGGGTCCCCTCCCACTTTCCCCCTCTATTATTCTTATCCACTCCTTGCTAAAAAAATCTTAAGGACTATATATTCCCTATAATCAGCATATCCAAGATTATCCCAAACATGATTAGCTAAGCTGGTGAAGTAAGATTCATCTCCAGAAACAAAAAACAAGTTTATACAGTTGACTCAGTACCAGCCATATATACCAACAAATGACTAGTGATAATAATCTAGCTGAAGAACCTAGTGTGAATTTGGACTAATTCAGACAGGTGAGGATGATGAAGGTTTTATTGATATTCTAGCTGAAGAACCTAGGAGAACTAACCAAGAACTGCGCTATTTTATGAATTGATCAATCGACAATGCAAGCTCAGGAATACATATATTCTTTATGATAGACACTAGTTAATTAAACATGTGTTCATTATTTTCATTTTAGAGCTTTTTGAGTCCAAATTGACAAGTACCAGCATATTGCACCACCAAAAACAAAAACAAAAAATAGTCAACACAATTATTATTTCAAAATTTGAAGTATGTGGCGCAGGCTGTGCCCATTGATTTGATAGCATAATTTTCCAAAACCAAATTCATACAATGAGTGTGGTGTGATTATTAAAAAAAAGAAAAGGAAAAAGACAAAGAAGTAGAAAACAAATGCACCAGCCGGGAATCGAACCCGGGTCTGTACCGTGGCAGGGTACTATTCTACCACTAGACCACTGGTGCTTCTTGATGTCGATATCAGGTTTTCTAGGTTCATAACACTGAAATCTTGGCAACCACTGAACTCTCCCACTTTTTTTGGAAAACTGTGAACTCTCCCACTTTTATCAGCTTGTAAGAATTGGGTGATCAAGTCAACAGAATAGAGGGGGATTTGAAGTTTCAAACTACCAAGTTTGCTTGAGCAGGCAGTACTTTCCAAAAGAAGAAGAAAAAGACAAGAACTTAGTTGTAACAATGGCAGTTTCAGTTTAGTTGAATATGTATCTCATCCTCATTTGTATACTAACAATGTCTAAACCCCGAAAAGATTCCTAACAAATCCTTCTCAGTACTGTTTCAAAACAACTACAAGCCTTGGGAGGGAATACAAACTATGGGAGGCAAACTTCACCTCCTATATACATTCACCCGACCCCACGGAAAGCACACATGATTGTGTGTAGAAATGGAACAAGAAAAACAACTCCCGAATGTACAAACTGTGTATTCTACATTAATGAAACAACAACAAAAGAGGACCCCAACGAGAGTGGGGGTGAAGGAAGATTTCTTCCGAGAAGCTCAGTCTAGTGAGTTAGCAGCTACATTTATGAGGGTCTTCATTATTGGATGCATATTCCCTCCTTCAATTGCAGTTGAGGGGTGAGTGGGGGGAAATCATCTTCATCCTTCAGATGGAATACCTGCTCTTCAATCCTGATAATAAACAGAAAGGGAGGCTTAGCCTTGATAGAAAATCAATCACACATGTCTTTATACACGGTGGCCAATTTTGAACAAAAGTTCACTTACCTCTTTTCTTCATCGACTCCTGATAACTGTAAACTGTCCAGTTCTGGCATGGGTACTTCTTCCCATGATGGAGGGGAGGAGGATCTAGACTCAGGTTTGTCGGCAGAGTTGGAGAAACCATTTTCATGGAAAGGCTCCCAAACTGAAAGCTGAGGTTGATGGTAATCTGATGTTGCAGAGTTTGAATTACTTAAAACCGGGAAATCAGCTTCTGAGAGCTCATGGTTGCATTCTCCAGGTGAGATTGTGTCTGGAGGGGCTGCAGGGAAGTCATAACTGAAAGTGTGTCTCTGAAATGGAGCATAGGTTCCAGCTGCCTCTTTCCTTCCCCTTCCAGGCAAGTGTCTATCCTTGTAGGGACGATAATTCTGAAAAGACTGTAAGCAGAGAACCTGATATGAATGCTCGATATAAAACAAAAACCCCAAAATATAAAGCCCGTTACTAAGATTCTATTAAAAAAACAAAGATGCAATACCACATTGGGGATGTACGTCCCTGTTCCTCGTGGTTTGTTCTTCTCTTCTTTGAATGGAGGAACATAAAAATTGGAACCATTCGTGTGATACGCATGTGTTCCCCAAGAAATACCATTTACAGTCGTTTGAGAATTAATATTGTGCTGGGACTGTAGGGCTTCACAGGTAGCATCCCATGGATTCTCTTTCCATTGATGAGGTGACAAAGGAGGACTGGGCAATAAAGGAGGTGATGTCGCACACTTGTGGCCAATCAGACTAAATTGCCGGTTCAAACAATGACTGTCAAAATCGTCACCAAGCTCCAACAAGGCATTATTCTGCACAGTAGTCTGGCATTTACTTTCATGCCTATCCAAAGTGTTTGCAAAAAACTTGTTAAGTTCATCTGATATTCTCTCTGCTGGTAACGAGAGTATCCAGCCTAGCTTGCGAGCTCCATATTTAAAAGCACTACATATTCGATAGAAGCTACCTGCAGAAAAAGCATGAATCATTACCATGAGACAGCAAACAGACTGAGCGGCTAGTATTTACAGTACTCCAGTAAGATTCAGTGAGGCATACCTCTATTGACACTACGGCCAAGGTTGTTGTTCTCTTTTAGTGGATCGATTATATTAAGATGCTTCAAGGGAAAAACTCGTAAGTTTGTCTCACACTTCTTTGATGGAACAGAGAACAGGTATACACAGTTTTGAATAAACTCTTCACTTAGCAGTACATCATCCCCTCCATTATCTGGTACTTCAGCTTCAGTGAGAGAAGAAACTCAGAAAGCAGAATGATACAAAAGAGCCATCCAACAGTACAGGCACAAAAAGATATCACTTACCCACAATATTAGGCAAGGAGGATTTGCAAACTCGTCCATTTAAACTTACACAATAGTTCTCCCAATCAAATTTGCTGAAGTAATCCAAAAATCTGTAGAGGACCTACAAAACAGAAAAATAATCCAAGTACTTGAGCTTCTGTATGATTTGATAATACAAACTTCATAATTGATTCTACCATGTACTCACCGTTAAGGGGCCATCTAGAGAAGAATGGAAAAGATGGAATATATATAGGACTAATGTTTCCAAAGCATATGTTGAAATTAAACCATGATGGGCACCAAGAATACGACTCTCATAGTAGCACCAGGCTTTTATCAGAATGATGCTGCGTTTGAAAATATGATCTTTGCCAATATATTGATCAACCTGCAAACCAAGCAAAATGTAAAATGAACCGAAATCTGAACATCACTGAACTTTTCACACCAGTATGAGAAGACATAAAATTACTGTAACCAGACCGGATTGGAATCATCCGACTCATTTCTGTGCAACTATAAGATGACCAATCATAGCTATTTTAATCACGAATTGAATTGCTCATACCTGTTCAAGAAAGCTTAGTGTACAAAGTCCTCCTAACTGATTGAAGGATATATCTACAATCATATTTTCCACAATGCATTTTACAAGCTTAACCTGCAACCAAAACTCCCAAACTTAAAACTATATAAGCACACGAGGAAAAAGAAAATATAAAACTATGGTTTTCAAGTAGTACATGAATAAGCGTACATAGTACAGGAGAGACCTACTTCAAATTTTGAAAGACAAAATTGGATTCAATGAACCAACATACCCAATTCAAGACATTCTTAAAAGTAACAGATTTATAGAAAACTGAAAACATCTGGCAAAGCTCTGACATTTTTCATTACCGAACACGACAAAGGAAATCATAAATTTACCAGAGTGAGAAACATCAATCTATTCTCCCTAAATGACAGTGTTAGATTGTCAGAAAAATAGAAGCTGAAGTAATCAAGGAAACAATCAATCTGGGAAAAACAAACAACAATAATGCAGATAGACACACACAGATATATATATATATATATATATATGTATGTATAGAGAGAGAGGGGGGGGGGGGAAGGAGAAAGAGAAAAGTGTTATATGGTAATGCAAAGTTGCGAAGAAAAGGAAAATGTGAGACATGGATTAAATAGTGATACCTACATGCCAGACTCCAACCCTAATCCTATATGGAATTGAAAAATGTTATCAAAATTCAAACGAAGAAAAAGAGTAAGAAATGTGAAATATGAGTTGTTTAGTGATACCAATATGCAAAACTCTAATTCTAACTCTATATTGCAAACAAAAGAAACCAGTGAGATATGAAATTTACTGATATCAGCATGCCACAAGACTGCCAATATAATCCTATATTGAACTAACAAAAAGGAAATAATCAACGAATCAAAGTGAGAAAAACCTCAGCATCAATGCGATGGACATCCTTCACATGATACTGAGCAGCCTCATTATTCTCCTCCCCCTTCAGAACCGCATGAACATGAGTTACAAAGACATCCTCAAGCTGCGCACTGCCAGCAAAAACCGTCAAGTCTATATCTCCATCCGGAAGATATGTCTTTAATGGAACTGACCCATAAGGGAAAACCTGTGAGATTAACAATACACAAAAAATTGTATCTTAACACATCAATGTCATTCAGAAACTCCGCGAAAACTTTAACAACAACACTGGCTCTCAACTCAATATTGCATCATATTCTATATAAACAACCACATTGCATAGTCAACTAGGAAATCAAACAAGAAAACTCTAATTTCAATAACTAAATATTTCCATCAGCATTGCTCAATCTGAACATTGATATGTTCTCTATTATCAATGGCATTCAGAAAACAGAATTGCATCATATTCTCTGTTAAAAACCACATTGCATCGTCAACTAAGAATCGAAAACGAAAACTCTAATTTTAATAATTAAAAAATCCCATCAGCATTGCTTAATTTTAACCATGAAGTTAAAAAAACATAAAGATCAAAACTTTAATGTCCAAATTAACACCCAATTAAGATTAAGATTAAAACTAGTACTGCAAGAATTTCACAGACACAAATCCAAAACCCAGAAATGAAAGAAACGATTTTGACGAAATTACCTGACAGCCCACGTTACAAGTGATGAGGCACTGCACATATTGAATGACAGCCTTCCTTCTCCGGTGAGTCGCCGCCGTGGGCTGAATCTTGGACATCATATCCCGGATGGCCCGTTCGCCTCCGGCCCAAGACTCTGGCCCAATTTCCGACGGATCGGGGTTGGTCGGCGGCAATGCCGGGAAGGGACGAAATTCCGGCATAACAACGGCGTTCTGCTCCGGCGAACAGACCTGGGTCATGATGACCAAATGGGCAAAATGGGAAGAAGATAAAAAAGGAAGAGTCCTGGAGACGATTGGATTACTGAAACGACGTCGTAACGGAGATCGGAAAATGAAAGAGGAAACCAAAACCTTTAAAACCCCCAGAAAAACGCAAAGCGGCAAAAAAAAGAAAAAGAAAAAAAGGCCTCTGTTCGTTTTGTCGCTTTCTGGTTTCGGATGACGTCACGCGTGACACGTCGGCGACGCGAGGAATTGGAATTGCGCGCGCGCGGAGAAACAGCGCGCGGCAATGCAGCGGCAGACACCGCAACAAAACCCCACCAAAGGACGGCGTCGTTTCGCTTAAACCCTTCTCCTCCTCGTCTCCGATGTGCTCATCTCTCTCTCTAAATTGTTGTTTATTTTGGTCAGAATAATGTGCTCATCCTTTTATCACGTTTTTATCCATTTTGGCTAATGTGGTTAATGTGGCGTTAACTTTCTCACCAACCATGTTTTGGGAGGATTATCTTCCTTTTCTGAATTAATGACCGTCTATTGTTGATGCACGTAAGTCAGTTGAATTTTTGTTTTGTTTTAAATATACTGTGTATCAACCTGACTCTGAATTTTGAAAAAGAAAAGTTGACATTGATGATGGTCACGTTTTATTTTAATTTTAAGCACGTTAGATATCAATTACGAATCTGAAGTAAATACAGCAGGTAACGTGAATATCTATATATTAAGTTGATGATCATGAGAATATTGATTTACTTTTTTCCTTTCAATTTATTGTTTCAATCTCCATAATGTTGTAGATTTCAAATATGTTCTAATACATCGATTTCTACAATCTTCGTACACTATACTAATATAGAGTTACAATACTACGGAGCATAAAATGTATCCTATCTGAGCACAAAAAAGTCATGGCTATTAATTTGATATGGATTTGGATGCAGTGCACATGGTTTCATTGAATATTCAGTGTGTTAGGCATCATGGACTCCTGACTTTCTGAAAGCGTGATCACCATATTGCAGCTTTGAGACGCAACACATGTTTGCGAAACAAAACCTGGCATCCAATTCCAGCGACACCAAGACTATCCCATCATATCTTAGTTTGTATCTATCTTTCTATATCTTGGATCGATTGCCCGGTTGTTGATTTGTTTGTCTATATGTATTTTACTATCTTCCAGCCAGAAGAATCCAAACGCAACGTCTTTGTTTTGCCTGGCTTGGCTGCTTTACCATGACTTACACGACAAGCAAAGAGCTCATTTCAAGCTTGCCAAGTATTTTGACATTGTTAAAACTGAATGCATCTTGGAGAAGCAAAACGTAAGGCGGGGTCTATGTAGATTCAATTTTGTTTATAGAAGGAGATTCATAAACCAAACCATTTATAATCATGAATGTTTGTAACTGCAAGTTATGAAAATAAAAGAAACACCTAATCAAGAGATTTAAGCATCCAGATCAAGGATGCTCATTGGCCCAATCAATGCACAGAAAGCGACTAGAGAGAACTTCATTTCATAATGTATACGGGAAACCTCAGTCTTTCAAAATCACCTGCTACCTTTCCGATTACCAAAACATGGCTCCATGACACAGATCCACTAAAATAAAATGACAGTATAATAGAAGTTATAATCCAATATCAAAACACAGTTTAAATGAAAAAGGTGATTATGAAAGGCAACAGTCAAAGTAAATAGCCTCCAAAGTCTCTAATCATCCTCAGCAATAGTAACACAGAAGCAGTGGCTTTTCATGGACGGGCGGTTGCTACTCCAGCGGCAGGGCGTAGAGCCTGACCAGGTCCACCAGGTGCATTTGGCCTGGGCTGATCCTCCTGACACAAAAAGTGAAATGTAAAGGTTAAGGATAAACACGAAAAAGGATAAAGAAAAACAACACAATTTTTACAAGTCAGAAGAATAAATAATGATTCTTATTCAGATGAGAAATTTTCCTACGCATTCCGTTTCACATCATTCTCATGTCATATAACGTCAACAATGAATGGTTCTATCGAACAACAGTCTAAAACAGAACAATTTATATCAAATTCTGCTTTTCCATAAAGAAGCCATCTAACAAAGGGAAAGGAAGTTCATATTGGGAAGATGGAAAGATGTTGTAAGGACACTGATTTATATATATGCATAATACGTTTCAAAGATATCAAATATATCCGCATATAGACAAATGAAACCCCTGATACCAAATTGTAGAGTTATATTCAGTTACTGATTCAATCAAAAACCAATTTTCAAGCAATTCCAAGCTCTAAAGTTCAATTGAAGAAAAAATTACAAAGATAAAAAAGAAAAAAATCCAAGCACATCATGCAAAATAAGAAACCTCCACCCCAAACTTCATCACTAATTCACCATAATGATCAGAACCACGAGCATAAGGCAAACTACGTTCCAATGTGCAAACTTAAAAAAAAAATACAACCAAGCAACACGATGTCTAGTACTAGAGAATATGATAACCAGTGATCATAGTCATTTGTCCCAGAAAGACAACACCCAGTCTCCTGCTACTTCTAGCAAATATGATATGTGCAAGTACTGACAGCAGCCAGACATACAACGGCACATGAAACAGTCTAAAATTTTGTACATGAACCTCTTTAGGTACCAGGTTTGTTTCTCATAAAAGCACAATGTATAAAGCTTTAACTTCCACAGACCAAAAAAGCTCCCACTCTCCACCTTAAACTATATTGCTTATAGATACAAAAGCAGACATATAAATGGCAAACAAAACTCCAAACATACCCGGCGCCTGAAACGCTGAGGGGGCTCACGGCTCCTCCTCTTCTCCCTGGATCGAACCCTCACAACATGAGAGTGGATAGCACAGGAAACACAGTACTGCATCTTAGCATACAGCTTCGGAAGAGTGTAAGCTGCAACAACCATATTCCAATCCAACATTACATCAAATCAGCCTCAAATATATACAATTTCACCAAACAAAAATCACAACACCAAAACAGTAAAAAAAAAATTACCTTCATAAACACAAGCCTCCTGGACATCCCTAACAGCAGCTTGCTCCACAATGTTCCTCACCAGAAACCTCTTGATAGCTTTGTCCTAATCCACACAACCCCCAACACCAAAATACCAAAATTAGCCCCAAATCCAATTCAAAACAACCAAATCTGACCAAAATTTTCAATCTTTTTCGTTTAATTGAGAAAAGGGTTCAACTTTAGGGTACCTTAGGGCAGCATTTGCCGCAGTTGGAGCAGCGAATGAACTTGGTGTGGCCGCGGCCGTGCTTGTTGCGCCCGCCATTTCTTCTCTTGAAAGTCTGCAAAACAAAGACCGGTGAGGATTCAGTTGAGTGTGATTTAGGGTTTAGGGAGGTGAATTGGGAGGGAGATTAAGAGAGAGAGAGAGAGAGAGAGAGAGGGTTTTACCATGGTGAGTGAACCCTAAGGCGTCTCTGAGCTTCTGAATGCTTCGGCGGCCTTTCTGGGTTTTTATTCGGGTTCTTATATGCTAGGGTTTTTCTTTTCCGGGTCTTGTGATCCATCCGGGTTGGCCCGCTAAAATCCGTTATTTTCTTTTGGGTTGGGGAAGGAAGAAATAATACAGGCCCAGTTTCTCTTCTTTTTTTTTTTTTTGTTGTTGATTATAGATAGGATTAAGACTTGATATTGAAGTTATTGAGTTAAACGTCGAAACATTCTTCTATGCATCAAGGTGTAACTGACCCAAACTATTGTATTTACAGTTAACTTTTAAATAATAAAATGATGTGATAATTGCAATCCAACCGTTCATTCACGTTGGTTTAAGTGCACTTTAGTGCTCTTAATCATCTCTCGTTTACATGAGTCTGAAGCGGTAACTTCATCTAGTTGATTTACACCCCCTAAAACTCTAGCGTACATGGTTTAGTTTTTACTTTAACTTTTTATTATTTTGTTTGTTTTCAAATACAAAATGCATTTGGCTTGTTGCTCAATGATCACTAGCTTTCATTGCTACTAAAACAATGCATTTTCCTATCATCCAGATAAGCTTCAGTGGAATATAAGCAAAGGCAGCATATTATACTGGTGTTCCTGCAGTATGCAGACTAAACCTTTCCAAAGAAAGCACAACTGCAAGGGCATAAAAATTGAACATTATGGCTCATTCATTATGTTTCTAAATGAAACTGATTGGTAGAATAGAAACCAACTGAATATTTTCTAGTATTTGGGTACAAATACAATCTACCATACCAAATTCCGGTATGAATCCCAGTTGCTAAACCTGATTTAGGGGTCATCAAAAAGCCCGGGCCGAGCTATTCAAAAAAATCAAAGCCCACAGGCCCAGGCCTTACGAGCTTATTAGGGCCGAGCCGGGCCGGGCCTATTATATAAATATATCTAATAGAATTTTATCAAACTAAAACAAAAAAACTATAAAAAAGTTAAAATTTGTTAATAATTGAACTAAATGTAATAAAAATAAAAATAAAATATAACTTAATGCATTAATTTGTTCACATATTTAACTAATAACTTTATAAAAAATACTAATAAAACAATTGAAAGGGCTTGGGGCGGGCTTTTCTATGGGCCGGGCCGGGCTTAGGCCCTTTGGGCCGCCCACAGGCTTTTAGGCCCGCGGGCCAAATGATGACCTCTAACTTGATTCATACAATATTAAACCAAAACTGCTATATAAGCTGCTTTTCTTCAACTTTGAACTCTGAATTGTTACTTCTACAATATGAAATTATAATCCCCAACCAATGACCCGGATAGAGAACCCTTGCCAGCAACATCTTCATTGCTGGAACAGTTTTTTTTCCACTACTTTTGATCAAACTATTTTGCATGAATTAAACCATTGCAAAGGCTTTAAGCATGCAGGTCCTTGTTTGAATTCCACAAAGGACCTTTCTGAACGGCACCATCCTCCCCTAGCATTCCAGTTCCAGTTCCACTTTCCATTGCTAATAAAGGATCCACTTCACTTTCCTTCGTCTGAATTCATTTAGCGAATAAATGGAATTACCGAATCAGCAAAGCACTTCCAAATGATATATCCAAAAGTTGTACAGGATGAAAGACATAAATGGAAGTAAAACAAGACTGACCATAAAAGGCAGAGATTATGTAATACTGGCACTATGTATAATAAACACCTGAATAAGGTACAAGTAAAATGGAGCTACCTGAGGCAACTGTTGAGATGCTTCACTAGCCTTCCGCTGGCTCTCACGAGTGCAACAATAAGAATAGAGTACCATTCCAAGTACAGCAATCAATATTCCTAAAATGTTGCGCCAGTCAAATGGGTCTTGAAGTAGAGTGTAGCCAAATGTCAAAACAAGGCATGTTTTCAAATGTCCAAGGACCTGATAGGTTACCGCAGACGTCTTTCCAATAACCAAAAACGTACTGAAGTTTACAGAGACAGATATGAGGCAGGATAGAACAATGAAGAACTGCAGCATACAAGTATAATGATTAGTATCAGAAATACAGGATATCACGGAATAAAGTGGGGAAGGGGGTGGGGCTAGACCCCCTAATAGAGTTGTTGAATTCTCACCAGCACTTGTGGGGTATATGCAAAGGAAAAAACATTTCGACTAGTCAGAAATCCATCTAGAAATGGACCAATGATAAACAAGGTTATCGCCTGATAAGGGCAAGACTGATACAGAAGTTGGGTTGA
Source organism: Fragaria iinumae (assembly GCA_009720345.1). Lineage (NCBI taxonomy): Eukaryota > Viridiplantae > Streptophyta > Magnoliopsida > Rosales > Rosaceae > Fragaria > Fragaria iinumae. The sequence continues at coordinate 35,533,619 of CM019119.1, forward strand.
AGAAACTTTGAACTTCTTCTGGATGGTATTGGTCATCTGAGTAGTCGTTAAGGTCTAGCAATACAGGCATATAATTCCATACAAAAGCAAGTATATTGCGCCCTCAGCATAAAAAACGTGCCACAGTGCATCAAATTAAATATTCAAGTTACGTCGAGCTTAGGATACAATCTGAGCTACACAGGTTGTAAGAACTGCCAGCAGGGACAAAAAAGAACCCAGGGCATTGAGCTGAAGATCAGTCACTGTTGCGACCCCAACACCCATAAGAAGGATGCAGAGTGAAAACTGGATACTTCGGCTGTTATAGCATTACAGATTGTCAGACTCAGACCCCAGTATACAGTTGGAATAGATTGTAATTCAATTACCTAGTACCCTAAAACAAAATAGAACGGCACAGGTGAATGGAGAAAAAAACAAACACTTGCACAATCTGTATAACTCATGTACTACGACAAATTTCTCGCACTATAGGACGGAGTTTGATAAGGACACTTAAAGACTGACCTGAATTTCTTCCTAAAGAAAAGGGTCTCCAAAAGAACAGTACAAGGAATGATAGCCAGTTTTGTCATCTAACATACAAAAGTAAGACTCAGAAGCTGATAATTTCACAGAAAAATTAAGAACATGTGAAGCAGTAGCTTAATGGATAAAAGAACAAACTATGTAATATCATGAGGTTAAGATGTAAAAAGGATCATACTCACAATTGGTTGAGTGAGGCATGAAAAATATTAAAAACTTACCTGGTAGAAACCAACAGAATTGAAACCCAGACTGAGATTTAGAAGTCCAATAGATGTTCCATTTAAAACTCCAAAACTCATCACAGAACTAGCATCAAAAGGCTTGTGCTCAAACATTCTCATCCATAATGCTACGTGAAGAGAACAAAATGTGACCAGAAGATGCCAGCTTGTCAAAGTAGTGGCTGCATATCCAGATAGAGATGACCTCAATTTAAACAAACTACAAAAGTATGAGAAGCAAATAACTAAGACATTTCAGGCTGTCCAGATAAAACCAACAAAAGCAGAGCGAGATTTCTCTGCTAGCATTTGCAAGTTTTCACCACTACATAACACATTTAACCATTGTTTGATTGAACGAAACAAAATGTGAAAACAAGTTGCTTGTTGATTGAGATTGTCAAAGCAAACAGAATTCATTCTTTCTGATACATGCCTTTTCTCAATGAAGCAGCTCAGGAAATAGATGAGATGAGATTAGCGTCTTAAAATACTACTCCTTTGTCATAACATGTCACGAAAAATTGCAAACGAGGAAATCAAACGCCAATGGATCGTTAAGTATCCAGTATCCTACAATCTTAACAACAAGAACGATACTTGACATTTCTATTCGGTAGATATGGATTCATAGAACCAACCTCACAGCGCCACACCCACCAATTGGACATGTTTTCCATCCACCAACATAGCTATACTTGTCAACACTTCTTTACTCAAACAACATCATATCCAAATAGTACCTAATAGTTAACTCTTTGCTAATTCAAAGAAAAAAAAAATAAACATTCTTTCGACTACATTTTCACATAGAGCAAGCAAAAGTGACACTAACACGGTTGGTAACTATCATATTTATCCCCACCAAACTCACCAAAAGTAAAACCAAGCGTGCTAATAAGCGCCTTGTTGCAAATAACAATCGAGACTGACGACACCACCGACAAGCTCAGAGCCCCAATGGTTCCCAGCTGGAACTTCTGGCTCTCTCCCATTCTCCACAACCTCTTCTTCTTGTTCCTCCTCTCACTCTCCAACAACGCCTTATCTGGATCCACCATTTTTCCCAATACACCATTTAAAATTATGTCAAAAAAAAAACTCCACAGTAAGCAATGCGCCAAAACTAAGCATTAAATTCCATCAATATATCAAAACAACTTTGACTGTATCATACCTCATTGCCATCAATATATCAAAACAAATTGAGTGATTCACACGCAACGCACCAGCTCAACTGCCATACATAAATAACAATTCAAAAGGCTGATATTAGCATCATTTTAGCGATTCCTGAAACCCTAGATCTGTCATTTCACCCGAAACACACAGAATCAGGAAGCGAGGGAGGGACTGTACTGTACAGAAAGGCGAATGCGGAAGGTGACGGAAGAAAGACGGCGGATGACGTAAGCGTGCGAGGCGGCATTGATGGGCGGAGCATCAGAGCTCGGCCTGCTGAATGTAAATGTTCTTTGGCTGTTAATCAAAGATGGAAATTTTTTTGGCTCACTTAATTTTCATATATTACGAAAATGGAAAATCCAAAGAAGAAAGGAGAACGTTTTTTTATTTATTTATTTTTTGGATTTTGTTCACTTTTGTGACTCGGGGGAATCATAAACGTGGACGGCAGCACACATGTATGTAAGGGGATTGCTTGAATTATGGGAATGTGGGCCTCAATTTTAATGTGATTAAGTTAATAGTCTGATGATGATTAGCGTAATCCTCAAGTGATTACTTGCCAACTCTCTGTACATGTCGGTGGCGGTGGGTAGGAACTCGGAAAGCTGGGTGTTACATTCCGGGATCCAAAAAAGTATATACGACCGTTAATTTTTATTTTTATTTTACTTATTTGGGACACATTTAGAGTTTTATTATTTGAAGTCTGAGTAATTATTCCTTGTACCCGGAACGTTACGTGGCACTGCTATGTGGTATACTCGGCTAATCATATAATTCAGATTTATATAGGAACCAGCAGTGGGTGAAAAAAAAAAGTAAAAGTAATTAAATACACCAATCAGAAATAACAATAAAACACTTGGACCAATGAGATTAAAGATGAACATAAGACATGTGGTGTTTTAGGTACAAATAATAATTTCTTTTGAAGTCTAGAGTTTAGTTCGTCTCTCTAAAACGTGTGGATTTGTTAGTTCTTGTCATTTATGTAGTGTTGTATTCATGCGTATCGTAGAAATTGGTTTGTCTTTGTATGATTTAGGATTTACGAGAATCTAGTGTAGATTTGTTAGTTTTTGTTATCCATTTTAGTAAAGAAGGGTTTGAGCTATCGGGTTTAAGTTGTGGTTCATCAAGTTGTCGTAGTCTTGGAACGCATTACACTCAACTCAACTACAGCATAGTATTAGCACAAATCTGGAGCAGTGACTTTGCCCTTTGATCGTGATCTTTGTAAAGACTATGTTTCAGGTCAAAATTAGACATTATGGGTCATGGTGTGTAACGGACTAGAACTCTAGGAGCAAAATCTCTAGGTCTTATGGCTATCGGCTGGTGAGAAACAATGACCATTCACAGTAATTGAGCTCACAACATTTGTTGCCGACAGGTCTTATGCAACTCCTACCTTACTTTAGTGCCCAGCAACTCAATTCTTGTTTGGAGTTGGCAGGGGAGAAGTTGAGCGAAAGCTTCGCACTATTATGAGGGTAAAATGTTCGTAAAAATGTTTGGTTTGATAAAATGCATACTAACAAATTTTAAAAGCGCTTATTCTTCTTCTTTTGAATCTGTCATTAACAATAAATCTTAAATCTCGAGTCTTTCAATCCAACTCTTTTTTCATCTTTGGTTTCAAAACTTTGCATGCAAGTTATTATTGTTGGAGTTTTTAGTGCTTATATAGAAAGATATTGATTGCTTTTTATAACTATAGCTTCAAGATTACAATTGAGAAACAAGTAATAACCCGAATGAGGTAAACTACCAATTCCCAGAAATCTCAACCTGAAAGGCTCTGCGGGTACTGTTTAGCTCACCTCAGCAAACCTTTTCACTACTATACTCTGGCTTTTACACTTACCAAAAATCAAAAAGCACAGACATATATGATTTACAAATCCCTTTACCAATACTTTTTTTACTGCAAATCTAGAATTGACCCCCTTGGTAAGTCTGGCCAAACTGCCAGTTACCCGGTGCAACATTGTAACTTGTCACAGTTCTACCATCACTGGTGGTGACTTGGAAGGAGAGGGCTTGGCCGTTGAGGTAAGAGTTGCTCTGCCAGTTTTGGCCCCAGTTTCTTGACATGGATTGCCAACCAGTTCTGGACCCCTTCATCGAAACCGAATGAACGTCTCCTGCACCGGCGACGTTAGTGATCAGAACCAGGTTGAAGTAGGAGTGTCCATTGATGGTGAATCTTATTCCTCCTTTCTTCACACATGGTACTCTGTAAAGACCAACATAAAAATCCATTAGCAAACTTCTACAAAACGCTCTCATAATGTGTGACATGTTTTAGTGTCACACATAGTCGATAATCGAAGTTAACTGTCAAGTAGTACTTAATCAAGTCCTACCTTCTGAAGGCAACGGGCACAATTCCGGCACGGTATTGTGCGATTTGCAAGAAAGCAGGCTCGGCCAAATCGAAGTGCTGGAGGGGAGGGTTGCACCAACCGCCATTGTCATTGGCCTGCGCGAAGTTAGGAGGGCAGAAGTTGGTAGCAGTGACAATGATGCTTCCAGGGCGGCACCACCTAGGATCATTGTCACACCTCATTTCATAGCAAGAGCCACAGCTCAAGCCATCGTTGAACAAAGCTGTGCTCAATGCTGCAGTGTTAGTTCCATACCCTTGGCTATACAAGTTCCCATAACCACATGCTCCTCCTGCAAAAGAAACCCCAAAACCGAAATGTTAAAAAATTGAACCCAATATTTAAGAAACTAAGATCAACAGTCCCATAACATAACATGTTGTGTTGGAATATGAACTTACCCATTGTGCCTGAGGCATCCCCGCCGCCATAGAATGTGGCATGACCGCCGTTCCAGCCACCATAATCGGCGAAAGTAGAGTGAAAATGGAGGTTGAGGAGAATGAGAAGAGCTAGAGGAGCTAGAGACAATGCTGAAGCTGCCATTTTGTGACTTTTTTGGTGATGATGAATTGGAGAAGGAAAAGAGAGGAGCTTTGATGGTCAGAGAAGGTTGTTTTGGTTTGTGGTGTTAGAGTGCACGAGGGTGCCTCTATTTATAAGGAAACTATAGTGAGGTAGCAACTTTGCACAGACTGAGCCAAAAATCAGTTCTATTATAATTTCTTTGTTTTGCAGATAATCAAGAAGAAGAAGAACAACTGATTGAGAAAATCAAGTGCACATGCTGTGGTTCTGGTTGGGGTTACCAACTGCTAGGCCAGTGGGCCAAACTTCTCCACATGCATTTCTCATAAATCTGATTATATTTTTTTTTCTTCTTTCATACTTTCGATTAAAAGGAATTCAACACTAGCTTATTATGCTTACCGAATTGTCTTCTATATGTACGAGACAATGTATCAAGCATCTTAACTGTAGTTTCTCTCTTTAAACTCGTGTGTATTAAGATCTTACACTTCTTTATGTCCGAGTCGTTTTAAGGTATTTCAACATATATTACTTTTAAGTAAGTAATTGTCGTTGCTGACACTCCCTAAATCTATCGTCGGATATAAACATCACTTTGGAGTCAAAATTCGAAGCCGGAAATGCCATTGCATTTGATGGATTAATGGTAGGGTCTTAACAGACAAGGGTATCTTTGCACATGGCATAGAAAGTCTTGCTAAAATGAAAGCATGGATTATAGCAAAATAATAAGGGATAAAGGATATAAACCTCTTGGTTTGAAAGTTGATAATATAATTTGCCCTTAAGAAATTGTGACTTTACAAGCAAGCTTTCCATATCTGACCTAGAAAATGTGATTAGCAACTTGGAGACTTCATTGCGTCTTTCACATCTGTGCCTCTCGAATTGGGAAGGGCATGTGTTATGTTTTATCACAGGGCCAACTTCATTTGCCCCCACATATCCTTTCAAATTGTGATGCATCACTAATCAGGATAATGACAATCCTGCTTCTACAGTTGATTTTGGTTCAGTTTTCTGTCTGAATTTGGATCAACCCCCCTGGTCTTTAGTTTCTAATGTAGGAGAATCAGACAAGTAGCAACTGTCTCCACTCATGAAAGACTTCCGTCGATTCATCCATCTTAACCTTTCTTACAATGAGGACATAAAATGTCTTGAAGAGAAGCTCATGCATAAAGAATGGCTCAATTGTGACTTCACTCGAGGCATAAATGTCTACTCGAGTTATAAGGTGTTCCATGAAATATGTTTTATGAGTAAAATGTTTGGTAAAAGTTTCTGAAGAAGTTTACTTGCATACGTGGGCATGAGAGACATCAGGAAGTAGATGTCTGCTTTCTGTTGGGTGTTTGGTCACATGGATGCCGACTTTCATTGAATAGTGATCGAAGAGATGCTGCTGCCTTGTATCCAATTTTGGACCCGCCCGATAAATGAGTCATGTAGCTAGCTAGAAATTTGAGGTTAGATCAACCCTAGTGTTTTGACTTTTGAATTCATGTGATTTTCAAGTTTCATTGTAATGCTGAGTGGTTTAGGTCTTTACAAATTTATAGGACCGTTTCTCTTCCTAGCAATTAATTAGTTAAGAAAGTTGATCGATTTGTTCCGAAATATTTTTTGAAGGGGAAAAGGGGCAGCAACCTCAAATATTTTATTGATAAACTCAGGCAAGAATGACATCAAAACACCATTACATCAGACAATTAGTTCACTTATTCAAGTGAGCTTAACAGAGGATTAAACTAGATATAAAATAAGATACCAAAGAAACATAAAAACTGGAATCAAGGCGCTCAATTACGGTGCTCCAAGCCTCATGAATCCATCTAGTTGCAGCTAGCTTGCTCAGTTTACCAATCTATCCAAACATGCGACTTAAGCCACAATCAGGCCTAATAACCCAATTCCAAATCTGACTTTTGATGGGCTTGAGGCCAGACTCATGCCTAAACACCCGAGTCCATTCCCAAACCCTAGCAGATTTTCATCGTCGCTTGCCGACAATCTCCGATCGCACTAATGACAACCAATATGGCTTTGTCACCGGCGTCCTTGCCCCCGCCGACGTTATCATCAGATCTTCTAGTTGAAGAAACGCAGCTCTCTTGGATTCAAGTTCAGAATCAATCTCACTGATCGGAGTCCAAACCCAGAACCAAATTGGGAGATTCCGATCCTTGCTCGCAGCCATGTCTGGCGGCTGCCAAATCTCTTCCGTTGGTACAGTAATCACCGACATTAGCAGGTAACCCTCCACCTCACATCCATGCTTGGTGGCATTTTGTCTGCCACCTCCATGGTTGTCTGACCACAAAAGGTTAATAAGATTTGCCTCCACAAGAGGGCTTGATGCCAAGAATGAACGGTTTAGAGTCGGCGTCAAGCGTCGTTGGAGACCTAGGCCAAGGCGGCGAGGGTTTAGGAAGGATCGGGTGCGGCGGCTTGGTACCGGCGTCGATTGCTGTGATTGAGAAACCAAGCCATGACGGCTAGGTTTTGAGAAGAGGAGCCGTGCTCCTCTCATAGGGTTTTCTCTCTGGACTCCCCTTTTGCTTGTGTGTATTTGTTAGGAAATATTATTATTTCCACCATTTAAGATTTTATCATATCATGAAAAGCTTCACTCGAGCCGCTTTTAAAGTTTCACGATCCATGTAATTGAAAGAAAGTTACTAGCCCTCAGCAACTAATTCATTCATCAAAAACCTCATTTTCTTAGCACCTGCATTTTCATGGCCTGGAGTAGTTAATTTTCTGATGATTAACATAGAAATCCTATAAGTTTGTTTCACCTAGCTATAGCATGAGTCATCTGTAACATATATTATGTGGATAATGTCACAGATTAAGAGATTGTGTATGCTTTTTGCGAGACTAAAAAGCCAACAGCAGCTCTAGACTTGCAGTATGTTTTCTTAACTATGAGTTCTGATTGTTCACTTTGTGTTCTTGTTCTTCTGTCTCCAACTTTCATTTCAAAGCAACACCAACATACAAAGAACAATTACAGGTGTCCTCAAAACCTTGTATTCTATTAGAGTCCGCTAATCTTATCTTAACTACAGAATTAACTAAGAATTTGCACAGCTGAAACACTAATAACAAGCTTAAATGTGCATGAACCACCATTAACAACATAATTCATATTATTAACTTATCTGAAACGACAAAGTAGTAATGCATCTTTGTCTTACACAAGAGCAAATTAGAAACAGATAATTAGTAAATTATTGGGGTTTAGCATAATAACAATATCTCCTATCTACCGCCGATCAAGGCCTCTTAATATAAAGTTAGAATAGTGGCATGCTGAACAGATCACCTAGCTACCAATTAAGCTGTCTGCAGCTGTAAATTGCAGGGGGAACTATTACTGATCGAAATCACAGTATCTGTTTATCAGTGTCTTTCTCTAGAGAACCCAAGCCTATTGTTTTCTATGTGATTGCATTAATTTGTTTTGTAAGAGGATTTTGTGTTTGTAAAAGATCTATGTTTTAGCATCGATCATTCTACTTGTTTGAGTTGTGTGGCTTGATACAAGCTAAGGCTGTATGAAGTCATGAAGAGAAACATTCGTACTAAAAAAGTGACACAACGATTTATAATATAGAAGAGGTAATTCACAGTACGTTCAGAGTTGTATGGCTCGATAAGCTAGAGATGTTAAAGAAGGAAGCATAGGAATGGTACATTATCAGTATTATACTATTAACAAAAAGATTTCGATTCAAAATTACTTTTAATCTCACACTTAGATACATGTACTGGATTAGGGTCGGTCCTGAGATTTTATGAACTCGATCAATTAGGACTTCATTATAATTTTACAAAAGGATTTTTTTTTATGCAAATGGAGATCACTGCTAGCTTTTGCTTAGGGTTTGGATCAGCAACAGCAAAGAATTATTACTCTTGTTTGCAACCATTCATTACGGTTGAGTTGTATCAATTTCTGCAAGCTATTTTGGACCAGCACCTAATATGAAAAGCTATATTATTTGTAAGATCGAGATGTCTGAGGTTGGAGATCTATCATATATGAACATGCCTAGACGCACATGGAAAGTGTTCATGCACCAATTTTCATCTATATCTGTGAAACAGTATTATTTTTGTAATCTAGGAAGGATTGAAGTTGAGGAAGCATCTTAAACCATCGTTTTTGTCCCATGTCAAAACCTGACTCCCTTCACTCCCTTGGCTTCAATTTATATACATGATGCTTTGTTCTTGTCGTCTCCTAAAGAGAATATTTGAGTTGGGTACTTGGGTTTGGGTCTTTTATTTAGTTTAATTTAAGGTAGAATATACAGGAGCAATCTTCAATTCAGATTGCTCTATGATCATGATTCTAAAGCCATATTTTTCCAGATTGTCCTAGCTAGGATCTTGATTCTCAGAGCTTCATCATTTTTACCTACAATGCATGCTTTAATATTTGGTAAATCTTTTAAATTATTGGATTTTTCATTACAGTCTGCTCTTGAACTGGGGAAAGAACTACACCAACACCACACATGGCTGAGACTTAACTAGCTGGATCACAACAATAATATATAACACCCCACAGAACGAATCTAGGAGAAGAGATTTGAACAATATGAGCCATACAATAGAGACTTTTCTTTCTTTTTGTGCCAAAATTTTAATTAATTATAATTCTTTGAGAAAATGTTTGGTGGGAACAAAATTTGTGGGAGATTGGATTAGCCAAAATAGACAAAGGGGGGCACAAGGATTTGAAAATCCTTTCAAATTAGTTAGGAGTCTTTGAAAGCGCCCTTCACAAGGGCTTGTCTATGAGCTTCTTGGTAAGAGAATAGACCTCCCTAATGCAGATTTTAAGCAACTGATTTCTAGTAGGGGAAAATAAGAACATGATATTAACTCGTCAGATTATATGGAGATGCATCACAATCACCAAATCCAAACCCTACCATGTGCATTTTAGAGGAAAACTAATGATATTTGGGCCAATTTTGATCCTCATAGGTTGCGACGTTGCGTGAGGGTCAAGTTTACCCGAGGCCATTCCATAATAAACCAAATTAAACCAATATTTAAAGTACTTAAAAAGGATATCACATCATGGAGATGAACCTCAACACACCAAAAAAAAAAAAAAAGACATTAAGACCTTCACTTTCATCTTCCTGGTGGATTATAATAAACCCTCATATACAACCTGGTATACAAAAAGACATTAAGACCAAGTTTGTTACCAGCAGTTCAATTCTCATCATATATTCATAAGCCGTTTGTTATTTCCCAACAACCGCTAGGATAGAACTCAGATGACATCTTAAAGGCTGCAAGGTGATCAATGACTTCAACAGACTCCAGCTTTGCTTCAGCCTCTTTCAAGTATGTATTGCAACCCCAAACACGAACTGCAAATCTCCGACACTTGGGAGATGATTGTTGCAAATATGTTTTGTACCAGCTGATGACATCCTTCTTCTGAATGCTTCTGCATGTGTTGTTCTGCTACCTGTTTTGCAGAGTCAAACATATACGTGCATATCAGCATTTATTCGGTCAAGCGTCAGAGCACAAGCATTGGAAAGCTCAAGGGATCAAAGTCTAGACAAAGCATTGTAGCAGGCAGAGCACATTCCTAAGTTATTCGGTTTCATGTTTGAGGGATAATTCTTTCTCAAATAGCTTTGCCATTAGCCCAGTTCTATACTTCTCAGAGAAATCATCATTCAGTCCTTGCTTTAAATACCAGCATATTTTGGATATCAGAAATTCTAATAATCATGGAAAATTGTTTTGAGAATGCTCAAACAAACAAAACTCTCGACTTAAATCATGTTAGTAGGCATAACAAAATGAAATTAGATCCAACTATTATTCCAATAATGTGAAGTAGGATTTATGTATAGTTCCACTAAAAACAAACACAATAATGCTGGATTCGAGAATGACAATGAACAGCCGGTTTTTTGGATGAAGAGAAAATTGATTCAAAGCACAATGTATAGAAAAACAATTACCGCCAACTAGTAGCCATGATTGTTCAAATCACTTGAAAACAGCAGCAGAACTTCTGCATCGAATCACTGTTCAGACCCTTTCTTTGAGAAAAGAAAACAAACATTTTTTGACATTGCAAGAGCTGGGAACAGTGTACACATGTGATGAACCACATCCCTCATCTCTCGAGTTACAAAAACAGAAATGAATTGCTCAAGAAATATTAAACAGTGAAGAAATGACTCTTGTACATCAGAAAAGGGAGCTTTAGAAACAGCAGAGGGAGCGTACAGGCATACACTAATAGGGGATTGTTCCAGCAAAAAGCTGCACAGGGAATTAATACATGATTCTGTGTAAACATGACGAGTGAAACAAAATGTGATAAAAACATTCAATACAGCATGGAGCGACAGCAAACTGAAATTTGTTATTCATTTATAGATTATTTCGTTTGATTCAGGGAATAACAACAACCAATATCTCATTTTCCTTGTGTGGATCCTATGTCAATGGAAACTTGATGAATACAAGAATAAGAGCATATAAGTTGATAAATACGTTCTGTTAGATTCAGCAGTTTCTCCAATACTTTTAGTCGCTAGGATCACCTAGTGCCTCCCACTTGCCTGTTTCTAGCTCTCTTGTGCTGTTTCCACCACTGCCTCTACTTAAACTGTTTTCATATACATTATAGTTACTCCCCCTAACTCTTACTCTTTCTGCCCTCAAACCCCAAATCAAAATCTACATGCCAAGTAAACTTCAAACATTTTTGAAAGACTGAATTTGTAAGGTTACAGCTGAAACTTTAATTTTTCCACTAAGCAGTATTTTACTTGTCAAAAGTGGCATGTAATCCAATCAGACGACAATCTGCCCAATCACAGGAGGCTGCACATATGAAGCAGTATTAAAACCATTCCCATCATCTTCGCGTTATAAATTCAACAAATTCACAAGTCACCAAACACTTTTCCATAGATGCTACAAACATGCGGTAGAACTATCAGCAATTCGATCAGCATCAATCTATTCAATATTTTTTTTATAATTTTTTTTTAATCATTTAAGAGTTGGGATTCACTAAGAGAATATACTTAACCGCAGAGTGGCAGCCAAGATTCAAGACCAATGAAAGAAATCTAAACTCATAAATCATAACTGTAGTTGCAAATACTAAGGCCAAGATCATAATTAAAGCAAGTGGAATGAGAAAATCCTAATTTTGCATCACAGAGAGTAAAACTTCCGATCAATAATTCTGAATCTAGTTAAATGAAAGAACAAAAAGGAAATGAAACTAAAAACTTTGGAGTGGTGAAGAAGTTGACATACCTGATCTTGATAGAGTTCAGATGAACTTTATTGTGAATCTTTTAAAAGCGGCAACAAAGCCGGAATCCACCATGTCTTGAATAATTTTCACAGCCCATGATGTCTCATTGTTTTTTCAACATCCCACGGATGATAATGTTATAGATCCAACCATCTGGAGAACATCCTTCTTCTCCCATTTCTCTCAGCAACTTTTCGGCTTCAATTACTAAGCCATTATGACAAAGTCCATGTATAATTATATTGTATGTAATCACATCAAAAGAGATCTCTTGCAGATTCAATATTTCCAGCTCTACACAAACCTAGCTTCAATAACAACATTGTAAACTACAATATTAACTTCCATCTCTTTGAGCAATTCTATTGCTGTAGAAAGTTTCTGGTTGTTACACAGGCTGTTTCTGCAAGAACCCATAGGCTAGGCAAGAACATGATTAAACAAGAATACACACAAAGACACAACATTTATAGTGGTTCACCATGTCATCGGAGGGCATGGCTACGTCCACTTGAATCTACTATCATGAGGCCTCGATGCCTTTAGTGTTACAAGTGTGGAGTAGCGAGGTTGGGATGAAGTTGGATGATATGAGGGATCCTTTCTACATATGCGAAGTCTTCCTTTTATAGCTAAGAAAAGTTCACTCACATTACATGTTTCCAATGTGGGACAAGGTGCACATATCTTCTCATGATGCATTCTTGTGGAGCTTGGAGGAGCACCTTCCCGATGTGGTCTCTATGATCCTTCATAATGGTGAGGTAGCCCGGATGTCGGTCTACCAGATGTATGTCGGTGGGGCCCGCTGTGGCCGGAGCACGGTTTACGAGGTCATTGCTTATGCTTGGCGGGATAAGATATACATCATGTCTACACAGGCCATTGAGTAAAACAGCGTAAGTTTGGACCATTTGGAAGCTGGCCACAACCTTGCATCTCAGAGAACAGCTTTTCAGCTTCTTGAATTCTCCCAGCTTTGCAAAAGCCATCAATAAGTGTGGTATAAGTTACAGTATTAGGAACAAGTTCCACACGAGGCATTTCCTTGAAAATCCTTGTAGCCTGATCGATCTCTTGAGCCTTGCAATATCCGTTGATCAATATGCTACAACTATGAACATTAACCATGGAGCCCTTGCTAATCATAAGATCAAAGACTTCTTTAGCTTTATCCATTTCCCCTCGCATACAATAACCGTCCATAAGGGAACTGTATGTAATTGTATTTAATTGGTTCAATACGTTTCTGCATCATCATATTAAGCACACTTTTGGCTTTTACGACCATTCCTGCCTTACAAAGTGTATCAACCACGACATTGAAGGTGAGAACATTTGGGGAGACACTATTACTCAGCATTTGATCCAGTAACCTTGTAGCTTCTTGCCACTGGCCTAGTTTGCAAAGTCCGTCAATCAGTGAGGTGATAAGCTAAAACCCATTCGATTCAAATGGCAACAGCAGTTGATGAGAATGTTAAGAGTATAGTGATCTGGAACAATTCGACGCAGACGCATTTGTTGAAGGCGATGGATGAGGGCTGAATAATGCTTCAATTTGACAAGTTGGCCCAGTATCTTGGTGAAAGGGATAACATAAGGCAGAGAACGTGAGCCAAGCATTTCATGGAACATGTTCAAGGCATAGTCAAGATAATCGACTTTAGGGTTTGAAGTCACGGTGGTTTGAAGAAGAAAGGCGTTGGTGAGAGCGGTGACTGTGGTGACATGTAGTTGTAGACCCAGTTTGAGGAAGTGTGGGAAAACAGGTAAACCCAATCCGGGGGTTTGTTTCAAATGACAGTAGCAATTAGTGACAATGTTGAGAGTAGAAGCATCAGGAGCGATCCATGTAACACCATCATAACACTCCAATCTGGCAATTTGAGCCAAGATTTGGCTGAAGCAGACAACAGGAGGCAGAGGATGCATGTGAAGCATTTCATGGAACACCCTCAAGGTATGCTCCACATCCCTCACTGATTTGGTACAAGGGTTTGAGGGTTGGAATGAAACAAGGCCATGAAATTGTGGAGAGTAGGGGGAACCGAGGAAGCATACCTCTTGTGCTGCCTCTGCGCATGCTTTCTTTCTGCTTCCTTCCTTATATTATAGGCTGTATACTTGAGGTTCGGCTGCTGCACACATTTGTATGACATATATTAAATCGTGAGCCGTCTGATCGTTTAATAGTTCAAAATTCAAGACGATCGGACAACTCACGACTTGATGTATGTCACATATGTATAATAAAAAATTCCACTTGCTAATTTATGAGCCTACCGAGTCTTTAGAAGTGAAGGAGAGTGCTCGAAACTGATGGATTAGATATTCTTTGTTTTTAGCTGTTTGTTAGCTCGATTCTTAAAAGAAAAAAAAGATAAAAAAGAGGCTGTTTGTTAGCTCATCTACTTCACAAACATCAAGATGTAGCCACGGGCACTGCATGGCCATTTCTATATTGTGAATCACCAAATCCAAGCCATAAACATCAAGGAGATTCCCCTCCAGTACTGTGACCAAAAGAAGAAGAAAAACAAAAACAGTAATCTTTCACTAAAAAATTCAGTAATTCAATATCAAGTATATATGAGTGTATCTACAATGATTTTGATTTTCAGGTGGGTTATACTTGATGAAACGCAAGTAAAACCCTGGTAAACAATTAGCCGTCTATAAAATCTCAACAATTGCTAGGATAGAACTGAGATGACATCTTAAAGGCTCCAAGGTCTTCAATGACTTTTACAGACTCCGGCCGTGCTTCAGCCTCTTTCATGTCTGTGTTGCATCCCCAAACACAAACTGCAAGTTTCCGACACTTGGGAGACGATTGTTGCAAATATGTTTTGTACCAGTTGATGACATCCTCCTTCTGAATGTTTTTGAGTTGTTCTGCTTCCTGTTTTGTATAGTCAAACATATACCTGCAGATCAACATTTCTTTGAATGAGTTTCCGAGCACTAGCATTAGAAATGCCAAGGGATTAAAGTCTACACAAAGCATTCCAGATATATAGACTACCTTTTATCGGTAATCTCTGACCAAAATCGATTGGTTTCATATTGAAGGGATGGATCTTTCTCCAATAGCTTTGCCATTAGCCCAGCTCTGTAATTCTCAAAAGAGTCATCGTCTAGTCCTTGCTGCAAATGCCAGCACATTTTGGTTATAACAAATTCCAACAAACTTGAAATATCGTTTTGCTGATGCTCAGTTAAGAAAATGTTAAACCATGCAACTGAGCATAACAGAATAAAATCATATCCAAAGGGATTTTACCCCAGACTAGAAATATCATGTACGTCTTTCCTTATGTGATTTATGTCACCTCAAGTTGCAAGATCCCGTAAGCATGTCACCTTGGTTTAAAAAATCATATACATAGTATATTACAGTTAAAGTTCATACTTCTGAAATGCTAATAGAAAACATTGGGTGAAACCTTAAACTTGTATTATTATCATCTTTTAGAGATTAAGCAGCGGGCTAAAAGCCCCTTAAATTAGCAGTTTTAAAGGAACCTTGAACGCTTACCAACAATTCCTCCAAACTTTTTATAAAGATCTCGACTCTTCCTTGCAAGTAGATTGGGTTGTACTCAGCCGACTGAACGTAAAAGCAAAATCCAAATACGTTCGTAGTAACCCGCGGGGCACACTGAACAGTATAACCAAGTTGTTCCTTTGTCCTATTTCCAGAAGTAAAATCGCAATCGTAAGACTATACATCAAATTATAAACTCGTCCAAATTCTTTAGCTAGTAATGTAACTTTCAGCCTCGATAAATTACCTTAGCTGATTGAAAAGTGGTTCCTCCACAATTTCATCAAAAAGATCAATCAGGGCTCTCATTCTGGGGGACTCACTAAACACTTCCCGCTCAATTTGAAAATACAGCTGTAATGTGAAATCAATCAAACCCAAGGGCCACACATAAGACAAATACAAATTTATATAGAAAGAAAAATACTTTTGATTACCTCAATCACCGAATTTGTTTCGGACTTATTCTTCACACTGGCATCTCTTATGAGGTTAGCAGAAGGCGGTAGACAAGTACAGTGTTCTCTATGCCTCAGTTCAACAGGAAGTGGTTGTACAGGAAAATTTGTTTTGAATATACCTGAAAGGCTGATTGCTTCTTTTTCTGACAAATTTCCATGACAAAGGCCTTCAATGTATAGCTGTGCATAGAGAGAAGACGGTAAGTTGAAATAATTCTATCCTTTTTACAGGAAACTATAATATATAATCACTAGATGTCATATCTGACAGCCAATCTCCAATTCCTCCAGTAGTTCATACCACTCTTTATTTATCAGGATACACATAAAACCGGAAGAAAAGGAAGTTAATAATCTTTGACAATTAGTTTGAGCTAATATACCTGGGAACAAAGCTGGGGAATAAATAGCTTCATATCAGAAACAGACAATCCATTCAAAACATGCAACTTCTCATCAACATCATAGAATTTCTGGAACAATACTTGCAGTCTCAAGTATGAAGAGTGACTCAGAGGCTTCATATTGGTGTTCTTCAATTTTCGCTCCATATTTTCTTTAATAACCTGTTAAGTTTAACTTTGTCAAATTCAGCAGGAAACCAGCAAGATAGTCTTATCTATATGAAACTTAATCCAGACATAGGGTGGAGAGCAGGGATGAATGGCTACATCAGCATACCAGAAAACGATCAGAAGTCGGCATGAAACTTTTGGTTGTTTTCAGAATCTTTGACAACAGAGCTGGAAGCTTGTCATTGAAACCGTAGACCTTCAGCTCCAGATTGTCAAAAGATACAGATACCGAAGTTTCCAGCTTGGCCATACTAGCCTACACGCAGAGAATAAATGAGGACAAACTGACCATCATTCTTCAACTAAATCGAGTATACACTTAATAGGTATTGGCAAACGTTACTTTAGTTTTCATTTTTCAAAATTAGCAATGCAATGTTGGGGAAGACTACCATTATAAATTAAACTGAAGATCAAAATAAGTTAGTGGTCAAACATGGAGAGAGAACACATTTTTATTTTGTAACTTGTATGATAAAAGTTACAAAAGGGTATTTAATATGGAAGTCTAAACCGGTTGTCAAGTTTTCAAGTCTGTACTAGTTACTACAGATCCAAGTCCCTCTAGTGCACAAACTTGGTGCAGACTACACGGAGAATAAATAAATAATCAAAATGCAAGAGTCTCCCCCAAAAAAGGATTAAGGATCAGAAATCAAATTAAACTAAATCTCAAAAGTCGACTACTCAATATGAGATGAGACACTAACCTGATAAACAATCTCATTCAGCTCATCTTTAAGGAGGGATATATATAGTTCAGTCAAGACACAACTCTTCACATTATCATATCCACCCTTTAGATTGATGCGGAAATAAGTATTTGCCCGCGGGAGTTTAAATGTACTATCAAGTATGTACCAGAACTTCACCAATGGCTCATCCAGTATACATCTCGGCAAAGATACATCTGTAGTATCAAGACCATCAGAACGAATGGAAAAATCAGTAGGAATGAACTCATTTTTTTCCGGGAGATGCAATGAAACATCAATTTCTGGAGGATCTTTCCACAAATCTATCAAAGATGGAGATATATCTTCTTCAGTATAATGTGAGCCAAACCAAGGTTCGCACTGGAAATCTGAAACAGTTAAAACAAACACACGGAAATGTCAATGCTTAAAATTGTTTCACTTGGTATAATCATGAAAACAAATTTTTGTGGTGTGATTTAACATATAAAAGAGATACAGAGAATTCGTGGTCCACTCTGAGTCAAAAATAATAGAATTAACAAGGGATAAAACAAAAAAGACCATCTACGAGACACTTCCTATATTTGATGCATTGAAAAACACAATTGGAGAAAACCAAAACAATATGAGAACAAGATAAATAAGAGGCATCCTTCTTTGTGGCAAGAGGCATCGAAATATTACCTTCTAACTTCATTGAGGGCTTTGATACAACATCAATCCTCATGTTTTCTGGTCTAAGGAAATTAAGAACATATTTGATTGATTCCTCATCCCAAATCTTGTAGGCATAGGCACCATAAATAACATGCTCTGCTGCATAAATGAGTAGATTTCCTGCAACAAAATCTGACATTAGTCATGAACTTAGATATTCTAAAATATATTATTTATGAGGGGTCGATATGGTGATACTTTCTGGTAAAATGTCTAAGAAAAAATGTGTAATATCAATAACAAAAGAAACCTGCAAGTTCTGAGGCATAATCATCCTGAGGCTGCTCCTCTGCAAATCTAAATTCCATGTTCCCAGTATCCTGCAGCTCCTTAAATATCCATTCTTGTGGGGACACTTTATGCAATAACTTTATGTATTGATAGACCAAGCCAATTATATCAAAAATCTGCAAATAAGTATCATAGATGGAACATGAGATGTAAGGATGGAGCAAATTTTCATTCACCGGATATGTGTAAACAGTAAATTAACTAATCTTTTATCAGTACCATGCATATTGAGAAACGTTAAGGCATGCATTTTAAAAAACCAACAATTTTTCCAAAATCTACGCAGCATGTAATTTACGCCCATGACGATACAAAATCAGAATAGTTCTACCTCAACCAAAGAAAGGAGATATTTTTCTAACAAAAGATTCTTAAAGATAACAAAGAGATGCTACCTTATCCAATCCAGAGTCAGTGAGATCAATATCCATGCGAAAGACATAAGCCACAGAAGAACGATGCATCCCATCATCTCCAACACCAGCAGCCAGAGATGTTGCCCACCCTCTAGCTTTGAAATAGGAATGCAAACTTCCTCTACCCTCTGGGAAACACAAAACATAGTGCTCAGTATTGAAAGTCAGATAGTCACTTTATAGCTGGACAACAGATGAACACATGCAAGCAAGAGCAACAAAATCTAAAGCAGTACAGATGCCAGTAAAAAGATAAATATTACACAAAAGGTGACAGAAGCATTCAAGCTCCTTTCATTGGGTCTAAGCTAACTTGATCTTACTATCAAAATTTTCAAGGACCTCTACTTCAGGAAGTCAAGACTCATAACTACTGCCTTTTCCTTAAAAGGGAACATTAAATTCTAAACTTCACATTCCTTTATCTAATAAAACACCTTTGCCCCCTGCATAGGAACAATGAATAGAACTAGCTACTAATAGACATCTTACCATGCCCAAGGAGATGAGATATATAATCTTCTGATTTCTTCAAATAATCTTGACGAAGACATGGAAATGTCCATGTTAAGTGGAGTATATGAATATCTTTAACAGCCTCTAGCCTGTAAACTTTTCCAGCTTTCCAAATTGGACCTTCTGCTGCCTTGAATTCCAGCTTTACTTGAGGACCCTTTTTGACGTTACCAAACAATTCCAAAACCCAATTCTCAAGTACATCAAGAGATTCTGCATCACATACAATAACACAGTGAATATATATATACAATAACACAGTGAATATATATATATACAATAACACCGTGAATATATATATATATATATATATATATATATATATATACAGGCCCGTTCTGGTGCGGACGTCCGCCCTCGGCTTAAAGTGCGGATGTCTCTCTGTTCGCCACCGGACGGCGCTGACGACGGCGCGCCTCCACCCCAGCGTCCCCAACCACTTTCCCTCCCTGGCGAGTCTGCCGAATTCCAGTTTTCCGGCGAGATCGATCTTGTTTGAAGTTTTGGGTGATCTCGCCGGAAAACTGGAATTCGGCGGACTCGTTGGGGAGGGAAAGTGGTCGGGAACGCTGCTGGAGTCCGCTAGGGTGGAGGCGCACCGTCGTCGGCGCCGTCCGGTGGCAAACGGAGGGACGTCCGCACTTTAAGCCGAGTGCGGATGTCCGCTTTGGAACGTTTATAAATATATATATATATATATGTATATATATATATATAGATATTATCAGGTCCAAATATCCTTATTTATTCAAAAGGTACGGATTTTCTTAATTGACCCACTTTTAGATCATATTTTCTCATCTTAACCATTCACATTTAAGGTATATATGAGTAGATCATATCTACAAATTTTCAGCCAAATTGATAATCGTTAAGGTATCGAAACTATATGATTACAATGAACGAACCAAATCTGTTCAACAAGAACCGTTCGTGTAATTCATAATTTTGAATACCTTAATGATTATCAATTTGGCTAAAATTTTGTAGAGATGATCTACTCATATATACCTAAAAGATGAATGGTTGAGATGAGAAAATATGATCGAAAAGTATGTCAATTAAGGAAATCCATACCTTTGAATAAATAAGGAGGTCCGTATCTGAAAAGGCCTGATATAGATATATATATATATTAATTTGTCCGGAACATTAAAAAGTAACAGTTATATGTCGATGTAATAACAATTGCTCAATAAAAGCATAAAATACATCTACATTATAATAACAACTTCCAAAACACTATGATTTCTAACGGCCCAAGGCTTCATCAAAAGTGCGAGTATATTTATTTTCAAATTCATAGGCTAAAATGTACGATAGATCTCTCCAGCACAATGCCTATCTGGAATTCCCACGGTGATTTCTAATGGCCCAAAGGCCACATCCAAAAGTGTTAGTAAAGTGATTTTCGGCTTCATAGGCCAAAAACTACCCTAGATTACTCCAGCGCATTGCTTATTTGGAATTCTGGGTATCAGAATAATCACTATGAACACCACAATGTTTAATTGTGTTTTCCAACATCAACCTCTGGTCTTCTATAAGTTCCCAGAATCAAATATGATCATCAACAAAACAGGAACCCTGGTGGATAAGTGTATCCATATACAAACCAAATTGAAATTTACTAATGAAATTTAAACTCTCCGCTACTGGCATATCTTTCATTCAACTTTCAAAAGACAATGGTACTAACAAAGAAAACAAGAAAAAGAGGTAAAAACTTTTACCTCCACCAATGACAACTAGCTTCATCAATCCACCATGGTAAAAATCTCTGTACAATTTCAATATTTGTTCCCGCAAATTAATCCCTTTTTCCATGGCATCAGATAAGCTCTTTTTATTCCCTTCAATGCACACACAGCTAAAATTAGTTGCATTGATAATAAAAATCTTACTTGAGAGAAAATAAAAGGAAAGATAAAAGTAAAACCCCAAGATGAAGTAATACCCCATGCGAATCTATTAAATGGGTGACCAGGTGAGGCTGTATGGCATTGAAGTTGTTCAAGGCGGCAAGCATCGTTTTGCAGAACCTGGTTAAACTCTGCATTCCATTTTGTTTAACATAGAATACCATTCAGCAATAAGAAACTAGTGGCTACACTGGGACACTTCTTGAAGAAAAACTAATATCAATAAATTCAGTCAAGAGTGCCATGCACCTGAATCTACAGCCTGTACCTCCCGCTCCATGGCTTCACTTTTTACCAGGGGTGAAACAAAGAACTGAGAAAATCTGATATATCAAAGCCCCAGTAAACAGAAGTCAAGTTTTGACAGAAGGAAACATATTGCTAAAGTAAAATATGAAACAATATTCTACTAAATGAGTGTGTAAATTATTATATACTGGATTAGAATTCACTGAAATGATATAACACATGAGATGTTGAGGGACCACCAAGAACACAATTGGTTATTAACAATCTGTGACCGAAACCTCATGTCCATCCCAAAGTTTTCTGATGAGGTGGCCTAACAGCAAGTAATATTCTTAATATATGGAGCATATAAACATAAAAGCGAAAAGAAGTACAAGAATAGTAGCATAAACTTTTACTATTCAGATCCTATTGTCAATCAACATTTGTTTGGAACGTAAGTATGACTACCACACATATCACATATCAATGAGTGGACAAATTTTCATATCAATGAGTGGACAAAGCTAAGACTAAATATCAATGCAGGAAGCATTACCAAAATTTAGCGCCTCACTTTAACAATCACAAATATCTTCAATACCAAGGAATTGACTTACTAACATCAAGCACTTGAAGAGCTCAGTAATTACCTTGTCAAGGCACCCTTGAGAAACTCTCGTTTCACTTCAAAATGGTAGCAAGTATGCTCTGCTTCTGTGTAGGCATTTGAGGACCCTCCGTGCTTGGACAAGTACCTATCATACTAGCAAAGAAAAGAGTCAGAACAAGTGATAACCACAATATAGCAGTATAGCTGTGTAGCACATGTCCATATTAACTTGCATGCAAGCTTTGAAAGTTTTAACCAGTAAATTATATTAATTCAACAATATGTACCATTAAGCAAGATACAAACTTTCCAGTAATGTATAAGTCAAACAGTTAAGATGATTCATAAGTAAAATACCCTGTGCCACCCTAAACATCATTAAATCTTTTCAGGGGATAACAAAGTTAATGAGACAGCAATTATTTCCTAATCAAATGAGAATAACACAAAAACCCAACTTAATCTCCTAAGACTAATGAGAATAACACAAAAACCCAACTTAATCTCCTAAGACTAATAAATGGTTATAGAAATCACAGCATTTACTTAGTTGTTAAATGCAGCCTGACATATAGGCGGAGCAGGTTTGAAGCGAAAAGAATAAGCAAGTCCCCCTCCATGTGTATGGGATAGAAAGGCAAGTTGACATAGATAAATAACAAGTAGATATAATTCTCAATTTACCATGTAGTAACCTCTATTAGAAGAAAAATGATGATGCAGTGATTTAAATCTCAATTTATGATAAAGAACTCAAAGGAACACCATGCATTCCCAAACATTTGCGAATCAAAACCAAGTCAACTGGCAAGAAGAAAAATACTCAGATGGACAAAATATACCTCATTTTCATCTGGAAATTCCTTACTACCCATAAAGAGCATGTGCTCTGCAGCCACAACATACAATTTATAAGTTAAGTCAGCACATCAAAAATTCAACCACGCTTTAAGTGCAGGTGCAACACAAACCTAGAAAGTGTGCAAGCCCTTGTGCCTCAGGAGGGTCAGAGAAGCTGCCTATTCCTACACACATTGCTGCTGCTGCCTGCAGAGACAAGCAATCAAGTTCATTTATCCAATCAAACAAAATGCTAGTAACTAGACTTCGCAATCATCATTCTCCTAAATTATACAGACATAATACAACCACAATCACAGCAAAAGCCCCATCAAAACAATCAAGCATTTTGGCCCCATATTAGCTCAAGAAACTTAACATAATGATGGTGCCATCTAAAAGTACTAATAACCATACCAGTGATACTTAAGTTCATGCAACTGGGTTTCATTCCCACAGCCATAAAGTTCCAATCTTTTCTAACCCTAAGCATTTTCATAAACCCTAATACTGATTTCATCAAATTCCAACAACTGGGTTCTCTACAATAAACTCCAATACAAATTGGGCATTGCATATTTTCAACCAAAATCCCAAAACCAACCTTCTTAGTCTGAGAATCCCCTCCCTTTTTCTTCTTCTTCTTCAGCTCATCTTCATCTTCCCCATCCTCCTCTTCAACCTCTTCATCATCTTCTTCACTATCTTCTTCGTCATCTTCATCGTCTTCGTCATCCTCATCCTCATCCTCATCTTCTTCTTCTTCGTCTTCTTCCTCAGCTTCTTCAGTTCGCTCAGAGTCCTTGGAGAGTTGGGCATCTCCAATCTCAGGATCGTGAACTAGCAATGCGGTGAGGCCGTTGTCGAGCTTGATTAAACGGTAGAGTCGTTTGTCGTTCGGAGACTTCACAACGACGTCGTCCGATGAGAAAGTCCGGCGAGCCATGAAGAGTTTTGGGTTTCAGTCGCGCCGCTAGGGGTCTGTTCTTAAGTTTCAAAACAGCTTTCAAGTCTTTAACTGTGTAGAGTAGGGGCCTAGGGGTTAGCTATAATTGTGCTCGACGGCTGAGTTCGAGCCCAAATTATTATTGGCTAACCCAAATTAAATGTGAGGTGGCAACCGGCCGGGTCCACGAACGTTGCGACATCAAGGGAGCGAAAGAGGCTGGAAATTGATCTAAGGACGTATGCTTGCGGGTCTAGCCGCGTATTTAGTATATGAGTAGTATGGGCTTCGGGACTCAACAGGGCCTTTCCACATCCACAGTCTCGTAGATCGGTCATATTAGGGTAACCAATCATGTCCTCTATAAGGTGTCAATATTGTCATTTTAATTTCGAGAGCATATTCAGTACACGACGTATATCTTCACATATATATATGGATGGTTAGGTTTAGAGGAAATAATATATGGTGGTCAAACATATGAATTGTTATGAACAGTTAAGATTGTGTCGTGTAAATACACGTTATACATACAAGAATTTTCATTTAATTTAATTTCATCAACGTAATATTGGTGATTTGTCAAATATCATCAATGGCCTTTTCATCTTAGACTTGGAAAATGGAAAATGGAAAATGATAGGGTGCATGTCCTGTTTTTTTTTTTTTTTTTTTTGCAAGAAATGACAAGAAAGCCTCAACTCAAGAGACTCTTACTACAGTACAACTTGTCGACATTCTACGAAAATACTCACACTGTTTCACTGGAAATAGATTCTAAGAAAACCGACTAGAAGCCAATAAATGCATGAATGCAGGATAATAATAAAGTAAAAAGAAAAAAAAAAAAAACAAGCAGTGATGTTGAAAAGTTCTGTGATTTCATATCATTCATGCAGACACAAATTCTTAATTATTGTTTTCCTAATTAACAACAAGCATTTTTATCAAAAATATTCTAGTTTTCCATCAATGGAGATCAATAAATAAACAATCTCAAATGAGAAGAGGCCATTCTCAAGCTTAACTAATCTGTACAGTTTCTTATCATTTGAAGATTTTATTACGATATCGTCTGAGGATAAAGTGCAGCAAGTCATGATGAATAACTGAGAGGATGAAGCCAAGGAAACTCTCATGCATGCATGGTTATAGTTGATATATGGCTCTCTCCTTGTCTCTCTTACTGAAACTGCGGGTCTACGAAAAGGTTTTGACCCAGCTACAAAATATGTTTTTATTCACAATCGGTTCATTTTTTTGATTTATTGATCTTATTG
Source organism: Fragaria iinumae (assembly GCA_009720345.1). Lineage (NCBI taxonomy): Eukaryota > Viridiplantae > Streptophyta > Magnoliopsida > Rosales > Rosaceae > Fragaria > Fragaria iinumae. The sequence goes on from CM019119.1 coordinate 35,558,866, forward strand.
GTAAATACTTTTGTTCTTATAGAAAATATACTTTGAAAAAAAAGAAAATATTTCTCTCCCACCAAAATCAAGTAATTAACCATGACTTGCTGCACTTCCAGATTTGTGACAAATATCTTTGCTGAATTTCATGACAAAGATGAAGGTGAAGTTCAAAACAAATCATCACAAATCATTCCTTGAATATCTTTTGTCTCCAATTACTTCCAGATTTTCTCCTTCACTGAAGAGAATTGAGCTTAGGCCTTCATTGGTTCTAATGGTTCTATTTCTATTACATATTCAGAAACCATGCATATAGTTCTTCAACAAACGTTAAGATAGAAGTTGGATGACATATTAAACTATTAAAGGCTGCAAGGTCTTCAATCACTTGCGCAGACTCCGGTCGTGCTTCAGCCTCTTTGAAGTCAGTGTTGCAACCCCAAACACGAATGGCAAGTCTTCGACACTTGGGAGATGATTGTTGCAAATAGGTTCTGTAAAAGTTGATGACATCCTCCCTCTGAAGGCTTTTGACCTCTTCGGCTACCCTTTTATCAAGGTCAGACTCATACCTGTAGATCAACATTTTTTTGGAACGAGAACACAAGCATTAGAAACCTCAAGGGATTATAATGTAGAGTTCTAGACAACCACTATAAAAGGCAGAGTGATATATACAAAACCTTTTTGTTATCTCATGCCAAAACTGACCGGTTTCCTCTGACAGGGATTGATGTTTCAGCAATAAGTTTGCCATTAGTCCACCTTTGTAACTCTGAAAGGAATCATCATCTTGCTGCAACTGCCAACATATTTTCGATATCATTTCAGTGCAGAAACAATAATCATGGCAATCATAAAAACAGATATAGATCCAAGAAAAAAAATTCTCCAACAGACTATATATTCCTTGGGTTCAGAACTTCGATCAAAAGTCCAAGTGTATGCATTGAGTAAACCAAAAGTGGTGAAATTGATTCAAACCTTGAACTAATATTATTAGGCTCATCTTAATTTTTGCTAGTAAGGCAGACCAAAAGGCCTAACTTAGCAGTATTTAGAAGTAAGTTAGGAACCTTGAATGCTTACCAAAATCTCTTCAAAACCATTTATGAAGTTATCAACTCTCTCTTGTAAGTAAATTGGGTTATATTCAGAGGACTGGACATAGAAACAAAAGCTTAAAACACGCCATTCTATGTCCCAAAAGTAGCCAACACTGTATCCCAGCTGCTCCTTAGTCCTGTTTCCAGAAACTTATGAAAAATTAAAACTAAATATAGTAATGCGCACTCAAATACAGTATATTATCACATTCAGATTAGGACAGTTAGAATGCAAGCAATACTTTCAGACTCAAACAAATTACCTTAGCTGATTGAAAAATGGTTCCTCTACAATGTTATCAAAAAGTGTAATCAAGGCTCTCAATCTGGTGGACTCAGTTTCCAGTTCCGGCTCAAGTTGAAAATACAGCTGCAATGCAAAACAAAAACCATAGGGAGATCAACATGTAAAAGCAAACAGACAACTAAGGTAGAATACATAGGAAAACCAAAAAAAGAAAAAAGAAAAGAAAAAAGGAGCCATATTTATTACCTGCATCACAGAGTTTGTTTCAGACTTGTTCTTGACTCTGGCATCTCTAATGAGGTTAGCATAAGGAGGAAGACAAATACAGTGATTTTTATGCATCAGTTCTTTTGGAAGTGGTAGTACGAAAAACTTTGTTTTCAATATTTTTGAAAGACAAAATGCTTCTTCTGCTGACAAGTTTCCATGACAAAGGCCTTCAATGTAAATCTATACATAGAGAGGAGACGTAAGTTGAGGAAATATCTGTAATTGGAATTTCATTTTTCACAAACAAACTCTAAGATAAAATCACTTTTTTTTCGATACAATAAAATATAATCACTTGATATCACAGTTGTTAGCCACTCTCCAGATCCTTACGATTTCAAAGTTAAAACCACTAATCTATATATAGTTATCAAGTTACACATGACAGTGGATGAAAGTAAAGGAAGTTTAAATCCTTAAGCATATGTGTGTAGTAGTATACCTGGGACCAAAGCTCGGGAATAAATGCCTTCATATCAGAAAAGGACAATGCGTTTAGTACTTACAACCTCTCATCTACATCATAGGAAATCTGTTACAGAAGTTGCTGTCTCAAGTATGCAGCATGACTCCAAGGATCCATATTGGTGTTCTTTAGCTGACGCTCATAATTTTCTTTGAGAGCCTGTTACGCGTTATATTGTCATAAGCAGTCCAAAAACCGGTAATGTATTCTCATGTATATGCATAATCAAACTTGAAAGAGTAGAAGACAAAAATGGAGTGTATACATGAATGGCTACATCAGCATACCTTGAAACGATCATAAGTTGGCAAGAAACTTTTGGTTTTTGTCAAAATTCTTGACAGCAGAGCTGGAAGTTTATCATTAAAACCATGGAACAGTCGTATATAAACCCAACATAGAGAAGTTCCCAGCAAGGCAAAGCTGGCCTGGACACAGAAATTATAGGTTTTTGTTATGTATGATTGTAAGCATCTTCTAAGGAAAAGAACTTCACTAAGCCACTGAGAAAAGAATGACCGATATTGATCAATAAATTACTAATTTTGTTTTGAGACACTGTGATATAGTAGAGTTGAAACTAGTTACATCTTGGTCATCATTAAGATGAACGCTATGTACAACAAAATTTAATCAATTGATACATGACACCAATGTACCTTCTAGGATCGATCTCAACCTACTGGAGACAAACCAAAGGATCGATTCAGCTGTTACAGTTGAACATATTTTCTCAGCTAATTAGTACTCTACATGCATATAACTATCAAATAATTACATTGCCACAAAATTGTCATAACCGATCAGTGTATTATGAAATGAAAAGAAAGAGGATGTTAATAAGATGGAATCATCAAGCACTATGTGAGACTTTTCTTGGTTAAACCTGAGCCTGCTATGACATCCACTTTCCTTTTCGGGGGAGTAACTTTTTTTATGATCATAGAACTGGGATGACATCTTAAAGGCTGCAAGGTCTTCAATGACTTGCAGAGACTGTGTTCGTGCCTTTTCAGCTTCTTTAAAATCAGTATTGCAACCCCAAACTCGAGTTGCAAGTCTTCCACGATCAGGAGATGATTTTTGAAAACAGGTCTAGTAAAAGTTGACAACATCCTTCTTTTCAATGCTTTTGAGTTCTTCTGCGCCCTTTTTAAAAGAGTCAAATGTATACCTGTAATAGATGAACGATTACAAAGAGTTTGAGTGAGCCTCAAACCACAATATCACCCATTACAAAGGTTGGAAATCACAATGTAGATAGATACTGTACCTTTTAACAAGAATGTCATCCCACAATCGTTTTGGTTTCGCAGTTCTACTGGACCCAAACACAAATCCAAGACTGGAGATGTTGGGCAAACAAGGTTTACTTGCTCTGTACTCCATCCAAGTCGAAAAGGATATCAACATCATAATCTTAGTACAGATTTTTCATAGATTTGTTGTTTGGGGTCAGAAATTAAGTCTTGAAAGATTTCATTGAGCCTCGCCATCGTCTTCAGGTACCACCACTTTACTGGCGAAACTCTAGCAAACTATGCTAATAATGGGGTTGCAGTCAGATTACTGAACTAGGATAAGGTCCAAACTTCAAAGAGTCATGGCCTAGCAGAGGCCGCAATCAAATATGTTGCAGGGCCTTTTAGATCAAATAACTAGAATAAGTTCAATTTGTCTCAAGTATTCAGAGTATTTATGTCAGGACTATAGAACTTAGATGACATCTTAAAGGCAGCAACGTCTTCAATGACTTGCACAGACTCCGGTCGTGCTGCATCTGCCTTTTTGAAGTTGGTGTTGCAACCCCACACACGAGTGGCAAGTCTTCTACACTTGGGAGATGATTGTTGCAAATAGGTCTTGTAAAAGATAATAACATCCTCCTTCTTAATGCTTCTGAGTTCTTCTGCTGCCTTTTTTGAGTAGTTAAACATATACCTGCAGTATATTGATCATTATTAGAATTGGGAGTGATCAGCATTAAGCCATGTATACAGTAGTACCTTTTGATGTAAATCTCATTCCAAAATCGATTGGTTTCCCGAGTAAGAGATGTATCTTTCTTCAAAAGATTTTCCATTAGTCCGGCTTTATAATTCTCAAAGGAATCATCATCCAGTCCTTCCTGCAAATGCCAATGAAATGCAGAAAGAATAATCATGATACACAATTTTGAGGATACAGGAAGACATGATTAAGAAAACCAAATATCTTTAAGTTGAAAGAAGATGTAACACAACAAATCTCATACAACCACAAACATCCAAGGAGTATGTTTTTTCTTTGTTCTCTTTTGTTTTTCTTCTTCTTTTTTTCGAGTAAAGGATGAAGTAATGCAGAAAGCTTTCTTGAATGCTTACCAATAACACTTCCAGACCATTTATAAAGTTGTCAAGTCTTCCTTGTAGGTGGATCGGGTTGTACTCCGATGACTGAACAGAGAAAAGAATGCCAAAAACACCCCATTTTAAATCCCGGCCACACTCAACTCCATACCCAAGCTGCTCCTTCGTCCTATTTCAAGAAATATAAAGCCCATTAGAAATATCATCTGATCCAAGAAAAAGTAATTTATCGGATTCAGATTCTTAAGTTGTTATTTAAGTAATAGCGTCAACAAATGAATTCACCTTAGCTGATTAAAAAGTGGTTCCTTTATAATTGCATCCAAAAGATCTATCAAAACTTTCCATTTCATGGACTCAGTCCCAACTGCCCATTCAATTTGAAAATACAGCTACAATGTCAAACCAAATCAACATATGAGAAAAAAAAAAGTATATAATTATGATATAATTATATATAAATGCGGAAAACTGAAAGAATCTAATCCATTTTAGTTACCTCTGCCACAGAGTTTGTTTCTGACTTGTTCTTCACAGTAGCATCTCTAATGAGATTAGCATTAGGAGGAAGACAAATACAATGATTTCTAAACATCAATTCGACCGGAAGTGATTGTCCGGAAAAGTTTGTCTTGAATAAATTTGAAAGGCTAATTGCTTCTTCTTGTGACAAATTACCATGGAAAAGGCCCTCAATGTAGATCTGTCATATTGAGGAGAGTACATTTTAACTTTGTAAGCATATGGTTTGAATATTAAAAAAAAAAAAAAACTAAGAATTGTGAAAATTATATTTCAAGGAAAGAATAGATATAGAGTATTTGATTCACATGCAGGTTCTTCCATGGAGAAAGACCTGGCTGGAGGATGTTTGATCAATTCAGTGGAAATAAACAATAGTAATATATTACAATGTCCACTCGGCAGTAATCTATATAGTGTACCTGGGAAAAGAGCTCAGGAATAAATGACTTCAAATCAGAAACAGACAACCCATTCAAAACATGGAACAGCTCGTCTACGTTGTAGAAACTCTGCAACAAAACTTGCTCTCTCAAGTATGTTGAGTGACACCAGGGATTCATATTGGCATTCCTATACACTCGTACCATGTCTTCTTTAATAACCTATTACAATGTAATTTTGTTATAGACAAGGCAAAACCCAGAAAGGTATACTCAACTATAAGCATTATCAAACTTAAACAAGACATGGACCAGAGTGATGAAAATGAATGGCTACCCAGCATACCTTAAACCGATCATCAGTTGGCAAGAAGCTCTTTACTGTTTCCAAAATTTTTGACAATAGAGCTGGAAGCTTATCATTGAAACCGTACACCTGCAGCTGGAGTTTATCGGTAAACACAGAAATAGAAGTCCCCAAGCAGGCAACATGAGCCTAAAAGAACAGAGAAAAGGTTAATCTTCAATGCGAAAGACTAGTTCTCCAAGTCAGTGGGAGCAGAGTAAACTACATGTACAGAGACATGCTTGGGACACTGTGTCTACAAACTGTGTTATACAACTGAATTACTAAACATCAAGGATAATCTTTTTCTTTGAAAATTAATAAATTGAACATTCCTTGATTTTCTTAATATTAAGGAAACTATTTTCAACAATAAAACATACAGATCAAGGATTGTCAGAAGTTTGAAATATGGCAATGGAAGAAACTGCAGAGAAGTGTCTTCTTTTCAATTGCCACTCCTAGAAAAACGCAAAGACATCTATATCTTTTCATTACCTAATTCCTAAACAGTAACAGACATTGTGTCTGGACAGTCGCATGCTTCTAGTCTCCATTTGAATTAAGTTCAAGTAGTTTCTCCACAAAAACCATTCATTATATAATAACACTTTTCCTCCATCTAACCTGACCTAAGAAGTCAGAAGTTACAAAAGATGAGATGTTAACCTGATAGATGATCTCACTGAGCTCATCCTCAAGAAGGTCGATGTATAAGTCCGTCAAAACACTACTCTTTACATTATCATATCCACATTTCATTCTGATGAAGAAATATGCATTTGCCCGTGGAAGTTTAAAAGTACTATCAAGCTTGTACCAGATCTTCATCAATGGTTCGTCAAGTATACATGTTGGAGAAGATATATTTGAAATATCAAGACAAATCCCATCAGAACGGATGGAAAAGTCACCAGGAATGAACTCATTTTTTGCCCGCAGATGCAACGATACATCAATTTCTGGAGGATCCTTCCACAACTCCATCAAAGAAGGTGATAAATCCTCCTCAGTATAATGTGACCCGTACCAAGGCTCGCACTGAAACTCTGAAACAGATAAAGCAAATAGACGGAAACGTTAATGCTTGATCATGCTTGTTTACTTTAGTAAAATCCATATGTTAAATGAAACATATAAAGCGGGACAGAGATGGTTCTTAGTAATGAGTCAATAGACAATAAGATTGAGAGCAACAAGATAAAAAGATGGACAACAAACATCCTTCTTTCTTTACTTTTTTGGCACATAGGGGAATCACCTTCTGTCTTAGATGAGGACTTCGATACCACATCAATCCTCATGTTTTCTGGAGAGAGGAAACCAAGAACTTTTTGTATCAATACCTCATCCCATATGTCAAACATATAGTCCCCATAAATAACATGCTCTGCTGCATAACGTAGTAAATTTTCTGCAGAAAGAAATTTGACAATAGTTAACAAGACACATACAAATATCTTAGAGGAATTAAATATGCAGTGATACCTTTTCATAAAAAAAAAAATTACAGTGATACTGAGGACAGGTAAAAAAGACGTGCACTTCCAATAAATAAAAGAAACCTGCAAGGTTTGAAGCATAATCATCCTGGAAAGGCTCCTCCTCTGCAAATTTAAAGCACATGTTCCCTATATCCTGCAGTTCCCGAAATATCCATTCTGGTGTCTCCTGACGTAGCAACTTAATGTATTGATACACCAACCCAATTATTTCAAAAATCTGCAAGATAAGCATCGCATATAGCAAATGAGAAGAGAAAGATGCAGAAAATTTGGCTTTGTTAGATCTGTACAATGTAACTGACATTTCCAACTGACCATGCATATGTAGAGAAAAATTAAGGCAAGCATATATGGAACAATCAAATTCCCCAAAATTCAACAAAAAGAAAATTTCAAACTACCATTGGTTGCTCTTATTAAAGACACTCAGGAATTTGATATAGGATAGTTAAAGTCAATCTAAAAAGATTGGTAGAATAGGAATAGTACCTTCTCCAGTCCAGAGTCAGTGAGGTATATGATCATGCAAAAGACATCGGCCACAGGATAGCGGCTCACCGAAGCACCTAGATATGTTACCCACCCTCTCGCTTTGAGGTAGAAATGTAAACTTCCTTTGCCCTCTGGAAAACACAAATTTTTCAGAGCTAAGGATAAATTAAGGACTATGCATGAAACCTTAAGAGGCAGAAAACCTATTGCCAAATTCCACATACAATACATGCAAAACTACCAAATAAATGCAGAAAATTATGATAGAGGCTATTCCAAGGAAAATAATAACTTAGGCAACAAATTACAGATGACAGAAGCATTAATCCCTCTAATGTCCAGAATGATTCATCTTACCATGCTCAAGGAGATGATGTAAATAAAACTCTGGGCCTTTAAGATAGTGTTGACGAAGGCATGGAAGTGTCCATGACAAGTGCAGTATATGAACATCTTGAATAGCTTCTAGCCTGTAAACTTTTCCAGATTTCCAAATGGGACCTTCTGCCTTGAACTCCAGATTGACTTGGGTACCTGTTTTGACATCTCCAAACAATTCCAAAATCCACTTCTCCAGTAGATCAAGTGACTCTGCAAGAATTAGAACCATTCAAATGAATATAGATTTTATGATGACAGTATATGATGACAGTATATGATGACAAGTGACTCTGAATATAGATTTTATGATGACAGTATATGATGACAAGTGACAGTATAGATCAAGTGACTCTGCAAGATCAGTAATCATCACATCTGAAGAGCAGAAGTTATATGATGACAGTATTCAAAACTAAAAGCTATTAACACTATAACATTCAACTTGGAATAGTATTTGAAAGTTCACCTACATTGCAACTGAAACAGTTTCACCAATAACCGCTGCCAAAACATTATTATCACACTACCAACAGATAACGTATTATAGTGTTATCCAATAAAAAACCTCCACCAATTCAAAGAATCCTATATCTATATATAAACTCTTTTATTTCTTGGAATCAATTAAGAAATATATAAACTCTTTCATTTCTTGCACTCAAGCACACCATGTGTGGTGTCGCACAATACAATATTAGAACTATATGTTCCTTGATCTTATTTATGGTCACCAATTCTTGATTAACCTCCAAAAAGTAATGGTAACATTGAAACTGAAAAGAGAAAGAAAAAGGATCAAAAGTTCACCTCCACCAATGACAACTAGCTTCATTAATCCACCATGGTAATAGTTTCTGTACAATTTCAGTATTTGTTCCTGCAAGTTGATCCCCTTTTTTGTTGCATCATCTAAGCTCTTCTTATTTCCTTTCATGCCATATATATAACAAGATGTAGTTTCATACCAAATATTAAATTTCTAAACGAAAAAATACAAAAAGCACAGAGGATTCAAGTTTTACCCTGAGAAAATCTATTAAAAGGGTGACCTGGTGAGGATGTATAGCATTGAAGTTGTCGAAGGCGGAAAAAGTCATTTTGCAGAACCCTGTTAAACTCTGCATTCCAGTTTGCTTAAGAATATGAGATACAAATCAGAAATAAGAATTCCAAACATTGTAAGCAAACTGTGGAAGAATTTGAGGTGGAGAGAAAACTGGAAGAATTATTTTAAAATTAGTAGCATGTACCTGAATCTATAGCCTGTATTTCTCTCTCCATGGGTTCAATTTTTATCAGTGGTGAAACAAAGAACTGAGAAAATCTGATAAAATCAAAGAGGCCAAATAACTTACTAAATTAGAAATGATTAAAATATAAAGGCAAGGTATAATAGTTTAGTGAAATGATTATGACAAGCAAGCGAGGGACCAAAACAAACAAATTGATCTGAAATGGAAACCTCATTTCAATCCCAACATTTTCTGATAGAATCAGTGTCAGTGTGTCTCACACCAATAAGTAATATTCTTAGTCTATGCAGCATCTGAGTTTAGGATACAATAAGAGAAAGCAACCTAATTCTTCTAATTACAGTTTCTAACTTCCAATCAATATAGTTGTTTTGGCACATAACCATAAAAACCAGAAATATTTCATTATTTCTCATTTCTGAATGCTCAATTCAATGATAGGGACAAATACAAGATTCAAGGTCAATTTAGGAAGCATACCGAAGCCTAAAACCTCACTTCATACATGAACTAAAAATATCTCCAATACCAAGGACTTCATGAAGAGCATGGTTTTTACCTTGTCAATGCACCCTTGAGAAACTCCCGATTCACTTCAAAAAAGTAGCAAGTATGCTCTGCACAGGTGTATGCATTCGAGGACCCTCCATGCTTTGACAAGTAACTATCATACTAGCAAAAAGGGAAGAGACAGAACAAGTGATAACATAGCAGTAAGTACTCAATCTCTCCCAATTAACTTGAGTGCAAGCTAACAGAATTAATTTATTGTACAACTAAACAATTATCCAAACAAAAGGGTTAACAAACTCAGTCCTCTATCTTGTCTTGGTCATAACAAACTGAACTCAATGCAGTTTTTTTTTTGAGGTAGCTTGGAGTTATTTCCTTTTTGTTTTTAAAAAGCATGAAAACCAATTTGTTTAGCTCCTAAACACAAAATGCAGCGTGTATGTCTTCTAGAATGCTGGCAGCAAAAGAACAAGCCCTCTGCTTTTACATATGTAGAAAAAGCAAGTTGATGATGTTTTTGTGTCAAGTATAAATGTTTGATATGTCATGTAGAAATATCTATTGGCAATACTACCATGCCACTTAATTATTGCCCTAAATTCATGATGAACAATGGGATCATGTGAACCTCCCAATGACTCACTCATTGACACCAACTTAACTGGCACAAGATAAAGAAAAAATTAACAAATACTCAGATGCAAGCATACCTCATTTTCAACTGGGAACTTTGTACTCCCCATGAAGAGCATATGTTCTGCATCATTCAGTTTTTTGTAAGTTATGTGTTCATACCCTATAAAGAAGGGTATGCGCATGTGTGCCACAAACCTAGGAAGTGCGCAAGCCCCTGTGCCTCCATAGGGTCAGACCAGCTGCCTATTCCAACGCACATTGCTGCTGCTGCCTGAAAAAATAATCAAACATCTTCAATTACGTACTTCTACACCGTGCTGAGTTAACACCTTGATAACATGCGGTTATATAATCACATCATACACCGCTATACCATAGATTGGCAGCAAACAAATTAAAATCTGGTATACAAAGTCCAGCAATTATAATGAGATGTACCACTATCACAATAGAGGTTAAATTAAACTAGTTTGTGTGTATTTGTATGGAAAGCACAAACAAGATTGATACTCCAAGCTAGTAATTCTGCAGTCACGAACTGACACTGATTTCCGACCCAATAAGCAATCAATGGAATGCTGATCCTATCACATTACTCCAACTCGGTTTTCAATAACCCAAAAGGTCCAAAACTAGGCTGTTTTCGCAAACCTTAAAAGGCCAGAAACACTTAGAATGCAAGTTTGGTATTGCTCATTTTCAATCCAAAATTGTACCAATAGACACAAACTCACACTATTTACTTTTGGTTTTCAATGCAGAAACAGAAATGTTGCTAAAACACACCCAAAAACCCAAAGACTCAAAATTTGTGCTACTTTCCAATACATCAAATTTCCCAACAACGAAAAAAAAAAAGACTCAAAATGCAACATGGGTATTACAGATTTGCACTGTAAAACAACACACCAACCTTCTTAGTCTGTAAAGCACCTCCCTTTCCCTTGTTTCTGACCTCCCCATCTCCACCTTCACCGGGCTCAAGGCTCTTAATCCCTTGTGGGTATACATCAGGATCATGAATGAGCAATGCAGTGAGGCCATTCTCAAGCTTAATCAACCTGTAGAGCCGTTTGTCATTCGGAGACTTGATCACAGTATCGTAGGAAGTGAAAGTGGGACGACCCATCAAAAACTATGAAGTAACTTAAACACTCTCTGATCTTATCTCACTGTGTTATTACAACACCCAGTTTCACTATAAAATGCTTTGCTACCCAATCTTTTTTTGACCTAAAACGAAACGTGGCGGTCCGCCGCCGCAGCGCTTAAGATTTTTTTGGCAGCAAATGGAGACGGACTTGACTTTCAGACCACTGTAATTTTTTTTTGTTTTAACTTTATGATGGATTTCACTTTTTGTCAATTTTGGTAGAACATGATGAAATTTATATTCTTTCTTGTGATTGCTAGATTATTAGATGACCGTTTTGTAGTTGTTTTGTTTCATTGATCATCGGACATATTGTTGACATGTGTGGTAACAGGGGTTTGACAAAACTTAACGGTTCGTACTCTTTCATTTCATTTCGTACGCTTCTTGTTTGATACATTTACTGATTTATAGTTGAGGGGAATATGAGAATTCATCTTAATTGTGTATATACATGCAAAAGCTTAATCAATCAACCAAAAAAAAAAAAAAAAAAAACTGAACACTTTAAAACCCTGTAATCTCAATATATTTGCATGTATTTTTCCTTTTCCATATCCCTTTCATCTGCCAAAACGGTTAACTACTTAACTGATAATAATCATCTATGCAACATGGTTTCGGAAATACATGAGTACACAACTAAGACAAGTATTGGTAACTTTAAATCATGAAACTAGACAACACACGGTCAGATTTCCAACAACAATGTAGGTAGTAGTACTGTAGTTCTAAAGGCGAAACTAATGAAGAAACTTTGGATGCTTAGGGCATCTCCAACAATCCTTTCTATACCCATACCCATACTTATATTTTGAGTCACCTAAACCTATTACTATTCAAACTCATATTCTATCTCCAACCATTATATCAAAACCCATACTCATACCCAAATTTTAATCATTTTATATAATTTGGGTATGAGTATGGGTTTTGATCATCAACAAATAAATAAATTTTATATATAATGTTTAGGGTTAAATGATTTATATAACAACAAATAAATTATATAAATCATACATAATAATTTAATATAATATGTTGTCCTAGTTCAAATTAAATAATTTTTTTTATTTTTAAAAATTAAATACTTGTTATTTTTTTACCGAAAGACAAATATGACGTGATATTGCACGTGTTAAATGTTGATGTGATGGTGAGATTGCGAGTTAGATTTTTATCTGCCACGTGAGGACAATCTATCTTCTCAATAATTACATATCCGATAAGATTTCAGATCTCGAATTTTGGGCAAACTTTAGCTTCTCGTGTCGTTGCGTGAGAGGCTAGTGAGATTACGTTTTAGATCTTTATCTGCCACGTGTCATATCTTATCTTGATCAATCATTTTTGGTCCGTCCATAAATACAAAACTCTTCACTCCATCATACCTCACTAATTCACAAACACTTCTCTCTCATATCAGAATTCAATAACTGAGTTTCATTTTCGTCACATAATTTTTGTTGATTGCTGCAATGAATAGGTTGAGGAAACTACTAATGAAGGAGGAGAAAGATTCCATCACAAGGAATCGTCAAAGAGCCCTGGTGATGCAGGCAGCTTCCTCACACATTTAGATGATCCAAGAGGAAGAATCTGAATGGGGTGGTTCCCAAGAAGGCCGGCGATACACCCCTAGAGAGCGTGAAACTATGGATCAACGACTGAAAGCTCTTTACTTCACTTCGCCATGTCGGTTCGAAGGCGATGTGTTTCGTAGAAGGTATCGAATGCGGCCTCATGTGTTTGACCAGATGATGCGCGATGTCGCTAACCATGACTCTTACTTCGTCCAAAAGTCTGACGCCTCCGGTCGGCTTGGCTTGTCAACTGAACAAAAGTTGACTTGTGCCATGAGGATGCTTGCTTATGGGTTTCCCGCCGACCTGTGTGATGAGTTCCTCGACATAGCAGAATCTACAGCTTTGGAAATTCTAAGTCACTTTACTAGAGCAATCTGGAAAGTATACCACAAACATTACCTCCGTCGACCATCAAAGGCAGATTTGCGGCGGTTGCTCAATGTTGCTGACAAAAGAGGGTTCCCTGGAATGGTTGGAAGTCTCGATTGTATGCACTGGCAGTGGAAAAACTGCCCTACCTCATGGCAAGGGCATTTCACCGGTTACAAAGGAAAGCCGACAATCATCTAGGAAGCGGTTGCATCATACGATACTTGGATATGGCACGCCTATTTTGGACTTCCAGGCTCCCTCAATGATATCAATGTCCTTGGATAGTCTCCGCTGTTCGACGAAGTCTGTAGAGGTGAGTCGCCTCGAGTCAAATACCATGTTGGAGATCGCCAATATGGTCAATGCTACTACCTAGTTGATGGAATCTACCCGAAATGGGGGACTTTTGTGAAAGCAATTAGAAACCCGATCACGCCACAACAAGCTCATTTTACAAAGATACAGGAGTCATTCCGAAAAGATGTGGAGAGAGCATTTAAAATACTCCAAGCTCGTTTTGCAATTGTGAGAGGACCAGCTCGTGGATGGGACAGGGAAGATATCCAGTACATCATGATGACTTGCATTATTTTGCATAATATGATTGTTGAAGATGAGCGCGATGAAACTGAAGATAATCATGAAGTTGATCCTGATGAGGTCCCAACAAGACCAAGGAGAGCAGAAATATATGATCACTACGAAGTAGATCATTTGGTTGAGCGTGATCCTCCTGCACTTGGGGAATTCATGCGCCGATATCAGCAGGTTAGATGTCCAGTTGTGCATAGAAGCCTCCAGGAGGATTTGGTTAACCACCTATGGAATGTGAAGCAGCAGGTAGAGCAGAACCGCATGTGAAGTGTTTGTATGCTTATGCTTTCAATAATTGGCGTTGTGCCATAGTGTGTTATGTTTGTATGTTTGCTTCTTTTATTTATTTCTTGTTTGTGTGTTTAGTATTATTGTAATGTTTGCAATTTGATAAATAAAATTGAGATTAACAAAAGCAATAAATTACTCATTAATTATAATTGAAAGTTTTAGTACATTCATTTCATAAATTAAAATACCAAAATAAAATTAAAATAGAGGCAACAAAGTACAATTAATACATTCGGTCATCTTCACCTTCAGATGAAGCAAGTGGTTGGTGTAACCCGGCATTGTAAGCTTGTTCCTCCCTCTCAATAACCATAGCTTGCTTCCTTTCCCAATAAGCCCTAATTGGGGTGGGAAATTTTGATGGATCCACCGCCATTGTGGCTGCATCATCCGCACGTTCTTGTGCAAGTCTAGTCTCCTCCCTAAGTTGTAGTATGTGTTCGAGATCACGATCTCCTTGGTCCGCAATTCTTTTCATTTGAGCTAAGAGTTGAGATGTGTCATCTTGTTTGCATCTTTTCTTAGCAGCCCTTTGAGCTTTTTGACCTGGAGGGTGTGCATGCACATTTGAAGGGCTTGGGGTTCCCTCAATGGGTGTATCTTCTCTGGACAAGTCAATAGGTGACGGACCACTAGAGATTTCCTCATCCAAAGACGGAGGTTTGCTAAACTTTTCTGTATCTTTCAATATTGGCCAACAATGCGCAAATTTAAACTCCTCCCCCAAAGACAATGTACGATATACCGACCTAGCTTGCATTTCCTATATATTCATACAAGAAATAATATATAAGTGATCATATATATATATATATATATATATATATATATAAACATGTATTAGTGATTATAAACAAGTAGATATTAATTGTCATAAACATAAACTAATATTAATTTACAAATTACTTATATTGGGTTATAAACAAATAAATACTACCGGTTATAAACAAATAAATGATTACCAAGTCGGTGGCATTTTCACCACTTGCGTGAGCGGCCTCCGCTTTGGTAAGAGCTTCACGCCACCTTGTGCAACCGGGTCTAATTTTTCTCCAACGAGCTTCACACCCTCCTCCCGATCTAATAACGGAACCGGGTGGCTTGCAAGCTTCATACACTTCCCATATACGATCCCATAATTTTTTCTTCTCTTGACCGGTAGCTTTGTCACCGTCTTCACCAACCGCAACCACCGCCATGCACAACGACACATCTTCAAGATTTTTCCAAGCTTCTCCTCTAGGTTTGGGGTTGGACATCTTTGAAAAAAAAAAATTGAAAACTAGATAGATGAAGAACAATTATGAAAATTAAAGAATGTAGGAGGAGAGAAGTTTTGGAGTGAAAATTATGAAGAATGTGGATGGTATTTATAGACATTGGTGCAAATTACTGTTCCAACGGGCAAAACAATTTTTTATATTTTCCTAAATTTTTTTTCTTATTTTTCAAGTTTTTTGTTCATTTGAAAACAAATTTTCGGCCTCATTTTTTATTTTTCCAATTGATTTTATCTGGACCTTTAATTTTGAATGGAATCAAATCTGGGCCGCGCATTTTTTGACCGTTAGAGGACAACAGCCGAGCTCACATGGGACGACCCACACCAGTCCAGCTCTCTCCCAACGCGTGCATCGCGCGTCGTCAACTTCGGACCGTTTTTTTGTCGGCTAGCGCGCGTTTCTCACAGGCAAAGCATGACGCGCGTCGCTCCTGCGTCTGCCGGCCCTTCACGTGCAGCTGCTGCAGTCTGGGTCCCACGCAAGTGATAAATGGGTTTCCTCCCTGCAGCTCGACCCATTTTGGGTCGTGGGTTTAGTAGGAACCCATAATTGGGCATGGGTTTTAATTGTTGGAGATGAATTTTTATGGGTTTTGAGTATGAGTTTGGGTATAACAAGTATTGTTGGAGATGCCCTTACAACATCTCTTCCAGACCAACTATAAAGTTTTCCAGTCTGCTTTGAAGGTGGACGGGGTTGTACTTGGACGACTGAACACTGAAATAGAAGCCAAAAACTCTGCATGTATGAGTCCACCCACAGAGAACAACATACCCAAGCTGCTCCTTTGTCCTATTTAGAGAAATAAATAAACCACTGTTAGAATAGATAATTGGATCCAAAATCAAGTAATGATCAGAGTTAGACTGATTCACAAGTCAAGTGTAAGGTAATAATTTGAGCCAAAAATAAATCACCTTAGTTGATCAAAAACAGGTTCCAGTACAATTTCATGAAAAAGATCAACCAATAATTTTAGTCTGATGGACTCACTCCTCATTGCCTGCTCAATTTGAAAATACAGCTGCAATATGAAACCAAAACCAAAGAGAGAAAATTAACATAGAAGAGACAAAGAAAATTCTATTAAAAATAATAATACTAAATAACATGTTAAAAACCAAAGGATCTAACCCACTTTAGTTACCTCAGTCACAGAGTTTGTTTCTGACTTGTTCTTCACAGTAGCATCTATAATGAGGTTAGCATTTGGAGGAAGACAGATACAATGGTTTCCGTACACCAATTCGGTAGGAAGTGGTGGTACAGCAAAATTTTGTTGAAATGATTTTGCAAGAGTAATTTCTTCTTCTTCAGACAAATTGCCATGCAAAAGGCCCTCAATGTATAGCTGTACAGATTGAAGATAGAGTACAATGTAAAAACATAAAATATCTGTAAAATATCTGAATGCAACATAGAAATTATTTCAAAAGGAAAGAAAAAACCAATTCAAGTTATCGATTCACGTTTGGCAGGTTCTTCGTCCATGGGAAAGGACATGGATGGAGGATGTTGTCGGGTAGTCAATTGAGTGAAGCAACCGCAGCATTCTATTAAAATATCTACTATATATGACATATATTTCTGTAGTACCTGGGAAAAAAATCTCAGGGATGAAGGAAATCAGATCAGAAACAGACAATCCATTCAAAACATGCAACTGCTCATCTACGGTATAGAAACTTTGCAACAGAACTTGATCTCTCAAGTATGTTGAGTAACTCCAAGCATCCATATTGGTGTTCGCATACGCTCGCCCCATGTCTTCTTTAAAAACCTATTGGAATGTAACTTCGTCATTGACAATCCAGAGCCCGTAAAGGTATACATGATCGAAATGAAACCAGAAATGAACTAGAGTGATGAAAATGAATGGCAACGTAGCATACCTCAAAACGATCATCAGATGGCAAAAAACTTTTTTCTGTTTCCAGAATTTTTGACACTTGCACACAACAGCTTTCTAGTCTCTACTACAAAATGCAAGTTCCATGACCATAGAAACCAATTAGATACTATTTCAATCTATTCTGAACTGCAAAATGACTAGTTATAACTTATAAGAGAAGAGACACTAACCTCATAGAGGATCTCATTCAGCTCATCTGTGAGAAGGTCGAGATACAAGCTAGTCAAAACACAACTCTTTACATTATCATATGCCCCCTTCAGATTGATGCGGAAGTATGTATTTACATGAGGAAGTTTAAATGTACTGTTGAGCTTGTACCAAAACTTCATCAATGGTTGATCAAGTATGCATCTCGGATATGTCGTTGCAGTATCAATTCACAAACCATCAGAACGGATGGATAAATCATGAGGAATGAAATCATTCTTTGCTGGCAGATGCAATGAAACATTAGTTTCTTGAGGATTCTTCCATAAATCTATCAAATATGGAGATATATCTTCCTCAGTATAATGTGATCCAAACCAAGGCTCACACTGGAAATCTGAAACAGTTAATGGATACAGGATATGTTAGTGCTCAATCATATTTATTTTACTGTTGGAAAACTCACATAATAAATGTAACATGTATTAAGCAGCACTAGTAAGAATATAAACCACAAACCTGCTAGAGACACTTCTTAATAACATATTATATAAATCTTTTTGGCATAAAAGGGAGTTTACCTTCTGACTTAAACAAGGACTTCGATATCACATCGATTCTCATGTTTTCTGGCCGGAAGAAACCAAGAACATATTCTATCAATTCCTTATCCCAACTTTCGTTCACATAGTCCCCATAAATGACATGATCTGTTGCATAACACAGTAAATTTTCTGCAATTCAAAAAATTCTGAGAACAGTTAAAATATCCTAATGTAGAAATCCCAAGACATTTTATGAGCACTGATATATGCTAACAGGTAAGAAAGATGTGCACTTTCAATAACAAAAGAAACCTGCAAGTCCTGAAGCATAATCATCTTGATCCTGCTCCTCTGCAAATATAAATTCCATGTTCCCAATATCGTGAAGTTCCCGAAATATCCATTCTTGTGGCAACATTTGACGCAATAACTCAATGTATTGATATACAAACCTAATTATTTCAAAAATCTGTAAGATAGGCAGCACATATAGAGAATGAGAATAAGTGATAAAAGTGAAGCACATTTCGCTTCATTAGATATGTTGATCAGTAACTGAAATAATTACTTCATTATATTCAATATTTTGTAGGAAATAAAATCCCAAAGTAAGGTCGGTTCCAATTACAGACAAGCTTTGATAAAATAGAGAGAGGATAACCAAAAGTAGAGCAGTCACTCTTGCTCAAACCAGCATCTAGAGATGTTACCCACCCTCTAGCTTTGAGATAGGAATACAAACTTCCCCTGCCCTCTGGAAAACAATAAACATAGTGTTCATAATAAGAGTCATTGTAAAATGCAAACAATCTTGAAGGCAAGTGAAGTAATGAAACTAGTTTGAGAATTTTATAAAACTAGTTTAATAATGAATCATCATACCGTGCCCAAGCAGATGACACAAGTAACCTTCCGGTTTCTTCAAATAGTTTTTTTGAAGACATGGAAGTATTCGTTCCTGCAAGTTTATCCCGTTTTCCTTTGCATCATCCGAGCTCTTCTTATTTCCTTCATGCCATGCAGAAAATCAATGTAGTTCCATCCCCAAAAAAAAAAGTAGTAATAATAATAGTAACACAAAGGAAAGTGAAAAAAAGAAAACACAATGGATTCAAATTTTACCGCAAGGGAATCTATTAAATGGGTGACCAGGTGAGGATGTATGGCCTTGAAGCTGTCCAAGGCGGGAAAAATCATCTTGCAGATGCGTGTTAAACTCTGTATACAAAATTGAGGGAAATAAGAAGTTTGTATATAACAGCACTTCAAGCAATAAATTCAGTAAGACTAGCATGTACCTGAATCTATGGCCTGTACCTCTCTCTCCATGGCTTCACTTTTCATAAGAGGTGAAACAAAGAACTGAGAAAATCTGAAAGATCAAAGATTCCAAATAAATATAGACCACGTTGTGAAAGAGAATGGAAACTAAGAAAATTAAAATGCTACTGGACAAATATATCTCTATATGATGGATATGCAGAACATAGCATTTTAACCAGTATAATAAATTGAAAACAATGCACAATATCTTATGATAATTCAATGAAATAATTATAACATGCAACATAAGAAGGGGAAAAGAAAATACTTTGATCTAACGGAAACTTCACTTTGTAGACATATAAAATTTAACGATAATAATATCGTTGAATAATCCAAGAAAATACGTGGCTCGTGAGTCAACAAAATTGAAAAGCCGTCAGAAATAACACGTGGCAACGTGGAAATGATTGGCCGACAACAAAACCTTAAACCCCGATTGAAATCAATTATCAAGTGTCGATTGACGATGTGACTTCGCCAGGCGAACAAGACTTCGCTTGGCAAAATAGACTTTGCCAGACGAACAAGACTTCGCCAGACAAAATAGACTTCGCGAGGCGAAATGACTACGCCAGGTGAAATGGACTTCGCAAGTTGACCTTCACTCTGCAAGGCGAGCTAGGCTTGGCGAGGTGAAATTGACTTCGCGAGGCGAAATGGACTTCGCGAGGCGAGCTAGGCTTGGCGAAGTGAAATTGACTCCGCGAGGCGAAATGGACTTCGCGAGGCGAGCTAGGCTTGGCGAAGTGAAATTGACTCCGAGAGGTGACTTTGACTTCGTGAGGTGAAATGACTTCGCGTAGACGTAGACAATGGCGAGACGAACTATACTTCACTTTGCGTAAACTTAAACAGTGGCGAGGTGAAATGGCTTCGCGTAGACGTAAACAGTGGCGAGGCGAACTAGACTGCACTTCACGTAGACGTAAACAGTGGCGAGGTGAACTATACTTCACTTCGCGTAAACTTAAACAGTGGCGAGGCGAAATGACTCCGCGCGCATGTACATGAAGGCGAGGCGAGATGACTCCGCGCGCGTAGAGTGACATAAAGGCAAGGCGAGATGGCCCCACGTTGGGAAATTCGCGAAGTAGCTAGACAACAGAGTTCACATGCTTGCAGGGATGTATGTCCAAGATAAGTCATCCACGAGATGGGATTAGAAATCACCGTTCGCTTAGAAATCAAGCCTCCTCGCGGGATACTTTCCATGTCCGCGAGATAGCTCACCCCTTACTAAAGATCTCGCCCAAAACAGGACATTCAATCCAAAGCGATTGGGGCATATCTAAATCTCAAGATTTGATTGATTTGATTATGTTAAAATCGGCAAGTAGATCAATCAGTCAAGATTCATTGATTCGATTGAGAAAATATTATTGATTCAGAATCTTCATTACTTGCCTTAAGTGGAGGCATGTTAACACTATAAATACCCCTTCTCATACCAAGATGAGAGTGAGCGAAACCAAGAGAGAGCATAAAAAGAAGGCAGCGAACTAGAGAGAGAGAAATCCCTCCGCGAGCTCAGAAGTATCCCCTAAACCCTTGAAGAACTATCAAGCTCCCCAGATAGCCAGTTCTTCACTAGATCCTTGAAGAACTATCAAGCTCTCCAAATAGCCAGTTCTTCACTAAACCTAAATCCAAATCTCAAATACCCGTTACGTGATCAACACGCGTAACCCTTAAGAACAAGTGTCACCCTTGAGTTAGACCTAGATTCGGAGATAGAATCAGAGGAATTCACAAAGATTGTAACCCGCATTCGCATTTGATTTAAATTAAATTATTATTTGTACACGTGTTGTTCTGTTATTTGTTGCAGATATTTTCGTGTTTACACACTTCACTCACAAAAAAATGTGTGATGGTTTGTGTTAAACCAATAATAATTTCCACAATATATGCAGCAAATTGTGGATATATGGAAAAGGGAATAAGATAAAGTAAAGTACTGTAACTGAAGTTCCCATTATCACTTCATATACTAAAACCTTACTTGACAGACCGTGATATCATCAATACCAAGTGTAGAAATTAATGATTTTGATTGATTTTCTATCATTACAAACTTTACATTATATAGGTACTACAACAGCTATGATAATGCTAATACTACAGCTATGATTCTGCTGCTATGCATTGAAGACATTCAATACAAACATACACAATTACTATAGCTATAATTCTGAATGAAATCAATTTATGAGAGAATCATGCATGATTGGAGGAGAAGAGATATTCACTCTAACACTAAGTATATACCTTTCCAGGGCACACCCTTGAGAAATTCTCGTTTCACATCAAAGAAGTAGCTAGTATGCTCTGCTGCAGTGTAGGCATTTGAGGATCCTCCATGCTTACACAAGTAACTAGCATACTATGAAAGAGAAGAGTCAAAACAGGTGCTAACATAGCAGTGAGGATACAACAATGAGCAGAGTGTTCTCCCAACAAACTTGAGTGCAAGCTTATAGAAGTGTGTTATATCAAGTAAAACCATTTAACCAAACCATTAACACCAATGAAGTCAACAGAAACATTCTCACAAGAACAAGGAAAGATATAAACTAATATGATTTTATCATTTTTGAGTTCTTCTAACTCCAGGGAATCACATATTAAACAGAAACTGGGAGTTCCCTTGCTATGCGACGACAGCCCATTTAACTCCTAAACAATATACTATGTAATAACAACATAATTGTGCCTCTTCCATGCAGCCTGACACATCTACCAGCTGGGTGGAAGGAAAAGAACAAGCAAGTTCTACAGCCCGTATAAACTTAGGAAAATCAAGCTGATGATGTTTTCATGCTAAGATAAATCTTGATATGTCTACTGGGAAAATGTCATAATACGTCTCTTGGTATATGATGCTGAGCACAATGAAGACAGAGAAAAACATAGGCATCTCCCTACGAATTAAGGTAAATGGAACATCTCCCTACGAATTAAGGTAAATGGAACAACAACAATAATACTCGCTGGAAAATCATACCTCATTTTCATCTGGGAACTTGGTACTCCCCATGAAAAGCATGTGCTCTGCAAACATTCATTAATATGTAAGTGATGTCTATGCATAATAACATTCAGTCATCCTTTGAAGAAGGCTAAACATGTGTAACACAAAACTAGAAAGTGTGCAAGGCCCTGAGCCTCGAGAGGGTCAGAGAAGCTTCCAATACCGACACACATTGCTGCTGCTGCCTGCAAAGAGGAACAAACATCTTTAACTATCCAATTATATCGAATGCTAATAACTGAACCGTGTAAACAACTAAAGAGTCCCCTCAGATATCCAAGTACATTTTATACAATCTGGAACAAAGTGCTTGAAATGGAATGCCTCAAAACACATCAAAAAGCATATCCAAAGATAAAAAGTATACATGACAGGTTCCACTATGACCACAGAAGCAAGAAAACTATACTATTGTGTGAAAATTCTGTAACAAGAATTATGAACAAGAACAATGCCGCATCCTCAGTCCTCTAGAAGATCCTATAATAGGTAACAAATGTGCAGATACAAACTCATGTTACTTCCCTAACCCAATTAACCAATTCTCCATCAATGTAATGCTGATATATCACCCCCAGCTGGATGTCAATACATAAACCTACAATTTGCATAGCAACCCAACTCGTTACACTCTTTAAAGACCCTGGGCCGAATTTCTTACAACATTATAGGTACCACATATGCAGCGACCCATTTTGGGAGAGACCACTCTTTCTCAGACCAGCAAGGAATTCTCAGACAGAGAGAAAAATAAGTGGGGAGAGGAAAGGCCTTTTATGGTAGGTTATGTGCCAACCTACACTTGGATTTATTATTAGATGATTTACGAGATTTAATCTTGAACTTTTAAAATTTAAAATGCGAAAATGAGTAGCCGTAAAATTCTTTATCTGGTGACACTGAAGTTAGATTGTCACAACTAAGATTATTTGTTCGATTACAAGAAAATTTTCCTAATAAGGTAACCCGCTTAGTGAGTAGGGTTGTAAATTGGCTTGATATCTCGCGGGTTAGTATTGAGCCTGGGTAATGTTGTTTTTGAGTTTAAATGAGTCGGTTTTGAATGAAACGATTCAAGTTTGAGCTATAACATCTACAAGAACTTATATTTATTCAATAGATATCTCAAACTACACTTGCTCCATTTGCTCAAATATATCGATTCAATGAAGCTAAACATTCTCTTTCTTAGCAAAATGTGTTCCCGTCTTTGACATCAATGATTTCTTCCTTATTTAGTGTCCCGATTTTGTTAGGCTATATGAGCATGAATAAGGGCAACACTTGTTTGGACCATACTTACTTACATGGGCCATTACTAAATCTAATAATTGCTAAATGAAATTGACAAATTTGTCAAATAATTCATGCATAAGTAAAACAATTGTTAAATATTTTCTCTCTCCTCTTTTGCCCACGTGTTACTTTGTAATTTTTCAAAACATAAAAAGTAGCAATTACGGATAAAACAACATTGTTAAATCGATACCTAAATTTTAAAATTATCGTTAAATATATTAATTTTTGAATCTAACCGTTAAAGTACGCCGATGTGGATAGGGTTTCAAGTTCCGTTCTATATATAGGGAGGGGAGTTTTGGGAGAAAGACTGAAGATCGTCGTCGTGTCCTGAGCAAGTGCCCTGTGAGTCCGGCCAATCAGATTCCGATAAGAAACGGTACAGGAGTAGTGAAGAAAATGATGATGAGATTATTGGTTCACCGGAGCAAGATGAAAATCAAGAGAGACGGGTTAAATACGGCCAAATAGTGAAGAAGAAGAAGATGATGATGAGCAAGTGCATATCATCAAGGAGAAGCTCCAAGAAGAGAGAAAATCATTACGTATCTACGAGTGTCGGGATCTATTGCTGGCAAATAGTCTCTCAAGAAATGGGTGTCAAGCTATGATTGGAGGAAAAGCTTTCTTGGACGATTGGAGGAACCCGTTCCTGAATTTACTTCTGTAATTTGAGGTTGGTGAAGAATAAAGATTAATCCTTTTACTTGCCCTAAGGTTTCTTTGTTAGAAGTTTCTGAATTCCTCAATTCGTTTACTCTTGGGTGTTAATAAAGATCATAGATTGTCTTCTCAATTCGTTTAGGGGTTATGGAGTGCCGATGTTTTTGTATGTGGGTCTCACCAAAATTGTGTCTTTCTTGATGGGTTGATTTTCAATCCTTCTATTCGTTTCTTTATCTTGCTAAAAATGGTGTCTTTCTGGGTTAATCTGTGAGAAAGCAAAATGTGCTTATAAAAATGTTGTCTTTTTTTTGTCTTCTGGGTTGAAGCCATTTTCAATCCCTCAATTGGGTTTTTTATTACATGGTAATGGTGTGCAAATATGATAATGGTTTGGCATGTTGGTCATTGTAAAAATGGTATCTTCATGTTGGCCAGAGATTCCAATGTTCCGGTATAAACTAGTTTTTTGATTCATTATGAAGTTATTTGGTGATTCTGTATAAGCTAGGGAGCTAGGGAGCAGAAAGCTTATATATATGATTATGTATGTATCCATCGATTATTTGGAACATGAAGTCCTATATGTTTTGCTTATGAAGATAGTGTTGTTGTTGAAATTGGAGCACATGACTTCATTAGCATAACTAGGGTTTGTCTCGCTGCTTACTTCCGACAGTCCATTCCTCCTTTTCTTTATTGCGCTCTGCCTATACGGCTATACATGCCTGCATTGTATTGGTGCAAACTCTGGAGTCTATAGGTAGCTGTTTCACTGAGAACTTGTATTATATAATGCATCATAGAATAAGTGGCAATGCTGTGGAGCATTGTAAACGGCAAGAAATGGGAAACTATCTATAGTTTACTGATTAATGGCGCCTATAAGACCTACTCATGCAGTCCTACACAATATTTCTGCCTTTTTTCTTTTATTTTTCTTGAAGATACATAAACATGCAATCTCATATGACTTATAAAGTTTGTACTGTTTGATCAAAAAGGCTTCTGTTGTCTTGAAAATCCTTTTACTGTTTGGATTTCAGGTACTACCTGCACATATACTGCTTTCAAATATGAAGAGGAAAAACTGTTGCAAGGGTGAATTTTGCCAAAAGTCTTGTGATTGTTCGTGTCACGATGTAAGTTCACAGCCTTTTGTTTTCTCTACTGTACTGTAATGTATAGATAGAAGATAAGTAGATGTTTTTATTTCTGGAATTACTTTTTAGAAACTAATGTTGTTGAATGTTCCGTTCTTATTTTATACCCAATGACTGGGAATAGAACAACAAAGACAAGAATCACAGGAGGATCTTCCCAAGGCTGCAGTGATCTTCTAATAAAGACACAATGATCTCCTAGAGAAGATCTTTTTGTCACAAAAGATACATAAACTAGGTCAGATGCAGTTGGTTTCAAAGGAGTGAAAGCTTCTCATTGGGCACCCTGATTTTCAGGCAGCCTTTGTTCAGAAGGGTGAGTCAAACAACATCTTCTTAAGCTATCTCAACAGCGGCAGCAAAGTTGGTATCCTGACAGTACACAGTGAGAACAAGTATAAAGTTTCCAACTACCACATTCGCCCCCCAATCTCTTGTGCACTACCTCTCCATAACATTTTAGGATCTTGTAACGGCCTAGTGTGCCTTGGAAATAGTAGCCCTGGCGGCTACAGGGCTGAGGGACACTATTGGCTGTGGTTTGGAGAGAGGGAATTATGGTCTTGGTTTTGACCAGAAAACTAAAGACTTCAAGCTTGTCAAGGTGTTGCCTCCAATTCGCTGGAACTTCACGAAGAAGGTGACACCAAAGGTGGCAGAAGAACTGGTTCGGATTGTCATCTACTCTTGGAGAGGTGCTTCCTGGAGAGAGATCCAGAGTGATGACTGGGGATTCACCTTGCTTCATCAGCCAGGACTTTTCTTTGAGGGCAACCTGTTTTGGGCAGGAAAGTTGTGGGAGAGGCAGGGCGAATTTCAGAGGTATAATGGTGCCCTTATAGCTTTGATTTGTCTACATAAACCTTTGGCTGTATTGATTTACCAGAAGAGCTGCAATGAGAATTCTGTTCCTTTGGAGTTGTAGAAGGCAGACTCACTGCTGTCGTTTGTAGAGCTGTTGTTGAGGTGTGGCAGTATACAAATAACGTTTTCAGAAACATGGGCACTGTGTGGACTAACCGTCCAGATATGCATTGTTTAGGATAGGTGATGCCATGGTTCTGGTTCAGAACAAGCAAAAAATCACAGTGTGCGATTCCTCCAACAATTCAAGGCTGCACGCGCTTGCACTTGATAAAAGGCTACACGAAGGTGATTTCGTTAGAGAAGGACCAAGAATGGAGGCGGCGCCTTTTGTAGAGAGTTTATTCTCACCCATCTACGGTACTAGACTTCTTTGATTTTAATCTCAAATTTGTGCATATATACTGTTGCATTTTGGTGATTTATGCCTCATTGTTCATTCTGCAGTGGCACATGAGGATTAAAAGAGGAGGAGGAATGACTCCTACTCAGCCTTTTTGATCCTCAGGTGCCACTGCAGAATGAACAATGAGGCATAAATCACCAAAATGCAAAAATATATATGCACAAATTTGAGATTAAAATCAAAGAAGTCTAGTACCGTAGATGTGTGAGAGTAAACTCTTTACAAGAGGTGCTGCCTCCATTCTTAGTCATTCTCTAACGAAATCACCTTCACGTAGCCGTTTGTCAAATACAAGCGCGTGCAGCCTTGAATTGTTGGAGGAATCGCACAC
Source organism: Fragaria iinumae (assembly GCA_009720345.1). Lineage (NCBI taxonomy): Eukaryota > Viridiplantae > Streptophyta > Magnoliopsida > Rosales > Rosaceae > Fragaria > Fragaria iinumae. The sequence continues at coordinate 35,586,288 of CM019119.1, forward strand.
TGATTTTTTGCTTGTTCTGAACCAGAACCATGGCATCACCTGTCCTAAACAATGCATATCTGGACAGTTAGTCCACACAGTGCCCATGTTTCTGAAAACGTTATTTGTATACTGCCACACCTCAACAACAGCTCTACAAACGACAGCAGTGAGTCTGCCTTCTACAACTCCAAAGGAACATAATTCTCATTGCAGCTCTTCTGGTAAATCAATACAGCCAAAGGTTTATGTAGACAAATCAAAGCTTATAAGAGCACCATTATACCTCTGAAATTCGCCCTGCCTCTCCCACAACTTTCCTGCCCAAAACAGGTTGCCCTCAAAGAAAAGTCCTGGCTGATGAAGCAAGGTGAATCCCCAGTCATCACTCTGGATCTCTCCAGGAAGCACCTCTCCAAGAGTAGATGACAATCCGAACCAGTTCTTTTTTTAGATATCATAGATCGGCATGTTCACATAAAGAAAGCTAATCTGTAGCCAGTCCCTAAGAAGGCACACTCATGCTGAAGGCTCTAAATAAAGGCAACGTACACAGTTCACACCCATAGTTTTCTGATCATCTCTTGTTTTCCACATGTTCCAACTTTCTCAGTGTCTCTCATATCCTATCTATTGATTTGTATGCAGGAACATAAGTGGTGAATCTTTGTAGAGGAAGCAGAATTTGTCCCAGGACAATGAGCCTACAGTAGAGGTATTGGGAATAGATCTTCTTTAGAAGCAGTATCTCTAACATACCATGTTGGGGGGAAACCCATCTACTGATCATTCTTTGATTCTAGTCAGTCCTTACTTCATATAACACAATGTACTCTAGGATATATTTTTTATTTTTTGGATGGAAATGGATTGATATGAGCTACATGTACTCTTTCGGCATAGTATACTGACCAATAGAAATTTGGACAATATTTGATTCAAATTTCAGTGATTTATAACTGTAGGATTCAGTAGAACAATGTGGTAAATCAGTGAATATCCCTGCAGCTAGTCGTAGTAATAGCATCGTTCACCAACAGGATGTAATGGAAGTATCTAAATTTTTAGTTTGTTACTTCAACTGAAAGCTCCGAGTAGTCTGCTGACACTAGTCATTCTGTCCAGTTAAGACTAAAGGTTGGTAATTGGTATCTGGGGCCGAGTCAAGAGTGACTTGTCTGATGCCATGATGGAGTTTATGGGAAATTTTTCTTTCTTTCATCTCCAATTGTCACCATCTGTTTGAGTAATTTCACTTGTTTCCATTTTCAAAATTTATTGTAGAGTCTGTATAAGTGGGTATCCATCGTCAGGGGCGCCCCTCCCTCCCGTTCCATGCATATTTCGCAATTTCTCATGCAAAGACAATCTCTTTATATTGTATGTCAGTTTGTTTGGTAAATGGAATCCTTAACTTGTTTGTACCTCTAGTCCTGTGTTTATCACTTTTTTTCATACTCTGTCCATAATGCCATGCAGATGTGCGAAAACAGTAGTTAAGGTTTATCTATCTATATCATGAGTGGATCAAATTCACAACAAAACTGATGTCCAAGGTAACTTTTGCAACTTGTAGAAAGGTGAAATCCTGTATGGTTTGAGTAGGTTCTGTTTCATATCAACTTATGGTTCTAAAGATTGAATATCTAGAGTAAACCATCATATACATGACCTAATAGGGAAGATTCCACTGTTATAAAGTCCAGTATTATGTATTCTCTCACCCTCCATTGCACTTCCAATAGTTAGCTGCCTAAAGCTACTCTTATCATATATGAAAATGGTTTGGTTTCCATAGCAGTTCATTGGCCTATGTTTCAAACTTGACAGGAATTTTGCCTTTGTTTTTTTTTCAGATATCATAGATCGGCATGTTCACATAAAGGAAGCTAATCTGTAGCCAATCCCTAAGAAGGCGGCAAGGCGCACTCATGCTGAAGGCTCTAAATAAAGGTAATGTACACAGTTACACGCCCATGGTTTTCTGATTCTCTCTTCTTTTCCACACCAGGAATGCTTTCTTGGAAAATATCATCTTTCTGTATGTGAAGATAATCAAATTTTGTTTACGTCAGTGTTTAAATATTGTTTACATCAATGTTTACCAGAGTTTCAAGTCAAGATGATTGGGTGAGAGTCAGTGAATGATCTCTTACATGGTGCTGGATAAGATGACAAGAATGGTGATACGATGCTGGTTGGTGATTCCCTGGTAGTCAGTGTGACTGTTTGACACCAAACATTTGTAAGGAATCTAATCAGAATATATTCTTAGTTATCATACTTCTAAAACATAGTTGTTGAGAGGAGGCTACTCCATTAAGAGTGTATTTAACTGATATGATCTCAGTATGTGGAGTACTGACATTTTCTCATTTCGTCAGCCACAAACGGTGAATGGAGCAAATGACGTTACTGATAAGTCTGAACACAAGGCGCAAAGGATGAATGGGGCTAAAGTTAGCAATGCCACTGAACAGGAGGCTCATGGTACTAATGTGGGTGAGGAGTCTGAATCGCAAGTTGTGACTGTACCTTATTTCAATTCTAGGTCTGAAATGGATTGCTGCACTATGAATGGTTTTCAACTCCAGGGTAGTGGGGGCAGGGAGATCGCCACCTAGTGGAAACAATGGTCTAAAGAGAAAGGTATACTTTTGTTCAGTAGTAGAGAGATACTTTTGTTCAGAGGTAGAGAGATATTTCTTTTACAGCATTGATGTTCAGAGTGCGCTCTGTATTGCTTTACCTGGGTTAGTACTGCCCGTACTTTACTTTTCGGAAAAACCAGTAAGATTACAACAGTAGATGGAAATTACTCTTCATGTATGTGTCAAGGCGCAGATTGTTGGATGGCCGCATAACAGTCCAGTGGCTTCAAGAAGCAAATGATGGGTTATTTCTCTTTTAAATCAACATTTGTTCTTTCAATTGCAATAAATAATCTCTCTATCTCTTTACCGTTTCTGTTATTATTCTCTGGGATTGAATCAATTTAAAGAAGTAAATGATCAGTGCTCTTTAATAAAATAAAAAAATACCTCAGCAATAAATCGTTTTCTACATATGCAAAGCTTCCTCTTGAACTACCTTTCTTTTTACTTTAGAATGAAAGTTTTACTTTTGTTAATTTGTCTACAACCTAAAGCGAGCCTTTTCAATATTCAAGATATGTCAAAGTATGCAAGAAAATCCATAACTTCAAGCTTCTTCGATTAAACAAAACTGAAACAAAGCACTCTGTCATTTTAATGTTCAATACATATTAAAGAGTACATTCACATCTACCGAATACAGCAACACTTGCACTAATCTGTGATATCTTCTAGCTGGTACTGGTAATAATGTGGAGCTATTTCCAGCAACCACTCCGGATTTATCTCCGTCACATGTCTCATGTATTGATCAGTAGTTTCGAGGTCCATCTCCAACTCATGGTATAAAACCCATCTCGGAAACACTTCTGCCATCCCTGAGCTTTGGTTTATATGGAGAGTACTTGGCGACTGTTTGACTCTTCTGTATGATCCGTGATGCAGCTTTGCACAGTGAGGGAAGAAACCATATGTAATTGCTTTCTTTATAGACTCTATACAAAGGGGATTTGAGGAGAGCTCAATCCTGACCTGCTTCTTCAAGAGCCGCTCAAGTTGGTCCCTTGTATCTCTTGCTCTTTTCATGGTCCTTGCTTGTATGTAGTTTTCATCGCACCATTGGAATGAGTAGTTTGAGTCTTTACATTCGTTATAAACCTTGAGTAATGCAATGTGATCTCCCACATTCCCAAAGTGAAAACGCATTCGTGCACTGTCGGCATCGGCTTGATTGTCATCTGGACAATAAAATGAACTGTGATCACAGACGGAAAGCATGGCCACAATCGAAATTATCTCAGCTGAGCACTTGTACTGATACGAAGCAACTATCGCCTTAGACAGCATTGCATCCAGAGGGAACTGTGCCATCAGTTCTCCAACCACAGTAAGTTCTCCAACCTCAGTAAGCTGGCCTTTATTCTCTAATGCACCGAATGCATATAATACTTCCAAGGCTTTACTTAGCGCTTCCGCCTCTGGAGGGTCCAAAAAATCAAAATGTGTCAAGTCATTAACCCCTAGATGCCGAAGAGTAAGAACAATATTGGCGAGGTTGCTACGTTTTACTGGCAGTGGAATGTTGTGACGATCATTGTTGTGATGATCCTGTCGAGGAGATAATCGGATGTACTTGCCAAAGAGTGGATTTGCCCCGAGTCAATCACATAATCGACGCCAGCCGTAGTCGGCCAAAATGTTTCAGCTATGCTTGTGGCAAGGACAACCTTCGGGACCCCTTGAGGTGTGGGCGCAGAAAACAATGCTTCTAGCTCGGGAGACATGTTTTCATAAAAGGGGCGGATAGAGGAGAGCCTATTCAGCAGTGAGAATTTAACGGTGAGATGGCCGGTGAGATGGCCGGGCGGGGCCGGGCGCGATGAGTGGACGGTGAGATTGGCCGGGTGCGCGGCGCACCCGGGTACGCTGTATAATTTTCGCGGATAGAGAGCTGATGAGGAAATAGCCGCTGCAATTCGTCTGCTGCTACTTCTATCTCTTGTCGATCAGGGAGAAACACCAATGTATCTCCACTTGGTTCATTCACATGGATATAAACTGTTTGAACAATAGCTGCATCCAAGGGTGCATCTGTATTCAAGTAGTACACACGCTCGACATTGTGGTCATCAATGTGTTTCACTTTTCGAATGTCGAAAATTGGAGCTAGATCAAAAAATTGACTGAACTTTAAGGCACAATCAGAAGTTGCTATTGAGATAAGCAGTTTAAGGTTGGTTCTAAACCGCAGAATGTCCTTCAATAACCCAACCAGTATATCAGTTGAGAGTGTTCTCTCATGGGCGTCGTCCACCATTAACACACCATAGCTTATCAAATCTGGTTCTCCACAGAGTTGATGCAACAACGTCTCATCACTCATGTATCTCAAAACAGTGTTTTCAGATGTGCAATCTTCGAAAGGTATGGAATAGCCCACAACATGATGCCCTAGCTTGACACCCATTTCTTGAGAGACTCTAGCAGCAGCACTCCGGGTAGCAAATTCATATGGTTGAGTGCATCCAATCCTTCCTTTTTCACCATATCCAGCCTCGTATAGATATTGAGGTATCTGTGTAGTTTTTCCACACCCAGCTTCGCCAACGATAATAGTAACCTGATTACTACCCACACATTCCAACAATGAATCACGACACTCGTAGATACGTAATGATTTTCTCTCTTCTTGGAGCTTCTCCTCGATGATATGCGTGCCCATCATCATCATCATCATCATCATCTTCACTATTTGGCCTCTTTTTAACCCGTCTCTCTTGATTTTCGTGTTGCTCCGGTGAAACAATAATCTCATCATCATCATTCTCTTCACTACTCCTGTACCGTTTCTTATCGGAATCCGATTTGCTGGGCTCACAGAGCACTTGCATTGTTTGAAAATATAGTAAAATAACAATTTTATTCTTTTAAAATGTCTTTTGTATGCCTTTGAATGTAAATAAGTGGACCGATTTCTGTATAGTAAACAAACCCGTAAGTTATTTACCCACTTTCTCCCAAAACTAAGGTACCTAGTCCCTATATATAAAACGGCACTTGAAACCCTATCCACAACAGAATAAAGATTCATATTGCCCAACTGGATAGGATTCATAAACCTAGTAGGATACTACGTCCCTTGCATAAAACATGCAACCCTAAATCCTTTACGATCCCCCCTTTCCAGAAAAAAAAAAATATGTATCAATGTTCATAGCACATGAGTGAGTAAGATAGATGCATGTAAACCAAGTGAAAACTAAGCATTATGTTACTTTCACTTATATTTGAACGAGTCAAGTCAAATTAAGCTTAGTCTATTGAGCGTAATCATTAAGTAGATTTTTTCACAACCGGTTTAATCTAAAATTACATCGAAACCGCACCGAAAATACAGTTCGTCCTATTAGTGTTAGGTACAGGATCAAAACAACTCAAGCAAATTGGGAGAATACCTCACTGTATTCATTATTAACAAAGCAGGCATATATATATAGTCTTACAAGAAGTAACGGAAAACAAAAACAACCCACACAATGCACTACTCTAGTGCGTGGTACACGATTGCAGGAATGAGTCAAAGTCTATCTAATACCCTACAAACTACGGATTATTAACAATAAATGAAATACTTAACCGAAACAAATTCAAACTCAAACATCCTCCCCTAAACTAATTGCCATAAGCAATCAGTTTACAGTTGGAACCTTGCACACACCTAGTAGCTCTCTTAGCTCCTCAAACACGTCCATCTTGAGAGGTTTGGTCATAACATCAGCCATTTGGTATTTTGAATCACAATGAACCAGCTTTACCTTCCCTTCCTTGGTAAGATCACGTAAGAAATGGAAACGAACATCAATATGCTTACTCCGACCATGTAAAACTGGATTCTTTGAAAGCTTGATTGTTGAACTATTATCACATCAAATAGTAATGCAACTTCCAAGAGAATTGTGACCAAGTTTAGCTAAAACCCTCTTCATCCACATACCTTGAGTAGCACAAGACACAACAACTACGTACTCTGCTTCAGTGGTGGACAGAGTGACGATTGGCTGCTTCTTGGACGCCCATGCCACTACTCCTCCACTCAAACAAAACACATATCCAAACGTACTCTTCCGGTCATTCACATCGCCGGCATAATCGCTATCCGTGTAGGCTTTCAACTCTGCATCACCTCTCCTTTTGTAGAAGATACCCAAATCCAATATCTCTATCACATAACGAAGAGTCCTCTTCACAACCTGGGAATGCATTTCAGTTGGGTTTGACATGTATCTACTAGCAAGTGACACCACATACATCAAATCGGGTCTTGTCACAGTGAGATACATCAGGCTGCCCACCATTTGCTTGAATGCAGTGGCATCAACTCTACTCCCCTCCTCATCTTTTGACAATTTAGTTCTAGGAACAATTGGATTGCTCACTCCATTGCACCGTTCCAAACCGAACCTTGCCAACACTTCCTTTGCAAACTTCTTCTGACTGATATATATACCTTCTGAGCACTGCAACACTTCTACACCAAGAAAGTATCTCATCTTGCCTAGATCGATCATGTCGAACTCTTGTGTCATGGAGTTCTTAAAATTAATGATCATGCTCTCACAATTCCCAGTGAACCACATATAAACTCACTATTAAAATGTTACCTCTTTCACCAATCTTGATGAACAAAGTATGCTCAGATTCACACCTTTCGAAACATTGCTTGATGAAGTAGGTTTCAATCCTGCTGAACCACGCCCTCGGTGCTTGTTTGAGCCCGTACAAGGCCTTTCGAAGCTTGTACACCTTTGCTTCTTCTCCCTTCTTTACAAACCCTTGAGGTTGATCAACATAGCTCGATTTCTCCTTACCTAGCTCAAGAGGGAGGGAGTCCTTTGGAGGGATGAACGCACGGGAGGAGGGCTTCCTTTTGAGCCTAGCAGCTCTGGCTATGGCGGTCGGAAGAGAGAGTTCCGGCGAGAAAACCACCACGGCAGCCGGGGCTTTAATTGATGTTTTCGTTCGATTAGCATAGTTAGGCTTGAAATTGGTGTTTGTGCTAGTTAGGAAAGTTGTAGAGGAGATTAAAAGGAATATTCTGTTAAAATTTGGTAGTTATTGTGATTGTTACTCTCGACTTGTGAGACTGTTGTATGAGTACTGTGATTATTTTTTGTGAATGGGTATGCGTTTTCTGTGGACTACAATTCATGTTTTGAATGGGTATGGATTTAGGGTTTTAGGATTTCTATTTGCGATGGTTTGTTCATAATAGTGTTTGTAATGGGTAAAGTCTCCGGTATTATGTAATCGTGTCAATATTTTCATATTACGTCGTTTTTATTGTTGTAGTCGAGGATGATTTTGGCGGTGGCCAACGTTCTCTTGTGTCTGTAATCGTCGTTTTGGTCTATTATAATACAAACCCTCCCGTCATTTGGTATTAAATCTCAGTACGTTTCTGGTGAATGTGATTTTCTTTTTATTTTTTCAATGAGATCTGGTGATTGTGAATCGTGATGACGGTGACTACATTTTTATAAAAGAACAACATATAAATATAAATATATTAAAATCCCCAAAGGGACCCAGATAGTCTTCTCTTTTCGGCTTCCATCTCTGACGACATAAAACAATATCTGGGTTTCATTTCTCACTTCGTCTTTCCTGGGTTCCCCCAATCTGGTTTCCCCAATAATTCGATTTATGGGTTCCCCGAATCTGGGTTCCCTCAATAATTCGATTTCTTCGCCTATTTGTATGCCGATTGTGATTGTTACTCTCGACTTGTGAGACAGTTGTATGCGTACTGTGATTTTTTTTGTGAATGGGTATGCGTTTTCAGTGGACTGCGATTCATGTTTTGAATGGGTATGGATTTAGCTTTTTAGGATTTCTAATTGCGATGGTCTGTGAATAACAGTGTTTGTAATGGGTAGAGTCTCCGGTATTATGTAATCGTGTCAGTATTTTCATATTACGTCGTTGTTATTGTTGTAATCGAGGATGATTTTTGCGGTGGCCAACGTTCTCTTGTGTCTGTAATCATCGTTTTGATCTATTATAATACAAACCATCCCACCATTTGGTATTAAATCTCTGTACCTTTCTGGTGAATGTAATTTTCTTTTTATTTTTTCGATGAGATCTGGTGATTGTGAACTGTGATGACGGTGACTACATTTTTATAAAAGAACAACAAATAAATATAGATATATTAAAATCCCCAAAGGGAACCAAATAGTCTTTTATCTTTTCGGCTTCCATCTCTGACGACAAAAAACAATATCTGTGTTTCATTTCTCACTTCGTCTTTTCTGGGTTCCCCCAATCTGGTTTCCCCAATAATTCGATTTATGGGTTCCCCAAATCTGGGTTCCCTCAATAATTCGATTTCTTCGCCTATTTGTATGCCGATTGTAATTGTTACTCTCGACTTGTGAGACTGTTGTATGCGTACTGTGATTGTTTTTTGTGAGTGGGTATGCGTTTTCAGTGGACTGCGATTCATGTTTTGAATGGGTATGGATTTAGGGTTTTAGGATTTCTAATTGCGATGGTCTGTTAATAATAGTGTTTGTAATGGGTAGAGTCTCCGGTATTAGTAATCGTGTCAGTATTTTCATATTACGTCGTTTTTATTGTTGTAGTCGAGGATGATTTTGGCGGTGGCCAACGTTCTCTTGTGTCTGTAATCATCGTTTTGGTCTATTATAATACAAACCCTCTCGTCATTTGGTATTAAATCTCAGTACGTTTCTGGTGAATGTGATTTTCTTATTATTTTTTCAATGAGATCTGGTGATTGTGAATCGTGATGACGGTGACTATATTTTTATAAAGGAACAACAGATAAATATAAATATATTAAAATCCCCAAAGGGACCCAGATAGTGTTTTCTCTTTTCGGCTTCCATCTCTGACGACAAAAAACAATATCTGGGTTTCATTTCTCACTTCGTCTTTTCTGGGTTCCCCCAATCTGGTTTCCCCAATAATTCGATTTATGGGTTCCCCGAATCTGGGTTCCCTCAATAATTCGATTTCTTCGCCTATTTGTATGCCGATTGTGATTGTTACTCTCGACTTGTGAGACAGTTGTATGCGTACTGTGATTGTTTTTTGTGAATGGGTATGCGTTTTCAGTGGACTGCGATTCATGTTTTGAATGGGTATGGATTTAGCTTTTTAGGATTTCTAATTGCGATGGTCTGTGAATAACAGTGTTTGTAATGGGTAGAGTCTTCGGTATTATGTAATCGTGTCAGTATTTTCATATTAAGTCGTTGTTATTGTTGTAGTCGAGGATGATTTTTACGGTGGCCAACGTTCTCTTGTGTCTGTAATCGTCGTTTTGATCTATTATAATACAAACCCTTCCGCCATTTGGTATTAAATCTCTGTACGTTTCTGGTGAATGTGATTTTCTTTTTATTTTTTCGATGAGATCTGGTGATTATGAATCGTGATGACGGTGACTACATTTTTATAAAAGAACAACAAATAAATATAAATATATTAAAATCCCCAAAGGGACCCAGATAGTCTTTTCTCTTTTAGGCTTCCATCTCTGACGACATAAAACAATATCTGGGTTTCATTTCTCACTTCGTCTTTTCTGGGTTCCCCCAATCTGGTTTCCCCAATAATTCGATTTCTGGGTTCCCCGAATCTGGGTTCCCTCAATAATTCGATTTCTTCGCCTATTTGTATGCCGATTGTGATTGTTACTCCCGACTTGTGAGACAGTTGTATGCGTACTGTGATTGTTTTTTGTGAATGGGTATGCGTTTTCAATGGACTGCGATTCATGTTTTGAATGGGTATGCATTTAGCTTTTTAGGATTTCTAATTGCGATGGTCTGTGAATAATAGTGTTTGTAATGGGTAGAGTCTCCGGTATTATATAATCGTGTCAGTATTTTCATATTACGTCGTTGTTATTGTTGTAATCGAGGATGATTTTTGCGGTGGCCAACGTTCTCTTGTGTCTGTAATCATCGTTTTGATCTATTATAATACAAACCATCCCACCATTTGGTATTAAATCTCTGTACCTTTCTGGTGAATGTGATTTTCTTTTTATTTTTTCGATGAGATCTGGTGATTGTGAATCGTGATGACGGTGACTACATTTTTATAAAAGAACAACAAATAAATATAAATATATTAAAATCCCCAAAGGGACCCAGATAGTCTTTTCTCTTTTCGGCTTCCATCTCTGACGACGAAAAACAATATCTGGGTTTTATTTCGCACTTCGTCTTATTTTGGGTTCCCCCAATCTGGTTTCCCTCAATAATTCGATTTCTTCGTCTATTTGTATGCCGATTGTGATTGTTACTCTCGACTTGTGAGGCTGTTGTATCCGTATTGTGATTGTTTTTTGTGAATGGGTATGCGTTTTCAGTGGACTGCAATTCATGTTTTGAATGGGTATGGAATTAGGGTTGTAGGATTTCTAATTGCGATGGTCTGTTAATAATAGTGTTTGTAATGGGTAGAGTCTCCGGTATTATGTAATCGTGTCAGTATTTTCATATTACGTCGTTGTTATTGTTGTAGTCGAGGATGATTTTAGCGGTGGCCAACGTTCTCTAGTGTCTGTAATCGTCCTTTTGATCTATTATAATACAAACCCTCCCGCCATTTGGTATTAAATCTCTGTACATTTCTGGTGAATGTGATTTTCTTTTTATTTTTTCAATGAGATCTGGTGATTGTGAATGGTGATGACGGTGACTACATTTTTATAAAAAAACAACAAATAAATATAGATATATTAAAATCCCTAAAGGGACCCAGATAGTCTTTTATCTTTTCGGCTTCCATCTCTGACGACAAAAAACAGTATCTGGGTTTCATTTCTCACTTCGTCTTTTCTGGGTTCCCCCAATCTGGTTTCCCCAATAATTCGATTTCTAGGTTCCCCGAATCTGGGTTCCCTCAATAATTCGATTTCTTCGCCTATTTGTATGCCGATTGTGATTGTTACTCTCGACTTGTGAGACTGTTGTATGCGTACTGTGATTTTTTTTGTGAATGGGTATGCGTTTTCTGTAGACTACAATTCATGTTTTGAATGGGTATGGATTTAGGGTTTTAGGATTTCTATTTGCGATGGTCTGTGAATAATAGTGTTTGTAATGGGTAGAGTCTCCGGTATTATGTAATCGTGTCAGTATTTTCATATTACGTCGTTTTTATTTTTTATAGTCGAGGATGGTTTTGGCGGTGGCCAATGTTCTCTTGTGTCTGTAATCGTCGTTTTGATCTATTATAATACAAACCATCCCACCATTTGGTATTAAATCTTTGTACCTTTCTGGTGAATGTGATTTTCTTTTTATTTTTTCGATGAGATCTGGTGATTGTGAATCGTGATGACGGTGACTACATTTTTATAAAAGAACAACAAATAAATATAAATATATTAAAATCCCCAAATCGACCCAGATAGTCTTTTAGGTCGCCGGAGTTGGTCACCAGCTGCCGCTGTGTTGGGGTATTTTGTAGTTTTTGTTGTAGAATATTAAGGGGATGTTAATGATGTGAATTTAGGAATTTTTTGGAGGATTTTTGGATAGGTTTAGGATTTTTCGAAGTTTGATATTTTAGCCATTAATTTGGATAGAATCCGGCCGTTAGATTATTGTTGTTTCGGCCGTAGAAGGTGGATTTAAGGCGGTCGATAATTATGGTGAAGTTTGGACGATATCAATTTTTAAGATTTGCAAAGTTGGGTAAGAATGAGAGTAGATAAGGCCATATTTAAATGCTCCGGTCTTTATGTGCTGCCAAAGATATGATCATTCGAATGGTGTCCCACCTAGCAACATGAGCATAAACCTTAGTGTAATCCACACCAAATTTTTGCGCATACCCCTTTGCAACCAAGCCAGTTTTGCATTTGTCCACCTTCCAATGTTCATTGTATTTTGTCTTAAATATCCACTTGCCTCCAATAGCCTTCACTCCTCTTGGCAAATCAGTAAGCTTCCATGTATCATTCCTCTCTATGCCTTGAATTTTAGAACTCATTGCATCACACCATTTTGAATCCGCAACCGCTTCCTCAAAGCTCACTTGATCCTTATTCGAAGAAAGTACAACAAAACTATGAGCTTCTTCACTTTCTTCCCCACTCAAGCCTTCTCCTGATGTGTAGTCTTCCAAGTATGAAGGCCTCCTTTTTTCTTCTTCTCTTGGCTAAGTATCAAGAACACTCGAACCACCACTACCACTTGAACCATCACTACCACTGCTGTTGTCTTCTTCATGTACACCATCATCATGACCAAGCTCTTTGTTTTCTTCATTGTCATCTCCCCAATACAGTACCTCAAGCTTGGACTCTTCAACACCCCTCCCCCAATCCCAAGCAGCATTTTCCTCAAAGACTACGTCTATACTCACAATGATTTTCTTTGAAGTGAGATTGTACAGTCTATAAGCCTTCGATTCTTCACTCACACCAAGCAAGACACATTTGCAGCTTTTGTCATCTAGTTTTTTTCTCTTGGCATCTGGAATGTGAACATGAGCAACACATCCAAACACTCTGAAGTAATCCACACTCGGTTTGACTCCGCTCCATGCTTCTTCAGGAGTGACATTTTGCACCACTATAGTTGGACTTCTATTAAGGACATGAGTGATCCAATTAACACCTTCCGGCCAGAAATTCTTGGGGATTTTCTTGTTGGACAATATGCTGCGAACAAGGTTCATGATTGTTTGATTCCGTCGTTCAGCTACTCCGTTTTGTTGAGGAGTGTACGCAACAGTGAGTTGTCTCTTGATGCTGTTTGTCTGACAATACTCATGAAACTCATTGGATGTGAATTCCCCACCCCTGTCAGTTCTCAAGTAAGAAATAAAGGAACCAGTTTCCTTCTCAACCAAGTTTTTGAAACGCTTGAACATTTTGAACGTCTCTGACTTCTCAGATAGAAAATAAACCCACATTTTTCTAGAGTAATCATCAATAAAACTGAGAAGATACCTCTTGCCACTGTTTGAGGTAGGTGTGATTGGTCCACAAAGATCTTAGTGTACCAATTGATGCTTGTGTGATGCCCTCCATGAACTCCTTTTCGGGAATGAATCCCGGTTTTGCTTTCCTACCAAGAAATCATGACACACTTTTGTTAAAGCTTTGAGTTGGGGTAGCCCTTTCACCATCTTCCCATAGCTCAGCGTTCAGAGACTTTTATAGCTCAAGTGACCATACTGGCGGTGCCAAAGATGTGTGAGATTGTCTGAGTCTGCTTGAAAACAGGTTTGAGAGTCCGTGACAACAACACTAGCAAGAAGGACAAACATTCTGTTTGTTGTCATTGATGTCTTCATGATCAACCCCTTTCTTGAATGATAGACTCTACACACTCCATCTTGTATAAGGATAGCCAGATTCTTCTCTTGTAATTGACCTATACTCAGTAAGTTATTACGTAACTCGGGAACATAATAAACTTCACTAATGACCTGAGTTATGCCATCAACCTTCATCTTGATATTTCCCTTCCCCATCACTAGCATCCTTGTGTCATTGCCGAGCTTGACTTAGTGTCTGTACTCCTCGTCAAGGTGAGTAAACCACTTCTTGTTGTCGCACATGTGATTGCTACAACCCAAATCAAGGAACCACAAATCCTCTCTTTTCGAATTATGCTCAACATACACCATGAGAAGCATCTCATCTTCTTCATCAATCTCAGCATAATTGGCTTTCTTGTCCCAACTAGGACATTCCCATTGAAAGTGTCCTAATTTATGACACTTGAAGCACTCCACGGTAGCTTTGTTCAAAGGCTGCCTTCCTCTACCTCTTCCTCGGCCCCGAGCTGCATAACCCCTACCTCTGCTGCTTCCGTCAAACCTGTCCCCATGAGAAACCTTCAAAGCTTGTTCTTCTCTTGAACCTCCTTTGTGTCGATTCAACCTTTGTTCATGAACCAAAAGGCTACTTTGCAGTTCATCCAATGTCATCAGATCCAAGTCATTCGACTCTTCAATAGAACACGCCACATAATCAAACCTAGAGGTTAATGACCTTAAGATTTTCTCAACAATGTCCACTTGTGACATAGTCTCTCCTTCATGGACCTTCAGCTTGTTGATTAGTGAAAGTGTTCCAGCAATGTACTCATCCACTTTTTCTTCTCCCATTTGAAGCACCTCAAACTCTTTTTTCAAAGCTTGTCGATGAGCCCTTTTTACCTTGTTAGTACCATGATATTTCTGCTTCATGGAGTCCCAAATGCTTTTGGAACTTGACTTATCGAGGATCGTCTCCATGATGGTTTTGTGGATGGCTTGGAAAAGATAGTTCTTAAGTTTGAGGTCATCTTCTTTCATCTGCTCGATCCTTTGGCGTTGTTCTTCTGCTTGCTTTCTTTGTGTCTTGATTTGTTGCCTTTGTTCTGCCACAACTGTCGAGAAGGTAGTAGCTTGTTGAGTCACTTGCACTGTAGTTGGAATACTATCTTCAATAAGATTCCAAAGCTTCCTCGATCGTATGAAATTCTTCATTAACATTGACCAATGGTCATAATACCTGTCGAATATCGGAATCGACACTGGTGCAGAACTCCCTTCTGCTGCCATTCTTACTCACCCTTTTCTCACCGTGTTTCACTCTAACACTCAGATTACACACTCTCCTTTCTCCCTGTGTTTCACTCTACACACACTCAGGCTCCTTTGAGGGGCTCTGATACCAGATTTGTTAGGTACAAAATCAAAACAACTCAAGCAAATTGGGAGAATACCTCACTGTATTCATTATTAACAAAGCAGACATATATATAGCCTTACAAAAAATAACAGAAAACAAAAACAACCTACGCAATGCACTACTCTAGTGCGTGGTACACGATTGCAGGAATGAGTCAAAGTCTATCTAATACCCTACAAGCTAGGGATTATTAACAACAAATGAAATACTTAACCGAAACAAATTCAAACTCAAACAATTAGCTCATTTGTAACGCAGATAGTTTACAAAATAACCAAACTGTAAAATGTAAATCGGTTCCATTTTGAATCTAAACGCACAGCGGCCCGCTCGTAGTTATACATACACAGTAACTTAGGTAACAAAATTATATTTTGGAAAAGTAACGGGGTTAAATTGAAATTACACTAAAGCTAGAGGGGTGAATACCGTAATATACGTCTCCATGTACTCCCTCATGTACTCCCCAATTCAATTATTCAAAGCTTCACAGAAGTCCCCAAACCCTAACGTCTCTCTCTTTTCTCTCTCAAATTCCCACCTCACAAACCCTAATTTTCACTCAATCAACCACAATTCCCAAACCCTAGTCCCCATTCTCCGACCCCCAATTTTTCCGATTCCGGCAAATGGACTTAGACGTCGACGTTTCGCGGTGGGTCCTCGAGCTCCTCCTCCGCGACCGCGACAAGGAGAGCGTCGCCAAGCGCGTCCTCGCCGTCGCGCCGCTCTCCGACCACGACTGGCGGTTGAAGAAGACCCTCCTCCTCCGCTCAATCGAGTCCCAGATCTTCGACGAGGCTTCCGTCAGCGAATCCATCCTCGAGTCCTTGGAGTCCATCGAGGTTTTGGACCGCGGCCAAGGGATTCCGGTCACGGATGCCATGAGGGCGGCGTACTGCGCCGTCGCGACGGAGTTGACGGTGAGATTTTTGGTTTGCTTCAGAGGGAAGCCGGGCGGGAAGTACATGGAGGCGGTTGATAGGATTTGGAGGGGTAGGGTTAGGGTTTTGGAGGAGACTGAGGGTTGCGAGCTGGTTTCGGCGGAGTTGAAGGAGAGGAGGGATGAGGTGGAGGCTGGGATTTGGGATATGAAGGTTTCGAAGAAGCTAGCCAGTTTGAATAGTAGAAATGATGCTCTGAGATTGATTGCGGCGTATGTGAAGGAAGCTATGGCGATGCTGGGTCCTCCGTTTATTGCTTGGGCGGTTAGGTTTAATACGGAGAAGGGCAGTATAAGCTCGGAAGGTGAGCAGGTTGCGGTGGAGAATGATGGTAATGTGGGTGATGGGCGGGTCCGAGTGGCGAATGGGGTCGATTTGGAGGTGCAAACCGTGAATGGGGTTGATATGGTTGTCCGAATGGCAAATGGGGATAATGTGCCGTATGGGTCGGAATTGGAAACGCAGAGAGGGGATAATGTCAATTCTGTGTCTGAACAGGAGGCGCAAAAGGCAAATGTAGCAAATGATGTTAGTAATGCTTCTGAACGGGAGGCTCATGATACTATTGTGGGTGATGAGTCTGAATTGCAAGTTGTGACTGTAGCTTGTGTTAATTCTATGTCTGAAATGGATTGCCATACTATGAATGGTGTTCAACCGCAGGTAGCGGGGTCAGGGAGTTTGCCATCTAATGGAAACCGTGGTGTCCTGAGCTTTGAACCCGCAACTAAAGAGAAAGGTATACTTTTGTTAAGTAGCGGAGAGAGATATTTATATACAGCGTTGATGTTGAGAGTGTGCTCTGTATTGCTTTATCTGGGTATTCTTTATGCTTTATCATCATCTTGAATTTTGCGTAGTTTTCCATAACTTGTGGCTATCTGATATTCTTATGTTCGGTGTTGTTTGTGTGAATATGCTGATAACAATTGTACAGCTCTTTCTTGTTTAGTCTAACGTTATATAGCTGAAGTTGAAATATTCCCCTGTTTAATATGGGGTGATGATTTTGGCACTCCACTTTACCACTTCTACTCAACTTTTAGCTGCATAAATGTGCAGGGCAAGTGGTAATATATATGTGGCAAAGTGGAGTGCCAAATCATCTCCCTTAATAATGCTTCATATTGCACAAATATTATTTTTAGCCTTCTTGTTCATTTCATGTAGAAACTCCAAGGACCATGGCACCTAGACGCAGGCATGGACCAGCTATGATTAGAGATGATGAAGATGTGGGTAAAGAAGCATCAGCTGGCATATATAACTCAGTGTCTAGTGCTGAAGTTAAAAAGGTGCAAGAAGAACTTAAGTCCAGTGTTTTGGCTCTTCAAGCTGTAGTGACAGACCCACTTCCTTATGCTTTGCGCGTATCGGAAATGCTAAGATCTGAGTTGGGAATGAGACCTGTGGATCATGTAAGTAAAGAAAACGGAGGTGCAAAAAATCCATCTGTTGAAAAGAACGCTGAGCCTGATCAATCTAATAATGATAATCATGGAAACCAGACCAGTCATCATAATGATGTTCCCCAACCTACACCAAATCTGTCTGTTGACATGGGAAAGGGCACAGAGAATGCTGGAACAGGGGATGTCAATCCTGAAAATCCGTCTTGCAGCCATCAGAATAATGTTTCTCGAGCAAGCTTGATGGAACGTAATAGTACTGCCCGTACTTATGAGGTAGTTTTGTTCATACTTTGCTCTTCCAGTCCTACTGTTCCTTTCAAGTTACTGTTGCAAGTGTGCAAAATGGCCAATATAATGTTTTGAAAGCATATTTTAACTGCTGGTGTTTATGTTTGTGTACTTGATTTGTATTTATATATGCATGTTGAATTTCCCATACATGTTTTTGGCAAAGAAGGCAAAAGAATCACAGTAGATTCTTTGTTGGATTTCTGAGTTGCTCTTGTTGGTCAAAGGTCTATGAGTTGCTCTGGTTGAAAGATATGTGGTGGTTTGTTTGTAGATTTTTATTAAAATGAGTATCGTTCTTGCAGTGGGATGACTCGCTAGGTATGTCACCAGAACAAACAAATAGTAAGGGGAGGCTTCACCTACCTAGTCCAAAAAGAATTGCTGTTTCTCCCCTGCAGAAGTATGAGGATAAAAGAGTTTCTAAGAGGCGAAAAGTTAAGAGATGGAGCTTACAGGAAGAGGATACATTAAGGACCGGTGTGCAGAAGTATGTACTTGTTTTTCTACCTTTCTCTCTGTTTCTCCAGCTTCTTGTTGTGAAAGCCATATTCCTATTTTAAAGTTTTATTAGGTTGGAGTTAGATGGTCATTGGGTAGATCTTCGCAGATAATAATGGTTTTATATTTCATTTTGATTCCTATCAAGCTTGTGAGTTGGAATTGTTACTTCATAATTCTCATCTCTGAAAAAATTATCAGAATTTTATGTCAGTAGTTACTAGCAATCATGCTTCTGTGGCTGAATAAGTAATTCTAAGTTCTCATCAATGTACCCCTTTTCTAATGCAGGTATGGCATAGGCCATTGGAAACTTATCTTGGAGGCATACCGAGATGCATTTGAAGAGAGAACTGAGGTACCTATCTTTTGCAATATTTGGAATAGCTGTAGCTTTGTCCATTAACTTGTGACAGGTTTTTAGTTCATCTAAATTATTCTGCTTTAAGCATCTGTATGTTTTTTGAGACCTTTGAGGTTAATGTGTTCAGGTTGATCTAAAGGACAAGTGGAGAAATATGACGAGGTAGAGGCACCTGTGAATAGTCTGCTACTCGGTTGATTTTTCTCGTACTATTGAATCCTTATCAGAGCTGTATGTTGTAGTGCCCTTCATCAGATACAGGTGTAAATGTGTTTGTGAAAAGATGTATGTATAGATGGAGCTGTATGTTGTAGTGCCCTTTATCAGATACAGGTGTAAATGTGTTTGTGAAAAGATGTATGTATAGATGGACAAAACGTTTAAAGTTTAGGCTGTAATGAAATGATGTCCACGGTTTGGTTTCTTAAGTTTTACCTGATAGTTGGACATTGACGCATAGATAAGAACCACGCAGGAAGGTTCATTCTGAAACAGTTGGATTCATTTTGTCCTCTCGCATGGATTTCTGTTAGTGTCCGACCATGTTGCTTGATCAAGTCACTCATGGAACCCCCCATATCCACAAGAGGCTCTTCCAGGCTCAGAACCCTTTGAATTTTCCTTCCCAGTATTCCATTGGCACATGGAAATTTGGATTTTCGTTCTTTGTTTTATGCCTTGTGTTCTCGTACCCGAAGACATTTTCCAAATCAAGATTCAACTCTATCAGAACGTACAATCAAGATTCTATTGATGCTAACTTCCTACACCTATACATAATATTTAACCTACATATACAAAGAAAGTAAATATTTACAAATATTCTACACAAGAAGGCTTCGTGACATCTAAGAAGTGGATTTGTAGCACAATGCTTTTGTGGTATTTTGGGGGAACATCATTGTTACATTTAATACATATTTTGATGAACTGAGAGAATAAAACCCCTATTGTACTAGTACTTAGAATGGTTGATTATATGTCCAAACTCTACAAACTGGAACCAGTAGCATGAATAAGACAACTAAATCAGAACAACTATTACCCACAATGAAGTTTTACCAGAGAGACAGAAAAATAGAAAACTTACTGATTCCATCATGATGTAGTTTTAGGATGTTAAAATATATTAACACAGGTACATAATTTGATCAACAATTTTGATAAGTATAAAAGTGTTTTGAAAAATAAATTTCCCATTCCAACTTGCAACATTTAGAATTTAGATTCCGGAGGATGAGAAAGGGACTGCCAGATAGGTCATCTTAGGACACAATCATCTGATCAACTGATTAAGGCGTGATTAGTGCAGAAACATGGTCTTAATCTTCTACTTTTCTTTGCCCAACTCATTTGGCCTATACACAGAGAGACAGATGGGGCACTAGTCTCATTCATGTCTCTAAATTTCATGTGACAAAGCACATGCACCCCAAATGACCAAATACAGGAAGCTCGGACAAGCTTAACATTATGCCAAAGCTGATAGGACCACATTGCCCAATCACTCTAGGAACATCCAGAACATGACTCCACCTAGAAGCAGGAGTAAATCAAAGCACTTCACCAGAGTTCATCAATGATATTCATCATTGTAATCATCCAATATATTAACAAAGGAACAATCAATAGTGATGAATTCAATCACATATTCATAGGTGCTATGAAAAAATTGGACAAGTTTTGAGTATGATCAAGGAAAAGGAAGAGGATCTGTATTTCTAAGTTACAGCACAGCTCAATGCAATCAACCCGTGAGATGATAAAAACAATCACAGTAGTGCACAAAGTTTGTACAAAGTTTTTAAATGAAATGAGATACAAAGGAAGAGAATGCTGTTACTATAGCATTCCCACATCCATGGGAATGACCTTTCATTCCCAGATATAGCACCTAAACCAAAGACACAGTATTGAACAAAGGACTGATGAAAAGGGTGCTTCCCCTTTTTGGGGAAGAACCCTAAGAATAAACAATTGAGAATGAATACTTAAAACAAAATGGAATAAATAATGAAACAAATATAGAGCACGCTCTCTAAATGATTGGATGTCAATCTATAAACAATCTACCAGACGGCGAATTATGGAGGAGTCAGCAGGTCAGAAGCTCAGCGGCAAGTTTGAGTTAAAACGTGGTACTACTCTCACTTGCAGAAAGCGAGGAGCCTTCAGACTTCACGAGATGTGGCATTTTATTACTGATGTCAAGCCCCTGTAACTGACCAACAGGGCCGTTCTGCATAATATCTGAAAGAGTATGAGAGTTTGGATGATGAAGGTTAATTGGCATACTAGACTGGGAATGATTAAATGGTGGCATCTGCATGTTCTGGTGACCAGCAGGTCCTGGTTGCTGTTGTGTAATTGGAAAATAAGCCGACGGGTTGTTGTTATATGGCATCTGCTGCATTCCCAAGTTGAATGATTCTGAATGGTTCATCATCTCCCCTGTGGCAACCTTGAGCCTCTCAACCTCCTTCTTCAGTGCTTCATTTAGAGCTGCATGATGAAGTCCAAACAAATCAGTACCCATTGCATAAATGGACCATTTTCTTTATAGAATGAACAGGGGCATATATGATACTAGTCCTCTGTTGCTTACCATCTCGCAACTGAGCTTGTTGCTCCATAGCTTGTAGTCGAAGCTTAAGCTCTGTGTTTTCCGTACTCAGACCTGTTGTGTCCCTCTATACAAAAAAAAACAAATATAAGATGGTTAACAACCCAAAAAAGGTGTAGAATATTTTGATTGATGAAAACACTTTCTTTGTTTGTAGTAATACCATGATAAAATATCTAGAAACACATAACAAAGTGATTGACACGGATTACATAACTCAGATAGGATTTATCATTTACCATAATAATGCACTAACGTCAGGATGCATAATATAGGCATAGTTAGCAAAGCTTCTAGATAGACCAACACCAACCTGGAATAACGTGAGTTGGGCAGAAAGAGTGGTTGCTTCTGTCTGAAGGGTCTGAACTTTGCGCTCAAGTTCTTGTATATAGCGGGCCTTCCTCTCCTTTGAGCGAGCAGCAGACTGCCGATTTGCTAATATCCTACACAAAATCCAACTGTGAGAAGAAGGTCCAGAAACATACAAAACTCACAATCATCATCTAAATCATTTGCTTGTCAGCGTCTGTGCTTGTGAAAAACACAGTATTCCATTCATAAAAAGGATAACAGCTTTTGCTGTATCAAACCGACATAGTATGAAACCAGAATAGTATCTTAAAACAAGGAGAGGAACACTACAGACTTATTCGAATGAATCTCAAACTAAAAGGGTGGGTATTTGATTCCGACAGATAACACCGTACTTGCACAATGTCATCACTATCCTATAATGCCATCCGAATCCTAGTAAACACACAATCTCATTGCACATTGCAGAGAAGCAACTCAATCACCTCCTACCGAACACACGAAGTTCCTAGATTCACACAAATGGGTGCATATAACATTTCTGTTAGTTTAAATTACAATGCTTGCAATCGATTCAAGCAAAGACAAAGCATTTCGATCCAAAAAGAATCAGCAAATCAAATTGAATTTAATGACGTCATTGAATTCGAAAAACCCAAAAAATCAAAAAGTCCAATTTTGACGCCAAGAAAAGCCTAAAGGCCTGACCTTTTGGCGCGCTTTGGATCAAGAGTCCAAAGCTCGGCGAGCTTATCCGGCGGCATTGCCTTCTTGGCCTCCATAACCTCACCGAACACGCCCGTCGACGTGGACGACGCGTCCACGGAGCTACTATGCCTGTGCCGCGACGCCGCCCTCTTCTCTCCGCCGCCGCCGTTGTCGTCGTCAGCGGCGGCGGAGGCGCCGGCCTGGAGCTTGTCGAGGTCGATGTAGGTGGAGAAGAGATCCTCCTCGTCGGCGGCGGCGGCGGAGGTGAAGGGATCGGGGCCGGAAAGATCCATGAGATCCTCCGGCAGCCGGAAGCTGACCTCGGAGTGGGCCCTCCGGTGAGTTGTGGCGGGAAAGTGGTGGTGGGCGGAGGTTGATCTGATGAAAGGGTTGGTGTTGGGGAGAGAGCCCAGCATTGTAGAGGTGGAGGAGGAAGAGGAGGAGGAGGTGGAGGATGACGTGGCAGCGCTGGTGGTGAATGGCGCCGCGCGATTCTCGGAGGAGATCACGGTGGGTTTCACATTGGCAGCAGGAGAAGGAAGAAAGAGAGGGTCTTTGGGATTGGGGAGGAAAGTAGGGTTAGGGTTGGGAATGGGAATGGGATTGGGATTGGGATTGGAGTGGTGGTGCATTGGCTTTGGTGGCTCTGGTTGTGGAGGTGGAGGAGTTGAGGAGGACATTGTTGTGGTTCTCTCCCCCATGTGTTTCGCTCCCTTTGGTTCTCTCCCCCACGAGGGTATATTATTCACGCGCTTTTTCTTTTTTTTCTTTTTTTTTTTAATAAATATGGGGAAACTAGTCTATGGTGTATCCGATTTATTTACGGATACGTATCTGAAAGATATTCGAGTCCGGACGTATTCACTGCCTCAGTTTCGTTCATCCGGTCACTAGCTGATCATGAGGTATTTTCATAATTGTCATAAGATTAAAGCTCATTAAAACTCCAACTTGGGTATAACTACTACTTGGATTTAACCGTTAGATATTAAATATGCCTTAATCCAACAACAGTGATGCAAATTCCTATTATCAGCTGTCTTTCTTTTCTTATTACTCTACACGAGGTAGTTATGTTCACCCAGTTATTAACTGACCATATGTGCTTCTCTTTACGCAGGGTTCCTGTATTAACTTTATATCAAAGGTACTGAGTGATGATGATGAACAAGAGGTAGAAATATAGGACGATATGCATGCATTCTACTATAGTCATCTTGTTCAGAATGATTACTGCTGCATATAAACAACAAACATGATGTCCAATGATGCATGTTGTTGATGACCGATGCTAAAATTGGAAAATTTTGGTATTATCGTGTACTTCTGTTATCCCAAGGCATTTCTATGTTTACACATTCAATTACGTACATTAATATAAAATTAGCTCATATATATTCGTGGCCTTATTAGCTCACCAATATTAATCATGTATATGTATATAAATCAAGCTGCAGGCCTGTGTGTTATCGTTTACTTTTGTTGTTATTGTTACGAACATTACAATATTTCCTAGCTTTCACTTTCAATCTGTAGTCATCACCTCAATTTCTTACCATTTTAAGTTTTGTGCCGGCCATTGTTGAGCATATATTCTCTGTTTGAGTTTGGTTTGTCACTTTTGTAGAGTGTCATCGATCTATGGCTTTCATTGCAGTGATTTTGGTCACTTTGGTTTCAATTATCTTCCTCTGGAAGATTCTGTTCAAGGATCTTCGCCGGGAGAGCAAAAATCTCCCGGGAGGTTCTCTAGGGTATCCCTTAATAGGAGAGACATTAAGCTTTCTTAAAGCACAGAAGCAAGATCGAGGTCCTCAATGGCTGGAAGAAAGAACGGCAAAACACGGGCCAGTGTTCAAAACGTGTCTGATGGGTTCTCCGACTGTGATTGTTATAGGTCAAGCAGGGAACAAGTTCGTACTTGGTGCTGAAGATGATGTTCTTGCTGCCAAACAACCTCCCACCTTGTCAGCCATTGGAGGCAAGCAGAATATATTTGAGCTTACAGGATCAAGGTACGTAATAACCCCTCTATGATTTCAATCTCCAAAAATGTTCTCTTATATGCTGATCCGTAATGAGTTTTGTCTCGATGTGTTTTGACACATGACAAATAGTTTGATATGTTATGTTGTTAAGTTGTCAATCTCTTCATCGAAACTAATTAATTAGACAAAAAAATATAACAAAAGAATATAACGATTTAGGTGTAAATTCTTTTCTATCTGGCTAATACCTTCATTACCTAATTACTTGCAGGTACAGATTGGTGAAGGGAGCAATGGTGAGCTTCTTGAAGCCTGAAAGTCTTCAAAACTACATCAACCAAATGGACGAATTAATCAAGACCATGTTACTAAAAGAAACAGAAAACAAAGACACCATAAAAGCTGTGGTCACCATGAAGAATCTTACATTTAACATAGCATCAAGCATCCTTTTCGGTATCAAGGATGAGAGTACCAGGGAGGTTTTGTTTGATGATTTTTCATTAGCCTTCAAAGCGGTTTGGTCTCTTCCGATTAACTTTCCCGGCACTGTTTACCGGCAAGGCCTAAAAGCTAGAGCAAGAATTGTGGATTCGATTCTGCCGATACTAAAGGAGAAAAGGGAAGCCATTTCAAAGGGGAAATTGAGCCCTACAAGTGATGTGTTCTCTAGCTTGGTAGCATTGAGAGATGAAAATCAAGAACCA
Organism: Fragaria iinumae; assembly: GCA_009720345.1. NCBI lineage: Eukaryota > Viridiplantae > Streptophyta > Magnoliopsida > Rosales > Rosaceae > Fragaria > Fragaria iinumae. The sequence continues at coordinate 35,611,447 of CM019119.1, forward strand.
CTTTCTGATGATCTAATTATGGATAATTATGTCACCTTGATGATAGCCAGTCATGACACCACTGCAATTCTTCTTAGCCTTATGATTTGGAAGCTGTCCACAGACTCTGAGCTCTACAAGAAAGTTTTACAAGGTATAGTTTATTGACTTTTGCAAATACATCTTTCTTGCTAGGAGTAATGTTGGATCTGCAACCCATTTATATGTTGGTGGAGGCATCATATGTCACACATTGTGATCAGTTTATATGAGAATGGTCGAAAAAATGTAGTCATCGATCATATTATTAGTTCATCCGCTACTTCATGTGCATGTCGGGTAGGGTATGTTACATTGAGTGCCACACAATGTGATCGAAAAATAGGATGTTGGAGGTACGTATGTACAATGTATATGATCGACAGTCTATTTCATATCGTCGATTAAAATTTAAAGTTACGGTATGTACGAAATTTTAAAAAACATATTTTGGATATGTGCCATGAATTTTCTGCATTTCTAAATAGTTTTATGTCTTTCACCTCATGATTGCTTGCAGAACAAATGGAAATTATAAGTAAGAGAGAGGGAGAAGAAGATAGGCTAACATGGCACGAGATACAAAAGATGAAATACACATGGAGAGTTGCACAAGAGTTGATGAGAATAATTCCTCCTGTGTTTGGAAGTTTCAGAAAAGCACTCAAAGACACTCAATACGGTGGCTATGACATTCCCAAAGGATGGCAGGTAATGAATACTATAGTTACAAATTAGGCTCTCTATATTTATGAACTATAGGAAATGAAGAGATTTTTACTTGGATGCATATGCGCAGGTGTTTTGGGTGGCCTATGGAACTCACATGAACAAAGAAGTATTTGACAAACCCACAGAGTTTGATCCATCAAGATTTCAGAACTCATCAAAGCCAATTCCTCCCTATGCTTATATTCCATTTGGAGGTGGCCTTCACACTTGCATTGGAAACGAGTTTGCTAGAGTTGAAGTCCTCGCAACCATTCACAATTTGGTGACAATGTTTGAGTGGTCACAGGTGTACCCTGAGGAAAAGATAACCCGTCAACCAATGCCATATCCATCCATGGGTCTCCCTATCAAGATCAAACCAAGAATTCCTAAATCTGTATAAGGCTTTCTATGCCTTACCCCCAAATTGGTTGTTGATGATTTTCCTTTTGGACCATGCATAATTCCATATGAACGTTCTGTTATTAGATCCATTAATACTTTTTATAACCATGCCAAGTTGCCAAACTGCCTTCAGTGACTAAGAAGATCGATTAAGAACAGGATTGAAGAGAAACATACCAGGATTCAGTAGTTATAAAACTTTATCGACAATCCAACTTTAAACAAAAGAAGTCGACACAAAACCATATTACATCGAATTAGGCCTTTTATTCAATATATCTTTGCTACTACAAATCAAGTACTTAACACTGTTTAGTGCAGAAGCATCTCCGGCGAAGACCACGGCAGTCACCTCCGGTGAAGCCCTCAGTTGCGCAAACAGACGCGCAGTTGCTTTCGCTCAAGCAAAGTCCGTTGAAATTGTGGCTCAGGGACTCGCATTTCCTAGCGTAATCGGCAGCAACCATTGCATTTTTCCCCATATCTGCAATTCCGACATGTATGCATACACCTACATTAGTATTCAAGCTAGCTACAAGTTCATGTACATCGCAGAATGATATGTATATGTAAATTATTAATACCAGTAGCCAATAGAAGCAGGAATGCAACGAAGAGAGTTGGAAACATAGCTATCTTAGAGCTGTGGTGACTCAAGCTTAACTAGCTGATCGATGTGCTATTTATCAGAAGGATGGAGAAACTTAACACTCTAGGTGGCACTTGATCATGCATGCCTCATGAATCTCACATATACTACACCTCACCCAATGCCGAATGCAATGCCCCAACCTATCACAACCTAAACAAGAACACTATTAACCTTGTGACCAAACAAACATGTAAATCATCATATTAAATATGAGCTTAATTGAGAAGGGCATTGTGGTCTTTGGGAGGTTAAGGAGAAAAACCTTGTATAACATGATTGCGTCACCACCTAAAATTACTTCAGTCTCAGTTCAGCTCACAGATAAAAGCTACTGAATAGAACACAAACGTCTTGTTTTGGAAGACAGAGAAGTCTAGAAACCTCATCAAATGACAACTTAATTCTTCTTCTCTTTGTTTAACACCAGTTTCAGTTTGTTCATTCAAGTCCTCAAACAAACCAGGAGTACTCTTGATTGGGAATTCGGGAGGTGGTAAGTTTCGGGTAAATGAAACGTTTCAGACCTCAAATGCTACAAAGACTCGATCTTGGGAGTCCAAGGCGATTCATTTTGATGAAACATGTTTACGCCTAAATTAATATTTTATTGGACAGTAAATGTCTATATGAATATTAATTACATTCTTGGTCCATGTCATACCGGCGAGCCCAAGTTCTTTAAGTTTACAAATGTCGGCCCGCTAGGGAACCACACGAGCTGAGTTACAGAGTTTGCGCAGCTCGCGCGTGGAATGGACATAGGCGGACTACACACTTCGTGCGGACTACCCAGTTCGCGCGCGGAATTACTATTTGCCAGTCCGCATAGGCGAGGCGAGATTGACTCTCCGCGTAGGCAAGGCGAGGCGAGCTGGCGAACTGGCTCGCGTAAGGGACTTCGCAAGGAAGCAATAGGCGGAGTCCGCGCGTCCTACAATAATCGTTGAAGACTTTTACAAGTCTTTAACATGCTTCGGGCTAATCCATGTGTCCCCTTTTAATTTAAAAAGTCATTCTAAAGCCCGCGAGCAAGAAAGGCCCGTGAGTTGGAATCAGAAGCCTATGCGGAGTATGCGAACTGGACAGGTGTCGTCACCAATTGGTTGGTTCGCATGGACGGAGCAGTATCCTTGTCGATTAGGGTTTCAGAGCCCAACTTGGATTCAAAGTTAACTTTCTTCTACCGCAAGTCGAACCACTATATAAACAACTCTCAAAACAATCAAAAACTCTCTCGAATCAAACAAACACAAAACACAATACAAACTGAAACCCAGTTACCCTTCGAGCTACTCGAAAACCCTAACCCTAAGCGCCGCCGCCTAGGTTTCTTCTTCAGAGCCCTCCGGACTCTACCCCCCGATTTCTCTCTGAACTCCCTATTGTTTCTCTGCTCACGCCGCCGTGAGTATCGATCGCTTGTGCTCGTAAATCCTCGTCTGAGGTGGCACCTAAAACCCCCTCCGCTTGATCAGAAGTCAAGATCTAGCACCCGCAACATTCTTTCCTCGTCCGCAAGGTGGCACGCCCGCAACACTCACCCCCTTCTCTTTGTTCGCTAGTTACCTCTGTTCCGCGCGCTGAGGATCGTGGCCAAAACATTGGCACGCCCAGTGGGAAAGGGAGTACAAGCGATTCATCATAGGGAAACCAAGAAAACCTACGATTCCGCGCCATGGTAGGCTCTCAGCCGACCCAAGACACAGGTTCCGCTCAGCCTATGGAGCGAATCCTCCAGACGCTCGACAAGCTGGAAGGCCTAATCAGGGGTTTGGCCACTCAACAGAGCGTCACTGACCTAGCTGAACAGGTCAGACCAGACAAAGCCCTTTGGGAGGCCAGTCATAACACACTCACTGACCCTGCTAAACAGATTGAACTGCCTAGCAATCAATCTAATGACGAAGAGTCTCCTTTGGACGAGCCGACGTCCAAGGGAGAAGCTACTTTGTCAACCAATGACAAGGAGCCTGAGGTAGAGGCCGGCGAGATTATGGATGATAATCTCATCTCGAAATTTCATGGTTTTCCTCAGGAAAAGAAGCCTGAAGATATGACAGAACAGTCCATCTTTGAAGAAGAAATCGGTTCGCACACTTAAGGCGAACCATAACTTTGCATGATGGCGAACCACAACTTCCAAATACCCAGCTTCAAAGAATTTGAGGAAGAAACTGCTTTGTCAATCAATGACAAAGAATCTGAGGTCGAGGCCTGCGAGACTTCAGATAATGATCTTATCTCAAAAACTGGCATTGTTCCCCAGAAAGATAAGCTTGAAGGTGGGACAGAACAGTCCACCTTAGAAAAAGAAAGTGGGTCAAACACTGATGGCGAATCAAAACTTCGCATGAAAGGTAACCCAGGCGCCAGCTTTCCTATGCGAGACATATATGTGGATACAGGTCAGCCGCGTGGGGGGCAAGGCGGAGTTCGCCTGCTTTCTTTATCAAGTCATAACAAGCGAAGTGAAGCTGGACCAGAGCCTCTTGAGTTTCCTTTTCAGCATGTACACGCGGGGCGTCAAGGCTGGCGAGGTCTGTTTCTCTTAATGATTCGCCTCGCCAATCTTGTATTCACCAGCAAGATGCCTCAGTCCGCTTCGCCAATCTTAGGTCATGATAAGCTTAACTATACATGGTGTGGTGGTATACTTAGGCCAGTCCGCGATTGCACATTTCAATATTCTTGGACTCTCTGCATGCAAGTTCAGAGGCCAGAATATGGCTTTAGTATTTTTTATTTCACTCTAGTGTGCAGCAGGAGCTTGGCGGCATCTGAGCATGATGCTTATGGATGTCATATATCTGTATCAGGGGCAGAGGTGGATTCGCTGGACTATAGTGACTCCAAAGTTGAGTTTGACACAGAGTCAATATACAATGAATACGATGAAGACTATATGTTGGTGTGTCTATCGCATAATCATGCTCCACAAGAGTTCAATCCCAGTGACACTCTTGATATGGTGAAAAGAGACCAGCAAGTGGTTCTCTTCCATGACCAATGCATGGCTATTCCTGATAAGACCATGCATTATGACCTGATAGTTGGCAACAAGGCAGATCTCAATATCATACGATCCACGAGAATACAGTTGAGGATCTTGCTCTGCCAAAAGATAAGGATGCGTGGGGGGCAGCGAGACGTACCCTACGAACTACCTTGCTCAAATTTTCAATTTGTTGACGCGAAACAACTCTGCTCAACACTTGGAAATTTTCAACAGCGACAGTCTCACGTTGGAACCATGACGACATCGAGACTTGGAGTGAAGCATTGGTGGCCTCCCTCGTGGCCTAACAAAGGGTACCTAATCAAGCTATGATACCCTCTTCTTTTTGTTCCTAGCTTTCCTTTCAGTTTTTACTTCTATTTGTTTTCAGTTTCTTTCTTTCTCACATTGAAAAAGAAAATACAAAAAAATCACATAGCAGAAAAGACAAAAAGAGATCCCTGGTCTTGCTGAAATGCAAAACAACGTTCTTGCCTCTAAAAGGCTTGAACTTTACTTCGGAGCCTATCCCTGAGGCTTGACGACAACAAGCATTCCGCATGCCTTCCAGTTACTGCCAGCGAAGTCAAGTCAGAGAGGCAATACAACTAGTTTGCAATTCTGAAAGTTGCACCAGCCACTACCAGACAGTCCACTTCGCGGACTCCATTGGAATGATCCAGGAAGCATTAGCCGGCGCGCCTTATATCAACAGAAATCCCTGGATGTCTACTTTCCAGAGGATTTTACGGTTCATCATTTCGCCATTCCTGGAGAGCGTTATGGCAGTTTGAATGCAGACAGGTCAGGATATGCGCGAATTTGCAATGTGCATTTTCAATGTGTTTTTCATGACCTCGTAGCCTGCTTTCCTCACTTGGGGGCATTGGTACCACAACTCCTTCCCTGGGGGGCATGCTAAAGTTTTGATGTCCTTCATTTCTTCTCAAGCATCGGCGAACAGACATCAAAACTGGGGGGCACATTGGGTAGATGTGTTCCAGAAATTTCAGACTTTGGACCTCCTTCAAGTGTCTTAGTCATTATTTAGGCCAATCCCTGTGGCCTCCAAATTTTCAAAATTGGTTCGCCAGCTTTATGCGCCCGTTCGCCGACTTCTATGATTGCCTTTCACTGGTTCGCACTAGGGGGCAGCGAAGTGCATAACCTCTAAAAATTTTTCATCTCTCACTGGTTCGCACTGAGGGGCAGCGAAGTACATAGCTATTGTCATTCCATGTTTATCACCAAGTTGGTTCGCCTTGCCAAGAGCTCGCGAAGGGCCATTTTTTGGAATCTAGTCAAGGCAAACATCTGCTGCAGGCTAGGAGCAGGCGAATGCGAAAGTGGAGCAGGCGGATGCCAAAGTGGAGCAGGCAAATGCGAGCTAGGAGCAGGCGAATGCAAGCAAAGTTCAAGTCCAAGGTGCCTAGGCGAGCCGTGCAGCAGTTCGCTGCATTGCCTTGCTGGGTGCTTGGGTTTCAAGGCCTATTCACAGGCTTGTCTACTCACACTCATTTTATGTATGACCCGAGCCAATACCAGTGGTTTTGGAGCAACATGAACATAAACCTCTTCAGTCTTTCTTGACATTCATGACTTCGAGGTTGGGGGGCAATGTTTACGTCTAAATTAATATTTTACTGGACAGTAAATGTCTATGTGAATATTAATTACATTTTTGGTCCATGTCATACCGGCGAGCCCAAGTTCTTTAAGTTTACAAATGTCGGCCCGCCAAGGAACCACGCGAGCTGAGTTACAGAGTTTGCGCAGCTCGCACGCGGAATAGACATAGGCGGACTACACACTTCGCGCGGACTACCCAGTTCGCGCGCGGAATTACTATTTTCCAGTCCGCGTAGGCAAGGCGAGATTGACTCTCCGCGTAGGCAAGGCGAGGCGAGCTAGCGAACTGGCTCGCGTAAGGGACTCCGCGTGTCCTACAATAATCGTTGAAAACTTTTACAAGTCTTTGACATGCTTCGGGCCAATCCATGTGTCTCCTTTTAATTTAAAAAGCTCTTCTAAAACCCGCGAGCTAGAAAGACCCGTGAGTTGGAATGAGAAGCCTATGCGGAGTATGCGAACTGGACAGGTGTCGTCACCAATTGGTTGGTTCGCATGGACGGAGCAGTATCCTTGTCGATTAGGGTTTCAGAGCCCAACTTGGATTCAAAGTTAACTTTCTTCTACCGCAAGTCGAACCACTATATAAACAACTCTCAAAACAATCAAAACTCTCTCGAATCAAACAAACACAAAACACAATACAAACTGAAACCCAGTTACCCTTCGAGCTACTCGAAAACCCTAACCCTAAGCGCCGCCGCCTAGGTTTCTTCTTCAGAGCCCTCCGGACTCTACCCCCCCCCCCCCCCCGATTTCTCTCTGAACTCCCAATTGTTGCTCTGCTCGCGCCGCCGTGAGTATCGATCGCTTGTGCTCGTAAATCCTCGTCTGAGGTGGCACCTGAAACCCCTTCTGCCTGATCAGAAGTCAAGATCTCGCACCCGCAACATTCTTTCCTCATCCGCGAGGTGGCACGCCCGCAACACTCACCCCCTTCTCTTTGTTCGCTAGTTACCTCTGCTCCGCGCGCTGAGGATCGTGGCCAAAACAAAACCGAGTTAAGACTTTGAAGTGAAAATGTTGTATAAGCAATTTACATCAAAATATGATTTGGGAAATATATTGTTTTGGAGTTTGTATTCGATGCATGTATGAGAATTGTTGATATATATAAGAATCCTATTTGATTTCATACATATTGGTGTCACTAGTTTCTGTAATTCATGAAACTAACTACATTTCTTGATGATCTTTTTTTCTTGCAGTACATACACAAGATCATGTACATATCATGATAACTATATACCTACAATGGTAGTAGGCTTTGATTCAATTTTTACTGGTATAAACTATGCAGTGGGGTAAGAGGCATCCATGGCAATGCCGCATAGACCTTCAGGTGCAGCAACATCTCTTTGCATTCTGATGTAACCTTCTTCACCCCATTGTGCACCCCATGAGTTCTTTACCAACCAGTACTTAGTTCCATCAGCATCCACGCCATATCCAACAGCGGTAACACCATGGTCTAGTTCAGTTCCACATGTTCCTGTGAAAACACCACTTGAATATAACTGGAAGTCAAATCCACTAGCATCAATGGCAACAGCAATTGGTTGATTAGCCACGGCCTTAAGAAGGGCGCTTTCGCTGTTTGCAGGCACGTCTTCGTGGCCAGTTATTGTGGCTGCATGGCCTGCTTCCTTTTTGGCATTGCATGTACCATCAGCAGCCGTGTAGGGATAATTAGCCTCGGTATTAATACCATGATTTTGAATGACAAACTGAAAGGCATCATCCATTTCGCCACCTGAACAACCTTGGTCGACACCATTGACATCACAATCAACCAGCTCTTGCTCAGACAAAGAGATTAGTTTACCAGTTGTAAGCTGAGTGATTCCTTCCATAGCTGCCACTGCTGAGAAGGCCCAACAACTTCCTGTACATACATTTCAATTGCATATTCGTAGTAGTTAGAACAGAAAAAATTAGCATCATGTACAATTTTTTCTTTTATGCAGATGGAAAATAATCTGATGACAAAAATAATAGAGGGAATAGTACTGTGTTACAATGTTACATACCACATTGGCCTTGGTCCTTCACTGGAGTCACAGCTCCCTTCTTTCTCCAGTCCATTGTAGCCGGCACAGTAGCATTTTCGTACTTGAAAGTAGTGGTCTTGGTGGAACACTCGTGCCCCAAGAATCTATTTCTTGAGGCAGTGAACTCCTCATTTGTAAGGTCTGAAAATTGGTTCAGACTCAATTTGTAAAGTTTGTTTCCATCTTTGTTGGAAGATTCCACATATGCCTCATTCTCCTTGAATATCTTGAAGCGATCCTCCTTCTCGTTGACATCCTTATACACACGTCCATAACGAGCTATCCATTGCTCGTACCTCCCATAAACCAATGCATCTTGGAGACTACGAGAAGTGGCTTCGGAAGACCAAGCCCCTAACATGAGGACCAAGGCCAAGCAGATACATTTGCTCTCGTTGGTGAACACCATTGTAGGCTGGAATATGAAAGTTGATGATGAATATGAGTAGTGTTGTGAAATGGTAAGACTACTCAGACAGTTGATATAGAGAAGATAATGGCCTTTGTGTATTATCTCCGTGCCCCAAAATGCGGTCTGCAATGTCCTTACTCCTTGCCCCAGAAGACGTTCTGATATGAACCTGCTGTAAGATTAGTATATAGTTGATATGACTGTTGTTCTAATTTGATGCTTGTCTAATTTGACTCTAAGTTCTGTCATAAGGACCTTTTTTCTTTTTTTTTCTTTTTTTTTTCTTTTCCCCCTACAATCAGAATTTCATCTTAGTTTTCTCAACAGAGCTCTTATTTAGTACATGTAATAATATATCTGCAAGAGAATTACACACTGAACGGGGCCATACAAAGGAAGAAAGAAATGCTACCATAGCAATCTATTGGAAAAGTGTGGCTTAGATAGGAGCCATTTGGAATCCCACATCAGAAACGTGAAAGAGTTATCCTTGGGTTATAAGGAATAGTACCACACACACTAATGTCGAGGCTTTTTGTTATGACCATTATGCCATATCTATATATCACTTTGGACTGGTGTTAATTTACTTGAATTGGCTGCTTATTGGGCTCGGGTTGGGTCATATTGTCAACAGGTTTCTAGGGTTGGTTGTAGAAACAACAACGAGCCTCTTGGTAAGATCTCATCTGAAGAAATATGAACATCTTTTAATTTATTTCCTTTAATTTCAAGTAATTTCTTTGTTTCATTTCTCTCGATGGGTTCTGATCCCATCAACTGATATCAGAGGCGGTTCCGATGTGGAATCTGCAAACTCCTACCATTATTTTCGCCCCACCCTCGTTAACCCACCGATGTCCCCCCCACCACACTCTGCACTTCAATCGATTCCAACTTTCCAGCCACCCTCAGTCCCTACTTTCCAACGACTTGAGGGCTGATCTCCTCAATATCCACTGACTGTCACTTCTTCATCTCTCTACTGTGTTTAGAGAAGACAAAACTAGTGTTGTAGTGTCGAAAATTGGGGAACCTAGCCACTATTGTCAACATAGTAGATGTGGGTGTTGGTCACATTGATCAAGAGGAAATAGAAAACACTGATATGGGGACCAATATGTCTGACTCTGAATTGAAACAAGTTTCCGGAGCAGAAGGAGATGCTCAAAATGGAACGAGGCCTCTTGTGACTGTTGTTGTGGACTTCACTTAACATGCTAGTGTCTTCTGAAATGGTGCTAGCGAAAATATGGGCGAAATGGAAGGCAAAAGTCCATGTCGCACTAGCAAGGGAAATGAATGCAGAGGAGCTGGATTCAACTGCTAAGGAAGGGCTACAGTTTCCTAATGCAATGGTGATATGCTCTGCTGACGCACAATCTGCAGTAAGGTTATGGCAATGGCTCGTTTGTTGCTTACATGTTTTTCGTTGGGAACCTGAGCAGCCTATTATTTGGCAAGGAGAGGCATTCGACAAAATGGGTGCAATGAATTTAAATCTTCAGGATGTTAGAAGAGCTTTGGAGAGTTTCTTGTCTCGTATGCTTGAGCTCAATTGTAGTTCCTTAAATGATCAAGTTGGAAATATTTCAATTGTTATGGGGTACCGTTTTCAGCAGAGCCTTTCTTATCTACAGCCACTCAATTTTATTCTCAATTTTAGAATTATCCTCCTGGAATACTCAAGAGCAGGTGTGCCTCTACTGATAGCTGTTATTTCTCAATTTCATTCATATGGTGTCTTTGAGGTCTAAGCAGCAAGGCCTTGCAATCAGATATGGGGTTTTTTGGAATGGAAATTGTTCTCACGTGGGCTGCTTGGTTTCCTCCCCTGAGTTCATGCATACATGGTTTATCGAAATTGGCTTCGTTGCGATTGACTTTGGAGATGTTGCATGGATTCCTCAACTATATTTTTCATTACCCAATCCCAATAGAGAGACCTTGAGGGACTTTTCTAATATGCAACATTTATATTCTAGGCAGCCAAAGGATCTACATATGCAAAATGGGACCATACTTTCTGCTGTTAACATGATTATTCATAGCACAGCAAAGCAATCTACAATTGATGAGTACATGGTACAAGTTTTTGCGAGGGTCATCTCTACCCGCGGTTGTTCCACAGACAGAAATGAACATAAAGCGGATTGTCGTGTGATCTTGCCATTACTTTACAAACTTGTGTTTGATATGGCAGGTCTGAGGACTTTGGTGTTACATGTTTCTATTGTTTCTGTCAGCCTTGGAGATTCTGCTTGCAGAACAGCAACTGTAGTGATAAGTTCTTTATTTTCCTATGATGCACTTCTGCATTTAGATCAAACTTCTCTGTCTTTTAAGGTTATACTGGCCATTCTTAATAGCAAGCCAAAGAATGAAAGCATGTCTAGGAATAGCCATAGAGTAATCTAGGATACATGCAACATAATTAATTGGTGATTGCATATATTCATGTCAAATTCCTCCTGGTGTGGTCCTTGAACAGAAACAAAGGCCAGTAGGTGACTTAATGTCACTTAATGGAGAACTTTGTGAATTCACGTCATCAGATTCATACTCATTTTCAATTATTTTAACTTTGTTTAATTTCACATTCAGCTGAGACTGACTCAGCTTTCCTTACTTCTCTGCAATGTACTTGGTACAGCATCATGCTTCATGGACAGATACTATCACTGGGGCTAATTTTGATGATGTTTCTCAAGTTGATCAAAAGTTAACATTGGCTGCACCTGGATTTCCTTCACGGCCACGTCAAAGTGCTAAAGGACAGAAAAATCTTGTAACTGATCGTGTAAGCCAAATGCTTTCACCTGATAGTCATATTCCATGTCATTTTTCCTTTCAAATAGCATGCAACATATTTACTAGTTTTGTCAGTCTTAGCTCTGTGTGCCATTTTGTGATTTGTCACATATTTCCTTTCAAATAGCAGGCTCGCAGAATCCGAATTGCTGAAAGACTCACTGAGCTGGAAAAACTGCTTCCACATTCTGTAGAGGTAATAATCTGCATATGCCAGATCATGCATAAAGTTGCTCACTGAAGAGGGATTTCTAAATTGACTTGTCAATTGTTTGTTGTCTTTTATTATTTCTTACCGATGCCTTCAATATGAATATTTTGAATTGATAATCATAGGCAAAGAGCCTTGAACACCCAGCCCCTGCAGTTCTTTGGCTCTATTTGAAATAGTTCACACTCCCACATCACTTTTGTGGCAAAGTATGGAAACCCATGAGACTATAATAAGCGAAGAGCTTGGCTGATCAAAGCATACCTTTCTCGGCCTTTTGGCTAAGATCAAGTGTAGTATCTGTTCTTATCAGTTTAATATCTGATATGTGGACCAATGGTCCACATGATATTAAATTAATGTTTTAAAGGGGTGAGTCTACAACAATAGCTTGCTATTGGGACGCACATGTGTTATCTTTGCGTTGCACTACAGCAAAGCTTGGCGCACCCTACCAAACCCTAGTCAAATTAATTATTTATATATAACTCACTGGACTCCGTGAAATGATCTGAAGGTAAACCATGCCAATGTAAAAGATACTTATATAATTGTAACTAACTGCACTAGGTTAAATAAGCAGGAGGTAAACAATGACAATGTAAAGAATTCGGTTCTGATTTTGTTATTTTCTGCTCTGATATTGCTGAGTAATAGTCTTGATATCTATTTTCCCCATTCGACTTAACGACATAGGCAGCTGAGTCTGCACTGCTCTGATTTTGCTGAGCAATAGTTCTGATTTTGCTGAGTAATAGTCTTGATAACTATTTCCCCATTCGACTTAACGACATAGGCAGCTGCGTCTGCATAAAAATAACACAATTAGAGATTGGTATGCTATACATTCAATGATACATGAATCAGCCTATTGAGAAAATCAAATCTATACAGAATCACAGACAATAGAGTACATAATCTACAGATATAATTGTGTTTCCTACAGAAATGGAAGTACAAGATTCAAACTTATCATATAGATGAAATATGATACCTCAGATTTTAATGCCCATTTTTACAATATGATTTGGAGTTTCAGTGTTATATAAGACCCAACTAGTTTATGTGGATATTTGACCGGTTACATTTGATTTTGTAGGGTGGTCAAGAGTTTGTACTGGATGATGTCATTGATCATATCAAGTTTTTGCAGCTTCAAATAAAGGTAGGATCATTAACCACAATCTCATGTATGCACCTTCTGGTAGCTACAAGATGAAGTTTGCTTCTCTGAACATGCTTTGCTGAGCTTGTGATGGGGGCCTCCACAACACTAGTCTTATGTGTTCAATATGCCACCAGACATACTCTTTATGTTCCTACACAAAAGACTGCTCAGGTGCTTTTGTTTCATGCTTCCGGAGACGGGTATTTGCTGCTGCATATAGATATAATTACCACTACATCAACTTACAAGTTGTTCCCTCATATTCTGGAAGAAAAGATGATTGAAGCAGATGTAATGAACAAAGCAGTACAAGAGATGCAGATGGTTTATGCTGAAGTATCAAGGGCTGAATTTCTGATCCTTAATCAATTAAGGCCTGAGGACATGCCTTAATCTAAGGGGGGAGGGATGTTAGGACCATTGTGCTGTACCTATATATCACTTTGGACTAGTGTGTTAATTTACTTGAATGGGCCGTTTATTGGGCTCGGGTCGGGTCATATTGTCAACAGGTTTGTAGGGTTGGTTGTAGAGACAACTATATAAGGCAATGAGCCTCCTTTGTAAGATCCCATCATCTTTTGTGTAAAACCCTATACCCGTTTCTCCACCGGATGACTAAAGTGAGAGGAGTATCGGCATTATTGGACCCATGTGTGTAGGACCCGTGGGGCCCGTCAGCTGCTTCCGCGTAACAAATGGTATCAGAGCCTAGGGAACGCTTGGGACTTGGTGTCTCATACGATCAAGTTGCAATTTGGTGGAGCTCTCGTTTGGATTGGGATCACAAGATTCATATGGTTGTGATCGAGGTTGAGCTATTGAAATTTGGATCGTGAAACAGTTGGAGATGGCTCAAATCACGCCAGGTGGAGAATATTGAAAAAGTGTGGCTTAAATAAAAGCCATTTGGAATCCCACATCGGAAACATGAAAGAGTTATCCTTGGATTATAAGGAATTGTACCATACACACTAATGTCAAGGTTTTTTGTGTAAAACCTCATACATGTTTCTCCACCGGATAGCTAAAATGGGGGGAATATCGACATTATTAGACCTGTGTGTGTGGGACCCCCGTAGGGCCCATCGGCCGCTTCCGCGTAACAGAATCATCACCATTTGACCAAAAGAAAAATGGTATCAATGAGCAGACAAATATCAAGTCTCTTACATCAATTTCTAGTAGTCTAAGTTGCAGCTCATTAGTAAAAATTACATTTTGCTTCTTCTAGTTTGTTGATGATTCCATTTTTGATCCCTTCTGATTTACAATTTCTTTCTTTTGGTATTCGGTATGTAGCTCTGCGGATTCACCACACTGCTTTTCTCTTCAGTGATTAAAGTGTATCACTACTATGTTGTTGGTGTCCGAAGTGACATAGGTTTACAAGGCCATCCAGGCATCCACTGTCAATGGTTTAAAACGCAGACAAGGAAGAATTACATTCTCATCAGCAGCAGCAGACATACCTGCATGTGTTAAAAAATGAAAAATCACCAAGTTATGCCATCAACAGCAATTCAGAAAAACGTATCTGAACTACTGTTGGCTAGGTAGAAAGGTTTAACCCAATCAATATGCTGAGAAATTACCCTTCTTTTTTTTTCTATTTTTCAGAGAAAAACTGCAAAATCAATTTACAAAGAGCTGCAAGCCTAAATATTACTAAAAGGAAGTCAAAAGACTGTTTAAGAGTGATAATGAGCTACTGCCAATATTGTGAACTCTTTTAACTTACAATGTACATGTATTAATACCTTTGTGAAAAGGTCTTAATACCTTTTGTAAGAATACCTTTGCTTACTTCTTTGAAGGAGTTGGCTGACTTACCTTTCCAACTGAATCAGCTTCACTATCCGAAAGAGGTAGCTAGGATCTAAATTTTACAGTAAGGTAATCACAGTTTCAGAAAATTTACTTGACTTTTGAGTATCAAATATCCATGACACAAGCTATGGCAAATCCAGCAGAAGTCCAACAAGCAAAGAAAAAATGTCCCTCGAGTCTTGATCGATTAAACCCTCACCCCTCCCTCCCCTCAAAGGCCTCTGTTTTGGTTTTCAACACAGCATGGTACAATAAGATCAACCATAAAAACTGTTCTATTCCATAACGAATTTAGAACACAACCACAAGAGCTTTCTGATATATATAGCTCACACTCCACAGTACTATATACAACCTCCGGCATGCCAATGTAGCCTCAATCTTGGGAGATCAAGGCGATACATTTTGATATAACCGAGTTTACCCTTTTGTTCAAATTTGTCGAATGTTGCGTTTCATTGATTTTCATTGCTCATGAACATTACTTCTACGCCGGAATCCGCCGAGATACGCCCGGATACGCCGGGATACGTCCTGGATACGTCTAAGAGTTTTGTAATGAAATAGGATATATGGGGGCAAACCTGACATTTGGTCTAAAAAGAACAGAAATAAGAACTGCACGAGGCATAAAAGCAGCAAAAAAAGGAGTCATATGTGGTCAATGACACTTTACTCTCTCCAAAAGCAAAAACCCACGGCAGTCTGATCCAACATCAACCCAAATTTGCTGGTATGTTCTTCTCTGCGATTTCATTAATTTAGGGTCTTGTTCTTCTTTCGCTCCGTTTCGAACCTCAAAGAAAAAGATAGGCAGAAAGCGCCTTGGGGTCTCATATAGCATCAGTTTGTGTCTCTGGTTGTGGTTTTTGCAATCACTTTCTCGACTTGTGATCTGGGTTTTGTCTTGCGCTTGTAAAGCAATAATATTTATGTTTGATCTGAAAATTTTGGGGTAAAGATTCTTAATTGAAGTATGATCACTAGGCTTCTTTGATGAGAATGGTAAACTTTATTTTTCTAGTCATGTAAATTCGCAAACTAATGACTTTTTTTTTTATGACTTCTCGTTTGGTAAACAAACATAAGTTGATAAGAAGGTAACATAATTGTTTAGTTCTTGTAATCCTATAGTAATGTTGTTGAAAATTGCGATCCGTTTTTTTTACAGCATTATGTTTTGTGTTGGTTTGTATATTGAAGAGAGTCACGTATATATTGAAAGTTGAAATTGGGAAGAATATGTTTGGTATTGATGCCACAGTAATAGTATTCTGCGTGATGCACGTTTTGATTAAGCGTATTGTTAGAGTGGGGATTCCTTTGCCTTCTTGGTTTTTCTGTATGGGGAACCGTGGCTTGTGACTCTGGGTTGGGTTGTAGAGTATGTAGAGGGAGAGGGAGAGCATTTCTTTTTGGTTGCATCTTTGCTATCTTAATTGCGTGTTTTCCAAACCCAGCTTGTGTGGTTATACTAGTGAGGTTCTTCCTCCTTTGATCGAGTTAACAGTTATACGATTTTGTAATGTTTTGGGTGATGTCTGAAAAAAATACAGAGCTCTTTTACAAGTTCATGGCACATTTTGGTACTATTTGGGGATGAACAAGTAAAATTACCAATTTTGGTTGAGTGTATAACAGCCATTCGTTGTTGTGTGAAGTAGTTTTTTAGTTTTGTGGAAGTTATGTTACTTTCTAAGGATGAAGCATTCTCATATGGTTTTGTTACTCCTTTCATTACTAATTATTGGTGCAAAAATCTCAAATCCTTATGTATTTATCTTGTTGTGCAGCCCAGAATGACCATCAGCATAGTAGACCACGAATTACCATATGACACCCACAATCTCTATGATGTATCATTTTACAATGATCAAATCCACACCCTAGTCACTCACAGCGCACCCATGGTGGAATCCTGGCTCTCTGAAATCATCCCCATAGTCGATCAAAACCCAATTGTAGGCCTGGACGTGGAGTGGCGTCCAAATAACCGCAACAGCGACCACCCCGTTGCGACATTGCAGCTTTGTGTGGACCATCGTTGCCTCATCTTCCAACTTCTTTACGCCCAAACCATCCCGCGAGCACTCTTTGACTTTCTCAGTAATGGCAGTTACACATTTGTGGGTGCTGGGATCGGGAATGATATGGAGAAGCTCCTTGTGGACTATGACCTGAAGGTGACCAATACTCTTGATCTCGGGCCTTTGGCAGCAACTAAATTGGGCAAGATTGAATTGAAAAAAGCTGGCTTGAAGGGTCTGTCTAAAGAGGTCCTTGGGAAGGAGCTCCAGAAGCCTAGCAATGTGACAAGGAGCAGGTGGGACAATGAGTGGCTTATGTGTAATCAGGTTCAGTACGCTTGTATTGATGCTTTTATTTCCTCAGAGATTGGAAGGCGGTTGACTGCCATGGCTTGATTGCAAATGAATGGTTGCTCAGATTTGGTCTGCAGGAAGTCTCATTCGGAACACCAGTTTCAGAACAATTTACTGGATTTCTTTATTTTCAGTTTTAAGATTGTGGCAGCATAACGTTTTAGGATTAGCATGCTGGTGTTATTATTATTAAGCGAGCTTTGTTTCCTGTTCTTGACGTGTTATTGATATTCAGAGAGTGCTACTTCTTTTCTTCCCAATATTTTTCTCGCTTTCTTATCTATTATTTTGGCCAATTAAGCATGTAGTATTCTTATAAACCAGCAACTAGAGGCAGAGCCATATCAGTCTACCAACATAAGGAAAAAATTGATTACATTGTGGTACCTCTCACTCTCTTGCAAGTTGTAACACCTAGGTGAAAACATCAGAAGCTTACCGAAACATTTAACCGGTTGAAATAGGATTACTGAATTGAATCATGGTCTCTCCCTCGACTTTGAACTTCTGTGCAATTCCCAGATATACAAGAGAATTGAACCTCATTTTTGTATTTGGGTAAAATCATGAACAAAATATCCCATGTTTCATCATCCATAAGTCACATTATATAAAAATTGAGCAATAATCCGAAAACAAACCATTTGAAAAATGTGGACATATTTAAGGCATTCTTAAACATCAAGAAAATAATAACAAATTTCGGTTTAACTCTAGAAGGGGAGGTGGTGGTGAGCAGGAGAATAAGGAGAATACGAGGAACTGGTGACAAAGGAATTTGGGCCAGGACTTGAAGGAACCTGTCCCCTGATTGGGGTTCGTGGAGTTCTTGGAGTTACTGGGCTCTTTGATCTGGGTGTTCCCACGGTGCTGCGACCGTAAGGCCTATTTACATCATTTCTTCTGGGCCCTTTCTCGGCCCACTTGAGCTCTGCTTGCATCACCTCTCTAGGGTACCTTGACCAACATCCAACCTTTCCTGCTCTTTGTATGTACCTACCATGATGAAGATTACATAAATGCCACAGTTAGATGCTGCCATTTTGTGAAGAAAAGTAGAATAAACATCTGGTTTTGGAGGTTCTTCTTGTACTTTTGAGTTTTGATTGATGCCATGTACAGTATAAGAATTCAAGGACTGCATTCCAAAACCAAATGCATTTTTTTTTATAAATTTTCTCTTTGTTTGGATCAAAGAATTTTTAATTTTAAGTTACTATCAGTTTGATTAGACTACGTTGACGTTTATCACACTCTTCTTGCCGGCCTAGAGCTATTTCTTAGTCTATGAGATTATTTTAGAATCAAGGACAGAAGAACTTATGGATACCTATGCTTAGTTGCAAAGAAGTGTTGCGTTAATAACAATTCGTCGTTTTAATTGACAATATATGGCACAGCGACATCGTCTAGTGAAACTTTGTGATGTTGTATACATGGGTTGGAGAGATATATACAAGAAATACACAAACATGTGATTCATCTATCATTATTCTCATTAATGTCTTGAACAAAGTTTTAGAATGATATGTGATCGTATGCATGCATATAACTTTAATTTGTTTTGAACGTAAAATAATGAGATCGATATTTAGAATTCAGAGTATTTTGAAGTTAAAATTATCTCGATAGTCATCTGATACTCGTAAAACTAAGGTATGCATGTCAAATCATTCATCAAAGAAATGTGTTTCTAACAAAACAAAAACAACATACCTTTGGCTAAATCGCCTCCCTAGACACTGGATGCATTTTCTACCTTCGGTCATTTCTCCCATCCCTACCATCACGCATTGCCTGCAATACACTCTTCCACAGACCTAGAATACAAACAACGTTCTGATCATGATCTCGTTTGAGTCATTTCCATATACATATATCCCATATACGTTGTAAAAAAAACATATGATACCCTTAATTTTAAGTGATAGATTAGAACTAAAAACCGTAACCTCATGCAGTTTCATAATCATTAATCACCTTATGAACTTGCCTTAACACATCAACTTGTATCGTACATGAAAGTTAAGCTGTATATGTTCGAATATGTACCAGGCAGCGATGGCGGAAAATATAGATGTAGGTACTACAGATGGTGCAGATATTGGAGTGAGGAATCCCAGGCCTTCGTCTTCCACTTCTATCTTGCTGGTGCATGGCAGTCGAAGCCATGCTTACGCCGCTCATATCATGATGATCATAAATAGTACTAGCCATGCTTATGCTACTCATCTCTACTCCTTCATGACCATTCATCATATGATGATTGAAGTTATGGCCTTGGTGATGATCACCACCACTGTATCTATGGCCACCGTGGCCTGCATGGCCGTGGTGGCTGTTGACGTCGAGGTGGTGGTGATTATTTTGGTGTTGAAGATGATGATGGTGGTTGTTACCTCTGTAAGGGTCAGCTAAATCTTCGTTGATGCGGTGGTTGTGCTTGGATGCTTGCAAGGCTCTGTTGAAATCGAGGCTGGGAAGTTTGGCCATGGGCTTTGTGGAGGACTTGAGTTCGGAAATGGGATCCAAAGTGTGAGTGGGTTTTCTCGGCTTGTCTGCAGTAGTGCTTATACTAAGGTCTGCAAAGTCTTGGAAAGTGAGGTTCACCGAGTCATCTGGTATTCCTTCATACATGTCTTCAAGCTCCTTTCTTGCCTTTGCCAATGTTGCCTTGTCCCTGTCCCCCATTGTTACTCACTGAGAGAGAGAGAGAGAGAGAGAGAGAGAGAGAGAGAGAGAGGGATCCTAAGTCAGTGGTTTGAAGAAGGCAGAACTAGTTCTTCGTTTGTTGAAAGAGGGTCTTCTTTTGTGGGTTTAATAAGGTTGTTTTTCAAAGCAAAGACGCTAACAAAAGGACAAGTTCAAAGGCCGGTCATGGCAATTCTTTGAACATCATTCTTTGCTCCAATAGTAAAACAAGAGGAATTTCTGGATTGAAAGCAAAATAAATTTTGAATGTTTGGTCCTCATCTTGACAGATGTTAATTATCAATTCCAAGGGAGGATTCTGTGTTTGATATAAAAGTTACAATTGAAGAAATTACGTAATGTTAGTTTGTATTTGATTACTTCTTTTTATGAGTATATATCATCAAAATAAGTCGGAAAACCTAATTAAAGATCATATAGGTAGCTAAAATTACATGAAGGATGTAATGACCCTTGTAGTTGCCATGCTATATTCCTTAAATTACACTACCTCCTTCTCAAGTCATAAGTTTTGTATTTAAACCTCAGTTTAAAGACTTCAACCTCTTACCTGAGTTACCTCTATGAAGAGAAATATCCAAATACCTGAGGTTAGATAGGAAGAATACTAAACCTCGTTAGTAATAATACAGCAGTGTTCTTACCGCAAATAATCCATATTTTGTAGTAGAATTTCCTAGTGGAGTTAAAAATTCATGCCAGAAGCTGATGAAGATGCGATGAAAATAGATGTAGATAGGATCAACCCGGCCAAGAATCAAACAAATCATCGGCCGGACCATTTAAGTAGTAGTAATTAGTTGTCTGCTAGGGTCAAAGCATTGGTTTTGCACTCTTGCCTGGTGATTGGGACCATTTCTTAATAGGATGTTAACAGAAGAAACCTGTCAAATTTAACGCGTATCTAAAGAAACAAGAACAGCCGATTACTGCAGATGGACAAGATTTACAGATGGAGCTGCATTTTGCAAATCCCATGTATATTTTGCACTCTCATTGGCTCGAGACTCTTGTTGACTAGTTAAGCTAATGAAGAGTATCAGCTGTAACCTGGTGGAAATCCAATTTCCTGTAATGGTTTCGATTCGACTTGGAGGCCAAGGCAATTCACAGTACAAATTGGCTAACAAACTCGAAAGAGGGGAAACAAAAAAGAAAAAAAAAGAACAAATGAAATTACATTCTGTGGTTGTGTAGAAGTAGAGATGTATGGAACCATCCACTTTGCTATACTTGGACAAGAAACAAGAGGGGTAGAGTATGGGCTGTTTCATTCTAAATCAGGCTCATGGTAAACCTTATCACCTATACTCGGGCAGTCCCATGACACGGATGAAAGGTGAGCTTCATTAGGCAGTTGTCTCTCATTGTCACCATTGGCTTGCGTAAGTGAACAAGAAGCAAGACCAGCTTGTTCCTCGTCCATCATGGTTCTGAGGGAATTTTCGTTTGTATACTTCTCCGATGGTCGGGCGGCAGAGGCAGCTTTAGCAAGCTTGAAGAGATCTTGAAGTGTGGGGTTCCTGAACAAACCAGAGGGTTCACAATTCAGGTCAATTTGCCCGGCACTGGAACTTTCAGCAGCATCTGCTTGAGTTCTACTCTGGCTGCTGCTGGCTCCATTCTCTGATGAGTGATTCCTATGCAATGCAGCATCTCCCGATGTGGTGCCATTTATTTCTGATTCATCCTTGTGGTTGTTATTGTTCCTCTGGGAATTGTTTGCTGAGTTATTCCTATGCAGCGTAGCATCTCCCGATGTGGTGCCATTCACTTCTGATTCGTCCTTGTGGTTGCCATTGTTCCTCTGGGAATTCTCTGCTTCGCGTTCTAATTGACGCTTCTCATACTTCCGCTGCATCATGGTTGTAAAGCGCCGTTTCACTGTCAAGCACACATTGCATTTGCATGATGGCTTGTGCTTGCCCTTCCCGCTTGGGGGTTGAATACACACTATGCAAGTACAACCAGGGCGGTGACGGGGATGTTTGGTAGTGGCTCCAACTGATTGTTCCCCTGATTCACGCACATTATCTCCCAGAATAGCAGCACTAGCCAGGGCATCCAAGCCAGAAGGTTCCTGTTCATCAGCATCCTTCTTCTCAATAATTTTTCGTCTCTTCTTCAAACCTGTAAATGTAAGATAAAGAAAAAGGATAAGGGAGTAATAGAGTGATGTTGAAGATCATATCACATGTTGTCAGCAAGCAATCTAATCAGAAGTGAGGTTTCTTCGATAATCTCTTTAAAATTCAGAGAAATAGGAATAAATGAGAAACTTCATCTACAGAGTACCTTCCATCCACACACAAGCACATATGTACAGAATTACTTGAGCAAAAAAACATGTATCAATGAAATCCAGCTATTTCCCCAACCCGATCCAAGTACAAATGTACAACCTCTACTGATGATATCTAAGGACCCCACATGCATGTATTGTGTCTAACAGAACAATAATAACCAATTAATAAAAATTAAAAAATAATTATATACAGAGAAATCTAAATAAAATAAATAAAAAACATGAAAAATATTATTATATCCAAGGACCACCTTCTAAAAAGAATTTAGAAATTAGAAAAAGAAACCAACAGATAGGTTTAAGTTTGACCTTTAAGGGATACAGATGAACTCAGAAGATTATCCAATTGCTTTGAGCTCATCTCCTCCGGTGCAGTACATGAGGACCTGTCAGGATATAAAGGAATCAAGATCAATCCTTCATCTCATGGACAAAAGAATAAAATGTAAAAACTAAACTATAACTTTGTACCTGCTTGAATCCCAGGAATTTTCTGAGCATGTCCACTTTGGAGGAAGAAGAACATCGACAGGCAACTTCCGCCACTTGGAACAATCATCACACTGAGCCCACTGTTCCCGTCTCCTGGGATTAGGGGAAGATATTCAGCAATAGTCTTTTTATAACATATGCATAAAATTAGTCTCAATCTACAGTACAATGCTGCTGTGATGAGTTATGAATAAAAATCTATCAAAAAAATCTACAGTACAATGGGCCACCCTATGAGACATATCATTCATGTACAAAGGTTAAAAAGTATATAAAGAATTTGAAAATGCTGCTAAGATGGCTTGGAAGAAATATAGATATTTTATCGCAATATAAAACATGTAACATAATGTTATGTTATAATTCACAACTTCTTACTTAGATGGCCCGGCAGTGAATATAGATCTCTTTCCAAAAACTGGCGGCTCCTAGAAGAAGCAAACAAACATTTATCAAATAACTCCCTCAGACCTTGATGAAAGTTGAACTTTAACACACTGAAACTGTAAAAGCATCTTAAAATTCATGACTACATATAACAGGGACACTGATAATAACATACTTACATCATACTCTTCAAATTCAAAATCTTCAATAGTGACAATGCTTGGTTTGACACTTGGCGGTGGACGGAGCAAGTCTTGTGCTTCTTCCCATGTCAGCCTCAGCTCCATAACATCTTCACTATGCATGAGCAACCTCTTACTTTTAGGCCCAATGTTCCGTGTCCTCTTTTTCTCAGAATTCGACACTGGCTGCAACAAATCCTCACTTGTTCTGTGACCACTGTTCTCACGATTCTGCATATACGTATCCCACTCAGCCAAATGATGGTCTGATGGAGAATTTAAGGGAGGATCCTTGCTTCCTTTATTCATATGGAAAAGACTAGAGTCACCACTTCCAGTAGCCAGATTCTCACTAGAAAAGGATGTTTCCCCAGGTGTGCCATTTTGAAGGACAGAAGTTTGAGGTCCCTGATTATTTAACAATTGTGCATCAATGTCAGTTCCATAAAATATATACAGTCTGAAAGAAGCAGGAAACAGAATTTGATCCAATTTGTAACTATGAAACTTAACCTGCATATTTACAGATTGCGATGCCTTTCGAAACCCTATGACAAGCTTGTTTCCAGGATCTATACGACTGAATGTCACTGCACAATGAAACAAATTACGATCTGCACTTCTGCTGAGAATATGTGGACTTCTAGTTCAGCCATAATAGAATGAGGCATACCAGTATCACCAGCTTGCAGTTGCATTGACTGTATGCAAGGAGTCACACCTTCTAAAACATACATCCTGCTATTATTATTTGGCCAAAATCTGAACTGAAATGTCCACTCATTTCCCTTCACATCTTGAATCCTTAGAGGAAGGCCTTCTGAGTGAGAAATAGGAGGAAAATATGCCTGCATTCAATTCTAGTTCATACATGTGTTCAAGGAAGAAACATACATAAAAGAGAAGGGGAGAAGGGAAAGAAAAAAGAAGTTTCTCACCCATTTTTCTGTAAAGAATACGACATAATCGTGAATGCATACAAACTTTTAAAAGGAAGCAATCTATTTATGTTTACCTCGGCACATGCTTTTGGGAGAACCAAGCGACCAATTCGACCAGCATCACTGGCACTCAGCACTTTCTCAAACAGTGGCACAATAGTAGAATTCAAACTTTAAAACGATGTAAGGCAAACACCGACTCCAAATTGATATATATATATATATATATATATATATATATATATATATATATAAATAAAGCATAAGTAATTTTGTAGGACAAAATTTAAATATATATTAGTTATGGATACGCTCCAGATAACTTCTGCAGCTCTTGGTCAGTAATCCGCGGCCAGTATCGGGGAAGTAACTGATTCCTCCCCCGTCCTTCAGCAGGTGGTCTCGCAATGCGCACACTTCTATTTGTCTCAGAACTCACAGGGGGGAGGGGAGGTTGCAAAGGTCTGGGCAAAATAGGACGAGGTTTCACCTGTTGGAAGGCAGAAGGTGTCTTACTCTGATCTCTTATATCCATGTGGCCCCCAGAAAAGGGTTGTATAAAATTTGGAGTTGCAGATGGGGCACCCAGGGACATACTCAAAGATGGCTGAGAGGATGGTATACTCATATGGTTGACCTCTAACATTGTTCTGCCATTGTCTGGTTGGGCTGCAAATGTTAACGATCCAATAGATGACTGGGTGGGACTAAAAAATCCTGGGTTAACTTCTCCTATTTGATGAATGACTTCTTGTCCTTTGGTTTGGCCAAGGGATTCAATT
This sequence comes from Fragaria iinumae, assembly GCA_009720345.1. NCBI lineage: Eukaryota > Viridiplantae > Streptophyta > Magnoliopsida > Rosales > Rosaceae > Fragaria > Fragaria iinumae. The sequence goes on from CM019119.1 coordinate 35,636,522, forward strand.
TTATCATCTCTCTGAGGTCGAGGCAAAAGATTGGATTCAAGAAACACACTTTCTTCACCTGTCGGAGATTGAGGCAAAAGGGTGGACTCATTAGCCTCCATGATCTTGCATAATTGCAGAAGCTTTCCCTCATCAACAGTACCACACAACTGCAAAAATTTTCCTTCATCAACCGTATCATCAACAGTTATATATTCAACAGAACTGGAATTTCGATCACCGGCATTACTTAATGCCAGTCCACCAAAACCATTGAGGACATCATTCCTCGGGATCTGCACACAACAAAACAAGAACCCATAAGAATCATGTATCCACTCAGTTTGTAACTGCAGGTTTTGTGTGTGAGAGAGATACAGATTGTAACTGACAACAAACAACTGATTACATATTCATCAGAGAAACAAAAGATAACTATTTTCAGATCAAGAAGTTTTGTTTTGATGAAAAGCATATTTCCCTTTTACTTGATCGAAGAGATACATCAATTTATGTTCTGATTACTAAAGCTATATATCAATTATGGAAGCTAAAGCAAGGCTTTAAACAAAATTTATAATTCAGTGGATATCAAGATAGTAATAAATTTGTTCATACCACACGAGGTTGAGAACTGTTTGCACAGCCAATGCACCCTACACCCCCGTAATCCAGGCACTCATATAAAGACCTAGAGGCTACGCATCCACAATGGAGAGGCTGCAGAAAATTACAAGATAAATCAATAAAGAGAGAGAGAGAGAGAGAGAGAGAGAGAGAGAGAGAGTGTGTGTGTGTAGAGAGAGAGAGAGAGAGAGAGAGAGAGTGTGTGTGTGTGTGTGTGTTTTGGAGGGGGGAGGGGGGGCGTGGAATTTAAAAAAAAATGATCAAAATGCCAGTTAACCTTGTGGCACGAACTGCAGTCCCTCCAACCCGTTTCCCCTATATGAAACGTATCGCAGAAAACTGACTTCTCATATGCGGCTCTGCATTACACAGTCCAATGTCACCAACAAAGAATATAATTGGAAACCAAATCGGGAAGCATACATATATTACATAATGTGTTTTATTAACTTAACCCTAATGAAAGGATACGTCTAAAGCACATAGTAGGGTTAAAGCATTCCTTGCAAGTGGCAACCTAATAAAGACTAAACAGATTCGTAGAGACATTGCCTAGTAGATATAAGACCACAAATGAAATACATTCTTACAATGCAAGAAACACAAATCAGAGTAGCTATAGATATTACTACCATGGGGCTATTGAAAGTTGAAGTATTTGCATATAAAATAACAACACAACATAACAGCAAAATTCAGATACAAAATATAGATGGTGAGAACTGAGAAGTCTAAGTAAATAGCTAGCCTAACAGTATGGGCTGAAACAAACAGATCAAAGAATGCTAATTATTTCCGCTCTATTAGCACAAGTAACATAAAATTGCAATACTGTATAGTATGATAAAACAGCAGATGATAGAAAACATAAGCACCCTACAAAACTAAGGTTAATATTGGGTCCTTAAAAGACTGTGGGATATAAGTTGATACACAACACCCTGCTAAGTCCATTGCCAAGATTCAGCTGGCAAAATATGAGCGGGTCATCAGACCTCTAACAGTGTTTATCATAATTAAGGGTTCTGCATTTGCCATTCAGGTCCTTTAAATCAAAAATTGGTATCAGTTTCTCTAATGCAAAGAGGATTATAATCATATTCCAAAACTCGATCATCGACGCAACTATCAACACACTCAGACAATTAAACCAGCAGCTAGCTCTTGAACAAATGCAATTGGTCCAAAACCAAAAACCCACAAAAAGTAAAGATCAAAACTTTAATCTAAAACCCAGAATCCACATAAAACCCAACGTCAAGAACCGAAACCCACATCCCATAATGCCCTCCCCCCACTGTACCAAACCCAAATCACCTTAAAAATCAAAACTTTAGCTGAAAAAAAAATTATCAAAACTTTGAATTACAAAAAGGGGACCAAATTCTTACCCACACTTGTAGCAGAGATGGGCAAATCCACCAGATCTTAAAGGCCAGCCATTCTTCCATTCATGGGTATTACTCGTCCCACACGAAACATTCATGCAAATCTTGGTCCCCATTGCTCCAAATTCAACCCCTAAAACCAAACTCAAAAACCCACAATCAAAATCCAAATCCCTAAAACCCCTTTTCCCCACAAATCAAACCCAAGACATTACACCAATCAATCACTCAACAAAACCCAATCACCCAGAAAAATTCAAAAATTCAAAAACAACCAACCTGTTTTCCCAATCTGCAAAACCCAAATCTAGAAAAGGCCTAGTCATTCAAACACTGAAGACAACTATCTCAAGTGAGATGAAGATGAGCTCAATGGGTCTGAGAGAGTACCTAGTACTACTACTCAACAACAAACGAGTCAAACTCAGTGGTTTAAGAACGTAACGGCGAGTTTGGTTCTTTTTTTTGGGTGTGGGTAAGACCAAGAAAACGTGTATTTTGTAGAGAGAGAAGACAAGGGTATTGGCTAGAGAGAGAGAAAGAAGAAGAGAGAGAGTGCATGCAAAGCAAACAGATGCATAAAATGCATGCACGACACTTGAAGACACACCACCGCTTAATCTCTTCCTCCTCTCCTTCTCCTCTATTCTCTTTTAAACTCTCTCAACAAAAACCCAAAGACTAAAACACAAACTCAGTGTTGCTTGTTCTTCCTAATAAGGACACTGATAGAATGACCATGCGGTTACTTACCTCTTGGCTTGTGGCCTTCCTCCACACTATGACCTGTCAAAATTGGATTTTGTTGAAGAAGATGGATGATAGGGTCACCGGGGGTTGCATGGAACCTTTGCGTGAGGGGGGGTTGTTGTTGTTATGATAATATATGATTGATCTTGATGTGAATATTTATTGAGATGTGTCATGCAACGTGGGGGATTGGGAAAAGAACAATATGTGAAAGTGAGAGCTTTTTTTTTTTTGAGGTACGAAAATTGTGGAAGAGTTTACATAGAAGTCGGCTAGGTCAATTGTTGTTTGGACTTTGGATGGTGTTTGGTTTTGATGTTGTGCTTCTTTTTCTTATGCGAAAACCTAGTGGCGTATTGTAGGGGAGGCTTTAAGATTATTATTCGTAAAAGGTAAGATTTGTGGCGCGAATTATTGCTTTGGCGCGTGAAAAGTGTCAAACGTTATAAGAAATTCGGGATTTAATGAACGAATCTTATAATATGTTATAAGGCAGTAGTGTAATCTCAACTTGTATCACAAACGATTGTCTAATTATGCTGCTCTGCCTGTTAAACGGGACATTGTTTCTTTAAATTGGTGTTTCTATGATCTTGAGACCTTTATGTGTGAGTTTCATAAAATAACATTATTGTTTTTAATTTATTTCGTTTCGTAGGAAACAACTGCATAAATGTATGAAAGGAAACATCTACCAACTAAACAATAAAGATGATGCGCCTGAATTAGGAAGAAATCTCGGAGGCTCTTCCCCACCTAAAGCTGCAGCTCATCTTGCAATGACATTGCATCGGCATACCTGCCCAGATTAATTAGCCACTTCAGTACACCACAAGTTAGTGAAGTTACCTAAAACCGGAATTCAATGTATCATGCACATTTTTTTGGATACAAATGAATCATACACATAGTAACAAACTTTGCTACCTTTCCGTAATAAGTGTATTATTTCTTTCCTTTTATACCTCTTTTCTTTATATAATTTTTGCTAGAATAGATCAAATTTGCTTTTTGAAAAGAGGATGGACCTCGTTGGCCTCGTACTCTTATCCTAATAACATGTTTTACTTCATGTAACTCTTTTTTTACTTGCTTTTATCGGTAGGGATTTTGACGAAACCACAGTTTACCTATTATTTTTCTTTAAAGAATCAGCCTTAACGAGTATTATTCATCATCAACTATTAGTGTCTCATCTAGCCAATGGTCATATAAATAATCCATACCAGCAAAGTGAGCCGATGTATAGGCAACACTATTTGGGAGTATTTGCTTCACGAAACCACAGTTCGTCATTTGGATGTTATACCCAAACCGTCGGTTATATTCTATTTTCCGATAAGAAAAATGTGCCACGGTCAGAACAAATTATGATTAATGGCCTGCAGAAACAAGAAAATAAACATGGCGACCAAGAAGCTCGTTACAGGAAGAACTGGGTACACTAACTAAACTAAAACTGGAGCCTAGGCTTAATGGAGCTCTCATCATTTGTTGGCAATCAGAGAGACCAGTTAGACTTGAGCATAAAGGCAGTCATTTTGGCATTGCCATCCATTATATGTACAACACCAGGCTTTACACTGAATCTCTCACTTAAGTTAAATTTCAAGTATGATTCGATCTGAAAATGGTCACAGCTATTTGGACCTCCAACCATCCCATTTAGATTTATTCCCCATCCAACAGAATCTTCAGAGTCATCCGACACAGACACAGCCCATTCTAAATGCCTGGGGTTCGATTTCTTCATCTCAACCCAACCCCAAATCTTTGTGGTCTCGTCAAGTTCAGATTCCAACATCATAGCTACAGATCCAGATGCTGACACGTTTTCTTTCGAGTTTGTTCTTACCGGTGGAGCAGATGCATCAGACATTGTCGGACTGGATGTATGATGTTGCAAACTGCCTGATGGAACGCAAGGAGCACTGTGATTGACACGTTCACTTGATGATTTGGGCATTCGGTGAAGACCAAGAAGAGAGAGTTTGGTGTTTCCGGGAAGTTGGCAGATAATTTGCCCAAAAGTGCTCAAGCAGTCCTCAACCCTACCTGAACCTACTTGCATTCCAAGTCCTGAAATAGACTGACCCAATGAAGCAACAACCACATTCGCATTTTTCACCATTATGCCAATTGCACTGCCATTATGCTCATTTAGCAGAGGTGGTCCGAATGATGATCGATCGGTTAGGCCCTTTCCCTGCCAGGAAAAACAATCTGATTTACTAAAGAGACTACTTGACAATACTCGCAATACCACTAGCATTCCATAAGGAGACACACAAAGGTCAGAGTATGTTTATGTGTGCAACATCATATAAGGTGCAGCATAGAATGTGCAGCATGCCTAATAATATGGTTGACATTAGTCGTTAAAAAAGTTAAAGCTCACATGATTGCCACAACAAAAACAACACTCTTAATCGATGAGATCTGTTAGCCCTAACCAATTCAAAGGAAACTGAAAGGATTGTTTAATCTAATATTTAGTATTAACAGCCTTTAATGGGCACAATCATTAGGCTGACATCCATCTCTTGTATCATGACATTATTGTCATGTTAAATAACCTGAAAACCACTCCAATATCATCATTAGGCATTCAGGGAGACATCTCTCACATGAATCATGACCTTAATCTTTACGAAATTACCGCCTGAACACCATTCTAAAATCCATGAGTGCACACAGTTCTCACCAAATCAAAAACTAAAACGAATACACAAAAAACAACCCAAACCACCATTTGAGTCGATGCAAAGGCAAACGATACCTGATGGGAAGGACTAGTAAGAACCGCGACGTCCCTGCACCGAGATCCCACTGGAATCACAATGCAAGACAACCAATTGCACACATTTGCCGTATAACACACCTTAGCTAGAGAAACACCACATTCTGAAACATCACAAACACCACTCCTGTGCTTCTGCCCGGCCACAAACTCACACACAAGACCATCACTCTCCCTCACCGCAGTTTCGAAACTCAACCTACAATCAACCCCACTTCTAATCCCAGCTCTACTAACACCATCACAATCTTCATGACCCCCATCATCGTTACAATGCTTCCACAACAAACCCCCCAAGAAATCAACCTCACCCTTCAAAAGGGTATTGCCTCCTTGAAATGGGCTTCCTTTAGAAGACCGAAATAAGGCCACCATCCTCTCAACCCTGTCTTGCCTTTCTCTCAGCCTCATCAAATCTGAAAACGTCTCTCTTTGCAATCGCTTCAGTATTTCAATCTGAAAATCAAAACCATACAAAAAGCTCGTAACTTTAGATAAACAGTGTGACTTTCAGAGTCCCATTACAATTAGAGAGCCTCAATTTGAAGTATTCAGAGCATAAAATCAAGGTTTAGAGGGTTACCGGATTCCGGTTTGCGCGGCGGTGGATGAGGTTGTCGAAAAACTGTTGGGTCGATTTGGTGAAGGCTTCAATGGCCTCCATATGGGAAACCCAGAGAGAGCAAAAGGGTGTGTTTGGATTTCAGAGATGAGATTTCAGAGCGGCAAAGATTGAAGCTTTTCGCTCCCTTTTTCTCTGTTATCAATGGAGGTCGAAATGATTTAGTTTTAGTCCAATCAGGTTTTAATTTTAAATGGTGAGCCTCACAACCCGCAAGGCCCACGCACCTGGACACCGCCCGCCTAGCCGCCTTGGGCCCAGGCGACCTAATAATTGGCAGTGCACTTTGATTATGCCGGCCCGTTCTACACTTCTTCCCCGGGTCTCTCCTAATAATTAGGTGATAAAATAGCAAATTTTTTTTTTTCATTTGCTAAAATTCTTTTAATGCGTTTTTTTAATTAAAAAAAATAAATTTTAATTTAAAAAAAAATTAATGTAAAACAAACAAGAAGTTACCAAAAACGATTAGTTTTTTAAACATAACAAATAAAGGTGATCGACATATAAAAGTACAACCCTTCCTTTGACCTTATTAGATACATGCTGGATTGCCGTTATGTGTGTTTACGCCTGAATTAATATTTTACTGGACAGTAAATGTCTACGTAAATATTAATTATTTCTTGGATCATGTCATACCGGCGAGATGAAGTTTCTCTAAGTTTACAAATGATAGCTCGCCAGTGAGACTACGCGAGCCAAGTTAGCCTTCGCGCGGAATGGAATTGAAACACTTAGCCTTCGCGCGGAATGGACATAGGCGGACTACGCAGTTCGCGTGGAACACTTAGCTAGCGCGCGAAATGCCTTCGCGCGGAATTACTATTTGCCAGTCCTCGAGGCGAGGCGAGATTGCCAGTCCGCATAGGCGAGGCGAGATGGACTCTCCGCGTAGGAGAAGCAAGGCGCGTTCCCAAACACTAGCTCGCGTAGAAGACTTCGCGAGGAAGTGACATGCGGAGTCCGTGCGCACCACGACAAACGTTGAAGACTTTAACAAGTGTTTGACATGCTTCGGGCCAAACCCTGTGGCCCATTAAATATAAAAAGCCCTTCTAAGGCTCGCGAGCTGCAATAGCCCGCGAAATGCACGCGAGCTACAGAAGCACGCGAGATAGCACCCTGTAGCAGCCCGCGAGATGAGGATGTTCCTAATTCCAGTTCGCATAGGAGTCTACAGTTGGTAGCGCGGAATGAAGTGTGGGAACTGGACATGTGTCACGAGATGGTTGGTTCGCATGGACGAAACAGTGCCCTTGTGCTATTAGGTTTTCCGAATCCAACTTGAAGTAGGATTATCTCTCTCTTCTGCCGCAAGTCAAGCTCCACTATATAAAGGGTTCGAAAGCACAGACACACACAACTTTTACAACAACAACTCAGAGACAACTCTCAAACAAACACAAACTGAAACCCAGTTACCCTTCGAGCTTTCCTCGAAACCCTAACCCTAAGCGTCGCCGCCTAGGTCTTTCTCCAGAGCTCTCCGGACTCTGCATCCCCGTTTCTCTCCGAACTCCCTGTGATTGCTCTGCTAGCGCCGCCGTGAGTATCGACTCGCTTGTGCTCGTAAATCCTCCTCTGAGGTGGCACCTGTGACCCCCCCCCTTTCTGCCTGATCAAGAAGTCAAGCGCACCCCCCATCAAACTTTTCCTCGTCCGCGAGGTGGCACGCCCGCAACACTCCTCTCTCTTTGTCTGCTAGAAACCTCTGCTCCGCGCGCTGAGGATCGTGGCCAAAACAATGTGGAGATTTTGCACAGCAGTGGATAAGGTTGTTGAGAAACTCTCGGGTAGATTTCGTGAAAGCTTCAATGTCCTCAATTAGGGAGACCTAGGGAGAGCAAATGGGAGAAGATTGAAGCTTTCACTCCCATTTTATGTTTTAGTGTCATTTATTCATTCTTATTTCAATTTCCCTACCGTTACTAAATGATGCGTTTTAGAGTTCCGTCGAGAACAACCCACATTACTATCGTACTTTCATATTTGAATTTTTGATCAATTCTTAGCTCACTACTTGTCTATTAGGGGTATGAGTATATGACATAAAGAGTGATGACCTAAAGTCCTAAACAAGACAATATATAACATATCCTCTAATTACCTTAAAATGATAAAACTGTATAAGACTCAAAAATTGGTATTTCTCTAATTAGCGTACGATTATCAGAATGTTTAAAACTTTGACAATTATCGAAGAATTGAAGAGTAGAATCACATAGAGGAACTTTGGATTTTAGGCCTGCTAAGCTTGTTCTCAAGTTCTTAGATGATTTACCTTCATTCACTTCTTTAAACTTGTTATTTGCTGCAACATTAGTACCGAGGAGCGTCGTGGAAGTATAGACCGCTCAGCCAAAGAAAAACGATGGAGGCAGAGATCTCCCCCAAATGATTGGTGGGTTCCATATATATAAAAATACGTACACTATTAACTTTTGTTTATGTTTGTTATATATGCTCAAGCCTCCACTAGCTACCAATGACATTCTTTGTTATTTTCTCATCAAAGCCACATTATTTACTCACACATGTTGCATGTGGTTACATGAATAAACATAATCACATCCTCCATTTGATTTAGTTACTCAATGTGATCAAATCATTAACCAAAGTCTAGCTATGGATTCAATATGATAGTTCATCTCCAATCCTGGGTCTTTGTTAGAACAGTGAAGAGATCTTTTAAATTGTATAGAATGGATATTCTTTGCTTCCAGTTGTAAGGATTTGCAGCTATTCCCTGAATCAATTTAAGATCATCACAGTTATTAATAGATAACAACGAGATATCATACATAAAGATACATGATTGAAGAGTTTCGACTTGTTCCTCAAGCTAGGCTGGAATATGCTATCAGAAATAGTAAGACAACAACATTAAGATCGAGAGCTCGAGGCAGGCTTGGAAGCCATCCTAATAGTTAATGCATGCTTGTATATTAATCACGACAACAAATATTCTTTCCAAATCTATACACTAAGAATAAAAACAAAAATCCAATTTGTATGATGTACAATCCCATTATCGAATATGAATGCATGCATGCATATATTTTAGGATTGCGGTGAATATTATTCGTGGTTTCGTTTTGATGCTCACGCGTTCAACTAAATATATAGTAACTAATTATAAGACGAACTGAATCTTACGATGAGCTGGAATAGTGGATTATCATAAATCTCAGAGGATTTTATTTTATTTTTCATAGTAATAAGATAGAAATAAATCTCCCAGGATCAAATATCTGAAGAGGCAAGATCAGCACCCTCTTTCGACGATAATGTATATGTGTTCATAATCAAGCAGAAATACTATCATATCAGAAACACCTAAAAATATGACGAAATATCGGTGCTTATATGATTTCTTGCCTAATTTTATATCTCTGGTTTGGCTATATATGCTCTGCAATACCTTGGCTCTCTGCATTACAATTCATCCAACTCGATCGCTTTTTCTTTTGTTTTGGTTTCTTGTGTGCTTAACTTGAGAGCTAGATCGGAGAATGTCTGCAGTAACAATGGGGTTAAACAGTGATGCAAAGCCACATATTCTTGCTGTTGATGACAGTGTTTTGGACCGTAAAATCATCGAGAGGTTACTCACCAATTCTTCATGCAAAGGTATTATTTGTTGATCACTCGATCGCATACCCTTTTTCGCAAGATCATGTTCTTCTTGTGTTCATGTTTGAGTCTTGTTGATCGATTCACGGCATTAGTTAAGCTAATGCTGCTTGTTTAATCTGTCTCTCTCTCAAGGTTACCCTCATTATTTGTTCTCCTTAATCAATTGCTAGTGCTATATATAACTTTGATATTTACCATGTTTAGAAGGTTAGCTTTAGTACTGATATTTGGCTTCCTCTTGTGTTCATGGCAGTGACTACAGCAGAGAATGCGCATGGTGCATTGGAGCTGTTGGGTTTGGCAGATGGACAACAGAACTTTTCCAACACCGTAAGTGGCAGCTACTTCTACTCTGCATTTTGTTCGTGTCGAAAATTTTATCAGTTCCTGTGGGATTTAATCAATTTGTGTAATGATCTGTTTGCAGGTTTCCGACGTTAACATGATAATCACTGATTACTGCATGCCAGGAATGACGGGGTACGAACTACTAAAAAAAATCAAGGTACTGTAAAATTCCTGATTAATAACTATATATTTACATATATATTGTATATGCCCTCTTAACTAGTGAGTAATCATCTGACGCTAAACTATTCCCAATCTAAACAGGAATCACCAACAGCGAAGGAGATACCTGTGGTTGTTGTATCATCCGAGAACATACAGACTCGAATTGAAAAGTAAGTTACTTGCACTAGAAATAGATTTGTTATGCAAATTGTAACCTTCTTTGTTTAGCAGTTCATTGATCCTTTAATTTTCTTGACATGAATAGGTGCCTTGAGGAAGGAGCTGAAGAGTTCTTGCTGAAGCCTCTCCGACAATCGGATGTTAAAAGATTGAGATGCAATCTAACGAAGGACGAGTAAAGAGGGGATGCCCTTCGTGGGAAGATGATTCTGATTTCCTATGAAGTCCAAGCTTATACAAGAAAAGAAAAAAAAAATAGCAGCCAGCTAACAGTCATATCAATACTTCAAACCTTCCTTGATTCATCGTAAACGTTTTTGTTTTGTTCCAACTCTTGTTTTCATTTAATTTGTATACAATAGAAAGAACTCAAGCTTAGTTCTGCTCCTTTGTGTTACTCTTATAACGAATATTAGATATATAGCATTTCCAGTAGCACCAAAAGTTCCAAATTACTGCAAATTTCTTGATCTGCCGGCAATTTCTAATTCACCTATTGATTACACTTCATATGATATTAACAAGGAGAATCTTTACATCCTGCACAATTGATGCGGAAGATGCTATATTTTCTTCATGCTATTCTGTGCAGCTGCGTCCTTCAGTACCTTCTGCACACAAAGAAACTGAAGAACATAGCTCTGAAGCATCATAACCTGAGAAGATGAGTCAACGAATTCACGTTGCCGTTTACTTTCCTTCTCTATTTCCTGAGGCTCAGTATCTTCCATCTCTGAATCAACAAGTGAATGAATCATATTAGTGATTAGGTAACTGAAAACTAAACAAACATTTACATACCTTTGTTCTGACTTCGACATGGAAGAGGAATTTCAGAGTGATGGGATTCTCTGGCCACAATACAAACCTCTCAGTATGAACTATGAATGAAGTACAGGCAGTGAAAAGCCAAAAAGAAAAAAACTTGAACAAGCTATTTTTATGTTTTGTGAAACTTACACTTTTTCATCCACTATGCTGTTAAATATATCTGGACTCTTCAGAAACGATGATGCCTCCTCTGCATCGGTTGTTTTTATACTTTCCTCTAGTCCTGAATCTGCATCCTTTCCATTCTTGCATTCACTGTTCGTGTTCTTTGATTGTAAAGCACTTGCTGCACCTTCACTTACTGTGAACAAGTTCTTCAGGATAGCATTTTGTTCCTCCTGCCTAGATTTTTCTTCGGGCAGGAATTTTGATTTTCCCTCCTCTGCCTTACTAAAACTCTCCTGTGCTGACAAATCAGGAGATGGGGTCTGATCATGTGAACATGGAAAAAGATCTGGCTTTGTTGGTCCACACTGAATGCTAGAGGTTACAGGAGGACAGTCATGAAATGCAAATTTCTGGGAGATAAAACTGCCTGAAGGTGAGCTTGCAACAGGTTCACAGTGTCGTGAAGATCTGGCATCCACTTGGAAATTTGGGGAATTAAATGCAAGGAAAGGATCTCGAGACAAAGGCTTGGAGCCTGATGGACAGGAATGTTGATGGAAAGTACTGGAACCCGAATTTTTATCAACTGACATGTATCTTTCCTCAGACCACCAATTACAGTTTGGGGTTGACATTTTCTGGAAATGAGCCTTCGAGTGGTGGGAGGGTTTAAACTTCGATGATTTTGATATATTTCTACATTTCCCTGAACTATGTGACACATTCTCCTGCTGAAAAAAGTCCCTGCTTCTGTCTTGTGTCGTTTCCCTAGAAGTTATGTCCACATGATATGTAAATTCAGGGTCGGCATATGAATCACCATGTCTTCTCTTGCTGCGTTTTCTGGTCGAACTTGGCAGCGAATCATCAGTTGCATTGATCCTCACTAACATAAATTATGGCAACAAGAGTAGTTTCGGTTAAATAAAATAAGCTTATGAAAATGGCAATACCAGAAACTAATACTACATGATCTGTTACTTTCAAGCAATAGGTTTATACCTGCACTTGATGAGCATGACTCTTCACTGACAAAACACACAGAAGGTAAATACACGTGGGTCAACCATGGAGGTGGGGAACAAAATCAATGTGAAACAAAAGAAGTCACAGCCACTCAATACCTCAGCAGGCTTGCACTATCCCTATCATATTCATTCACAAAGCAAGACCAATCAGGTAGGCTCGCTACACCTTGAAAATCCCTTCCTCCTATATGCTGTCTGCATATCACCAAGACACAAATCTTGAGTGTGTGTGCATTCATGATAGGTACTTACGTCAGTCTGTATGCATACCTCTGCCCATTGGAAATCATAAAATCAAGATCGTTCTCTAGTACTGGGTGCTTTGAGTATGAAGGTGACTCTGAAGATAGAGACATGAGAGAGGAACATCAGATGAAAAAAAACCAGCACAGAAAAACCATAGATACAGCAAACAGTTTTATAACCCCCCCCCAAAAAAAATTATAAACATACAGCAGATTATATTTTTCAGGCATTGTTCAAGTGAGAGTTGAGACAGAGCGCACCTAAGATGTTGAACTTGTCTGTTATACTTGAACAAAACCTGTACAGTAGGAAGAAGAGACAGTATAATACTATAATATATTAAAAGTTTTAAACTAGAGTAGGAGAGGTAAGAAATTAATAAGAATTGAAATTTGTTTAGTCCTTGTGGTTTGAAGTCAACATCTGTTTAGTCTTTCTGGTTTTTTTTAATCTGAATGGTCCTTAAAGTCACAATTTTTCATCCAAATGGTCATTCCGTCAATTTTCTCAGTTAAATTGCTGACGTGGCCTAGGACCATTTGAATGAAAAATTATGACTTTAAGGACCATTCAGATTAAAATAAAACCACAAGGACTAAACAAATTAAAAATTGTGACTTTAAAGACCATTCAGATTAAAATAAAACCACAAGGACTAAACAGATGTCGACTTCAAACCAGAAGGACTATACAGTATTTTACCCAATTAATAAATACCTAGTCGGGGGAAAGGGTTCTTCAAAAGTGAAATCTGGCATCCCAAATCCTCTATGCATCGTATTATCAACAGATCTATGGTTCACTTCACTTGGCCTTTTCAATGATAAATCATGTTCCCAATCAAAAGAGTCTTCCTCAAGGAACTTAGACCTACCTGATATAGATAGAAAACAAGTCATATCAGCCTATATATATTTGACATCTGTTAGAAGGAAATAACCAGCAGCAGAATCAAATGAAGATAGTTACTTTACCATCCCATCTATCTTTGCAGCTGCTTTCCATTTCGTCAAATATTTTTCTACCTCCATAATAGGTTTCAAATTTACTATCATGACCATCATATCGTGTGCAATTTCTGAAAGTGGAGAATTTGTTCTTTGGATTACTGAATGACTCCATTAAATCCACAGAGAATTCTAAATCATTGGTAGTAAGGGGCATAGTGACACCTTGCATTACTGTGTCCTGCATTTAGCAATACATCAATAAGACTGTATGTCACAATCATAATGAAAACAGCAGCAGAACAGTAAACAAATATGAAGCAGCATGAACCATTCTATATGACAAAATATTATAACAAGATAACAGCTAGCCCATTTCGAGAGACTTTCTAAAAGAATATATACTGAAGGATTAGATAACCACCTAAGAATTAATCATGACTCACCATTTCAATTTCAATATCATCCAGACGCTTCAGGTTCTTAAATGAGTTTACTTTCCTTGTCCCATGCAATGGTGAGGAGCAATCAGAGGAAAAGGTCCTATAATCATAACAAATTAGGCCATCAGATATAGTTAGTTAGAATCTTCAATCCAAACCTAGACTGCTTTCTTTGATACCAACGTAAGCAGCACGTTGTAGTACTTAAGTCAAATCTGACAATGAAATTGGTGAATACCATTTTATTGAAAACAAGAAATACTTCAATACAATAAGTGTAGTAATCTGGCCGGGTTGCAACAACCTTAGCATATATTATTTATTTAAAGAGAGAAAAGAAAAGGCATAATAAAAGAAAAGACAGCAGCTGACAAACAAGGGTATAAATAGTTACCTTCCAGGCTGTTTTGGTGAGTGTACGGGTGTTTCCATTCCCACTTTTCCCAAACCTGATAGGTAAGAATGAGCATTTCAGAAGATTATCAATGCTAGAATGAAATTTTCTTAGATCTCATGGACGCCAAAGCCTAACCTTACAAGTAGAAGTTATAATTATGTCAATTGTTTGACAAACAATCAAACAACCATCTATTTCTATTCTTTTCTTTGACAAATAAAACAGACCAAGCTATGAGAGCTCTGAACTAAGAATGATGCATGTAAAGACATCAAATGTTAAGCTAACATGAGAAGAAAAACAGCTGCCTTCCAACAGATGGGATTAAACCTAATCCTAATGCCAACCGGTTTTCCACCCCTCATCTTACTTCCAGAGGATTGGAAATATCCTTAAACACTTCCATTCAAATCGAGCTTTCACAGACCACAAAATTTGACTGAACCGATGGTGAAAAGTAGTTTTTATTATAGATATGAGGAAATAAAATATATAAAAAAACAACTGACTTGAACTGGCAAGATGATACCTTCAACTGAAAATGCAACATGAGCTTCATGGACTGGACTTCCTTCTACGTGGTCATCCTCCAATCCATCACTGCCAAAAAAATCAAGTACGCAAGACTCTGAAACTGAAGGGAAAAAGTTTGTTATAAAAATTTAGTCAGAGGCTCAGAGCTATATATAACAACCTATAATAACAAGGAAGAAAGTGACTTTTAATGCACTTTGACCAAATTTCTGTGACAGCTTCACTCTTTTGGTATAACAAAAAGTCAAAAACATAGGTAAGTCCAAGAAGTATTCAACAGATTTCTACTTACGCTGCTCAACAGGTGTCCTTGAGTTATGTGGGTTAGAATACGTTTCCTTGAAAGACTTTCTATGGTCATCAGGAGCAGTAGAGATAGGCCTGGTATGAAAAATATCCATCAGCTCTCCATATGACAGGGTGAAGTATAGAAAAGCAATCATGCAGACACATTAATCACCTTTTCGGAGATGCAACCTCCAAATGAAAGCCTGACTCAGGTCCTGTTTCAGCATATAATAAACAAGTTGTTAAAACAGCTTGTTCCAGTTATGTCATACAGATGTATATGGCCAGATAAAAGAAGCTAGTGCACAGAGGGGAAACATGAAAAGGTAAGAAGATGAAGTAGAAAGCATACTTGCTTTGTTAAATTTAACAGAAGTGGGAGGAGCAACCGTCTTTGGAGCAACTGTTTGTGGATCCTCTGAGAGATCATACTTCACTTTTGAAGCATTGACTTCTATATCTTCCCTTCCTTATATGGTTGTAAAAGTATGAAATGGAGGGGGAAAAATAACAAAAAAAAACTTTGTTAAAAAGATAAATTGTTGGAAAGATCACATAGAAATATAGACTGATTGAATGTTAGTGTCAGAAAACAAAATGGAAAACCTTAATGGTTTATTCAAGAAGTTGTGCAGAATGCACGACTTGTATATCACAAAATCATAGCTAAGATTTAATTTTAACCAAGTTTAGTTGCAGTTCCACAACACTGCTCATCTCAGACTTAGGACTTATGAGTTATTTGCCCCTGACAATCTATTTCAAGATGTATCATAGATCAACAGATAACGTATGTAACCCTCACTTTAATGGTGTCCCTAGGATTTGCATTATCCCACAACTTGAATTCTCACAACTCTTGATGTAACAGCAGATAAATTGTAAATGCTCTTAATGACTTTCTTAGTTTTGTTAAAAGCGTACCATTGGGGCAAGCAGATTTATGTTCTTGGCAAACTTTTGACAAGTTAAGTAAACTGATAATATCCAGTGACTGATGTTCTTTGTCATGTTTCCCAGCTGTTTGTGTACCATATGCAAAGCTCTCTATCCCATTTGTTTGCTGCTGATGCTGTTGCTGTCGCCTTCGTTGTTCAAAATATTGTTTTTGCCTTTACAAAAAGAAGGGTCAGAACATGCACTGCTAAATCTCTAAGACGTATAAGATTTAACCATGAGTCCGAGGTCAACAGCATTATTCTTCAAGGAACAGAAATTCACTTAAAATGCCAAATTTGTATATCTTGCGATAGCAAGACTTTCCAAGATAACCATGTTATTTTATACCAATATACTAATTAGACCTCTGTGCTGTAGATTTGCTTTTCACTGCGTTACTAAAAATATTTATACTGAAAAAGACGAGTCCAGGGGAAAAAAGTAAGGAATGTTTCTGTACCTGTTCAGTGTAGACTTCCTTGACTGAAGATTCCCAGGTGCAATCAAGATTTACCATGCATAAAACAAATGTAAACATGTCAGAACATAATATCGGCATCATTTTTTTCTTTCTGAATCCAGCCTACACTACAGCGGATGTAACTTTAGAAATCTATAGTAGACTAGAATTAGAGCATGTAGCAGAATCTACTATGTAACTTTAGAAATCTATAGTAGACGAGAATTAGAGCATGTAGCAGAATCTACTATGTAACTTTTGAAATCTATAGTAGACGAGAATTTTCATGTATATCTTTCCTTTTACTTTCATATCTCTCCTTTCCCTTTCATTGAACCAAGACATTAGATAACTAAGATACTGATTAAGACAAAGAATTGCACGCTTTCCAAAAGTCCAGACCGATAAAGGTGTATCAAAAGATTTCAGTAAAACAAAGGCTACAGTTGAAATCGCAGTCACAACCGGTAACTGTAAATTAGAATGACACTCACAGTATTCACTTTCCTCCTTGAACCTCCCATCCATTGCAACATTATTGAAGACACAATCTGAATTTCCACAAGGATTAACATTGAACACTCATCAATATCGGAAACACCAATCATTCAATTGCGAAAAGTACCGAAAATGCTCAATTTCAAAAACCGAAAGGAAAACAGTAACAGTGAAATTGAGCCAATCAACGACCATAATGCACACAAAATAGAGAAACCTAACAATTTCCGCATGAAATCCGAGAGAAAACGCTTACCGAATCAAGCTAGGGTACAATCCCGAAGCTCTTCCGAGCTTCGCGCTTCAGCTTCCGAAGCTTACCGAGCTCAAAAACCTAGAACCGAAAAGGAGGGAGAGGATCTGCGAGAGAACAATTGAAAACTGAATCAGAGCTAAAATCAAACACAATCAGCGAATCCATAGTGGAGCAGAAGATTAGTTACCTGTGAAATTCGGTAGTGCGCGCTTGGAGATCACCGACTCAGTGATTCGGTGCTACTCGGAGGCTTGGTTTTCCGATCCGGAGATGGAGAGCGACGGCGGCGATGACGACACGTAGAGAAGAACCAGGGCGAAAGCGACGTAGCGTGGAGTGGTTTTGCGGTTCAGATTGAACATGGAGAAATGACGAAGAAAGCGAAAGGGGGGTTTTGGAATTTTGGTTTTGCCGCATTTAACCAATTTGATTTGGCGCGTGATCAGCGAAGTAACGGACATCTGGGAATTTGGGGCCTGACCCGAGCCCAACCTCATTTGTCAGGGCTTGAGCCCAACATGTTTGGTTTCTAAAGAGCCCATCACCAATGGAGAGTGAGAAATTAGAGCTTCACTCTTATTTTAGATAAAAAGGACATTTGAACATCTTAGTAATTGGTGATGGACGGATGGCGTTGCCGATCAATCAAGTGGCGGCTAAGGTTGTCGAGCGGTTGATGTTGTCGAGGGTGTTTATGCGATCGACCAAACATTTATTGGTTCCTACTCAGTTGGTATTTAGTTCGTTAATTAGCAGTGTCGTTCATCTGCCGTCATGGGCTCAAATATAAAGAAAATGGAAAGTGGTCGAGATTGTTTTATGAGCTAGTGGTCATTTTTGTAATGGTTCCTATTTTACTAAGACTCCTAAAATCCAGTTGATCTTCGAGACTGAAAATTCGAGTTTGTTGGCTTTTCTTTGGGTTAGGTATTTTGAAATTCTTAGCAATACCAAAAGGTGAAAATAATAGTTAGCGTTGGGCCCAAGTCAATATCATCCCAGAAACTTAGGCAACTACCCAAATCCGAAGCCCCGATATCAAAAACCCGAGGGCAAGGGCATTTCTGTTAAATTACACAAAGTCGACCGTCCTTTCGTAATTTAACCAACCCTAGCACTCCTCACCAATCGCGCCTATAAATACTGGACCAGAAGAAAAACTCTTTATCGCAGCCAAGCATCATCATCTTCTTTGTTTCATATTAGCTTACATGCTCTTGTTCTTTGTTTCCAAATCATTGGGTTAATTGACTCTTGTGCTTTTTGATTTCATATATGATTCTGTTTAGTCTTTAATGGTTTAGGGTTTTAGACGGGTGTTGTTTCTGTCCTGTGTAATGGTGTTAGGGTTTAAGATCTGTGCACAATAAGCCGATGCTCTGGATGATTCAAAGGAAGGAAGCATGGTGATGTGCACAGAAATTGAATTTAAGGGTCCGCATGTCTGCCCTCTCTGATCTTCTCTGATTTGAGGGCCTGGTTACGACCCACATTTTTTCTTTTATGTTTTCCCATTTCTGTTTGTGATGTTTGTGCTTTGTATCTCTTTTCTTACCAATTACATGCTGGTGTGCAAAGAGTTTCTCAAACCTGTATCTATTTACACAACCATTAGCTCTAAGAAACCTGTTGCATTCTCTGTTTCTTGGTCTATTTCATTTAGCCACTGAGTTTGTAGATAAACAATGTAGGGAAAAGATGGTAAAGCCTATGAAGCTTTGAAATCGCAAGCTCAACCAAGTTTCATCCAGAAAGGTGTATGGCTGACCTTAAAGTACATAACAATTCCTAAAGTGAAAATGTGTTAGGCTGATCTGGGTTGTTTGAGGACTTTGAGGCGCATTTTATTTGGACTGAAGCCAGAGAAACATTAACATCCCGCTTACTAAAAGCAAAACTCAACAATAAGAGATCAAGTAGTGTACAAACTATACAAAACTACGGCAATGCAATGATGCTCAAATGGCTTCGACCATGGCCTGTTATGACCGTAAGACAACAATGTGCCTCACTGTTTGCCATGGTGACTTTGGTCTGTAGTGTAAAAATGCCTTGTATAATATGTAATGTGTAACAGCAAGAACAATATAGAAAAACCAACAGAGAAGGAAATTCTGATATAATAATGGGTTAAACACTTGCTTGCAGAAGGACGCAGACATAAACTTGCAGTAGAGTTAAGAAGCCAATAAGTAACTTAGAGGGTTTAACTGAACGCATGAAACAAAACGGTACAATTCAAGGAGAATTTGATTAACTGAACCCGTGAAACAGTATAAAATAAACCACTGAAAACCTTTTCTCCACCATCAAACAAAACAACCTTGCATTGTCACAGTTCAGTAAGCACAAATTGCACATTTGGCTTTAACCATGGCTAGAGTTGATCAAAATGTGTTCATGAAGGTAGGTTTGGTATTAGCAAGTGTAGCACTATTAATGTCATCATTTGGAGCAGCTCAAGACTTGGAGGGTTTTGATGATGGTGCCCCGGTGAGCATCGAGGTTGACTATTTAGACGTTGATGATGCCTCCCCTCCGATTTCTTCAAAAGAAGGTGATGAATATGCGTTCCCTCCAAACCTATCACCGGAATCTTATGAGAAGTTGGATGAATGTGCAACTAAGATCAGAGAACACAACGCAGAAGAGATTTTGGCGGAATTCTCCAAAGTGAGCCTCTCACTACCAATAGTTGTGAAGTCCTTGTGCATTTGGGTTATGATTGTCACATCCGGCTAGTGAAAACTCTGCTTTCACGTCCGGAACTACAAGAAAAAGCTTCCGAGGCACTTCCTATGAGTGTGCAGATTTGGGAAACGTGTGCCTCAGTTGTTGAAGCCGATTTAATCTGATCATATTGCACACTAGCTCATGTAATAGAATCATCCATACAAATTAGCTAAATGCAATAATTATGAGCTTCTTGTTGTCATCTTGTTAATTTTAAGGATGTCTTGTAGTTTGAAGCCCTTTTGAAACTCTTTGATCTCTTCCATATAGGCTTCTGAATTTAATTATTATAGTAGAAGTATGCCACTCAAAAACAAAGAGGCCAGGTTTTCCCCCACAACCACTGAAGCCATGCATTATATATAGAAAATGCAGAGAGCATTTTGAATTATATCAGTACAATGAATTAGTGGAAACAGTAATTGGATTTGAATTAACTCATAAATGCATTACGTATATAGAAGAGCAAAATGGCAAGATTTCCTCCGACGTTCATCTAAACATAATTTTGTCTTCAATCCATCATATATGCCAAGATTTGTCATGGTTGGCTAACTTGGCTTGGTATTTGCAAGTGTAGCATTGCTCATGTCATCTGCAGCAGCTCAAGTTCCTGATTATGACTATCTGCCCGATGAGTCCATTAGCCCTGCTAACTCTGAAGATGATGAAGCCTACGCCACAGTAACGATCGAGTATGGATTTCCACCGGAGAATGTAGAGCGCAATGTGAAGTAGTAAATTTCAACCGGAAAAATGTGTTGAAGAGATTCACGGCGCTATGTTCAAAACTGGTCTTTTACTAAGAACTGTTGTGACTATCTTGCGCAGATGGGATATGGCTGTCACATTAGGCTAACGAAATTCGGAACCAAAAAATAGAGCAAAAGCTTGTGTGGCATTGGCTAAGAGTGCAGATTTGGCAAATGTGTGTATCAGTTGTTGAAACTAGTCGATTTGGCACTGCTCCAGCTCGGCAGCTCCTTTATAATCGCATCTTGTATTATATGATTTATATAAGTACATCACAGAATTTGAATCGGTGGGATTTTATGGCTAAAAGCCTTTTTTTTATTTTTTTTTTTATTAAATAACTCACACACTCTACATATGTCAGTGAGGTTTGAACCAATGACCTCAAAATTGTTAGTTAAACACCTTAACTAACCAAACCACAGCTCACCGACATTATGGCTAACACCCTAAATCTAGCGATCTTCCACTATAGGTAGTTTGTTATATGTCTATATACTTCAGTTGTGTGTTATTATCAATTTTCAAGAAGCTTTTCACAAGCATGCATGCATCATTGTTGCTATATATCTAGTTAGCTCCAAGTTGTCGATTTGTGTTTTCTTGCTTAAATTATAAGCATAAGCACATGCATAGTAGCAGGGGTGGACTCGGTCCCAACGGTTTGGTTTTTAGGCAATAACCGAAAACCGAACCGATAAAAATATATAAAAAATCGCTCTCGTTGGTTAACCGAACATCGGTTCGGTTTCAGTTTCAAAATCTACTATCCATAATATTTTTTGCACTTAACCAAATAACATGAAAATAAAAATATCAAAGTTGTAAACCATTAACACTTCAAATAAGTTACTCTAATGGGTTCAAACAAGTAATCAAATGGAAAATGAAAGCTAAAGTTTATACATTTTCACCCAACATTCATATATATCAAAAGAAAAGACTACATAAGAGGGAATTAGGTTAGACTTAAACACTTAAAATACATAATCATGTGTGTAGAAGCCTATTATTTGTAACTCATAACCAATAAGAACATGACACGTAATGTATAATCAAGTATTAATAATTAAAAGAATATATGTCGGTTCAGTTTATTCGGTTTTTCAGATGCATGGAACCGCAAACCGATACCGCACTACTCGGTGAGTGTGGCTTTCGGAACAGATTGCCTCGGTTTTATTCAGTTTCGGTTACTCAGTGTCGGTTCGATACAGATTTGACCGATTTCGATTTTTTCGGTGTCTAAAAGTCCACCCCTACATAGTAGTACGTTAACGTACTAGTTCCCGCTTCCCATAGTGTTTTCCTGCTCAAATTATAAGCATAAGCACATGCATATTGGAACTTAAGTAAGAAATAGAAGTTGATCGAACTAGTACGTTAACGTACTACTATTTTACAGTTCCATTACTTGAATAGCATCATGTTCGAAATCTAGTGCAACATAATATATATGTTTCGGTTGGTTTTTTGTTACTTTATCATTGTACTTTTTGACTGGCTTTATATAGTCCTCGTATTTCAATAAACTTTCAAGAATGAACGTTAAGTTACTACCTTATCTTCCGCTTACCTAAAAAATTAAAAAATAATAATAATAAGAAAAAATAAAAAAAGAGCACTAAAATTAGGAAATTGTAACTACGTAATATTGTATGGATTTGTTTACTTCTAAGTAAATCCCATGAAATTAAAAGGGTCCTATATATAGGATAGTGGCCGGAACAATGGTTGGTGATAACTCCAATTGGCATACAGAAGCTTCTGGTTGGAAGCACAAAACCAATTTGAAGTGAAAAAGGTGTGCACGAGAAGCCCTTCTAAACCATAATTCACTGTCCGACACTACTCGTGCATCTTATATTTTCGATGACCCACAAATCATGCATTATAAACTTGGTGTGCATGAATCTAAATCTTATCAGGCTTGGGGGGTTGGTAACAATGACATCGTTTAGACTTCAGACTTTAGACTGTAAAAAAGAATCAACTCAATCAAGTAGCTAAGGTAGGTGAGCAAAGAAAATGTGACAAACCACATGGTTATCTATCGCTCAAATTCATCCACACTTCCACTTCAGGGAGGGGATCGTTTGTACGAAATTGATGCAAACAAACATAATACATAAAATATATGATTCTATTATCCAATCTGGAATCTCGTATCATACTTTTTATATGGTTATCTATCTCAGTCTTATTCAGTATGAGATGACAACTTATATTCTTTTCAACAATTTCAAGTTTTGAAGAAAATACGCATCTATTACCTGTCTATTACAAAAGAGAGAACATCTACATTCTTTCAAGCCATAAACTTAAGAGAATCAAGAGAATGAAGTTTTATTGCAAAGTTTCAAAAGCCATTCATCATTAATCAAAGTTCAAAGATTTACACAAGCCACAACATACCACATTCCACTTTTGTCTCTGGTATTTTCACATATTCAAAACACGTAACATCTCTACTGTGTGAGTTATACCCTTGGCTTCATAACTATGGTAGAGTGCTTCAAGATATGCAGGCTAAACTGTCCACCTTTCTCCGTCGTGTCAAGCTGAGTCTGTCCTGGAGGAGGTAACATCTCAAAGTTCTGGACCAAACGTCCCAAAGTAACCCCAAGGATCGGCAGTGCCAAAATAATCCCGGGACAACTTCTCCGGCCGACACCAAACGGAAGGTACCTGAAGTCATTGCCATTGGCCTCAACCTTGGACTCCTCTTCCAAAAACCTCTCAGGCCTAAACTCCTCTGGCTTCTTCCAGTGTGCGGGGTTGTTCGCTAGCCACCAAGCATTCACCAAGATCTTGCTCTCCGCCGGAATGTCGAACCCTCCGAGCTTGGCATCGTGGAGGTTCATGTGTGGGACGAGGAGGGGGATCGCCATGCGAAGCCTTAGGGTTTCCTTCACCACGGCTTGAAGGTACGGTAGCTTGTGAAGTTCGGGTTCTGTGATTTGAACTCCATGGCCTAGGACAGTGTCGAGCTCATCCCTCAGCTTCTGCTGGATTTCGGGGTGGTTCACAAGCTCGGCTATTCCCCACTCGATTGACCATAGTGTAGTTTCAATGGCTGTTCATCAAAACTTGTACCACGTTAGTCTTTTTTCTTTTTTTCTTTTTTTCTTTTAATAGAGAAAAACAACAACAAAACAACTGCAACTCGAAACCTCTATCTACTCCATTTCCTGGCTGATCCATTGTACCACTTTAGTTGTTGAACACAACTTACCTCATATATGTCTTATCACAAAAAAAAAAAAAAAAAAAAAAAACTTACCTCATATATGTAAATAAATTCAAATAGAGCATAAATATGTAAGTCGATCCATGATAAGTGATGTAACGACATATAACTGATCGAGTGTACCATGTAGCTTGTACGTTTGTCCTACTAAAAAATTTCTCAAATATATATTACTGACAATAAAGCATTTTCATAATCATTATGTTTTTGTTGGTATGTCTATGTGGCGGGGGTTGGGGTAACAACAAAGAGTGTTGCTTAAATATGATGGAGTTCAGATTTTAGAGGATAAGTGGTTGCCATGATCACACGGAACCGCAATTGAATAGTGAGACAGAATCTATGGAAGGTTAACCTAATTTTGAAAATGAAACATATCCACTATTCACCTAACAAAATAAGATAGTGCCGTAAGCAGCGCAACTACTCGAACCAACAAAGGCTTGCTCATGATGATTGATGGGTGTACTTTGAGCTTTGGCCTTTCCATGATTGTAAAAAAAAAAAAAAAAAAAAAAAAAAAAAGGATTTTCCACATAAATACCTTCGTGACAAGTCACCTAATTCCTAGGCTGCAAGTTGTATTAAAATTTTTGGGTAATCTTTTGCATTATTTTCTCTAAAGATTGAAAAATATATGTTATCATCAATGAAAATACTTCTATGCACCGATGTGCACTTATAACAACAACATATTAAGTGATTAATGTCCTTAATATTAATACAACAGATATCAATTTTCATTTTCTTATTATTAGCTAAATGCAGTTGTCATGAAGTAACGACACATTTTCTCGGTCGAAATATTGCAATGTATTAATATAAAACACTAAATCTAGGTGTGGCCAACTTACCGGCGACGTTAATGTTCTCGACGATGTAAAGCACATTGTCCTCGTTGATCTCTCCTTTCTGTTGAGCGTCCAGGATGTGGTCAATGGCACACTTCAATCCTTCATTAGTTGTGACCTGTGTGCTTGCAAGTTTCCTGATGAAAAAATCAACAAAAATAGAAGAAAATCCATTGTTAGGCTTTGGATAGAAATTCACACACAAAATTAGAAAGTCAAACAACAAAAATATTCCACTTCGCCAAAAAGTTCTTTGGAACGGTCGTGCCATCCTATATAGAACAAAAATGAATCTTCTACACGATAAACAAACGTTTCGTCTCACAGTTCCACCAGTTTCTAAGTCTCAAACCGTAAAATAAGAACAGTAAGAGTTAAAATATTAGTCATTTGATGAAGTTATACAGTAACAGCATGTGACATAGTAATATCAGCAGGTTTATTATTCTAACTTCTAAGTTCTAACACAAAAACCGCCATACCGGCCCATGATTAACTGCTTCAGGACGTCATGTGAAAAAACACAAAAACTGAAGGACACCCAAAAGGCCAAAACCAAACGAAACTGAAAAAAGAGATGAACCATATCATCAGGGGGTTCAACTTTCAACACGGCATGGCAAGTTGGCAACCCAGAAAATATCAGAAAGAATTGAATGAATGCCACAAGTCAAAATCAATGCGTCCCACTGTCCCAGAAAAGAAAGTGAAATAAATTTAATCACAATTACTTACTTTCTCTCATCGACGAAATAGTCCTTGAAGAGCTGAATCCTCTTCTCCTTCACCTCCTTACAGATCTTCAGGTACCCTCGGAGGAACGGCCGGAGCACGGGAATAAAGTCACCGTAATTATACTCAAAGCTCTGCGCAAGTCGGCTCCTCTCTCCATTCAAACCCTTCAGTTTCACGAACAGAGGATCCTCCTCGCTTTCAAATCTCCTGTCGAACATGATCCTGTACATGTTGTTGTACATCATCAACTGCAGCCTCCTACGTAGCACCATCCCGCTGGTGGCGGCCTCGGGGTGTTTCTTCACGTCCTCCACCACCGCCGCCGCCTCCGACTCCCAGCCTTGGCGGTACTGCTGCACCACCTTGTTGGTGAAGAAAGGAACCGTCATTATCCTCCTCATTTTCCTCCAGTGCTCGCCGTACACGGTGAACACCATGTCCTGTCCTTTCCCGGTGAAGATGTCGAACACGACGTTCCTCGTCCGGGAGCCGAACTCGACGCCCTGAGTGTGGAGGACCTCCTTGGCCAGGTCAGGTGACGAGACCACGACGAGGTTGCGCTGCCCCATGCGGAGCATGAACACGTCGCCGAATTTTTTAGCCATGTCAGTGAGGTTGCGGTGGTTGAGGTCATCGCCGACTTGGAGCCAGTTGCCGAAGACGGGGACGGGGATAGGACCGGGAGGGAGCTTGAACTTCTTGCCGCGGAGCTTGGAGACGATTATTGCGACGACTACAGCGATGAAGAGACCTATTAGGGTCTTCTCCAAGAGAAGGAGATCCATGGTGGTGAGAGAGATGTGAGGGAGAAGTGTGTGACGAGTGAGCTATGGTATGGAGGGTTTGGTGGGTTTTATGAGGGGGAGGTTTTATAGAGGAGGTGATCGACGAGTTTGAAGGGGAAGGTGTTAGGTGAGTTGTGTGGTGATTGTGGGGGTGGGTGGAGCCGGAAACGTGGATTGACGGCGTTAGGGGTGGGTTTGACGGAGTGGAGGGGGGAGTAGGTGAAGGCGGGGGTAGGTGAAAGAGATCGTTTCAACTTTCAAGGGGGGTTGTTTTTATAGGATGTGGAGCCCGGGAGGGTTTTGTCTGTTGGTGAAGCTAGTGGAATTGCGACACGTCAGTAGTAGCGGTGAGGAGGGATGTGCAGTGGTTGCGGTTTTTGGATGGTTTGCGTGGGTGCTTGAGGATAGCATATGATGCCATCTCTGACCGCCATAAATAATTCATTTCATTTTGGAATAAATGAAAATGCTATTTATTTTCTTTCTTATTTATGAAGATATATACACTTGAGAGAAAGGTATATTTGTGAAAGATATATACAAAGGTTGAATAATTTGCAACTTGTCTCTGAGCACATCTCAATAAATGTTGCTGTGGTGTAGCTAGTGGGAGTTTCAATAATGAAATTTTTTTTATCCACGCTTTTGTAAGTACAGACTAAAAAGAGTTTATTGGTCTAACTTTTTTTTTTTTTTTAGAAGAAAAAGAAATTACATCGAAGAGTGTTTCAGGCGACCAATATAAGAAGAATCCATAAGAAGAGCCATCTGAGCTTGGGGAGAGATCCCATCAAACCAACACATCGGTGAGGAAAGAGAAGAATCCATATTGGTCTAAGTTTATGCGACTACAAAATGAGAAAATTCTTCTATGCATCAAAGTGCAAGTGAACGGAGCAACTAATATGCAGTATTTTGATCCAGTCATCTACGTCTCACTACATGCATATATACTAATACCGTTAACAAAATTAAAACCCAAAAAAATAGCCTTAAGTGTTTCCAACTAAGGAGGTGAGAACACTAGGTCGAATAAGATATACTCTTATTAATGAAATTGAAATCAAAGAATTTAAGGTCTCTAGTATTCATTTGATCTTCTCATACGGATTTGAGCACTTAGACATTAATGGTGTATGTGCACCTTGGTGCATATAATCCGCTCCATGTTTTACATAAGTTAATGAAGAAATATTTAGTTTCCATCGAAAAGTTATTAGACTTAATTGTATCGGGAGAAAAAAATCATTTATATCTTTAAATTCAAGAAAGGAAAAAGAAATTCTATGCGTTTAGTTTACCAACCCCAAATGGAAACAGAAATTAATAGGCATTCATCTTTAATTAGTGATTAATTACAGTTCTTATTTAGAGCGTTGTCCCACTTTGAAATTAAAGCGGGGACCTAGTGTGTATATCATAATTATCATTCCTGCACAGTTTCATCTCAACTATATAATGTCTATAACATAGTGTGTGTGTGTGTGTGTGTGTTATTCCTGCATAGTTTCATATAATTTGAAGATAATTTGGATACTGAATTAGATTAAATGAATCAACAGAACAAAAATTGTTCAACTAGAACCGTTCGTATAAATCACTATTACAGAAGCTCAAATGATCTTCAAATTGGATGAAACTTTGCATAAATGATCTACACACTGTGTTTTAGACACTAAAATGTGGAGTTGTGAAATGCGACATGAAAATGAGCGAAATAAGGAGGTTCACACTTTAATTTTAAAGCGGAACACTTCTTTGGAAGGGAATTGTATGTATGTATGTATGTATGTATGTATGTATGTATGTATGTATGTATAAACACACAGAGCCATTCAGAAGCGGACGTCCGCACAGTCCTTAAAGTGCGGACGTCCCTCCGTTCTCCACCGTCCGGCGCCGACGACGGCGCTCCTCCACCCGAGCAGACACCAGAGGCACTTAATACACTACCCATCTAGTTTTTCATTTCAATATTATAATTATCTAATATAATTATTATATATTTACTATTTCACAACTCTCTTTACGTATTCTCTTTTATAATCAAAAGAGTAATATTATATTCGAACTTCAAATCTCCAATATGACATCAATCGGCTAGAATTTGAAGAAAAAAAATATTGAACATACATAATTTTTTCAAAGATAAGAAACTAGTAAAAGTACAATAGCATAAAAACTAGTTTTTAGTCTGCAAGATAAAAACTAAAGTTGATTAAAAAAAACCAAATGAATCGGTAAATAGTACATGTGATTACGACAGTAGTCAAAATTCAGGTGATGAATTTTGAAGAAGAGGTTTTTATTTCTTTTCTTTTGATGCGTAGTAATAGTGGAGAAAAGTTAGGTTTTAGGGAAGATGAAATTTATTTATTTTCCCTAATAATTGATGGATGTTTTTGTAATTAAACATACCTATAAAATTTGATGTGAAATATAAAATAATAAGGATGTGTATTAAGAGATTAGAGGTGTGTATTTAAAATTTCTCTATACAAATATTATATCGGAAAAAAAAACAATATATACAATTAAGTACTCTACTTTGTCATAGGAAACCTTAAGTCAACTTAGTAGGGATAATCCATCGTGCATCTAAATTCTCCACTACACGTAGTACGTATATTGATATTTGTCAATAATAGGGTTTGTTAATTAAAAATGAAAATTGATAGCTTGAAGAAAATTTTCGAATAGTTCCTCTGAACAAAAGCTAACAGTGTCATTGACAAATAGTATATTGTCTAGTATAGTTTCGTGATGAAACGATCTTAATTTATTTTATTTGAAACGTGTGATATATGTATATCATGCCCTAGCTTCTACTAGAAGATCCCTTAATATGACTTATACGAGAGATTAAATATTAGACCAACTTTTTTATCACATTTTTTACTTTTAACCGTTTAATTTTTAGGTCTTAATGTGCGAATCACTTTTGCGAAATTTGATCAAAATTAGTGATCGTTAAGATGCTAAAAACTGCGATTTGCATGAACGGTTCAGGTTTGACATATTTGAACCGTCCATTAATTTAAGCTAGTTCGAAGTGTTAATATGTTTATATCTAACTTTAATACCTAGTACTTGTAAATTCGAATCCAGCTCTCGAAATTTCACCTGACCTAATTTGTAAAACACAATTAAGCTAATAAGCAATGAACACCAGCAGTAAAGAAGAAGAAAACATGTCCATCAAACTGTGCTGCAAGATAACGGACTAATTCTACGTATAGTGGTGTAAGCTATACGGAATAACAGTATATATACATCCTCAAAGTTGAAAATGTGGTACGGCATGACTGTTTCTACGTTGACAGAAAGTCCATAACACCCTCATTGGCTGCAAATGGATAACCTAAATTACTGAAAATCGTAAAAGTCAAATTCATCTATAGCTGCTTCTAGTATAATATCATCAGAACCTTCAGCTGCCGTACGTCGCCGTTAAATCAACGTTTTGACGGGGTCTACGTTAGAACTCAGAAGCAGATGAACAATGTGATCGATTTCTGGGTTAGTCTACCTTACAAGCTCTCCAAGTCATAACAATTTACCTTTCCATTTTTGAATACACATGCATGCGCTGTGTGTGCATATCTACCAGAAAGGTTCTATGTATGATCACCACCCACCTTCTCCTTAGTTTTCTTTAATGTTGATATCTTTCCTTACACCTTAGACTGTTCTTGCTAGCTAGCTATAATATTATACATGTAACTAGGTAGCTACATGAATGCACGCATCATCAAGTGACCTAATAATGAATGGCAAATTGTGATATTAACTACATTATCAAGATAATACGACGGATTAAGTTAACTAGGGCTAATTCCTAAGTTAACTATGATGATCGATATGGAGTTGACTATCGATCACACCAGCGAGATTTGATAAGAAAAGTCTTTGCCACTCGGGTTTGTGGAACGAACCCACGGATTTATACATTATTCCCTTAAATTATAGAGAGCAATTGTCGATTGTGTTTAACAAAATTACAAATAACAACTTACACATGCATTAAGACCGTAAGATAGAGCTATTATTATCAACACAATAATAATAAAATCAGACAACTAATTACTTGAAGTTTAGATCCTTTCATTACCCAAATTGGCACATTGGCATAAACTCTAACCCAAGTATATCGAGCATGAATGCATTTAGTGAGACAATTAGATAAATTATAAGTGTCTAATTAAGTCTGTGGAACGAGAGAATTGGTTGGAAATGGGGGTACACATCTAGGTTTTCCTTCAATAATTGATTATTTTTAGCTAATTTTTGATCTTGGTAGAAATTATTTTAAGCTTAGTCGATCATTCTTTGCAAAAATTAAGGCTCCAACAAAAACAAAGAGAATGTTGATAGTATAACATTACAATCATACACACGAAAAGAAGAAAATGCTAGAAGAAGCTCATATGTTTCTGACTTTAAGTGGACCTTTTCCAAACCTAGAGCTAACTAAGCTCTCTCACCTACCACCACCGAAAGCGACCTGCAGCGAATTGCAAACCCACGTTCCGATATGAGAAAATTTTAATAACAGTACACGACAAATGATCTACTCAAATTTTTGGTACATCAACTTTCAAAAAAATCAATATGGTACATGAAGTTATGATCTCGACCTCAAATTGGTGTATGCCGTTATTTTCACCGTTAGTAAATATGATTTTGGTCAAATTTAAAAGGGAAAATTTCAACAATAGTACATGAGAAATATGTCACTTTGAATTTTGGTACATCAACTTTCAAAAATATCAAAACAGTACACGAGTTTCAATTTCCGACCCAAGTTTAATATATGGTGTCAGTAACACCGCCAAGCTCATGTAATTAATCATTTTTCAAATGGTGATCTAGTATTTTAACCCTCTTTATCTTCTGATATGTGATCTTCTTCGTTTTTTTTCTTATTCGTCAATTTATTCTCTTTCTTCGACCCCAACCTCCTACTAGCACAACGACGTTCTTTGAGGAACCACAGCGAGTTGAGCAAGAAGAAGCAGCTGAAATATGTTCTGTGACTTCGATCCAAGATATCGTCTTTCAAGTGGGTTTAATGAATATATATAAGAGACGGAACCATGGTTAAACCTTTGAATATGTGTTGAGCTCAAGTAAAAGCTTAACCTTTTGAGTGAGGGAGAAGTTGATGACTCTCTCTACTCCCATACTCTGCGGAGTTCCATACTTCTCTCTTCTCTTCTTTCTTCTCCTCTTCCTCCCTCCATTCCCTGTATCAAGGTTCGATTTGGAAAGGACGAAGGCATGGAAACAAGAAAGTCGCAACAGATTTTTGGGTTTTGTCTTTTGACACAAGTCGAAATCTTTTCATTGTCTATTAGACTATTACTCTATTAGAATATCATAGCTCAGCTGTGTGAAAAAATTAAATATTAAAACTGAAAGTTCATATTATAACATCTGATCAGGTTACTTGGATGTCGAATAAGATGGAAAAGAATTCTAAGAAAAGGCTGGGCATTTGATGGGGGCGGCTTGGTATGGGTGGTGATCTAGATTAATCTGAAAGTAGATATTTATGAACTAATATTTTTAAGAACGAAAAGAGACAGATAAAAAGTATCTGAAAAGAAACGAAAGAAGAACCACAAGAGACAACAGACCACCCGTTCTTCCTCTTTTTTTTTTTTTTATTTCTTTTTTATTATTTTTGAAAGAGACGGATCTGCCCTTTTAAATTTGACCAAAATCACATTGACTAACGGTGAAAGTAACGGCATACACCAATTTGAGGTCGAGATCATAACTTCATGTACCATATTGATTTTTTTGAAAATTGATGTACCAAAAATTACAGTAGATCATTTGTCGTGTACTGTTGTTAACATTTTCCCTTCCGATATATATAAATATCGATCCACCACCACCACGCCTTGATCCCCCATTCTCACCATCACTCCCACTTTCCAGTCACCAAACCGTCCACGTCACGCTTATCTCATGCAATCACAACCTCTTCTTCTTTTTATTTATTTGCTTATTTTTTGTTGCTGTGCGGCTGTGATTGATCACGACCTGGACGTTAGAACAAGAAAGGGTGATCAAGGTGATGATCGGCCGGCTTTGTCTGAATTTGTAGATTCCGATGATCGGGGGAGGTCCCTATCAAATTGGCTCAGCTGATGCTAAATCGAAGAGTCTCCATCACTGCATCACATCCGATCACCTAATACTTAACTTAATTGGTTATATATATATTTGTCAAGCGTACGTAGATATATAGTTTATATAGATCCGTATATAAATTAAGCTAATGATTTTTGGCTTTTGAATTATTCCTTTGTACAACCGAGTTAAGCAACCCAGAATCTTAGAACTGAATTTAAAACTTGAACGAGCGAGTGTGTATGGGCACGCCGGAATAAAATTAATCACCAACATTCGTTCTACTTGAATTCAAATGTCTGCAGTACGATATATGCTAAAACCAAACATTAATATCGCACTTCTGAAATCAAATTCTTCGAATGTTGGTGACAAAATTTGTCACACCCCGGTTCTTAAGTTACATTACGGTTATTTACCTTTGGTTTTACTTTGCTCTTTTACCGTGATGAGTAACCGTTTACCCTTAAGGACCCTAGGGTTGACTTTTTGTAGGAAAATTATTATGGGAAAACTTTCTTCATGAAAGTTGTAGAGGACGTTAAACAGAGTTCGTGGACACGCGGCATGCTTAAAACGGAGTTCAAATGAAGAAGTTATGGTCTAAAAACGAAAGTTACGGAGTAGGAAAAAATGGGTAAAAATTTAATGGGGTTTTATTGTTGGGTTTTAAGGTTGGACCGGGTGGGAGAAAGCCCAACCCATTTTTCTTTTCTTTCTCTCTTCTTTCCCGAGTTTCTTCCCCCCCCCCCCCCCCCGAGCTCTCCTCTTGCCGTCAACCCCCGGCCTTCGTTCGTCGCCGTCTGGCCACCAGAGACCGCCGGACTAGTCCCATTCGGACCCCCGCCGCTCCCTCTCTCTTCCTGGGCAGGTGACTGCGCGCGGGACGCCGCCGAGCGGGAGGAAACCGCTCCTAGCAGTCCGACTGTCATCTCGCCGGAGCTCCCTCCTCCGGCCACCATAGCTCGTGATTTTTGGCTCATCTTGTAGCCCTCATCAAGGTGAGTAATCCCTCAAAAGGAATTGGTCTAATTCGATATTGTTAATGAGAAATGTATAATTGAAGTTCTAGGGATTTATGGATGTTTTGGTTCGATTACCTTAGTTAGCCTTAGAATTGGACTAAGTGCTAGTTATGGAAGTTGTTGGGTATGATGAGAGGATTATTCTGTTAAAATTTGAGAAGCATTGGAGGTCGCCGGAGAACGGCTGCCGGCGGAGCAGGCGGCGGCACCGCCCCTTAGGGGCTGATTTTTCATGTTTTTAAGATGGTATTAAGGAGAGGAGTTTAATGAAGTATAGTTTGGAATTTTTGGAGGAGTTTTGTTAATGTTGAGGATTTTTCAATGGTTAAGGATTTTAGCGGTTATTAGAATGGAATATCGGTAGTTGGGTTAACCGGTTTTAAAATGCGTATAAGGTTAATTTTTGGTTATCGGTGATGGTAATGAATCTTGAGTTATAATGGATTAAGGATGGAGAAAATAGGCAAGGAAGAAGATTGATTTTAGACCCTTAATTTTATGAAATTATTTATTGAAGTTTTAATGTTGAATGAGAATTAATATTAATTATTGTTCAGGACGTGAGGAGGATCATTTGGAGGAAGCCTCGGGTCGTCGGCAGACATAGCCGAGCACTGTGAGTGGACCTTTAATTTGAATGTCATACATGCACTAAAGTTTATTTAATTTTCAAAGGCAAATTGAAGATTTAATATTTTCTTGGAGTAATGAGTTCCATTTATTTTTCGGGAACTCTCCTGAGCATTTTATTTGACATGTGGGACATGTCAAATGATTTATTTTATTACGCAATATTTCCAGGTACAGTTGGGAACTGTACTGAGTTTAATGGATTTAAATACTATCAGTTTTATTTTTGGATGATTTTGGAATTTATAAATGATTACCGAAAATGAGATTTTCAGTAGTTCTCCATCATAATTTAATGATTTTCACTTGGAGATATTATTATTTATGATTTATATTTGATATTGAAATCTCGCGTATATTTATAAGTTTGAGAATATTTTGACGTGTGAGACACGTCATTGAGTTTTATTACAATTTCTTATAATGATTTTCAAGTACGGTTGGGAACCGTGCCATTCGTATGATCTTGAGGAAGATAAGTGGATTTAAGTGTTTTTGTATGTTTTTAGTCACCATAATATATGGTCGATTATATTCATTATTGCTAGCTAATCATTATAGCGGCTACTCACCATAGGTGAGTAGTGCGCTTAGCGTGAGACGCTATTATAACCTTGTTGAGGCCTAAAAATCCAGCTAATAGGCCCGATTAATTCGTCAAGTCCAATTCACGCAAACATCAAGCCATGCACGTGGACCCAAGCCACATTCATACATTTTGGGGCTTACAGAGGGGATGTGGTGTGGAAGGTAACGGATCCTGTGAGGCCCATCGTCAAGATGATGTTCATCAATAACTTTGGACTTGGGACCAAAGCTCATGCATGATGGACAAAGTCTTAATATGGGCTAGTGAGAGAAATTAAAACCAAGCCCAGCAAAATCTTTAACCCATTAGACTTATTATTTTCCTACCCAAAGCCCATGTAGTTAAAGTGGTCCCAGAAACCTAATACACGTCTCCAACTTTTGCTGCTGTAAATCTATATTCAGGATTTTTGGCACTCCCAAGAAATCTCGTCTGTCCCCAAATCTCTATAGTATCACGGCAGCAGGCTACGGCCTAGACCTACCATCGTCACCCTTCTGTCTCCCCTTCACCAACTTGCTTCCATGGGGGAAACCACCCACCAAAGCTTGAAAACCACATGTCCAAAACTGAGAGGTTTCTCTCAGACCCTTCGTTTTCCAGCAACAACTCTCCTCCCCCATCTTGCCTATAAAAAGGGCAGCTCACTGCTACTAGAAAGAGGAATCATCGACAACCCAGAAAACCTCTAGAGATCATGCTTCATCTCTAGAACCCTAGCTCCCCTTACTTTCAGTCAGTTCTCATTCCATAAACCCTCCATAACCCAGAATCAAGCTCTCTCACTAAACTCACAGGCTCCCAGCTCCCCCACCATATCCACCTGTAAGTCGTTTCTTTTTTAGAATCGCTGCCGTTACTGTGGAATCGTTGCTGTTACTGCTGTAACTGCTGCTGATACGTCAAACAAGCCGCTGCTGTTACAGTTGAGAAGCAGACTACTGCTGTCATTATCAAGCTCATCACAACAGAGTCGTTCTTGGATCCCATCCTCGATCGACTTTGGGCCTGGTTTCGCTTAAGCATTGAGGGCCTGCTGTTCCAAACCCTACAAGCACAAAAACACCCTCACATTTTTGGCGACTTCACTGGGGACTAGGCTGTGTTTCTTGAGCTTCCTTAACAGCAGCACTCTATATTCCAGAAATCTTTCATGCTAGCTTGAAACCACTCACACTTTACCACTGATAATACTTACCAGATGCAATCAAGAAGAGCTCTTGGTGAACAAGCTAAAAGGTCATCACAACATAAGCTTATTGCTTATTGTGTTGACTGTGATCCGCCCATGAGTTTCTACAACAAGAATCAGGAATATCATCAAGATCAAATTTATTCATTCAATAGTCAGGCTTTAATATTGAGTGAACAAGTTCAAAGCCTTATTATTTAAAGCTATCTCACCTCATCCACTTAAGCAAAACCAAACAAACCTCAAAACCAGACAAGCTCATGCAAATCATCACTTGTTCTCGCTTTCGTTCCAGATCTGATAGGTTGAACCTCGTGACTAAGATTCCAGCAGCTGATTTCTTCTTTACTGAGTATATGTCAAGCTAATCTCTCTCTGCAATTACGGCTGAGAACAACTTTTATACACCCTGCAAGCATCACAACTATTAACACCACAAAACTATCTTGCTTCCAAGCATTTTAAGCCTAATTACCATATTTTCTCTTTTCATAAGCCCTACAACACAAAATCCCAGTCCCTATTTTTGTTCATATTAGACAATACTCATATTTTGAAGATCATCTAGCTATACCAATTTCATAGTCTTCACTAACCACAACCTCATTCCAAACAAAGGCCTATTTCACTCAATATACTCATCCTTAAGCCATCCATTCTGGTGAAAGTAGTTGAAAGCCTAGAATGAAATAGTCTATATTCAAACATCATGCAAACTTGGGGGCTTTGCTTAATGAAATTGAAAAGCGTGTTGTGATTTAAGTCATTACCCCATCATTTTCACACAGCAGCAAACACAGTCAAGCAGAACAACAACACAGAAGTTCTTGTAAACCTCTTCTGACACCCCACTTCCTGGTCATTTACCGCACCACTATTCATCCAAACAAGTAGATTTAAGAGCCGGAATTCGAGTCGCTGTTAACATTCACAAGTGCTATCACTGATACCATATACGTCACCAAGCTTCTCCAGGTACTCTCAACTCAAGCCTATGCCAACATCAAAACAACTTATAGAGTTATTGTGCAATTATCATGCAAGCGGCAAGCAATGAAGCCAGACAAGAAAAAAAAAAAAAAAAAAAAAAAAGCAACCTGCTGAACAACAGCCATCAAATTTCATAACTTTATTGCCTTACCACTAAGACACCTGGGGGCTAAATGATCGTGATCCGGTTCATAGTCACAACCTTCGTTCACCTTGATTTGCTGCTGGCATCTAGTCTCCATCTTCACCTGTTGGCAGTCCTATTTCATTTAAAAAATAAAAAATACTCAAGGTAACCACAAGCTCATCAGGCTACCAACGCACACATGCCCAAGCAAAGCCACTACATGCTTAAATATTTTAAGCAAGCAAACCTCATAAATAAAACCAAGCCAAGAAAGACTTTAAAGGCCAAGCTATATGCATACACATTCATACTCCAAGCAAAGAACCAAGCAAAACTAATACCATTGAATTAATGGGAATTAGTATGGCCAAGCCAAGCTAAGAAACACGATTTACATGATAAACAAAGTCAACTAACACCATGATGCATTACGCTTTATTACAATCACGGCAGTAAAAATGCTAGTCAGCAAAGCATACTATACAGTATTTCTTGTAATCAAAATCAAGCAATTCAGCCATACACACAAGAGTGAAATGAATGAGACATGCATTGCAGGAAGCATTGTGTGACTTCCAAAACACAAGGCGGCAGATCAATATAGCGGAAGCAACAAGCAACCACAACAGCAAATTGATAACCATGAAAACCAAAATGCGCGATACACAATAAGCCAATCACAGCAGCAAACTGGCAATGCTGAGAACCAGCAAGGATGATCCCGCTATCGTCGTCGCTTAAATAGAAAGGAAGGAAAAATTTCACAACCAACAATAAAGGAAGCAAATGACAATATTTGGAGGAGGTTAATACGAGCCAAGCAAACACAATTCAATTTATGCATAGCAACAAGCAAGTGGTGCGTGAGTTTCAATTTTCGATTATGTGGCCCATTACAAGGTTCTTCATTGCCCACATAATCAAAGGGGGCTAAACGTAAACAAGCATGACTCTTGATTTTCACAGCAGTGTTCTCTACACAAGTTTGGAAAAAAAAAAAATGGAGTTCCTATGATGATCAGATTATCATACCAAGCACATGTTCATGCCAAGCCCATGCTCATGCCAATCATATGCTCATGCTCATACTAAGCTCATGCTCAAGCCAAGCAAATCCACGACCAAGAATAACAAGCCAATATCAAAACAAGCTTATGCCAAGCAAAAATATTTCTAAGCATATGAGCATACATGCAAACATTAATCCTGCGATCCTTATGCAATTCATTCCAAGCTCTTATCTAGCAAGACTTTATATGCATCAAAAAACGCAAGTTAGACTCATGCCAAGCCATTTCATCTAAGCACATGCTTTCTAGTACTGATGTACACAAGCTCATGATATCAAAGTACATGTCTGGCTAATTGAGTAAATTCCAACCAAAGCAAGCAAATGGACATCATGCGAGCTCATCCCCTAACCAGCCGAATTGCTTAGAAGACAATTACAAAGCACCAGAAAAGCCAAATGCCGCTGTAAAAGCAACATAAGCCACTGCCAGGCTTTATAACCCAATTCAGTGGCTTCTTCCTTACCATAGTATGATGACCATCTTTTTAGCCAATATACTAGCCTATTTTCAAGCTTAGCCCTTCCTCCAAAAAAAAAAAAAAAAAAAAAAAAAAAAAAAATTGTAGCCCTACCGTATATTTTAAAACAACCTCTTATCATGCTAGCCAAATTCAATTCTTCGCAAGCAATATCCATATTCATATACCATCAATCAAGCGTTGTGATTATTGAGGAAATTCAAATCCCAACAGCAAACATAATATGCTGCGACTGAGCAAATTTAAATCCCAGCAAGGCAATCACAGCAGCAAATCAATATCGTGGAAGTAGCAAGCAATCACAGCAGTGAATAATACAAGCCACAACAAAACAAGCCATGCAAATTCATGTTCTATCACTACCAAATTCAATCCTTTAGAAGCGATTCATATTCATATGCTATCAATCAAGTGCCATGATTATGGAACAAATTCAAAGCTAAGCAACACGCATTAAACGTAGAAATCATTGAGCGAATTCAGATCACAGCGGCAAGCATAAAGAGATTATACCAAAAAAAAAAAAAAAAAAAAAAAAAAAAGACCATGTTGACGCTTCAATCATATTCAAGACTACAAGAATCAAAAGCAAGCGGATCTCACAAGAAGATTGGATCGCACCTGAATATCATGATGAACCGCAACTGCTGCAATTCAACCCAGTATGCCAATCCCAGCAGCAATCAAAGCAACGTTTACGATACCCACTTCCCAGCAGCAATCAAAACAACTACAACCCACTTCCCAGCAGAGATCAAAACAGCGATAACCCATAATTTGGGAATAGCTGACGATCCATGCTTCAATTCTAAAGAGTAGAAATCAGACGGTGAAGAGAGGGATTTTCTTCAATGAACCAAGCCAAGCCATACATAAACTTGAGAATTATTGAAGACCGAAGAATTTAGACATTCCTGTGAAGAAAGAAGCAAAGAAATTTATTGATCACAGCACCAAAGGATTAGTGTAATCCCTCATCCATTCAAGAAAAGCTAATACCAGGCGTCGGAGAAGAAGATGCAAATTTTGTCAATGTTTCCAACACAGGCCGATATAAGATG
This sequence comes from Fragaria iinumae, assembly GCA_009720345.1. Taxonomy (NCBI): domain Eukaryota; kingdom Viridiplantae; phylum Streptophyta; class Magnoliopsida; order Rosales; family Rosaceae; genus Fragaria; species Fragaria iinumae. The sequence continues at coordinate 35,676,408 of CM019119.1, forward strand.
ACGTTCTCATGCTACAGTTAACAACTCTGGGCCTTAAAATTTGGTGTTGATTATCTGGCCCATTCACATGCTTTCATGGTCCATATAATCAATGGGGCTAATGTTGAGGCCTAAAAATCCAGCTAATAGGCCCGATTAATTCGTCAAGTCCAATTCACGCAAACATCAAGCCATGCACGTGGACCCAAGCCACATTCATACATTTTGGGGCTTACAGAGGGGATGTGGTGTGGAAGGTAACGGATCCTGTGAGGCCCATCGTCAAGATGATGTTCATCAATAACTTTGGACTTGGGACCAAAGCTCATGCATGATGGACAAAGTCTTAATATGGGCTAGTGAGAGAAATTAAAACCAAGCCCAGCAAAATCTTTAACCCATTAGACTTATTATTTTCCTACCCAAAGCCCATGTAGTTAAAGTGGTCCCAGAAACCTAATACACGTCTCCAACTTTTGCTGCTGTAAATCTATATTCAGGATTTTTGGCACTCCCAAGAAATCTCGTCTGTCCCCAAATCTCTATAGTATCACGGCAGCAGGCTACGGCCTAGACCTACCATCGTCACCCTTCTGTCTCCCCTTCACCAACTTGCTTCCATGGGGGAAACCACCCACCAAAGCTTGAAAACCACATGTCCAAAACTGAGAGGTTTCTCTCAGACCCTTCGTTTTCCAGCAACAACTCTCCTCCCCCATCTTGCCTATAAAAAGGGCAGCTCACTGCTGCTAGAAAGAGGAATCATCGACAACCCAGAAAACCTCTAGAGATCATGCTTCATCTCTAGAACCCTAGCTCCCCTTACTTTCAGTCAGTTCTCATTCCATAAACCCTCCATAACCCAGAATCAAGCTCTCTCACTAAACTCACAGGCTCCCAGCTCCCCCACCATATCCACCTGTAAGTCGTTTCTTTTTTAGAATCGCTGCCGTTACTGTGGAATCGTTGCTGTTACTGCTGTAACTGCTGCTGATACGTCAAACAAGCCGCTGCTGTTACAGTTGAGAAGCAGACTACTGCTGTCATTATCAAGCTCATCACAACAGAGTCGTTCTTGGATCCCATCCTCGATCGACTTTGGGCCTGGTTTCGCTTAAGCATTGAGGGCCTGCTGTTCCAAACCCTACAAGCACAAAAACACCCTCACAAACCTGAGAGGCAACCGATCGGTAATTATATATACATATGTTAGCTAGCCATTATTAGCGGCTACTCACTATAAGTGAGTAGGGCGCTTAGCGTGGGACGCTATTATAGCTTGAGAGGCACCGACCCGAGCCTGGGAGACTCCTTTTACATGGTGATAACTCTTCCTCTTATTTTAATCTTCTCAGTTACGTATTTAATTAACTAGCGGGGCTGTTTATCTCTTCTGATGAGATTTCCGTATTTGATTAACCAGCAGGGCTGGTTTGTCCATTTTTATGAGATACTAGATTTATAGTTAAATATTTATCAAAGCTGCGTGCACCAAGATTTTAAAGTTTAAATGTGGGAAAGTATTGAAAATTACGTTTTGTTAAATTAATTAATTAATTTTTGTCCACTCACTCTAACGTTTTAAATTACTTTCCTCTGGGCCCTTTGTTTTCAAATGCCCAGTTTGCAGGCTAAGTTAATTTGAGATCGAGCGTACATGGAGTCGAGGCTTAGCCCAATAGTCAGAGGCTGCTTCCGCTTCAGCTTTATTCATGGTTATTCTTTCCTTATTAGATATGCTCTGATAACCAGCTGGTGATTTAACGGTGTCTTTGTTGTTTGGTTTAGAAGTGTCTAGTTGGATTTTCAGGTAAGGGTTGTCCATTTTCAAGGAAGGTTTAGCCGAATTTTCGGTAAATTTTCCTTCGAGGTGGACCCCGCAGGATTTACCACGGGTTTCAGGGTGAAATCCGGGGTGGGTCCTGTTAAAATTAGAGTCTCAAGAGCAAATGCATGTCTATTGTCATAAGTACGTGAATATGAAGAAAGAGCATGAAGTATAATTTCAAATTAGAATTCAATTGATCAACAAAAATACATGTTATCTCGATGATACACTCGATCATGCATGCACCAAAAATGATCTATTACATTTTCGACTTTAACTAAATAGAGAGTTTCTTAGTTTATATTGTAAACACGAAAATATCTGCAACAAATAACAGAACAACACGTGTACAAAGAATAATTTAATTTAAATCAATGCGAATGCGAGTTACAATCTTTGTGAACTCCTCTGATTCTATCTCCGAATTTAGGTCTAACTCAAGGGTGACAAACACTTGTTCTTGAGGGTTATCAGATTGATCACGTAACAAGTATTTAGGTTTAGTGAAGAACTGGCTACCTGGGGAGCTTGATAGTTCTTCAAGGATCTAGTGAAGAACTGGCTATCTGGGGAGTTTGATAGTTCTTCAAGGATCTAGTGAAGAACTGGCTATCTGGGGAGCTTGATAGTTCTTCAAGGGTTTAGGGGAGACTTCTGAGCTTGCGGAGGGATTTAGATATGCCCAGATCGCTTTGGATTGAATGTCCTGTTTTGGGCAAGATCCTTACGCTATCTCGCGGATATGGAAGGTATCCCGCGAGGAAGCTTGATTTCTAAGCAAGCGGTGATTTCTAATCCCACTTCGCGGACGACTTCCGTTGGACATGCGAACTCTGTCGTCTAGCTCCTTCGCGAGGTTCCCCTTACGCGGGGCCATCTCGCCTCGCTTTTATGTTAATCTACGCGCGCGGAGTCCATTTCGCCTCGCGAAGTCAAGTTCACCTTGCGGAGTCAATTTCACCTCACCAAGCCTAGCTCGCCTCGTGAAGTCCATTTCGCCTTGCGAAATCAAGGTCACCTTGCGGAGTCCATTTCCTCTTGCGAAGTCAAGGTCACCTCGCGGAGTCAATTTCAACTCGCCAAGCCTAGCTCGCCTCGCGAAGTCCATTTCGCCTTGCGAAGTCAAGGTCACCTCGCGGAGTCCATTTCACCTTGCGAAGTCAAGGTCGCCTCGGGAAGTCCATTTCGTCTCGCCAAGCCTAGCTCGCCTCGCGAAGTCCATTTCACCTGGTGAGCTCATGTTCGCCTGGCGAAGTCATTTCGCCTGGCGGAGTCTATTTTGCCTGGTGAAGTCTATTTCGCCTGGCGTAGTCTATTTTGCCTGGTGAAGTCTATTTCGCCTGGTGGAGTCTATTTGGCCTGGCGAAGTCACATCATTAATCGACACTTGATAATTGATTTCAATCGGGATTTATGGTTTTGTTGTCTGCCGATCATTTCCACGTTGCCACGTGTTATTTCCGACTGCTTCCCAATTTTGTTGACTCACGAACCACGTATTTTCTTGGATTATTCAACGACTATTATTATCGTTAAATTTTACATGTCTACAAATGCCCCCACTTTAAGGTGCGTCGCAGCCATGCTGTCGTCATGTGCCAGAGGCGTGACTTGATGTCTATGTTTAATGGGTTTATGGTAATTCCCGAATTGATAGGGATTCCTAATTTTGTAAGGATTCCCTTTTTTCTTGTAGAAATTCCTCGAATTTATAGGATACCCAATTTTGTAGGGATTCCTTAATTTGCAAAGATTCCTGTAAAGCCTCCAAGTAATGGGCGGAAACCTTTGATGTATTTCTTCCTTGATTTGCTTGATTCTCCATACTTTTCCAATTTAAATGAGGAAAGATTGCACTATAAATTAGAGCTTCCGGTTGAACATTATTCATCACAAAGTTACAACCATCTCGCTGTGAGATCAGCAGTATACTCTCTCCTTTTGATTTGATTGCTATGGCGCAGAGTCATATAATTGGCTGACCCTTCTCTGTTTTTTTTTTAATCTTGTAGGTCGCGAGGTATTTCTGAGTGTCAGTAACAGCAAAAACCTTACTCGGCGAGGCGCAATAGTATCTTAAGGCGGCGAGGTGCAGCAGGAGTTTTAAGGCAGCGAAGCACAAAAAATTTTGACAAGTCAAAATTTTTTTTTTTTGTGTGTAGACGTACACTACGCATGGCAACTTTCAAAAGTTTCAAGAAAGGCACGATCACTATCCTTGAAGATACTAACGACGTTCAAAGTGATGGCATCACCTTGTGTACCTATCCTTCATTGACTGGGCCGCGCGCCCTCGAGCCTCCCTCGTATGATGGTTCAGGTCACATTCCTCGGTGGTCTTTCCAACAATCGCGTCAGCTGGCCACCTTTCAATCAACCAAATCCACCGGTGAGAAGCGAAGCGCAGATGTATGGATGTTGAAATCTGCCCATCATGACCATAACGTTCTTCAAACACCATTCGTGCTTCTCAGCAACCGTACGTGCAATGGTTCGGTGCAATGGAGAGGGTTTCGTGCAAACGGAGCCTTCTCTTACACGGAACGTTACTGGGAGTGGTTAGAAGACATCTTAAGCCGAAGCGGAGATCTCATCCATAAAGCCGACCTCTACCAAGCGGTGTTTGCATCGTTCTTCAGCTATGATCGTGTTGTTCCTGTGATGCGGGCCTTCTGTGAGTATTGGTGCCCTAACACGAATACTCTTCACACATCATGTGGAGAGATGTCTATTTCTTTGAGGGATTTGACATATATTTGTGGTTTGCCCTTAACTGGGAGGTTCTACGACGAAGTTGTTCCATCTATTGAAGAATTTGCTGCCAAGTGTAAAGGTGTTGAGCCAATCATTCCCAAGAGTTGCAAATTCTTATTTCTTGCGTATCACAAGCTTTGCGATAAAGGGCAAAAAGTGAAGATTGCATCATGGATCCAGTACTGGTACAAAAGAAGTTTGAGATACAAGAGGCCGCCCGCCAAGAGTGTACGGAACAAGAAAGATGCACCTCAGAATACGTGCAACCCATCTGGCGAAATCCGTGAGGCTCAAGCTCGAACTGATGATGACTCCGCACCGTTTGATGACTTGGGCGTGGATGACGAAGACATAGAGTATACGTACTTGGCGGCATTTTACGCGTGCTGGTTGTGTCTATTCGTCTTTCCTGTGGACGATACAGGCTTGATCCGACCTAGCGTGTTTAAAATTGCCAGCAAAATGTCTCAAGGCTGTCAATTCTGTCTAGCTGTACCTGTGCTGGCCAATATCTATCAAGGCTTGAACGAGATTTCCGCTTCCAAAGATCCAGGGAATTGTTCGGCTACATTGCCCTTTCACTATGTGTATACGTGGTTGGCAGAGTATTTCGGCACCCATTTTTATTCTCCTCTTCCTGACAACTTTAAACCACGCATGGTTCACTTTTCAGGGGCATTTTCGGCCAAGCACTTTGGGGACGCACAAGCTCGTTCTTTATTCAATGAGTGTGGCAATGTGGGGATGGACATCCTAGCCATAGTCCCTAAAGAACGTAGAGTGATCGTTGACCGTGAGAATGTTAAACGTTCAGACATTGTCTACCTCACCTGCCTTCGATATGGATTTCTTACTCTTAGGCAGGGCAACCGGCGAGTCGTTCAACCCTACAGTCCTTTCCGTTTCAGTCGTCAGTTTGGTTATGTTCAAGATGTTCCAGGAAGTCTTCAAAAAGACATTCGGATGGGTGCATTATCCTCGACGTACTGGCATTGGGAAAGCTTTACCAAACGTGAGACAGGGAGCACAGTGACGTTGCCTCTTGCGAGCGTTCCAACAGAGTACATGGTGACTCATGATTATGTGGAATGGTGGTCCAAGGTGTATCGTTCCATGCCCAAGATGACTACAACAACAATGCTTGGGTCACCGCACCAGCCTTTAAAAACGAAAGAAGACAAGGTTGCTGCTCGCGTGGTACCGCCTCGCCAGAAAGTGATTCCCCGCGAGATACCATTTCAGCAGGAAGTGGTTCCTCGCGAGATGCCATCTCGCCAGAGAGTGGTTCCCCGCGAGATTGAACTTGACAATAATCTTCACGCATCTTCTACCAAGGCGTTGCCCCCAAGTAGCAATTCTCCCAATAAACCGCACCAAGCTTTAGAAGGTCATGGGGACTCATCTGATCATCATCTCGCCCAGAGTCACCTTAAGTTGAAGGGGACAAAAACTCAAGCAAAAAGACTTAGTGGGAGTAGCAACAGTTCTAAGGATGTGAATTTTAAGCGTCGAAGGATTGAACCCGACCTTGGCTCTGTTTATTTCAATCCCGACGATGAGTTTCTCAATTTTCTTGGCGAAGTCCCGGGTCCCCCGCAACAAACTCATAATCGTGTTGAGGTATGTTCGCCACCATCACCATGCATCTTTTTCTTAACATTATATGCATGACTAGAACTCATTTTCTTTACCTTCTTGTTTTCAGCTAGAAGGACTCCCACCTTTTGAAGATGAAGCTTGTTCGAGGGAGGTTTGCGTCCTCTCAACAGAATCAATGAAGACCGACTCTTTTCACGAAGTTGATGCATGCGAACCAAATGAATCGCAACAAGTTAATCGTGAAGATATTTTGGTGAATCCTCCGAGGCTTTTAAGCAATATGGCATTCTGTGAAGTCACCTGCGGTGAAGTTGATGTCATGGACACTAACCAAGGGCTCCGACAGATTCGTATGCAGGCTGCCACTCTAATTTGTGAACAAATTGAAGACGTCATCACGAAGCACTCATCAAGAACCATTCTTTCTAAAAAGAAAGACCTTGGCGAGATGGTGGCCGAACTTCAGTGCTATGGGTTTGATCCTTCGCCAGTAAAAGACAAGGTAGAAAGCTTGATGACTTGTGCTACCCAGTATAACATGGCGAGGCTTGTATGCACGTATAAAGCTACTCCAGGCGCATGTGATCAGCGTTTGTCTCGTATGGAGGCTGAAATTGCAAAGTCAATCGAACTTTGTCAAACTGATATTGGTCAACGTCAAGTTGTGATTGGGTCCTTGGAGAACTTGAAGGAGAAGCAGCGGAGGTTGGAGCAGGAAATAACCTCCCTAGACACGAGCCTTCTACTTCATGACAAAAGACTTGTTGATTTAGAGAAGCAGAAAGTCCAAATCAAGGAAACTCCAGAATTGACTGCTGAAGAACTTGAGGAAGTAAAGAGGCTGCAAGATGATTTTGAAAAGCAACGCAACAACTTCAAAGGCCTATCTTGGACGTGAAGGGCCTGTCATTGTTTAGCAACTTATGATTTATTCTTTTTTTTTTTATGCATGTAATAAGTCATTTTGACAATAGCACTCATTATGCAATAATTTTTTTTTTTGATGTGACTGAACTTAAGAATATAATTCTCAAGATGCCTACGTATCCTTCCAAAGAAAGAATCAAGTCATAACGTAGTTCAAGGATGAAGATTTAGAACTCCTTTATTTTTTTTTTTGGGTGCCTTGTGCAGTTTTAGGCTCATGTAGGCTAGGAGTATTTTTGTCATTTGCAGTTTAAGCTCGTGCAGACAAGGAGCGTTTATTTGTCATTCGCAGTTTATGCTCGTGCGGACAAGGAGCATTTATCTGTTTCAAGCATAGTATTTCTTTAAGAACTTGCCGTTGATTGGGCCAATTCTCAAACCGTCTTCAGCCACGATTTTATAAGCTCCATTGGTGTAGACTTCGCTGATGACATAAGGGCCATCCCACTTTGACTTGAACTTGTGACCGGTCTTGTGTGTCATGATGATGGGTCTACGTACAGCAAGGACTAAGTCGCCAATTTGAAAGGATCGAGGCCGAACTCCTTTGTTGAAGGCACGCGACATCCGGGCTTGGTAGAATTCTAGATGTTGTTGCGCATCGAGCCTCTTCTCGTCTAAAGCTTCCAACTCTTGAAGTCGTAGCTTGATATTTTCTTCATTTGTGAGGCCTTCTTGCAAAGCAATCCTCAATGAGGGAATTTGCTTCTCTAATGGCAAGACGGCTTCAACACCATACACAAGAGAATAAGGTATGGCATTTGTGGCAGTTCGATATGTCGTTCTATATGCCCACAATGCTTCGCCCATCTTCTGATGCCAGTCTCTTTGTGACTTGCTGACGGTCTTCTTCAAGATGTTGCAGAGCGTCTTGTTAAATACCTCCGCCAAACCATTAGCTGGTGCATTGTACATCGACGAAAAGTGTAGCTTGAAGTGATACTTTTCGCTAAGTTTTTGCATAGCACTATTTGAGAAGTACTTGGCATTGTCCGTGATGATGCAACGTGGCACACCATATCGCTGGATGATGCATGTCTTGATGAAGTCTACAACGGTTTCTTTCTTTATCTCTTTAAGCGGTACTGCCTCCGACCACTTTGAGAAGGAATCCGTGGCTGCCAAAATGTATATGTGGCCTCCGGAAGATTTCGGATTTATAGGTCCCACAACGTCTATCCCCCAGACATCAAACAGGTGTGAAGCGATTGTAGGATGCAATAGCTCAGGCGGTTGATGGATAAAGTTTGCGTGGAATTGACAAGCTTGACATTTTTGTGCGTACTCCATGCAATCCTTGACCATTGTGGGCCAGTAGTAACCCATTCGCCTTACTTGAAAATGTAATTTAGGGCCTGATTGATGAGCTCCACATATTCCGGAATGGACCTCTTCCATGGCTTTGGACGCCTCTTCTTTTCCCAAACACCTAAGGAGTAACCTGTCAAATGATCGTCGATAAAGAGTCTCCTTGTAGTAGAAAAAGCGCGGGGCTCTTCGTTTGATATCCGTTCGCTGTTTTAGATCGTCAGTGAACGGAAATTGTGCACCTTTCAATGCTATGCTCAATGTAGTCAATCAAAGGATGCCTCCAATCTTCGACGTCGATAACATAGACGGAGACCACATTGGAATTTTCGCATAATGGGACAATCTTTGTTTAGACAACCCATCGTTGGCAAATTGAAAGGTGCACAATTTCATCATTTGATAATGCCAAAGTTGCTGCTAGGTTGGCCAAGGCATCCGCCATCTGGTTTTCTTTCCTTGGCACATGTTCTAGTGTAACAACGTCGAAACCCGTCAAAAGTTGTGTAGTGAGACGGAAATAAGGAACCAAATCCTCTTTTCTGACTTCGTAATTAGTTAGTAGTTGATCAATTACTAACTTCGAATCCCCGTACACTTCTAGATTTGCAATTTGCATTTCTAAGGCCGTTTGCAATCCCATGATGAGAGCTTGGTATTCCGCCACATTGTTGGAACACAATTCACCGAGAGTGAAGGCATATGGCAATATTTGCTTTTGTGGGGTGACGAAGACAACGCCGGCTCCTGCTCCGTCTACTCTTGAAGATCCATAAATGAACATCTTCCAAGTGGGGAGAATTTCTGCAGGAAAGACTTCTTCATCTGGCAAGTCATCTAATATTTCCCAATCGGCAGGGATTGGGTGATCCGCTAGAATGTCAGCAACGACTTGGCCTTTGACTGCCTTGGCAGGTACATAGACAATGTCATGTTGATTGAGGAGCAAAGCCCACTTTGTCATTCGTCCTGATAAGACTGGTTTAGACATGATAAACTTGACTGGGTCAGCTCGGGCTACTAAATGCACCGTGTAAGCTTGCATATAATGCCTCAACTTTTGGATGGAAAAGATGTGAGCGAGACATGTCTTCTCTATTGGAGAACAATTTAATTCTGCTCCTGTGAGAGTTCGACTTAAATAGTATAAGGCCATCTCCCTTCTTTCCTCGTTTTCTTGGGCTAGAAGTGCTCCAAGCGATCTTTCTTGAGCTGCGATGTAAAGAGTAAGAGGTTTCCCAGGAATGGGTGCACCCAACACCGGAGCGTTAGCCAAGTACTTTTTAATGCTTTCGAAAGCATTGTGACATGCTTCATCCCACACGAAAGGCACGTTCTTCTTCATGAGTCCACTAAAAGGTTGACATCGACCTGCGAGGTTGGAGATGAACCGCCTGATAAACGCGAGTTTTCCTTGATGGCTTCTCAATTCTTTTAAACTTGTTGGCTCCGGCATTTCTTGAATGACCTTAATCTTTGATTGATCTACTTCAATGCCCCGATGCTTCACAATAAATCCAAGGAACTTGCCTGAACTCACACAAAAAACGCATTTCAATGGGTTCATTTTGAGTTGGTACTCGCGTAACCTATCGAACACTTTTCGTAAGTCTTGCAAGTGATCACTCCTTTTTCTTGACTTGACAACCAAATCGTCCACATAGCATTCAACGTACTTGTGAAGCATGTCTCCAAAGACCTTCTGCATGGCACGTTGGTATGTTGCACCGGCATTCTTTAATCCAAATGGCATGACTTTGTAACAGTAAATGCCTTTGGGAGTGCGAAATGCAGTTAACTCCTCGTCTTCTTGCGCCATCTTTATTTGGTTGTAGCCAGACGACCCATCCATGAAAGACAAAGCTTCATGACCTGTGGTTGCATCCACTATGAGTTCGATGATAGGCAAAGGGAAATCATCTTTTGGACATGCATCATTCAAGTCGCGAAAGTCTACGCACACACGCATTTGTCCATTCTTCTTTTCAACTGGGACAATGTTTGCGATCCACCTGGGATATTGGACTTCTCTGATGAAGCCTGCAGCGATCAATTTGTCAACCTCTTCTTCAATTTGAGTTTGAACCTCCGTTCGAAAACGTCGTGTCAGCTGTTTGATGGGTCGAGCCTCCGGTTTAATAGTTAATCGATGAACTGCTACTTTAGGGTCAAGACTGGGCATTTCTGTGTAGGTCCAAGCGAAGACATCCCTGTATTCAAGCAACAAGTCATAGTACTCTTTCTCCTCTTGGGGACTTAGTGATGCGCTTACAAATATCGGTCTTGGGTCTTCCTCTGTCCCCAGATTGATTTTCTTAAGTTCATCGACCGTAGATTTCACCCCATCTTCAAGCTCTGGAGGAGCTGCCTCTACTTCATATTCGAAGCCTTCATGGTCATCCTCTTCATAAGGTTCTACCTCTGCTACGGTGATGTGATAAGCACATTGAGTAACATCATCCTCATCGCCGCTAGCATCGTCGCCTTCTTTATCTTGACCAGTGAGTATGAAGGTATGTTGCATCACTTTAAGCTGGTCAGTCGAATTCACCTCTAGCACACAACGTCTTTTCATGCGTGATGGGATGAGACTTTGGATTTCTTTATTTTCCGACTGACCAACTTCTTTTCTTTTTCTATCTTGTTGTTCTTTAGGAGCTTGGATCCTTTCAAAGGCCGACTTTCGAGGAGTTGGCTTTATTTGTTTATTTTCTTCATTTGACGATGACAACCTTTTGAACACAGAAGTTCGTATAGTTGCAGTGTCAAGACGATCGAAGATGGAGCTTTGACTTATTGACTTTTCAACACGTTTAAACACCGAAACTCTACCTGTTGATTTAGTAGAAGTACTTTGAGAACTTGGGCAGATGCGATCGAACGCTGAAGTGCGAGGAACAGATTGGATTTGTGGAATCTCATCTTCTATTTCTTCGACGCTTATGTACTGCATGCTTGCCCTCTCCGCCTTTCTTCTGCCTGAGATTTTGACTGGCTTGCTCGGGACAAAACGAAGTCCCGTTTTAACCAAATCACTTGTTTTTCCCTGTTCTCTCAACTTCTTTTGAGACTCATTGAGCTCATGTGCTTTCTTGCTGACAACTTGATCATCCTCTTTACTTGACGGACCGAAGTCGAATCCAGCCTTTGCCAACAATTTGTTAGCATTGGGGTCAAACCCTTCATTTGTTCTTTTCTCGGGTAAAGGTCCGTGCTCTACCCTTCCTCGGATTGGTTTGACAAATCCCTTCAATGGTTGCTTGGTAGGAGTTTGGTCGTTTAAATTTGTCAATGGCAATATTGATGCTTCCTTCAATAATTTTATGTCCTCTTCACTCAACTTACGGGGACTCACTTGCCGCTTTGTTCCCGCAAACGGAGACTCTCCTTCCTTGCGCTTGGACTTTGGCACATATCGAAGAATTGGGACAATTGGACTAGACTTGTCTGATGTCGCAGTTTTGGATGGAAGCTTATGCGACTCTTCATTTCCCTTGCCTTTTGCTTCAACTTCTTTCCTTGTTGCCGTCGTAGCCTTCCCTGTTGAGGGTACTTTGACTGAAAAAACTTCTATTACCGATTCCTCATCTGAATAGAACTTGGAATCTGCGTAGTAAGACTCAGCTTCGGTGAATGACTTGGTATCACCTATCACTGTATTCACGCCTCCGCGGTAGAATTTGAAGCATTGATACAAAGTTGAAGGTACGACATCATTTTCATGAATCCATGGTCGCCCCAATAATATGTTGTATGAAGTCTTTGCATCGATCACATGGAACAAAGTGTGTGACTCCAATTCGCCAATAACCATGTCTAGTCGAATCATGCCTATCGCTCTTTGCTCTCCTTGGTTAAAACCCTGGATCATGAGACGACTTTTAGATAACTCGTCGATATTGATGCCGAGTCGAGACATTGTTGATTTTGGCATAATGTTCACAGCAGACCCTCCATCTACAAGCATGCGGTTTAACTTTTGCTCTCGCATGTAACTTGTCACAAAAAGAGGTCGATTGTGTGGTTTTGAACCTAATTGCAAATCTTCATCAGTGAAGTGAATGGCGTCACAACACGCTACGCATGCCGCACACTCATTGATGTTCGAAGAATGCTGGCCTTCATCCAGCAACAACTGGACCAACGCACGTCTCGCCGATTTGGAAAGTTGCGATAGGTTAGAGAGGCGAAATTTTAGAGGCAAATCTTCCAATTGTCTCAGCACTTTAGTTTCTTCAACCTTTTCATCATCTTTGGAATCACCTTTAAAGCTTGTTGTCATTGAGCTAGCTTTTAAGCTCGGTCGCGCCTTGGGCATGCATCTTGCTGGCGGGTTTTGATTGAAGGACTTTTGGATACAAGGAGCGAATTTCTCCTTTATACATCTTGTCTCATTTCTCGCGAGGCATTGTCGACTCCCATGTGGCCGTTTATGATCTGGCTGTGAGAGTGGTGGACTTGACAACACACCTTTGCGCGCTTTTCGTTGAGTGACAAGCATCCATCCCTCGCCATCGTCGCATGGGGCGGCTTTAGGAGTGAGGTTTATTTGCTGATTGGCTTCACTCCTTCTAACTTTTTATCATTGCCTGTCTCGTTCGAGTAATGGCATGGCACTTTTACTGGCGTGGAAGGTACTTGAACCGGCTCAAAAGACCCAAACGAAATGGTAGTGCAATTGACCACAGCAACCTCGTCGACATCTAACTCGATTCTTCCTTATTTGGCAAGCTTCATGATCAAATCCTTCAAAACAAAGCACTTCTCAACTGGGTGGCTGACGAGGCGATGAAACTTGCAATACTTCGGATCATTGACCCGATGCATTTCTTCTGGACGTTTGCATTCTGGAAGTTCTATCACCTTGTTCTCAAGCAAATCTTCCAACATGCCTGCCACGTCGGAATCTGGGAATGGATAAGTCTTTTGCTCCCACTCAGTCAATGGATGCTTCTTTCTCCCATAGGCTTCAGTCGGTTCTACTCTCTTAATCTCCTTCTTGTCTCGTGTGGAGATTTTGATTGGAGCAACACTTACAGTCATTGAGTCCTTTGTAGATCTTTACACTACCTTGTCAACTTTGCTGCTGAAAGCTTTGTCTTTTCGTTGATAATTGACAAACTCCTTCTTACCCTTGTGGCTAGCTATGCTCAACTCCATATCATGGGCTCGCGTAGCTAGTTCTTCAAAGGATCGAGGCTTGATACCTTGGAGAATGTACAACAAATCAAAATGCATGCCTTGGATGCACATCTCTACCGCTGACGTCTCCGACAAGCAGTCTTTACAATCGAGGCTGAGCGAGCGCCACCTGTTGATGAAGTCAATCGCTGGTTCGCCTCTCCATTGTTTTGTGTTGGTGAGTTCCATCATGCCCACAGTTCGCCTTGTACTGTAGAAGCGGTTTAAGAATTCACGTTCCATTTGGTCCCAACTGTCGATGGATTCGGGCTCTAAGTCCGTGTACCATTCAAAGGCATTGCCTTTCAACGAGCGAACAAATTGCTTGACAAGGTGGTCACCTTCTGTCCCAGCGTTATTGCAGGTTTCGATGAAGTGAGCAACATGTTGCTTTGGATTGCCCTTCCCTTCGAATTGCTGGAACTTTGGCGGCTGGTATCCCAATAGCATCCTTAGTCCATTAATTCTTTTGGTGTAGGGTTTGAAGTAGGTGAGAGAATCACGAGAATGACCTCCATATTGAGCTCTGATGGAGTTGGTGATGATGTCTTGCAATTGCTGAAAGGACATAGATCCAAGCGAGCCATCATCGTCTTTGTCAACGTTCTTGGAGCTCTCGCCTACATTGTACTTCTTTTCTTCATCTTGACTTTCAAGCCTGCTGTAGAGCTCGGCGATCTGCATGTCTTTTTCTTCCACCGTTTTGGTGAGCTTCTCAACCGCTCCCATCAGATTGGCTATTTGCTCTTCAATGGTGGATGCGCCTGTCACCATGACTTGCATAGGGATAGGTTGTGATGAATAGTCCGTTGGCAGGCCATACGTGTTGTCTTCATCACCATTTGGACTTCCATCATATGAAGCCGTGCTTGATTCATTATTCGTGGCAGGTGAGAACGATCGCTCCCTTGATTTGTTTGGAGTTTCCTTCTCTTCACTTCGCGAGGCGCGCTTGTCTTCACCTTGCGAGGCATGCTTGCTTGCGAGATTCGCGAAGGTGATGACTGGTTCGCGAGGGTTGGAAGGCAAAGCCACAAATGTTGTGGATTGATTCCTCGCCATGCTACGGGTGACATGACCAGAGGGCTCGCTGTTTGACCTCGCGGTCAATGGTTTAGACTTCTTTGTCGAGATGGCTTGAGTGCTCTTGGAGGCCATTACTTCGAGCGGATTTGGGCTTTCCTGCGGAGAAGGAGATGAGAGGCAAAGTTGTCCCACTGGGCGTGCCACTTTTGTAAACACGAAAATATCTGCAACAAATAACAGAACAACACGTGTACAAAGAATAATTTAATTTAAATCAATGCAAATGCGAGTTACAATCGTTGTGAACTCCTCTGATTCTATCTCCGAATTTAGGTCTAACTCAAGGGTGACAAGCACTTGTTCTTGAAGGTTACGCAGATTGATCACGTAACAAGTATTTAGGTTTAGTGAAGAACTGGCTACCTGGGGAGCTTGATAGTTCTTCAAGGATCTAGTGAAGAACTGGCTATCTGAGGAGCTTGATAGTTCTTCAAGGATCTAGTGAAGAACTGGCTATCTGGGGAGCTTGATAGTTCTTCAAGGGTTTAGGGGAGACTTCTGAGCTTGCGGAGGGATTTCTCTTTCTCTAGTTCGCTGCCTTCTTTTTTATGCCTCTTGGTTTCGCTCCCCCTCTTCTTGGTATGAGAGGGGGTATTTATAGTATTAACATGCCTCCACTTAAGGCAAGTAATGAAGATTCTGAATCAATAATATTTCCTTAATCGAATCAATGAATCTTGACTGATTGATCTACTTGCCGATTTTAACATAATCAAATCAATCAAATCTTGAGATTTAGATATGCCCAGATCGCTTTGGATTGAATGTCCTGTTTTGGGCAAGATCCTTACGCTATCTCGCGGATATGGAAGGTATCCCGCGAGGAAGCTTGATTTTTAAGCAAGCGGTGATTTCTAATCCCACTTCGCGGACGACTTCCCTTGGACATGCGAACTCTGTCGTCTAGCTCCTTCGCGAGGTTCCCCTTACGCGGGGCCATCTCGCCTCGCTTTTATGTTAATCTACGCGCGCGGAGTCCATTTCGCCTCGCGAAGTCAAGTTCACCTTGCGGAGTCAATTTCACCTCGCCAAGCCTAGCTCGCCTCGTGAAGTCCATTTCGCCTTGCGAAATCAAGGTCACCTCGCGGAGTCCATTTCCCCTTGCGAAGTCAAGGTCACCTCGCGGAGTCAATTTCAACTCGCCAAGCCTAGCTCGCCTCGCGAAGTCCATTTCGCCTTGCGAAGTCAAGGTCATCTCGCGGAGTCCATTTCACCTCGCGAAGTCCATTTCGCCTCGCGAAGTCAAGTTCAACTCGCGGAGTCAATTTCACCTCGCCAAGCCTAGCTCGCCTCGCGATGTCCATTTCGCTTGGTGAGCTCCTGTTCGCCTGGCGAAGTCATTTCGCCTGGCGGAGTCTATTTTGCCTGGTGAAGTCTATTTCGCCTGGTGGAGTCTATTTTGCCTGGCGAAGTCACATCATTAATCGACACTTGATAATTGATTTCAATCGGGATTTAAGGTTTTGTTGTAGACCGATCATTTCCACGTTGCCACGTGTTATTTCCGACTGCTTCCCAATTTTGTTGACTCACGAACCACGTATTTTATTAGATTATTCAACGATTATTATTATCGTTAAATTTTACATGTCTACACATATGATTATGTGATGGTGTAACATCCTTACAACGCTACTTCACTCAACATCGATCCTTATATACATTTGTTCGAAAATTTTCCTAATTTCTGAAAATAGCTAAATCCCAAGTTACACAATTTTCATATAGGTGAATATGAGGCAGTGATAGATATCTAAAATCATCACTAATTCAACACATGCATATCACGCATACTTTTTCGACTTTACGACAATGTCTCATAATGAAACTTTACGACAATGTCACACTTTTTTCATTATGATTATTAGTCAGATCTTTTACTTTCTACTTGTATTATTATTAAACTCTCTATTATTATTATTTTGTATTATTATTATTATTTTGAATCAAGTGATAAAACATTCCCTTCTTTTCCCAAAAAAGAAAAAAAAAACATTTATCCAAAAAAAGAGATCGAGTGTTTCTAAATTCGACAATCCTTTGCCCACGTCATTGGACAAGACCGGTCCAATTTATAGTAGGGTTTCTTATTCGGGCCATCAACATGGGCTATAACGTAAAGCCTGCAGACCCAAAACGGTCCATAGCCCACAAAATCGAGCAAAACAGTTTGAACATTTATGATCCCCTTTCAGCTTTTTGAGATTGGCCAACCACGAACCTCTCGTTTTCTCCTAAACACCTCTTTTGAAACACTCATTTCACTCACACTCACATAGTCGCCGCATAAATCCGACTCCGAGAAACTTCCCGTCAGAGCAAAAACGATGTCGTATGTGCCTCCACACCTCAGAAACTCCAGCTCAACCACCACCACCTCCGCCGCCGCCAAATCCTCATCCGCAACCGACGCTGATCGCAGCAAGCTCTCCTACTCCGCCTCCTCCAACTCTCACTCGTCCGCCGCTCCATTCTCCTTGTTCTCCCACTCCAATGGCTCTCGCTGGAGCTCCGCTGCGCACTCCTCGGCCAACCGAGCTATCTCGCCGCCTGACGCCGTCGTTCCTCAGTGGAAGCCGTCGGAGCGCGTCCTCCGAATGAAGCCGGAGCTGGTTCGTATCCTTTATCCGACTTCAGTTCTTGTTGCAATTCGGTTTCGCTCGTATTTGAATTGCTGAATTTGATTAGCTTAGGTCCTCACATTTTCTATCTCCATTGGTCAAACCTGACCCGGTGAACAAGATTGATACTATAAACTTTAAGCTGACCTGATCTCATTTGGTCAAACCTGACCCGGTGAACAAGATTGATACTATACTGAGTTCAATGTTTTAACTTTTAAATAGAATAAAAAAAGAAAAGAAAAAAAAAAACCCCTTGTGAACCTAAAACTCTTTTTTCGCGTGGAATGTTGGGAGTTGGGACCAAGGCCTAGTACCAGCTTCGCCCCACGGCCCACCTAACTCGACCACCTAACTCGAGCCACACTGCCTCTCCGGTACATATACTAGGGTTCCGCATTTGCACCCATATCATTCTGACATTCGCCTCTCTTTTCCCTTGTTTTAGTTCTAGCGAAACCCATTGAGAATTGGTTCTGGTCACTGCGGTTGTTCTGGGTTACCTCAAGTGGGCAAGAGTTTTAACAGGGGTGTATATTTTTCTTATCTGTTTTGTTGTTTAAAATATAAATGGAAGTTATTGCCTTTCGGGCTCTTTTGTGGTTTCAATACGACGCTATAATTCTGTTTGGTTGTTCAAAAGAACCAATCTGTTAATGTTGTATTCAGAAATTGCTTATAATGTCAGTCCTTAAATATGTGTAGTCATCTGTCTGCAGGTGGCTGTTTGAGCAACAAGGTTTGCTTTCCTGTTGTGACTAAAAGTTCAACTGTCTGTGAGTTAATTTCTCCTCAGATACTAATATTTTTTTTTCATGTATGTGATTGGTTTTCTTGCTTGGTTAAAGTTACTGAAATTCTGGGTGTCTTTAGGGTTTAGGCAACATATAACACATCAACTGTACAGCTAGGGTCATACTTGCTGATTTTTTGTTTATTCTCTAGTCCTTTTGAATAGGTTGAACAAATTACCCTTTCCTACTTGCTGATTCTGTCTACTTCCAAGTCTTTTCTTTGATAAATGTCTCCCGAGTTTCATCATTGTGGCAGTAATCAATAGTGGAGTTCAGTCAATACTAATCACACAGACCAAGGCTGGCGGAAGTTCTACTTAATTTTTGTTCTCTTTTGGTCTTGTCAGTTACTTTTTCTTTACCTTTGTTCGATTGTTGTTTCCCAAATTGAAATTAGGATTGTGCACATGTGAGCTGTTCACAGCCTTGGAAACATGTACAATGTGCATTTTGAGCTAGAAGATCTAAAAATCTTTGTCCGAAATCTTTGTTACTTGAATAATAACGTAGAAATATAGATAGCTACATTATCTGTGCCTTTAATAAGTATGAACCTTTAAATTTCCTTTTGCCGGATGTTATTGAATGTGCATTCCAGCTATTATGCTTCTGCCCAGATCTTATTGAATGTTCTTTCCAGATTTTATGCTTCTGTTTGGCCCATATTGATTTTTGAATGTTCTAGTGAAATGCATATAATGGTCCTCATATATGACAAGTGCACTGTCCTACTGGAACCAATAAAATTCATTTTTGATTTTCACATTCATCTTCGTATAGGGTTTCTAACAGACCAATGCGGACACTGTTTGTAACCCAGCTGCATTCAAGTACTACTGAGGAGAGGCTCAGATCGGAATTTGAAAAATACGGTCCTGTTAAAAGGTGAGGTTTAATCTTCTCTTCTTTTGACAAATTATTATTATTATTATTATTTTAATCAGTCTGTGTTTGGGAGATTTTGGTTATTATTTTCAGAACAAAGATTATTGCTTACCCATGGAAAAAGAACTGTGGCTTTGTGGAGTTCGAGCAGGAGAGTGCTTGTCAAGATGCATTGGCGGATATGCGCTTCAAAGATTTCCCAGACAAATGGCAGTGGAAGGTGTGCTATGCCCACACTGATGATCCTGGGAAGAGCGTTGAAGAAGAGGGTGCTGAAGAAATTGATTGGCTTGAAGAACTTTATGGTACATTACTATTTTTTATTGATACTAATGTATTTCCCTAGTACATTTCATCACTTTGTTAACAGTTCCTTTGATTCGGCTTTACTATGTTTCTGAAAAAGTGGTCACACCTCCGGCTAGCACTTTTGCTCCCTCACCATACTCTGGCATGCTAGCATTTGTATATGTTTGTGTGAAATTGTTGTGTGATTTAAGTTCCATTAGTGGGTCTTTAACATTTGTTGCCACTTTATCCCTGTTGGTGACCCGCAAACTCAGAAACCAATGTCTCTTAGATTCTCTGCACTCATCGTGCTCTTCTTCTTCCTCTGTTCCTTCAGGCTTTCCAAATCACGAGCCACACTCTTACCTTTCTTCACCATCAGTTGACACTCAAGGGTTGCAGAAACAGGTTGGGATTCAAATTTGAAGACTTTGGCTTATTGGGTATCATTTAAGTGTGTTCATTGATTCAAATATGAGCTGATTCTGTGAAAGTTTTGATCTTCAGATGGATGAACTTTTGAGTTTTTCGGGTACATCTGCCCCATCAGTGAACAGAGACTTCTTCGCTGAGAAAGGTGTATTGGGCCAATTGGCGCGTAGGTATGTACGTCACTCTCAAGTTCTCGATTTAACTAAGCTTTGGCTTCAACTTTCAACCATGTGTGTGAATGTTCTTTTATTTTGTACTGTTTATGCATTTTAGTGAATGAATTAATTCTGTTTCCTTGAAAAAAAAATTATCTTAGTTTGAGTGGATGCTGCACTGATCTTTCGATACTATGAATTTGTGTTATATGTTCAGACTTTCGGTTACTGAGAGTGTACAAGTTACATAATGTAACATAGATGTTGTATGGATAGATTGATAAGAAGAATTGAATTGCATACTGTATCTTCATAGGATGGCTTATATGTTGGAGTTTGAGGTAAAATAGATAATTTTACCTGAAACTTTGTATATACATGATAGAATCAATTTACGATCACAAAGGTAATCATACAGATATTGTGATTTATTTTGAGATGTAATCTAACTTCAGTTTGTCGTTGATATTGTTTTCTCTTTGGACAGATTCATCAAAAACTTGATGGAAATCTCTGGTTTGTCTGTTAGGGAGGATGCTGTTGGTAACATATTTGGTCGATGGTGAGTTCAATATGTCCAACTCTTTGACTTTGTTGGGTAATCAAGTCTGTCATTGATTTACGATCTCATGCAATGTCATCATTCACATTAGTTTGTGTCCAGTTTGTTTTCTGGCTATCACTCTTTCTTGGTCATACAATTGTTCCTTTGCATTGAATTGGTCCGAAAAGCACATACTCTGTACTGTAAACCAAATACATAATAGATTATTTTAATTTGATTTCCACAGGATGTCCTAGACCCAGTTAATGGGGGAGTATTAGTCATCATTTTCCCATCACAGCATGCATGCCTGGTCAGGATTAGACTAGCTCACACATATAGTTGCAATAAATCTTCTTAATCACACCTAACTTGTTTAACATGATACAATTACCTCTGACTTGCTTAAACGAGAATAAAAGTATCATTACATGTTAGTCACGCGGGTTCTTTTCTTCTTTTTGCTGTGAATTTTGGCTTTTGCTGTTGGCTTTAAGAAGCTTGCAAAGTAGTTGAGTACATTGTTCTTTCCATGATGCTTTATTATTCAGTTGGGTTGACAATGCTCTTGGTCTTGCTTTCCTGTATGCAGGGAAGGCCTTAGACCAGAGCTTTCTGCCGTTGCAACAGGTTCTCACATTGATGCCATTCCATTCTCTGGAGAGTACGATGGAGTTGTTGGTATTTTGGGTGCTATTGAAGCCGTCAATGTACTTAAAAGGTTGCAACTTCCTTGATTGATGTTATTGTCAAGTTAGAAGTAATAGATAAAGTCATGTGGAAAGCCTGGAGCCTTAGCATGCTTGTTATGCGCTGGACAGTAGTGTATCCCTCCCAACATTTGAAATGAGCATATCTATGACAGAAATACTTGAAGAAGTTGTGGGTGGTTTAGTCTTTTTCCTTTTACTTTAGAGACTGATCTAATCAACTCTCCTGCTGTATGCAAGAATGAGTGATACTTGGGGATCACCAAAGGTGGAATAAGTTGGGACCCTTGTTGGGGAATTTTTTACAACATGCTTTTCTTCTAATGAACCATCAACATAATGTACATTGGTCATTTTTTAATGAAGACCTCTTCATCCAAACTCTGAAATATTCGTCAAAAACCCTGTACCATTGGGTTACAGCAACAAGGTCTGGTGGTCTATGGGTTTTAAACTTTCAGTGCATCATCGTGTAGGTCTAGGTTATCTTTCGAAGAACTTGATGAAAAATCATCTTACATTACTTGAATCATTTGCAGCCTGGTGAAGGTCACAGAGATTGAATCTTCAAAAACTTGTTCTCTTATGAAATGAAAATACAGTAGATCACCTCAACCTAGGAAGTCTGCTAATGCATTATATCCATATGAAACATTATGCTCTATATTCCATATTTGTTTCTTGTAGGTTTTATGTAGTTGCACCTCTTTTTGGTTACACTATTCTGGCTGAATGTTTGGCAGGTCTGGGTTCACACCTAAACGATCGGTAGAAGTTATCATGTTCACCTCAGATGAGCCTAGACGCTTTGGAATAACCTGTCTGGGAAGGTAGGATCAGCACCTGGTCAGTCTCAGAGGCTGTGCTAATGTTTTTGGTTACTTTTTTAAAACGTTTATGTACCATCTTTAGTTTTTGGGTTACTTTTCAAATTATAATTTGTCACTCTAGTATATCCGTAATGTTTTGAGTTTCTCCATGTTATTGATATAAACGAATAAACAAAACTGTGTGCAGCCTCTTAATGACAGAGAGTCATGTGGTTACTCAAGATCTCATGCATGATGGCTGCTATACACCCTTCCCAGATATATCACAATCTGCTGGCTACAGTCATAATGATACTGATATCACTAGCTACTCTGCTTTTGTGGAATTGAATATCGAGCAGGGCCCTTTTTTGAATGAAGGTAGACCTTTTTCTCATCTATTACTGACATAAGCATTGTACACTTAGGCCACCATCACTGCGAGTTTTTAGTTATTTGTTTTTATTTTTCTCATATAGGTATATCAATTGGCATATTAACTGACATCATACCCCCGATAAGAACAGTAGTGGTGTTCCAGAACAAATGCCATCCCCGAATGCGAAATAGGTAAGCATTTTCCTCCTACTGAGAGACCTTTCTTCTTGAAGACTTCCAATATTTTCTGAACTATGTGATATTTCCCTAATAAGTGCAAAATTGGCTCATGTAGTTAAACAAAATAGTCTTAATTCAGGTTGAACTTGTGTGATATCTCTTTGCAATTTCAACTTCTTTGAGCTCTCTCTCTCTCTCTCTCTCTCTCTCTCCCATGCTCATTTTAAGCCACTTCCAAGATTTTTGACTGTCATGCATTGCATTTCATCCCCTCGATCCCCAAAAACTTAAATTCAGTAGTAGTATTTTCGAAATCTCAAATTTTTTGCAGCTCCCATGAATGAGTGAATTTACATTTTCTTGATATACTTGTCATTAAATAAGAAAGTTAATTGTTGAATGAACTACTTGCACCAGAAATGGGGCTGCACGAGCAGCTGCGATGTTAGCGCTAAAATTGGAGGCTGGACACTTTGGACATGGTAAGTTGTGTTTCTTTTTACATAGGTTTAAGAATATGACTTTACTCTTTGGCTCACTTCAATCATTTCATTAGATGTAGCTACTGTGGAACTACACACTGGATCCACCAACAGCTTCCCAAACAAATCATATCTGAAAATCGGTATGCTTTGTATTAATAACTTTTCTGGCATGGCTTATAGTTATTATCGCTCGTTATGTGTATCTAGAGATCTGTTCATGGCATTCTTTCATTGTGCAGACATTGATGGACATAAAATATCTTCTAGTCTTGTGATATGTCATGAGCTATATCTGTACGCAAAATCCATAGCCCAAAATGAGGGAGTCATTCTAACTGAGTTCAGAAGTGTACATCCACATCTAGCAGCACTTTCTAAGAAATCAATAGTTGACGCGATGGAAGATTCATCAAAAGAGCTCAACTTAACCTACAAGTATGTGAATAGCCAAGCTTACAATGATTCATTGTTCATGGCCAGGTAAGTGAGATCCTCTCACAGATTGCAGATTCTATGTTTCGTGGCTTCTCCTTGAATATTTCCAGTTCTGTATTGTTGTTCTATTATTAGACTGATTGTTAGCTGTCAAGCCAATCATTTAGGATTCTATAGAAGTATATAAATGAAAGTTGTTAACAATCTACCTAATTCAAGGAGAAAATTCCATTGCTCTTTTTGTGCCACAAGAAGATTTTGATAATGTTTTTATGTTCTTGCAGTATATCCCCTGTGGGCGTCATATTCATTCCATGTTACAAAGGTAGAATCTCGATTCCTTTATCTTTTCCAACGAATTGCTACTATATATAGTTTCTTCAGTGAACCAAGTTTTTTCTTTAAAAGAACATTTTAAAGATCTGGATTTAACACGGAAGCGTAATCACAATAGAATGAAGGTTTCGTCCAACGTTTGCCAAAAGACCCTCTCCTCTGAGGGCCGAAGGCTTCGCTGTCGTCAGTGGAAGCATAAGAGGAAGCAGCAATGCTACAAAAGATAGAGTCGAGTCTGATACATCCACCGTCTACTCAATATCGTTAGAAACCTTATGGGATTAGGCTAGAATCCTCTAACAAGACGCAGGCAAAGTCTTAGAGACAAGAGTTTCTACTTTTTATATTTTGTTATTGATAATCTTGATTTCAAAATACAATCTAGCAAGTGCCTTATATAGGCATTGAAATAAGAACTGATTCCTGGCTAACACTAGGAATCCTTTATTTTGAATAAAACTTAAATCCCAATAAAAATTTAAGAAAGCAAAACAATCCTAAAGCTGGAAGGGAATATGCAGAAAACAAAGCTACTTCTTTGACCTTGTTTTCTTTTTCCTCCTGACAAGCTGGTATTCAAATTTATCTGCAAGCTGTTCTCTATCAGGATTATTGCTTGAATCTGTATCTTCATATGCCTAATGAAACATTTTGTTTTGCAGGTTACAGCCAAAAACTAGAAGAGTATTTATCTGAGGAAATATCGAATGGGGTCAAAGTATTAGCCTTGACCCTCGCAAAGTTGGCTTTGCAGTGATGTTAACTCCATTGCTGTTGCCGTTCGAGTGAAAAAGATCCGTCTAATATGCTTTGGAAAACAAAGAAAAAGATCGAGTGTTTAGCTACGTAGAAACACATTATTGAGAAGTCTTCAACTTTTAAGCCCCATTAGGGTTTAGTGTTTGTGCTAGAGTTTGATCATATCTTTGTAATGAACAAATTACTGCAAAGCCTTCGCCAAACATGACTCAAACAACATGACACGAACATGACTCAAACAACAAAGCCTTCGTGCCGCTTTACATGCTGGATAAAATAGTTCCTCCAGACTGGAAATGAGGCCTTCAGGGCACGGCGTGCTCCTAGGTTGCAGGTGTAGGTGAACTCAGTTGTCGCAAAATCACCTGGCAAGTATGGCTTCACGTGGATCGGCAGCCCCGTGATAGCAAGAATATCCAGCAGAGAGACGCTCATCTGCCCGAAAGGAAAGTCGAATGTGTTGGTGGCGTTGTTCCATAGACACGCTGCTACAGCGATCGGCGCCCTGTCGGTAGAGGAAGGCAGCAAAAAGCTCAAGGCGATAGCCTCGGCTATGCCCGCCGTCTCCCAGATCGGTGTGGAGGCGAGCCTCATACCATGCTCGCTCTTCGCCGATGGTGTTCGGCCATTCTCTCACTCGGATGTTGACATGGGAGCAGGCTTGCTGAGCCCAGGTTCACGACGGTGAGCAAAGATTGGGCGCCGCACGAGATTGGTGTATGAATTGAGGTCGGCGGTAGAGAAAGGCGGAGTAGGGCTTCCCCGTTCTCAAGGAAATAGATGGGTGCTCCTTGGGGGGGTTGGCGGACAAGCGCTGACCGAAATCTGTAGACCAGTCGATCGCCACCGTAATGTTAAGGTTCGGATCTCGGACGATTGGTTTGGGAGGCATGTTTTCTGAGTAGAGAGGAGACAGCAGCGAGGGTTTGTGTTTGTAGAAAGGAAAAAAGCGATGGATGGGGATGACGAAATGTTGGGGACCGTGTCGTGTTTTTAAAAGAGACGAACCGTAACGTCTTTTCAATCACAATGAAGGGACGCCGATACGTCAGGACATTTCAAATTTCCGTAACGTGCTCTATAAGGCCTTTTCGCTTGGACGTTTTGGATAATCCAAAGCTAAAGGCCTAGGGGGCAATGTTTGAGCCTAGTGGATATTTTGGTGCAAGACTCGCAATAAGTTTTGGATAGCATTTGGGCCAATAGCGATGGATGGGGATGACGAAATGTTGGGGACCGTGTCGTGTTTTTAAAAGAGACAAACCGTAACGTCTTTTCAATCACAATGAAGGGACGCCGATACGTTAGGACCTTTCAAATTTCCTTAACGTGCTCTATAAGGCCTTTTCGCTTAGACGTTTTGGATAATCCAAAGCTCAAGGCCTAGGGGGCAATGTTTGAGCCCAGTGGATATTTTGGTGCAAGACTCGCAATAAGTTTTAGATAGCATTTGGGCCAATACCTGTGGCCCGTTTCAATGTAAAGCCCATTCAAAGTCGCGAGCTCCAGAGGCGTGCGGGGCGGAGTGTGACAAGGACTGTAGCACCTCGCGAGATAAGGATGTCCGTGGTTGAGTTCGCGTAGGACTCTACAGTTGGACAACACAGAGGCAGTGACCTAAGCGCAGTCTGTTGTGCGGCTAGACACATGTCATGCAGATGATTGGTTCGCTCGGGTGAGGTAGTGTCCTTGTGGTATTCTGTTTCAGAGTCCGAATTGGACTATGATTATCTTTCTTCTGGCAGAAGGCAAGCTACTATATAAAGGGGCTCGAATACTTACAGAAAAAGCTCTCTAAAAAAACTCAAACAACAATACAAACAAACTTTCAACCCAGTTAATACTTTCGAGCCTCTCGAAACCCTAGTTCTAAGCGCACATTTCCTTAGTTCTCATAGTCCTTTCGAACTCATCTCCGATCACTCGTGATCCCTCTTAGTTGCTCTGCTCGCGACACACCCTGAGTATCGATTCGCTTAGTGCTTGTAATTCCTCGTCCGCGAGGTGGCACCGGAGCCCTACTTTCGATTGATTAGAAGTACAGGTCAGCGCATTACAACAACTCTACTACTTTCTGCGTCTGCGCGATGGCACGCCCCGCATCCCTAGAAGCATTGACTGCTACCATCCCTCTGCCCTTGCTGAGGATCGTGGCCAAAACAATTATAATAACTTAATCGAAAATATACATGCGCTAACGGTTTTTACGGGAAAGCTGGCAGGGGACCCTACCAGGCCGGAGTATAGCTCCACCCCTGTCTCGGAGCAAAAGGTTTACATCTTTAGGAACCTGTTTGAAGGCATTGGCGATCATGAACTGTTGGGTTCTTCACATGGCTGGCTGGTGATCCGGGACTCATACAGAATACACCTTCTTAACCCATACAAAATACACCTTAACCCCATCTCTAAGGTTAGAATTCTACTCCCACCTCTAGGGTTTCATTATTATTACTTGATTCTCAGAGCTTACTTATCCTCAGATCCGTCTTGCAACAACACCTTTTACGTTGTGGTACTTTACATAGCGAAAAAAGATACGAAAATAGCATTCCATAAGCATGGTGGTGATCATGAAAACAACACTACTACTTGGACTGACTTGGATAGTGTAGATGGAGGATATGGTACGATTTTTTCCACAACAACCTCCTATTTGGATTGTCGTTTGATTCGAATTCAATTAGAGTTTGGGATTTCGAGGGAACCACCTCTGCCATCAAAACTATTGACCTCCTAAAAGGGATGCAGAACAACAACGTAATTATGGACGTTATTTGGTGGAATCACAAGGTGAAGTTTTGTTTGTGGAGAAACGCAAGAACCCGATTTCCGATCAATTCTACTATGAGAATCATAAACTAAAGGATTAATTAAAAAAAAGCCCCCGAAGTATAGGGCTCTCTTCAATTTCATACCCAATTATCAAATTCTTTCACTATACTACCTTAAGTTTCACTGCGTTAACAACTTCATACCTCACCGTTAACAGCCTACGTTAACTGCTGAGGTGGCAGTTAAGGCTGTAATTATCAGAGGACAATCTGGTCATTTTAGCACATCTTACTCTAATCAAAAAAAAAATTTCTACCCCAGATTACATCAACGGGGACTCGAACTTGCGCACTTAAACATGTCAACGAGCGATCCAACTGCTGGGCCTGTTTACGCCTAAATTAATATTTTACTAGACAGTAAATGTCTATGTAAATATTAATTATTTCTTGGACTATGTTATACCAGCGAGATGGAGTTTCTCTAAGTTTACAAGTGATAGCCCGCCAGTGAGACCACGCGAGCCGAATTAGACTTCGCGCGGAACGAACTGCATCCGAACTGGACTTCACTTAGCTCGCTCGCGGAATGGACATAGGCGGACTATGCAGTTCGCGTGGAACACTTAGCTCGCCCGCGGAATGCCTTCGCACGGAATTACTATTTGCCAATCCGCATAGGCGAGGCGAGATGGACTCTCCGCGTAGGCGAGGCGAGCTGGCGAACTAGCTCGCGTAGGAGACTTCGCGAGGAAGCAACATGCGGAGTCCGCGCGCACCACGACAAACGTGGAAGACTTTTACAAGTTTTTGACATGCTTCGGGCCAATCCCTGTGGCCCATTAAATATAAAAAGCCTTTTTAAGGCTCGCGAGCTGCAATAGCCCGCGAAGTGGACGCGAGCTACAGAAGCACGCGAGATAGCATCCTGCAGCAGCCCGCGAGATGAGGATACTCTTAATTCTAGTTCGCATAGGAGTCTACAGTTGGCAGCGCGGAAGCAATGCCCTATGCGGAGTGTGCAAACTGGACATGTGTCACAAGATGGTTGGTTCGCATGGACAGAACAGTGCCCTTGTGCTATAGGGTTTCAGAGTCCGACTTGGATTCTAATTATAATCTTATTCTGCCGCAAGTCGAATTACTATATAAAGCGGCTCGAACCCTAACAGAAGCTCTCAAAAACAATACACAAAAACACAAATACAAACTGAAACCAGTTACCCTTCGAGCTCCTCGAAACCCTAACCCTAAGCGCCGCCGCCTAGGTTCCCCTCTTCAGAGCCCTCCGGACTCTACCCCCCGACTTCTCTCTGAACTCCCTATAGTTGCTCTGCTCGTGCCGCCGTGAGTATCGATCGCTTGTGCTCGTAAATCCTCGTCTGAGGTGGCACCTGTAACCCTCTTCGCCTGATCAAGAAGTCAAGCGCACCCCTACTACTCTTTCCTCGTCCGCGAGGTGGCACGCCCGCAACACTCCCCTCTTCTCTTTGTTCGCTAGAAACCTCTGCTCCGCGCGCTGAGGATCGTGGCCAAAACAAGGCCAACGTTGTGCAAGTGTTTGTTCTGTAAGACTAATTATTGTTAGAGTACTTTATTATTTTAATAAATTAATTTCTAGTCTAAAATACAGTTTTTTTTTTTGAAATGACGATACAGTTTTTTTTTAATGGTTTGAAAATAGTTTGAAGCATTGTAATTTTTTTCTTATAATAGATGCATAATATAAATATATAATGAATTGAATGACATGACTAAAACTTAATTTCATGTTTCATAGGTTTATAAATAAATATACAATTGGATAAACCTACTATGAAACAGGCATTATGGTACGATATACTTTTTGTAAATAAAAAATAAAGTTCAATACTTACTATTAAAGTTTTATCAATGCCTTAAGATTTTTTTACCCAAAAAATGAAATTAAGACTTTCTATGACATCAAAATTAATTATTTTTAACTTTTCTAGGGTATTTCATGTTTTCAAATAATTTCATGATCAATTATTCTGAAAAAAAAGAAAAAAAAAACCCGTATGATATATGCTTTGTCCAAATTGAAAAGTTACAATGCATCAAAATATATAAGTTTTTTTTTTTTGAAAAAAAACTTTTTATTAATAACTCACACACCCTACATATGTCGTTGAGGTTTGAACATATTACCTCAAAATTGTCAGTTAAACACCTTAACCAACTAAGCCACGGCTCACCGACATAAGTGAATATATAGGTAGAAATTAAATTATATAAAAGAAACGGAGTATAAATCAGTATAATAATGAAGATATAAGTATAAGTATATTTTGTGCGCCAGAGCTTATTATGCTTGAGCGTAGCCCAGTGGTTGGCTATCTTGTCTACTACGGACAAGGTCACAGGTTCGAAACATGTAGCCAGCGTAGATATTTTTGTTATATTGGATTATGACCTATTGGAATGACGAAATTGCCCATAGCAACATCAGCAGATAAAGGAGGTCTTAACGGCAGGTATGAAATTTGAGGAAGTAGAATGATAGAATTTGAAAGTTGGGTATGAAATTGAAAAGAGCCCTATAGTTGGGGGTCTTATGTAATTAATCCTAGACTAAACTTCAGTAACCGCAACAAGGTGGAACGTCTGCAAGAGCGGTGTTTGATTTTGAACGCATACGGATCAGCATCAATATCATTATCCACCCTGGATATTCCAGAACTGGAAGCAAACTCAATTTATGTTGCTCAAGACAGAGGTTTTTCCTCTAGAGGCATACAATCTAGGGGGTCATTTTGAGATGTATTTAGAAGTAGAAGAATCTATGTTGCACGGAAACGGAAACGAGTTTCGGTTTCCGGTACGATCCGATATGCGGAAATGTCAAAATCAAATATAGTCCGATACGAAACGTGAAGGAAACGTCAAAATTAAAATAAATATAATATTTATTATAACAAATATAATTGAAAAAATAACATAAAAAAAAAAAAGTTTCTTAATAAAAAATATCAATCTAAATCCAAACAAACATGCATAATCAAATTACAATACAAATAACAAAGATTTTTCATCGCATAGTCAATCTAACAGGAGGTGTCCCTCTTGGCATAATGTTCCTAAATCAACAAGGTAATCAAACAGCAGCAGCAAACAGGGTATGCACACCAACAACGAAATCAAACAGCAGCAGCAAACAGGGTATGCACACCAACAAGGTAATCAAACAGCAGCAGCAAACAGGACAGAGACAACATGCTTATCAATTCCTCTCATCTCTTCCTCCCTCCCTATTGTTCCAGCTTTTAATAAGAAACAGATAGATTCTAGCTAATAATTAAACAGCTAAGTGACTTCCAGAAAAGGCATCAACTGTCCATGCCAATCCATTAGCGCCTAAGAACTTCAATTGTTCCACATCTATAAGGCATCAACAATGCATAGCAACTCTAACAACCTAACAAACCATAACCATTCTATAACGCATCAACAAGACAACAATCCATAAACATTCTTCATCAACAATCCATAACCATTCTAAGAAAAAACTCACTGAATCGCAAACGAGTGATGGAGAGATGGCAGAGGCGAAACCCTAGTGAACGAAGCCTTCGAGATGCTGAACAAGGCTCTGCAGTGGAGGAAGAATATATGGAAGAATTAGCTTAACTCGGCCACAAAATACAAAGCAATACATCCCAGATTTCTTAATTTTGTTTTTTTGAAGAGAAAAAGATATGTATCAATGTTTAAACCATTGTCCAGCACAAAGAATGAGATATGCTTATACTAATCATCAGAAGCATGAAAAACCCTAAACCCCTCGTTTTCCATCATCAGCTGTAATGAATTTGACTAAAACAGCCTATAGTTTGTAGCAAGGATGTTTAACATCAACTTCATGCTTACTTATCTGAAGTTGAGAATTAGAATTCATAGTGAAACCCACCACATATCTGAATCATGAAGTTGAGCAAAATCAATGTCTTGGTTACTCATTTCCATAAGAATAACATGGCAAATTTGAAGGAATCGAACACAATGGTCAAGATTCAAGAAAGCAGAGCTGGCAAGCAAAAGAGACGCTGACAATAAAGGATGAGAATGAATCGAAATTTGAAGGAAGCCTATGAGTTTAGATAGAGGACCCAATTTACCCGATTGCTGCACTGCACGGAGGAGAGGGAGGGAGGGAGAGAGAGAGAGAGAGAGAGAGAGAGAGAGAGAGAGAGAGAGAGAGCGCTTCTTCTTCTTCTTTTATTTTTTGGAGGAGGAGATCTGAGAGTAGTGTTGATCGTGAGCTAATCCCGATTGGCACATCAGATGAGACGAAGAGGAGGCCAAAACGAAGGGAATGAAGACGAGGCCGCGGAGACGAAGAGGAGACGAGACGAAGACGAAGACGAAGAGCAGCGATTCCAGCGAAGGACCTAATCTCTTTCAGTAGGGTAAATAGTCCTTCTTGCCCCCACGTTTCCAGGGTAACTACAAAATCGCGTTTCCATCAAAGAAGAAACGCGTTTCCTCTGCGTTTCCAAATACTGTTTTTCAGGAAACGGCGACGCGACTGTTTTGGCGTTTCCATGCAATGTAGAGAAGAATACAATCTGCAAAAAGAAGATTTCAAGTCTATTTTCAAATCTGAAGTCCGCAGGCTTAGACCAC
The DNA here is from genome assembly GCA_009720345.1 of Fragaria iinumae. Lineage (NCBI taxonomy): Eukaryota > Viridiplantae > Streptophyta > Magnoliopsida > Rosales > Rosaceae > Fragaria > Fragaria iinumae. The sequence continues at coordinate 35,708,299 of CM019119.1, forward strand.
TCCTTTGGATCGTTCCTAATCCATGTGAGGTTTAGGACACGTTATGGTGTCCTATGACTTGTTTTTAATTCGAGACGTTCAGATGGGGCGCAATGTGGGAGATTAGTGAAGGAGTGAAACTGTTTACGCCTAGATTAATATTTTACTGGACAGTAAATGTCTATGTAATTATTAATTATTTCTTGGACCATGTCATACCGGCGAGATGGAGTCTCTCCAAGTTTACAAGTGATAGCTCGCCAGTGAGACCACGCGAGCCAAGTTAGACTTCGCGCGGAACGAACTGCATGAGAATTTGACTTCACTTAGGCTTCGCGCGGAATGGACATAGGCGGACTACGCAGTTCGCGTGGAAAACTTAGCTCGCGCGCGGAATGCCTTCGCGCGGAATTACTATTTGCCAGTCCGCATAGGCGAGGCGAGATTGACTCTCCGCATAGGCGAAGCGAGGCGAGCTGGCGAACTGCCTCGCGTAGAAGACTTTGCGAGGAAGCGACATGCGGACTCCGCGCGCACCGCGACAAACGTCGAAGACTTTTACAAGTCTCTGACATACTTCGGGCCAACCCCTGTGGCCCATTAAATATAAAAAGCCCTTTTAAGGCTCGCGAGCTGCAATAGCCCGCGAAATGGACGCGAGCTGCAGAAGCACGCGAGATAGCACCCTGTAGCAGCCCGCGAGATGAGGATGCTCCTAATTCCAGTTCGCATAGGAGTCTACAGTTGGCAGCGCGGAATGAAGTGTGCGAACTGTGCAGGTGTCACCAATTGGTTGGTTCGCATGGACGAAGCAATGTCCTTGTGAATTAGTGTTTCAGAGTCCGACTTGGATTCTAATCACTTTGCTTCTGCCGAACCACTATATAAGGGGGCTCGAACCCTAACAGAAAACTCTCTCTCAAATCAATACAAAAACAACAAACACAATACAACTGAAACCCTAACCCTAAGCGCCGCCGCCTAGGTCTTTCCCCAGAGCTCTCCGGACTCTGCATCCCCTTCAGCTTCTCTCTGAACTCCCTGTAACTGCTCTGCTCGCGCCGCCGTGAGTATCGATTCGCTTGTGCTCGTTAATCCTCCTCTGAGGTGGCACCTGTAACCCCCCGTTGCCTGATTAAGAAGTCAAGCGCACCCCCTACAACCTCTTTCCTCGTCCGCGAGGTGGCACGCCCGCAACACTCATCCTCCCTCTTTGTCTGCTAGTTACCTCTGCTCCGCGCGCTGAGGATCGTGGCCAAAACAGAAACTGCTGCTCTTGCTAAGATTACCTAGCTAGGACTGATGTTATGAATAATTGAATATTCCCTAGTGTAGGGCTTTCCTGGTTGTGCTAGGGAAACTCTGTGTATGTGTTAGTTTTGTCGTGCAGCTGACTTGCACAGTTACCATCTGTTTAGGTTGCTAATTACGGAGTAGGGTTGATCAGGTGGTTCATCACCTCTACACGGTGTCCTTATCTCTTGGGACAGCTGAGCTATATAAACCCAATTGTAACCTGCAGCCATCTATGAAATCATCTATTGTTATTTGTTCTCTACATTTCCATTATTTCATTTCTTCATCCTTCTTGCTATGAATTACGGTTAAAGTCTCATAAATAATCCAGTGCGTTCTTTGGTAGTTCAACTTCTAGGCGTGTTATATCTTTACCAGCAGTTGGATGGTCCATTATATGTGGGCGGGATGGCTTGTTTTCTATGCATGATAGCTTAAAAATCATCGGATACAAATTTGCTCCCCATCTTATTTCCCACTTTCATCCCTACCCACCCAAATGCATGATATGTATCCATTTTCTTTTAACTCATATCTAACCATGGTTAATAATTAATATGAATCTAAAATTAATTAATTTAATTTAAATTTATGAGGTTGGGCATTTCGGGTTTAGGGTTTTAAGCTTTAGGGTTTTAGGGTTTTAAGTTTAATTAGGGGTTAAGGGTTAGGGTTTTAAGGTTTAGGCGTCAGGGGTTAGGGCATATTTTTAATCATGATTAGACATAGTTAACTAAAACCCTAAACCCTAAACCCAAACCAAACCCAAACCCTAATCCCTAAAAAACCCTAAAACCTTAAAACCCTAAATGCCCAACCTCATAAATCTAAAATAAATTAATTAATTCTAGAATCATATTAATTGTTAACCATGGTTAGATGAGTTAAATAAAAATGGACACATGTCATGCATTTGGGTGGGTGGGGATGAAAGTAGGGAAATAAGGTGAGAAGCAAATTTGTATCCAAAATCATCTCTTTTCTGTTCTTTTCTTCTTTTTGTAAAAGAATTAAGTTTAATCAAAACTAGAAAGATTCCATGTGCTCTCTCTCCTTTTTTGGTCATTTGTTTCAGTTCAGTTTTCCAATGCTCAGTAATTATTTCTTTGGAAAATGCCCACACTGGTCTTAAATGGATGCCCACAATTCTTAAATTTCTCTTCAGCAAGGGAAGAAAAGGAGTAGATAAATCAAGGTACCATTTTTTGTAGTGCAAGGTTTCTTGTGGTTGGCCTACTCATTTATTAGCAGTAAAACAAGCTAGATATTTCAGAAAATGAAGTTACCGTACGAGTTCTTACAACACAAAAGCATTTATAGAGCTTACTAAATAACCTAGCAGCTCATTTATTAGCAGTAAAACAAACTAACTTGCCACATGTGCAAATAGAATTTGGACCGCTAAGAAGATTAATAAAAGAAATAAGACCGCTCGGTAACAATGGTTTACCCGTATGTGGGTGTGGAGGATAATCGAGAGTGGCTATTATGTTAACGAACCCAACCAGATCGAAGTTCATCTTCACTTGCTCATAATCTTCGGTGTCAGGGTTCAGAGCTATAGCAGGTTCCCTCTTGAAACGACCCAACTTTGCACGTTATTGACAAATCACCATGTCTAATGTTCATTGTCCACAAGTTGACCAGACTAGTTAAAACAGACCTAAACAAAACAAAAAGGAATTGAATGTTATTGGAAAATAAAACAATAAAATGAAATAAAATAAAGAAAAACAAGAAAGAACTGAAGGAAACAAGACCTAGCAAAGTCATACTTATTTTAAAAAATAATAATTTTGTGACTGAACATCACCCTACGTCGCTTACAAGATAGGTATGAGAAGCAGAGAAGAATGATGAGGGAAAAAGGGCAAAAAAGAGGATAGAGAATGAAATGGATTGGACGTGATGGCAAATGTACTGGATTACTGGGGAAGAAGAATATATAGCGGGAATTCGAATATAATCGGATCTGGATTGTGATTTTGTTCAGGAAATTTCTGCAAATTTTTGATGTTCCTACATAATCGGATTCATCATGGCCATGAACTTGTAACTTTTATTGTAATCTCATATAGATCGATATTTATGTCATGTGGAATGTAGTTAACCCAAAGTGGTGTTTATGTCAAGTACAGGACAAGTCCATGCTAAAATGAAACAACCATATCAAAATCAATCTAACAAATAGTCATTGAGCAATTAAAGTTATGAAACCAACCATTTGTTCATGAACTGAAAACACATTATCTGGTAATTACAGGAAACCCTTAAATATTGTTTTTGTTTGTTGGGGATATAGATGATTTTGTAACGGGATATTTTTTCCAACTTTAGTGTAAATAAGATAATGAAATGTTCAAAAATGAGAAGAGATCCAACTATTGAATTTGAAAACAAAACCTAATAAGACACTGAAAAATAAAAACATGCCAAATCAACTGCCTAAATATAGAACCCGTTAAAAACACGCGGGTTGGGTGTGGGCAATTCCCATTGGATACGAAAAGATTATGTTTGATCCGCGTACGGGAGATTGTCATAGTTGACATGCAGGAAAAAAAAATTCATCAAGAAAATTTTAGTAACCGCACACAAGACACAACATCAAATCAAGAAAGGTTGTATTGCTCACATATGGATGAGCCATTGGAGAGATGATGAAGATGAATGAGCAAAGAGCAAGCTTGGAGAATGGTGTAGAGATGAACTTTCCAAGCTCGAAGCTACCAATTTCCCTCTTTTCTCTTTCACGATTCACAGTAAACCCTGTTCTTTCAAACTTTAACTCACAAAAAGAAACAAACAAACAAAACCCAACAAAACAAAGATCAGAAAATGCATTGTGGTCTTAAACTAAAGACTCAATCTTTACACTTTTTTTCAACAGAGAAACAAAACCCCACCATGACTTGAACAAAAAATAAGCCTTGAGACAACGTACGACATTGTAATTAAAGAACATAAATCTACTGCATTTTCTCTGAGAAACCAAAAGGGAGAGTTATGGTTCTTACCTGGTTTCAAAGTAGAAGAAGAAGAGAAGGAAATAGGGTTCAGTTGTGCTTGTGTTTTGGGTCGGGAGAAAGAACCAGATAAGGGAGAGAGAAAGAAGTTCTAGCTTTGCTCAATTGCTTGTGTTTTGGGTTCAAAGAAGGTATTTATACTTACATCAATGCTTGTGACTGTGAGTGCTCGGTTTCCAGTCACTCCAGTTGAGTGTGTGCACCACTGTCACTAGGGGTAAAATAGGGAAATGGAATGTTGTGTAAACATGTAATTATGTTAAATTTGTCAATTTTTAGGTTCTTGGTTATGATCTTAGTTTGTACGATATGGGAATAATGAGCACCACTGTGAAATATGAATTTCCTGTTGTTTTTTGTTTTAAAGTTTATTAGTATTTGGGTTGTAGGGTTTTAAGGTTATACTTACCATTAGGTCCATCTTTTTACTGTTGTTTTTTGTTTTTACTACCAGACAATGTACTGTGAATTGGGTACAATTTCGTCATGGGGGAATTGAAATTGGGGTTGATGGCAATAGGTGGGTGGGGAAATGGAGATGACAATTATGAAACGGTGAAGAAAACAGAGGAGAGATCAAATCGTGGACCCAGAATTAGGTCATTTTTTGTGGGGGTGAGGCTTTGTATTAGATTGGTGTGTAGTAGATTGGTATTATAGGAACTTAGGAAGAGACTTGGATGCAAAGGAATCTGAAGGGAAAGTAACAAAGTCTGTGCTGTGGGAATCTTAGACAAAAAAAAATTCATTGGATGAAGATGTTGAACTGATTAACATCGGATACACATTTGCTCTTCACTCTTATTTCTCTACGTATCCAGATGCATGACACATGTCTATTTTTTTTAACTCACTTAATCATGATTAACAATATAAATTACTTATTTAATTTAAATTTAAGAGGTTTGGCATTTAGGGTTTAGGCCTTTAAGATTTCGGGTTTGGGATTTAAGGTTTAGGTTTTAAAGTTTATTAGTATTTGGGTTGTAGGGTTTTAAGGTTATACTTAACTATGTCTAATCATGATAAAAGAATAAGTCATAAACCCCAAACCCTAAACCCTATACCTTAAAACCCTAAACCCTACACCTTAAAACCCAATACTCAATCTCACAAATTTAAATTAAATAAATAATCTTAGATTTTAGGGTGTAGGGTTTTAAGGTTTTACTTCACTATGTCTAATTCTTTTATCATGTCTAATCATGATAAAAAAATAAGCCCTAAACTCCAAACCTGAGACTTGAAACATGAAACCCTAAACCATATACTTTAAAACTTTAAACCCTAAACCCTACACCTTAAAACCCAATACCCAATCTTACAAATTTAAATTAAATAAATAATTTTAGATTTTGGGGTGTAGGGTCTTAAGGTTTTACTTCACTATGTGTAATCATGATAAAAGAATAAACCCTAAACCCCAAACCCTAAATCCTATACCTTAAAATCCTAAACCCTACACCTTAAAACCCAATACCCAATCTTAAAAATTTAAATTAAATAAATAATCTTAGATTTTGGGGTGTAGGGTTTTAAGGTTTTACTTCACTATGTCTAATCATGATAAAAGAATAAGCCCTAAAACCTGAAACCCTAAACCCTAAACCCTAAACCCTACACCTTAAAACCCAATACCCAATCTTAAAAATTTAAATTAAATAAATAATTTTATATTTTTATTGTTAATCATGGTTAGATGAGTTAAAGAAAATGAGACATGTGTCATGTATCTAAGTGGGTGAGAATAAATGTGGGCAAATAAGGTGAGGAACAAATTTAACATGAATTGTTAAGATTAAGTGGATCCTACTGTAATTGAAAAGTATTGATCTAATTTACATGCCAAGCAAAGGTTGAAAAGTATTGAATAGTATTTTCTTTGTCTTCTATGTTGAACTGACTAACATAAATTATTAAGGTTAGGTGAATCCGCACATCACTATCTTCCCAAGAACCCAAGGCTTCTTCTATCATGGGTGAGGCCATAAATTTAACTTGCAAATGGAAATGTAACTTTTTTTCCTAGCTAATAGGGTGAATGACCACTTTCAGCAAACATTATTTTATTTCTCATCACATGTTGCAACGGATCAATCTGTGTAATGTCTCACGAAAGGAGCAAAAGCTACCTCTCTCATAATATATAGTATTCATTGAATGATGTTGAACTGAGTAGCATGAAATATTAAGGTTGAGTAGATCTCAACGTGATTGAAAAGTATTGATCTGATTTACATGCCAAGCATAGGGGATGGTTAACTTCTTTATCGAAAGCCAATAAGCTGCGGCATGTGCAGTGTAAAGATCAAAGCTTATAATGAAGTTACAAATATCAAATTTTGCAGCTTTAACTAGCTAGGCTCGAGTAAAATCACTATGGATCAAGCTGATCAACCCTGCAAGCAAAAATTCCTAAAACATTTTCGATCAGAGGCTGAAGTTATTTAGCTCTTTTTTAATTCTTGAACAGTATTTTCTTTGTCTTCTATGTTAATTTTCTCCCTTTGGTTTTGGTTTCATATTGCAGCTTGTATTTTCAAATTGAGCAGGAAGTGAGGAGTGAATCCATCAGACTAAAACTATTGATCTTTTTCATGAAACTGTAAAGGAACCATTTTTTAATCAACTATATATTTGGCTCAAACTATATATAACTTTTAATCTGACCATTACTTGATTTTGGTCCATTCCTTTCTGCAAATGCCAACATGTTTTTGACAACAGAAATTCTAATGCAGAGACAATAATCATGCATGCAACATGTGCACACGACTAAGACAAGTGTACGTAGGTAACCACAAGTCCACAATGTAGGTATTACTGTAGTAGGACACTGTAACTCTAAAGGCAAAACAAATGGAGAAACTTTGGATGCTTACCAACAACTCTTCCAGTCTGCTTTGAAGGAGGATGGAGTTGTACTCGGACGACTGAACACAGAAATAGAAGCCAAAAACTTTCCATGCATGTATGAGTCCACCCACAGAGAACAACATACCCAAGCTGCTCCTTGTTCCAATTTTGAGAAATAGATAAACCATTGTTAGAATAGATAATTGGATCCAAAATCAAGCAATGACCAGATTAAAAGTTATGTATAGTTTGAGCCAAAATTAAAGTTGATTAAAAAATGGTTCCTTTACAATTTCATGAAAAAGATCAATCAATACTTTTAACTTTTAAGTCTGAAAAGTTTTTGTTTTTTTCTTTTTTTAAAAAGTCTGAAAAAGTTAAATTGAAAATGACCCCATGCTTCCAAGTTCCAACTCTTTAGAGGTGAATCATTGTGGTATGTACTCCGCGTGCTTCCAACTCCTTACCAATCAAATGTCCTTTTCCCCTCTCCGCCTATAATCAACTTGCAACCTGACTATTAATTCAGAAGCATTCAGGAGGATGTGACCAACTTATCCCGTTATTCTCTATGGATTATGGGATGATCTGCAATGTATAATGAATCATGACTTTTTAGCCAAATTGCAACCATTTAACCAGTACAAATGTCACCAAGCGTGGGTCAGTGCTACTAGTTATGCATCAATCTACCAAACTTAAAAAGTTGTTGATATGATTGTAAAGAAATAATGACTTCGAGCATTGAAGAACTAAAACAGAAATTTACATTTATTGTACTGAGGTTTGCAGCTGACATTTTAATTGTGGTAGCTTCATGGAGGCTAAAATAGACAAGTTTTTAAAAGATGCAGTTGGAAATATCCTTACAAGTAAAGGAAAAAACTCTTGACATGCAATTCTATTTATTACAGACTTTCAGAGCTGCAGCTTTGCTTGTGTTTTGGGTTCAAAGTCTTGAAGAGATCGCCGACAACATTAATAGTGAGGTTGCGGGTTATAGGTAGAGAGGGGAGGGATGACATATTTGTACTTGTTGATGGTTCTGGTATTGCATTATTGGACTGGTTGCTGGGGTCATTCATCTCTACAACAGTGGAACTGTGGAGGTGTAAGGGTTCGAGTTGGAAGCAAACCAATCCGAGGAAAAAAGAGCCAGAACAAGATGATAACTCATTAAGGTCATTGTCCATTGCACGGTAGGGAAAAGAATAGCACACTATCCTCCAAAAACCCAAGGATTCTTCCAAAAGAGCAAAAGCTACCTCCCTCATAATGTGTTCAATAGGTATTAAAGTCAGTGCTGTGGGAATCTTAGACAAAAATATATTCATTGGATGGGGATCTCCATTGGATGAAGATGTTGAACTGACTAACATGAATTATTAAGGTTAGGTGGATCCGCACATCACTATCTTCCCAAGAACCCAAAGCTTCTTCCATCATGGGAGAGGCCATAAATTTAGCTTGCAAATGGAAATGTAACATTTTTTCCTAGCTAATAGGGTACGTGAATGATCAATTTCAACAAACATTACTTTATTTCTCATCACATGTTGCAACGAATCAATTTGTGTAATGTCTCACGAAAGGAGCAAAAGCTACCTCTCTCATAATATATAGTATTCATTGAATGATGTTGAACTGAGTAACATAGATTATTAAGGTTAAGTAGATCTTAAAGACAATGCTATATGTTTTCCTTTTCAAATTTGGAATAGTATTTTTCCTTTTCACAAAAGGAATACTATGCGCTCTTGTTTCGATTGTGGGAGGTTAATTTGGGGTATCAGACTATCAGGCTGTTTTCTTTTTTATTCCTTTTATTAAACTCAAACGAGACATTGTCCTCGTCAGTGTTGAAAACTTATCATAAAAACTAAAAGGTAATAAACGAATCTCAATTTAAAAGTTAAAACATCATCAAAATTTGGGAACCAAGTTTTGGGGGAATGTAAACCTCAAAGAAAATTTCTGGTAACTCGCCAAATCCCAGAAATTTCTTTGATTGTGGTATATTGCTATCAAAGTCAGTGCTAGGGGCATCTTGGATAATAATAGCATTGGTTCGGTGAAGATGGTGGCCGAGTACTGGAACAACAAGGTTAATTAAGTTGATCTTAATGTGATTCAGAAGTACCGATCTTAATTTACATGCCAAGCATAGCAGATGGCTAATTTCTTATCAGGAGCCTAACAGAAGCTGAAGCTTTTGCAGAGTTAAGAGCCAAAGTTTATTATATGAACATCAAAGTTGTAGCTTTTACTACCACTGTCATTTCAGTTTTGAACTCCCATCTCCGAGATTAGCTACTTCTCCATTTAAATCTAATAAACCTTAAGCATCAACTTTGCCCTGAATTTCCCTTTTAGGACTTAAGGAAAATGTTGGAAGACTTTGTCTCTATGGATTATGGATGATCTCATTGATCTGCCATGTTAAATGAATCATCATTAACACAGATTACATAACTCCTACAGGATCAACAACTTGTATATAAAAGTACTTGGTCACATCACTATCTTCCCAAGAACCCAAGGCTTCTTCTATCATGGGTGAGGCCATAAATTTAACTTGCAAATGGAAATGTAACTTTTTTTCCTAGCTAATAGGGTGAATGACCACTTTCAGCAAACATTATTTTATTTCTCATCACATGTTGCAACGGATCAATCTGTGTAATGTCTCACGAAAGGAGCAAAAGCTACCTCTCTCATAATATATAGTATTCATTGAATGATGTTGAACTGAGTAGCATGAAATATTAAGGTTGAGTAGATCTCAACGTGATTGAAAAGTATTGATCTGATTTACATGCCAAGCATAGGGGATGGTTAACTTCTGCGGCCTGTGCAGTGCTAAGATCAAAACTTATAATGAAGTTACGAATATCAAATTTTGCAGCTTTAACTAGCTAGCTAGGCTCGAGTATAATCACTATGGATCAAGCTGTTCGACCTTGCAAGCAAAAGCTCCTAAAACATTTTTCGATCAGTGGCTAAAGTTACTTACATTGCAACAAGCAAACAATGCCGAAGTTCAAATTATGTTGCACACATCCGCTGAAATTATTAGCACGTATCACATTAAATCGAAAAATTGAACCATGAATAAACAGAACACAGGCAACTACTCCTTGTTGGCTTGTTGAATTATGCAAGTAGGATCTTAGTCTTACAGGCGTGCCCTTCACTACTGTGGATACATGAGCAGGCGTAGGCAGCGTAGCTCCTTCAAGATCAGGTACTGGGGCAAGTCGGGAAAGTCCAAAATCAGCAACTTTTGCAACAAACTTTGAGTCCAATAATATGTTGCTGGCCTTGATATCTCGATGGAATACCGAAGGGTTGGCTTCCGTATGTAGGTAGAGGATGCCCCTGGCTGATCCCAGAGCAATTCTCAGTCTAGGTTTCCAAATCCAAGAGCAATTCTCTGTATAATGTGACCCATACCAAGGCTCGCACTGAAACTCTTAAAACAGATAAAGAAAAAGGAGGGAAATGTTAATGCTTGAGCAGCTTGTTTTACTTTAGTAAAATCCATATATTAAATAAACAAGTATACTATTTTCATAACTCGCTAGGTGTCTGGAAGTGTGACGGAAAGCACCGACTATTACCTTGTAATCATCAGTTGTGGAATCATAACCGAATCCATAAAAGTGTGGGTTGGAGAGGAAGAGGTCCTCCGCAGGAGGTTTTGGTAACACCTTGGATTCTCTAGTGCAAGGATTCCATGAGTTTTTAACTGTGGTAAAGGAGACCAATTCCTAGATTCCAACTACCAATGTTATTAATACACCCCATTTATTTGGGGTGCCTTCTATAATAATGTTGCTATAGCAAAGTTAGCTTAGAAAATCATTTCTGATCCAAGTAATTGGTGGGTTCAGATTATGAAAAGAAAATATCTGAGAAAAACTAATTTCTTTCAAGCGAAGAAGAAGTCTAGCTCTTATTTTGCTTGGAAAGGAATTATTGTTAGTAGAGATTTGATAAATAAGGGCATGAGATGGACAGTGGGAAATGGGAAATCCATCAAGTTCTGGAGTCAGGACTTTTCATTACATTTCCCCCTTTCCATTGGTTAATCTCATTCCTGATAGACAAAGAGACTCTATTAATTGGGAGGAAAATGTAAGTGATTTTATCACTAATCAAGCATGGAATAAAGCAAAGCTGCTCCAAGTCCTTGACTGGGAGATTGTGAAACAAATTATTAGACTATCAAAGTGCAAGTGTGACAGCTACATGACATGCCATTGTTGGACCTTTTTTTTTTTGGAACAAGGGGTTTTGGTAAATTTTAATTTTATAATGAGCTGCTTCTCGACAGCTGTCGACATATGTCGATAATATCTGCCGAGAATCACACAACAGCTTTTTTAGTGAAAACCCTTGTGTGATTGTCAACTCACACAACTGTTTCATTTCAAAAGTTTATGTGAATATCGACAGATATCATCGACATATGTCGGTAGATGTTGAGGTTATTTCATGTTGTCGTCGATGATTTCTATCAATATTCAAACAATAGCATTTTTGTTAAAATTGTTGTGTGATATGATGTTTACACAACGCTTTTTTTAAATTTTCTTTGTTGTGTGATTGTTAAGAACACAAGTTTGTTCCTTATTACCATTGTGTGAATCAATACTCACACAACTCTGTATTTCAAGAGGATTAGTTGTAAGACAACGTTGGATGATCATTAACCTGTTATACGATTTGTTCTACCAATTTAGCAAATGAAAAATAATTAACGCATCCAAACCAAAATCTCATAAAAACATCAAATGCACAACATTAACCTTGATTGGGACACCAAAATAGATACATAATAAATGATCACTACTATCCACCAAGATATGATCATATTATAAATATTATATAACATGTATTACACATCAAAGAATGCCATATATATAGCACACACACCTATCTTAACACATGTCTAAGATCCAAAATAAGTAGCCTAAAGAAACCACAAGTCCAACATCCACAATGTACTACTAGTATTCAATTGAAGTTACCTACATAATTCAAAGCTAGTTTCTCCTGCTGCTACATATATAACTCGATCCATATCATCCAAATAAAGTAACCTGCAAAAAACCACAAGTCCAACACCCTCCATAATCACTGTATTATTACTACCATCTTTAAAACACATAATTCGAAGCATGGTGCTGCATATATAACTCAACTCCTATATATACTTGCATGCTTAAAAAAAGGAGCTATCAAATAGCAATAAGTATTCAGTGGTATTAACTCCTATCTAAATTCTGAGGAAAGAAAAAAGTTACAAACTTTACTAAGATTCAAAATAGTAAGCAAATGTTCTCTTGTGCGGTTCGGTTTGAAACATTTTTTCATGTTCTTACATTAGACAAGTTTGATCTAAATTTTAGTTCCCTGGTGTCCTTGTTCCTAATATAAACATATGCACCATAGTCAGTCCTAACATCAAATTTTCCTTAAGACCAAGTCACAGCAGTAGCTAGGCTTCTATGTATGGGTTTTTTCCAGAGAGAACACAAATCAGAAGTATTGATAAGAACATGCATGCAAAAGTGATGCTTGTCAAGAATAGAAACTTTCCTGCCCTTTTAGAACTGAAAGTACAGGATTTATGCATAGATAAACTTGTCAAAGATCAATGACAGAAATAAGAGTGTAAAGGATCCCAAATCCATTGTTTTCTAACAATGAGCTGCAAATCTGAGAAATTTTCAGGATACATGTAGTAAGAACGAAAAATTCGCAAACAATTGACCTTTCAATATTTTCATGGGTAAATTTCCAGAATCAAAAATTCAAAATAGACAAGCAAAGGAACAATGTGCCAAAATTTTGAAGCCGTTTGGAGTTCAATGCATAGTCAAATAGAGATATAAAGTGACTGAAAATGCAGTTTCTACAGAAGATTCTGAAACACTGTGTAAACTTCAAAATAGCACAAGTTTCTCACATCAACTCTGTTTTGCTTGAAACTAAGTTTAAAACGATCATTGAAGAGTATTTTTAACTGTTAAATACTGAGATTAAAAGAAGAAGTATAAGCTTGTTGAAAATCTTGGAAAAGCCTACTGGTTTCAGCTTGGTGGTGTCTTTGAGACATATTATCAAACATATGGTGTGCACTATGTGATCCTTGCTCTATTTCTGATCTAAGCATTCTAAAGAACCTACCAATACTAGCTAATAGTCAAAAGTGCATCCCAACAAAAATCTTGAACACATTTAGATAGAAATCTTATTAGGGGAAGAAACGTATTACCAAAAGAAAGTATGTTCTGATGTTGTTACGAAATAGGAGGGAACCTCAGTGATTCGAAGGCCCAAAATTCTCCGAGTTTCTCCAAGTGTTCTGTCAAAGTAGAACTCATGGATTAAAACAGGTTTATAGAACATGTAAGACAAGAAGAGACTTGGAGCTGAGCAAATTGAAACTTTCAGAAGAAGATTCATTAGATAAAAACACAGATAATAATATGACGAGGAGTCCCCATTACAACGAAACTTAAAACACAAATAATAAGCAAACAGACTTATAAAACTAAATTTTCATAGTAACACAAGAATAACAGACCTCTGAAGCAGCCTCCATAAATAGCTGGGTTTCTATGCCCCATTCAGGCTGATTCACAACATACTAAATTTCAGGTTGAGCATTTTATGCCTTTCTTATCCCCAACATACTAATGTAATGTAAATTTATCCACAAATTTCACAACATAAATAGCTGAGCATTATAATAAATTTCTCACAAAACTATACCAAAGTGAAACTAGAACAAATAAATCCACAAAATCTTTACCTATGTAAGATTCCATGACCATGGCCTCTGCCACACCTTTGCACAGTAGGTACATCAAAGTACTGCATCATTACAAATCCACAACTTATTAAAGTCCATACATACTTCAAAGTACTACAAGGCATAACGAAAAACCAAGATTTAGTATCGAAATGAGACCTTAAAGACAGGAGCAGGAATGGATTGTCCAGATTAACGAAAACTGCGAATGTATTTCTTGACATCAGTCTCCATGTACTTAAACACCAATAGAGCAGAGTCTTGCCTTCCTTGTTCGTGCCTTGCTTCACATCCATCAACCTATTCAAAATCAAAAACAAAATCAAATCAATTATCCACCCTAAAGCCCCAATCTGAAACCCTAATTAACCAGAAATCGAGAAGTGAAGAGTGACCTCCCGTAGGGTAGTGGGAGGGTCGCCTTCTTCGTCTTCATGGAGACGAGTCTTTTTGAGGGCGACGATCTTGCCGGTGGCCATCTCACTGGCTTTGTCCATTCTCAATCCAAATGCAAATACTAATCAAAATTGAAGACCCCGTCCCAGAACCTAATCGAATCTGGCCCTAATCAAACTCAGTGAATCCATGAAGCCTAGAAACCCTCATTCGAAGAAACTGTTCCAGAGTACTAATCAAATCCATCCCTAATCGAGAGAGAGGGTGGCAGGTTTTATGTTTCTCAATTCGATTATTGAGACAAAATCGAGTGGAGAAGAGAGTGAGTTAGTAGAGAGAGAGAGAGAGAGAGAGAGAGCATTAGGAAGAACCCGTCCTCCAACAAAAAGGAGAAGAGTACAAACCTCAAACAAAATTGGTAGTCCACCTCCAAACCATCGATCTCTCCAGAGATCCATACTTCATGCACAATCACCCTTAAGATATCAACCTAGCTTTTTCTTTCTATTCTCTTTACGTATTTGAATCTCGTAGTTCTTGCTTCTTGTCAGTATTCTCACATTTGTTTGAGTTAGGGTTTATACTGTTTTATAACCAACTCTTGAGAGGCAACAACATATGTTGAACACTTGAATCATTACATATCGGATTGCATATGTTCAAAGTAAATGGGACTTGTGCAATCCCAGGTTTTGCAAACTACATTACCTTAGACTGTGTAGATAAGCAATCTACATAACATGTTTGTGAAAATGCCACAATGAGATAGGTGATGATAGTACCTCTATTAAAGTACTTCTTCTAATAAAGTGTTGATTGGGGAAAACCACTTGTTTGATTGAGCACATTTAGGATTGACATTTAAGTAATGCCCATGACCTGGTTTGTGAAAACACCAAAAGGAGTTGTTCGATGATTCTTTCTGTAACTTAGTTCTTGAAACATTGGAGGTCCTGATGATTGTGTGTGATGCAGCAACATGTGTGCGTTCAAGGAGGGAGTAATAGGAGCTGCCACTTGAACCAGAGGTGTTCAACCAGGGAATGTTAAAAGCTGCACTCTGCAACTAATGACCAGGTATTCTACTCATTTTCTTATCTCCCTAATTTGCTAGTTATGATCAAACTTATTATTGCAGTCATATCATCAAACTTATGTGACGGGTTTGTTAGTCTATTGTGTGACTTGTGTCGATGTTTACGTTTATGTATGTATATATGATGTATCATGTGTTCCAATTCTCGTACTCTGCATATTGTTCTGCTTCTATTTCTTTTTTTTTTCCTTTTTTTGTGTATGCATTTTTAGACCTATGCTCAGGCATTTGGGGCTCGGTCTACACCTAATGCAGTTGTTGTATCAGATCAACCTGTCAAGCCTCAAGGTATATCAATGCTCTCTCCTGATCGTTGTTATAGTTGAACCCTTCATTTTTGTGTACCTTACTTTGGTTGTTTTCTATAACTACAGATGATTGTGTTTGGTCATTTGCTTTACTGGTTCGGAATATATATTTTTTAAAATAAAGTTTTTCATTCTTGCATGGGTTAATGAGAAGCATTATCAGTTTCCAGTGGTATGATTCTTGCATAAGTTTTATAAAGTTAAGTTTCTTATGGGAATCTGTTCATGACCTTGAATCAAAGTCTTGGTAGCAACGTGATCTGAACTTTGTGGAGGAATCGTTTCCAATGTATAAAAGATCCAAAGATGGTACTGAAGAAATGACCGTTAGTCACACTGGTAAGTCGTCTTTTTGGTTCTTAGTGTTTTAGATGCAAGGAATGACAGTGTTTTAGTACTTGGATAAGTGACTTTCGTTTCTTCCCCTGTAAATATTATTAGCTATTCTATTCATAAAAAAAAGTATGGATAAGCACTAAGCATTAAGCAGGGGTCTGAACTAATTCAGATACTATGCAGGTTTCCAAACCAAAGAGGTTTAAGGATTTTCATTCAGATAATTATGGAGGTCATACAGTAGACAACTTTCCAGAAAACATACAAGGATAGTATGAGAATGAGAAGAGCATGTTAGAGGCTCTTTGGGTGGCAAAGCAGTTGATAAAAGTTAATTAGTAGTCCCTTGGGTTTAGAGGTTCATGTTCCCAGTTTTCATTTGTAATTGCCAAAATTGAGAAGATGCTGAAAAGTTGTGTAACATTTCATAGTATCATAATTTTGGAATTATGATTTCATTATTGCATTTGGTTTATGTGTTGGTCTTGTCAACCCGTATCTTGATTTGATAAGAACAATAGTTTTCTAATGTTTATATCGTTCACGAGTGAAAGGAAAATGATTCGAGTGCATATGTTAAGCAAATGTAACAAAAATGGCAAGAATGATTCATATACTGTAAAAGTAACCTATAATTCTCTCTTTGATTTGATACTAGTAACCTATATCATTGTATAAGAGCATTTTTGTTTCAAGTCAAGATTATTATTATATTTTCCATCAATCTTTTCTTTGGTTTATTGGAGTTGTGACAATCTATAAACTTACAGAGTCTAGAGAAATCAATCTAACAAAATCTGATCAACTCCATGTGGAATTAAAATAATCTATGGAATTAGCATAATCCATGGATTATTAAAAGATAGTTGAATTTTTTTAAAATTTAAATTGAATACACCCCCCTAAAAAGCTAAATTTAGTCTATGTTTACTCCCACCTTAAGCCAAATTACATTTTCTAAGATAAAATATTTGGCTTGAGCTATTTGGTAAGCCAAATTTGGCTTACGAAGTTTATAAACTAAAATTAAATGTTATTTTATTCAACTTTATATTTCTTCTTTTAATTTACACTATCATCAAAATTTAAAATTCGTTACTAACAACCATCGCGACGATCTCGATGAGATCTTTCATATGAGTTCCATATCGAATATATTTATATAAAATCGGTTAATTATTGAATTAAACAAATATATAACAAAAGAAAAAAAAATGGTTTTACCTTAGGATTTGTCTTACAGTGGGAGTGCTTCGTAAGCCAAAATACTCTTAATTTGGCCAACGATTTAGCAAAGAGCAATTGGAGAGATGATGAAGATGAATGAGCAAAGAGCAAGCTTGGAGAATGGTGTAGAGATGAACTTTCCAAGCTCGAAGCTACCAATTTCCCTCTTTTCTCTTTCACGATTCACAGTAAACCCTGTTCTTTCAAATTTTAACTCACAAAAAGAAACAAACAAACAAAACCCAACAAAACAAAGATCAGAAAATGCATTGTGGTCTTAAACTAAAGACTCAATCTTTACACTTTTTTTCAACAGAGAAACAAAACCCCACCATGACTTGAACGAAAAACAAGCCTTGAGACAACGTACGACATTGTAATTAAAGAACATAAATCTACTGCATTTTCTCTGAGAAACCAAAAGGGAGAGTTAGGGTTCTTACCTGGTTTCAAAGTAGCAGAAGAAGAGGAGGAAATAGGGTTCAGTTGTGCTTGTGTTTTGGGTCGGGAGAAAGAACCAGATAAGGGAGAGAGAAAGAAGTTCTAGCTTTGCTCAATTGCTTGTGTTTTGGGTTCAAAGAAGGTATTTATACTTACATCAATGCCTATGACTGTGAGTGCTCGGTTTCCAGTCACTCCAGTTGAGTGTGTGCACCACTGTCACTAGGGGTAAAATAGGGAAATGGAATGTTGTGTAAACATGTAATTATGTTAAATTTGTCAATTTTTAGGTTCTTGGTTATGATCTTAGTTTGTACGATATGGGAATAATGAGCACCACTGTGAAATATGAATTTCCTTTTACCATTAGGTCCATCTTTTTACTGTTGTTTTTTGTTTTTACTACCAGACAATGTACTGTGAATTCGGTATAATTTCGTCATGGGGGAATTGAAATTGGGGTTGATGGCAATAGGTGGGTGGGGAAATGGAGATGACAATTATGAAACGGTGAAGAAAACAGAGGAGAGATCAAATCGTGGACCCAGAATTAGGTCATTTTTTGTGGGGGTGAGGCTTTGTTTTGGGGTTCTCTTTTGGTTTATCTTGAACCTAAGTGGAGGAGGCAGATGAACATGGGTCGCTCTTGGATTTAACAAAGGCCGGAGGTAATTGTGTGTAATGAATGATATTGAATTATTGCTGGTTCATTCCTCGATCATTCATGTCTACAAAAGTAGGACGGGAAAACGACTGGTGTGTAGTAGATTGGTATTATAGGAACTTAGGAAGAGACTTGGATGCAAAGGAATCTGAAGGGAAAGTAACAAAGTCTGTGCTGTGGGAATCTTAGAAAAAAAAATTCATTGGATGAAGATGTTGAACTGATTAACATCGGATACACATTTGCTCTTCACTCTTACTTCTCTACCTACCTAGATGCATGACACATGTCCATTTTTTTAACTCACCTAATCATAATTAACAATATAAATTACTTATTTAATTTAAATTTAAGAGGTTGGGCATTTAAGGTTTTACTTCACTATGTCTAATCATGATAAAAAAAATAAGCCCTGAAACCCTAAACCCTACACCTTAAAACCCAATACCAAATCTTACAAATTTAAATTAAATAAATAATTTTAGATTTATATTGTTAACCATGGTTAAATGAGTTAAAGAAAATGAGACATGTGTCGTGTATCTAGGTGGGTGAATAAATGTGGGGAGATAAGGTGGGGAGCAAATTTGTTTCCGATTAACATGAATTGTTAAGATTAAGTGGATCCTACTGTGATTGAAAAGTATTGATCTAATTTACATGCCAAGCAAAGGTTGAAAAGTATTGAATATTATTTTCTTTGTCTTCTATGTTGAACTCACTAACATGAATTATTAAGGTTAGGTGAATCCGCACATCACTATCTTCCCAAGAACCCAATCATGGGTGAGGCCGTAAATTTAGCTTGCAAATGGAAATGTAACTTTTTTCCCTAGCTAATAGGGTGAATGACCAATTTCAGCAAGCATTACTTTATTTCTCAGCACATGTTGCAATGAATCAATCTGTGTAATGTCTCACGAAAAGAGCAAAAACTACCTCTATCATAATATATTGTATTCATTGAATGATGTTGAACTGAGTAGCATGAAATATAAAGGTTGAGTAGATCTTAACGTGATTGAAAAGTATTGATGCCAAGCATAGGGGATGGTTAACTTCTTTATCGAAAGCCAATAAGCTGCGGCATGTGCAGTGCAAAGATCAAAGCTTAATTTTTTTTTTCTTTTTTTGTGTATGCATTTTTAGACCTATGCTCAGGCATTTGGGGTTCGGTCTACACCTAATGCAGTTGTTGTATCAGATCAACCTGTCAAGCCTCAAGGTATATCAATGCTCTCTCCTGATCGTTGTTATAGTTGAACCCTTCATTTTTGTGTACCTTACTTTGGTTGTTTTCTATAACTACAGATGATTGTGTTTGGTCATTTGCTTTACTGGTTCGGAATATATATTTTTTAAAATAAAGTTTTTCATTCTTGCATGGGTTAATGAGAAGCATTATCAGTTTCCAGTGGTATGATTCTTGCATAAGTTTTATAAAGTTAAGTTTCTTATGGGAATCTGTTCATGACCTTGAATCAAAGTCTTGGTAGCAACGTGATCTGAACTTTGTGGAGGAATCGTTTCCAATGTATAAAAGATCCAAAGATGGTACTGAAGAAATGACCGTTAGTCACACTGGTAAGTCGTCTTTTTGGTTCTTAGTGTTTTAGATGCAAGGAATGACAGTGTTTTAGTACTTGGATAAGTGACTTTCGTTTCTTCCCCTGTAAATATTATTAGCTATTCTATTCATAAAAAAAAGTATGGATAAGCACTAAGCATTAAGCAGGGGTCTGAACTAATTCAGATACTATGCAGGTTTCCAAACCAAAGAGGTTTAAGGATTTTCATTCAGATAATTATGGAGGTCATACAGTAGACAACTTTCCAGAAAACATACAAGGATAGTATGAGAATGAGAAGAGCATGTTAGAGGCTCTTTGGGTGGCAAAGCAGTTGATAAAAGTTAATTAGTAGTCCCTTGGGTTTAGAGGTTCATGTTCCCAGTTTTCATTTGTAATTGCCAAAATTGAGAAGATGCTGAAAAGTTGTGTAACATTTCATAGTATCATAATTTTGGAATTATGATTTCATTATTGCATTTGGTTTATGTGTTGGTCTTGTCAACCCGTATCTTGATTTGATAAGAACAATAGTTTTCTAATGTTTATATCGTTCACGAGTGAAAGGAAAATGATTCGAGTGCATATGTTAAGCAAATGTAACAAAAATGGCAAGAATGATTCATATACTGTAAAAGTAACCTATAATTCTCTCTTTGATTTGATACTAGTAACCTATATCATTGTATAAGAGCATTTTTGTTTCAAGTCAAGATTATTATTATATTTTCCATCAATCTTTTCTTTGGTTTATTGGAGTTGTGACAATCTATAAACTTACAGAGTCTAGAGAAATCAATCTAACAAAATCTGATCAACTCCATGTGGAATTAAAATAATCTATGGAATTAGCATAATCCATGGATTATTAAAAGATAGTTGAATTTTTTTAAAATTTAAATTGAATACACCCCCCTAAAAAGCTAAATTTAGTCTATGTTTACTCCCACCTTAAGCCAAATTACATTTTCTAAGATAAAATATTTGGCTTGAGCTATTTGGTAAGCCAAATTTGGCTTACGAAGTTTATAAACTAAAATTAAATGTTATTTTATTCAACTTTATATTTCTTCTTTTAATTTACACTATCATCAAAATTTAAAATTCGTTACTAACAACCATCGCGACGATCTCGATGAGATCTTTCATATGAGTTCCATATCGAATATATTTATATAAAATCGGTTAATTATTGAATTAAACAAATATATAACAAAAGAAAAAAAAATGGTTTTACCTTAGGATTTGTCTTACAGTGGGAGTGCTTCGTAAGCCAAAATACTCTTAATTTGGCCAACGATTTAGCAAAGAGCAATTGGAGAGATGATGAAGATGAATGAGCAAAGAGCAAGCTTGGAGAATGGTGTAGAGATGAACTTTCCAAGCTCGAAGCTACCAATTTCCCTCTTTTCTCTTTCACGATTCACAGTAAACCCTGTTCTTTCAAACTTTAACTCACAAAAAGAAACAAACAAACAAAACCCAACAAAACAAAGATCAGAAAATGCATTGTGGTCTTAAACTAAAGACTCAATCTTTACACTTTTTTTCAACAGAGAAACAAAACCCCACCATGACTTGAACGAAAAACAAGCCTTGAGACAACGTACGACATTGTAATTAAAGAACATAAATCTACTGCATTTTCTCTGAGAAACCAAAAGGGAGAGTTAGGGTTCTTACCTGGTTTCAAAGTAGAAGAAGAAGAAGAGGAGGAAATAGGGTTCAGTTGTGCTTGTGTTTTGGGTCGGGAGAAAGAACCAGATAAGGGAGAGAGAAAGAAGTTCTAGCTTTGCTCAATTGCTTGTGTTTTGGGTTCAAAGAAGGTATTTATACTTACATCAATGCCTATGACTGTGAGTGCTCGGTTTCCAGTCACTCCAGTTGAGTGTGTGCACCACTGTCACTAGGGGTAAAATAGGGAAATGGAATGTTGTGTAAACATGTAATTATGTTAAATTTGTCAATTTTTAGGTTCTTGGTTATGATCTTAGTTTGTACGATATGGGAATAATGAGCACCACTGTGAAATATGAATTTCCTTTTACCATTAGGTTCATCTTTTTACTGTTGTTTTTTGTTTTTACTACCAGACAATGTACTGTGAATTCGGTATAATTTCGTCATGGGGGAATTGAAATTGGGGTTGATGGCAATAGGTGGGTGGGGAAATGGAGATGACAATTATGAAACGGTGAAGAAAACAGAGGAGAGATCAAATCGTGGACCCAGAATTAGGTCATTTTTTGTGGGGGTGAGGCTTTGTTTTGGGGTTCTCTTTTGGTTTATCTTGAAGCTAAGTGGAGGAGGCAGATGAACATGGGTCGCTCTTGGATTTAACAAAGGCCGGAGGTAATTGTGTGTAATGAATGATATTGAATTATTGCTGGTTCATTCCTTGATCATTCATGTCTACAAAAGTAGGACGGGAAAACGACTGGTGTGTAGTAGATTGGTATTATAGGAACTTAGGAAGAGACTTGGATGCAAAGGAATCTGAAGGGAAAGTAACAAAGTCTGTGCTGTGGGAATCTTGGACAAAAGAAAATTCATTGGATGAATCGGATACACATTTGCTCTTCACTCTTACTTCTCTACCTACCTAGATGCATGACACATGTCCATTTTTTTAACTCACCTAATCATAATTAACAATATAAATTACTTATTTAATTTAAATTTAAGAGGTTGGGCATTTAAGGTTTTACTTCACTATGTCTAATCATGATAAAAGAATAAGCCCTGAAACCCTAAACCCTACACCTTAAAACCCAATACCAAATCTTACAAATTTAAATTAATTAAATAATTTTAGATTTATATTGTTAACCATGGTTAAATGAGTTAAAGAAAATGAGACATGTGTCGTGTATCTAGGTGGGTGAGAATAAATGTGGGGAGATAAGGTGGGGATCAAATTTATTTCCGATTAACATGAATTGTTAAGGTTAAGTGGATCCTACTGTGATTGAAAAGTATTGATCTAATTTACATGCCAAGCAAAGGTTGAAAAGTATTGAATAATATTTTCTTTGTCTTCTATGTTGAACTCACTAACATGAATTATTAAGGTTAGGTGAATCCGCACATCACTATCTTCCCAAGAACCCAATCATGGGTGAGGCCGTAAATTTAGCTTGCAAATGGAAATGTAACTTTTTTTCCTAGCTAATAGGGTGAATGACCAATTTCAGCAAACATTACTTTATTTCTCAGCACATGTTGCAATGATTCATTGTGTGTAATGTCTCACGAAAAGAGCAAAAACTACCTCTATCATAATATATAGTATTCATTGAATGATGTTGAACTGAGTAGCATGAAATATAAAGGTTGAGTAGATCTTAACGTGATTGAAAAGTATTGATGCCAAGCATAGGGGATGGTTAACTTCTTTATCGAAAGCCAGTAAGCTGCGGCATGTGCAGTGCAAAGATCAAAGCTTAATTTTTTTTTTCTTTTTTTGTGTATGCATTTTTAGACCTATGCTCAGGCATTTGGGGCTCGGTCTACACCTAATGCAGTTGCTGTATCAGATCAACCTGTCAAGCCTCGAGGTATATCAATGCTCTCTCCTGATCGTTGTTATAGTTGAACCCTTCATTTTTGTGTAGCTTACTTTGGTTGTTTACTATAACTACAAATGATTGTGTTTGGTCATTTGCTTTACTGGTTCGGAATACATATTTTTTAAAATAAAGTTTTTCATTCTTGCATGGGTTAATGAGAAGCATTATCAGTTTCCAGTGGTATGATTCTTGCATAAGTTTTATAAAGTTAAGTTTCTTATGGGAATCTGTTCATGACCTTGAATCAAAGTCTTGGTAGCAACGTGATCTGAACTTTGTGGAGGAATCGTTTCCAATGTATAAAAGATCCAAAGATGGTACTGAAGAAATGACCGTTAGTCACACTGGTAAGTCGTCTTTTTGGTTCTTAGTGTTTTAGATGCAGGGAATGACAGTGTTTTAGTACTTG
Source organism: Fragaria iinumae (assembly GCA_009720345.1). Classification (NCBI taxonomy): domain Eukaryota; kingdom Viridiplantae; phylum Streptophyta; class Magnoliopsida; order Rosales; family Rosaceae; genus Fragaria; species Fragaria iinumae. Next base: position 35,732,293 of record CM019119.1, read on the forward strand.
GATAAGTGACTTTCGTTTCTTCCCCTGTAAATATTATTAGCTATTCTATTCATAAAAAAAAGTATGGATAAGCACTAAGCATTAAGCAGGGGTCTGAACTAATTCAGATACTATGCAGGTTTCCAAGCCAAAGAGGTTCAAGGATTTTCATTCAGATAATTATGGAGGTCATACAGTAGACAACTTTCCAGAAAACATACAAGGATAGTATGAGAATGAGAAGAGCATGTTAGAGGCTCTTTGGGTGGCAAAGCAGTTGATAAAAGTTAATTAGTAGTCCCTTGGGTTTAGAGGTTCATGTTCCCAGTTTTCATTTGTAATTGCCAAAATTGAGAAGATACTGAAAAGTTGTGTAACATTTCATAGTATCATAATTTTGGAATTATGATTTCATTATTGCATTTGGTTTATGTGTTGGTCTTGTCAACCCGTATCTTGATTTGATAAGAACAATAGTTTGCTCATGTTTATATCGTTCACGAGTGAAAGGAAAATGATTCGAGTGCATATGTTAAGCAAATGTAACAAAAATGGCAAGAATGATTCATATATACCGTAAAAGTAACCTATAATTCTCTCTTTGATTTGATACTAGTAACCTATACCATTGTATAAGAGCATTTTTGTTTCAAGTCATGATTATTGTTATATTTTCCATCAATCTTTTCTTTGGTTTATTGGAGTTGCGACAATCTATAGACTTACAAAGTTTAGAGAAATCAATCTAACAAAATCTGATCAACTCCATGTGGAATTAAAATAATCTATGGAATTAGCATAATCCATGGATTATTAAAAGTCATTTGAAATCTTTTAAAATCTAGATTGAATACACCCCCCTAAAAAGCTAAATTTAGTCTATGTTTACTCCCACCATAAGCCAAATTACATTTTCTAAGATAAAATATTTGGCTTGAGCTATTTGGTAAGCCAAATTTGGCTTACGAAGTTTATAAACTAAAATTAAATGTTATTTTATTCAACTTACATTTCTTCTTTTAATTTACACTATCATCAAAATTTAAAATTCGTTACTAACAACCATCGCGACGATCTCGATGAGATCTTTCATATGAGCCCCATATCGAATATATTTATATAAAATCGGTTAATTATTGAATTAAACGTATATATAACAAAAGAAAAAAAAAAGGTTTTACCTTAGGATTTGTCTTATGGTGGGAGTGTTTCGTAAGCCAAAATACTCTTAATTTGGCCAACGATTTAGCTTATGGTGGGAGAATTTGGTAAGCTAAAAAAAAATCTATAGAATATTCTTGTTTTGTTTGCTAAATTTAGCTTGAAATTTAACTTACGGTGGGAGATGCTGGGGTGAATTTTGGATAAAGTCAGTGATGCAGTCAAATGGTTAAATGATTAGTAAGGAAGCTTAGTTGTGCCTTTAATTAAGTATTTAATTGTTGCTATCGGTTTTGGGGAAGTATGTAAGTTAAGCATATCCCGAGTGAGTCCTTTTATCAGGTTTATGGTATTGCTCGAAATGGTTACTACCTATGTTGCACCGACACTCCACACCCCTGGAGTGTCGGAGTGTTTGACACTTCCGATACGCGCCCGACACGCCACGTGGCGTGTTCGAAAATGTTGACTTTTCAGACACGTCGTGGACACGTTGACCTCCTCCGACACGCCACGTCAGCAAGACTTAAAAAAAAATGAAGTAACTGAGGCACGCTCGGATTCGATCTCTCATTCTCTTCTCTTCTCTTCTCTACTCAGTCCTCTTTGTGCCTAGTACTGCAGACTCTTCTCTTCACCGATTCGATTCCCAGACGAAGAAGACGCTCACCGTCCGCCACCCATTCTCACCGTTCGCCAGTCGCCAGTCCGCCACCCAGTCGATCTGTTCACCGATCTGACCTCTTCTCTCTACCGTTTGCCGTTGCCGCTGTCGCCAGTTTGCCGCTAGCAGTCGCCAGTCCGCCGTTGGTAGTCGCCAGTCCGCCGTTGCTAAGGTTAGTTCGTTTTCCTCCTATATCTGATAGTTCTGCTAAATCTTCTTCCTAAAATACAAAAACAAAAAAGAAATCCTTCTCCTATGTGGTATTGCTGATTGAATTCAAAATGAGATGTGTTTGAGACTTGAGTTAAGGAGTTAAGGAGTTCTACTAAATCTTCATCAAGTTGTTAGTGTTCTTCATCTCTTTTGTCTGTTTTCTTTTTGGGGCATGCTCTTTGTTAGTTTGTTTAACTCACTTATTTAGGGCTAACTAGAAGACATTTGATTGGGAAACTGAAGAGTAATGCATCATCTGTTGCATAGCGGGTAGGATCAGAATCTATGTATATTTAAAGCTGTTTGTGGTGGGTGGCAGTTTGGTTGGAGTCTTTTATTCCATGTTATTGTAAATATTTGGTACTTTAGCAGTGTAATCTTGGTCTGTAGTGAGTGACAGTTTAGCATTTCTGTTGCTGTATTAGTTTTAAGTTTTAACCGTGCTGTTGTGCTAGAGATTGCTCTGTTTGAAAATAAGCTACTGCTTAAGTTTTTTTTTTTTTTTAATGTTATATTTTAGGTGCTCATTTTAATGTTATTAGTTATGCACTTGACTTATTTTTTATGGTTATGAAATAGATTGAATTTAGAACTTTATTTGGTAATGTAATAAACTTATTTCATATTTTAGTATTTTTTTATTTATTAAAAATACATAAATATATAATTCTATTTACCGTGTCCAAGCTGTGTCGGAAACTTAGTTTTAAAGTTTTGTCGTGTCGCCGTGTACGTGTCCGGGTCCGTGCAACTTAGGTTACTACTACAGTTGGGTTAAGTAACTGGTAATTGACAGAATTGAGTAAGGGATTTATTATTCGCATGCTTACACAATTTAGTTTCTTATTAAGGTCTCAAGCGCATGTGATGGGAAGTGAAAGGTTGAACCAAAATAAATTATGGGAGGAAATTTGTCGAGCCTTTTTTACTTGAGAGGTCTCGGTTAGCAGCTAAAACAATCGAATCACTGTGAATGAACTTTTGTTTTGAATAAATTGCATGCGACGATTAATTTATAAATATTTCTTCTATAATTAACGTTCTCAAGAAAGTGAGTTGGTTTTAGTTTTGTTTATCATTTTTATGATTTCAGAGTTGATATGAGATCATCCTTCTTGATTCGTTTTGCAAATACGATTTTGGTTTCTTAATGAGACTTACGTTATAAGTTGAGTTTAAAGGTTTATGTTTTGAGAAAATTCCGGTTATAAATTTTATTGTTTTTATTTGTCGACTTTGAGATTCATAAAAGATTACCGAAAATGAGATTTTCGGTGGTTCTCTACTTATAATTTTCTCGTTTATTTGTGGGTTTTTGATCTTGACATTGAGAGTATTTTAACAAGTATTTAAGTTTGAGAACTTAATTACGATTTATACTTGATAATTAAATCTTGCTTATAATTATAGATTTGAGAATATTTTGACGTGTAAGACACGTCACTGAGTTTTTATTTTCTTTTGATAATTTCCATATACGGTTGGGAACCGTACCCGTGACTGCATTTGCATGAACTTGGGGAAGCTTTATGGATTTAGATGTTTTCGTATGATTTTAGTCACCATACTAGGGTCGCTCTTATTCATTGCTAGCTAACATTTATTAGCGGTCCTTGTTAAGAATTGTGAAAGTCTGAACTTTTAGAATTTAGAGCATTTACTTTCTGTTAATAATGGTCTAGTTAAGGTTAAGTTGTTATGTTTTGCTAAGCTTTGAATTGGTCTTCACTATGTGCCATGAATGTAGGGATGTTACATCATGGATAGTTTTATCTTTTTGTTTTCTTTGTAAAACTATATGAGCTATGTTGCTTTTGTTATTCAATAAGAATCATTCTCCCAAAGTTTGAGTTATCTACTGCTTTGGTTTTGGTTTTTCAACATTTTGGTATCAGAGCCCCTCACAGGCCTGATTGTGCAAAGAGAGTTAAACACTTTGAGAGAGTGTGAGAGAAATCCTAAACACTTTGGAGTCTGAGAGAAACACGTACTGTGAGAGAGAGTGTTTGAGTGAAACACTAAAGTACGTGCGAGATGGCTGCTGAAGGGAGTAACGGGAATTTTGCTTAGCCGAGTATTCCTAAATTTGATGGGGATTATGAGCACTGGAGTATATTGATGGAGAACCTCTTGCGATCAAAAGAGTATTGGAGTTTTGTTGAAATAGGTATCCGAGAGCCGGCAAATTTAGAAGTGCTGACTGCGGTTCAAAGGAAAGACCTGGATGATTCGAGGCTGAAGGATCTTAAGGCAAAAACTTACTTGTTCCAGGCAATAGACAAGACAATTTTGAAGACCATTCTTTTGAAGGACACCTCCAAGCAGCTGTGGGATTCCATGAAGAGAAAGTATCAAGGGAATGTTAGGGTTAAGCGAGCTCATCTCCAATCTTTGCGAAGAGACTTTGAAGTGCTAGAGATGAAGGTGGGTGAAACAGTGACAAGCTATTTCTCAAGGGTCATGCTGGTGGCCAATGACATGTGCAATTATGGAGAAGAAATGGATGACGTGAAGATTGTAGAGAAGATTTTGCGCACCCTGACTGAGAAATTTAATTATATTGTGTGTTCCATCAAAGAGTCAAAAGACATTGATCCTCATTCCCAGTCTGGAGGAACTATTTTATCCAGCATGCAAAGTGGCACAAAGGAAGTATTACTTTCCTTGAGTACTGGCTAAATAAATTTATTTTTTGTGGTAGCGCTCACAAGCCTACAGACAAGTGGACGAAACTAGCCGAAGCCCTCTACAATGAAATTGAGGTTGGGCTAGGGCAGCCCGTGTTGGCTGCACTCTATCGGGCCCTGCACACACTCTCCTTGAAGCCTTTCCATCTGCCGGCCGGCCCGCTATGGATCATGGATCTATGGCTGCAGCTATATTTCCCTCTCTTCAGACGTTCTCCGCTAGCCTTTCTACCAGAGGACCAACTGCTTGGGTTTGTGGTATGCAAAAGTCCGGCGAACCGAACTCCTTTGTCCTTCTTCGCTAGCCTATCCATCATTTACAACCAATTGGAGCCTCCCCCCACCATAAACATGATGGTTAGTCGACGCCATCCTGAAGTATTAACGGAGGGTTTCTTTCCTCGTCTTGACTCTGGATCCGATGCCAAGACGAGCTTTTTGGGTTTGAGCCAAGGTGGGTCAAATTGGTCATGCAAGTAGTGACTTCGGTCACTTTTTCTCTGCTCATTAACGGAAAGCAAGGCAAAAGTTTTTCTCCGGCTAGAGGTTTGAGGATAAGAGACCCTCTCTCTCCCTACCTCTTCCTTCTAATTGGAGAAGTGTTGTCTCAGAACATTTCAAGTGCCATCCAGTCCGGCCTACTTTGTGGAATAAAATTAAGCAGAAGTTGCCCAGGACTCTCTCATCTATTTTTTGCAGACGATGCGCTCTTCTTTTTGAAGGCTAATGCCCTGAATTGTCTTGCACTGAAAGAGATAATCGAAGTGTTTTGCTCTGCCTCAGGTTAGTTTATAAATTATGAAAAGTCTTCAGTTTTCTTCTCTTCTAATACTCCAGTGAAAACTCGGGAAGCAATAGCAGAGGTGTTATCAATTCCAGTAAGTGAGGAACTAGGGGTGTATCAAGGGATTCCCACTCTCTGGGGAAGTTCCAAGCGAAAGGCCCTTGTTTATGTTAAAGAGCGTATAAGGCAGAAATTAGAGGGTTGGAAAGCCAATATTTTTTCTCAAGCCGGCAGAGAAATTCTCATAAAATCGGTGGCCATGGCAGTCCCATCATATCCAATGGCAATTTTTCTCATGCCAGTTACTTTGTGCAAGGCTATCAACTCGGACATAGCTAACTTTTGGTGGGGGTATTCAGGCACCAAACCAAAAATTCACTTCAAGTCCTAGGATTCTCTTTGCAAGAGCAAATCTGCTAGGGGTATTGGTTTCAAGGACTTGGCTATTTTCAACAAGGCTCTCCTAGCAAAGCAATGCTGGAGACTTATTAAGAACCCTAACTCTCTTTGGTGCCGTGTTCTAAAAGGAAGATATTTTGAGAATTCAAGTTTTGTGCATGCAAAGAAAGGGCCGCGTCCTTCTTGGGTTTGGAATAGCCTTTTAGCTGGCCGAGACACAATCACCTCAAATGCCTTCTAGCAAGTAAGGAATGGGCAGTCAATTGAAGTATGGAGAGATCGTTGGGTGCCGAAATCTAATGGGGGTTGAATCATTCCGACTGACACTTCAAACAGGTTTACGCCTATTTTGGCCACGATCCTCAATAAGGAATAAAGAGGTAACTAGCTACCAAAGTAAATAGAGAGGGTATGCGGGTGTGCCACCTCGCGGACGAGGAAAGAAGATGCATGAGATCTTGACTTCTTGATCAAACAGAGGGCTTCAGGTGCCACCTCGCGGACGAGGAATTACAAGCACTAAGCGATTCGATACTCACGGTGTGTCGAGAGCAGAGTAATAATAGGGATCAGGGGAGAGTCCGACAGGGCTTTGAGCTAAGGCGAGGATACGCTTAGGATTTGTTTTCGAAAGGCTCGAAGGGAGATTGTAAAGAGAGAGCTTCAACAGGGAAGCGAAAGCAAAGCTCCGGGGAGCGTCTGGAAGTTCAACTGGGTTGAAGGTTTTGTTGTATTGTTGTTTGAGTAGTTGTTGTGTTTTTTTTTTTGGGAGAGCTATCTGTAAACCTTCGAGCCCCTTTATATAATAGCTCGCATTCTGCCACAAGTAATCACTATCCAAATCGGACTCTGAAACAGAATACCACAAGAACACTGCTTCACCCGCATGAACCAACCATCTGCGTGATTGACTCCGCCTGGGCTACTATAAACTCATACGCGAACTCAACCACAGATATCCTTATCTCGCGAGGTGCTACAGTCCTTGTCACACACCGCCCCGCGCGCCTTTGAAGCTCGCGACTTTGAACGGGCTTTACATTAAAACGGGCCACAGATATTGGCCCAAATGCTATCCAAAACTTATTGCGAGTCTTGGACCAAAATATCACCTCGCGTAGCACATCTACTCATGCATTCAGCTCGCATGCAACTCATGTCACTGTTTTGATATGTGCGAACTCATCAGCTCGCTTGATAATTTCAGTCCTTATATGTGAAGGCCTTTTCGCATGCGAACTCTGCTATCCAGCTCGCATGATCTCGCTGGCGGGCCATCATTTGTGAATCCAATTATTTTGGGCTCGCCGGTGTGACGTGGACTATGAATTTAATTAATATTCACTTAGACATTTACTGTCCAATAAAATATTAATTTGGGTGTAAACATTGACCCGAGAGAGGCATGCAATTAGATCATTTCTTTGGAAACATACAAAGTCTAACCAAAAGACAAGTACAAGATTGAGGCCTATTCGAGAGGCCCTAAATAAAGAGATTCTTCATTTCAGACTTTAGATCCTTCTTGAGGTGTCTTGGTCATTATTTAGGCAAATCCCTGTGGTCTCTAAAAAAAATTTCTTTTAACTCTCATTGGTTCGCACTGGGGGGCAGCGAAGTACATGGCCAATGTCACTCCATGCTTATCACGAAGATGGTTCGTTGTCGCCATGCTCAGTGAGGATTATGGCCACCTCGAAGGCAAATTCACAGAAACTAAGGGCCTAGTTGAAGGTTCCTCCAACGGATCCAAAAGGATCTGGAGCAGAACGCGGAGACCGTGAAGCAGACCGCGGAGACCCTGTCGCTCACTCGCGCGACAGTGAGCGAGCAAACTCGTCGCTTGGACGAACATGATACCAAGTTGCACGACCAGCAGAACGCGTCTTTCTTCGAAAACAAGAATAACCTAGAAAAGCTCGAGGAGTTCAAAGAAGAACATGATAGGTTGAGCTTGAGAGTCCTTGAGGTGGAAGACTGGATGAGGTCTCCAACACTAAAGAATCCTGCCCTTGGCCTCACCGGCGCAAGCGCAAACGAGGGATCATCCAAATACATCCCGCCTAATGAGCGCGCTAGGGATAATCCTAAGGTTGGGGCTCAAAAGACCCCATAGTTCGCTTTAGGGGCTGGAATTTCAAAGACACCGCCCCTGCGTAACTCTGTTGTTGCATTTAAGGGGTTTAACGGTTCGCCACACCGGGGAGCCGGGACACCAGATGACCGGGTTATAACCCATTACAGCCCAGCTCCCAAGAATGTTGGACAAGTCGCCAGTTTCTCTACATGGCCAAACCATCAGGAGGGAGCAGAGTCCACACCTGTGACGGCAGCCGACTGACGCCAGACTGCAGCCCGATCGCCCTTCAAGGAAAGATAAGGGCAAAGCTATCATGCGGGACAATGCACCGTCCCCCGCTGAAAACTACCAACCCGTGAGCCCCAGGACCCGCGAAGAGCTGGAACAGAGGATCAAACGCCTCGAGACGTTCGTCCAATCACACTGGACGGACGAAGTACCTTTGTCTCCAGCCTCAAGCGAGATGGACCGACTCCGACAGCGGGTATCAGGAAAACGAGGTTTCAAGCCCTTGTCAAGGAATCTTGACCGACCCCTACATTCTCTCGACATCCAAATCAGCGATCAAGGAAGGGATATGGAACACGCAGCGAGGGGGCAGGCCAGTTACCATTACCAGATCCAGGAAGCGGAAGCTACAGAAGAAGTATGGCAGCATCCTGCGTGCCTTGCGAGCTGTCGATGATGGCGTCATACGACCCTCGCAGCTCGCACAGACACCTGAGGGGATGTAGAGAGAAGCAGAAGGCCTACGTGCAATACTCCAAAGGCCACCTGTAACGCCTCTAAGGGTGTGTGCACAGGTAGCAGATGATCCTGCTCCAAAGGAAAACGTCTTCTGTCAAGTCGCCGTACCACCAAGACAGGATCCGCAACCTTCCAGGCACAGGCCCTCTCTGGAGCCGGAAAGAAATGATCCACAGCCTTCCCGGCGCAGACCCTCACCGGAGCCTGACCGAAGAAGGGAACCGCTTCCTCAACCAAGGAGCTGGCAATCGCCGGAGGCTGAACGAAGAAGGGAACCACCACGACCACATCAGCCCCGACCACAAACTAACTCGGAGCCGGAGGCCAAGAAGGAGCCTCGAATCTCAGCCCTTCCTCCGTCGAGGGAAAATGACAATGCCAAGGTTCCTCTAGCCGCGAATAAGCAGTCAGCTGAGGACAAACAGCCCTCGACCAAACTCGTGTGGCGACCATGGCGGACGGAGACTGACGCATCACCTGGTGTCGAAAGTACTACCTCTAGCCCTAACTTCACCCAGCATATGGACCAACGTTTCCGTGAAAATTTGTTGGACAACGTGCCACACTCGGAGCCCCGAATCAACCTAGATGGAGACCCAGAAGAAGAGCAAGGGGATTCATTCACCTGCAATATGGTAGAAGTCTCAGGATGGGATAAGGAGAAAGGGGTCAACCACGAAGCAGAAGCCTTCGCGGTGCTCGAAGGGGAGCACGGGGTCATTGACACTCCAATGATCCCAGTTCGTGACCAATTCTCTTTCCAGGTTGGGATGGTGTTCTTCATATCAGAGAGATATGCTCTGCCGCCAAACACAACCTGTAGCGTAGAAGATATTCCAGTCAGCAGTGCGAGCGTCATCGACATACCCCTGCCTTGCAGCAGCGAAATGGGTCCAGGGTCGGCATAGGACAAGGCAACTCCACACGTAGAAATAACAAGCAGCATCAAGCATAAGCAGACACTGACCTTTTCAAAACCAACCATAGACATGGCCTCTCACATGCAGCCACTGTACATCACAACTGAAGTCGAAGGGAAGATGATCAACAAAATCATGGTCGACACTGGTGCTGCAGTCAACGTCGTTACAACCCACACCATGGTCCTCTTGGACATCCCGCGCTCGATGATCCAAACCACGTCCTTGACAGTCAAGAACTTCACCTGGCAGGTGTCCAGGACCCTTGGCCTTTTGTTTTTACAAGTCAAAGTAGGACCGGCGTCGCAGGTTTACACTTTCTTCGTGGCCGAATGCTCTTCATCCTACAGCATGATCCTAGGCCGCGACTGCATCCATAGATGTTTCTGTGTGCCTTCCTCTATGCACCAAGAACTCATGATCTGGGATATTGAGAAACGCAAGGCGGTCCTCAACAAAGCGGATCCGCGTCCTTTCTCTATCTTCGCTAACTTCAATGACGCCCCTATTACAATACTGACTTCAATGATCAAGTTGTGCCAAACTCGCATTCTTCCTTGGCGAGTATGTATCGAACCAAGTGGCCTTCCCCTAAACTGTGGGAACCACGGCCTAGTGACACCATCTACCACATTTGTGGTGTCACCATGCCACCATCTATGGGTGACAACATGTCCTTATCCGGACATCAACATGTCCTTATTCGGACATCAATCCTTACAGCCATATTTGCAGCATGTATATGTGATCTTGTCACTTTAGGGAACTTGATGAGACACAGTAGGGACAAACCACGACAATTCCAAGTCATTCTACTTGAACATTCTTGTTCTTATCTCCTCCTAACGACGAGAAGACTTGTCACGTCCCAATTTTTGAATGGAATTTTCAAAAATTTTGGCATGATCTAACCTAAAATATTAACATCCCAACCTGTTCCAACAACAACATAACACAACAACAACAACAAAACTCAATTACATAATAGAAATTTCCACAAGATCTATCACTGAATTAAGATTACACTTTCTTGTTTACATAAAGTGCAAAACAAGGACATGAGAACAATCTCATGACTTAAATACTGTCTATTCAAAACTACAACTATACAGAGTCTGATAAAAGAAAGGAGAACCTTGCCACTATGCCTCCTTCTCAGCCATGCCGATCCTCACCTGCAGGCCTAACCCCTAGACGAAGGAATGGTGCACCGGGATTGTAGAATAACAAACCCGGTAAGCTAAAAAGCCCGTATGAGTAAACTTAAAAATAACTCCACATTTAACACATCCAACATACCCCAAATGAATTTTGATCAATAAATAAAAACCACACATTAACAAGAAATGTACCCATGAGTCCCAGATATTTAGTAAATACCCCTCATGACCTACAACAACAATATGTGTACCCATGGGTCCCAGATACCATCAAGTATCTCCCATGACCTACACCGACAGACGGACTAGAGCTCTAATTCCTAACCGTAACCAATCAACTGGCCAAAGGCTTGGAACCCGGTTAGGCTATTTATTCAACAGTCATCATATCACAACATCATTATCAACATCACAAGATTTACATCATAAAATTATATCCTTCACAAGGATATAATTATATGAACAAAATAAATTAAACCAATAAAAAAACTACTCCCAATTTAATAAAATTATGATCATATGAGTCTTAGAAAAACACATAAGAAGACTTGTTTTATTTTACCTATGAGCCGTTGACGATCAAACTCATATATTTTAAAAAAAACTAATGATAGCAAAATATTAAATCACATCCTAATTATTATCCTCAAATGACCATAATAAATCTTGGTTCAAAAGTGAACCTTGGTGAGGTTTACTCACCTAAAATAATCCTGCTGCGTTCTTCCGCAACACAAGAGCCAAGGAACCCAACAACTCACAAATCACCTAAAAATATACAATTCAAAACCCTTAGTAAAAACAGCACAAGGATTTAAAATACCCTTAACTTAAAGGTTGCCCAAAGAAGGGCAATCCTTCCTCCAAGACCTCCCAAGGTCATCGGACTCTCAACAACAATACTACCACTCTCCAAGATCCAAAATTTCCAAGTTTCCGACCTAACAAACACCTAGAAACAACTTAGCACCTACAATGCAAAACCTAATCAAAACTCAATCTTCACACACTAACAACACCCTAGGAACTACAAGGGCTAGCTAACGCAGTAGTCAAGGTCTCTACCCTGCCCGGACGTGCTCCCACGTGCCACCACAGGCGGCGGCGAATGAGCCTCAAACTCCACCACCAACCTTAAAATCTACAAAAACTCCCAACAACAACCTTAAAGAGCAAAGTAAAAGGAACACTTTTTATACCTGAGGCTAAGCTCGGTTCAGCCTTGAACCGCTCCCGACAACCACCGCAAACTCTGTCCCCAAATCTGCAAGCTAGTACTCCAAATCTCAAACTTGGATCCCAAGAGGAGCATAAACAACTCTAGAGGAAGGGAGAGGACGAGACTCACCCAACTTTGGCCTAAACAAGCCGTCGGAACTATGAAATTCCGGCAAGAATCTCCACAGCTCCTCCGCCTGGCGGCGGCGTCTAGGCAGCGAGGCGGTGGGTGGGGCTGCCCTAGGAAGGAAGAGAGTGTCAGTGTGAACCGAACAAGACCGGCGACGGTTGAAACAACAGCCGGACAGCCGACCTAAGCTTCGGCGAATCGCGTGAAGCTTCTCCGGCCTAGCGGCTTGGTAGGTGGAAGAGGGTGGTCGAGCGAGTTGAACTGGACCAACGGCGACCTACCCGGCGGCGAGATGGTGGGCTTCCGATCGGCAGGAAATCCGGCGTCCGTGAGGCGTCGGGTGCTCGGGATAGGAGAGAGAGAGAGAGCTGCACGGGTTTAGTGAAGAAAATAGGTTTCCACAGATTAAAAATCCCCAACTTTCCTATTATACACTTCCCAAACCCGGCAACTAACTTCCTCTGACCACAACTTCTTCATCCGACGTCTGTTTGACTCGTGCCACAAGTCTACGAGCTCGTACTGACGAGCTCTACAGCTTTCGTGAAGGAAGTTTTCGAAGATAACTTACAGAAAGTAAAGTCAACTTTTTGGTCTTTTAACGTCAAAGCACCTTGAAATAAACTCCAAACTTCCACTTCGCAAAACCAATAAGAATTTCCATAAATTTTCCTTCATTAAAATGAGAATAATACAAGGAAAATGGTATGAAAATCTAGGGTATTACAAGACTGGCTCATTAAAGTGACATAACAGAGATCGCCTGTCAAGGTTTTTATATAAGCGGACTATAGTCGGAAGCTCATGTCTTATTCAAAGAAAATATTCATCAAATAACCCATCATTGTGCGCTTGTGGAGGCGCAATTTGGCACACACAACATGTGGACGATATAGATTATAGAACGTTAACTCAATCCGTTAACAAATATGTATACCGTTACAACCGTAACATAAAGATTTGAATGATGATGGGCAAAGATGAATAAGTAAAACTATGACCCTGCTACAACCCGTAGTCATTGGTCTTACAAGTCCAAAAAAACCGCTGGCCTCACCACCGGGACCGGTTAAAAAGAAATCGGTTGAACCGACCGCCGGCATCACCGGACCTTTGTTTTACGCTTTCTTTAACGGTTCACTATCTTCCATAGCTCCAAACACTACCAAATTTTTTAGGCAGGTAGACATGGGAGTTAGAATTCCAAAACCGCCTTCCTCAAAGATGGAACCGGCCGAAAATGTGCCGGACATCCGTGAACACTTCTTTTGAGCGGTTCGCCATTTTCCATGTCTCCAAATGCCACCAAATTTTGTATGATAGTAGGCTTGGATGTAGGAATCAGGGGCCGTAAGAATAACCTGAAGAACCGGTCTAAAATTTGGTGAACCGATCCTCATAATGACTGGTCCGCAAGCTGAAAAAACAGAAAATTCTAGGTTTTTTCAACTTTTCAATCATTGTTAAGGTTCCCCATAACATCTAATTGTTATGGTTTGAGTTAAACCATTGTGAACATCACCATAGCATCATTATGCCTTGAAGTGAATAATGAGAAGTCATTTAGGCCAACATCTTATGTATCATTCTTGTAGAATCACTCACAGACATTGTAATGTCTTACTTAGTGAACAACGACGTAGCATTTTGTTTATGCTTTTGTTTATGCTAGTCTCTACATATCATTGTTTTTAGCGTAGGAGGGTGTCACTCCTAATATTTGCCAAAGAATAGGCTTTACAAAATGATTAACGAGCATGACCAATGAGAGATCATGGGGGATTCTTTTGCGTCATATTTCCTTATGAAAGCATGAGTAGTGCCTCCATTGTATAGGAGGATGACGCGAATGGCTTTAATGCCATTTATAGGCCGTGAGCATTGCTCATAGCTCCATCAAGTTGTATTTTGGTGATCTTTGATCTCAATGGTTACTTTGCTAAAAAAAAAAGATGTCCGTGAGAGTCTTTACTCTTTAGTATACGGATCATCAAAACACGTCCAAAATTGTCCCGGACGATTTATGTTAAAGCCTACATGAGTCGATCGATGTCTCCATTCTCATTCTTGGTGACAATAACTGATTCAATTAACCGAATCTTAGTGACTCATGAATGTTGCGCATTCATTATAATGATACATAAGAAATTCTCATCAATTCTCACAATGTGTTTCTAGGTGATAAACGCTGGCATGAATATTATTAAGTCATAGCATGGTTCGATGCTTCTTTATGTATAAAGGCATGTGTGACTTGAATCATAATGCCATTAGGCATTGAAACTTGAGCATTAATCTGCTCTTTGATTATTTGTGATGATCTAGTCATCGTAGTCACAACGGATTTATAAAACACTAAATCCATGAATAGTTGTCTATTCCTTGCAATAAGCTAAGCACTCAATCTCACTACAACACATTCATATACCAGAATGTAGAGGCAACAGTCTTATGTCAAGAAATAGAAACCGAAATATGTTAACAATTTGAATCTTTTAGAGTGCATTACATGACGTGTAATACTACAAAAATGGACAAAACAAAGCTTAGAACATGCCAAAACATGGCAAAATTGGTCGTGAGCGCTATATATAGGGGCGGCGCCACCGCCAACCGCTCACTATTGGATCTTGTAGAGAATGAGGAGGATTTTTCAACATCCAATTTTGGATGACATTTAGCGTAACGCAATTTCCTTTTTGCAATTATGCATCCGCTCAAGAGTGTAGAAAACGACTCTTGTTTGTAATACTTTTGCAATTGTATAAGTGTGCATTGTGCCACACTTGACATTACAAATCCTCTTTTGATCCAAAACCGATGTGCATTGCGCAACATCATGATAATTTAGCCTTTAGAAACGCCACCTTATAATAACTGGTTGTCCAATGTAGTGTCATGTTGTAATGCGATATATTGCATTAACATATAGCTTATGTAGATCGAACCATATGTGCCAGACAAAATCTGAATATATATGCCAACAATGATAACGAGGTCTTCACCATGAATTTAATTCAAAACATAACGACTAAGTAACTTTAGTCAAATATGTGAGGTGTATGTCTTCACAAAACTTAGAAAAATAAACGGATTTGTAGTCACTTAGACTATTAAACCGAAGTCATATGCTTCATATCTTCCGTAATATACCGTTTGCTTTTAAAATCCGTAACTGTGAGAATAATGATCTCATCTTCTTCCATATAGTGAGTTTCTTGTTTCAAGAACTCCATATATTTCTTGTACATTGACCATATTATTGCTTCTTTGCAATTAATGAACATATGTAGAACCACATCAATAACAAGATTTTTCTTTCATTTGCTGGCCCAATCTTTTTATGACATATAGGTTTCGAGGCGTTGCCTCTCCCTCTTTTTAGAACTCGTGACATGAAATTAGTCACCTTTTTTTTTATGTCAAATTCAGGGCTCATATTTCAGTCAAATATTTCAATGGCAAGATGAAAGATTAACCATTATCGAGATACGATAATTAATTCCAAGTATTGAATTAGGTCAAGACCAAGGTTTATGGTAACTCAATTCGATGTCAACCGTGACAAATTCCGTCACAAATCAATATAACTGTGACAATTTTGGTCACTAATTGATGTTAACCGCGACAATTTCCGTCGCAAATCGATGTTTGTCCCTTTATTAACCACGACAATATTTCGTCGTAATACCGTGACTTGTCAAACTGTCACAAATTTCAACTTTGATATGAGGGGTCTCAATTCCTCATATCAACCCACGTTATAAGAAATGTGGGGGTAGAAGAAGGCTACGAAGCCCGACTATGAAATTAAAATTCAAAAACGGCAACTTTTATAAAAGCTTACTTGCTAGTTTGTCATGTAAGAGAAATTGCCCTTTTAATTTTCATACGTACTTCCACGTACGTGCAGAGAAGTTGCTCTCGTAATTCCATCGCGATCCGTCGCGCGAAAAATTTCATAAAAAATATAAGCATATGGTTAGTCATATTCACCATATAATATAAACAGTAAAACTAATTAAAGAATTACTTCAGTAAATAAACTGCTTTTACTCATGGGGTAAAAACTTATTACCCGAAAGGGAAAATTTACCGTTTTGCCCCTCGTTCAATACCCGGAGGCGCGCTATGTTAGGATCGGAGCAAGGCTGCGGGATCCAATCTGGTTTTCTGGATCGGAGCAGGGCAGTCGAATCGGTGGTCCGCGCGGGTGCGCTGCCGGAATCTGGGCTAGCTGACCGGGAACGCACGCGTGGAGGCTGAGTAGAGGTCGGAGCAGGTCTGCCGGCTGCGGGGCGTGCGCGGAGCAGCTAGGCGAGGGGGGCCGGCCTGCGTCGCGTTGGGTTGCTGTGCCGGAGGTGACAGAGTTGCGCATCGTCGGGGCAGTGGTGGCAAGGCGGGAGATCGCCGGGGAAGGAGGCCGACTAGGGCTCGACCAAGGCTAGGTCAAGGCTGCTGGGCTTCGACCGAGATACTGTGGCTGCCAGGGAAGACACATAACAGAAGGACGGAAACATAATTTCCTTAAAGAAATATATAATAATTATATTAAATAACAAATTATTATTAGTTTTAGATATTGAGGGTATTTTAGGCAATTTGAGATATGTATTTAATATAATATTGAAATGAAAAACTATATCGGTAGTGTATTAAGTAAGGGGTGTGTATTAAGAGATTAGATGTGTGTATTTAAAATTACTCTTTCTTTAAATCAAGTGATAAAACATTAAAACATTCCTTTTTTTTGCCAAAAAAGAAAAAAAAAACATTTATCCAAAAAAAGATATCGAGTGTTTCTAAATTCGACGTCCTTGCCCACGTCATTGGACAAGACCGGTCCAATTTTTAGTAGGGTTACTTATTTGGGCCATCAACATGGGCTAGAATGTAAAGCCCGTACAGACCCAAAACGGCCCATAGCACACGAAAACGAGCACAGAGTTTGAACATGTATGATCCCGTATCCTTCAGCTTGAGATTGGCCAATTACGAACCTCTCGTTTTCTCTTTGAAACACTCACTCTCACTCATATAGTCGCCGCATAAATCCGACTACGAGAAACTTCCCGTCGAAAGCAAAAACGATGTCGTATGTGCCTCCACACCTCAGAAACTCGAGCTCAACCACCACCACTACCACCACCACCTCCGCCGCCGCCAAATCCTCATCCGCAACCGACGCTGATCGCAGCAAGCTCTCCTACTCCGCCTCCTCCAACTCTCACTCGTCCGCTGCTCCATTCTCCTCGTTCTCCCACTCCAATGGCTCTCGCTGGAGCTCCGCCGCTCACTCCTCGGCCAACCGAGCTATCTCGCCGCCTGACGCCGTCGTCCCGCAGTGGAAGCCGTCGGAGCGCGTCCTCAGAATGAAGCCGGAGCTGGTTCGTATACTTCATCCGACTTCAGTTCTTGTTGCAATTTCGGTTTTTCTTGTATTTGAATTGCTGAATTTGATTAGCTTAAGTCTTCACATTTTCTATCTCATTGACATTAATATCATCATCTTGTATTTTGAGGTAGGATTGTGAATTTTGCGTTAGGATTTCTCCGAATTTATGATAGTGATTCTATGCAAGGTGCTGATAGTTATGCATATTCGCTCCTAGGTTTGTGCTTGATAGCTGGAATTTATGAATTAGATGCTTGTTCTGATAGTGTTGACGTGGCGATTACATGTGCAGATTGAGGAGGTGTGTTTGCGGCTTAATTTGGATGTTTCTGTTAGTTCGGACTCTGCTCCTCCCCTGGCACCAATTGAGTCTTTTACAGATATGGTGAAACTTCGTGTCTCCGCAAATGAGATTTGTAATTTATGATTTCATTTGGCCGTGTCCAAATGGACTTATAGAATTATTTGTCCTGCTGTTTCAGTGTTTGCACCCTAGCATTATGAAGGATATAGCGTTTCATGGATACACTATGCCGACGCCAATTCAGGCTCAAGCCATGCCGGTTGCTCTCAGTGGAAGGGATTTATTAGGTTGTGCTGAAACTGGTAGTGGTAAAACTGCTGCATTTGCCATACCGATGATACAGGTATGAGTCTTTATATTTGATATTCTAGTGTGGCCTAGTAAGTGGTTTTGTTTTACATCATGTTTTATTTTCCTTTTTGATGTGCAGCATTGTTTGGCTCAAGCTCCTGTTCAGCGCGGTGATGGACCACTAGCATTGGTACTGGCCCCAACTAGAGAGCTTGCACAACAAATAGAGGAAGAGGTATTAGATCTGTTGTTAAGCTTACTGATGTTATTATGAGTTTTTAGGAGTTGGTTTGAAATTTATTTCTTTATACTTGTCATCAGGTGCTAAGTTATCATTTGTAATTTTGCAGGTCAAGGCTTTTAGTAACTCTCTGGAGTCCTTCAAAACTGCAATAGTTGTGGGTGGAACCAACATAGCTGAGCAGGTGACTGATTTGGCATAATAACTTCAAAATCTAGCTGTCTAAATGTTTTGACTATTCCTGGTGGTATATATGAAGGGGTAACATCATCACCAGTTATCCTGTCTTATTGTTTTTATATCGCCAGCTAGTTGTGCCTTAGGAATCTGAACGAGAGCTTGTCTTGTATTATAGCTCTCAAATACTTGTTCCTTTTTACTGGTCCCGTGCCTCCCTTGCTTTCTCTTATACTAGTACTTATATTTTCTTTCGCCGATTTAAGTTTTATGGAACACAGTATGTCCTCTTAATTTCTACTAACATCACTTTTTGGATGAAATGACAGAGATCTGAGCTGCGAGCAGGAGTACATATAGTGGTTGCTACTCCTGGAAGATTCATAGATCATTTACAGCAAGGGAACACTTCTGTATCTAGGATTTCATTTGTTGTACTGGATGAAGCTGATAGAATGCTTGACATGGGTTTTGAGCCACAAATAAGAGAGGTATAGTTTCTCTCAACTTTTCTTACCCTGGTATGTAAGAAAAGTTATCTGAGACATTTAAATGGAATGAGTTATCTGAAAACATTAATGGTTCAATAATCTGCTATATGACATTATGCGGCTGAAGATGCACTTCCTGTCCCTATACAATTAACATGTATACTATGGAGAGTGCATCTTCTTGAGTCTAGTTCACAGTCATTTGAATCCCTGTCATATGACATCTTTTCATGCTCTTTCAGGTGATGCGGAACCTATCTGAAAAGCATCAAACTTTGCTGTTTAGTGCAACTATGCCTGAAGAGATTGCAGGGTTAGCCCAGGTAAGATTGTCCTCTAGTTTCCTTCATTTACAAGTTTTATGTGATATGTACAATTATAATTACATATGGAAAGGCAATCATAGGTACACCGTACACTTTTTTATTTTTTAAAGAATTAATAGTCATGTCAATGCTATAGCTGGCTTTGACCATGTAGATTCAATTTGGAAAATATTGCCTCATACAACTTCTACTCTTTCAAAATATGCTTTTGCGTCCCCTTATTTATTACCTTAAAAAGTTTTTAACAGGGAAAGCACTTTGGTGGAGTCTATACTTGAGTTATGAAAATCTTATATTTTCTTGAGATACATAACCTGTCTGCACTTGATACTTCTCTTTTTATTTAAATGGCAAATCATATTGTTCTAGGTCCCACTTTTCCAATGTCCCTTCTTTCTTTTTAAAAGTGTAGAAGTAAAGATAGATAATTTTCATAAAGTTTTTGATCTGGAACACGCAGAAAGTCTTGAAAGTATGAAAAACTATTACTAAATTCTTCCTTATCACTTCCGTATTCCAGGATAAATTCGTGGTTTTTCATTCACTAACTTGGATACTGTGCCATCTTCGCTTTACTCAGTTAATTCTGTCATGGAGAATTTTGAGAAAGACTTATCCTGCATTCTTTCTTCCACCTGCAGGAATATTTGACTAATCCAGTGCAAGTGAAGGTGGGAAAAGTGAGTACCCCTACAGCAAATGTAACACAGAGTTTGGAGAAGGTTCCTGACAATGAGAAGGTTAGTTTACACCAGCACAAGAATTATTTGTCTTAACTTTCTATCTGAGTGTGCGAGATAATTTTTTCCTTCATCTTCTGGGTGTGCGGTGGGGGTAGGGGGCAGGGTCTTCGATTTTTCTTGGTTTTTAAGTCTACTCACTCAGTATTCAGTAACTTTTGTTCTGACTGTATTTATACATTACATTTTAAACGTTATCAGAGTTTTCAAAACGGTTGGTTGGATGCCACCATGGTATTAGTCACTCTTCTGGGTTGATTTCTTCTCCTAGACAAGCTTAATTCTTTGCGGGTGTATGTAAATTGAAAGTGGTGGGTAGTATGTGGTTAGTTGGAAGTCTGTCTTCTTTGGGTATTAGTGTACTTGGTACCCTTCTTTGAAAAATATATTGTGTAGCGAAGTTTTTTATTTATTTTATTTATTTATTTTTGTAACCCAATTAGCTTTAGTCTTGTCTGCCCTTTTATTCTGACAGTATGTCTGAAATTAGCTTAATGATGGTCTTTTGTCTGCGTAGACTGATCGGCTTCTGGGTTTGCTCGTTGAGGAGTCATCCCGAGCTGAAAGAGCTGGACATCCCTTTCCCTTAACTATTGTATTTGTTGAAAGGAAGGTAAATAACGCTTCTTATGCCCTAATCACTCGATTAGTTACCTCACCTTTTCAAGTTATATAGTTTACGATGTCATGCCTATAAACAGTTTGTTTTGTCTGAAGTGGCTTTAAATAAATGAGGAACAAAAATCTTCTGTCTATCTTGCCTCACATGATTACATCTAAATCTATATATGTAAGTCTGCTAACTCATTTATGGATTGCTTTAAAAGGTGAGGGCCGTGCATAACAAAGCAGTTGCAGGTCCATTTTGAATTTGCATTCACTTTATGAACTGGTCCAGATCTTGCGATCAATGTCTGCATTCGAATTAATGTGTGAATAATAGAAAGAAGTTCAATTAGGACTTAGTGGAGAAATAATTTGCCATTTAAAAGTATGCATTTTTGAAACTGAGTTCTTGAAAATAGAAATCTGTACATTTTCCTGTTTCTTAGTTTTAGATTCTATCAGGTAGAATTATATTTTTATCTACCCTCTAGGCGCAGTTAGCAACAATAACATCTAAATCTAGTCTGACTTTATTTCCCTTCTGTACTCGATTTTTAAAATTGAATTTGGGTCTGCATGCAGACACGCTGTGATGATGTTGCTGAAGCTTTGGTAGCGCAAGGTTTGCATGCAGTTGCTCTTCATGGTGGACGTACTCAAACCGAAAGAGAGGCTGCTCTGCGTGAATTTAGAAAAGGCACTACCAACATTTTGGTTCGTCTTTTTATACTGATTTTCCATTTTTTTTCTTTGAATCCTGCTTGAATGCATGGGAGCTTTTAGAATATCCATCTCCTTTTATCAAATTGATTACCTTGCATTCAGGTTGCCACCGATGTTGCATCTCGTGGTTTGGACGTCTCAGGAGTTGCTCATGTTATCAATTTGGATCTTCCAAAGGTATATCTGGTTGTGAATGAACGTTTGGTTAAGTTACATCTGAAATCTACTAACCCAACATAGAAGGCCATCTGAAATTAGAATTCACTGAGTTTCATTTCCACCTACTCTGAATTCACTAGGTGTTGACCTTTGGTATTTATATAGCTGGTACAATTAGATCTGACCTTTTAATCAAAAACCTAGCCTGGTCTTTTCTCTAGCGTGGTCTTTTCAGTTGCTATTAATTTTGTATGAAATAGCAATCCTGAAGCTTCAGTTATGGCTACCTCAATATAGAGCATGGAAGATTATGTACACCGGATTGGAAGGACTGGAAGAGCGGGATCAATGGGACAAGCTACATCCTTCTACACTGATCGTGATATGGTACTTTCCTTTCGACCGTCTCTCTACATGTATCTTTTTTTCCTTTGTTTTGAAGCCCTACAGATCATTCGAAAATGGCAAAATAACTTGGGGATTTTACTATTATTGGTGACACTCTGTAGTTCCTTGTGGCGAATATAAAGAAAGCAATAGCTGAAGTGGGATCTGGGAATGCTCTGTCTTTTGCTACGGGAAAGGTACAGATTTTAGCTATTTATAGACGGTCATTTCCGGATAATTTGTTTGAAGAAAAGAAAACCTTCTTTTATGACATTTGTCAATCATGAAGATTTTTGCTATTGACTACTAGAGTGCAAGAAGGAAAGAAAGAGAAGCAGCTGCTGCTCACAAGCAAGCTAGGGTTTCTCTGTCCAAGTCTTCAAGTATGGGGCCCACATCAATAAACATTGACGACAAGTATAAGTTCATGGTTTCTGACCCGGACAATCAAAAAGAGGGTGCAGCAGATGATGCTTGGGACGACTAATGTAGTCCACCTTCGGTGCAATCAACATTGATGCTTGGTGCCCCAAGGTTTTGAGGTTAGTAAGATGTAGGCCTTGATCTACTCTCTCTCTCTCTCTCTCTCTCTCTGAGACACACATACACACGCACGAACATCTCACTGTTTGTCCATGTGTTCTTGCTACTTCACTACAATATATTACATGAACTGAAATCTACACCATATCTGCTCTTTCTCTTAGACAGACACACACATGTCACTGTTTGTCCATGTGTTCTTGCAACTTCACTACAATCTATTACATGAAAATGTACTTGATAAAAGAGAATCTGGATTGTAAAATAGGTTGTGTGCGTCTCTCCAGCTATAGAATTACTTGTGCTGTTTATGCCTGCTTATTCTTCAATGTGCTACTGATCTAACTAAGGAACATTAGTTTTGTACGTATGTGCGTATTCTGTTTATGCATGCTTTGCTGCAAGTATGCTACATATCACTGATCATAGGAACATATATCTGTAGGCATTTGCTTCTAAGTGGTGCTCGGACTGCAAGTTGAAGACGATAGTTCCTTGTAAGTTGGCTTCCTGGAGCTGTTGCTTTACATCATTGATGTACCTAGTACCTGTACCAAGGACTAACGTAGTCGATACTTCTAGAGATTGTAGGGTTGGCTTGTAGGAGTTCTGCATTGTAAATCTCTAAAAATGGATGTTTACTTGGGATGGTTTGTTAGTTCAAAGAAACACTTGGCCCGATAATGGGTTCACTAAAGGCATATGATTTCACAGTTTCTCACCACTATCCTGTACCTCGTTTGTATTGCTTTCGCTATGCGCTTTACATGAGTTGAATCTGAGGTGATTCGTAATCTGTAATTATGAGGAACTTTACACCATTTCAACTCATGAGATTACTATTTCCTCAACTCTGAGGTGATTCCTTATCTGATGCTTTCGACATTGCCCATCATACATAGCGCAGGGGCATAGAGGCAGCATTTTCGTTTGTGTCGAGTCTGTTTTGACCTTTATGCCTGTACTAGTGTGGCTCAATCCTCAAGAATGTAAAAGGGAAGAGAGTTCCATATCAGAGAAGAGAGCCTATTCAGCGCACCCGGTCATCTCACCCGGGTGCGGCCGGGCCCGGTGAGATGGCTGGTGTGCTGAATAATTTTCAATCAGAGAGGCCTAAAGAAATCGCTTGATAATGCCAACCAGAGTGTGCGTACGGTGTAGTGTTATATAGCTGTTAGTATTTTCACGTAACATTTTCCTTGTAAATATTAAGATTGTTTTATTCTAGCAATTGAGAACCTCTACCCTAACTCAAGTCTTACAAATAAGTTTTGCCGAAGTCACAAAGGAAACTAGAAAACTAATACAAGCTTTGAACTGCGCGGCTTTGAGGAGTCCATGAAGATTCCAAGATACAAACCACAATATCAGAGGCAATAGCAGCTTTGAGCATATAACCAAAGAAATTCCTAGCAGCTTGTTTCAAATGGTCCGTCATAAAATGGACATTGAGTCCCCAACTTATAATGTCACGACATGCATCCCTCCAAATGAGGAAAGTCTCCTCAGACTCTACTTCTTGAACCTCCATGCTATACAGAACACGACCAAGCTCCTTGATCAGAATTTGCTTCTGACGTACACTTTTCCCATCTGCAAACAAGCTGGAGAAACTACCTCCACCATACTTGTCAGCAAACTTTGTGAGGGGAATCACAAACTCCGACGGGACTTTTCCGCCCTCGAAAGAAGACTGATCACCACTCAATGGATGTGCAATGTCATCAATGGTAACACTTGAGTGATCCTCAGCGTCAAAACAAGCAATGAAATTTCTGAGCCGCATCTCCAAATCAACTATCGACGATCCCTTTTCAGATTTGTCTGACCCCTTTTCCGATTTGTCTGAGTTGGGTGAGAGAGAACATGATGAAGCATCGCAAGACAAAGCATCTCCACCGAACAAGGTTGAAACAGTACCGGGACTGTTGCCTGATTTGCCTCCTCCAACGTTAAAGCGAGCACTAGGTCTTCTCAAGTTTGCAGCTTTAGCTCCACGGTCATGATAAGTTCCCCATAGTTCCGAGCAGATAAGGTCATCAATATTCCTGTTAACCATCTTCCCCATAACTCCCTCAAAATGTTGAGGAATAGGAGTAGGAATGCTAACAGAGTAAAAGGGTAATATAGAGATCAATTAGAGGGGATCAGACTGTTGTGAACTAGAACTCACACAGAACACACAGTACTTGAGAATACTCCTTTTGTTTATAAAGTTTCTGGTTTATAAAACCTTTACAACGAAACTGAAATCAAAAACTGCCGCCGACGTTATGCACTTCCTAAGAACATGGTAAATAGTTGAGGAATAAATCAAACCCTACGACGTGTAAATAAGCCGTACCATGTGGATGATTAAGATCTATGACTCTAAAAATATGGATTGTTAATGGAAAGACGAATTCAAACAAGATCTATGACCCTAAGAAATATGGATTATTAACAGAAAGATTAATTCAAACAAGGAGATTCTTACTTATTACCTAAGTATTTTTCTTCAAACAAACTTCAACACAGACCTCCGGCCAATGCTTACACTGAACATTTCCATTCATGACCGTGGAAAGTCTTTAGGGAGATCACTTGATATTAGGAGTTGTTAGCAGGCAACTAGCCCTTCCATAATTTTTGTTTAGTTTGTGTTTTTTTTTTTAAGGCGGGCCGGGTAATATCACCCATGTTATTATTATTAAGAGAAAGATCATACAACAAGGGAGTCATATTGCCTAAACCTCGTGAGATATTACAACTATCCTCTATAAAAACATCCTGAATAATATCATGAGGCTTGTCAACCCAGAACTCATCTAAACTCGATGTTTAGTATGTTTTGTTCGCATAGCTTGTTCTTTCAGTTAATGAATCATCGCAGTTCAATTCTAATACTTCCAATATTCTCTTGCTGCCCAGTAAATGTCAAACTCAGTTAATGACACAGGAAAGATGAAACGATTCCATATAACTGGTACTAGACTACAAGGTGAAGTACTTGTACATGATTTCATTTCATACTAGAATACGACCTGTCGTATTATTATTCCGCTGGCCAAACACGACCAGTCGTTTTCAAACTCGTACCAATAAAAGTCTTTACCGCGCGCACCTTAGCTCATCTTTTGCTTTTCTGTGATTTGAGATCCGAGAATGGCAGGTGGAATTGCATCTGGATCGAGCCGTCTCTCTAAGCTTCTCAGGCCTCCATCCACCGACGTCAAGGCCGCCTCCATGTGGGTCGTCGCCGCCGGCACCGGGGCTCTTTGGTTTGTCCAGGTCTCAATTTCTCTCTCAAATAACAAAATTCAACATATTTATTCTGGGTTCGATTTGAAATTGGTTTTTGTATGATTCTGATGCTTGTTCTTTTCGATCATGTAACAGCCCTTTGATTGGTTGAAGAAGACATTTCTGGAGAAGCCAGAGACTCAAGAGCAGTAATTTATGCTTTCACATTCACACACAGCAAGATTTTCAAGTTTTACTGATCCAATCAGAGAAGGAGATAATCTCTTTCCAATAATTTGCTTGCTTTTGTTGTTGAGGCTTAGAAATGTTGCAAGGACTTCAATTTGTTTGTTACTGAGTTTTCCTTGCAGTGTCTCATATGATTCACTTGCTACATAGTTATCAATGGATTAGTGATTTGGTATTTCCATTCTGTCTTATGATGTCTGAATTACACATCTACATTGAGAATTACATAATTCGATTTATTTCTACACTTGGATATGGAATGAAATGTAGATAAACAGTCCTGGGTTACCCTCGAAATGTGTATAGTGTTGACGTTACTAGAAATAATATCTGCTATGAATGTATCATCAAGCGCCTGTAGCTCAGTGGATAGAGCGTCTGTTTCCTAAGCAGAAAGTCGAAGGTTCGACCCCTTCCTGGCGCGGTGACAATGTTGATTTTTGTTTATTTTTTACTTCTGGGTTGGATTCCTATTTTAAACTTTTAGGCCTGAAATCCTTTAGAAAACTGTGATTTATTTTTGTGTTTTTGTTATTTTTTACTTCTGGGTTGGATTCCTATTTTAGCAATGTGTGACACTTTCGGTACCGGCAAGTGTTCCGATTGTGTCTCTGATAAAAGATTGCAAAAACATAGCCAATTGTGTCACTCTAAGCCAAACCCCAAATACACAACTCAACAAAATTAGTACACAAATTTACTCCCTGTCAACCACTCTTGAGGATGACCTGGTGACTCCAATGGCCCCTTGGTACAACCCTCCTGCATCTATATCTCTACTACACAAACCTCACATCAATACAACCACGAGTGCATGGCCAGTAGTACACAAAAGAAAAAGAAAAAACACCCAAAAAGTTACATACAACCCAAACCAAAATCACATATGCTCATCTCAAGACGCCAAAACCGGAAACCTCTTGTGTCCCATGCAAGCCTTTCGAAGCCTGTGATAACCGTTCCTATAATGTTCGAGCGAGAAGCACAACTGCCTTATAGCTTCTCTCTTTTCTTCTGCTCCTTCCAAAATCATGACTCTTTGCCTCTGAATCTCCTCCTCAAGTTCCTTTGTTCTTGCTGTCATCTCCTCCACCGTTTTCCTTGCCTCTTCTGCCCCCAAAACCAGTTCCATTCGCTCCTTCTGCAACTGTTGCAGCTGAGTGTCCATCTCATTTATCTTATCATCTCTACAACTAACTTCTGCTTTAAGTGTTACAACTTTTGTACTAAGCTCATCTCCTTCTGCTTTCATAGCCTCAAGGGCTGTATTTAAGTTCCCAATGTGATTGCTTATCTCAAGAATTTCCTCCTTTAACTGCTCAATTTCGCTAGTAAGTCTCTCCTCCATTTCTGCTTTCCCAGCCTTGATCATTCTGATATCATCCTCCAAAGAACGTCCTCGAGACTCCCAGTCTCTAATCTGCTCCTCCAGTTGTGTCCGTTCTGAATACAGTCTAGATATTTCGGCCTTTACCTGTGACTTCTCTGGGAATATCTTCTCCTCGGCATCAGAAACGGCTATTTTCAAATCCATGACCTCATGATCCCGGTCCGATAAACTAGTTTTTAACCTCGCGATTCGTTCCTGCAGCTTCATGACCTCTCTTTTCTCTGAGTTAAACTTTGTTCTCCACGTAGCAATGTCCCTGTTAGCAGATTCAAGCTGACCCTGCAACTGATGAATTTTCTCAGAGGCTTTATTACTCTCAAGTTCTTGTCTCAAACTTGCAATCTCTTTCTGTGAATGGTGAAGCCTATTCTTTGTGATTCTCAGCTCTTCCACCAATGCCTCTATCTTGTTATCGGGGTCTTCAACTTCTCCCAACCTAGGTACCTCTGATGCTTCATTTACCTCCATGTCTAGCTCATCCTCATGCCTCTGGACCTCTTTATGTTCTGATGATTCAAAACCAGCCTCAAAGGCATTGCCATTTGGTAATGATTTATACCGTTTGAGCTCAGTGTTCAACCGGGAAATCTGTTCTTTTGAGCCCTGTAATTTTTCATTTGCAATCGTCAGCTCTTGCGCATATTCTGCAATCTTTGCAGAAAATTCCTCGGAATTCTCAGTTTTAGACCTCCTCAATGCAGTGTCTGCATTCCCTTCCTGCTGCAGCTGGAGCTTCTCTTTCAGTTCACGAAGCTCAATTTCCAAATCAATTATCTTCCTCTGCTGAGGATCAACTCCGTTTGACAACACCCCAGAGTAATTGTTGACTGAAGAATCATCGCCATCAGATTCTAGCTCAGAATCCGTTAATGAAGGTGATTCTTCACCTTCTTTCTGGTAATTATCTGAGCTGTTTCCAGCGGGGCCTAGGAAGAAATCAAAGCCAGCAGCACGAGGGCCAGATTTACGACGACTCAGACTCAGCCTTTGGGATTGGAGATCAGGAGAGGACCATGCAGATGGCGTTTCTGAACCAACGTCAGAAATGCATGAGCTCATGGATTGGAGATCTGAGGTTACATTCTTCCTTAGCTCTCCTGTCACATGATCGTAACGTTCGGCTAGAGACCGGTACAAGCGATAAAACTCTTCAACATGAGAAATCAATTCAGGCCTCTTTTGATAATACATTTCAGCCTTTTTTGCAAATGAATCCCCATCTTCTTCAACCAGCTTCAGCATCCGCTTGATGTGCCGGTCCATCTCTGCAGTCAAGGACCGTTTTGTCATTTTCTTGAAAGGCATTTTTGTTGAGAAAATGACTACAACAATCAAATTTTTTTACAATTTTACCTAAAACAATCTGAAATCTAAAGAAATTTAAACATGCAAATTTTGGAAAATCAATTTCCTCCACCAATTTGGGCAAATTATGCCGTTACCACCGTTTAGATTAGGATCAGACGCTAAAATTATACAACAATTTCTCACTATTAACAATTTTAACCTTACCCCCATTTAGAATGTGAAAAAAGAAATCTTATCTGCTACTAACTTAACATCCCACATCTCAGGTTGTAGGCAAAAATATTGTTATCAAAACACAACAGAGTCTCTTCTCAACAACAAAACTTTAAAGAGGAAAAATGGAAAATAGACAGCATTACTCTAATATAGTAATAGACATCTAACTTGTCCCAGACATTTTTAATCACTCAAATGACTCTAAATCAAACATAACTCCCAGTTAGGAGGTATTTAGTTAGGTAAAGTAGGAACTTTTGCAGGTAGCTTATCTCAACTAATAGATGGATAAAATTTTTGCGTTTATATGAAGGACACCGTTTAGATATATAAACACATGATTTGTTACATTGAAAATCTGTTTCCTATGTCTCCACAATTGATAGTTATTCCTATCTGCACTTACAAAGAAAAGACCGAAAGAGGTGTTCGTTGCTCACCCTCAAGATTCTCTGAAAGCCATTTAGAGTTTTTGGGATTGATGTGACTGTCCCACCACCAGGAATGAGACTTTTTTGATTCCAACCTTTTCATACTCTTATTCGATTGAACCTGGATATAAGAAAGACATGTCACTTAGATGTTGGCAGCTAAGGAGTGAACTGATAATTCAACCCAATGTTTTGTCATGCTAAATATATGGGGTAAAAATTTGATCAAAACCACAAAAATGACATGTAGAACCCCTACTTTAACATGACTAAACTCATAGTTTTACAATTACATAAATATAAAACGAAGAAAAAAAAAAAAAGAGATGTACTCAGTTTCACAGTTCATATCTTACCAAGGGAGTAGCCATTTGCTAATGTGGTCAGATTTCTGACTTGATACTTTTGATACAACAAAACCCCTGTATCCAATTCCACAAACAAATTAGTTTTTCTAACACGTTCATTTGGTTTCACCTTCCCTACAAACTAAATCAAAATGTGAACCAACAACTCAATTATTTCAAATAATTTATATCATTACTACACACATTCATAGCAAATCATCCATCATATCATTTCTAACGTTCATGCTGTAAAGAGTAAAAAAATCCATCACCATGAATGCCATTCAAGTGTATACCACAACTTTGCCAAGATGTGTTTTGGGCCAAAACTATCCATGAACACACACAAGCCCACAATGTAGAGAGAGCGTGAATGCACGCGCAAAGCAGGGCGGGAATTGAGTGTGTACAACTGTCTGAAGGACAGCTGCTCCACCCTCCATTCCAATGAAGTGAAAAACGTGGTAGATGGAGAGGTGACTCATTATCACAATTCAATTCATTATTAAAAAACCAATAATTACTCAATAATATATGAAAAGTCCATCAATTCACCCCAAAAAAGGAAGAAAATTTACAATCTTGATGCTTCAGCAGAAAATTCCTGTTTCAGAAAACTAGAATTTTGCAAATTCTAACCAGTTGGGTTTATGAGTATGTGCATAAGAATCTCAGAACTCATCAGAATCCACATAAAGGAGCAATCTTTATGACCAAAATCGAATACCCAGAACGATAAAAGCCAAAGAAAGAACAAGAAAACTTACAGAAGGGCCTTTCAGCTTAGCTATTGAAGATCTGAGAGAAACATAGAGAGAGATCCCAGTTGGTGAAGAAAGACAGAAACAGAGGAACTGGGTTTTATTCACGATGGGAAAGAAATCAAAACAAGACAGAGACCCTTTAGCCTCGATCTAGAATAGTGTGGAAATGATATAGAATTGAACCAAGTCAAGAAGGCTCTTTCTTGTTTTGTTTTTATATCTGACAAGAAAAAGCTCTAGGATAGTGGAATGTGGATGTCATCTTCCTAAGCACTATTAATTGACCAAGCTTCACAAAGACAGAAACCATGTGAGAACTGAGAAGGGGGTTTGTCACGTTTGTGCAAATACACTATTTTGATTTGGGGATATATCATACCTGCCGTCCAATATTCATTCGTTTTATTTGAATTATTTGTTTTCTAGTTGACATAGATATATCATATTGTTCATATCCCTATCTCCACTGATATTTCTTCAATATGACGTCACCGGCCAAAGAATTTGCAGTGAGGATGGACAAAAATGTATGGTTTGTGGATCACCATCACAAATTTAAATTTGTTGGTCCATGGTGATGTGCACCGATCTCTTACTTTTGACTCTAGTTTATATGGTATTTCAAAAGATTCTAAAAAAATATGGTATTTTAAAAGGATTATATATATAGAAATATATATTTTTTTGATAAAATGAATAACTAATAGGCTATAACGAATCTACTGTAAAGTCGAACTCACAACCCTTTCCAACATCATATGTCAAAACTGGTACATATATGCACATACAACCTCCTCATTATATTGACAACAAAAAATAACTGACGTTAAAATAGTTATGGACACGACACCGTAATCATGACACACCCAAGACACGACTCAAGACACGAAACATACCAACCCCTAAACCCTCATACGTTAAATGAATGAAACTTAATGTCTCATAGAAATTTGAAATTGATTAGTGCCGCTACATACCTATATGGTATGTACCAAGTGTTGTGTATGAGTGTTCACTTAGGTTTTGTTCAATCAAGAAACAAACGTTATAGCCAATCGAGTTACATAAATAACTTGAGTATAATGTATCCATACTAGAAAGGACATGAGTTTAACCTAGTCTCCACATCAGTCTTAACTTATTCCATTGTACACAAGAGTTCACAACTGATTTCTTTCTCTTATCAGGAGAGAGTCTGTATATAGTTATAAACTTGGATCAGGATTTCAAAATCAATTACATATATAGTTATGTACGTATTGCTTCATCAAACTGTAGCCTAAGCCTAACAGAACTACACGAGAGAAAAATTCATAAGAAGTGCTTGCCTGCTCTGATCGAATAGCTATGGCCGAGGAAGACAAAGTCATCGGCTGTGACTGCATTATTCCAACCAAATCAAGACGTAACTGGTCTGAGCTCCGATTAGAGCTATTAGAGTTGATCTTGAAAAGACTTGCTCTCGTTGACATGGCTCGCTTTCAAATCGTTTCTTTATCCTGATATGCTGCTGCAAAATCATATATCTCTAGCCCTGTAACTTACAAACCCTTGGTGCCTCAAACTCCATGGCTCCTGCTCCCTCGAGAACGAATTGACGTTGGCCGCTTCTTTAGCCTCTCAGAGAAAACGGTTTACACCATTAGGAACCTGTTTGAAGGCTTTGCTGGTGAACGTCAAAGGTGTCTGATCGGTTCCTCATATGGCTGGCTGGTGACGAAGGACGTCGATTACAGAATACACCTTCACAACCCTATCTCTAGGGTTAGAATTATACTCCCACCTCTGGAGTTTTGTATCATCCTCAGAGTTTTCCTATCCTCGGATCCTTCTTGCAGCAACACATTTTACGTTGTGGCAATTTATTACATGACGAAAGAAGGTCCCCTTGAGTATAAGGCTAAAGAATTTCTAAATTTTCCTGCACTTGCAACTAAATGATTCCTTCTGTCAATAGGATTATTAGGATAATATGGGGATGTAATCTCATGAAATTTCTCCTTGGTTAAGTCAAATGACACTAACTTGTAAGAATCCACCTCAGCCTCCCATGGTTCTTCTTGTACCCAATGTAGAGCACCGTTTACGAAACTGCCATACCCAAGCAGCGCAAAACCATGGTTCAGGCACTGAAGCTTCCTCCATGAACCCGTTTTTACTGTATAAACAAGTATACAATATTTATAACTCGCTAGGTAACGGAAAACACCGACTATTACCTTGTAATCATCAGTTGTGGAATCATAACCGAATCCATAATAGTGTGGGGAGGAGGGGAAGAGGTCCTTCGTATGAAGTTTTGGTAAGACTTTGGATTCTCTAGTGCAAGGATTCCATAACATAATAACCGGAAGATACCATTTAAATCGTAGACATATCAAGCCATTGCAACTACCAACGATATGAATCTCATCAAATTTCAGACCATTAATTACCGGAAAATAGAGCTCTCTGCTGGGAACAGGACCATCATCATCCTTGAATAATGCTTCGGAGTCTATGGACCGGAAAGTGGAGATCTCCTTAACAAGAACAGAGTACGAGTAGCTGTTGTTGGCGCGGTTAAGGTGTTGTCTGATGAAATAAGGATCGGAGATCAGGGCCCGCCAAGCTTTGCATACACAACGGAACCGGAGCAGAGATTTGGGCGGCAGCCGTGAGAGGATGTCGAAGATGACGGCGTCCAATTCAAGAACAGGAGACTCGGAGCTGGGTCCGGTGCCGGAGAGAACCAGTCGTTGTTGCAGCCGAGTGGAGAGAGCGTCCGACATTGGAATTGCGAATTGGGAAAGTGGTAAGAAGCCAGTGGAGTAGGGTTTCACTCTTGTACACCACTTTTATGTCTCTAGGGATATTTACCTCACTCCAAAATTATTAATTTTTTTTTTGTTTGTTTTTTTTTATTTGTATAATTGGGTGTAGATTTTACATCCCTAGGTTTACGCGTGATAGTTTATTGGGATGTTCTTCCAGTACTAGTTTTGTCACTTCCGACCGCAACATCTTGATCATTTTGGTTTTTGGAGGATGCCTTGGAATTTGAATTGATTACTGTTAATATACATAGTCAGAACACTTGGTAATGCCGAGAATGTGACGCAATCACCCAGTCGTCAGAGATCATTCCGGGCAAAACAACACCGGCAAGACCTTCACAGGTACCCAAAGAGTGAAGGTCCAACAATAACATACTTGCTGGAACTACTTCACAACTGCTAAACATTCCCGAAAAGGGAGAGACTGAACAACACTATGAAAACAACCTCATATCGAAAACAAACGATAGAACCCCCAATACTAGCCTATAAAGCCGACACGAATTCCCAAAAGAAGTAAGTTCACTATTCCACTCATACTCTCATATTATACAAGTAGCAAATCAGACGCTGACTTAAGCATCGGAGAGTCGAAGACTGGACCATCCCAGTCTCGACTCCTGACGCGGTGTTATTTGTGCAGCAACAGGAGCTGGAACCAAGGATTCAACCTCCCATCCCGTGAACTCAGAAAGAGGTAGAAACAATTGGCGCTAGAAGGAGGGCCTTCTTGTGGAACTCCCATTTAACTTGGAAAAATTATGGAAATTGTGGATGACCCAAATGACCCTGGGATTCAGATAGAAAAAGAACTATTTCAATCCGGAAACACATCCCTTAACCAAACTACCGCAACTGCGGCCCTCATTAATCACCCCGATGCCGCCACAGCCTTTGAAATTTTGAAAAAAAGACTTCTATTTGTTCTGAGAGCAAGCAGCTAAGGACAAAGCAGCGGCCGAAGCGTACCGAGTATGTATCGCCAAGCTGGAAAAAGAACAATTCTTACTACGAGCCACGCTGGACCATCGTAACGTCTACAATGACACCTTGGAACGAGTGACAAGGGTCACTAGCACCCCGGACCCCACCTTGACATCTCTTTTTCCTCACCAAAGACAGAATAGTCCCATGATCCCGGGAGGTCCCAACCAAATCATCTATGTAACTCATCCACTCACTCACCCGTCTTTCCCACTTCTAACCCCACAATCATCCACAGTTGTTAGTGAGCCCATCCCCCTGATCACCCAGCCCGACCAATCTGATCCACCAGTCCCCAACCCCACCTCCACTTGTACTAACACTGCAAACCCACCTCTCGACATGCAAACCCGACTTCTCCTCCAGCTCAGCACTTCTGTCACTCAGTTGGCCTCACGAATTAAAGGCGTTGAGAGTCGCGGGAGCCAGCGACCTCTTTTCTCAGGGTACGGACATCGCCCAAGTCCTTTCACGTTATGGGTGCAAATGGAAAAGAGACCACCCACGACCAAACCCTTCAAAGTGGACAAGTATAAGGGTACTGGGGATCCTCACCTTCACCTTGAAACATTCTTTTCGTTGTGTAGTTCCACTCGGTACACAGATGTCATGGCTTGTTATGCCTTCCAGGAAACACTTTCAGATGAAGCACTCAGTTGATTCCTTAACTTGCCTCCCAACTTCATTGACAATTTTGATAAACTCTCGAAATGCTTCCTCAACCGTTTCATCCTCCATGCTAGTATTTACCGAAGTGTAGATGCTTTGTTTCACATTAAGCAAAGAGAAGGTGAAGGACTCCATGAATTGCTATCTCGGTGACAATCAGCCACGACACGCTGCCATAATTTGGAGCCCCGAGTTGCTAAACAAGGTTTTCGCCAAGCCTTGCTCCCCGGCAACTTCCTGATGGAGATAAACCGAAACCCTCCCGGGTCATATGACACCTTAATGAACCTTGTTGTCCGATGGACACGTGCCGAGTTTGCCACATTTGGGCATTCCAATCCCACCGCCACATTAGCACTCCCAGCCCCACCCCCAAAGCAACAATCCCAGCAGAAGTATGAGCATTATGACAGAGGACAAGACAAGGGCAAACAGCATGGCACCTCCCAGGATAACTCTCAGGGACGTAGTTCAGACCGTCGCCACGGTGGGCAACGGGGGCGGGACCATCCTTATCGGTCCCAAGAGCAGAGCCCCCAGTAGCAACAGCGTTGCTCCTCCCCGCCACCCTGCTATGAGGTTCACACAGCCCTGACCACTACACATGAAGATATATGGACCAAGCACAAATATCTTATTCCCCCACCACCTAAAAGTAAGTATCCAAAAAAGCCCCGGCGGGCAGCAGAGAACAAGTATTGTGCTTATCATGATGACAATGACCACACCACTGAGATGTGTCATGGCCTCCGCAATGCAATAGAGCACTTAATTCAGAACGAACAGCTCCATCAGTATTGCACGCCAGCGACAGGAGCTAACGACATTGAGGTTCACGGCCAGATCCTCACATTGCATGGAGGAGCCCCACGACTCCCCCCTTGTCAACCTTCTGCAAAAAGGCAATGTATGAACCCTTTAGAAATCCACAAGATACAAAGAGGTGTCACCACTACCCCATCAACATGGGACCAGGTGTCATTTAACAAGAGGGAAGATACGATAAGTTGCCACCACAATGAGCCCTTCATAATCAATGTCCAAGTGGATCACTACAGGTGCCATAGAGCCCTTGTGGACACAGGAGCTGCGGTCAGTGTAATGTTTGCCGATTGCTATAAAGGGCTCCGGCGTGACCGGGCTAAGTTGTATAACAACCACGATCCTCTTGTCAGCTTCTCAGGAGAGATTGTACAACCCTTAGGCTCAAACCGCTTGACAGTTTCAGTGGGAACCAATCCTTGTCGTGCTTCCATCACGGCACGTTTTCTCATAGTCGATTGTCCCTCATCCTATAACCTCATTTTGAGTCGCGACATCATCTGGGGACTATAATGCTTTATTGCAGGTTACATGCTACTCATGAAAGTGCCTACCCCGGGAGGCATACTCACAATCCAAGGGGATAGGGCAGCCATTGAACATTGTCACCATAATGTCATTCAACAAGGGTGTGGCGCCTATGAAATGTTGTCACTCAGCCCCTCGGAACCCATTGATGATCCCGGAACAACCCTGAAGGGAAAGAAAAGAAACATGTCCCGAAACCTAACCCGGCAGAAGAAACATAATGGGTCTCTTTGTGAACCAATGCTCCCTAGACAAAAGTCTGCATCAACACGAACCTTGACCCGGAACTCCGCTAGAAACTCATTACCTTCCTCCAGGATAAACAAGCAGTTTTTGCTTGGTCCTATGCCGACATGTCAGGCATCTCCCCTGATATCATCACACACAAAGTTAACATCCTCAAAGACTATCCCCCTGTCAAGCAAAAAAGATGTGCCTTTAACCCGGAAAAATACCGAGCTATCCAAGCCGAGGTCCAGCGGCTAAAAGATATCAAATTCATCCGAGAGGTTTCCTACCCAACATGGGTTTCCAATGTAGTCATGGTCCCTAAGCCAAATGGAAAGTGGCGAATGTGTGTTGATTACACCAACCTCAACAAAGCTTGCCTCATTGATAGCTTTCCCTTGCCACGGATAGACCAATTGGTTGACTCCACAGCTGGTTACAAAATGCTCAGCTTTCTGGACGCCTACTCAGGGTATAATCAAATCAAAATGCATCCCACAGACCAGGAGCACACTACTTTTGTCACAGACAAGGGATTGTATTGTTACGGGGCCATACCTTTTGGACTCAAGAACGCAGGGGCAACCTATCAAAGGCTAGTCAATGCCATGTTTGAAGAAGAAATTGGGGAGCTCATGGAAGTATATGTGGATGACATGCTGGTCAAGAGTGTGACAAATGATGATCATATCACTAACCTAGACAAAGTTTTCACTAAACTCCTGGCTCATAGGATGCGTCTTAACCCACAAAAGTGTATTTTGGCTGTTGGCGGAGGAAAATTTTTGGGTTTCATGGTCAGTGAAAGAGGGATTGAAGCTCACCCAGGAAAGATACAAGACATACTCGATATGACTGTTCCAAGTACCCGGAACGAGGCCCAGTGCCTCACGGGACGCTTGGTCGCTCTGGCTCGATTCATCTCCCGCCTCACAGACAAGTGCAACCCATTCTTCCAATTGTTGAAAACCTAATATAAAGAAGCTGTCGCATGGGGTCCAGAACATGATGATGCCTTCAATAACATCAAAGCCTACCTCGCAGCGGTTCCTCTCCTATCAAAGTCTGTCCCGGGAGAAGTATTATACCTATATTTGGTTGTTTCTGCTACAGCCATCAGCGCTGCTCTCACACGCCATGAGCACGACAATGAGCTCCCAATATATTACTATGGCAGAGGTTTTGCAGATCCCGAGACTCGCTACCCTGACATCGAGAAGTTGGCTCTAGCCCTCATCACTGCTGCACGTAAGCTCCGGCAATATTTCCAAGCTCACACAATTTATGTCCTTACGAATCACCATTTGCGGCAAATACTCCAAAAACCTGAAACTTCAGGACGCATGGTAAAATGGGCAATCGAGCTGGGTGAATTTGACCTACATTTCAAACCAAGAACAACAATAAAATGACAGGCAGCTGCAAATTTCATTGCTGAGTTCATCCCTCTGGATCACAGCAATCCAAACCCAGAAGCCCCCCCCCCCGGGACGTTATATGGGAACTCCATGTTGATAGATCCTCAAACAACAGGCTAAGTGGGGCAGGAATAATCATCACAGACCCAGAGAGACATTCATACGAGTATGCTCTCTGGTTTGAGTTCAAAGCATCCAACAGCCTAGCGAAATACGAGGCCCAGATAGCAGACATCTAACTCTGTTGAGAACTCGGAGCCCTGCATATTCACATACTCAGTGACTCTCAGCTTGTAGTCAATCAAGTGGCAGGAGACTTCAAGGCCAACCAGAATAACTTGGGATCCTACAAAAGTCTAGCAGGCGCCCT
Organism: Fragaria iinumae; assembly: GCA_009720345.1. Taxonomy (NCBI): domain Eukaryota; kingdom Viridiplantae; phylum Streptophyta; class Magnoliopsida; order Rosales; family Rosaceae; genus Fragaria; species Fragaria iinumae. Next base: position 35,770,580 of record CM019119.1, read on the forward strand.
CCTGCCACACTTCACATCTTACAAACTCACAAATATCCCAAGAGCCAATAATTTCAAGGTAGATGCCCTCGCGAGACTCGCCCCAGCCTATCCCGAGTCCACGCCACCAAATGTGCACATAGAAATCTTGGACAAGCCTAGTATCTCGAAAGCTTATTCATAAATCTTTGCCCTCGAGACAACTAGCCAGCCCTCATGGATGAACCCATATGTTGACTTCCTCTCTAATGGAACCCTGCCTCAGGACAAAAGAGAAGCATAGTGGTTACGCCACAAGGCTTCACTCTACCTACTCAAAGACAGCAAACTATACCGTCGTGGTCAGTCATGTCCCATCTTGAAGTGCTTGCCCACAGAGAAAGGGCACAAGGTGTTGAAGTCACTTCATAGCGGCGTCTGTGGAAACCATGCGGGAGCTCGGAACCTCATGTTCAAGGCACTCAGAGCTGGGTATTATTGGCCAACATTAGAGCAAGATGTAAAGGCAGTTGTCCAAGCATGCCTCCAATGCCACAAATTTGCCAATTTTGCTCATCACCCACCAGTGCCACTGTCTGTTATCATCTCCCTAGTCCCTTTCAGCCAGTGGGGACTCGATTTCATGGGGCGGTTACCCACAGCCCCATGACAACTCAAATTTGCAATAGTCATTGTAGATTAGAACACTAAGTGGATAGAAGCAGAACCCCTTGCCACAATCACAACTAAAAAGGTGATAAATTTTCTATGGCGTAACCTATACTACCGGTTTGGGGTACCACAGACCATCATCACAGATAACGGGACACAATTTGACAACGATACATTCAGAGAATTCCTATCCGAACAAGGAACCACAATCTTCTATGCCTCCCTAACACACCCTCAAACAAATGGCCAGGTGGAAGCCATAAACAAGCTCATCAAGCAAAACTTGAAGAAACACCTGGAGGACGCCAAAGGGTTGTGGGCTGCCAAGCTCCCGGAACTCATTTGGACACTTCGTACCACCCCAACAACAGCCACAGGTGAGTCTCCATACCTCTTGACCTATGGCACTGAGACAGTGATTCTTGTAGAAATGGAGGTCCCGAGTGAACGTGTCATGGCATACGATCCCGAGACGAACGCCACGGGACTACGCCTTAACATGGACCTCCTGGAAGAGCGCCGGGACAGAGCACACCTCAGGAACGTCAACAACAAGCAGAAAATTGCTCAACACTACAACAAGAAAGTTGTCCCCCGCCCCCTGAAGGTAAGTGATTCGGTCATGAAGGAAGTCATTCCTCACCCCACTGGACTCAAGGCAAAGTGGGAAGGCCCACTGGAGATAGTTAATGCCCCGGGACCAGATACATTCTATCTCCGTGACATTGATGGCCGAGTACTACCCCGCCCTTGGAATGCTCGACACCTCCACCTCTACCCCATTTAATTTATCAGTCCCGCAACCCGGCACAGTAGCTAACACTTCATCATTTTGTGTACTTCAGCCCGCTAGCAGCTCAAATCAAATGTACACCTTGCCCATTAGCGGCCTATCCTAAATGAAGATGCTATATTTTCTTTCCAAAAATTTTCTAACATACCGTCCAAGAACACGAAAAAAAAAAAAAAAAAAAGGGCAGAGGTGAGCCACAAATGAACACATTCATTTAAATGAAAACGCAATAACACCAAGTACCAGCCTGGACTCCCAGGTAATTCATAAACTACAAATTTTTCAAATGACTAACCACGCCACCAACATTGTTTCAAAATCAAACAAAAACTGAAAACTAACAAAATAGCAAATTACAAAATCAAAATGATCATTTCCCCCCAGAGGACACGCCACTAGCCTTGTTCACACTCCCGCCACTCCTCGAGCCGCTACCACGTCTGCAACTTTGGCTTATGTCCACCGACACCCTTTGGCCATACACATGCTTAGATCTTTCACGAGATGTCGGTAGAGGTCTCACAGACACATTAGGGCGTACAAGCTAACTCACTTGCTGCACTTCAGTGACATGAGACTTGTTAGCTGGAATCTTTTGCACTTCATAACGCGGGGGTGTCACAAGCTCAGATGCTCGAGGGTCAATGGGCTGAACAACAGAAAACGCGATATGCGACACCACCACTTGAGTGGAAGGGGACACCTCGGGACAAGGAGCCCTTAGGGGAGAAGCAGCAACCACCGCAAGTGGCTGAGACGTGCCCACAATAGGAACTTCCTTTGGCACGGCAGAGGATGTAGAACGCTAGGCCTTGTGCTGCTTAGCCAACGATCGCGAGATCTCAGCTTGCTTCTTCTGTTCTTGTGTCATCTGCTCCCAAGCCTTCTTCGCAGCATCCCTCTCGGCATACCACTTGAGCATGGCCGCTTCATTTATCCAGCCAGCTTGGCAACCAGTCTTACTTAGCTCATCTTGTCCCCGGTTATAAGCGCTCCTCAGCTGCTGCTTATACACGTCGCTCTCTCGAAACACTCTTTCCCCAGCCCCGGCAGCCCTTGCACACTTCAGCTTCCAAACCCTCTCTTGCTCTGCCAAGGTCTGCGTCAACCTCGCCACTTCGGCTTCCAAAGACACCACCTTGGCAGCGGCCACCTCCCCAGCTTCCACTTGCTTGTCCTTCTCCTGCACAGCCTCCTTCCCGAATGCAGCAGTCTAATCTCGGAAGACAGCAACATCCTGCTTCAGCTGTTCTAGACGCTGCGAGTGGGCACGGTTGTTCTCTTCAGCCTCCTTCAACTACTGGCATTTCGCTTCAGCATCCTCTTGCAAGTGAGTAACAGCCCTCTCACTTGCAGCATACATCAACAGCGTAGCCTGCAGAACAACACAAACATAAGCAAAAGAGACAGGGAACGAAGAGGAACACATTGAACATTATGCACACTTACCCGAGTTAATTTCTCCTTGGCGAGAGCTACGCTAGCCAAAGGATCAACCTCCTCCAAGGCATGGATGTCGCGGGAGCGGTGACGCATGTCGTACGCCATTTGCTCCAGGTAAGGCTGCACCTCCCCGGTCCCCTCCAATGCTTGGGTGATCTCAGCCAAACTTCCGGAGCTCCCGGAACGCTCATCCTTGCAGGATCTCTTTGAACCTTCACGAGACGACTTGACCCTTTCCTTCCTCTTATGAGTCCTCATCACGACAATTTCTTCTGACCCTTGCACAATGGGTTCCACCTCCTCAACCACAACGTCCTCGCCACCGGTCTGGGGCTCACCCCACATTCCCCAAAGACATATCTTCCACTCCCACTGGCTCCGAGACTAACTCCTCCACAGACACCTGCTCATGATCGCCACCCTCGGTCTCGGTGTCCTCGTCATCCACTTCTTGGTCACCCAAGCTCATTGCCTTTGCCACAAAGGGAGGCAAATAGGCGTAGTCCTCGTCCGCCAGCTTCAACCTCAAGAAATCGTCCTCACCCTCTTTAAGCTCCACTTCTCTCCTTTCGCCGGTTTCCAAGTCGATATCGTACCGCTTGGCATGGTCAGCCTCAGCACGCAACCCATCCAGCACATCCTCATCAGAGACTCTGTCATAAGGACCTTCATTTTTCCGTGATCCACCATCCTGAGGCATTATCACTATAAACAAATACAACAAGGGTCAGACACAGACAAGAAAGCATAAAATGTGAAAACATTCAAATCAAAAATACAAACCCGGGACCCGGGCATAACCGAAATGACTATATATACCAAGGTGGCATATCCGTAGGAGCTCCTAGACTCAAATGCCCATAGCACCCGGCGTATACTACGCTCCATCAGCCTGGTTAGCTTATACTCTTGGGGCACTACACAAAGGCAGACGTCAGCAAGGATAGTACAGTACAAACAGAAAGAAAACATGAGACACAACACAGTACCTATTTTTTAGAAGCACCCGGGAACTCGAAAAGGATACCCGTGCCACTCTTGCCACTGCCCCCCGACGAGGAAGCACTTCGGTCGCCAACTCTCGTTGGTAGAGGTGGGCAAATCTTCCACCAAAATCTTAAACTTCCCTCTGGACTTCAGGGTCACGCACCCTCGGCTGCCCTTCTTCGCGCAATACGTCATATGCCAACAGGTGTTGAACTCCTCAAAATTGGGGAATTCCTGTCTCAATAAACAGAATAACACCCATGTCCCCAATATTTGCCTCAGCATATTAGGGGTCACCTGCCCCGGAGCAATATGTAGACACGCCAGCGTATACTGAAGGTAGGGAGGCAGTGGGAACATCAACCCACACCTCAGCTGGTAGTCGTATACTAAGGTAAAACCATCTGGAGGAGCCTAAAACTTAACATTCTTGGAAATGGGGCGTAATAGCACCTCGTCAGGAATCCCCGATTTTCTCTAAGAGCTACCAACTCTGACGACGTCATACTCTGGCCAGGAGGATCCCAGAACGAGTCGTCAGCCTCCCGAGATCTAGCCATACTAAACTCGTCTACCTCCTGCAATAGAGGGTCAGACGAGGACACGTGAGACCCAGCATCTGTAACAGGAATGCCCTCCCTTAAGTCAAGTGCAACCTCTGCCATAAGATTATCCAACTCCTCCTCCCACCGATGCAAGATGTTCGAATTAGGATCAGGCGAGCTAGAGACAACCACAATCTCCTCGCTGGACACCCACACCCACCCAATTCCTTACTTTAGAATCAACCAAAAAAAAAAACCCCAAGCCATGCGAGAATCATACCAAAAACCCCTACCAATCCAAAAACAAAATGAAAACAGAACCAAGAATAGGAGTCGACAAGTTCATACCTTGAAAATGCGGGTAAGCGTAGTGGCAGTGACGCTGGTTGCAAACAGCAGATCACTCGCACCCAACTGATCGAGGATGAAATTGAATGTTCCCTAGGTTCAATTTTCACAGTTCCTCGAAGCGCCTTTCAAAACGCTTGAAAACTACCCTTTCAGGCCCTAACCCCTCTTTTCAAAGTGTGAACTCCCTCCTCTTTTTTCTCCAGGTCTATTTATAGACACTCAAGTCAACCACAACCGTCTAGATCTTCCCCACCTCGACGGTCAAGGAGAAGCCACGTCAACCACGATCAAAACGTGCGTTACAACGTGCCCCACAATCTCACATACGCGCGTTAAATGCACGAGCCGTTACATCCTTAATGACGTCATGAATGACCACGTGTCCCTCATAAACTGGTCATTTATGACACGTGAGATATGATGAAAGGATTGTATCGAATTCTCAGAACGCAACCCCAGCCACCTCGAGACCCTCGCATAGGGACTTGGGGACTCGACACCATGCCGTTAACTCCCGGGTAAGACACATTCTCGGCACAACTTGAGAATAACTCCCCACCCAAGAGATCTCTCGGACTGGGGACTTGTTAATACATAGCCAAGAACACTTGGCAATGCCGAGAATGTGACGCGATCACCCAGTCGTTGGAGATTATTCCGGGCAAAACAACACTGGCAAGACCTTCACAAGCACCCAAAGAGTGAAGGTCCAGCAATAACATATTTGCTGGAACCACTTCACAACTGCTAAACATCCCCGAAAAGGGAGAGACTGAACAACACTATGAAAACAGTCCCATATCGGAAACTAACGATAGAACCCCTAATACTATCCTATAAAGCAAGCACGAATTCCCAAAAGAAGTAAGTTCACTATTCCACCCATACTCCCATACTATACAAGTAGCAAATCAGACGCTGACTTAAGCATCGGAGAGTCAAAGACTGGGCCATCCCAGTCCCGACTCCTGACGCGGTGTTACTTGTACAGCAACAGGAGCTGGAACCAAGGATTCGACCTCCCGTCCCGTGAACTCGGAAAGAGGTAGAAACAATTACAATGGCGTTTTCTCAAGGCACAACATGCATAATTTTAGCATATATGGGAATTTAAACGTTAAGTTATCGATCTTCATAAATTATGTCTTTTACGTTCAATTTATATCGCAACGCGTCCTGAAACTTGTCATTTTCCAATAACTTCCTTTTTCTTTACCTACCAACCCCAAAATAACTTGTCATTTTTCACCTTCTAATCCTTAATGTTTTGTTCATAGAACGGTGTTTTATTCTACAAGTCTATGACTTGTATGTCTTCAACGCGAGACATAATTGTTGAACTAAAAACCACACAAATTCATAAACACATCGCATCATGTTTCAGCAAAAACAAGATCATATAAACATGTATAAGAATTAGAAGCACCAACCTTGGTTGTTCATGTTCAACGCCATCAAGCTAGAGCAGAGGAAATCTTCTGTGTAATTCTCCAGATTGCCTCTTCACAGTGAGTATGAAAAACTTATAGGCGTGTTATGAGCTTACACAGGGACCCCTTTATATATTGACTAGTTCACTTAGAGTCTCATCTCACAATGCAACTCTAATAAACCAATCAATTACCTTATGTGATAACTATAATATATATTCTATGTTATCTCAAACTCCTTATATTTATCTAATCAGACTACTAAGATAAATATCCAAGTTTAGTATTATCGATTAATCTCATTTACTTATTTCACAAGATATTTATATATGTTGGACTTTTATGTGTTAATCTTGAGTCCACATTAGATATAACTCTAACAATAATATGAGATTGGACATAATGAAGGAGATCGAGCAACATTAAGATGTGTATTACAAATCTCTTCCCTATGTAACACAAGATGGCTAACAGACATCAAGACTTGCAATTTGTATAGTGGAAGAGAACCTGATCATTTAGATAAGAGAAGAACTAATGGAAGAGCTCACAACAAGAAATTAAAATAGTTTTTGTGTGAACCTGATCACTGTCCATAATACAATTATTAAACATATAGTGCATGACGTGAGGTTGAAAACATTTTGTGTGACCAGTTGTAAACTTTTTGTGTGACAAGCCTCTTTATATATCCCTCCTCTTGTCCACTCACATCTTATTTTGATCTTAGCTTACCTACAAAAAAGTATACCAACCCCATCTCTCGTATGTATCGATCACTTTATCTCCCTAGGCTTGAGCTCGATCTAGATTGGCAATTGTTGGCAATTGAGTGAAATGTCATTGTTGGTGTTTTTTTTTTTTTTTTGTATTGAAGGGCCTTGGGAAATTTTAATTTTATGTCTCATATTTACATCACGGATATGAGACATAGTACAATTATGTGAACCTGCATTTTGACTCATTTTAAGTCTCATATTCACTTCACACTAGAATAGTTTTTATGTGAACCTGATCATTGTCCATAATACAATTATCAAACATATAGTGCATGACGTGAGTTAGAAAACATTCTGTGTGACAAGCCTCTTTATATATCTCTCTTCTTGTCCAGTCACATCTAACTGCGATCTTAGCTTACCTACAAAAAAGTATACCAACCCCATCTCTCGTATGTATCGATCACTTTATCTCCCTAGCCTTGAGCTCTAGACTAGCAATCAGAGTGCAAGTGTGAGTGTGTGACAACTACATGAAATGCCATTTGTTAGGCTTTTTTATTGGAATGAGGGGTTTTGGGAAATTTTAATTTTATGTCTCATATTCACATCACGAATATGACAAACTAGCACGTCTACAAAATAGTAACAACTACAAATGTGAGTTGGTGACATTTAAATGCTAAAGTTGGAATCGGTGCTCGGAATGCAAATATGTTAGCTAGATGAAATGTCATTGTTTGTTTTCATTATTGTAATCGGAAAATTCAAATCAAATGTCTCATAATGTTAGAATTGGTGCTCAGAATACAAGTATGTTAACTAGATAAAATGTGATTGTTTGCTTTCATTATTGTAAGAGGGGTTCCAGTTTCACCTCCAAATCTGCTGAATACAACTCCTTTTATTTTTGATGAGACTGAGAGATAGGCAAGACAAGGTTGATATAATGGTGGTCTTATTTGGGCCTTCTAAAGGAAGCCCATTTCAAGGAGCCAACACCCTTTCGAAGGGACAAGTTGATTTCTTGGGGGGTTTGTTAGTAGAGCTAGGATTAGAAATGGGGTGAAGAGATTGATGGTCTTGTGAGTGAGTTTGTGGCCGGGATGAAGCACAGGAGTGATGTTTGTGGATGTTTCAGAATTCAGAATGTGCAGTTTCTGTAACCAAGGTGCGTTATAGGGTACTGTCAGCAATTGGTTGTCTTGCATTGTGATTCCAGTGAATCTCAGTGCATGGACGTCGCGGTTCTTACTAGTCATTTTCATGAGGTATTGTTCGTTTTGCATTGATTGATGTCGATGGTGGTGTGGATTGTTTTGTCTGTTGATTTAGTTTTCAATTTGGTGAGAACCGTGTGCACTCATGGATTTTTGAATGGTGGTCACTGGTCAGGCGGTAATTTCATAAAGATTAAGGTTGAAATTCATGAGAGATGTCTCCCTGAATGCTTAATGATGATACTAGAGTGGTGTTCAGGTGCTCATTTAACATAAGAATAATGTCTTGATTCATGGGATGGATTTCTGCCTAATGATTGTGCCTATTTGCTTTGAAGACATTAAAGGCTGTTAATACTACATTAGTAAATTATGGAAGTAGTGTGGTGAATAAGTTATACAATACTTGCAGTTTCCTTTGAATTGGCTAGGGCTACTGCATCTCATTGAGTATGAGTGTTATTTTTGTTGTGGCTATCACGTAAGTTTTTACATTTTAACGAGTAATGTCAACCATATTATTAGGCATGCTGCACACTCTATTGTGGCAACTGTGTTGTCTTAGCACCAAGTATGATACTGCAGACATAAACATACTCTGGCCTTGTGTGTTTCCTTGTTGAAAGTTACTGGTATTGTGACTATTGTCAATCAGTGTCTTACTGTCTAGTGAATCAGATTGCTTTTCCTGAGCATACAGTGCATTTGGCATGATGATGAAAAATGCTAATGGTTGTTGCTTCATTGGGTCAGTCTATTTCAGGACTTGGAATGCAAGTTGGTTCAGGTAGAGTTGGGCACTGCTTGAGCACTTTTGGGCAAATTGTCTGCCAACTTCCCAGAAACACCAAACTCTCGCTTCTTGGTCTTCACGAAATGCCCAAATCATCAAATGAACATGTCAGTCACAGAGCTCTTTCCGTGCCATTAGGCGTTTACATTGATTTGGGACAGGTAAAAAAAGTTTGGCAGCGTTATGCATGGATTTTGTGCATTATACATTGCATGTAATTTCAGTTTAGGTGACTTGTAAAGTTGTAATATACTGTAATGTCTGATTACTCCAGATAGGTTATAGGCGGTTTCTTCTTAATTCAGGCGCATCATCTCATTGTAGTTGGTAGATGTTTTCCTTTCATACATTTATCATTTATGCAGTCGTTTCCTACAACAAGAAATAAAATTGAAACCAATATTTATGAAAATAAATTGAAGAGCCGTTAACCCTTGAATTTCTTATAACAAGGTTCACACTTTTCGGATTTCTTATAACATTCACACTTTTCCGGCTAATGCTCTAATTCGTGCCACATAGTTTCCCTTTATGAATGTAATCTTAGGGTCCCTTCATATGCCCAGTTCCCGGATTGTTTCAGTATGTGCTGCTTCAATAATTCTCAAATAAAAGAACTTCCTCGCAGCATTTGCTTCTCAGATATACTGAAGCCTTGTTCTTTTCCTTCAATCAAATTGCCATAACTTTTTAGGCCTTCGGTATCTAATTCTTCAGATCCAGCTGAGGCATAATCTTTTAGAGAAATCAAGCTTTGAGTATAGCTGAATATGTTTGTATAGCCTGTTTTGGCCACGATCCTCAGCGCGCGGAGCAGAGGTTTCTAGCAGACAAAGAGAGGGGAGTGTTGCGGGCGTGCCACCTCGCGGACGAGGAAAAGGTTGATGGGGGGTGCGCTTGACTTCTTGATCAGGCAGAAAGGGGGGTCACAGGTGCCACCTCAGAGGAGGATTTACGAGCACAAGCGGGTCGATACTCACGGCGGCGCGAGCAGAGCAATCACAGAGAGTTTGGAGAGAAGCGGGGATGCAGAGTCCGGAGAGCTCTGGAGAAAGGCCTAGGCGGCGGCGCTTAGGGTTAGGGTTTCGAGGAAGGCTCGAAGGGTAACTGGGCTTCAGTTGTGTTTGTTTGAGAGTTGTCTCTGAGTTGTTGTCGTAAAAGTTGTCTGTGCTTTCGAACCCTTTATATAGTGGAGCTTGACTTGCGGCAGAAGAGAGAGATAATCCTACTTCAAGTTGGATTCGGAAAACCTAATAGCACAAGGGCACTGTTTCGTCCATGCGAACCAACCATCTCGTGACACATGTCCAATTCCCACACTTCATTCCGCGCTACCAACTGTAGACTCCTATGCGAACTGGAATTAGGAGCATCCTCATCTCACGGGCTGCTATAGGGTGCTATCTCGCGTGTTTCTGTAGCTCGCGTGCATTTCGCGGGCTATTGCAGCTCGCGAGCCTTAGAAGGGCTTTTTTATATTTAATGGGCCACAGGGTTTGGCCCGAAGCATGTCAAACACTTGTTAAAGTCTTCAACGTTTGTCGTGGTGCGCGCGGACTCCGCATGTCACTTCCTCGCGAAGTCTTTTACGCGAGCTAGTGTTTGGGAACGCGCCTTGCTTCTCCTACGCGGAGAGTCCATCTCGCCTCGCCTATGCGGACTGGCAATCTCGCCTCGCCTCGCGGACTGGCAAATAGTAAATCCGCGCGAAGGCATTCCGCGCGCTAGCTAAGTGTTCCACGCGAACTGCGTAGTCCGCCTATGTCCATTCCGCGCGAAGGCTAAGTGTTTCAATTCGCATGAAGGCCAAGTGTTTCAATTCCATTCCGCGCGAAGGCTAACTTGGCTCGCGTAGTCTCACTGGCGAGCTATCACTTGTAAGCTTAGAGAAACTTCATCTCGCCGGTATGACATGGTCCAAAAAATAATTAATATTTACATAGACATTTACTGTCCAGTAAAATATTAATTCAGGCGTAAACATAGTCATCGCATTCGCGTTGCCTGATTACACGATTTGCATCATTACGTCTTAGATCCAAAAAGAGTGTAGTATTTCTAGCAAAGCCTTCTTTGTAAAATATGCCATGCTCCCATTCACCACAGCTAGCATACATGAATCCGAACTCAGGTTGTGTTTCAAGCTTTTCGATTTCCATGGTGTATCTAGGGTCCACTGTTTATTTTCATAGTCTTTTAACACCCATATACTAATGCTCATATTCATACCTCCTGGTCTCGACAAACTAGCATCCAAGATAGCCATAGATCCTCTCAGGGTAAGCAAGTGAAAGTAGTGTGGGTGCTTGGCCGAGCTATGTAAGGTAGGATGAGGAATCCGATAGAACTCTTCTTTCTTGAAATCAAAAGATAGTATGTGGCTAGTTCCTTCATAATGTTCATATAGTTTCCTCTTGTAATTCGAGCCAATGGAACCATCAATCAACCAATGCATGTCTCCATATGCACATACATGCCTCTTATTACTTAAGAGGAAATCTCCCGCCATGACCTTGTGCCCAAGACAAGAACTTCTGCTACTCGGCGGTTCCATGTAACATGAATAATTTTGTGAGTGTTGGCTGTGCTATCGAATCCCATGCCATACCAATCACCACATGCGAAGTTACTATGCTGTGTGATCGGACTCCTAGGAAGCCTCGGAACTTCTCCTCCCCTGAGAGGATTGAGTAAGAAGCAATCTTGGTGCAATCCATCCTTCAAGAAAAACAAGTTGCAGTAAACAAAATGGACGTGGTAAACAGCCCTTTCGGACTGGTCTGAGGACGAAACCCTAACTGCATATTTCCCTTTTGTCAAGGCGCCTGTAGTGCCATCGTATTTCAGGGATTGAAAGGCAAGAAATCCGTCGGAACGGTCAGATGGTCGAGCAAAAAACATGAGCCTGGGTACTTGATGATGATCATCAGCAACTGGGTTGGTAGCAGTAATTAAACGAGCCGTGTGCAGTGAAATGAATAAGTGGTCGTCAACTATGTGTAACGAGGCCTTAGAGACACATCGGATGCAACAGAGTGAAGAAACCGGCAGCCGCGAAAGGATGTGGAACACGATTTCCTCGGGTAGTTCCATCAGCTGCCTTCTCATTCTCTTGGTCGTCTTCATGGATAGATCGATGCCTTCTGAAAGATCAAAACATATGCCTTGTGATCAGCCCTCGATTCTTTTCTTATAATCCAATTCTCCATTCAAACGAGTTCACAAATCCGCTTCAGAATGGCACTCCGGGTGATCGAGTCTGTTTGATTCGGAAAAGGAATCCTAATCTCGAGATCTTAAAATTATGTGAACTTTCTGAAATATCATAATGCTATATGAAGTTCTTATCCCAACCCCACAATCAGTCATCTCATATCTAAATTCTATGGCCACATGCAATAATTGGAGAACTAACCTGATTGTAGAAGAAATCAAATGGAAGAGCAGGTTTTTTTGATCGGGTTCACTGGAGGTGGATACCGCGAGAAGCTAATTCTGCTGCTCACACAGCAGCACAGCTTGGAAAACAGGCGTTGGGCCTCTGCATCTGGTCGGAGATTCCCCCACCGTCTCTCACTATGGTTTTGAGAAATGACGGGCTTCCATGCCCTCATGATGATGTAATCTAGAGGAAGCACTGTGTTTCCTTCTTTTCTTTTCTTTTTTGAGCTCTGTTATCTCCTCTCACTGCCACTGTTTGGTTTGTGTTGGAGAACATAAGCTTCAATAAAGTTGTGCTTTGTCTTTTGGGCTTTTTGACTCCTTAATGAATTATTCAGCTTGTCAAAAAAAAAAAAAGTCATTAACCGTTAACTTGACTAACATCCGTTAAATTCTATAAATTTCATAGGTATTTCTGTCCTAGCACTTATTTCTGTTTAAATTTTTTATTTTTTCTAAAACAAGGAAATTAAAATAAATTTCCAAATTCAGAGACCAATTGATAAAGATAGCTAAACGTTAAATTTAGTTACAAGTGCGTTTATTGCCACCCCCACAGACAAATTTGCTCACCCCACACGTTGTTGATTTATTGAAAGACTAATATACCCTGATGTAAAATTACAGCAAGAGACAATAAGTTGTTATAAATTACAAATTATAAATTTTGTTTTTTTTTTTTTTGGATAAACATGTAGTTCATAAACCTTAGCCCATAATTTATCATATTCAGTCGTTTTATGAAGTCTAAAGACGCTATCATTCAACCTAAACATAAGGTGAACTGTTTGTATTTCTTTTTCTTTTTTTTCTTCTCTTTTTTTTTCTTTATTGATGTTTCGTCTATCCCTTTACTCATTATTTCTCATGTTGATTTTGTATGTAAATTTTCATGTTTAATCGCTCACTTATATTCGATTTGTTTTTTTTTTGTTTTTCTTCGGCGTCGGAACTTTTTCCAAGTAGAGATACATTTATAAACATTGGGCATCTTGACATCGACATATACCAATGAGTTAAGTTTGAGAGTTTTTTCTTGTTCTTTAATTGAGATTTATACTTTAATGTGATTTTTTTGTTTAGTTGGTGATTACACTTACCCAAATGATATTAATGTTATGGTTTTATTCAATTTCTTTTTGTTGTTGGAATTCAATGGCTATAGGAAGAGTCTAATATTGTGTGTATTGCAATTTACAAATGGGTGAATAAATTAAATTCAAAATTAAAAAATATATATGCAGGATGAGAAAAGATCGAATATAGGGTGAACAAAGCAAATCTGAAATATAAAAAATATATATAGGGTGAGAAAAGGATGTAGGGTGAACATAGCAGAATTGAGGAAATGATATTTTAGGTATTGTAAATGGATGAACAAAGACACAAAGTAGACTTACAATTAAAAATATACTAGCTTTTATACCCCCAAAATTCGCATGTCGAAAACGTTTTCAATAGGTAGTTTTTTTTTTTTTTATCATTTTATGAAGTTAGTGGGTAGTAGGGACTGGAGAGTTTTTTGGTAGTTATAACTCTCACTCGTTGCAGTTATCTCTTTCCCACTTTTCTCTCTTCACTTATCTCCTTTTTTATTTATCTTGTTTTTTTTATTTTGTCTATATTTTTATAGAATGCGGCTATTAGGACCTCCAAATTTACTCAATATATCTCTTATTCTCTCTACACCTCCATTTTACTTTTAAATACAAACATTTGCTCACTAGACCTCCATTTAAATTCCTAAAATAACTTTGTTTATGTAATTCATATATATTTCAATATATTACTCATTGCACCACTTATTCATTCACTAGTTCTCCCATTCCTTTTTATTTTTTTCGCATGCGAACATCCATTCTTTATTTTTATTTTTTTCTTTTTCTTTTTCACGCAAACATCTATTCCCGACCTCCATTTCTTGATTTTTTTTATATTTTTGTAAGAAAGAATTTCAATGACATAATTTCATAGAAAAGTTAATTCGAATCATGAAGAGTACTTTTATCTTAAAAAAAAAACAAGGTATTGTGTCTCAAAATTAATCTCTATCGATCATCAAAAGAATGTTTTTACATGAACTTGATCATTTATAGATCATTTAAAAAAAATGTTTTCACGTATATGCGTGCAACACTGCAATATATAAGATAACATGTTCTAGGAATATTCTACATGTGTGTGCCTTGGTCTATACTAGTCATATAAAGAATCTTGATTCCATATAAAGATATGATATCAAAGAGATGTTTCCTTGTAGAACACCATATGGTGCTATCACTGCTATGTAATCCCTATATAAGGGCTCTTATATCAATAAATAAGATATAGTTATTCATTCTCTTTACGATCTATTGTTGTTTCAATAATTCTTTCTTGACCATAATTACATAAATTTTTCTGTCCACATGCATGATGGATATTACTCATAGTTTTAGTTGTTATAATATATATATATATATATATATATATATATATATATATATAAATGCTGTAATAATTATGGAGTAAAATTAGAAAATGACAATCAATAAGAAAAATAATAAAAGGCAATTCATTGTTATTGAATTGGAAAGTTTAAAGAGAATAAATATTATATTTATTTTTGTGTAATTATTGTCCCTTAATAGTCATTATTTAAGAGGATATATATGTCATTTAATAATTCAAAATATAATCAGGTCAATTGAGCAAATTTAGAGGTTCTAATAGCCGTACTTATTTTTATATTCTGTTTCAATTCCTTCTTTTGGTTTTTAACATTTTTCCATTCCTTTATATGAATTAAGATTGCTAATTTTCTATATAGTTTATGTTGTTACTAATCTACTTAAAGAGAAAATAAGTTGTGAATCAAATGTATTTGAAGATGGGGAGTCCCATTTTTGTTTCCATCTCACCAACTCTTCTTCTTTACTGTCACCAACTCACCATGATCGGTGACCAGCTCCTCAAAACCTTTGATTTGTTACGGTAAACTAAATCTCCTACCCGCTCCATGACCCTTATTTTAACAGCTTCATCCACATATTCTAGATTGTTATTACCCATAAAATCTCAGATTTTTTTGCCCCCAAAGAAAAAAATTTCTCCTTCCATCACTGCTCAAACCGTCAAGCAAAATTTTTCATGAGTTACATTTAGCTCAGGTGATATTTTCATCCTGGATCCGCCACTATCTATATGTATAAGTAGAAGCATACGATTTGGAAAAGGGTTTGAAGTCATATATTGTACGAGGATAAGCCCATTTTGCATTCACCGCTCCTCTGGATTCTACCTGATCAACTACATATCAATTTTCCAGGATAGAACATTCTTCTAAGTTCAAACGATTAACTTCTCCGTTGTGAAATGCGAGGGCACAAATCTCAGAAGAGAATGATCAGTTTAATGCAAATCTGGACAGTCATGGTGAGGAGTATTGCGGGGTAGAAGACTAGAAGTAATACTCAGAAGTACCAGCTCATTCATCTCTCTGTTTGGAAGTGGATTTTAGGTTGATATGTTTCTGTTACAGTTACAGACTTGGGGGCATAGACGATAGTTACAGACTTGGGGAATAGAAGATTGCTCAAAGTGCGAATATGGTGTTGGCCTGCTGGCTCATGGCCTCATGCTCACTACAGCAACATACATGAAAGGCATTCAGAAGGACAAAATTGCTAACAGTGCAGTTCTAATTGGAGAAAACAGACTGCAAACACCAAAAACCATCTACAATCACTCATAGGAGGAAAACAGAATCGTCAAATCCATACTGACTCGAAGTCTTTCTTCCCCACTTCAGAAAACTTCCCTCCCATGAACACTTGAACAGTATGAAAAATACTTCTTCATGCTCCAACAAGATCATGACTGCCAGTGCTAAAAAACATGTATGAACCCAAATTGACATATGATGCTATAGATCAAACCTAGTTAAGGTAAGCTATTAGGTGCCTGGTTAGCAAACCTCGAAGCATAGCAAACATATTCTCCAAGGGATCAACACAAACCTAAGTGGCCATATGGAAACATCAAAATACAAAAATTCATCAGCCAGCAAAAGCATGTGTGGACCAAAATTTACCAAATATGTAATCTAATACCCTTTTGAGATTTCCAAAATAATTTCATAAGAAAATACTGCAGTGAAATCTAACTGATCAAAGTCAATTTCATTCAAACTCAAAAATGAAATGAAAGGCCCAAATATAAAACATTCAAAGCAACCATGCTAATTTAAGAAAGGAATTACTTCGAACATCATAAAAGCACAAAGATGATATAGAACACAAGCCATTTCGCAAACCACCATTTTTCATTCACTTCATTTCCTACCAACATACACAAGATAAAACGAAAATAACATAATTACTAATCCGAAACCTAACCCTAAGAACCACGCATAGCGAAGCCAAACAGAACCCACTCGGCGCAACCCCTAGATCCTTCAAGAGCTGGTGAACTTGGTCACCGCCTTGGTCCCCTCCGACACAGCGTGCTTGGCCAGCTCACCCGGAAGCACAAGCCTCACCGCCGTCTGGATCTCCCTCGAAGTAATCGTCGGCTTCTTGTTGTACCTCGCAAGCCTGGACGACTCCTGAGCCAGCTTCTCGAAGATGTCGTTGATGAAGCTGTTCATGATGCCCATGGCCTTGCTGGAGATCCCGATGTCAGGGTGGACCTGCTTGAGGACCTTGAAGATGTAGATCTTGTAGGTCTCCACGCTCTTCTTGTTCCTCTTCTTCTTCTTGTCTCCGGCGGCGGCTCCGGCCTCCTTGGGGAGCTTCTTCCCGGCCTTGGGCTTCTTCTCCGCCGGGGCCTTCTCGGCGACGGTCTTCTCGGCCGGCTTCTTCTCCGCGGGCTTCTTCTCGGCTTTGGGCGCCATGGGAAACGAGAGAGATGGACGAGATTGGAATTTCTAGGGTTTGAGAGGATTTGGGGATTTCGATTCGGTGGTGAATACTGAGGTTGGTTGATGAGGTATTTATATAGGTAGAGAGGTTGTTTTCTACTGGCTGCTGGGAATTGACGCGGATCGGTGGAGTGGATGTGTTATGGCCGTCAGATTGGTGTTGGCGAAGTTGATGTGTTGACGGTTCAGATTAAATTTTCAGTGGATTGGCAGCTGTCGCGGTGCGGATCGATGACGTCGTCTAGTGATGTTTTTTTCTTTTCTTCTTTTGTTCTAACTCATCTTAATGATAATGGGAAAGAAAACCAAACTAGCAATCACAATTCACAACATAACCTACGAAATCAGCTTCGTTAAAAAATTTATAAGGTAAGTGAAGCAATATAAGGCACCAGCTGCACAATTGGTATGTTGATTGTTATGTTAGCAGACGACTGAGACTTGCACCCTAAAAAACTACGACACCAAGAACAGCAGTGGGATCTGTAACAAATGTAAGCCAAGAACAACAAATTCAAGCCAAGTGAAGAAAAAGAAGAAGCAGATGAATATAATCTCCAACCAAGTTTCTGACAACGAACAATAATGAAGTTTCCAATATTGTTGATGTATTATCATTTACACCTGCTCAATATTCATTACAGACATTATATCATCACTGATCTAACTCCCAAGGACTCCTTCCTTTACTACCACTCTACCAGTGACTAATGTATATAAATTCGTTGCTACAATAGTGCTACAAAGTATATCAGGAATAAAAATGAACAAACTTGATAACTCTTTTAGTGTTGTCGTGCATTAATTCAGAGCTCCAAGTTGGATCTAGACTCCAATATGAGTCCACAAGAACAGATTCTGACTCCAACAAAGGGCATCCAAGGGCTATGATTTCCACATCAACTTGACTAAAATTGATTAGTCCGAGCAATCCAAGCCGTCTCAAACCCTTATGACCTGAAAATGTGCGAATGCCCGCTCCGGTTACACGAACACATTCTTGCAATTCAAGTACTTCCAAGTTGAGGCAATTCTGTGCAAGGGCAACCATGGTAGTGTCTGACACGCTCATCAAAGATTCCAATCGTAGTTCCTTGAGGGTTTGAATTGTAGAGATTGCCACACCTCCAATGTCAGTGACTAATTCCCCATAGCAAGACAAATCCAGACGCTCCAAGCTACACATTCTGCACAAAAGCTCAACCCCGGTATCAGTGACTCCATGGTATGTGGCTAGGACCAATTCCTTGATGGTTTTTGATGCGGAACCATTTGCCAAGAAACCCAATCCCACATCTGTGATGTCACACAGGACCAACTTCAACAAGGTAATTGAAGATAAACACCCAATTGCTCTGAGGGCTTCATCAGAGATCAACCTGTTTCTTAACACAACCAAAGCCTTCAAGTGACGAGCTGAATGTAACAGAGCCACAACTCCAGAATCCCCTACTGCAAAACTCCCCACAAACTTAACTTTGGACAATTTTGGACACCTATTCCCCAAAGCAAGTAGACATTTTGCCCCCAAAATGCCATCATCACTACCTTGATCATCATCACAGTAGATGATAATGCTCTCCAGTTTAGGACAGTTTTGGGCTATTAATTCAAGATGGGTATCGGTGGTGCTAGAACCCCATACTACCAAATCGATTATATTTGGGAACCTAGTCAGTGCACCACCAAGGTCAAAATCGAAGCGATCAAGGCAAACACTAAGTGATGATCGGCTAAGACCTTCTACTTTAAACCACTGCGTGCAGACCTCGGAGAACGATTTCCTATCATCTTTGGTGACCTTGTTAACTATTTGGCCAACTAAATCGTCGTTCAGAAATGACATATTTTGCTACTCTTATCTCTCTGTGTGCGCTGAAATGAAACTACCCAGAATCTAAAACAGTCGAGAACTTAACCTGATGATCTTCGGCGCCGGAATTTCCAACTCCCAAGCTCTGCATGAGGTTTCGGGTCTCGGTTTGAGAGAGTCAAAGGATGAGCTACTCTAGAACTTTGTTGTTGTTCGCAGGGTGTGTGTTCCTTTTTTTGATCGAAGACGTCTTTTGTTTCCAGTTTTAGCCTTTCGAAGTTTTGGACTTAAACATTGTGTGGACTTACCGAAGAACACGAGTACGGTTGGGTTTTATTGACTTTAAAAATGAGGACTAAATTCAGTTTACTTTCTCAAACTTTAGGACTCAAATCAGTTTGGTCCTTGATCTTTTTTTTAAATCACGTTGGTCCTTGTACCCTCAAATGACATCATCTAAGTCCAAAATTTGAATTTTAATGCAAAAATGGGTGAGTTTGGTCCTTGAAAAATGATGTTTTTTCATCGTTAGAATGTTTATTTGCCCTCTTTGTGGGTTAAAAAGCTCAAATGTAGATCCCCAAGTCAGTTTCAAGTCAGCAAATGATATTATTTTTAGAGCCATATTAAAATTTTGGACTTGGTTGATGATGTTTGAGAGTACAAGGACCAACGTGATTAAAACAAAAAGTCATAGACCAAACTGATTTTAGCCCTAAAGTTCAAGGGGTTAAACTGAATTTAATCCTAAAAATAATAAAGACAAATGTGTGATCTTTTGCATTCGGACATCATTTTATGCGCTATGTGTACGTTGACGGAAGATTTTATGATTTATCTTGAAAATTCTTATATTTTTTCGGAAATAATTATTGAGAGAATAATATATAGTAAAGAGAATGAAGAATCATCATCTTATTCATTGATATGAGACCCTTTATATAGGGAATTACATAACACATTTAGGTGTTGTACAAGGAAACATGTCTTGATATCCTATCACTATACGGAATTGAGATTTCTTCTTTGACTAACATTAGACTAAGACACACATAGGTCGAATATCTTACAACACTCCTCCTTCTGCCGCGCGTCTACATGTCGAAAGGTGAAAAAGAAGTTGGAAAATCTCCGATAAAAAGATAATTCTCAAAAAGCAGGAACTTTGATTTAAAGCTTACTTGGACAAATTTTAAGCTTGAAGTTCTTATACACGCACATATCGATGTAGATGTGTAAGATCTCTAGAATTGTTGTGTGTTACTGTTCTATATGAACCAACAGGTATCTCTAAAACATAACGTATGAAGTATCTCGACGAAGTATGCTAATCTGTCGTCACCATACTCATTACAAGAAGCAAAAAGCTCGATCTCCTTGAAACAAAATTGAATGATTAGTATATAACCTTTTGGTATCAGACCACAATTTGCACACATACATACGAATATGTGTATCAATTAATTAAAGTGTGTGTGTATATATATATATATATATATATATATATATATATATATATATATATATATATATGCGCGCGCGCACGCAAATAGATGCAAAGAGAAAACTAGCAGTATCATGTATAACTAGGACCAAGTGAGATTTGTTTGCTTAGCTTTCTTTGCATTCTCGTTTTCATCATTGCTGGCCAGGTATCACCTATTGAAGATGAGCACATTGGAGCTGCTTCAATCCTTGATGTGTTTAGTCGTCACAGTACCACCGGCTTTCGAACTTGGCATGACTTGGTTCTAAAATATTTCCGAGGCTGGCAAACCTGAGGGAAATTAGCAAATACACAGGTGGATTTACTTCTTATCATAAACATCAAAGAATTATAAATCTGCAAATAAACATAAATAAAAGGGAGAGGCTGTGTACCACTACCACCAATCTTGCATATCCATCCACGACCACCAATCTTGGAGGCTGTGTACAGAAACTTCGAAAGCCATTCCAGTTGACCAAGTTTTGAAATTCAAAGGGCCATTCTTGTATTGATTGCTTCAAGCTTTACTGACAAGAACTCCGCCCCGTCTCCTCTAAGCCAAGTAATAGCTTCTTAGTTAATTGTCACAAAATCCACATGACGACGAGATCCATGTTAATTTGGTGGAGGTACGGTGTTGCGCCGGTGGAGGAAGAACACGGCGGCATAAAAGAGCAAAATGGTGATAAACGTGTTGCGGGAGAAATAAACTGAGAGAAAGAATTTAGGAAATGCTCTAGGATATTCTGTAACTTTCTAGATATTCTTTATGTGTGCCTTGGTCTTATGCCATTAGGATATGTAGTTTGATATGTATTCTTTATCATTACCATATTGGTACTTTGTAATTCTCTATATAAAGGGTTCCTATCAATGAATAAGATGATGATTCTCTTGCTATCTCTTTGTCTCTACACTTTATCATTCATCACGTTATTATGCATTTTGTTCTAACCCTAGAGCCAATAGCTCACCATTTGTTTTCCAAAACCCTAAAATCGGGCAGCCTTGTTTTTCCCGATTTTCGACCAAAATTCCTACTGCCCTCCGCCGGAATTATATATTCCCAGAAAGCTCTCTTCGTCCCGGAACCGACACCGCCGGCCTCACCCTGAGAACCGGCCGGAAAGTCTCCGAACCGGCCGCCGGAAGATTCCAGACCGCCGCCTCTACCAACCACCGGTTCACCACCTTCCCTTTCTCCGATCAACCTGAATTTTTGACAGCAGCTTCCCAATCCAGAGATGCTCCTTCTGTCAAATTTTCAGCCCCAAATTCAAAGTAGAAGTAGGTGAAGCGTTGTTTCTCCTCTCGGCAGCCTCTAGAAATCAAAAATTTCAAAATTACTCGTCTTCCAAGGAAAGCCAGAAAGGTTCCCAACCCTCGGTCAAAGCCTGCAATCGACTCAAACTCATCAGAGCTCCTATAAACGCAGTTTATTTGGCAAACTAGCAAGTAAGATTTAATATTACAGTTATTTACTTTGGAATAACTCGGGGGATAAAATCCTTTCTCCCTTCTCCATCTTCATTCTATGCTTGGGATTTTGTGCGTGCAAGTACCAAAAATCCCGGAATTTTATTCGCGGGTCAAGAGTGTGTTTGATCACTCTTGTTTCCTTATCTGGGTTGTGTATGATCAACCCCGACCTATCATCGGATTGTGTTTGATCAATTCGAGGCCTTTTTCCGAATTATGTTTGATCAATTCGCGGCTTTTTCGAATTGTGTTTGATCAATCCGAAGGACAAACCATTAAAAACATTGTTTGTGACTTCTATTGAGTCTCATAACAGCTTGGTTTTGTATGCAAGAGCAATGTAACATTCTGCTCCTTTGAGTTTTGACGTACTAGATGCCTAAGGCGGATCTTCACTTGGTATATGTGGAACCTTTCATTGGAAAGGATTAAACCACATGTTTTGACCCCCAGGCTAACAAGCCTAGATGCCGAGATTTCACATCTCATACGCTCAAAGTCTTTGAAGCGCCACATCGACAAAAGCCTTCAATGACAATCTGTGCAAAAAGTAATGACCACTAAGTACTGTGGAATGCACTCATGGAGCGTTTCTTGAAACGTTCATATAACTCTACTTGTTGAGTTATTAGTCAAGTGGATTGCTTACCACCTTAATTGACTACATATTGTCGATGATCTTTTGTGGCATCATTGTTTTGGCCACGGTCCTCAGCGCGCGGAGCAGAGGCTTCTAGCAGACAAAGAGATGGGAGAGTTGCGGGCGTGCCACCTCGCGGACGAGGAAAAGGGTCGATGGGGGGTGCGCTTGACTTCTTGATCAGGCAGAAAGGGGGGTCACAGGTGCCACCTCAGAGGAGGATTTACGAGCACAAGCGGGTCGATACTCACGGCGGCGCGAGAAGCGGGGATGCA
The DNA here is from genome assembly GCA_009720345.1 of Fragaria iinumae. NCBI lineage: Eukaryota > Viridiplantae > Streptophyta > Magnoliopsida > Rosales > Rosaceae > Fragaria > Fragaria iinumae. The sequence continues at coordinate 35,793,528 of CM019119.1, forward strand.
GAGTCCGGAGAGCTCTGAAGAAAGGCCTAGGCGGCGGCGCTTAGGGTTAGGTTTTCGAGGAGGGCTCGAAGGGAAACTGGGTTTCAGTTTGGGTTTGTCTGAGAGTTGTCTTTGAGTTGTTTGTTGTAAAGTTGTGTGTCCGTTGAGAGAGCTTTCGACCCCTTTATATAGTGGAGCTTTACTTGCGGCAGAAGAGAGAGATAATCCTACTTCAAGTTGGTTTCGGAAAACCTAATAGCACAAGGGCACTGTTTTGTCCATACAAACCAACCAACTCGTGACACATGTCCAGTTCGCACACTTCATTCCGCGCTGCCAACTGTAGACTCCTATGCGAACTGGAATCAGGAGCCTCCTCATCTCGCGGGCTGCTACAGGGTGCTACCTTGCGTGCTTCTGTAGCTCGCGTCCATTTCGCGGGCTATTGCAGCTCGCGAGCCTTAAAAGGGCTTTTTATATTTAATGGGCCACAGGGATTGGCCCGAAGCATGTCAAAGATTGTCAAAGTCTTCAACGTTTGTCGTGGTGCGCGCGGGCTCCGCATGTCGCTTCCTCGCGAAGTCCTCTACGCGAGCTAGTTCGCCAGCTCGCCTCGCTTCACCTACGCGGAGAGTCCATCTGGATTGGCAATCTCGCCTCGCCTCGCGGACTGACAATCTCGCTTCGCCTCGCGGAGTGTTGAACTGTGCTCCCACGCGAAGTCATTCCGCGCGCAGGCTAAGTGTTCCACGCGAACTGCGTAGTCCGCCTATGTCCATCCCGCGTGAAGGCTAAGTGTTTCAATTCCATTCCGCGCGAAGGCTAAGTGTCCGTTCCGCGTGAAGTCTAACTTGGCTCGCGTGGTCTCACTGGCGAGCTATCACTTATAAACTTAGATAAACTCCATCTCGCCGGTATGACATGGTCCAAGAAATAATTAATATTTACATAGACATTTACTGTCCAGTAAAATATTAATTCAGGCGTAAGCATTGCCCCCTAGCCTCGAAGTTATGAGTTGTCGAGAATGACTGAAGAGGTTTAGCTTCGTGTTGCTCCAAAGCTAATATTATTAGCTCGGGTCATACATAAAAGGAGTGTGAAGAAACAAGCCTGTGAATAGGCCTTGAAACTTAAGCACCCAGTAAAACATCGTAGCGAACTGCTGCACGGCTCGCCTAGGCAATTTGGACTTGAACTTGAAAACGCCTGCATTCGCCTGCTCCACTTAGAAGATATACCGCGAACGAATGTAGCTCGCATGGTTGTGTCTTGAGCGGACGTTTGACTTGACTAGACTCCAAAAAAGGTTCTTCGCACAATCTTAGCAGTGGCGAATCAACTCGGTGATAAACAAGGAATGACAATGGCTAAGTACTTCGCTGCCCCCCAGTGCGAACCAAAGAGAGACAACCAAACAAAGTCAGCGAACTGAGAAGTACTTGAATGAAGTTGTTTTTATTTAGGGCCTCTGGAATATGCCCCAATCTTGTACTGGTCTGTTAACTAGACCACACACGTTTACAAAGGGAGAAACTGATGACATGAGAAACACTTGAATACAAAAAATTTAAAAATATTTAGGGCCTTTGGAATAGGCCCAAATCTTGTACTGATCTGTTAATTAGACCACGCACGTTTTTTCTTAAAAACTAATTGCGTGCTTCTTCCTGGTGTTGCCCCCTAGTGTGAGGTGATGGAGCGTAAGCGCGACGGCGCGTTACACTAATGACAGTGGTCGTGGGATTAGAGGGGGGAGGAGGGTCTGCGCGCTCCCAAACACTAGCGATGTGGCGTTTTAAGAAACTGAATAACTTCCTCCTCGGCGTTGGTATAGTCCACTATCTCGTCTACGTACTCCATAGTGGCGACTCTGTCATAGGCTTCGCGTTCCGCCCATTATGAGAGTAGTCTCTCACACAAGGACTCGCCAGCCTCGCGTGCTTCTTCTGAGGATGTACTAATCATAAGATGGTTGGAGGGGGTCTGCAATGGTGTGAGGACGTTGCAAGTCGTCCCTCTCCTGAGTGAGTCCCCATCTTGTTAAGTTGGAGGCAGTAACCCCATATGGGCGGCCTTTAGAATCAACGCCTTGGACATCCAAAGGACCCAAATCAGTATTGTAGTAGCGGGCGTCGTTGAAGTTGGCGGAGATGGAGAAGGGACGCGGGTCCGCTTGGATGAGGACCGTCTCGCGTTTCTCTGTATCCCAAATCAGGAGTTCTTGGTGCATGGAGGAAGGCACACAGAAACTTCTATGTATCCAGTCGCGGCCTAGGATCATGCTGTAGGACGAAGCACACTCGGCGACGAAGAATGTATAAACCCTTGAAGCCGGACCCACCTTGACCCGTAAGAACAACAAACCTAAAGTCCTGGAGACTTGTCCGGTGAAGTTCTTGACTGTCAAGGACGTAGTCTGGATCATCGAGAGTGGGATACCCAGGAGTCCCATGGTGCGGGTGGTGACGACATTCACTGCCGCCCCTGTGTCGACCATGATTTTGTTTATCATGATCCCTTCAACTTCAGCCGTGATATACAATGGCCTCATGTGAGTGGCCATATCCAGAGTCGGAGTGGAGAAGGTCATAGTCGGCATGCGTGTGACGCTGTTCGTGGCTTCCACTGGTGGAGCGTTCACAGGTTCCGCCAGGACTGGACCCATCTCGCTGCTGCAAGGGGGCGATATGTCGCAGACACTCTCACTATTGTCTGGAATATCTGCCGCGTTGGATGTTGTATTTGGCGGGAGAGCATATCTCTCAGATATGAAGAAAACCATTCCGACCTGAAAAGAGAATTGCTCGTGGACTGGGATTAGTGGAGTCTCAATGGGTCCATTGTCTCCTTCGAGCACAGCAAATGCGCTCTCCGCCGGGTTGACTTCTTCACGTTCTGGCCATGCAGAGACCTCGAGTATATTGCAGGTGAATGATTCACCCTGCCCTTCCGCTTGGTCGTCACCCAAGTCGATTCGAGGCTCGGAATGGGTCTCCTCGTTCAGTGAATTCTCGCGGAAGCATTGTGCCATGAGCTCCGCGAGGTTAGGGCTAGAGGTGCTACTTTCGACCCCTGGCGAGACGTTGCCCTCTGGCTGCCGTGGTCGCCATACGAGTTTGGTCGAAGGCTAATTGTCCTCGGCTGGAAGGTTATCCGCGGCTGGTGGGGTTCTGGCATTGTCCTCTGCCCGAGGGGGGAGGACTGAGACCTGAAGCTCCTGTGTGGACTGAGGATGGGTCGGACCCGGTCGTGATAGTTCCTTTTTAGCCTCAGGTTCTTGGCGAATAGGATGTGATGACCGAGGCAGCTCGCGCCTTGGCTCTGGCCTTGATGCGCCAGATAGCCTTCGCTTCGCTGGGGAAGACGGTTCTCGTCTTCTTTCAGCCTCTGGTGACCGCCTACGTCTTGGTGGAGGTGACGGATTTCTTCGTCGGTCAGCCTCTGGCGTTTGCCTTCGAACAGGTCGCTTTGCTGGGGAGGACGGTTCTCGTCTTCTCTCAGGTTCTGATGAAGGCTTGTGCCGGGAGAACTGTAGCTCCCTTCTTCTTGCTGGCTCCGGAGAGGATCTGTACCTCGTGGGGCGCGGCTCCTGCCTTGGTGGTACGGTGAGGCGACAAAAGACATTCGCTTTTGGAGCGGAGTCGTCTGCTACCCGCGCACAGACACGTGGAGGCGTGACAGGTGGCCTTTGGAGTAGAGCGCGCAAGCCCTCAGCTTCTCTCCACATTCTCTCGGGTGTTTGCGCGAGCTGCGAGGGTCGAATGATGCCATCATCGGCCGCTCGAAAGGCACGCAGTATGCTGCCATACTTCTTCTGAATCTTCCGCTTCTTGGATCTGCTGATAGTAACCGACTTTCCGCCTTGCTACGTGTACCAGATCCCTTCCTTGATCGCTGATTTGGATGTCGGAGGAATATAGGGGTCAGTTAAAATACCTCGCCTGGGACTCGAAGCCTCGCTATCTTGGCGTTCGCTGCCGGAGTCGGAGATCTCCATTGCACTTGAAGCTGGAGAGGAAGGCACCTCTTTAGTCCAGTGTGTTTGAACGAAGGTTTCGAGGCGCTTGATCCTCTGTTCCAGCTCCTCGTGAGTCCTGGGACTCATGGGTTGGTAGTTGTCAGTTGGAGACGGTATATCGTCCTGCATGGTAGCTTTGCCTTTATCCTTTCTTGAAAGGCGATCGGGCTGTGGTCTGGCGGCTACCTTCCTTGCCGGGTAGTGGTTCCCACCTTGGTTCGCCAGAACGGTGTAGTCATTCGCCGGCCTCTTACGGTTCCGACCTGGCGGGTCGCGTTGGCCCGCGTTTGGAGACAAGTCCAAAGTGATCGCGTGCTGGCCGACGCGAGGCCAGGCGATGTCGGCAACTGTGATCATGAAGCCGCCTTTGTCCTCGAAGCGAATATACTTGAAGTCCAACCAGTCCTGGACTTGCTCGCGAAGCTGGTAACAGTCGCGAGTTCTGTGTCCCCAACTGTCGTGGAGCTTGCAGTGGACGCAGCCGTCCTTGTATTCAACATAAGGCAAGGCCCTTGACACAGTGACGAGTCCGCCGTCAATAAGATCGTCTAGGACCTCATGCGCGAGGTTGACGTTGTAGGTGTACCGGCGAGATGGCTGACGTGTGTCATCATTACCATCCTCTCGATCTCGCTTAATCACCCGGCGCGGGCTATCATCCTCTGGATGCTCGGCTAGGTCTAAGGTAATTCGCCGCTCGCCTGGCTTTGGTGCGCGGTGACGGCTGTTCTCCCTTGGTTGATCGGCCCAATTCACCTCGACCATACCAACCATGGCGGGGAAGGGATCCACGTCCACCAGAGAAGCGGTGCTTCCTGGCGTCTTCATTTTGAGGGCGCCCGAATTCAACCAAGTCTGCAGTTGGTCGCGGAGTTTGACACAGTCCTTGGTGTCGTGATTGTAAGCATTGTGGAAACTGCAATACTTCTTGTCCTTTAGCTCTTCCTTGGGCGGGATCTTATGGTCCAAGCGCACGTAGCTCGCCTCGATCAAGTCATTAAAGACAAGATGGGCGTTTTTCGCATCATACGTGTAGGACTCGTATTCAGGCTTAGTCCATGCAAAGGACTGAATGGTGATTGGCTCGCGGGTCATCTTGAGATTCTTCAGTTTGTGAGCCAAAGGCTTCCCGGTCAGTTCGACTGCTCTGACGTCGTCAACATACCCCTGCGCGGCCTCATTCTCCTCTTGCCTTTGGTAGTAAGGGTCGAACGTGGAGGGTTGGAGGTTTAACGCCCCGACTATCCTGTTCCTCCCCGGTACGTACGTCCCTTTGGAGGCATTCGCCTTTTCGTCCATCTTGTTGAGGATGAGTTCATAGCTGCCAACCTTGTTGATGAGGTCGCCCATAGACATGAAGCGTTCCCCATGGTGCTTCAGCCGCTGGCGGTGTTCGAGACCACAGACGGCCAACTTAATGGCTTCCTGCTCGGGTAGGAGAAAGTCGCACTTGGCTTGTTGGATCTTGAACCGCTGGAGGAAGGAGACTCCTGACTCCATGCTCTGCTGACTCATCTGAGTGAAGGAGTCAAGGCCGACCTCTAGCTCAATGGTACCGTAGGTCTCCCGGAACAGCTTCTCCATGGTAGGCCAGTCCGCGATGGATCCTGGCTTCAACCTGGAGTACCAAGTAAATGCAGCTCCGGACAGAGAGGTCCCAAAGAGCTTGAGCTTGAGGATGTCGTTGTTCCCGTACTGGCCGCACTGGACTTTGAAGCGGGCCATGTGGGTTGCTGCGTCTTCCCTTGTTTCGCCAGAGAAGGTAGTGAACACTACGTTCTTGAACCCGTGCGGGAAGGGGTATTGCGCCACGCTATCTGGATAGGGGTCGCGATATTGCAAGTTAGCATCACCGTGTCCGGTTTGCTCCTTGACAATGGAGGAGATAAGCTGGCGCCAGTCGGCTGTAGTCACGGGCGCGGACTCCGCCCCTTCCCCATGGTTTGGCCATGCAGAGAAACTGACAGCCTGTCCGCCATTCTTGGGAGTAAGGCTGGCATGAACGAGAAGCGGGTCATCGGGTGTCCCGGCTCCTTGACTTAGAGAACCATTCAGCCCCCTAGGGGAGGCAAACGAGCCATGTGGGAGCGGGCTCTTTGACGTTCCTGCCCCTGGCATGAACTGCGGGGACTTCGGAGTCCCGACCTTAGGGTTTCCCCTGGTGCGTTCATTGGGAGGAATATACTTGGATGTCCCATCGCTCGCGCTTGGACCGGTAGGGTTTAGAGCAGAGTTTTTTGGCGCATGCGCCCTCATCCAATCCTCGACTTCGAGGACCCGCAGGTTCAGCCGGTCCTGTTTGTCTTTGAACTCGTCTAGTTTTTCTAAACTGTTCTTACTTCCGAAGAAGGAAGCGTTCTGCTGGTTATGCAGTTTGGTGTCGTGCAAGTCCAGGCGGCGGGTCTGCTCGTCTACTGTCGCGCGAGTGAGCGACAGGACCTCTGCATGTTGCTTCACGGTCTCTGCACCTTGTTTCACGGTCTCTGTGTTCTGTTCTAACTCCAAGCGGATCTGTTGCAGGCTTCCTTCGACCAAGCCTTTGGTTTCCCTTGTCTCGCTGACAAACTGGTTGAAGTCCTCAGTGAGTATTTTAAGGTTGTGTTGGTCCGCTTCCCAAAGGGTTTTGTCCCTTTTGACTTGGTCAGTGAGGCCGTCGACCTTAGTAGCAAGGTCGGTGAGGCTTTGTTGGGTGGCGGAGCTTTGGGTTGACAGACCCTGGATCTGCCCCGTGAGTTGTGTGTGAACATCTGGACGATTTGCTCCATAGATGGAGCAGAATCTGTATCTCGGGTCGGCTGAGAGCCTACCATGGCGGTCTCGCTGTAATCCGGATTACCGAACTGAGCAAGAACCTGCTCTTGGGAAAGGGATCGGCAAGCCGCACTATTATGGGGCTTGTACTGTAGCGATCTGTAATTGAGACAAGAAAGCTGGGGCTTTCGGTACGGCGCTTCCTCCGGCTTCCCAATGTTGTATTTGCTTGTACTCCCTGTCCCACTGGGCGTGCCAATGTTTTGGCCACGGTCCTCAGCGCGCGGAGCAGAGGCTTCTAGCAGACAAAGAGATGGGAGAGTTGCGGGCGTGCCACCTCGCGGACGAGGAAAATGGTCGATGGGGGGATGCGCTTGACTTCTTGATCAGGCAGAAAGGGGGGTCACAGGTGCCACCTCAGAGGAGGATTTACGAGCACAAGCGGGTCGATACTCACGGCGGCGCGAGCAGTGCAATCAAAGGGAGTTCGGAGAGAAGCGGGGATGCAGAGTCCGGAGAGCTCTGAAGAAAGGCCTAGGCAGCGGCGCTTAGGGTTAGGTTTTCGAGGAGGGCTCGAAGGGAAACTGGGTTTCAGTTTGGGTTTGTCTGAGAGTTGTCTCTGAGTTGTTTGTTGTAAAGTTGTGTGTCCGTTGAGAGAGCTTTCGACCCCTTTATATAGTGGAGCTTTACTTGCGGCAGAAGAGAGAGATAATCCTACTTCAAGTTGGTTTCGGAAAACCTAATAGCACAAGGGCACTGTTTCGTCCATGTAAACCAACCAACTCGTGACACATGTCCAGTTCGCACACTTCATTCCGCGCTGCCAACTGTAGACTCCTATGCGAACTGGAATCAGGAGCCTCCTCATCTCGCGGGCTGCTACAGGATGCTACCTCGCGTGCTTCTGTAGCTCGCGTCCATTTCGCGAGCTATTGCAGCTCGCGAGCCTTAAAAGGGCTTTTTATATTTAATGGGCCACAGGGATTGGCTCGAAGCATGTCAAAGTCTTCAACGTTTGTCGTGGTGCGCGCGGGCTCCGCATGTCGCTTCCTCGCGAAGTCCTCTACACGAGCTAGTTCGCCAGCTCGCCTCGCTTCACCTACGCGGAGAGTCCATCTGGATTGGCAATCTCGCCTCGCCTCGCGGAGTGTTGAACTGTGCTCTCACGCGAAGTCATTCCGCGCGCAGGCTAAGTGTTCCACGCGAACTGCGTAGTCCGCCTATGTCCATCCCGCGTGAAGGCTAAGTGTTCCACGCGAACTGCGTAGTCCGCCTATGTCCATCCCGCGTGAAGGCTAAGTGTTTCAATTCCATTCCGCGCGAAGGCTAAGTGTCCGTTCCGCGCGAAGTCTAATTTGGCTCGCGTGGTCTCACTGGCGAGCTATCACTTATAAACTTAGAGAAACTCCATCTCGCCGGTATGACATGGTCCAAGAAATAATTAATATTTACATAGACATTTACTGTCCAGTAAAATATTAATTCAGGCATAAACAATCATGATCCATAATCTTTAGCGGATTCGATTATCATCAAGTTCTCTAGGTCCTCAAAGTTGGTTTGGAATTACCAACGAGACTAAATTTTGATTATACAATTGCAAACGGGAATTATATATACGCTAATGCGATAAACGTATTTGGGATTATCCCCTAATGTGGGGACAACAATATGGGTCACGGCAACGGCAAAAAACGTCGTGCCGATGTCTAGAAAAGAGGGGGAGGTGTCGCCGGCTCTAATAGCGACACTCCCGGTCTAGACACTATTTTGTCAAAACTACTCACGTCAGCTCATGACAATGCAACCGTTGTGGATCTTCGGATCACTGGTTCAAGATTGTCAAGCTTCTTCAAATTGTGAATGCATACAAAAAGGTACGGAAAATCAATATGAGGACAAGAACGTCATCCTCATGATCGCGAATTTCAAAGATTCGGATCCTGCTCTAACTACCCATGACTTTGACGTCATCAGCTAGACACTGATTTTCGTTCCAAGCTATATGTACTAAGGCGTTGTATCGACATACTTCGTCTATTTGAGACCTCGATGTACTCACATTAGCAATAATGAATGCCTTGAGAATTTTTTCAAAGTTATGAAACTATTCTCCTCTTATGGTTCGTATTGATTTACAAACAAGATGTACATTTTTACATCGTCCTTAGAAGCATGGCATATTTACAATCTACATGGTTAGATTGTGTCGTTTTGGTCTCTTCCAAGTGAAGATGACGCACGGCCTTGCATCCTCAATAAGGATCGCTAACGTGTTTCCGGTTAAGTCTTCTACCCTATAGCGGATTTTCCATCATCAATTGTTCAACTAGGCTCATCCAAGCTCAGTGTGATGTCTTAGAATTGTCCGAAATTAAGGAGATAGTGGTTTCAAGTGTTCCTCGTACTACCGACCCTCCACAGACATGACTGGTCATACTGACTTGGAGTTACCGAAAGCTTTTGATTTTGGATCCCCCTACGCTATTAAACCAATTGCCGTCTTACAAAAGACGTTGAAGACTTATCAAAACCGGAAAATTATCATCATGATCGAATCCTCTAGGTCCTCTGAGTTAGTTTATGTTCATGTCAGGGAGCTTTTGCTAACTAGTCATGGAGTTTGTGACCTTAGAACGACCGAAAGGACTTGGTTTTGATCATACACACGTCACTTTTGGCTAAGGCAAAAGCCTACACGCCACTTGCAAGCTTCATAGCTTCGCACATGCCAATTCTGCAAAAAACAGCAATCTGTCCCTTCTGGACAGTCAACTTCATTTGAGCTTTGTGAACAGCTACTGATGAACCAGATAGTGAGCTTTATATCATTGGAAAGCTCTACGAGTTTAGTTTTCAAAACTTTTTACGGTTCGTCCATATCTATTTTAATGAAGAAGTTATGGCTATTTTAGTACGCAAAGGTCATTCTGCACGGAAATTTTTATGCACTCTCGGAATTGCAGTTTTTCGTAGCTTCTTCAATCCTTCTAAATGGTTCAAGTGAAACTATTAACTCACCTATCTACTCCTTCTTGTAGATATGTCTCATCGAGACATTCAGTGCTTCGCAGATAGTGGAACTATCCACAACATTCTAAAGAACCGGCAACTATCTTTGGATTTTATGCCTTTGTAAATCTTTTGTGACTACAATAATTGAATCATACCGGTCATTCAGGGACGCGGTTTATCTTAAATCTTGATGCCTCATGGCACCATGATCAACGTCACAAATGTCCTCTATGCATTGAGAGGCAACCAAACCATGTTGAACTTTAAAGACATTCATGCTAATAGTTTTCATTTGAAAACACATTGTGAGAATGAACAAGAATTCTTTTGTGTATACATTCTCATGAATGCGGACTAAAGCGCATCTTGGAGAAGTTCATGAGTCAATCTAGTGGACTGTATGTCACTACAATTCGAATATCGAATCTCATATTGTCGCCAAACATGATATTTGGTCACAGATGCCCTCTATGCATCGAGAGGCAACCAAACCATGTTAAGCTTTAAAGACATTCATGCTAATAGTTTTCATTTGAAAACACATTGTGAGAATGAACAAAAATTCTTTTGTGTATACCTTCTCATGAATGCGGACTAAAGCGCATCTTGGAGAAGTTCATGAGTCAATCTAGTGGACTGTATGTCACTACGATTCGAATATTGAATCTCATATTGTCGTCAAACATGATATTTGGGACACCGACTCATATAGGCTTTAGTTTGACCAAATCGGTCATCTTGGAAGAGATGGTCCAAATTTTGAGAATTTCTCATGGACATCCATTCTTCCGCTCAAAACGAAGACATTCGAGATCTAGCATCACCATGAAGCATGGTGGTTACCCGGGGGACATTGATGTCACCCGAATACGACTCCAACTTCTTGGAGACCGTCCAGTCAATTCCTCAAGCAATTGAGGTGCACTGTCCTTCCCTCAATATCACATTGGCCCCCTGCAATGCTCATTACTAGTTTTGAAAGCCTATTCTTTAGCTAAATTAGGAGTGGGACCCTCCTATGCTAAATGACACAAAAATGAACATTTCATTCTTACATCAAACTATGTAGATAGATACAACCAACTTGCGGACACCTTTTTATGCTTTATGGTGTTGGTTGAAGTGTTAACACACTTGTCACATGTTACGCTATTATCTACTGCTTATACTTCTACGGGCTCACTACCCATTCTTTAAAGAAGTTTATCAGGATGTAATTTAAAGTGTCCCGTACCCCATGTTCACATGCAATACGGTCTCACCGAGGCTACGACTAAGCAACTTTAGCTTGTCGCTCGAACATTATTGATGTGCACCAATCTTTCTATTGCGTCTTGGGGCTATGCAATATTTACATACATCTTTACTATTCATCTACTACCCACCATCATTGAATATTGTTGTACTACAGCTCGTGACTGTGTACTAGGATTGACACGAAATTGCAACCCTTGAGCTCAGCAGGATTGAAACGGATCTTCAATCCTTGAGCTCGGCTAGATGTTATTTCTAGGTGCCAAATTGTAATGCCACTGCACACAATGATGAGTCATTTGAGATGAATAAGTTTCGGTTGGATATGAACCTCCACCTATAATCCGCATATGTAGAAACCTTGTCAGGCGATCTCATTCACCGCTAAATTGCGAATTGTCATTTTGATGAGACAATATTCCCGCCGTTAGGGGGAGATAAGAACACAAGAGTTCAAGTGGAACAACGTGAATTGTCGCGGTTTGTCCTCACTAAGTCTCATCTTGATCTCAAATGCTTAAAGTGTTAAAGTGACGAGATCACATGTTGCAAATATGTCTGCAAGGATTGATGTCCTACAAAAGGACATGGCGCGACCAAAAGGTGTTGGTCCTAACGCCATCACCATAAATAGTGAAATGGTGACGCCATATAGTGGCAAAATTGGTGTCACAAGGCCGTGTGGCTCCCCAAAAGGAGGGAGGCCCTTAGGTTCGATACTTTCTCGCACTAGGAAGAAAGCGAGCTTGACACAACTTGATCCATTGATCAATGATACTCAAATCCGTCTCATGAAGTCTGAATTGTGATTATCGTTGGGGGACGCCTCAATGTCAAATCCAATCCATATAGAGATCTCTACAAGTATTACACTAGTGTACATGAGGACGTGGGATAATGAGTCTACTATCGAATCACCTTTCGTTGATGGATATCAACTTAGTTGATTGGCCTAATGGAAAGATGCGATCAAGCATTAACAAAGAGATATGTCCTTGGGCAGGTTATGTCGACACCGCAAGCTAAACTCTATCAACTATGTCTTTGTTAGATAGCATAGTGAGAACAAGAGTTTAGACTCACCTTATGGTGCAAGGTCTCTCACTAACACGCACTGAGATCAACTACGATGAGATATGCTCTCGTAATGGATGTTATTGAACTCGGCTACTTTGTCAGTTTAGTAGTTTCTGAATAACTGAATATGCAGCCTATGAATGTGGTCATAATAACATCTCTACGGGAACATAGATATACATGAAGGTCTTAATTAGACTTCATTCATTCGAATCAAGTGGCTCCAGACCACAGGAGCATGCGTTTGCTAAATGTATTGGAACGCACATGGACTCTACTTGATTTGGAAGGGATATAGTGAATTATGCCTTTGCGTGTTTCATTCCGGATTTACATGGACTCTTGATGGATCAAGAGATGTCAATATGTATTAACATTCAAAGAAAAAGATCTTGGGAAAACATGGTCTCGAAAAGGTACTCGATGACTGTATTGATGATGATTTTTCATCAATCGACTTAGACACTCTATAACTAGTGAGGCCTACATATACTCTCATGATTAGTCAAAGTCTTTGCTCTAAAGAGAGATCCGTTGTTTTGTCTAAAGATGACAAATATGTGTTAAGAGATGAAGTTCTCATCTAAGTACAATAAGACGCATCAATGTACTCAACACAATACGAAAGACTTGACATCTCATTCGCTATGAAAAGTTGTAAAAGCTAAGTGTAGCTATGTGCCCACGCAATGCCAATGTATTGGCAGTAACTCCTTTTTCAATACTTAATTATATGAAAGGTTGAGCCTTATTCTATCCCTACATAAGAAAGACACATCAAAAGCGAAATCAGAATCTACCAAGTTTCGTAGGTCAACTTCCACAGGACCTACAAGAAATCTCACTCACTAGAAAATGGTGAAATTGGTACTATTGGAAAGGTCTATGTGTCTAATTTCCAGGGACACCAACCATTTGATCATACCTATCATATTGAGTGAGTTATGGCCATTTTCGTAAAGTAGGATGAATCTGTCCGAGAATCTGATTTTGGCAAAACAGTCAACTTCGACGGGACTTTGTGAACAGCTCCTGATGAACCAGAATGTGTGTAATATACGGTTGGAAAGCTAAATGAGTCTAATTTCCAAAACCGTTTACGGTTTCTTCATATGTATTTCCTAGAGGAAGTTACGGCTGTTCTAGTAACTGAAGGTCATGCTGCGCGGAAATCTGATTTCTTGCACAAACTTATGTTTTGAGTTCACAAACGGCCTTCCCCTCAAGATCTAAGTGGAAAAGATCATGTTTGAGGACAATACGGTATGATTTAGTTAATCATTGCCCAATGCCACATTTGAAGACATGTTAAAAAGCATAGATATGCTAAGTTGTTGAAACTTTCGTGATGAGTAAGAATCAGGAAGAGCCCTATGATTGATGTAAAGATCAAGGGGAGGTGCGAACTTCAGGGGGAGTCTAGCACATATATACATGTCACTATGAAATGTGAAGGGTGCGTTGTACTCTTTTTCTCCTACGATCAAGGTTCAATTTTTCTCCCACAGGGTTTTTGTGACTTGACGAGATTTTAGACGAGGCAACAGATCAGCACCATCGGCATATCAGCGCGTGGCACAAGGGGGAGTGTTCTAAGATATTCTGTATCTTTCTAGATATTCTTTATATGTGTCTTGGTCTTATGACATTAGGATATGTAGTTTGATATGTATTCTGTTTACGCCTGGATTAATATTTTACTGGACAGTAAATGTCTATGTAAATATTAATTATTTCTTGGACCATGTCATACCGGCGAGATGGAGTTTCTCTAAGTTTACAAGTGATAGCTCGCCAGCAAGTCCACGCTAGCCAAGTTAGACTTCGCGTGGAACGAACTGCATGAGAACTTCACTTAGCTCGCACACGGAATGGACATAGGCGGACTACGCAGTTCGCGCGAAATCACTATTCAACACTCCGCGAGGCGAGGCGAGATTGCCAGTTTGCGAGGCGAAGCGAGATTGCCAATCCAGATAGACTCTCCGCGTAGGCGAGGCGAGGCGAGCTGGCTGACTAGCTCGCGTAGAAGACTTCGCAAGGAAGCGACATGCGGAATCCGCGCGCACCACGACAAACGTTGAAGACTTCGACAAGTCTTTGACATGCTTCAGGCCAATCCCTGTGGCCCATTAAGTATAAAAAGCCCTTTTAAGGCTCGCGAGCTGCAATAGCCCGCGAAATGGATGCGTGCTACAGAAGCACGCGAGATAGCATACTATAGCAGCGCGGAATGAAGTGTGCGAATTGGACATGTGTCACAAGATGGTTGGTTCGCATGGACGAAACAGTGCCCTTGTGCTATTAGGTTTTCCGAATCCAACTTGAAGTAGGATTATCTCTCTCTTCTGCCGCAAGTCAAGCTCCACTATATAAAGGGGTCGAAAGCTCTCTCAACGGACAGACAACTTTACAACAAACAACTCAGAGACAACTCTCAGACAAACCCAAACTGAAACCCAGTTTCCCTTCGAGCCCTCCTCGAAAACCTAACCCTAAGCGCCGCCGCCTAGGCCTTTCTCCAGAGCTCTCCGGACTCTGCATCCCCGCTTCTCTCCGAACTCCTTTTGATTGCTCTGCTAGCGCCGCCGTGAGTATCGACCCGCTTGTGCTCGTAAATCCTCCTCTGAGGTGGCACCTGTGACCCCATTTTCTGCCTGATCAAGACGCCAAGCGCACCCCCCCCCATCGACCCTTTTCCTCGTCCGCGAGGTGGCACGCCCGCAACACTCCCATCTCTTTGTCTGCTAGAAGTCTCTGCTCCGCGCGCTGAGGATCGTGGCCAAAACATATTCCATAATGATTCTCTTGTTATTTCTTTGTCTCTACACTTTATCCTTCATCAGGAGAGTATATATATTCTTATTATTGTTGAAGGAGAAAATATAACGAGAATAACGGTCTACTTATTTATTGATAGAAAGACCTATTTATAGGCATTACATAGAGTATCCCGAACGATCTAGAACATCTATCAATACTGTAACCTATACTAATAAAGGAACGATTAGGTTAAGACACATAATCGAATGACATGAAAGTAATTTCCTTAAACAATTACAACATTGATATCGAATCTTTTTGTGATTCTACTTTAACTAAGACACACACTAGAAAATATATTTTCCTTAAACAAAAAACACTAGAATCACCGGAAAATAATAATACCCTAGGCAAAATGGGAAAACTGAAATTCTTGAGGAGAAAGGAAAAGTAAACAAGTCGGTCGGATCGATTGAATCAAATCCTATAAATATACGTACGTACAAGACAAAAACACATTCTCTAAAAAGAAGAAGTACAAGACAAAAACACAAAACCACAACGTACCCTCTCCCTGTGCGTTTGCTATTCTCACAAACATCCTAGAGCTTACGTACAGAAGGAGAATATTAATTTGAAGACGATCGATATGCAGTCGATCTGGCGAATAGTTGATCGACTATGCTGCGGTCTAAGTATCAGCGACTTTTTTGCACCGAAGAAGGATTGGTTTTTGTACTTGATGACGGACCATCAAATATCTCGTCTAAATATTGACGAATTCTGCAAAAGGGGGAAGAGTTTTGAGAAGATTGAGTTGGAATTGTTGTATGATTACCACCATTGTGATCCTTCAATTAAACTTCCTCTCAACATGGAACATACAAGAGTGGGTTCTAAAGTGCAGATGCGGTACCACCGTGATGAAGAATCTGATGATTCTGACGAGGACGATGAGGAAGTGGAGGATGATGAAGAATTTGAGGATGGAGTGCATTATTGCTTTGATCCCACTGATCCAGACGGTCCGTCCATTCACCAATGCGACAATTGTGATGATTTTGATTTACTTCACAAGGCCGGTTTCACCCTCGAAGACAAAGTTTATTTGGGGTTTTATGATTAGGGCCAAGCCACTGAATGCGCCATTCCCGGTTGGGTAGAAGAGACCCAGATCGGGTTCTGTAGACCCAGCCGAAATCTTTCGGCGATACTGCGACCATATCACTTCGAAGAAACCCCCAAGCGCTCGCCCTCACTCCACCACGTTGCAGGTCAAGCTGACGAGGAACAAACCGAAACCCTCCAGCCACTGTAAAAGTGGTTACACTCCCCCACATTGGTTACATTCCCTTTGTTTTCCCAAACGCAAGAAAGGAAACACTCCCCTTTCTTAATGCTTACTTTGTGCGAAACAAACAAGGCCCAGGAGTTAACCGGTAGCATTTTGCGGCCTAGATTGAACCCCAACTGAGCCTGGCCCAATATCGTATGTTGATATAAATGTCGAGAAACAGTACAGAGAAAAGAACACGAACCTGAACTAAAGCAGCATGAAGCAAACACAGAAACGCAGAAATGACTCAAATGAGTTTCAATTCCTGCCGCCTAGAAGCGTTGCAACCGCAGCAGAACGACGCCGTTTTGCACGGGGAGTCGCAACCGCAGCAGAACGACCTCGTTTTGCAAGCGGAGCTGGGTTCCAATGCGTTGTGCACACCATGTGTTCGATAGAATTCCCCAACCAAAAACAGATACTGGGTAAGTCCTTTCGGGTGACTAATCTCATTTTTTGTACCTAAAAACTGGGTGTGTACTCTCATTTGTTGTGTATAAATACTGAGTGGCTTACGGAAGAAGCCTTAAACTAAAACCCAAACACAGCCTCACCATTCTCTCTTCATTCTCTTCATTCTCCAGTTCATCTTCAATTCTTGATTCTCCATTCATCTTCAATAATTCTTCAGTCTCTCGTCAATGTCAACCCTCAAGGTTGCAACTTTTGACCCTACCTCACATTACTTCCTCTGCAGCGAATGCTTGGGCAACCAGAAGCGAACCCACATTGCTGAAAGGGTGAGCTTCGTAGCAAGAGAATTCAGGGTAGGTTCTCTCTCTCTCTCTCTCTCTCTCTCTCTCTCTCTCTCTCTCCTGCATTCTTGGCTTAGTTCTGATATGGAGGATTCTTGGTTTTTTTGTTCACAGATATTTGTTTCTTGATCACCACCTTTATACTTTTTTAGGGTTCTAGGGCTTGAGTTACTTTAATCTTAGTTTGAGAATTATTAGTGTAGACGTGTAGTACTGGTTTCTTGAGGCCCTTTGTGTTACCTTTTGAGAATTATGAAATCTTTTTTTGATTTCTTGAGGTTCTGTGCATTTTGGATTGACATTGTTATTGGATTTAATATTCTGTGCATCTTAAAGTTGATAACTTGACACATTTAGTGTTTTTGTTTTTATTGAATTCTTGAATTATGCATATTAGATGCTTGATGCATCACACTATATACACCGTGGATAATTTTTTTATTTTGAAAGGTCATTATGAATGTTAAACTGGAGTATTCATTACAGTTTTTCATTGTTCTAACATTTTGTTATGTTTGCAGGTAGATGGAGAGTACTCAGGAAACTGTGTTTTCAAGAATATGTAAGCAATTTGTGTCCATGTTGAACTAATTGTTGTCTTATTTTGTCTTCATGAAATGTTTATGCGCTGGAATAGTCATAGTTAACTTGTGCTGCATAGCTCTTGCAACCCGGCTTTAGGTGGATGATTATAAACTCTACTGCATACTCCATAAGTGTATTTGAAAGAAGAAGTGACACAACTTTATGCCTTTTCACTTTGCTTTGCTAGATTGATCGGCATGACTGTCATATGCATTATGACATAAGATCTACTATATTTTCTTGTTTCTGTATTTCATGCTCTAAATCCCCATTCAGTGTGCCTTAAAATGAGATCATATATATAAGTTGATGAGGTTCGAATATAGGACTTTATAGAAAGAAAGGGTTTGCCCATTCATATAGTGAACTTGCATGTGCTAGAGTGTTGATCTCAGTGACAATTTACATAGTTTGTTTTTTGGCTTTCTTTCATCTGCTAAGGCTTTGATGAAATCACTGTTGATGTTTCTTGTTGCAAAATTCATGTCTATAATCCTAGAATTATATAGAAGCTATAATTCATGTCTCCCAATGGAAATCAGAGATTACATAGACCTGTGTGGTAAGTCACCTATCATGTACTGCATTGATTGTGCTTTCTAATTAAAAACCTTAGACATGCTAAACACAAGACAAAACTCGTGATTTTCTTGCATACATTTTACAATAATACATATGGGTCAAAAGTGTTCAATAGGAAAGTCCAACCTGGCCTACTTGATTTCTGAACGTAAGAATTTCGTTTTACAGTGTGAATGTCCTGACTGATGAGAATCAGGCTGCTGATGATCTGCAAGATGTCCGTTGTGTCCGTTTCACTGCAATATTGGGGTCAAAGTTTGTGAGTTTCCTGTCCTTCTATTCTACTTGTGTTAGCCTGGGATTTTAATTCAAAATCTTTTCAGGTTCAGTTGCCTCCACTTTTTGCTGTTCGCAGAGGATCATTTTACAGTTTAAACATGTAAGTTGAAGTTCAATATATATATATATATAACTACATGGAAATTCATAATAGTAGTAA
The DNA here is from genome assembly GCA_009720345.1 of Fragaria iinumae. Classification (NCBI taxonomy): domain Eukaryota; kingdom Viridiplantae; phylum Streptophyta; class Magnoliopsida; order Rosales; family Rosaceae; genus Fragaria; species Fragaria iinumae. The sequence continues at coordinate 35,812,085 of CM019119.1, forward strand.
TTGCCAGTTTATGATTGCTCTTGTACAGGGGCACTGTTTGTTATTGGGACGGGCACAACTCACTACCTGCAGAAGCAGGACTGCCAGCTATGCTTGCTGAGGCAGGACAAGGGGAAGCTGATCCACTACAAGATCCAGGGCATGAAGCTCAGGTGCAGGCAGTTGCAGAACCAGATAACCAAGGTGAGGATGATATGGACGCACCTGGGGCCTGGTACTTTGGTTGATCTACAGGTTTATGATGCACCACATGCGCCTTACTGAATGCAGAGATAGTGAGGTGCTCAGCCTCTGTCAGTGCTGATAATGCATAGATTGTAAGGTGCTCAGCCTACTCAAAAACTCTGTAATTTTGTTCATAGGAATTGATATATGGAGTGTTATACTAGCGCATGTCTTTTTTCCTTTTGATTTTGCTGGGACCAAAATTGTAGAGTAACAGGGGAGGAAAAAATGCTTAGGAAATTATATTGTAAATGAGTATTCCTGAATGGTTAGACTTGCATATATAACTTGGTTTCAGTATGAATGTGGTTTCAGATTAATGTCATATCTTTGTGCTATCTTGTTATATTTTGTTTCTTTTCATTATTTTGAATTTCTTTTAAACAATGAATATGATATGCAATGCTGCTGATGCAATTGATTCATATGGGAATTGTGTTAAGCCTCCACATGCCAATAGGGTTGGACTAGATGGTTTATTTATTTTTATAGTATTGTTATTTTTCTGGTAAAAGCTTCGCCAGGTTTGAAGCACCATGTATCTGTGAAAGAGGACAAACACATGTTGAGGCAGCAACTAGCAACTCTGCATGTTGAGGCAGTTGAGCCAAACCCACAACACCCAAAATAAAAAAATAAAAAAACCCTCTAATCTCTTTCTCTCACCTCCTACATTAAACTCTGAATCCGGCCACCTGAAATTTGAAGAACAGAAATGGCTTTTTTTTTTCTTTCTTTTTTTTCCTACCCAATATCTCTCCCACTTTACTTCTCCAAACCAAGTTAAAGGGAAAACCAATTCACCACACATGCATTTTCTGAGATAAAACCCAACTACTCTATATCTCCTCTCTCTCACCTGGCCAGTGTTCACTGTTCAGACCCCAACTCTTTTGGAGAATGCGCAGGTTAACACCTCCATAGGTGCGCAGAATAAGCAGCAAAGAGATGATTGTGTTGTTAATCTTGGCCTGGCTGTTCAAACCCTTCGTGAAGATATATATGCCTTTGATTTTCGCTGAAGATTTTAATTATGAGATTTACAGGGATGATATAACATTTATGGATCCTTTGAACACATTCACTGGCATTGATAGCTACAAGTTAATCTTCTGGGCATTGAGATTTCATGGGAGGATTTGGTTCCGTGACAGTTCTGTTGTGATATTGTCATATTGATCAGGTGGAACATGAAAGGTGTTCCACGGGGTTCCATGGGAAGCAAAGGGCCAGTCTCAGGGCACGTTGCGGTATAATTTGGATTGGAAAGGCAAGGTTTATGAACACAAGGTTGATAACTTGGCGTTTAACTTCCCAGTTCCCACAGAAGTTAAAACATGCATGTTGAGCCTTGGAAAAACCAGGCCATAATAATCCATTGCAATTCCAATGCCTATCCTTCAAAAAACCAAAATGATCAAGATCGATGTTGCAGTCGGAAACGACAAAGTTAGTACTGGAAAAACATCCCGATAACCGGATAAGCTATCATGCATAGAAAACAAGCCATCCCGCCTATATATAACCCCAGATAATGGACCATCCATTATGATCCATATGCCGGTGAAGATATAATAACACGCCTAGAAGTTGAACTACCAAGAACACACACTGATTTATTGATGGGCCTTAACCCTGATTCGTAGCAAGAAGGATGAAGAAATGAAATAATGGAAATGTAAAGAACAAATAGCAATAGATGCTTTCATAGATAGATGGCTGCAGGTTACAAGGTTTATAACTTTATATAGCTCAGCTGTCCCAACAGATAAGTACGCGGTGTCCCCCACTTAATCAACCCTAATCCGTAATTAGTAACCTAACTGAGTATTAACCAACTAAACAGATACACAGACTTTCCCTAGCTCAACCAGGAAAGCCCTACACGCAGGGAATATTCATGACATCAATCGTAGGCAATCTTAGCAAGAGCAGCAGTTTCACTCCTTCTCTGTGTTCTCCCTCGTTGTGTCCCTTCTGAACGTCTCGAATTCAAAACAAGCATGTCAATGATGTCATACGACACTATATATACAATCGATATGATCAGAGCAATTAACGTGTCTTAAACCTCGCATGGATTGGGAACGATCCAAAGGAGTGGTCTGAGCCTCTGCACTTGGGATGTAAAAATAGACTTGAAACCTTTATTTTCCAAACTGTATGCTTCTACTTCTAAATACATCTCAAGAAGGCCACCTTGAGGCCAAAAATGTTTGTCTTCGGCGACATAAATTGAGTTTGCTTCCAGTTCTGGAATATCCAGGGTGGATAATGATATTGATGCGGATCTGTATGTGCTTAAAACCAATGCCCGCTCTTGCAGACACTCCACCTTCAAACATTCCACCTTGTTGTTGGGAGTGAAGTTTAATTTATGGATATCATAGTAGAATTGACCCGAAATCGGATTCTTTAGTTTCTCCACATTCAGAAGCTCACCTTGTGATTCCACCAAATAACGTCCATAAATAAGTTGTTCTGCATCCCTCTCAGGAGGTTGGAAATCAATAGTTTTGATGCGAGAGGTGGTTGCCCCGAAATCGCAAACTCTAATTGAATTCGAGTCTAAAGACATTCCAAACAGAAGGCTGTGGTGGAAAAAAGCCTTTCCAAATCCTCCATCTACACTATCCATGTCAGTCCAAGTAGAAGTGTTGTTTTCATCATCACCATGCTTATGGAATGCTATTCTTGTATCTTCTTTATCTGTGTAAACTACCACAACGTAAAAGGTGCTGTTGCAAGACGGATCCGAGGATAAGAAAGCTCTGAGAATGCACTGAAACCCTAGAGGTGGGAGTAGAATTCTAACCCTAGAGATGGGGTTGAAAAGGTGTATTCTGAGTAGGTTGGAGTCCCACATCACCAGCCACCCATGTGAAGAACCCAACAGTTCATGATCGCCAAAACCTTCAAATAGGTTCCTAAAGATGTAAACCTTTTTCTCTGAGAGGCTAAAGAAGCGGCCATCATCACCGTCACTACTTCGTCGAGGGAGCAGGAGCCATGGAGGTTGATGCACTAAGGGTTTGTAAGTTACAGGGCTAGAGATATATGATTTTGCAGCGGCATACCAGGATTTAGAAACGAGTTTAAAGCGAGCCATGTCAACGAGAGCAAGTCTTTTCAAGATCAACTCTAGTAGCTCTAATCGGAGCTCTGACCAGTTCCGTCTTGATTCCGTCCTGATTTTTTCGTCCTCGGCCATAGCTGTTCGATCGGAGTCCTTTTCCCTTGGGTTACAGTTGCAAATCTCACAACTTTATTACTAGCTCCTTTGAGGAGCTCTGCTCTTTATATATAGCGCGCAGCAACCAGGGACAGACATAAAATTACACATATATACGTAATTGATTTTGAAATCCTGATCCACAAGTAGGGATAGACATAAATATGTTTTCTTATCTTAATGGGAGATAGAAATTCTACTCAAAAAAGACAAAAAATGAGAGATAAATCATACTCTTCTAATCCGAATTGGTTTGGTTTCTCACCTCCGATTTTCGAGCATAAATATAGCACATATGATCAAGTATGCTTTGTCTACTATTGTCTTATGGATGCTCTTATTGTCTACTATTGTCTTTTCCAAAAATCTACTTTGTCTTTTTATATATCATTTGTAATTGCAAATGATAGTTTTGTGTTATATGCCATTTATATTTGGGTGAGGACCTGACCAGCCTCCAACCAGGCAACCAGTGTCATGATGAAGGAAATATGCCATTTCTGAAATAACCAGGCAACCAGTGTTATATGCCATTTTGATTAAATGATCCACAGGACTCTTAGTTTAGCTTCGATCAACTATTATTGTTCTTAAATTTTCGTAGTCTTCTATATATATGGTCTCCTATCTACTCACTTCCTATACATTTGGGTAGGTAGTGTGCATGGATATATTCATATATGTGATGCTGTGATCGTTTGGCTTTCCTGTGCCTCCAGCCCTCCAGCAGTCTGATCATCGCCATTGTATTATATATATATACCGGAAACATTGATAGAAGGCAAGAAACAATATATGGCAACGGGGTTCAAACTAATGTTCGTGATAGCCATTTCTGAAACAATATGGTTTTACCTGAAAATCGAGTCTTCCGAATAATGGATAATCCTCGATCACTTTTGTAGCTAATTCTCTGCTTTGTTGGGTACGTGAGTTTGTGGTACGGTCTGTACTCGATCTGTACCTTGGCTCAAGTCAACGACCGAAGACTTCAAATCAATACCAGCCACAGTCAAACTGAAAAGGCAAAAAGATTAAAATAACATGCGCGTGATGCACACGCGCGTCAGTGTAATAACACTCCCTCTGCATTGGATCTCTAGCTAGCCACACTCCCAAGTCCAAAATGGCATCTTCTCGAAAGAGCTATTTTTTCATAAAAAAGAATCAAGCAAGTCTTCTTCTTCTTCTTCTACGCTGTTCTTCTTTTTCTCCCATTTCTGCCATTTTTACAACCCAAAGGTCTTCTTAGCTAGAGCTTCTTAACCAGCTCAAAAATTTTGATTCCTGACTCCGCCCCTGGGATAATACGATATATAAGAGATTAAGAGCTGCGCGTAGGACCGAAAGTCTAAACTTAAAGAGTTAAGAGCAGCAATAAACCCAGAAACTGAAGTAGCAAATCCTCATCATCATCACTTGGTTCTAGTCCGTGGCGTAGGGCATGGAGCTTGATGCTGGTACAAACTTGAGTGTCTCCGGGAAGCATCAGGCCACAAAGTGACATGCATGGATCTCAAAGGTGCTGGTATTGATCATGAGTCTGATCCCAACACAATCCTCACTTTCGAAGACTAGCTATAACAAGCCTCTCATTCAGTACGTTCCTGTCCACCTTGCCCCAGAATGAAAAGGTATACGAGTACTGTGCCTCTGGATCGATCTCATAGATAGAAGCTTAACTCTTGTTGGTGTTAACTTTTACATTACGTGTTGTTTGTTATATAAATCTAAAGTACGTACGTATGTAGGATTGTAGGTAATACTTGTTGGACAGAGCGCAGGTGGTATGAGCTTGACAGATGCAATACACAGGTTCGGTAACAAAATACATTTGCCCATATATGTGGCTGCTGACATGTTAAAGCATGCGTTTTCGACAGACAAGATTTCAAAGATGTAAGATCTCTTTACTGCATGCTTTCCTTTCTTCATATATAAAAGAAATTTATGATCCTATATCAATTTTCTTGTCTACACTGTTTTCTATTGTTCATATTAATCATACAAAGTTGATCAGTTCTAGCTAATTGTTGCGTCTTCTTTAAGGGAGATCCTGACTTAACACCATTTGGGAACGTAAATGAATTTATATTGGGTTGGGACCAGACCAGCCTCCAACCAGTGTCATAATGAAGGAGAACTTTAGGCACCAAATCATGTATCACATGAGCCCTATCCAGGTAAGGAAGCACTACTGTACTGTTTATCTAGCTCATATACGTATATATTTCGAGCTAGCCTTCAATAATAAGAGTTGCTTTCCTCTAGCATATACATATATGTAAGGTATTTGTTATGAACTCTTTGGGATTGATTAAATGATCCACAGGACTTGATTTTAGCTTCGATCGATTCTGATGCGTACGTCCTGGACCAGTTATGGCGTTCCAAGGCCCTCGATTCAAAGGAAATGGTTATGAAGCTGATTGTATGCCAGGAGTGTACGTACGTCAAGACCTTGAACGATCGTGTTCTAAAGCCAGAGAAACAAGATGCTATGATTAAGAGGTGGTCACCATCCAAAGTCTTCGTTCTTGATAGAATGATAGCGACCATAGCCCATTTTTCTCCACCCCCGGTCTTCTTTCTTTGATTCATTACTTAAAGCATTGGCTTCCATCAAATTTGAATGTTCCTAAATTTTCGTAGTTGTGAGAGCATCAGCTACTAGAGTAATACAAACTGATGAATTTGTTATAATTGACAATTCGAACAAGTCATACATAGACTATGATTTTTCTTTTCTTCTTAAGTTTGAGGCAATCGGAAAAGAAAAAAAAATGAACAGATCGAATTACTACTGGGTATCAAGGATGCTTAGTTAGGCAGCACTACGCTGAAACACATCCTTTGACAGCAAGAAAACACAAGAAAAATTAATTAGTATTATAAGAAGGTGAGCATTAACAAGAGAAATTTCAATGGGACTCTCTGTCTGTGAGTTTGTACATATGGACATACAAAACTAGCTATAGTTGTCTCATTGTCCCTTGAAATTCACAATATGTATGTTTTATTATCGATCCTTGGTTTTTCCACAGCTGCTTCATATATCCTCAGCATATACTAAAAGCGACATAGATGATAATATGTAACTTTTGGCTCTAAGCTAGCATGGCCCTTTTGATCTTCAATCCTAGTGCATAAAACATTCCCTTGTTAAGATTATAAATGTTTCAATATTGTAGAAACCTTCCCTTCTAAACTTTACCAAGATCAGACAAGTTTTTGGAAGAAAGGCAAACTTTGTATTGCAGGAATGAGGACTGGTTACTTGGTTTGTTTGTCTTTGGGGATTTGCCTTCTACTTCAAGTTCATCATGCTCATGCCAAAGAAAGTATGCTTGATATTTTTCCTCTGGTTGTTAGCTCCTTACTCATTTTTTGTATAAGGAATGAGGATTGATTATTTCTGTTCATGATCATGTTTGGTCTTTCAGATAAAACAGACCCGACAGACAATGTAAATCTAAGTCCATTCCAGGCTTGGAGAAGTGCTTATTACTGCTTGCAGAAAAAAGTAAGAGCACAAAATACTCATACAAATGACAAGATAATATCAAAATATATAATCTATTGATATTTGCTTTATTTGACATGTTAGAACAATAATCCATCTTACTAGTAGCAGATGCATAACTTCTCATTTTGCACTCCCTTGCTCATAGCGTCTCTCAATCTATCCTTGGTATTAGGCCCCTGGTAATTGCACAGCACTTGAGACAGTTTCGCTGACAGAGAAAGGACTACTGGATGTGATCCCAAGTGAGATAGGAGAATACTGCAGTGCAGCCTCAGGATGTGCACAACACGTCTTGGATGTGCTTAAGTGCGTCCACCTTTGCAAAAGAGACTTCTGGTTCGCCAACAACGCCACTGTTTCAGTGCTTAATCAAACCATTCATGATGGATGCTCTAAAAATCAAAGTACATACTCTTTGTCTTCATTTTTAGCTATCTCCTAACATAAAATCAGACATTTCACATGTAATATTGTTCAATACAGTGCGCGCATAAATAATTTAGATTCCCTGATTGATGTATGATATGAGATCATTACCTATGAGTAGTCTATGAATGTGATATGAATCATTTGATGGATTTGAGGTCTTGTAAATGCAGGTATTTCGACACTGAGTTGGAAAAAGAGCAGTGGGATGAAGGTGCATCAGAAGATGTATATACCATTTGTTGCATCACTATCAACCTTGGCCTTCATAGCCATCTTCAACATGTGAAACCTTTTTTCTCCTGCTGTGTGAATGTGTAATAATGGGAACCATATGCAAGTTCTTTTATGGAGTTAGGCTTACCCATCTATAGTGCTGTATGTTAAAATTATAAATAAGATCAACAATTTTATTACTGCAAGCACATCAATTACACTCTTAATTTTGTTTGCACAAATTTTAGTTCTTGTAATATCTTGTTATAGTAATAATAGATCTATCATGTGGTGAAACATACTCTTTGCCAATTTATTGCAGCATTTGAGATTCTTTTGGTTTTCGCCTTTTCGGCACATTTCTACATTAGTCCAAGAGTGCTGAGGACAAAAGAATTATCCGCCTTTAGTATCGATTGTTATTGGCAAAATAGGATGGTCAGAGTGAAAAGAAACTTGATTACAGAACAGAAATAAGTATAGATGTGGTTGGCTCAGAAGCAAATGCTAGACTGATAACAAATTCTCCTGAAAGAGGCAGATGAAACAACACAATAGGCTGATCTACACTGTCTCTTGTCAAAAACAGCTGATTGTAACTTCTTATGGGAGAACATAAATATTTAAAATCACAGTATATTTTCTTGAAGGCATTACTGAAAGCTTTTAGCTATAAATAGAAAGTAGGACATTGAAGAAATTGGTTGTAAGATTGACACCTAACCAGGTGCAGCGCGCCATGGTTCATTCACCTCAGTGAAGTGATGCAGACTCCTAAACCTCGGTTAGTGGGGTGGGTGGCCTAAACCCCAATTATCATGTCTTTCACTCTAATTTCTACCACGAGTTACATGTGCATCATAGGAAAAAGGAAACACTGGTTCAAGGCAAGATGAACTTATGTTGCCAACACCCTTTGAGCATTTAAGGAATGGTAATCCAAGTCAGACAGAATAGTGCAGAAGAACAGCTAAAATGTTCCTAATTATTCAGCAGATACTTGATCAGCAGTGAAAGCTTATTAATGGCGTGCCAGTAGATAGTAGTGCAACACAAACTTCTCTTCTTCTTCTTCTTCTTCTTCTTCTTCTTCTTCTTCTTCTTCTTCTTCTTCTTCTCAATGTCCATATCGACCAGAACAAATTAACCAATAATGGTTCACTACTATAGTAGCAAACCATGCAGTCCTCCAATAGAGATCAAAACAGGAAGCTTATATTATGATCATGCCCCAGCATTTCTTCGCCCAACACGAGCAACAAAACCAGCTTTAATTGGAGCAACAGATCGTCCGGAACCACACTGCAATAATACACATAGTCAAATAGTGGATATGTCTAACAGACGCAAATAGGAAATGCAGGCTATGGACCATTTAGTACCACAATAACAGACCGGCCATCGCCTGGATGTGGCAATTTGATGCTGAAAGTAACAACTTTCGATATATATTATGTGTCTATTATCATGGGGGCTTCCTGTTTCTAGGATTATTTAAATTTGATTGATCAACTAGTAAAATCAGAAAACTAATAGCCTGGTTTAAGACTGTTACGTACCTTCTCGCATCTGAGAAAGAAGAGGCGATTTTCCTTGGAAAGTATAGTGTCAGAACTCTTGCAGCCAATGCAAATGACATATTCATCTGAAAAAATAAAGTGTAGAGGCATAAGAAAAAATGACACAGCTGTAGGAACAGGATATATAAAACTGCTAAGCATCAACGCATGAATAACCAAGGAAGACCATTCCAGATTAAGAATGGCAACGAAAGATACAGAAACCACAGGATGAGGTACTCACTGACATAACGCCTTAGAATTCCTTCGAAATTCTTGGGTGCAAATCTTCCCTTTACAACTAACCTCTGCTGACCGTCAAGGGATCCACTTGTCCCCAGTTCAGCTAGTAAAAAGGCCATAACATGATCTGGCTGCCTATGCATCCTGTAATTCAACATTGCAGATTTGCAGGTATGAAGATCAGATAATCATTTCATTCCATTTCATAGGGTGAATCAGATCAAACAACAAAATCTTTTATTTTTCTCATATTATGCATCAGCCTAGACCTAGCTACCTACAAACCATACATGCTCCTTCAAGTATATTAAACTGTGCAACCACCTATCAACAGTAATGTTACATTACTTTGACAAGCTTGCATAAACAAGTTAACGTGAGAAGGCGCCAAGACTAGAAATTGGAAAATTGTAATTCAGTATAGAAAAGCATCAGATATGTGAACTAAAAACGTTTGTTTTGGTTCATGAGATGAGAGAACAGAACCTACGTCTTACACAAGTCCATGAAATTAACAAAGACAGTTTTCTTTGTGCCCTCACGAAGTACTTGTGGAGGTCTCATAGTTGTCCTACGCCTGTCACCAGCCAGTTCAGGATTATTCTCCCTAAGAATGTTGAACACCCTACCAAGAAGCTGCAGTGAATATGCAAAGAAAAAGAAAATCATTCACAATGAAGTCATATAACAAGCACTGTCAAGAGAGATATTGTATGATGCAAACCTCTTCATAGTGGTAGTCACGATCGCTCCCTTGCCATGGATGTGAGGCCCCTAAAGCACTTCCTTCTCCTTCTTCTTCATCCCCAGTATGGTCTAAAATCCCAAAAAACAAACCTCAACATTTAATTTGGAAGAAACCAAAATCACATCCCTTATGAAGCAAGAAAAATCATTAGACAAATGTTAGAGCACAATCTCTTACCCTCCAAATCTTCCCTCGTATCACCACCCACTTCATTCAAGACACTGGATTCAACCTAAAACCACATTAACCATCAAAGCCAATTTCTAGGACAAGAAATCTTCTTGTAGGCTGTGGAAAATCTTGAAAACTTACTGCCTTTTTCTTCTTCTTTTTCAAACCAGAGAATGTACTTTCCTGTCCATCAGAAACTGCAAAGAGGAAAAAGATAAGTCCTTCGAAAATGTAACAGCTATATAGTATAGTTGGAAGGGAAAACACTGCAAGGTAATGAATGGTTCACTTAAACTACCTGCCAGGTTTTCTGTTTTTTCAGCCAACTTGTCCACAGAATCGCTTGAAGAATCCCGAACTACAACCTTCTTCTTTTTCTTCTTTTTAGTTCGATCAAAAGGGACAATCTGCAGAAAAAGGATAAAGCCAGAAAATTGTCAGTAACCGAGACTAGAGAGTAAAGACATGGCTAACTGAAATTCCAACCATCTAATTGTAGCTAGTTTCCTCAACCAAAACGTACCTCTTTACACAGGGTTCTTAGATTCTTGTACAAGTAATATACTAGGAAAAGTAGATAACATTGTTTCAGATTAAATTACTACCAGCACACATTATTACAAAGTAAAATTTCCTTCAAAAAGATTTCCATAAAAGTATCAAACACTTGATATTAACTGACGTAGGTCTCAGAGCCAAAAATCAGAAGCCTCGATGTGTAGTACTGAACATCCCGCTATTAGTTCCAAAGAAAACCAGAACACAACTTCTCTCTCTCACATTGTAGACAAATCTAGTATATTTATATAACTAAGCAGATTGTTAACCATGAAGATTCCTCAATCATATAGGAAATAAGCAAAGAGCGAGAACTAGAACTTACATCTGGAAGCTCCTCCTTCAGTACTGCATTCTTGTTCTCTTCAGCCATGTTTGCTGCCAACCGTATGAGATTAAATCAATCTATCTGACACCAATACAAACAATGCCACATTTTCCAACTTGATTCGAGAATGTGCACAGAAAAGCCTCAAGGCCCTCAACATAATGTAATTAGTACCCGGTGCAATTTCAGTGCAACCGATTATTATACAAGAAATAACTTTATAACGATCAAAGACCTAGAGTGGCTTACATTGTTGAAATAAAGGTTTCCCTGCGACTGTGATTTTCTTGTGATCTCCTTTCACTCTTTCTCTGTAAATTGTAACTGTTTTTTGCTATTTGTACTCCTCCTTTATCGTAGCTTTTGTCATTGTTGGGTTTCTGTAATTCTTTTCTTCACCGTCACGCAGCAACCTAATATACACAATAAACTTAGATTCTAAACCTAATCATGACTATAAGTACCGCATTATTTTATTTTATTTTTGGTAATATGAGCTTATTTTACGAACTTCCGTCAAGTCGGGTTTTTTTTTTTCATTACGAAACCTCATATTTTTCACCAAAGCTTAAAAATGTCATTTTCATGGCCTAGGCAATTTTACCGTGTCGTGTTAAACATTTCTTTGTAAAGTAACAGTAAACGTACCTCTTAAGATTTACCTCATATTGTTCATCAAAGTTTAAAAATGTCATTTTCATGGCCTAGGCAATTTGACCGTGTCATGTTAAACATTTCTTTGTAAAGTAACAGTAAACGTACCTCTTATGAATGTGTCAAACTCAACACTAACCTGGCCTAATAAAGCCTCGATTGAAATGTCGCTAAACATGAGATTGTGGCAACCATTACCTTTTAACGTGGAAAACATCCACTCTTTACTTGATAGCTACTACTTCAAAAGCTCGTTCTTCATTGGAAAGATTAAACCAAGTGAAACACAACACTACATTGAGCTTGATGTTAGCTTCCATTATCATTTTGATCGAGAAGTAGAATGGGGATGTTCTATGAACCTTGATCATCCAACTTCTTGCTTTCTCTTATGAATTGATTCGAGGGTCAAAGCTTTTCCCAACATCATTCCACCCTCCAATTTGTCTTTACTCCAAGGTTGGAAATTTCTTCCCCTTAAACATTTCGTTTTCTGAGAATTGAACAGACTTGAAGGCGATCGATATTGGTCGTCTTTGTCTAGTCCAAAGTGGGGAATAGAGCTCTTTGTTTTACTCGACCAAATTCAAGTTTAAAAACCAAGCAATCTTGGAAAAGTCGGGGATTTATATATGGACAATGAATGTGCTCTTCTTCACTTTGCAGAACCTTCTGCCTCTTTTTGCCAATTAGTTTTTGAATTTTCCAAAGCGAAATATAACATACAAAGTATTGTGTGTGGTTGAGAGTTGAAATCAAATTCCCTAAAACTATGTTTTCAATGACGAAATTTCCATGAAACCAGGTCATGCATGATGATTTCATATATTTGATGAGTCCAATTAACTCGAAATAGATAGTCCGACCATTTTTAAATTTTTTGATGATTTGAGTTGACATATATTGCTCTCAATGCGTTGAACTAGTTAAATAATTCACCGACGTTGATGAAGATGTGATAATACAAACACTACAAGACCAACTTATGAAGATACAAGATTGTGAGAAAACAACAAAACAATATTATGTTTTGAAGGATCTATGTTCAAAACCAACAAGATACTTGCTTATTAGAAGCTTGCATTTCCTTGGTGGGTATCTTAATAGTTATTGTTAACTTAAACTACTTTTAAGATTAAATGTCTTAAAAGAGACTATATTGATAAAAAATAAAAAAAATACAAAAATAGTGTCCAATATTATTTACTCTAATAATATAAATCTGTCATTTATAAGTAAAAGGTCACGAGTATAACTTCTAATAAACTAACTGTTATAACAAAAAACGATTGTGCTACTACATATCATAATTCATAAATCCGGATTCAAATCACTCGTGTGTGTGTGTGTAGATGAACCCCATCCTAGTCTACTCACATTCAGAAATATCATGTGCCACGAATAATGCTACAACTTATTGATGGCAATGGCAAGCAACAGTTGCTCATATCTGTTCGGTTTTGTGGCACTCAATCTTATCTACATCTAGACAAGTGGATCTTCACGGCAATCTGCATCACTCTCTTAAAGAAATCTAATGGCTCTGCCTTTATATATTCGTCACTCAGGACTTGGTCACCAGTGTTTTTGTCACTGTTTTGCCAGTATCAATGTCGTATCTGGGATCCAGGGTTCTCCTAGACATTCCTAGAAAAATATCTTCCCTCTTACTTGCATAGTCATTTTCTTCCCATTTAATTTGCTGCAAATAGTTGATGTACATTTATATAATTGGCAGTGAGATGTAGAAGCTGCATACCGGTACACTTATTTCCTTTAATAGAACATTTACTATATTCGTTGTTTTGACGCAAGGTGTGTACCAAGTTGCTCTAAATATAACTTCTACTTGACTCTGGCTTGGTTAACCTTTTTAGAAGTTCTCATTAGAGTCTCATTCTCAATAAACCAGCCAACGCGTTGTAGTCTTTAAAAAAAAACTTACACAAGAAATGCTGTGATAAACCAAATTAAATAACCTATCTAAGCCACAATTAAACTCATTAAAATCAAACTAGTTGCTCACTGAACAAGAAGCCTAAAACAAGTAAAGATAATCTCGCCCTTATAAAATATGTACCTTTTAAAAAAAAAACGTACTTTTATCTAGCCTAGCTTGCCAAACACATAATTATGGTACAAATATCAACTAGAGTCTCTTAGAAAAGAGTTACAGAAAATACTCATAGTCTAGTGGCTCAAGTCCGTACATAGTGTCTTGTACTTTTAAACAACATCTAACAACCTCGACGCACAGGTTTGTCATTTTGCTCTACTCTGAAGCCCAACTCGACTGGAGCCCAAACCCAACAACCCAAACTGTATGCCAAGCTATGTTGCACGGACAATTCTGAGGGCGAAGTGTTGGAGTTTCTGATACGTCCTGACACATCCCGACACGGTGTCCGACATATCATATGGCGTATCAAAAGATGTTGACTTTTCCGACACGGCCAGACACTTTAACCGTGTTGGTTCTTAGATATTTTGGATTTGCCGTGTCGCGACGTGTCATATCACCGTGTCAGTGTTCGATGTCCGTGCAACATAGATGCCAAGTTACATAAGCAAAGGTTCCCACCCGTTGCCCGTTGCTTGGTCCTCACCACCGTCGTCGCTGCGGATCTCACCTCTAGTGCCCGACCTTTCCACAAATCATCACTTCACCACCAAATTGTCGAACTTGTATAACATTTACGTTCCGTAAATTTAAAACAACTCAACCTATATACGGAATATTAATGTACTGTGACCTAACGAAGTGGCATCTACATGGCTACATCCCACATTTGTGTATTGTGATGTGTTGTGAATATAAAAAAATCTCCATAGAAGATACGAATGAAGATAAAAAAAATATGTAAATTAGTGGGAGGGAGGCGGCCGAAGGTTCATAGGCTCGTGGATGGGCCCCTATTGGGCTTTTGTTGCTTTCATATCTGTTTGGTCACCAACCCGTTGGCCCCCACCAAATCTCTCTCCTCCTCCTTCCCCTGCCTTCCCTCCAAAATCTAGAGCGAGAGAGAGAGAGAGAGTCTCCCGCCAAATCCTATTCCCATTCCCATTATTCCAATTCCCACTTGACCCGTAGCCGCCGGTAGCCGATTTCATTACCCCGTTTAAATCTTAATACTTAGTATGATTAGCAGCCACTGCCAAATCTGGGGACCCATAATTGGCCCTCTATCTGGTTCATGCATTTCAGATTGGGGAATTAGTTGCCTGAAAGATACGCTAGGATTCTTCTTATGAATTTTCTTCATTTCTAGATCTTATGTGGATGGAATGCCACAAACTTCTCATGGTTTCTTGTGTTTTTTATGGCTCCCATTTGGGGTCAACTATTTGCTCAAATAATCTAATAACGGGTATTAAATTTTAGAGGTAAAAGACAGATGATAGGATCTGTTGAACATAAATCTCATGCCAAGAGTATCATGTAACTCAATCTTGTACATTTCTTTATAGTTTATGCACATTCAGATCGAGACAGATGGTTAAATCCAGAAGAATGCATTTATATTTTATATATTTTTAGGTTTTTATTTTACAATGTTTCAAAAGCTCTTAAATAAGATTTAAGATTACAGGACGGACTAATTAAATTTATTTAATGACCACGCAGATTAAATTAGGTGAAAGCACTACTAAATTAGCAACACAATGACACCAGTTAACCGACAGTTTGGTCATGAACAAATAACCAACTTGATAGAAAGTCGTCGACAAATCACCCCAGTTTCAGTTGAAACTAAATCTAAAAATGTAGAAATGGTCGTCCTAATTAGATATTGACAATTTTGTTATAGTAACACTTGATGGAGACCGGGAATGGACAAAAGCCAGACCCAACGAATGAGTATTTGCCATCTCCCTTAGTCTCTGAATCTTGAAAACGAACCTTTTCCGGCACGTGTTATTTACTGTTCATGCCACTCTTAACAGTGACCTGCCGGAGAAGAAGATTCATCCATTTCGTTCATTGCATTCCAAGATACCAATTTAAATATTATCATACATACTAAATCCCAAAACATTACAATAATCATAATTAGAGCATTCTTGCTTTTCAACGCTAGGCGTGATCTCCAAGGAATCGAGCACACCATGTACTTAGAAAAATTGACCCAAACTTCTTTTTTTTTTTACAAAATTGACCCAAATCTTCTTTTCCTTTTATTTTCTTCATCACATATGGATTTCATATAAAATAAATTTAGCTATTTAAATTAATTTATTATGAGTCGAACTAAACGGATTAATTTATTGCGGGTCGAACTCAGATAACACATAACACTGAACATTACTTGTACAAATGATAATAATAAATATTCTTATATATAATTTACTAACTAATTACAATTCCACTTCGTTAAATTTGAAAAGTACTCAACACATTCCTCACAAAATCGCCGATCATTTCAAAATCGGCATTACTCGTACTCATATCACTAATCACACTCCGTTGTTGGACCAAGAACACTCGGGGCATTTTCGGAATTTGATCACACTCGGCTTCCCTTCCTAGTTCAACACTTACACGTCACACTACAGAGTCCCACCGTAGCTATAACAAAATTACGGAACACTTCCTGACGCCCACGTATCTTGGTAGGAAAAGACACGTGGGATGCACTGGATTTAGGAGATGACGTCGACCAGGAAGTCGTTGGCGTCAAACTCGCCGAACTCGTCGTGGTTGAAGTTGTTGTTCGCCGGGATCATTATGTCCGGCAGGTTCAGCGACGGCACGTCGTATTCAAACCCGAAGTCGTGGACGTCATCGCAGTAACGGAACCCGCCAAAGGGGGAGGGGTCGTCGTAACGGAGTACTGACGTGGGAGATAACGCCGGTTCTTCATTGGAAAGCGAGTCACACGTGGCGGTCGAGCCGAAGCTTCTTTCCTCTTCATGCGCGGTGGGGACCTCCTCAGCAACAATGGTCTCCACCTCCGTTGTAACGGCGTTAGGAAAGTTGGTGACGGCGTCAGGACCTCTGAGCTTCACGGCGGCTCTGTCGTATATAATGGCGGCTTCCTCGGCGGTGTTGAAAGTCCCGAGCCAGAGCCGCTTCCGTTGAACCGGGTCACGGATCTCCGCGGCCCAACGACCCCACGGCCTCTGACGGACACCCCGGAAATGCTTCTTCCGGGCCGGATCCGAATACGGTGACTTCGGATCGGGTCGGGTCTCGGGTATTTCTCTCTTCGGCAGCTTGAAAGAGGAGGAAGCCGGCTCGAAGCTGATCTCCTTTACATGTCGTTTCACTCTCCGCACGGCGGAGCTCGAGCTCTCATCGTCGTCGCTGTCGGAGTCCGTCGCGTCCGGGTCGGTGAGGATGATCCGAACCCGCTTCTGTAACAGTCGGGTCTTTTCAAGATGGGTGTTTTCTTGAACGAACTTGCTCACTGAGATAACATGCTCTGAGAATTTCGCCATGGATGGTTCAGATGAGACCCTCCAGTTTGTGGGTCAGGGGTTTTGAGGTGAAAGAAACGAAATTGAAGAGATGGGTTTGTTCATAAACGAAATTGAAGAGATGGGTTTGTTCATAAATGAAATTGAAGAGATGGGTGTGATGAAAAACAAGATTAGAGAGATGGGTTTGGTCATGAGCAAAGTGAGGTGAACTGGGTTAGTGGTGAGAGTGAGGGTTTTGGATTTTGAATTTTGAGATAAGAAAGAAGAAGGGGGCTGTGGTAGCAAGAGGCTAAAACCCTTAACCCCCTTACAGGTTGAGAAGAAAGGAAACGGAGAGAAATGGAGAGGGGGAGGGTTTATATAGTGGGCATGGAAGTCATGGAGATAGGAGTGAACTGTGTGTCTGGTTTTTTCACTATAGAAATTAAAAATATCTCCCTTTGGTTTTTTAACTATTGTTTTGGTAAAATTTTCTCTCTTGAAAAAAAAAAATTGAAATTGAAATGGTTTTTGGTTCCTCGTGAGTCGTGAGTGAGTGTATGGAGCGGGGTGGTCATGGATGGGTCATGAATCATGTCGGGAGTGTAAGGAGAGGGGAAACCTGCATCCAGCTGCCCTGATCGACGTGTCAGTCGCCCTCTTCCATTCTTTCTCCGCCCCCCACTAGAAACTTACCTGTCAATACGTTTACATTTTCAAGCAATTGCCTAACTTGTCATCCTTTCTGTCTTGTTTGACACTTCCGGTTCCGAGACGAGGCCCGAGTCGCACGTAAGTGTGTTCGATAAACTGTCTCAAATAATATAAATTTTATTTGTTTGCCGTGTTATACGGTGTTAGTTTATCTCATCAGTATGTTTGAGATTTTATTTATTTTGATGATACATTAATAACTGTCTTGATCGGCCGCACACACAATGATGCTTTGTGTTTGTTATAATGTCGCAAACACTCGAACAAATTCTTGAGCTAGTGTGATATGCATTGCTCAGTTTGTAGCTATGCAGGGGCTATATGCATATCATCTGTTTGATAATATGTCACATAGAGTCGGAAAAATTCTTAGCTGGGCGACTGTGCACTATTGGCAGCGTCTGCATGAATGGTGTGTATTTTACATAGAGTAAATCCAAGAGCGAATTGATTACATGTTTGTCTCAGCCTTGTGTTGGTGAAGACGAAACTGGCATAGCACTTTCCTCGGAGTTGTCTCTTATGTATGGTGGTTTTCCAGAAGCATGTTGGGGAAGCACTCTTTTACCTTCTTTTTGACTCTTTTATCCCCGACCTGCCTAAGAATTGGGAGGCGTGATTGTTTACTTTTACTGTCACAGCTACTGCAGCACAGTAAACTTTGAAGAATCTAGGGGAGAGGGTTCCAAATTTCCACATATATGAGTGCATGCCAGGCCATAGTTGCCATACCATTCCCACATAGTGGACCCAAATTCAAATTTTTCTTGACCTCTTCCAAATCTATGCCACTCCAACTTGAACATTCACTGTTGCAGTTGCCAAATGCCACCCTAGTTGTATTATTGTGCTAAGAATTAAGGGTGGTGGAGGGTTGGTCAAAATAAAATATAGGATTGAAATTGATTAAAAGAGGATTGGAAAAGTTGGGGGAGTTGGTATTTGATGCTTGGAGAAGAAGCAAAGGCACAGTAAAGAGGACCTGATAGATATATGGAAGTCGACTCGCAACGTTGGCAATAATGTGATAGAGTTGGGGAAAAGGAGGGACTAAGAGAGGGGGGAGGGGTCACAGTCTAAGTTTGCTTGGGGATCAAGTGACGAGTTTGATCGAGGTGATGCAACTCTGTATTATTTATGGAGGTGCTTCGAGCGATTTCTGATGATGGATTACTTTAAATCATGCATGACGTTGCGACTACTATTATGACTTAGGCTCTGCTGCCTCTGCATGCTAGAAAAGGATGTCTTGCGTTAGGCGTTGGGTGCAGCTCGAATCTTATCTTATATTACTTGACCCAAAAAAAAAAAAAAAAAAAAAAAAATCCTATCTTATTATTAGTTTTTTTTTTTTTTAAATTAAGTAAACAACTTAAATGTTACGACTAGTATTTCGTGAGTCAAACTCACAACTTCTCACATATTAAGAGAAAATTATGTCGCTAGATCAAATAGTACTGAGTCTATTATTAGGTTATGGAAAAATGGATTTTACATATACAAATACTCAAACTTCTAGTGGTATTCTACTTTCAAAAAAAAAAACTTCTAGTGGTATTCTATTTATAATAATGGAAAGAAAAACTCAAGTTTAAAACTTTACTGATGAAGAACAATGAAAAAACAACTGCAATTACCTCGTAAACACTTGCAACACAACCATTCGAAACATATACGTGCGACGTTTTTCTTTTTTCTTGAAAAGAATGACTAGTAGGGTTGCTTTACAGCCTTAACTAATTTATTTTTCACAAGAACAACAACAAATATCAAAACACTAATCCTCTATTACTAGCCGTTAAAATAAAGATTTTGCCTTTTGAAGTAAAAATCAGTTCCAGGCAGACTTGCCGTAATGTGAACTGGCAATACTTCTGAAAAAATTAGTCCTACAAATGTTGTAATGCTTTTAGGGCGGTCTCAGGGTAACCTTATTTTGCAACTACGATTATACTTTTCTTGTTGATTAGTTACATTCGTTGACACATATACTTTCTAATACTTGTTGTTTCGTTTAATTGTCTTGTCTCTATGGTTCTGTTTGGATCAGCTGGAAGAGATTTTCCCAATGACTGTGTCCTGCAATTTACTTCTGCAATATATTTATATATCAAAAAAAGAAAAAACAAGGTAGGCTTTGCTTGACCGTCTCTTTTCTCAACTAATCAATAGACCCAGTATGTTGCTGGAAACTGACCTAAAGGTCACGTGAAATTAGACACGAGCATTCAGAAACAGACCACATCATTCATTGCGAACCCAGCATCACCCCTCCCCTATACTACTACTTGCTGTCAATTGGACCCTCCTTCAGAATTAGACATCAGTTTTCAATATCAATGTTCTAAGAAGAAAAATCAACAACATTTAACGGTTTAGAAGAAACAGAAACAAATTGCTGATCAACTAGGGGCCAGTTTGGGGACAACGACCCAAGGAATTCAATTCGTATGCTCTGATGCGGTGCACAGTCAGAGAAGAATTCAATCCTGAAGACCAAGTTCTAAGTTGGGAAAGCATGAGCTAGCAAAAGTGCAAAACCATTATTCCTTAATAAAGGATCAACAAACAAACCATTCACTTGATAACTAACACGGCAAAGATACAATACAGTTCTTTTCCCATCTCCAAATGCCTTCAAATGAATATTCACAGATTGAGAACCAAGTTCCTTGATCAATTTAAGAGAAATAAATTTCCAATGTTTCAATGTTCAACTTAACACGGAGATGGAATCATGCATTTGCAATGTTTTACAAATGCTCAGAATTTTTCTTAGTTTTCAGCCCATGGCGTACTTCTGTGTCCAGCTGCGAGCAGTGGATTCATACTTGGCCCTGTCAGTCTTGTACATGTGTGCAATTTCAGGGACAAGGGGATCATCAGGGTTGGGGTCTGTCAACAGAGAGCATATGGATAACAGCACCTGAAACACCAATTTCATTCGAATGAGCATGACAATTCTCATAGTAGGAACAAACAAGCAAGGAGCTTAAGCTGACATAATATATATAAAAACAAACAGACAGTCCTTCTATACCAGACTGCAAGGATATAATCAACTCCATCCCATACCATTTTACTAGCTACTGTCAATCGTATCCGTATTCTTAAGTTTTCATGAGAATGAGACCACCTATGGCCAAGGCAAATGGTATCATGAAATATGACATGTAGCGGGAAAAGGTTCGCAGGGATGAATTTAATTGGACATATCCTTACTAATCTGGTCGCAGGACTACAGTTAAACTCCTAGTAAAAACAAGTGAACTAGCAGGGAGGAAATAGTTTCACAAACCTTGGAAATGGTTAGTGCCGGGCTCCATTGCTCTTTAAGAATATCAAGACATATGCTTCCATTGCTATTGATGTTTGGATGGAATACCTTGGTCCTGAATGCAACCTGAAAACATACTCGAGTTAGCCTCTCATATTCCAAAACATCCCCAAGAATAATTGAGTTATCATGTCAATATAAGATGACATGATAACAAGCAAAAAGCAATAACTTAAGCACACATAAGCTAGCCTCTGATAACTATAAGCTATACCTTGATGAACAGTGAAAGAAGGATAACATGACTACAAGCGTTTTATATATAAGCACTCACTATCAGTCAGATAAACATCACAAGACTCAACTTTCTGCATTACAATAACAGCAGAATCCTGAGACAATTATAAGGCAACCATTGACATCTGGCAAAGGGACAGTTTTTTAGAATAGTTCAACCCAATGATCTTGACCAAGTCATAATGCACCACCGAAATAATCAGCCCAGGCTGCTTTGTTGAAATAAAAACACACACCATATGCACCAATTGTTGATTCTGAAAGGATAATATGATAGACTGGGCTGATAAACAAGTACTATACTTTGGTTGATATTGTTCAGTAAATAAATCCACTCACCAAATTACTTTGCTCGAGTCATCAATTTAAAACATCCGATCACTAACAGAATGGAAGTGAGTATGTAACCACACAAGACAGTTTCCACTGACATCATATCTAAAAGCATTCCCTCCTTACAAGGAATGACAACTATCTTTAAACAAATCATATCCATTCATTCAATTACTACACACAGAACTCATGATTCATTCATTCATTCATTGCAAAGCAAAGAGGAGTAATTACAGAAGCGCTAGAACAATATGTATTTGCCTTTTAAAAGGAAAGAAGTAACAACCTTTGGAGGCTTGAACGGATAATCCGGAGGGAAATGAATCGAAACTAGGAAAACACCACCTGCATACGGGCTATCAGCAGGTCCCATAATTGTTGCCTGCCAATGGAACATGTCCTCTGCCACGGGACCTATAACATAAAAAGAAACCCCAAATAAGCTCTTATCCTATACATTTACACTTTCATGCTTGCTCTTTATAATTATTCGTTTGTGTAGTTTTCTCTACATTTTTCAATCCATCCATATGTCCAAATCCAAGTCCCAAGTCCCCATAGCCATAAACTTGTTCCTTCTTAAACGCAACCTATTGCTATCAAATTGCCCCCAGTCATCTATACTTCCAATTAACATATACTTTCATCTCTAACGGGTAAAAAGCGCTACACCTACACTTTCCATCTTGACCCAATTAGGGTATAAAGCCTCAAAATTCAACCAATTAATAACCCGAAATCGGAATCTTCCACAAGCCCAAGTCAATTCCAAACACACTAAACATCAAAATCGAAGTTCCACAGATTAAAAAGCATCAAAATTGATGGTTCTAAAAGGTACAAAAGGAGCCAATACCAGCACTGCAAGAGGTAGGCGGGTCCTTCTGCAAATCCTTGAGCTCCTTCAGGATTCGTTTCGACGCCATCTCAACACGTAACCACAAACAAACCCTGAAAAAAAAAAAAGAAAAAAAAAAAAAGGAAACCCAGAATCAAAATTAGATCTTGAACCCTAGAAATCAAAAATATTCGAATTCCGAATCCAAACACCGATCCGAGATCAACAGCGACACACCGAAGAACCACTAATGGAAACGACGAATCGAAAAGAGAGCAGTACCTGAATTTGATTGAAGCAAAAATGAGAGAGAGATTCAGAAAATTTGAGGCGGATTTAATAATTTGGGGGATTTTTATATTGGGGGATGAAAAAGATAAGAGACTTGCTTCTAGAATTTTCTATCTTTAATATTCCAACTTGGCGTAGGATCTACGGCCTTGTTACAGCGCCACTCCTTTACCCCACCTCGTTTTCTTTTATTTGCTTCCTAGTCCTTAGAAAATATCGATTTTGTTTTCTCGCGCCCTCGGATAATTCGTAAATTATGATTTGGTCATGTAAGCGGAGTGACCGCCGGAGTCGGACGCCCGTCACCGGGCGGCGATGGAGATTTTGATTTTGTCTTCCGATATTTGATGCATGCAGAAGCAGCCATTGCCATCAACTTGACGCATGCAGCCCATAAAGCAAAACACCACCACCGGAGTTTGATCAAAATCTAGCTAGTTAGGAAAACTGCACACCTTCAAAACTATACTTCAAGAGGATTGAAGACTCTAAATTCATCTGTAAAGCTCCATTCTCCTGCAGTAAAGATGTGGTGACCGAGGAGCACCACATAAGGTGCGTTTATTAACTAGGAAAAGAAATAAATCCATAAGGAGTCATTCTCATTTTTATTCTCATTTAAATTCGTGTTTACTAACATTATATACGAGTCACACATATATATATTCATACAAAGCAATTCATGGGCAACGCACCATATTAGATGATTTAGAAAAAATATGCCCAGCCTCCTATCTCTTCTCCTCCCAAACCCTAGCCGCCATGGCATGTGGATTTTTTCACGGCACTCTGCCGATACCAAGCTGTGTTCTGTCGGCCTCCAACCGTCTCATGGCGGCAAGCAAAGACCGGTTAGGGTCGCTGAATTTCCAACCAAGATATCTCTTTATAGAGGATACACATCAGATTTTGTCATCCATGGTGATTCAATTAGCATCCAAATTAATTTCATGATTGTTTCGCCACCGCTATCGTGTGTGCAATAAGGCTAACGCCTCTTGTTGCTAAAGATATGCCATTGAGAATGATAATGAGGGTGGATTGGCTTTCTTTTCTATATGAGAAGGGAGGGATAAAGCTAGCAGAGAAGTGCGTCGATGCATCGGCAAAGAGCAACAACGCAGTTTCTCTTGATCTGGTATCCGTCTTGGTGTCACAAGTTGCTCTTGGTCGGAAATTGCTGAATCTCGCCGCCGATCTGGATCTAAACATATCTGGTGATGAAGTGATCGGCTTGGACTCATCAACCAAAGGTTTTGGCTATGGGTTTGGGTTCTACATGGACTCGGCCATGAAATTTGGTAGTTTTTAATTTTTAATTTCAGCCTACGATTTATGCTATTGTTCATGGGGGTAGATTTACTTTTCAATAGGTGAGCCATAGTCTTCGAATATAGGTGATCTATCCTACATATAATTGTAAGGTCTTATCATTACGAAGCCTTGTCTATCCATGGAGTGGTAACGGGTGGATATGTAATGGTCATCTTGACATGAGTATACCTTATTGAAATGAAATATTATTATTTGATAATAAAAAAAGAAAAAAATTCAGTTTACCCCCCAAATCTTTGGTGCCAAAATCAGTTCAGTTCTACAATTTTTTTTTAAAATCAGTTCACCCCTTCAACTTTCGTAAACACATCAGTTGATCCAATTTTTGAATTCTCTTCGAAATGTAACGTCACCGAAGCCGTTGGAACTGACAAGGGGACCCATAATTCAGCTTTATCCCTCATTTTCAATGAAATGTCTAAAATACCAAATCTATTCTCCATAAGGAGTCAATAGATTTCTCTCTTATTGTTGATATTTGTTTTGCCAATATTAGTTTAATTTTTTGTTTTATTTGTTAAACTGAAAAGAAAAAAAAAAATCAACGTTTTAGGCATTTTTAGTTTTCAATCAAGTTATTCGTTTTATTTTGACTAAACTTCAACAAATTTCATTGTAAATAGTTATGTCGTTAACGATCTATGAAAATTATATATGCAGTCAAGGCATTCTCGTTTCAAATAACTTTCTTCAAATTCATCTATCTTTCATCTTCTCACAAACACTTTCCTTAAGTTTCACTCATAGCCTTTTTCATTCCAATGGAAACTAATCATAAAGCACTGGAAGGCCCGGAGAACACACCACTACTTCCAGTTTCGTGTAAACCTAAATCAAATTCCTCTGTTCCGTCTGTGAAATCACATTACATTTCCGAAGTCACCATCTTCCGGCGTATAGTTCTAATGGTCAAATTTGGGACATTCTTGTCCTTGATTTATTATTTCTCCTCCATGTCCTTGGTTCCCAAAGCTCCAGATTTCCAACTCGACTCTCTTTTCACTTCTAACTTTAACATCTCAAACACAACCTTCCAGGTTGACTGGGATATGAGCCTTAAAATAGAGAACCCTAACTTGGTCTCAACGGTTCACTTTAACAGCATAAGAGGATCGATTTCATACTCTTGCAATGTACTCGGAATAGCCGTTTGAGTTTGGATACATGGAGCATAGATTGCTGCATATGAAGTGTTATCAAAACACCGGAGAGTGGCAACGAATGAATTGGTTTCTCATGAGATCAATAGGCAACTGGATGAGAATGGAGCTGTGAATTTTAGCCTGACAATTTTTGCTTCGGGTACATATACGACCGGTGGATGGAGAATCGAAAAGTTCATGCTGAACCCTCAGTGTTTGGATTTGAAGGTTGTCTTCCTTCCAAACACAAGGTTCGGAAGTTGGGTAAATGGAGGGCCAAGATAATGCTCACTTCCTTATGTTGTGAGTTGTGACCTTACTCAATCAGATTGTCCTTCTTCTTTTCGTATCTAGAATAGGAGCTTAGCTAGCATTTTAGTTTGAGATTATAAGATGATGGGTGTAGAACAATACATTTACAAAATTGTTGCAAGTTATGCACCCAAGCAAATATTTTGTGGTGTATTCGTCTATTTTGCAATTGCTTGATTCACTTTTATTTATTTTTTATTTATTTATTTTTTATCAAAAGTAGAATGAAAATACCAATAGAGCAGGACACTAGCAAACCAACGCTACTAATTAAGAGAGATCATACAAGTCTATACTAGCAGAAAAGTACCACAAATAATGCATACAAGAAAAAGAAAATGGACGGACCAAAAGCTAGCCAAATAAAGATGTCCTGATGGGAGATATAAATCTCTTTAAACTTATCTGCCATGTTCCTTTTTTTGTTTTGTTTTAAAGTCCAAATTTTGGTTCTCGTCAACCGATCCTCACTTGGCCGGCTCGGCCATCATGACTTTGACGAACTCCTCATAGTTGATATGTCCTTCACCATCCACATCAGCCTCACGGATCATCTCATCAACTTCCTCATCTGTCAGCTTCTCGCCCAGATTTGTCATAACATGACGGAGCTCAGCAGCAGAAATGAAGCCATTCTGGTCTTTATCAAACACCCGGAACGCTTCCTTGAGCTCATCCTCGGAATCAGTGTCCTTCATCTTACGAGCCATCAGGTTGAGGAACTCTGGGAAATCTATATATAGTACCATTCCCATCAGCATCAACCTCATTGATCATATCATGAAGCTCAGCCTCGGTAGGGTTCTGCCCAAGGGACCGCATTGTTTGGGCCCAATTTTATATTGGTTATCTTATAAGTAAGTTAGCCCATAGATCGATACCAGCGGTCCAAATATTCTTATTTCTTTCATTGTTACATTGGGTAATTACTGACAGAAGATTTGTAGGATATCTCAAAGATATGTTGTCAGAAGGCTCGATTAGGAAACTATCTTTCTTGGTTTAATTAGAGATCCGATCGCCTTGGTGTGCAAGTCATTTGTGAACCCTAGCCGCCCAGTTCTATATATAAGAAGGTGAAGGCGAATGAGAGGAGCCCCCCGACAATTCAACAAAACTGCATCACTGCAAATTGGACGCCTCCCCAGGAGCACCCAATCTACCAAAAAAACCTCTCCAGGGAGCACCACCAAAGCCTCATCGCGAGAAAATCCCGCTTTACTCACCAGCCTCATCCCGAGCAAAAAGTCCACCACCAGTCCATAAAACCTCATCGCGAGCACATGTCCATCCCATTGTTAGAGATTCACCTCTCTAGCAAATATCCCTTTATTTTTATTGTATTTTGTTATTGAAGTAAATCCTCAAGACCCGTTCTAAGTCATTGT
Source organism: Fragaria iinumae (assembly GCA_009720345.1). Taxonomy (NCBI): domain Eukaryota; kingdom Viridiplantae; phylum Streptophyta; class Magnoliopsida; order Rosales; family Rosaceae; genus Fragaria; species Fragaria iinumae. Next base: position 35,839,298 of record CM019119.1, read on the forward strand.
GAAGAACCCAGCAGCAGAACCAACCATTTCTGCTCACATCTGCTTGAAGAGAAGTCAAGAGAAGCGCATGAACCAGACAAGATCAAGACAGGCACACTTCCTCAAAGTGTTCGCACGCTCGCACCAAACGGTTGTTCGAATGACCTAAAAATCCGACCCGAACATTTTGGCACGCTCGTCAGCAGGACACATCAGTAGCAAAATTACGACTGAAAACATCTATAATAAGCAATATCCTAAGTGTTCCTTGCCGGAACATTCGCATTGCAAACCTCACAATCCTTTGAGGTGCAAAGGGTTGACTATAGAACTAGTTAACCAGCGTTTCAGTGTAGAAACGATGACTGGAGGATCTGGAGTTGAGAAGTCCGTTTGTCACATCCCGATTCTTAATTTTTTTTTATCCTATTTACTAGCTTGGTATTAATAAGAGTTTTACCGTCTTAGTCAATGAGTTTATAGTTTCAAAGGTCTCTAGAGGTGTTTTGAGGGAAGATTATTTCGGAGAAATTATTCGTAGGAGAAATATTTGAAGATAATAAAAAGGGTAATTTTTATTAGGGTATATTTTTGGGGTGTTTTATTTGTTGGAGTGGGTTTATAGGTGTGGACCGGGTCAATTTGAAGTCAAAAAGCCCAACTTCTTCTTCTCTCTCTCTCTCTCTCTCTCTCTCTTCTCCCTGAGCCCTCTCTCTGTCGGAATTTCCCGAGCTCGGTCCACCGTCCTTCGGCCACCGCAGACCGCCGCATCGGTCCCAATCGGTCTGCCATCAACCCAGCTTCCTTCTTGGACCGGTGGCAGCCTCTCTAGCGCCGCCATGAGAGAGAAATCACACCCGGAAGCTCCGACTGCCCCGTAGTGCTACGTCGCCGAAACTCCCTCCTCCGGCAGCCATAGCTGGAGTTGCTTGGCTCAATAGGAAGCTCTGCTCCCGTGCTTCAATCCCTTAAAAGGATTCACTCTCTCTTGGATAAGGTAAGGTGAATCGTCGAGTTGAATTTCTAGGGTTTTATTGTGTGTTTTGGTTCGATTGACCTAGTTAAGCTTGAAATTAGACTTTTTGCTAGTTAGGAAAGTTGTAGAGCGGGTTGAGAGGAAGATGCTGTTAAATTTGGTAGGCATCGAAGGTCGCCACTACCGGCGGAGCAGACGGCGCCACCGCCACTTTGAAGTGGTTTTTCAGGGTTTTTAGTTTGTTGTATTAAGGGGAGTCTATTGTTGTAAAATTTGGAATTTTTTGAGGAGTTTTGATTAGGTTTGGAATTTTTCAAAGATTGGTGAATTTGGCGGTTAATGGGGTAGAATCCGACAGTTGGATTTCCCTTATTATTATATTAGAATGTTGAAATAAATGAAAAGAGGCTGTCGTTGGAGTTTGGCGTGAATCCGATAAGCTTAACCCTAGAAAGGGTAGTGGGTTAGGCGGAAGAGTTTTAGGTTATATATTTAAGTATTATTATTTTTTTCTAAAATTGAAGTTTGGTCCTAAGCATGGTTATTGTGCCAGGATTTGAGGAGACCTCACTTGAGTGGCGAATTGGATTTCGTCGGGCTTATGCCTAAAGTTGTGAGTGGACTTTTGGTTTTAAATCGAAAGCATGCAATGCATTATTTTGATAATCAATTTATTTTTTTTGCTAGATATATTACTTTTCCGATAATTGACAATTTTCATTATTTTGGAGAGTTACCGAAAATTAGATTTTCGGTGGATATGTATATGAATATTTTTGAGAATAATATGTATATAAATGCTAGCTAGCCATACGTGCTTTTCTATCATAATGAGGTAAAATTTCATTATGACGCGACGTGAGCGTTAGACGCAAGCGTCGTAGCCCTATATAAATATAAGAATTTATATAGGGAATATGCACGTATATATACACCGTCTTTTCCGCATAATGAGGTAAAATTCTATTATGGCGCGACGTGAGCGTTAGACGCAAGCGTCGTAGCCTTGTATGAATTTCTATTTTGCTTATTTTTTTCATAGAATTCATACAAGGAATATGACGAGTGTAAATACATACATATATATTTATATTTTAGCCTGAGATGCTGTATTTTTTAAAGTTTTGGAGACTAGCCGGAGCTAGTCATGTATTTGTCAGTTCATGAGTTGAGTGCTTTTGAGCTGTTGCATGTGGCATAATTTTTATGAAAATTAAATTGGGAATGCATAAATATTTTTATTGAATTCATTTTTGTCCACTCATTCTAACGTTTGTAAATGTTTTCCCCTGGGCCCTTTGTTTTAAAAGTGCCCAGTATGCAGGTTAGCATAGTTGAGGTCAGGCGTACATGGAGAAGAGGCATATTCAATAGTATAGTTTCCGCTCATTTTTATATTTCTAGTTCCTTTCTTCACAAATAGAGTTGCTCCGAACTGTGATTGTGGGTTGTGGGATTATTCTTATTAAAGTTAGTAAATCATTTGAGAGATGTTGTGATTTGGGGAGCACGAAGGCTTTAGGAGTAGAAGGTTGTAGATGGATTTTTAGAAGTGTATGCAGGTATTATTAGGAGGGATTGTCCATTTTCAAAGGAGGTTATGCCAAATTTTTGGTAATATCTTCTTTGGAGGTGGGGTCTCTGCAGGATTTACTTCGGGTTTCAGGGTGAAATTCGGGGTGGGTCCTGACACCATTTCTCAAGAATAGTTCACAGACGCAGTTGAAAAGTTGTCTGCAAGCATAACCGCAAGCGTGACCGCGAACGCCGCAAGTGTAAAGGCGTTACATAATTCATTGGAGGCTAGTATTGCTAAAAATGATGGTCGGTTTGACTAGTTGTGGGAGAAAATGGGCGACCAGGCCGAGCTTATTGCGCGTGTCGTAGAAACTACTCAGAAGTTGGACACATTCTTTATAGCCAAGTACTTGCGCCAGAAAAACGTTGAGTATGAAGGAGTTAACCCACCAACAGAGGGAACTTCAGGTGCTAAAGTCCCTACTATGAAACCAGCAGGAAAGATAGTTGTCAAAATGGTTCCACCAAGTAACGAGGGTGATGGTGGAAACCAGTTCGAGCAAGTTAATGAGACAGTCATGCAAGCCGGAGCATAGCCATTGGCTGTGAACGTTGTTGCACAGCCTGCAGCCGCGAATGGTATAGTACGACCAGAAGACATCCAGGGAATATACGACTGTGCGTTGCAGTAGCTTAGAGCTGAGTTAAGGACTGAGTTGAGGGACCCGGGGGTGAACCTTACTTACCAGACTCCATACACAACTAGACTACGTGGCAGGTGCTGATTGGCCATAGAATTACAGAAGAATTCGCTCTACTCCCTTTTCAGGGGAAGGGTCTGAGGATGCCGCAACACATATCTTGAGGTTCCAAAGTGAATGCGATCCCTATGGGAACGATCCTTTGTTGAAACTGAGGGTGTTCGGTTCATCTCTGGTAGGTTCAGCGCTTATATGGTATACCAAATTAGTGCTTGGGTCCATTCCTGACTGGGCCACTATGGAGGGAATGCTCAAAACAACCTTTGGTACAGTCGAGCCGGAGGTCGACCTTTCCTCTTTAACTTCGATGTACCAGCAACCTACGAAATCTCCAGTTGAGTTCCTCAAGAGGTTCAAGGTCCAGCATGCCAAGTACAGGTCTCCTGTCTCGGAGAAAGATGTCGTTCGCATCGCAATTAAGGGTTTGGAGCCGAGTTTGAGGCTCGCCAGGAGTCCAGTAAAGATCTCGGCAGCGGCGTTTACTAAGCCACAGTTTTCGTCGTACACTTATGATGCGAACAAGGCTCATCACGTGCTGGATGATTTTTTCAGGCAGAAGCTGATAAAGCATGACTTTGGTCAACTCCCAACACCAGAGCAATTGAAAGGGAAAAAGTATTGCAAATATCACAATATGTGGAATCATAACACCGTTGACTGTGTTAAATTGAAGGATCAAATCCAGGTCTGGATCAATGAAGGGGTCGTGACTTTGGATGAGGAGAAAATTGTGTCATTGGTGGATGAGAATCCTTTCCCTACAGTAGCCATGGTGGATGTGGTTCCAGCACCAAAAAATAAAGCTAAGTCCAAGTACGAGTTCACGTATAATGCAGACTTGGCTCATGTTTTGTTGGATGAGTTAATTCAGGCGAACCTACTCAACATTCCTTGGGGGGCATACCCTTCGGAAGAGCAGTTGGCAGTAAAACATATTGCAAATTTCATGATGCACGAAGCCATGATACTTCTGAGTGTGTGTAGCTCGAAGACCAAGTGCAACAGTGGCTTAACGAAGGGCGTTTGGTCATTGAAGAAAGCTATACCAAAGGACCACCAGAAGTGAACTTTCATGTAGCAATGCTGGATGTTGTCTGGAATGCCTAGGATGTTGATATACTTGGTGATTCTTTGTTGGTCATCAATCAGTTACGAGGAAAATTACAGTGTGTCAGTTTCACTTTAGTTCCTTTCCTGGAAAGAGGCTTGGAATTGTTGGACAGGTTTGCTACTATGTCTCTAGAACACATCCCTCGCGAACGGAACTTTGCGGCCAATGAGCTTGCTCATATTGCAACTGGAGTTAGTTTGGCTGATGGCGTTCGCGAGCATATATTGAAGGTTGAAAAGCAGACCCTACCCTCGTTTATGGCCAGGAAGGAGAACAATAACGAATGGTTAGTTGCAACGGTTGATGTGTTGGATGTAGATTGGAGAAAACCCATTATGGATTATTTGATTAACTCATCTACTGTAACCGATAAGCGGATCAGGTTCCTTGCCCTCAATTATGTGTTGAAAGGTGGTGAGCTATTGAGAAGGGGAGAGAATGGTGTTGATTTCCTTTGTGTCTATGTACTTGAAGCCAAGCGGATTATGCACAAAGTTCACTTGGGTGTATGCGGGTCACATCAGGTTGGTCCTAAGATGCGTTGGCTCATTTGCCGGCATGGTTTTTATTGGTCTACTATTCTTAAAGATTGTATTCATTTTACCAAAGGTTGCTTAGAGTGCCAGGTGCATGGTCGAGTTCAACATATCCCTAACATCCCTCTGTAACCTATCATCAAACCTTGGCCGAGTCGCGGTTGGGCTCTTGACCTTGTTGGTGTTATTCACCCTTACTCCTCCTAACAACATAAGTTCATTTTAGTAGGAACTGATTTCTTCACCAAGTAGGTGGAAGCAGAGCCTATCAAGGAAGCTTCAGTGAAAACTGTTTGCCAATTTATTTTCAGAAACATCATCTGTCAATACGGTATTTCAGAATGTTTGGTGGCAGACATGGGGGCAACTATCATGGCTGACGACACTCAGGAGTTTCTCAGTGATTATGGGATCAAGTTCTTACATTCTACCCCTTACTATGCTCAGTCCAATGGTCAAGCAGAAGCTAGCAACAAGATCATCTTGTCCATTCTGAAGCGAATGTTGGCAGAAAACCCGCGTGATTGGCATAATGAGTTGGACAACACACTTTGGGCTTATAGGACCTCTAAACGAACTCCTACTGGAACAACACCCTATGCACTAATGTTCGGTCATGATGCTGTACTTCCGTTAGAGATTAATGTGCAGTCACTGCGCGTCCGAGAACAGCATCAGTTACTTGGAGACGACTATGTGCAGGCAATGTGGCAAGAACATAAGGACTTGGATCTCCAGCGAATGGCCGCTTTAGATCATCTGGTGGTTGAGAAGAAGCGGGTAGCTCAGATTTATGACAAGCGCACTCGAGGTCGTAGTTTTGGGGTTGGAGATTTGGTTTGGAAAGTTATTCTTCCCCTTGGTAAAAAGCTGCATGGTCGGGGCAAATGGTCCCCTAAGTGGGAAGGTCCTTTTGTGATTGATCAGATTTACAGCAACAGTGCTTACAGACTTAGGGATGTTGATGGCAACATCCACCGAAACCTTATCAATGGACGCTACCTTAAGAAGTACTTCCCCAGCATTTGGGAGTTTGATGATCCACCTCCGGCGAACGAGACTGGGGGGCAAGATTCGACAGCATAGAGTTCAACCACTGTGTACTCTTTGAACCATCCTTGGGTTCTACATTCGCCACATGATTGAACTGGGGGGCAACACTTTACACATATTCTTGCAGCGAATTTTCGAAACTTTGAGGGTTTCGATTTAATTTGCTCATTCTTTATAAACCGATTCCTGCGGTTTTAATTTTTTCTTCTGTTTTCTGTTTTGTGACAAACATAATGAAATACACATAGTTGTAGATTGAAATTTGGAACAACAAAGTGTTCAGAAAATAAATTTATATTTTATTATTTGGCTTTGTGGCCATAAACTTTACATAATACAAAAGAACCAGAAAGTGGCTCTGATACCATAAAACTACCCTATTTTCTAATACTGCTTGGTCTTCCTATCCAACGGTGCTGCCAGTTTTTTTGTTTCTAACATAATATTCTCCTGATTCGCCGAGGCGAATATCAGGCATCTCCTGCATCAGGAGGTCATTCCAGAAGAGAACACCTCATTGGTGTTTTCCATAATCCTCCTCTGCACTCCCTGACAAGAATCAAGCATTAAGGCAGCCATCTTTCTTGCCAGTTCGTAACAGGAGGACCACCCAAGGTTAAATCTTGAGACTTAACCGCAGTTCAAGGTTAGATCTTGAGACTCAAGGGTTTCTATTAGAAACTAAGGAAATCTGGGGGAAAGAATTTCAAGGAAAGGAAGAATATGAAAGAAGAAGAAGCCATTGCGATGGTTGTTGTAGAAAGAGCTTAACATTCCTTCCTTTAAATAGAGGAGTTTGCATGGTGGACATGGTTTGAAACGTTGCGCGGTAATTAAGGCTGAGTAAACGCTGCAGTTTTCAAAACCGCCATATTGGCCAATTTTGCAGGCGCGAGATGATCAAGGTGATATGGTTGCATTTTCAAATTTCAGTCATAACTGTAGAGTTAATGATTTGGGTTTGGGCTTGGATCTGTTGACTGAACCATTTAGGGTTTGAATAACACATTGGGCTTAAAGAAAGAAATATTTTTATAGACAAAGCCCAGAAAAGGCCCATGGTTACATACATATTCATACAAGTTTGCCCAGAAGATGAATATCGAGCAAGGTTCGCTTCAGGTCAGTCCGGCTGGCTTCAGTGTCATCCTTAGCCTTTTTGGTCGCTCGAGCAACAGCTAGAGTTTCTTCTTTGAGTTTCTGGAGCTCTGGGATCTTGGTTTTAACAGCTTGAACATGCTGAGTCTTTCTCTGCTTAGCAGCCTCAATTTTAGCTTCTATATCTGCTCGCTGTTTTTCTAAGGATCTGATTTCAGCATTAATTCCAGTAAGGATGCAACTGTGCTGAGAGCCGAGTTGTTCCTTTTCACTCCTAAACCTCTCCTCCAAGACTGTTTGTTGGTGAAGACATTCGCTGGCAATTTGTTCCTTTTGGTGCAAGATCTCTTGGAGGTCAGGAATCTGCTCAAAGAGAAATTCAAAGTCTTCTAGGTGCTTCATCTCTAATTTGTTGGCGCAGGACCTTAGGGTTGTTATGGCTTTGGAGATTTCAGGCATGCATTCCTCGACCGCCAGGTCGACTTGCTCCAAACTGCTTAGTAGATTTTTAGCAGCAACCACCTCTGGAGCAAGTAAAGGCATCTCTAGAGCATCCATCAGAGCTGCTTCCATAGAGGTTTGGGGAGATGACGCAGCAGGAGGATTTGAACAAGTAGTGTTCGGAACTTCTCCACTCTCTAGAACTGTTTCGGTCCTCACAGATATAGCTTATGTTGTAGCATCAACATCAGAAGTCTCTAAGTCAATTTCCTGCATATTTCAACAGTCAGTGTTGTAGTTCATGGATAAAAATTTTGCAGGAAGTTGTAAGAAGTATACCTCAGTAGCTTGGGGGGCAAGGTTTTCTCCCATGTCTGTTTCCTCCGCAGCAGCTGTAGCCCTTGGTTCGTCAGATTCCATATGAGCAGCTATGATATCTTCAAAAGCAGGTATTGGCGATGTAACTGGAGGAACATTATCATGGTCAGGAGAAGAGGCGTTCGCAAGCAGTCGCAGTGCTCCTCCTTCTTCAACAGCAGTTTCACTTTGCTGTTGAGCGACATTTTCCTCCTCAGGAATATTTGAAGCTTCAGCTCCAGAGTTCCCATCAGTTTCTTCAACAGGGCCAAAAGAGACTCGGTTCCCTGAATTATCCATGGTGGCTATGGGGGTGGCATGGCAAAGTGGTGGATGTTGTGGAGAAGCTCATTTAGGGTTATATGATCATCTTCTTCAGGGTCTTGTTCCAGAACAGTGATATCTTCATCAGTTGGGGTTGCATTCCTTCGCCTGCGAACTTGCAAAGCTCAAGAGGTTATTAAATATTTAAATACAACACAGAATAGAATGTTATATTTTTCAGGGAATGCATTGTGGAGAAGCTCATTTAGGGTTATGTGATCATCTTCTTCAGGGTCTTGTTCCAGAACAGTGATATCTTCATCAGTTGGGGTTGCATTCCTTCGCCTGCGAACTTGCAAAGCTCAAGAGGTTATTAAATATTTAAATACAACACAGAATAGAATGTTATATTTTTCAGGGAATGCATACCAATGGAACTTCTGGCTCATCCTCTGAATCCTGAGCTTCCTCTCTCCCTCTCTTCTGAGGAGTTTGTGAAGATGAAGGTTGACAAGGTTCTGGGATAGTTTCTTCACCCTATACAATCGAATAAGAGAAACAGTTAGTGTTTTTCAGAGAGGAAGTTTTTGAGTTTGTTCAATGAATCATTTTTACCTCGTCACCCTGGAACGATTCCTGGTTCGTTGCCAGTGTCGTCTCCGGTACATGACTTGCAGAAGTACCCTCACTAAAAAGAGCTTGATCTTGTGGAGGCAACAGGGTCCAACCATTAGCAAAGATGATTTTGAAAAGATGCAGGGGATCCATAGTCTAGAGCTTGCCGCAAATCATAGACCACCACGCATTGTAGGTTTGACTGACTTCCTTGCTGGCGAATAGGAGGCTAATACTTCGAACATTCACTTTGAACCGAGTAAAGTTAGGCTGAAAGCGAGGATCGTCAGTCTGCTTCTTTCCTTTCTTTCTCAAGCGCCAAGAAGTATACATGTTCATACTCTCGAATAGAGGGAAGGGTATCTCCTGCTGAAAACTGAGTTGGCGAGCGAAGTGGTTTGGTGCATACAGCTCAAAACCAGCATATCAGAAGTCTCAAATCAGCAATGGAAATGGCTTGTTCAAACAGATGCATAGCTTCAGGGGAGTGAGTTGTGCACCATATAAACTTGTTCACCAAAGCTTCTGGATACATTCGGTTGAGCATCAGTTCGCTGGCATCTAATACGGAAGCATCCAGGGTGTATAGGTGCTGAAAGCAGTCAGAATAATCAAGAGGATCGTGGGCTTTAACTCCGGCGAATGCCATTCCTAGCACTTGATTGTCTGGAAAATATGTAATTTGGGGATTCCTGAACTGAACAAAGTAAATCTGTAGCCAAAGGTCTAATATCCAGAGGGGCCCTAATATAGTGCTATAGTTGAATGGATGAAGGGATAGATCATAAAGGGCTCGGTACAGCATAGCTAAGGCCATCTGGGCTAAACCTAGTCTATGACCATTGAACAAAAGGGTAGCCGCGCGAACCCAAGCATCAGTTATTTTCTGAGTGCTAGTGCAAATTATGAATTTAGTGAGCCACAGTTCTAGGAAAGCAATGCCACTAGCCTCACCGCTTTGAGTAACATAGTGATTAGCCCAGAATTCATAAGACTTACAGAAATTGCGGCAGTTAGGGTCAGCTTCAAAGGCCATTTCTTCCCCTTCGAAATCGCTCTCCTGGTAAGGCTTGTCGGAGACCGGGAGGCTTGTAATTGCATACAAGTCCAGCAGCGTAATACCCATTTGCCCGAATTTGAAATTGAAGGTGTTGCTAGAGGTATCCCAGAAACAAGCTACTGCCATCATCGGAGCCATGTTCGCCCCTGTACTCTGAAGTTGGAAGCTTAAATCAATCGTGTCCGCGATACCTACTTTCTGCCACCTCTCTAAATCCAAGGCTCTGCGATTCTAGTACCATAAGTACATGCGTGCGGAGGGGTACCCTATTCTCACAGATGATGGCTTATCTGCCATTTCCGGAAATTCGCTGCAGAGTTTCTGAAGGCTAAGGTTGGGATTCGAGTTGCATGTTGATAATCTTCGCGAATCGAATGAGGTATTGGATCCATCCATGGTCCTAAGCTTGCTGTGGCATATGTGAAAAGTTTAAGACTGGATTTGGTTGCAGAATCATGGGGTTTCAGGCCAAGCATTTTTGCTTTGAACTCTTGAGCGTTCTCAGCAGTCAAGTGAATTGGAGCCATTTCTGGGTTTCTATGTCTGAACAGTGAAGTGTTCAGGGTTTTATAAAGAACTTAAAGGGTTCTTCGAAATGTTACGTTTTAATTCAGAAGGACACGTCCGTGTCTCTTCGCGAGACGAGGTCTCATTTAGCGTCTTTTACGAATATACCCTTTGGGGGTTACAGAACGCCTTCCGTGGGATTTGAAGGGTTAGCCCTCTTCGATCACGTCTGGTAAACCGGGCCTAGATCTCGAGGCCTGTGAGGCAATGTTTGGGCCTAATTTTATATTGGTTATCTTATAAGTAAGTTATCCCATTGACCGATATCAGCGGTCCAAATATCTTTATTTCTTTCCTTGTTACATTGGGTAATTACTGGCAGAAGATTTGCAGGATATCTCAAGGATATGTTGTCAGAAGGCTCGGTTAGGAAAGTATCTTTCCTATTTTAATTGGAGATCCGATCGCCTTGGTGTGCAAATCATTCGTGAACCCTAGCCGCCCAATTCTATATATAACGAGGTGAAGGCGAATGAGAGGAGCCCCCCCCCCCCCCCTCCGACAATTCAACAAAATTGCATCACTGCAAATTGGACGCCTCCCCAGGAGCACCCAATCTACCAAAAAAGCCTCTCCAGGGAGCACCACCAAAGCCTCATCCCGAGCAAAAAGTCCACCCCCAGTCCATAAAGCCTTATCGCGAGCACAGGTCCATCCCATTGTTAGAGATTCACTTCTCTAGCAAATATCCCTTTATTTTTATTATATTTTGTTATTGAAGTAAATCATCAGGACCCGTCCTAGGTCATTGTGAAGAACCCAGCAACAGATTCGACCGTTTCTGCTCACATCTGCTTGAAGAGAAGTCAAGAGAAGCGCGCGAACTAGACAAGATCAAGACATGCGCACTTCCTCAAGGTGTTGGCACGCTCGCACCAGACGGTTGTTCGAAGGACCTAAAAATCTGACCTGAACACACATAACAGTGCCAAGCTCGTTGGTAGTAATGCAGCCATCGTCGTCCTTGTCGAAGAGGCTGAAAGCCTCTTTGAACTCAGAGATCTGGTCGTCGGTGAGCTGATCGGTCATGGATGGAGGAGGTTTGGGGTTTGGAAGAAAATCAGAGTGAGAGAGAAAAGAGAGAGCAAAATGGAAGAGTCATCAAATATTTTGTGGTGTATTCGTCTATTTTGCAATTGCTTGATTCACTTGCATTAACAATTAAACTTCACAATGGAGAATGAGGTGAAATAAGCTCATTTTCCTATATATAAGAACACGTACGCAAAATCTTAAGAGCTAGGGATGACATTGTAAGGACAATCCTATATATCGATTATGTACAGACCCTAATAAATTTGTTGAGCCTTCACCATAACCTCCTTAACTTTTCTAATTATAATAGAAATGTGATAAAAACAAAGGTCTCTAGTTGTAGAAAAACCCGAAAATATAATAAATTGAAATATGATAAAAGAAAGGTCTTGCCGAAAAAAACACCCAAAGTGTAGAGAATATAAGTATTCGATTTACAGTCGCTTCATATGTATTTCTTATAAGCGAATTCGTTCACTCATGCTCTATCAAAAGTTTCAAAACGATTCTCATTGATTGATAGCAATCATGTTCATCTAGTCAGTGACTAACAAAGAGATGTATTGTCAGTCACCATTAGATTTAAATATAAAGGTGAGGAGAATTATTTTTAAGTAGAGTTGTTTTGTTTTCAAACCTTGAATGTAAAAATTAAAAATGACTGACCATGAATCTCTTGATCGGTGACTGACCATGTGAAGACTACTCTTGATATAACTTCGTCTATCCATAACTATTGAGTCGCTACGTACTTTGAAGGCAAAAATGATGTGCGACCCGGTAAAACTCAATTCAATGAAGAGGGAGGTAGCATCATATAACAAGTAACAATTTCACGGTATTTTGGGAGCATATATAATATTAGTGAGAGTAGTGTAAACTGATACGTTTAACTTAATGCGACTCATCTAGGTGAAGAACAAACTAACATGAAAGCAAGTATTTGTGTATGTTGAATCCAAAACAGTAGAGCATTTTAATGAATCGAACAGGTTCTTGTTCTGGTATGAACATTGAAATCAGAGCTAGCTGGGAAATAACGGCAAAAATGTTAACCTTATACAGTATCTATACATAAAGCTAAGAATCTTATATATGGGATCGATCATTGGATGGATTGAATCAAATTGCTCTCATCTAATAATGTTGCAGCCTCATGAATCTGTCAATGCTAGATTGCTAGGTAACTGATCAAACTGAATTATGAGAGTGAATCTTACATTAGGTCTCCATAATTTAGGATTTGAAAATCCGATAATTACACCTTGCATTCTTCCCAAAATCAACTTCCGTTTGTTTGCAATCACATGACGCTATGATCGGAATCTGATTCATATTAATCCCTGAGATTGGGAAGCTAACACTTCCGACCATGTTCAGTTGCAGCTCAAATTCATGGTTTTGAATATCTTGTTTCAGTTGCTCTGCGTCATCTTTATCAACCCCGGAATTGTTAACCCCAATGGTTGTGTTCAGTGATTTCGACGATTTCGTTGGCTGAGTAAATGCCTTAAACTCGGTGTTACCCAGATTGACATTGGAAGTCGAAGCACTCACTTTGAACATCCCGAATTTGAGCTCGGTTTTCTCGTTCTTGTTATTAATCTCCACTAGCAAATCTACTTTTCCCTTCAAGCTCACCTTGTGCTGATTATTCGGTTTGCCAAACTCGATCTTGCTTGCATTGAACCGCCGGACCCGGATTACAGGCAAGTAAGAATGGAAGATGGAGACGAACACAAAACCTAAGATGAGGGCGAGGAGGACGAAGGCGAAAATGAACATGCATCCCCATGCACAGCATGCATAGGCACGTGGCCGGAGGCGTTTCGGACGTTCTCCATCTAAATCTGGTGGGGGAAAGAAGGCTCCATCGTCACGGTTGATGCTCGGAGCTGCAGAAGTTTCCGAGAAGGCAACATGGCGTGCGCTGGCCCTGCTGCTGCTGTGCTTTGACTTGGCGCTGCCGGGAGGGGCTGGCAAAGATCCCAACCTGTCATCCCTCATTGTTTTGATGATCGATCGGCAGTACCTCCTAGCCTGTGGGGAGGAGGAGTACTACAGAAAACGATAATGTGATTCAACTGCACAGCTTAATTTCATTCTCATATCTTTCAGATGGACAATAGGTTTGTTAGCAGTGAGAAACTCTAGGACCACAATCTATATACAGTAAATAGAAGTTGGCAATGCATTGTAAACTAAACAATACCTGGTATTCACATCCATTCTGGTATTATAGCACACTCCAAATATAGCTTCCTACTTTGAATGACCTCAGAGAATCATGTCCGTAAGAAATTGCTGGACAAATTGTCAAATATGTGATGATCCTTTCACAAGATCTATATATGTGGAATATACGTACGTGAAATGAGGCGACTAGCATGCATATTGTCAAAGACAAGTCAAAAATGTGCCTGCATCCACGATTATGGCATGCCTCAATGCCATTCCGAGATGCTTCGATTATTGGAAGAGTGTGCTTGACTGCAATGGGGTTCTTGCAGCATTTCCGTAAGGAAATAGCTTTGTTGGTCACATCCACAATGCCACACCACAATTGCTGGTTATTCACACCTCAGTTCCCTTTCTTCTTATTGAAATGATGTTCACTTTCGTGTTCTGTTTTCATTGTTAACCATATGTTAGGCAATTAAGTCGCAAAGACATTTACGTTTTGTTACATCTTAAGCCATATATGTAATTGTTATGATCTCTTTTTCACTCAATCAATACAAGCACAATGTAGCCTCAAAGTTTTCTTCGGTTTTCCTTGAGTTTTCTGTATTTACTTTTCAATCCATGACTTCTATCATTCATAATATTCAATGACCCCTACATTCTCAGGCAAAAAGACAAAGGCGACATCCACATTCAAGGTGGATCATCAAGTATCTCACACCGACCCTATAGCTATGCTGTGATATGTTTCATGAGATTCACATGTTGAAAATCTTTAGAGTAATATGACTCCTCCATCATAACAAGAAGGTTGAATAACCAATAAGGAATTAGATTCCAAAGTGAACCAATAAGTGGAATGAACGGAAAGAAACAATTTGAGCCTGTGATTATGTAATGGAAAAGAAAAGCAACATTGCCTCTAGACCTCTCCGTGAGGAAAGCAAAATGAAACACAAAACTAAAGAATCTCAAGTACCTCTATAATAAACCTTGCACATCATCATCAAGCCTAAACCATTCAAGAACCTGAAAAGGTTTCTCTTTTAATTTCAAGTTTGGTCATCTAATCAACGTTCTCAGAACCAGAACTGTTTTATTCTAATTAAGATGGAGAGCTCAACATCAAAGGTGGAGATGTTTAAGCCAGTGCTCCTTAAAGCTGGGATTCCTTTAGCTTTGTCTGTGGCTGGTTTCATCCATGCCAGGATTATGGCTCAAAGAAGTACTCATTCAAAAGAGTCTTTATTCGAAAAGGATAAGGTAAGCTCCTTGGAGAATTCTCAAGACTCTAGAGATAAGGATAGCTTTCAAAGTTTAAGCTGTACATGCTTACTTTCTGTGGAGGAAAGTCTGAAGATTTATGATTATAAACCCCAATTGGAAGAAGATATTTCACGCTTAAGATGTCGTCTCGAAGATCTTCAAAGGAGAGAATCTGAGTTGGAGATGGAGTTTATCAGCTACTGTGACATGAAAGAGAAAGAATCAGCTCTTATGGAGCTAAGGAACATGTTGTTATTGGAGATGACTCGTGTTGAGTTCATGGATAGAGAGGTTTCGTTCGTGGAGGCTGAGAGCCAAAGGCTTGAGGAGTTGGTGAGAGAATATTTGAAGGTTTTGGAGCAACTAGAAGATTGGAAATCAGAAAATGAATTGCTTCAGAGGCAGGTTAAGATGCTTATGACACAAGCAAGTGTGCAATCACGCATAATTCGAGAGCAGGATTTGAAGCTTGAAGCCAGAGAAGCAGAACTTATGAGAATCCATGATGAACTAGAAACAAGGACAGAAGTTACTAAGAGATTGGAGGATGAAATTGGGGGAGCTGAGAATGGTTTTGGACCAGTTGCAGGATGAGAAAAATGGGCTCTTGGAAAAGCTCAAGTTGAAAGAAAACTCACCTTCCTCAATCTCCAAGGTGAAAACCCTCTTCTTCAACTTTAAGCATTAGATATCATATTTGGTTTAGAAACAATTATGATGACATTCTAGTAGTCACACGGTTAGATTCATGAGAAGAATGAAACTAGTATGTACGTATATTTGTAGTCTTAACCATATTGACGTATCCCATACCATATTGCAGATTGAAGGAGAAAGGATCAAAATTGAGGACTACACTCAACTTTCAGAGGAATTAGAGCAGCTGCAGAAGGATCCTGCAGCCGAACATACGGAGCTGATTTACCTGCGGTGGAGCAATGCATGCTTAAGGCACGAGTTGATGAAGAACAATGCACAACAAGAACATGGTACTGAGCAGAAGAATAGTCATTTGGAAACAGATTCTGAAGGAAGCGTAGAGATAGGGAATTATGGGCTAGAGCATGAATTAGCTTCTGGCAGTGGCATGGCTTTGGAGGACAATGTAAATGAGCCTTGCTTTGGAAATGTAAGTACGAAAAGGCTAGAGCATGATCAAGCTTGTTCGAAAAGGCGCAAGCTTTTTAGAAGGCTTAAAAGATGGGGTCGAAGGCAATGATCAGAAGGGAAGAGGAAGATTGGAGGGGAAAGAAAGACATGAAGAAGCAGCCAAGTGTTTTGGGAGGCAGCGATGAGCAAATGAAGATCATCAATTTTTTTCATTATGCTAAAATGCATATTACAAGAAAATGAAGAAATCATGAAAGAACGAAAACACAAACTAACTATCTAGGAAAATCTCGCAATTGGATTGAATCCCACTCTACAAAGCCATGCATGGAATTGAATCATGCTAAGGAAAATCATAGGAGGCATGTACAAATATAGAAAATGTTCTATTATGCTTCCCTAATCATCAGATGAATGTCGTTATGAATTTACCAAACTGATAAATGGAAACAGCAACAAGCCAGTTTTAGAGGTCAGGAGTCTGCACGTTTGATTTATTGTCTTCAGAAGATGGCCGGTTCTCTGAGTCGGATTGCCGGATGTCTTCAATCATTCTAACAACTTCTTCCATGTTAGGTCGCATGTCTGGAACCTTTGCCACGCAAGCCATTGCAATTTGCAACATTTGGACCATTTCTTCTTCAATGTTTTGATATCTCATAAGCTCAACATCAAAAACCTCTGCAGTCCATTCCTCCCTGACCACAGACTGGACCCACCTTGGGAGATCAACCATGTCATCACGCCCTGGTGACTGGAGAGGAGCTTTTCCAGTCAGCATCTCTAGGAGGACGACGCCGAAGCTATACACATCTGATTTGTGAGAGTGCTTACGAGTTTCAATTACCTCTGGAGCACGATAACCTGCACTCCGAGAAGTGGCAGGAACATTCATAAGAGGAGTCAAACCAACATCAGAGATGCACCCATCAAGATCTTGGCTGAGAAGTACATTTGTGGACTTAATATTTCCATGAGTGAACTTTGGACCGCCCACAGAATGGATGTGGGCGATTCCCCTTGCAGTTCCAAGGGAAATCTTTATTCTCGAATCCCAGTCTAATGGAGTTCTTCCTCCTCCCCTGTTTCCTGTCATCAGAAAAAATATGAGTTTTAGTTCAAGACAACGCTTCAACAGACTGCTGAAATCCTATAAACTTCCACACTAGTTCACAACTCCAGCTCTAAGATGAGGAAAAGCGAGTATGACAAGGTTGCCCAAGTAAACAATGAGTTTGGTAATAAACAGTTTACTTGGCAATAACTGAAGTAAAAATTTTGGGGCAGAAGATATAAAAGTCCTTAATGAAATACAAAGCTGCAAAGCTTCGACTCAGTTTACTTAGCAAGAAGTTTAGATTTGAAAGTTTTTCCACACATTTTAAACTCAACGAAAGAAAAGATACTATAAGAAGTTAAACAGTAATAATATATCAGGCAACTCAGATAAACATTCTTGTGTTACCACAAGGTAGAAATATATCCATTAAAACTAAATATATATCACAACATTTTCAAGAGAGTAGGGATCATACCATGCAAAAAAGCTGATAAGCTGCCATTAGAGATATAATCATACACCAGAAGCTTCTCGTCTTTTGAGTAATAATAAGCACGGAGTGGCACAACATTTGTGTGTTGTCCAACTCTTCCCACAATCTCCATTTGCTGTTCAAAGTCCTTCTTCCCAACGACAACTTCCTTCAGCCTTTTGACTACAACTGTTGTTGCCTCCTCCAGGACAGCTTTGTATGCTGTACCATAACTCCCTTTTCCCAACACTTCAGCTGAAGCCCTCAACAAATCATCAAGATCAAAATTGTATGAACAACCTTCAAAAAATACAAGTTTGTTCTTCTCAGGTTCTTGCACCCCACTGCCAAACTCCTCTCTGGGCTTCTCACTCCTCCCACCAGTAGGAGCCTTCCCTTTCAATACATTAGTTCTTCCATTGTCTTTTTTCTTTATACAGCAGAGAACTATAATGAGGCCTAAAAGCAACAGTAGCACAGACCCTCCAGCCGCTATAGCAATGATATATCCCATTTTCAACTTCAATTTGGAGCCTTTATGAGGAACTGCTGCTGGCGGTGAAAAGGGGGTAGGAGGTGGTGGAGGAAGTACGAGGGTGCAAGCTTTAAGAGGTCCTCCACATAGAGAGTTTCCCACAAAGGATGAAGTAGGGAACCCTTCAAGGGATGATGGGATAGAGCCATTAAGATGGTTGTAGCTTAAATCCAAACGCTTCAGCTTAGGTAGGTTGAGATCAGGTATTGGTCCAGAAAGGGAGTTGTTCTGGAGGTACAATGTTGTGAGTTGAGTTAAGTTACGTATCATTTGCGGAATGTTGCCTGTAAAAGAATTAAATGATAGATCCAACACATTGAGTTGAACTGGAAAGGAAGAAGGAATATCACCAGAGAAGTTGTTCCGCTGGACATATAGGTACTGGAGCATTGGGAGGGAGGTTATATCAGATGGAAGGCTACCACTGAGGCGGTTGGATCGAAGGCTGAGAACCTTGAGGGCATCAAGTTTGCCCAGGGTGTTTGATGGGATAGAACCTATAAGTCCAACTCCTGGGAGACGGACATAAATCACCCTAGTTCCATTTGGACTGCAAAAGATGCCAACCCAGGAGCAGACTGAGGTAGAAGGGTCCCAAGTAAGGTTACGGCGATGGGGAACAGCATTAGCAAAGTCAAGAAGGGCTTGCTTATCAGAATTTAAATCAGAGAAAACCAGAGGAAGAAGAATGGCAATGACAAAAACGAAGGAAACAACTGAAAAGGGACAGGGCTTCATTATTGATTGAGACCGGAGTCTACGAAAAGGACTAGAAATTTGAAAGTATATCTTCAGCGCTCATGATCTCCTGGTTCAGTAAGAAAACCACACATAAAAAAAAATCAGGTGGTTTATAACTACGAAAATGGACACACACTTTTCCTTTGATAACAACAGCAAAGCAAAGTACAGGACATGAAAATCAAATTCTGAAATGTAAATTCAGAGTTTCAGTAATGCTAAATTTGCTAATCTGAAATGTCAGTTCTCACTTAATCAGAGAACTATGTATAGGTACAAATCTGTTGGGAGTTCAAATTATTATCATATACAAGTGGGTGAGAAAGTTAAAACACCCTTTTGTAAACTGCTGTACAAGCCAATTCCTAACACAACAATATAAATTAGCAGGATTGTGCACAATTTGATAACTTAG
This sequence comes from Fragaria iinumae, assembly GCA_009720345.1. Taxonomy (NCBI): domain Eukaryota; kingdom Viridiplantae; phylum Streptophyta; class Magnoliopsida; order Rosales; family Rosaceae; genus Fragaria; species Fragaria iinumae. Next base: position 35,858,452 of record CM019119.1, read on the forward strand.
AGTTGTTTAACAACCACAGAAGAACTGAATTAAGTTGAATTCACCAAACTAAACCTAAACTACACATTACACGAAAGTGGTTTGTTCTAAAACCAAGCACATTGACCAAATTCAACACAACTATCCAGCAAAAACGAATGCAATTGAGAAACCATTAATGGGTTTAAACCAGAACACAAATTAAGTTGCAGAGCTGCAAACTAAAGCATTCATGCAAGGATGAGATTCTCACTTTCTAATCCCAATACTGTCAGAATTCAAAACACTCTTAACAATGGCAGTAAATTACAAGTCAGATCTATAAGCAATCAAAAAAGATGAAGATGGTAACCTGCAGTCTGCAAAATCCAAGAATGCAGAGACAGCTGAGGTGAATGGGGTAGCTTCAGATCCAGACATTAGAGATTTCTTCCAAGTTAGCACTCAGCTTAATGTGGGTACTTGCAATAAACCATTGGGAGCGACAAGTCTGAGACTTTATGAGGATTTGGTGAGAATTGAGCATGATTTTAATAGTTGGGAGTAGCAAGTTTGAGACTTTGAGCAGGAAACGTATTTCTATTCATTTTCTTGTACACTGAGATAAAAAAGAAAGAGAAAGTTTGTTTTGGAGACGCAAAAAGGAATTTTTGGGTTTGAATTGTTAATGGAAAATGAGACAGGAAAAAGGAGAAAGAAGAAGAGAACAAAGGAGATGAAGAAGACTGAAGAAGACTGAACTAGTGTTTGCCAGCCAAGTGAGAGAGCCACACTCTTACTACTTACAGAGACAGCTAGCTCAAAAGTAGTATCATTTTTCTATACTATATATACACAATGAATCCCTCTCAAAAAAAAAAATATACACAATGTATAAAACTAAACATAATCGCCTAATCAGTTAACAATAAGTTCATTAATCGAGTTTAACAGCTCAACGATAATCAGTTAAAAAAAAAAAAGATAACGTTCTTCAAACTTATAATCGGTCTTATTTATACCTCATTTCATGTGAGTGCTTAAGAGTGTTGATCAACTCTTGAGTTTAACAGTCCACTAATCAACATCTTGTTGCAAGAAAAACGTTTTGTAAACTTAGAAAATTTAAATTTACAGCTCATTGTCAGGTTAGTGCTTAAATACATACCATATAATATACAATCTTGATTGTTGTGGTTAAGACCGTTTTGTTTGTTTGTTTGTTGTCATCATTTGGAGTTTGGGTGCTTTTATCATCAACTAGGTCCTCACTCTTCAGTTCCAGACTTGTTTCTGTTCAAATTACCTTCCTAGTTCCTACTAATCCTAGCTAGCTCCCAAGTGTATTAGGGTTACGCATGCATTACATTCCCTAAATTAAGATTAACACTAATATTCTTGGATTTTGGCACACCAACCTGCCAAATCCAATAATAAGTATTAAGGTTGGCATATATTTTGGTAGAAGCTTGTTAACAAATATGGAACTGATGGGAATATATCTAATTAGAGATATCAAATATGCCATATGCAAGTACCTTTCAATTACAAACAGAAAGGTAACATCATTATAGTAGCATTCATCGTGTCTTTGACTTGGAGGAAAAAGAAGGAATTGAAATGCAAATCCAAGTTTACAGTTGCATATAGATTATACAAATTTATACTTACACACACACTATATATTAAGGGAGAATTTAGTTTACTTTCGAGAATGGATGATATCGTGATGTATAAAAGATTTTAGCGAAAAAATGACTACATTTCTATAATTCTCCTACATTGGGAAGTTTATTTGAGAAATTTTTCAACATACTTTCAAAAAGAATAATTCGTGATCGTTCACTATTAAAAGAGTGTTATAGCAAAGAAGTCGAAGCAGAAAAAAGTAGTTGGTGTTTTATATCGACTTTCATTATTCAAATTCCCACATTGGCAGGGCCAACCTGCACTGAGTGGCAGCAGCAGCTCCCCCTTCTTTTGCTTCATCATATTTCATAGTGGAGGAATGGGAAAGGGTCCTTTAAAGTCAGTGAGGTTTCCTGCTGCAGACTTCATCTGCTTGGAGGGTTTTCAAATTATTTTGAATCACATATACAACTCATTACTTAATACTTTTACATGTCAAAATTTCAATCTCAAGATTCAATATTCATACCATCTCCAGTACTTACCAAACATAATTGAAACCTACCAAGTAATCCAATTTCAATTCAGTATTGGGGGGACTTAAATGAGGCTAGCTACATTGCCATTTGGTGGGGTATTTGAAGTGTCATTTTGAGGCAGATGTATACAGGATCAATTTACATGAGAAATGAACAAAGGTTACAGATTAATGAGACACAAAATCTGGAATAATATACTCATGAGCTGTGGGTAGAGAGAACAATCAACAATCTTTGATGTCACACCTTGATCCAACCACTCCCAATCTTTTCTATTTTATAACCAACCACCCTCAACCTACCATTATTAGGTTGAGATCTCTCATGCATCATCTGCATGCTCACCTTACCTTGTACCCCATGACAAGTAGAAGAATTCCAAACAAAAAGAAAGAAAAGAATAAGACCATATGAATTCAGAGTAGGTACTATACCTTCTCCAGACTACAGATTTTATTAATTTTGTCAACTCAAGTTCCCAATGGTGAAAATTAGAAAAGAAAAACTTAAATTTGTCTGCAGAAGGAAAAGAAATGCCTAATCTTAAGAAAAATTGTAGATATACTCCAAATTTTATCATTTACTTAAAAGGGGATTTCAGTAGTAGTAGAGAGGGTTCAAGCACCGCTTGATAAAGGCTAGAAATTATGGGTTATGTTTCAAAAAAAAAGAAACAAAAAAAAAAGGAGAGTCTAAATATCTTGAATATGATTTACTGTATATTGTAGCTGCAAGCGTTCTTAAGCATTCTAACTAACTCTGCTATGTGAACTATGAATGAGAAGTTTTAACCTCTGTCATCATGATGTCTCATTAGCAACTTAATTGCCTCAAAAGATTCATGATTAAGCATTCATGTTACTCATGAGTTGGCTGTGGCAGAAGAATTTTCTTGACCTGAAAAATTGAATTTTCTACTTCAAAAACAGCAGGACTTTGGGTATCTCTAGGATTCAATGTTGTAGGTTGGAAAGCTACATTAACAATCCGACTATGTTTGTATTTATTATGTTTTATCCAAATTGGTTTTAATTGGAATATTCAAAGCTGTGTGATGCACTACATTACTGATAAAGAACTCAATAGAATAGACAAACTCACATGGATTTAATATTTATTCATAGGTCAAGTCCTTTTTCTAAGTTTAATATATCTCCACCAGTCTTAGTCCCTAATCATTCTCACGGCTTGGCAGAGAAGAACCCATGAATGTTTTAAGAGTGACAAGTAATGCAGATCATATGCAGACCTTGAAGCTTTCAAAACATGTTTTGCATTTTTGGTGGACAAAGAAAATGATTGATCATGGGAAATAGTATGATGGCTTTCAGACTGAAGGGTCTGCTCGATCTGACTTGATCTGGGATTTTTCAATTTTCTTATTTTGACTCAATTTGTGCTTATAATTTGAACTCTTCACTCTTCACACAGTAGAATACTAGAATGCATGAAAGAGAGGAGAGGGAAATAAAGGAGTTGCAGCATGCACTCAACGGATCTCTATGAGGCCACAGACCGCAGCAGGGCCATGACTACTGAGAGTGAGAGCTTACTTACTCATGAGTGTGCTGTGCCAACATGAGGTCCCCATATAACCATACGATGATGCAACATAGACCCATGTCTCCTTTTCTTTTTAGGAGAAATGAAAAGATTTTCAGAGGTATTTTATCGAATACATTACTTGCTGTTAAGATATCAATTTTAGCGACTCGAAAAACACATGTTACATATCTTATTGAGTGAACTTGTATCGAACGTGAAAATGAGACTCCGAGTTAATCTTTATCTTTCTAACTTTTAAAGAACAAAGTGAGAGTGAGAGCACTCTTGAACAGAATGAGAATGCAATGAATGAGAAGCAATGACTAGTGAGAAACAGAATTGCAAGAAAGAATTGAAGTGTCTATTGCATGTTGTTCCCAATTCTTTGTAAACTCTCTACCATTCTTAAGGTAGAGCAACACCTCATGAAGGGGACCCTATTGATTTAATACGAGGTTACCTTCTAGAGCATCTTGTCTTAATATTAATTCAAGAGCACATGGATCCATAAATTAGGTAGTCTAGTATAGTATAGGACTGGGGTAATGCTCAGGGTCCCCATTTAGAAAATTGATCACAACCTAACAGCCAAAATGAACTTGATTCCTTTTACAATGCAGAATCAAGAATGAATTTTTAAAAACACACGACGGAAAATTCACTAATGAAGAAGAGAATTGAAGTTGGATTTCAAATTGGGACTACCAAATCCTTCTATTTTATGAAGCTTTGCTTTTAACAGCAAGTGAATTTGTAACGGCCTGAACACAAAAACTGGATGAGGGAGTAAGAAACTTGACACATGCTGAGAACGAAGGAGAATAATTGAGTACAAAGCTGGAAGAACTGCGCTATCACAATAAACAACAGCATAGTTTCACTTGAGAGCTCAGGATCATACATGACAAGAATTTAAAAAAGCTTTCCAGTGAACTGTAATGGCAAAGAAGCCAGATATGCAACTACATGATTTAACAGAGCCTCTCCAGCAACTCTAGTGTCCAAGTAATATGAACTTCCAGAACTTGAAAGCACCCGATCATTTGTAGAACTCAAAGTCAGTATCAGGCTTCTTCACATTGGTTTGATAACCCTTTTCAAAGTCCTTTGGGAGGATGACATATCGGTTCTTGCGGACAGCGTGCATTCCGGCTTCTTGACATATAGCTGTAATCTGTAGGACATATGTATTAGACTATTAGTTACCGTACTGAAAACAATGGTGCAATATGAAATGCTGCAAGATTTGTCATTCATCCCATAGGAACTTTAAACATAACAATACTGCGAATCATTATTTGTACGTTGATACTATTTCAGTAGCCTAACCCACTACGGAGAACAAGATTAAACTCTTATAGCAGAGAACGATAACAAGTAAAATATTTCTATTCTAACAGAAAATCACAACTCACCTCAGCAGCACTGATTTTATCTGGCCGAGAAACATAATCTTCCAAGTCTACCTCATCACTCAAGTTCATTTTAGCAGTGCAAACCTGCAGGATAAGCAAGAAACTTGAATTAGATTACTCTACAAAAACTTTGTACAAGTTCCCAAGAGTGATTCTAGAACAAATCATTCACGGAGAGAAATGGATTTTACTTGCCTGAAAAACAAGTCTTTTCTGTCGCCTATCAGGCAGAGGAAATTCAATCTTACGGTCAAGCCTTCCGGGACGCAGAAGTGCAGGATCCAAAGTGTCTGCCCTATTAGTAGCCATTATGACCTTAACATTTACAGTCTGGTCAAACCCATCCATCTGCACAAAATAACAGTCCCTAGTTAACTTGAGAGCTGGCAAGAAATGAAGCAATACGGTGCCAAAAGTTGCTATTACAAAATATCTTCTTCAATTCCAAAAGTATGTTTGCATATCTAAGTCAAATAGATATAAAGTTCTATATAATCAAAAGCTCTATACATTATAACAAAAATTTCCTGGACCTACCTGATTGAGGAGCTCCATTAGGATTCGCTGAACTTCTCTATCAGCTCCAGTTTGAGCATCAAACCTTGCAGTAGCAATAGCATCAACCTCATCAATAAAGATAATGGCAGGTGCATTCTCCTTGGCAAGACGGAAAACATCACGAACCATTCGTGGACCCTAGACAAAGAAAACAAAGTTTGATAAGAATTATATATACAATCGAAACCTCCTACACTGAGGGCTAATTCTAAATGAAAGACATAAAAAATAGGGCGGCCAAAGTAAGATAAGAATGAAAGTTTTACAGATTATCCTACCTCTCCCAAGTACTTCTGAACAAATTCTGAACCAACAACTCTGATGAAGGCAGCAGTTGTAGAGTTAGCAACAGCCTTAGCTAGCATGGTTTTACCAGTTCCAGGAGGACCATAGAGCAACACACCACGTGGAGGGTCTATTCCAATCTGTTTGTATAAGTCATGGTGAGTAAGTGGAAGTTCCACTGCTTCACGGATTTCTTGCTTCTGAATATCACACCCTCCAATATCCTAAAACATAAAAAATGATAAATCAGTATTACAGTACCATGTTATTATGGAACAAAACAGCCCAATTGGTATTTAGCAAACAGATGAATCATAGAAATAGACATGTTCAAAATCGAATTCTGAGACCACCAATTAGAACAACAAACCAATAGGAATTGCCTCTATACAGAGATGCAACTTGGTAGTAAAATGGGAACCCCTAAACTAAGATTACGTTATCTGAACTACAGCTATGAAACTAACATAATTCTTTCATTTAAACTTAATCAAATATATGCATACCGCAACAAGAAAAGCTCGAGTGTCAACCTTCACACTTGTACTCGACCAAGGGGTCCAAGGTTGAATTTTTCCCAAAACTAATAGAACAAACCCTCTCAGCAACAGTTAGCTAAGCTAAAGCTACAGCAGATGCCACATGAATTTAGTTAAATTCAAGAACTTAATGACCTCAGTTGCTTCCGATTAATGCCTTCTCCTAAATTTCACCCTTAAGAGACTAAGAGAAGCTATCAGCTCAGCTAAAGCCCCAAATGGATCCAACTGATGCTTTCTATTTCACTTTTACCTAGTTCCCCAAGCAAATAGATAACCCTCGAATATCTAATCCAATTTCAATTGCATCCGATCAATGCTCTCCACTTCAATTTTAGCTAGTTCCGCAAACAAATAGAAAACCCTAATATCCCTAATCCAATTTCAACAACAAAAACAACAAAACGGATTCAAACTAGCTTAGCTAAAGCTACAGCACATGACAACAGCATTTTCTTAAATTCCTGAACTCAAAAGCCCAATAGCCTCTGATTAATGCCTTCTCCTAAACTTCACCTCAACATTTATACTTGACTGGATAGACTTTTAGGGCACATACAACTAAGAGAAGCTATTAGCTCAGCTAAAATCCCCAATTGATTCCGATTATTGCTGTTTACTTCAACTTTTCAACTTTAACAAGTTCCCCTACCAAATAGAAAACCCTAAAATCCATAATCCAATTTCAATTGCTTCCGATTAATGCTCTCTTAACTAGTTCCTCAAACAAACACAAAACCCTAAAATTCCCAATCCAATCTCAACAAAAACAAAAGAACGGATTGCGCATATCTTACGCTGTAGGTGACGTCAGGCTTCTCCGACTGGCTGAGCAGCGAGATACTCGAGTCCGCCTCCGGCGGCAGAACATCCACAAGAGCATTGGAGTGGCGGTGCAAGGCCACCGACGCCGAGGGCTTCAGATGCTCCCGGTTAATCGTGCTCAGAATCCTCACGTAGTAATTCGAGCCCGTCGTGGACCCCACAATGCCGTGGTTCTCGTCCACCATCTCCAGAAACTGACCGATCACCAGCGGCACCGACTGGATCCGCTTCACCTCCTCCTGCGACCGGAGCATCTCCCGCTTCAGATTCTTCTGCTCGTCCTTGACGTACTCCTCCTTGATGTCGATGAACTCGTTCTGGCGTTGCAGCGCCTTGAGGCGGCTGTAGAGGTCGGAGTCCTCGTCGGAGGAGGTCGGGTCGGTGAAGGCCGGGTCGGATCTGAGAGAGGGAACCGAGGCCGGTGGCTCCGGTAGGGGTTTCGGGTCCAGAACCATCGCTGACGCCATCGTTGTTTGCAGATTTTGCTGGCTTTTTGGTTTCTAGGGTTTCTGATTTGTTTCTGGTTTTAGAGTACTGGGAAATTAGAGTAGGCAACAAGAAAGTGGATTATTCCGGGTGAGGGGTATTTATTGTTGCTCCACCGCCTCGACCTGAATCCGAGTCGGAATCGTGGCTTCAATTATTTTGGGCCTTTTGAATTTGGCCCAAATTGTAGTGATTACTGGACCGGCTCAGATTATTCGGATTGTTAATTTAAATTTATATCCTCAGCCGAAAAAATGGATATGAAGATCGTGGTCAGATACAAATTTGCTGACCACCCTTATTTGCCCACCAAAGTGTCAACTTTCTTAGTCTATTGACACATATCTATTTTATTATTAAGAATAAAGTTAAATCATTTGAAGAGACGTGTGTCAATAGACCAAGAGAGTAAGCACTTTGGTGGGCAAATAAGGGTGGTCGGCAAATTTGTATCTGATCGTGGTGATACATAATAAGTTGGCACTTTGGTGGGCAAATAAAGATGATCGGCGAATTTGTATCTGATCGTGGTGATACATAATCACGGCCAAGGTGTTTGATCGAACTGAAAAACTAGATGTTTGTTGTGGCGAATGTCATGGATCTTTGGGTTCGCAAATGGGAGTTTCAGTTTCTATTCATACCTCCAAAATTAGCATTGGGACCTTCTAACTTAATAGACCTCTTTTTTTTTTTTGATCAAGGATGAAAGACTATATTAATAATAATTGAAAATTACATCGAGTGATGCAAAAACATCGAAAAAAGCAAGAAAAACATAACAAGATGCACATACGCATCTATAATGGAAAAACAATAAAAGATAAACAAATGCATAAGTGCATCAATATTGAAAAGTAACCAGGACGTATCTTGATGCCGAACGACATCGTTTAACTGCATATGTTATGATAACAGTGTAAATATGACAGTAACCGTAACCGTAGCCAGGATCATAACCATAGCTTGGGAAGTACACCCCTCTAGGAGAGTGAGATGTGACCCCCGAGAGAACGAAGACAACCAAGGGTGTAAGAAACTCGGCCGTTAGCAATCGAACTCTCAAGAACCGTAACCAAGTAACTGGGCCTACAATCCAAATTGAATCAAAGCCCAAATCAACCAAATCCAACCTCATGGATCCCAAACTCTAGCCCAAAGATGTTTGGGTCTTATACCAGCCAAGCCCAACCAAGCAAGGCTCAACCCAGCTTCAGCCCATAAGGAAGTACTTTGGGCACCCAACAGCTTAGGACCTACTCCTTGGTCCGGCACCGGCACCGCACGACGTCAACGGACGTCGACATCTTTCGTCGCCTCGTTGTCGCCTTCTGCCACTTCCATGCCGTCAACCTGCATCGTCGTCGCCCCAACATCGTCCGTTGGAAAGATCTCGGATCAGCCCCATACATGGGATGGATCTCGCCCTCTTAGCATGACCTTGCTCCTTGAACCACTCTGGCCTGAGCACTGTTCGGCCAACCTTGCAAACCAGCCGCCAACACCGGTCTCCAAACAAAGCGCCACCTGACCTCCACCTTGAGCGACGAAGCCCAGATCCTCTCCAACATGAGAAGAAACAGAGCCAGGATCCTAGATGCGAATTCTCACTCCCAAATCGGAAAAGAACTGGCGCCGACGAGGTGCAGCACCATCTCTGCCGGCCACGGCGCTAGCTTCACCTTGAAAGCATGAGAACCGACGAGGACGATAAGCAGGCGACACGAGGGGAGGGGATCTCAGCAGAAGCCAAGGTTCGCGGCGAACAAAACCCTAGATCTAGGGTTTAATTGTCGCCGCCAGAGAAGAGAAACGAGAGCTCTCATTTAACCCCGATGAATAGTTACAATAAACCAACCTTCTCAAAGGTGGTTTATAAACTCATTAATACACCCCTTACTTACTTTTACTTAATCACTACAGGAAATCGCGTCCTAGCCGACCAAAACAACAAACAATTCGTCGCCTAGGATCTTGGTAAACGAATTATCCGTCGACTAAGTTCCGTCGCCTAAATATCGTGAGGTAGACACTTAGGCGACGGAACTAAAGTTAGTCGTCGACTAAGAGAAATCCTACCCGACAGATCTTTTCCTACCTTGTCGAAAAACTTGTTCGTCGATAAGAACCTTTGTCGACGGAATGTTTATCTAGAAGTAATTGAGATTATTAACTTACGGTTTGGGTTAATTATCTAATTAAAGGACTCAAGTATGTGTCTATGGACGTAAAGGCTCGCCGTAGGAAGTTGTCGGGCAATTGACTTGGGAAGTCTCCACTTGGCAATAAATAGCCGAATCATTGTGAGTCGACTTTTGTTTTTAAATAATATACATGCAATGGTTTATTGTTGAGCAATTTATTTTGTTGTACCATTTGACGTCATTTTATTTTGACGATTTTATTTCTTTTGGAGAGTTACCAAAAATGAGATTTTGCAGTGAATATAAATATATATTTATGAGGAGAGTATGTATGTCACGCTCCGGTTCTTAAGTTATTTTACGGTTATTTACTTTGATATTATTTTGGTTTTTTACCGTTTTAAGTAACGGTTTACTATTTAAGACTCCAAAAGTTGACTTTTGCTTCTGTTTGGAATTTGGGAAAACTTTCTTCATGAAAGTCGTAGAGGATGTTGTTACGAGTTCGTAGACATGCTATGCGTTAAAATCGGAGTTAACATGGAAAAGTTATTAATTAAAAAGGTAAGTTTTATTGGGGTATTATTTTGGGGTGTTCAATTTTGGAGTTGGATTTTATTTTTGGTTTGTGTTTAAGTTGGACCGGGCCAATTTTGGTGGTCAAAGCCCAATCTTTTTTTTTCTCTCTCTCTCCTCTCCCGCTCCTGATTCCCTCTCCCTCTGCCGGAATTTCTTTTCCGTCCGTCTGACGCCGTCCGGCCACCGTTCGCCGCCGCACCGGTCCCAAACGGTCAGCCTCCGACCCAGCTCTCATCCTAGACCGGTGGCAGCTTCCCTAGCGCCGCCGTGAAGGAGAAATCAACCTCGGAAGGTCTGACTGCCGTGGTAGTTTTCTCGCCGGAACTTCCTCCTCCGGCCACCATAGCCAGAGCCACTTGGCTCGTTGGAAAACCCTCCTCCCGTGCAACAACCCCTCCAAAGGATTCCCTCCCTCTTGAGCTAGGTAAGGAGAAATATGAAGTTGAAATTCTAGGGCTTATTAGATATTTTCGTTTGATTGACATAGTTAGGCTTGGAATTGGTGTTTGTGCTAGTTAGGAAAGTTGTAGAGGAGATTGAGAGGAAGATGCTGTTAAAATTTGGTAGCTATTGGAGGTCGCCGGAGTCGGCCGCCGGCCGCCGCTGCTGTTTGGGGAATTTTTATGGTTTTAGATGTGGAATATTAAGGGGAGGTTAATGATGTGAATTTAGGAATTTTTGGAGGAATTTTGGATAGGTTTGGGATTTTTCGAAGTTTGGTATTTTGGCCGTTAATTGGGATAGAATCCGGCCGTTAGATTATTGTTGTTTCGGCCGTAGAAGGTGGATTTAAGGCCGCTGGTATTTGTGGTGAAGTTTGGACGGTATCAATTTTAAGATTTGCAAAGTTGGGCAAGAATGCGAGTAGATAAGGTCATATTTAATTTTGCCTATTTTTTTATAAGCGTTGGTATATAGTTAAGGATTTAATTATTTTCTTGGATCAGGACGTGAGGAAGCTCGAGCAGAAGAGGCTTCAGACCGACTTCAGGCTTAGGCCTAATTTGTGAGTGGACATTTGGTTTAAATAATGTGCATGCAATTGTTTATTTGGTTGGACCATTGGACGTCATTTTTATTTGACGATTTTACTCATTGTGGTGAGTTACCGAAAATGGGATTTTTGGTAAATTATAATATATTTATGAGGAGAGTATATATATAAATGCTAGCTAGCGATATGTGTCGATCCACCTTAATGACATAGTATATAACTGCATTATGGTGTGACGTGAGCGTTGGACGCAAGCGTAGTAGCCTTATATGAGTGTTTAATTCATATAGGGGGTATGGGCACATATTTATACACACGTATGTCCACCTTAATGGCGTAGTGTATCACCGCATTAAGGCGTGACGTGAGCGTTGGACGCGAGCGTAGTAGCCCTATATAGATTATTATTAATTTATATTGTCACGCCCCGACTCATAAATTTTACCTTAATTACTAGCATTGTGGTAATAAGAATTTTACCGTCTTCGTCATTGAATTTATAGTCCTAAAGTCCCTAGAGGTGTGTTGAAGGACGAATATTTCGAAAGAATTATTCGAAGGAAGAAATTGTGACGACTGTAAAAATGGTAAATTTTAGCTAGTAAAAGGTAATTTTTATTGGGGTATTATTTTGGGGTATTGAATTTTTGGATTTGTGGGTTATATATGGTGTTGGATCGGCTGGGCCGAGCCCAACCCATTTTTCTTTTTTCCTTTCTCCCTTTTCCTCCCGGTTTTCTTTTCCCCGAGCCTCCCGATTTCTCTCCTCCCTGCCGGACCTTCCGACCGCCCGTCCGCCGCCGTCCGGCCGCCCCAGACCGGCGCACCGGTCCCAATCGATCGGTCTCCGACCCAGCTATCTTCCAGGACCGGTGACAGCCCCCCTAGCGCCGCCGTGAGAGAGCGGTGCCGCCCGAAAGGTTAGGCCGCCCCGAACTTCTGGTCGCCGGAACTCCCTCCTCCGGCCACCAATCCGGACAAGCTTGGTACGGTTTTGTAGCCCTCCTCCCGTGCAGCAACCCCTCCAATCAGCTCACTCCCTCTTGAGCTAGGTAAGGAGAAATGTGGAGTTGAAATTTCTAGGGCTTTTAAGTTGTTTTCGTTCGATTAGCCTAGTTAGGCTTGGAATTGGGTGATGTGTTGGTCATGAAAGTTGTAGAGCATGATGAGGAAATTATTCTATCAAAATTTCATAGGTTTTGGAGGTCGCCGGATTTGGCCTCCGGCCGCCGCTGCCGGCGGAGCCGCCGCCGGTTAGGAGATTTTTAGAGTTTTAAATGTGGAATATTAAGATAAGTCTATTGGTGTGATTTATGGAATGTTTGGATGAGATTTGGATAGGTTTGTGAATTTCCGAAGTTTGGTATTTTTGGCGGTTAATTAATGTAGAATCCGGCCGTAGGATTTAAGTCGTATTTTGGGGAGTTTGTATTTACGACTGATGAGTATGATATTTAAGTTCGGATCGTTCCGATTTAAGAATATCGAAGTTAGGCAATGATGAGCGTATGTATGGCTCTCGGGTAATTTTGCCTATTTTGATTAAATATTGGATTATTGGTTGGGAAATTAATATTATATTTGGAACAGGACGTGAGGAGGCTCGAGCAGACGAGGCCCTAGTTCGACATCAGGCTTAGGCCTAATTTGTGAGTGGACTTTTGTTTTAAATAATATGCATGCTATGGTTCATGAATGAACAATTATTGTCGTGGATCATTTTGACGTCATTTTAATTTTTGACGTTTTTATTTCTCTTGGAGAGATACCGAAAATGAGATTTTCGGTGGATATAAATATGTATTTATGAGAGAGTATGTATAGAAAATGCTAGCTAGCCATATGTGTCTGTCCACCTTAATGGCGCAGCATATAGCCGCATTATGGTGTGACGTGAGCGTTGGACGTAAGCGTAGTAGCCCTATTTGAGTATTTAATTCATATAGGGGGTATGGACACATATTTATACACCCGTCTGTCCACTTTGATGGCGTAGTGTAGCACCGCATTAAGGCGTGACGTGAGCGTTGGACGCGAGCGTAGTAGCCCTATATAGACCCATGAATTTATATAGGGAGTATGGACGAGTGTAAATACATACATATATTATAGAGTCTGAGAGACTCGATATTTTATGAGATAAAAGTTTTATCGCTTGCGGCATGCATTCGATTTTTCCTTAGAAATTAATTTGGGGAAACATAAATATTTTATTTTATTTTTGTCCACTCACTCTAACGTTATTAAATGTTTTCCCCTGGGCCCTTCGTTTTAAATTGCCCAGTCTGCAGAGTTCGGGTTGGATCTAGTAGGAGACGAGGCATAGTCACCCGCATTTCCGCCAGTTTTCATCAGTAGGTTACATGTTTAACCTACTCGTGTTTTCTTGCTTCCGCTAGTGTTTAGTAGCTCTGAATACTTTGGGATTATTGTATATTATGTGTAGAATTTCTGAAGGATAACTATGTGATGTTTGGAAGTGTTGAATTAAGAGTGAAATTTGGAATTTTCGAGTTAGGGTTGTCCATTTTCAAGGGAGGTTTGCCGAGTCCTTCGGTAAATTTTCCTTGGAGGTGGTCCCCGCACGACTTACTCCGGGTTTCAGGGTGAAATTCGGGGTGGGTCGTGTCATTCGGGGTGGGTCGTGAAATTCGAATTTTCGGTAGAATCTCCTTTGGAGGTGGTCCCCACAGGGTTTACTTCGGATTTTAGGATGAAATTCGGGGTGAGTGTTGACATGCACCATGGCTATTTGCAAGAGACACTTTTGAAGGAATGGACAATTGTTTGAAATCATGCAAACTTTGAAGTGTATTTGTCATGTGATCCGTAGCTCCTGAGTCTATAATCCAATAATCATTCTCAGTACAAATAGTGAGAGCAGTAGACAAAGATGATAGAGTACCTGAAGCTTCTTCTTATGGAACAAAACCAGTTTCTGCAAGAAACCCAGAAAATTGCTTAAGGATGGCAGAGCAGCTTTCTCTCTCAGACATATTCGCTTCTTTGCATCTGGTCTGTATTTGCTTCTTGCTGAGATAGACAACAAACTCATTCCATATGCTTGTAATATTACCCAGGCGTTTCACAAAAGGCTTACCTTCTGGTTTATTCACCTCCATAGAACTAAAACACCGATCTGGATTCATTCCAACATCGAAAAAAGATGAGGGTACAAAAAACCTCTCAACAGATCTCTCTTCCATAAAAGGATGAGGAAATCAGAAAATAATCAGAGGAAAAGAACTCTGAACAAATTTCTCTTTCACAGGGGAAAGAAGAAATCAGAAATAATCAAGAAGAGATACATAGATAGGCCTTGGACTCCTGCTCTGATACCATGTAGAAAAACTGAAGGCAAAGTTTGCAGAAATTTTCTGATATTTCTTATTGATGTAAAAGAATTTACAGATCTATACTACATATAGGAGACTGAGTTGAAAAACATATCTCATTTTCCTTTACAGACTCTTACACGCCAAACCCACTCTAGTTACACATAACAAGGACATAAAGATAAGCTATAAAGGGAAGCTATACAAGTAAAAGTAAAAAATAAAAGTAAAAGATAAAGTATACAATAATAGGAATGGCTAGAAATCTTAAGGATAATAAGCATAACCCCGACCATACTATTAGAAGTACAAACCATGCTTCCACTTCCAACACGGACACTTCCAAGTAGGTGTCGAATCTATTTACACAATTGATGCCAATTCCAAGTAGGTGTCGAATCTATTTACACAATTGATGTCAACACGGGCATATTGAGGTAATCGACTACTTTGGCATGGATTGTGCTTGTCACATGGGGGATAGTAATCTCACGAATGGGATCTTCAAGATCCTCAATCATGTGTTTGATGGTTTGGGATGCTAAGGCAGCAGACTCTTCAACCTCGAAGCTTTTTCCATTGGGGTCGGAGCTCTTGATTGTGATTAGTACCATCTTCCTCCGGGGGCTAGGGTTTTATTCGGTGAGAATTGATTATTTAAAGGCTTTGCCTCATGACATGATGAACTTAACTCGAGATTAATATTATTATTATTTTAGAATTAATGAAAAACTTCATTAATAGTTCTAAAGGGGATGAAACCCAAAAAAGAAATCTAAAAGGCCCATAATACAATAACTAGAGAAATTTATTTTCCTCAGCCTAATCCACATGGACAGAATAAAAGAGGGTAAACTCTAAAAATAAAGCTAAAATTACAACATCATCATCTACACTAATATAGCCACCAACATCAAAACCAAGCCAAACTACCGCCGCAACCTCCATCACCGCTACCGCTGTCATTCGCCGAGATGTCGCCATAGATGCCGAGTCAAAGAGATGAGTACCGATAAGCCGTTGCCGGTATAATCCCAAACTGCAAATCCAGTGGAAACCCAAGATTCTACAGTATATATTTTCTTAAGGTTATTGAAATATTATCTATTGATTGATGATTTATTGTTAATTAATTAATTTTAATTTTTTTTTTCATATAACCTTAAGAGGGTGACGCCTATCGATGATTTACACTTGAATGATACAATGATCCTAATGAAGATTATTAAATCGTGGGTTATTTAATTTCTAAATTCAAAAACTAATATTTGTATCTTTTTCGGTTTTTCCGTCTTTCAGAAAATCACTACTTTAAGGTTTACTACAAGAATCAGTAATACATGCACTACAAGAATTAGTGCCTTCCAAGTTTAAGTTATATATGAACATTTTCGATCTTGCCAATGATACACCGTGCATGTTTTGTTCAGGAAAAGAGTCAATAGCTCGCGCTAATATACGTACGCAGATAGTAAGTAGTTCACCATGTAAATCGATCTTAACGTGGAAACTGCGATCATGATTTATGGAGAAATCTAATTCTCTCTTTTATTCCAAGAACACCCAAAGTGAATTCTGATTCTCTCTTTTATTCCAAGAACACGCAAGGAAAATTCTAAGTCGATCTCTAGTTTAGCCTCCAATCGTTCCACATGCCAACACACTCACTTGGTTGGTGTCTCAACAACATAAATACTCATCGCAAGAATACATCCATATCAGACATTTTGTTATATATATTAATCACTACACAAATTGAGCAAGCGAGCTCCAAAATTCAGATAACAAATCTCAATAAAAAAACAGAGAGAGAACAAACAAGAATAAGAAAAAAAAAACATCACCACCACAAAGTGCAAACATGTACAGTCACTAATCGAGTAGGAAGAACTGAAGAAGCTTAAAACAAACTTGATTAAGAGATGGAAAACCTTCTTCTTCTAGGCTTGGTAACGTCCACACAATCATCAATGTTGGAAGTATCCTTAGACCCATTTTTGAAGGGATTCAACTTCCCCAGTTTCTTCGACACCGACGAGAAAAATGTCGGCTTTCTCGGCCCCCCACCGCCTTTCCCAGACGATGTCGTCGCTGCACTTGCACCCGCACCACCTCCACTCTTTTGTATGTCTGAAATGTACATCTTCATCTTCAGTAGCTCTGTTCTAAGGGCCTCGTTTTCCTTAGCCAACGACACGTCAGCCTGTACCTGATTTCTCGTCGATGCAGCATCAATTTGCGTCTCGTTCTCGTCTTTGCCGCTCCTTAGCTTGAGCTGGTCGTAGTAGAGCGCATGCAGCACAATCTGTACGGGCAAACGCTTATTTTGCGAAGCATGCAATCTCGCTTCATACGACAACTTCAACGCATCCATTACACTGCACACTTTCTCCCTCTCTATCTCATCAAGGTTTGGATGAGCCTGCACATCATTAGCTAATTAGATTAGCTGATCAAATCTCAAACCAGCCACTAGTATTTTTTTTTTCTTGCTAAAACATTGTAACACAAAGCCTCTTACTAAACATAAGCTGAACTTCCGTCTTTTAAATAAGAAAATTTGAAAAATATAAATTTACAAAAATAAACAATAACTATGAAATCTAGGAGAGATTAAGCAGAAAGTTCTTGTTCAATTAGTGATCGAGTGAACACTATGAAAGACAAGATTGATACTTTTTTCAATTGAGGACCTAATCACCAACTATCGTGACACTTCACTTTTACATTTTGAACATTTTAGTTTACTCCAACTATTAGGATTGCCTTGTATGATTAGTGAGTCTCAAACACATAAAAACAAAATAAAAATTAGAATATAAAGTTATGTATTTACCTTCAAGTATATGTCAACGGCCCGGTAGAGATCGTCGTCGACTTTACGCGCGCCTTTGGGGATGAGGACGGCGATGCCATTAAACTTGGATATGCTAAGCTCGGTACAAGTGGCTATCTCGCCGAGATACGCATCCACAGTCTTCGCAACTCTAAGCATCGCAGCGGAGCACGCCTCTCTGAAGTCACCGGCGTTAAAAACCGCCACGCTCTTCTCCCTCTCCACAAACCCCGATATAATCCTCCTCACGCTCTCCAGATCGAACAGCCTCTCGCCGTCGTAAGTAAACGACAACACCAGCAGGTCGTCGACTGTCACGTGCTCCAAGATCGCCGAGATCCGCTTCTCCAGCTCGTTCTTGGCTGCCGTCGAGGCCTTGACAAACGTCGCTGATCTAAGAAGGCAGCAGAGGAAGTTGATCGGTAGAGCGGCCTTCTCGGAAGGAAGGAGAGCCACTATGGACTGTATAAGTTCCCGCTGGTGGACTCTGACGTCGGAATCTTCGGAGTCCAAGGCCTTGGTGCCGGCGCCGGAGTGGTCCCGGATCAAATCCCGGAGCCATCTCTCTGCGTATGTAACGATCGCGCTCGATACGGTGAGAGTTTTCGAAGCACGTTGCTTCATGGATTTTATAACTCTCCCAAAGAATTCAATGTCCAAAATAGATAGCTCCTCCGTCCACCAGTTCGTCGGCGATCGGCTCGGAAAGTTTGCCTCTATTGTAACCTATAAACAACAAGGTATTAGATATACAACCATGAAGCAAGAAAGTTAGTTAGATATCCATTGTCACTGTTCACAGCTAATTTTGTACCTTAGAAGTGACGACTTCTACGCATCTCTGAACGATTTTGAGGTCCTCAGCCATGGGAGTGAGGCCTTCACACGATTTGAGGACGACAATGGCGCCGGAGAGGCTGGACAAGGCGACCTGAGTGAGGAAATCCTCTGTACGGCTGCTGAGGTTGTTGTTGCTGTCGCAGTACTTATCAGTCATTTGGAGGTACTCGGCGGCGCATCGGAGAGCAGCTACGTTGTGGACTGTGATTTCAAAGTTGACACCGTAGCAGAACTTGGCTGCCTTCTCGAACGTCTCAGGTCCTCCAGGAATGTCGGAGAGGCTTATTCGGGTCAGGTCTGATTCGTCGGATTCCAGTATCAGTTGCCTTATCCGGTTGCTCTTGGCCACTAGCATGAACTGTTACACAGAAGTGAGTTCTTTGTTGAACTTAACATGAACACAAGCATAATATCGATCAACACAGAAATGATCGGAGTATTGATCGATTGTGGTACCTTGTGTAATGAGAAATTGGCTTCGCCAACTTCGACTACTACATCTGCAGGGATATCTTGAGAGAAAATCCTGTAAAACAAAGCACAGGATCATGATCAGTAATTCAGAATTGAACTTCTTAACTATACACAGAATGAAACATTGATGTTTTGAGCGGTGCTTTGTTATACCATTGGCCAGTTCGCTCCATGGCTATGGAAAGCCTGCTGTTATTTTGGGCAAGAGAGGCCATATGGGAGAGTTTGGATGAGTAGAGGAGGTGTGTGGTGTGAGAAGAAAAGGGGGTCACATTTGTGTTACATAAAGAGGTTTATTTACCATAACCATAATGTTTGGGATAAGATAACTGGATCTCATCTCTCTTGTACGTATGACGACTAGCTTGGCCTTTTCCCTTTTGTTTAAGATAATTCTATACTGTACTTTCGTTTGTATATTTATGGAACATTGTCACTGTTCCATCCTAATTTGCACTATGTTACAAAATAGAACCTGTGATTTGATCAAAAGAAGAAGAATCAGAGAAGCTGATGACAGAAGGATAAAGACCAACGGGCAGGGAGTAAGTCTCTGAATTATCTCTTTGTGGTGAAAAGTTACAATACGTAATGTCGGATCATAAATAGAGTTTAATTCTTCCCCGAGTTGTACGTGTCAAGCTATTCCTTTTCATGTGAAAAAGTGTTATAACTTCAATCATGTTGCATCTTCTTTTAGCAACTGGTAACGTCAAGCTGTCTGATCTCTCATGCTTTATGTGATTTCCTTAACTTAACAAAGGCTAAACCTGCCTTTTTGTTCAAGCAATTACTCTTTGGGGATGGATATACATTGGGTCGTGATCGGTGCTCTAGGGCAAATCTCGGCCACTCGAGTAACAAGTGGATAGGACTTTTCCCAGCTACGACTCCACACAAAGCAATGGACTTCTTTCCGCCACGTCATCACGTAGTCGAACTTTGTACTCCTCGAAGGGCCCCGTCTGGTACAGATCGATGACATGTTGGCCCTGAAGACGACAGGCAGGATAATCCAGGTCCCACGGAATTTAATGTGTTCCAAACCAAACCAATCATGAGTTCACAGCTGGCGTATACTTTTCCACGTGCCAACTTTAAGGATCGTTCCGTGTTTGGAACTCAGGATGTATAGGTCATTTTAATGGGTTGGTTTCTTTTTCCCTTTTTTTCTTCTTTTTGGTTTGAATTTTAATGGGTTTATTGATCGATAGATATATCTAGAATTGAAATTTGTTTAGTCATTGTGGTTTGAAGTCGACATCTGTTTAGTCCTTGTGGTTTTATTTTAATCTGAATAGTCCTTAAAGTCACAATTTTTCATCCAAATAGTCCTTCGGATTCATTTTCTCAGTTAAAGGCCATAAGGACTATTTGGATGAAAAATCATGACTTTAAGGACTATTCAGATTAAAATAAAACCATAAGGACTATTTGGATGAAAAATCGTGACTTTAAGGACTATTCAGATTAAAATAAAACCATAAGGACTAAACAGATGTCGACTTCAAACCACAAGGACTATACAATATTTTACCCATATATCTAATTCCTCATAGATTTCGACATCTTTCATGGATCGTATGATGATGATTTCGACGTCTTTTATTGATCGTTTGATTTCGACATCGTTCCCAAAGATAAATACTAGTCTTTTTATCTAGACCAAAGATAAATATATTTTGAAAATACAGTGTAACAGTCTCAATCTTATTTTACTTCTTGTGTGTGGGCAAAGCTTAATTTTCAGTGAGTATGTATGACACGTGAGAGGAGGACTGCTAGCTCCTTTATACAATTGCAAAAGTACTCACCGCTGGCATGGATCATGGAAATATGGATCAAACACAATCATCTCACAGACACACGTACAATTATAGATCAAATTATGCAAACACGTTCAGTAATCTCACCGGGATACACTTTTGAGGAGACATATTCCCACAAACTGTAGATCAACGTACGTGGGACAATTCGAGCACTACGAATATTAGGCATGAATCATATATGATCGATGATGATGAAGATGGGTGATCAAAGTTTGAAGTGAGGGTGAAGACGATGGTCTCGGGCTCTCGGCAGAGCATGTGGGAGTAGACGGTCTATAATTGTGGGAATCTGAAAGCTGTAACTTGTGGTGGTAAGGAAGAGAGGTTGGTCCCTTCTGTGGTTGCTGAAACCAAATTGTGGACAGGAATACATCTGCTTGCTTTTTCTTTCAGAACAACAAGACGTCGAGGTCTACACGTCCATTATTTGGGAGTAGGTCATCATTGACACCGGACAATCAGTAAAAATCGGCTGTACCTAACTCCATCACAGTGAACTGTTCCTGCATAGTTGTTGATGATGTTCACCGTGTATCCGATTAGGGCCTTTTGACAAGTTTTAATGGACATGCAACTGAAGTGCTTTACAAGCACCGGACAAGCCCATGAAGCCTAGGTCCAGCTAGCCATTGCCTGATGTTACTGTGATTTTATATTTCATCTTTCTAATTGTCTTCGTTACTCTTCAAGCACAAGTAAAACACTGGTTTTTCTGCCTTCTCCTATCTAATTGTCGTTAGCATTCAATTTGGATCAGGGAAGAAGAGTTGTTTCTCCTAGTTTTGTGTTGTTATTCTGTACTTTATTTGGTTAATCCAAAAAAAAAAAGTAAAGCGCACTGACATGGTTTTTTTATTTAAGGGAAAGCTTTTGTGGATGCATATGACTAGCTAGTGGTTATCTGTAGATCATCCACTAAAAGAATTTTTAAGTGTTCTATTTAGGTTTATCAAATTTTATATAACATCTATCATCATTTTAAGGCCCCATGCTTACCACCATCTCATATAGTACCTAAAAATGATTTCTCATTTGTGCAAAGAGTTAGGTTCTCAGTAATAAGAAATTTAAAGTTGTAATTGTATACAAATATGCTATGTGTAACCATATTTTATAGAGTTTCTTCACCTAAGAATAGAATAACTTAACTCGAATCGTTCCGACTCTCTTGCAGCTAATTATTTGGTGGAAGCCTAGGTTCCGCGAGGAACATGTTGGGAATTTTCTATGAACTATTCATTCTTCACTTTATTCTCCATCTTTACTTATTCTTAAGCTTTTGTTAGTTTAGTATTGTTGGCTTTCCAATTCATGATTAACATTCATATATGCTTCATAATTAAACCCAGTTCTCTGCTCCTTCTGGTATTCTCACTTCTGTCTTCTACTCTTCTATAATCGACATGGTGACGCTGGTGGACGGAGAAGACACCCAGAAGCCGCGGTGCTCTCCGCTCCGGGAATGGGTCACGTGACCCCTCTCCTCGAGCTAGCCAAACGGCTGGTATTCGACCTCAGCTTCCAAGTCAGCTTCCTCCCCATCACCACCGACGCACACTACTAGAAAAACCATGCTTCACATAGATTTTAATCTGTGTGAGATGCGGCTATTTCACACGAATAACAGTGAAAACAAAGTTTCACTCACGGTACACTCACGAATTAGATATCCGTACTTTCCCGAGGGGGGGGGCTAATACTCAACTCACACAGATTTAACAGTTCGTACGAACAGTTGACGTGGGCCCTATCACATTCCACAAACGTGGTTGTTTTATGAAATACTCAATCAGTGAGAACAACTCTGTATTTCACACAGATATCAGTGGTAGTCTATAAACTCTATTTACACAAATAACTGTGTGAAATACAATTATCACAAACATCGGTGATAAAACTTGTATCTTGCACTCACAGATTCACACTAGTTCGTGTGCAATAGTGATTGTATTAAAAAATAATATACCTGTCAAATTTTAATTTCCTGCTCATATTTCTCTGCTATATATATATATATATTTCATGGCCATTTACAATTAATCAAGCAAACAAAACCACAACTCCATCCACAATATAACATTTGACATTCCCATCAAAATCTACATGTAGTTTACACTTTACATTCCAACCAACTTAGTTTACATATATACATACCCTAGTTAATTCTTGGATTACAAAAAACAAGGTTGCTTTTCTAGAATACATTGTTGTTCAAGGTGGAAAACCACTAAGATTTTTCCCCTAAGAACAACATAATCCTTGTCCAAGAATAGGTTCCATCAAAGTAGACAAAAACAGAACCATCAAAATAGATAGGTGCAACTAACCAAATTAGCAACGCTGCAAACGACGAACCGTTAGGGGCAATTCAGGCCGATACACATCACTGATGTCTGGGGTTGGGATCACATTTATACTGCTTTGTGTAAGTTGTGTTGGCTCTATTTGTGGTGCCGTCTCAATTTGTGAAAATCCAGCCTCTTTCATCATTCTACCCATTTTGTATACAGCTAGTTCCCTCACCTTCTTTGCCATAAGTGTCTCTTGCTGGTTTTTAAAGTCCTCCATTTGTGCAGCGACTTTTTTCTCCATCTCAAAGGCTTCATTCCTAATTCTCTCTTCCCTTTCAGCAGCTTCTTTTCTCTCTTTTTAAGCCTCAGCCTTTAATCTTTCAGTCTCCATGTGTTGTTCATTAAGTTTAGCTTTCATTGCTTCCACAGTGCTAGAAATACTTCTTTTCTCAATGTGAATATTTGGAACATCACGCCAACAGACTCCTGCTCTAAGTCCCCTCACTCGATTACGCTTCTCTGGCCCAAAAACTGATAGGAGCACAAAATGCTACATTTATAATGTATTTCCGACCCTATTTAACTATGTAATTCCCTTAAAAATATTCATATTAACTAAGTTTGTGTTTTTAGATCATAAATAAAACCAAGGAGCTCAAAAGAGACAAAAGAGGAGAAATCTTGAAGGAAAATGAATCCATGTTATGCAACGAAAGAAATCAGAAAATCTGCCAGAAATCGTCAGTCAATTTCGACAGAAGATTTTGATCAGCTCACAACGATCCAGGAGATGTGCCATATATCAATGGAAAGCTACAAGAGTCTACTTTCCAGAACGTTTTACGGATCATCAATACCTATTTTGCAGAAAAAGTTATGACCGTTTGAGTGGCCGAATGTTAGTCTGCCCGAATTTCTGATTTGGACCAAAACTTCTATTTCAAGGTCCAGACCACATTGGCAAGCCCATGTACCAGTTTTGAGGGTTTTATAACCCTAATCACAGCAGAAAAGAAGAGATGACGAAAAGAAAGGAGGGACGTGAAGATTAGAGGAGGCGAACGATCTCACATCATCAGAACCTCCATAGTTGCGGACTCGCACAAGGAAGCCGCCAAGCCATCATCAATCTCTCCATCATCCACGGTTTACCTTTTTTTGTCATCTTTTATTCTCCTTGTGTGATTTTGCAGCCATGTGTGGCTGATTTCTC
Source organism: Fragaria iinumae (assembly GCA_009720345.1). Lineage (NCBI taxonomy): Eukaryota > Viridiplantae > Streptophyta > Magnoliopsida > Rosales > Rosaceae > Fragaria > Fragaria iinumae. The sequence goes on from CM019119.1 coordinate 35,882,766, forward strand.
TTAGTTAGGGGCAATGTTTGAAGCCCCAAGAATGTTTTAGATATTGTTTTGAACCTTGGTTTCAAATTATTGAGTCTTTCAAATTGTTTATTTGGTTTTGGTTTATGGGGAACTCTTGCTTGTTTATGTTCATGTATGCGCAACATAAAACATTATGAACTTGTGAGTGGGGCTAGAAATAGGTTGATTAATCTCCTAAACGGTTAAAAGGCCTGTTTCAAAATAGTAAAACCTCTAGGACAATAGGTGAAACCAAATAAAAATGATTGCATGCTAGGTAGGCTTTCCACACTAGTTTTGCATACTTGTTCAATCAAACTTTCATTGATCTTAATGCTTAGAATAATTTGTTGACAGGATAACGTCTATACCTTGATTGGTTATTCTAAAGGCTTGGTAACGGTGCGTTCATCTTGCTTAAGTAATCTAGGGAAGTAATAAGGACTTACGCAATGCGTTCACGGTTTGTCCTTGATTGATACCGATTTGCGACTTAATAATTGAAGCTTTGGTTGTTAACATGTCTTGAAACATACTTGGTGGTGGATTTCCAAGTCTCTAACGTCTCATCCATCTGTTATTTTCTGCTTTATTTTGTTTCTTTGGTTTCTTTTGTTTATAATCACAAAACCCCATATCTCTAGTACTATCATCTTTTGTTTTATCTTGTTTTGTAATTAACGTAAATTGTAAATGTACCCTCAATCCCCAGCTTTTATAACGATACCCTTATTTGCTATATACTACAATTGACACAAAAAAGGGTTTTAATTGAAACGCCCGGTTTCGGTCGCTATCAAAAACTTCTGCATAGATATCTTCTCTAACCTCAGGAGTAATATCAACATTTAATTAATTTCCTTCTCTCCTTTTCAGCCTTTTTCAGATCTTGCTGCATTCAATCAAGAAATTATTAGTAAACTTAAAATTTTGCTGCGATCAACCTTCTTTCCTCTATTAATTCTTTTTAAATTAAATGTATTAGTATGAAATTTAGAAGTCCAAACATGGCAATAATGGTGTCATTGTTGTTGGGTGTTTCTTTACATAAATGTTCATTATCAGTTATGTAAGCATGACTTTCTAATAAAACCACATATATAGGCAATATATTACAAAGCAGCCATATAACATAAAACCACATTTCTAATCAACCACAACCATATAACAAAGTTGTTAAGCCATTAAACTTAAAAAACAAAAATCAAAACATAAACATCATAGTACTTTCATAAATTTAAAAGCAATAAAACTACCAACTTAGTTATTGTAATACTCACTACTGCTTTGGTAGATGTAGCGTCAACGTATTCATTTTTTTTCCCTTTCTTACGATGTGTCAACTTGAATATTTCCAACCTATCAGGTTCTTCCTCAACCCCATTCTCAACTTGCTGCAATGTAGGTTGTTGAAAGAATTAAATATCGATGAAGTAACACATAACCTGTAAACTAACATGACAACTCACTCATTCATACACAACTGCTGAAAAAGTCCTTGTGCCTGTACTGTGATGCATTACCCTTTGCGAGCGATTACTGGCATTAATGTCAACCTTGGTCTATAAAGGACACGTATACAATAAATTACTCATCATACATATTATATTGATCACCAGTTAACTTGGAGAAATTTATCATTACCTGAGTATCCTCATCATCCAAGTGTTTAATAAAAGCTTTCCATTGATCACTATCTATGGAAGACGAAAGGCATTGAAAACGTTCATCAGTCCCTTTATTGGGTACCCAATACAATTTCTTCAAGTCTGACTTGTGGTGTTTCCAGCGATCTGAAAGTCTCTCAAGGGCATATCTCTTGATTTTTGATTTCTTAGTGGCAGTATCAGCCTCAGACCAATCAATCGTCCCTTACAATTCCACATATTAAAATTCGTTATTAATTAGATGAACCAACCTATCAACAACCTATAATTCTAGATCATCAGTTTACATACCTCAATACGTGTCCATGCCTTTCCAAGGTCGGCATCCACATCAAAGTGACGCCAATCTGTGACGTCAATTGGGAAATATCCACAGTCAGCTGCCAAATTACCAAGGAAATTTGAGTAACGTGCACACTTATCCCGCGGCCACACAGGTGCGCCAGTTTTTCCCCACTTGACCCGTTCTCTCACTCCCCCCACTGCCCATTTTATAATGGTTTTCCCTCGGCCTTTTTAGTATTACCCCTTGTCACATCCCGATCCTTATAAAATTACCTTATTTACTAGCGTGATTATAATAAGAATTTTACCGTCTCGATCATTGAGTTAATAGCTTAATTGGTCCCTAGAGGGGTTTCGGGGACGATTATTGTGCTGAGGATTATTCGTAAGAGGAAAATACGACGACGGTAAAAATAGTAAATTTTAGCTAGTAAAAGGTAATTTTTTTTCGGGGTGTTTTATTTTTGGGTTTGGGTTGTTTAAAAGGATGGACCGGTTTGGGGTGTGAGGCCCAAACCCAGTTTTCTTTTTTTTCCTTCTTTCTTTTTCTTCTTCTCTTCTTCCCGGTTTCCTCCGGAGCCTCTCCCCCGCCGGAAACTTCTCGCCGCCCGACCGCCGCCGTCCGGCCGCCCCAGACCGCCGCACCAGTCCCAATCGATCGGTCTCCGACCCAGCTATCTTCCAGGACCGGTGACAACCCCCCTAGCGCCGCCGTGAGAGAGCGGTGCCGCCCGAAAGGTTAGGCTGCCCCGAACTTCCGGTCACCGGAACTCCCTCCTCCGGCCACCAATCCGGGCAAGCTTGGTACGGTTTTGTAGCCCTCCTCCCGTGCAGCAACCCCTCCAATCAGCTCACTCCCTCTTGAGCTAGGTAAGGAGAAATGTGGAGTTGAAATTTCTAGGGCTTTTAAGTTGTTTTCGTTCGATTAGCCTAGTTAGGCTTGGAATTGGGTGATGTGTTGGTCATGAAAGTTGTAGAGCATGATGAGGAGATTATTCTGTCAAAATTTCATAGGTTTTGGAGGTCGCCGGATTTGGCCTCCGGCCGCCGCTGCCGGCGGAGCCGCCGCCGGTTAGGAGATTTTTAGGGTTTTAAATGTGGAATATTAAGATAAGTCTATTGGTGTGATTTATGGAATGTTTGGATGAGATTTGGATAAGTTTGTGAATTTCCGAAGTTTGGTATTTTTGGCGGTTAATTAATGTAGAATCCGGCCGTAGGATTTAAGTCGTATTTTGGGGAGTTTGTATTTACGACTGATGAGTATGATATTTAAGTTCGGATCGTTCCGATTTAAGAATATCGAAGTTAGGCAATGATGAACGTATTTATGGCTCTCGGGTAATTTTGCCTATTTTGATTAAATATTGGATTATTGGTTGGGAAATTAATATTATATTTGGAACAGGACGTGAGGAGGCTCGAGCAGACGAGGCCCCAGATCGACATCAGGCTTAGGCCTAATTTGTGAGTGGACTTTTGTTTTAAATAATATGCATGCTATGGTTCATGAATGAACAATTAATGTCGTGGAGCATTTTGACGTCATTTTAATTTTTGACGATTTTTATTTCTCTTGGAGAGACACCGAAAATGGGATTTTCGGTGGATATAAATATGTATTTATGAGAGAGTATGTATAGAAAATGCTAGCTAGCCATATGTGTCTGTCCACCTTAATGGCGCAGCATATAGGCGCAGCATATAGCCGCATTATGGTGTGACGTGAGCGTTGGACGTAAGCGTAGTAGCCCTATTTGAGTGTTTAATTCATATAGGGGGTATGGACACATATTTATACACCCGTCTATCCACCTTGATGGCGTAGTGTAGCACCGCATTAAGGCGTGACGTGAGCGTTGGACGCGAGCGTAGTAGCCCTATATAGACCCATGAATTTATATAGGGAGTATGGACGAGTGTAAATACATACATATATTATAGAGTCTGAGAGACTCGATATTTTATGAGATAAAAGTTTTATCGCTTGCGGCATGCATTCGATTTTTCCTTAGAAATTAATTTGGGGAAACATAAATATTTTATTTTATTTTTGTCCACTCACTCTAACGTTATTAAATGTTTTCCCCTGGGCCCTTCGTTTTAAATTGCCCAGTCTGCAGAGTTCGGGTTGGATCTAGTAGGAGACGAGGCATAGTCACCCGCATTTCCGCCAGTTTTCATCAGTAGGTTACATGTTTAACCTACTCGTGTTTTCTTGCTTCCGCTAGTGTTTAGTAGCTCTGAATACTTTGGGATTATTGTATATTATGTGATGTTTGGAAGTGTTGATTTAAGAGTGAAATTTGGAATTTTCGAGTTAGGGTTGTCCATCTGCAAGGGAGATTTTCTCAATCTTTTCAGTAAATTTTCCTTGGAGGTGGTCCCCGCACGACTTACTCCGGATTTCAGGGTGAAATTCGGGGTGGGTCGTGTCACCCCTACTGGCTCCATTATTTCTGTTTTCAATAGGAGCTGTTGATTGATTCACAAATAAACGACCAACATCTTGAGTTTCACTGTCATCAAACTTGACGCTCTCATGCAGCGATGGTAAGCCAACATCATCCAACTGAAATTCCATGTTATATTGGGACATATCTGTAATGGAACACTTTGACAATCAAAACAGAACCAAACAATTGTTTAATTAGCATATTCTAATACACTTGTTAACAAACAGAATATGATGGACACAGAACCAAATAATACGATATGATTCTCCTTCCACTCCCCTTATATCTTAGATCCTAGTTTCCCAACCTATATCCAATTCCTAATTCCAATATTCTCCAAAGCTTAACCTCATTCCAGTGAAGCAAAATTAATTCTGCATATCTCTTGGTTAGAAATCCCTCTATAAGATACCCATATCACCTGCTTAGTATTCCCTCTAAACAACAAACCTGAATGATTTTAATATAAAAATAGAATCAAACAACCAATTTATAGATTTACAAACCCAAATGACCATGTATTTGACAAATTCAATATGGCCATACATTTAGTAAACAAATATGACGTACCAATACGACACTCAGCAATCGGCACAACCATGGTGGTGGGATTTGATAATCAGTAGTAAGTCGGCGATCGGAGCCCCTCGTGCAGCAGTCCTACACAATATTGAGTACTGCTAATCTGAAGTGGTGATTTAGTGAACGAATATCACGTACCAATACCGGCAACTGGCACAATGGTGGTGGTGGGGATTTGATAATTAGCAGTAAGTCGTCGATCGAAGCCCCTCGCAGTAGTCCTTCACAATCATGGCGTACTGCTAATCTGAAGTGGTGAAAAGAGTAAAGTGACATAAGCAGCGTTGTATTCTAGGCATCTTATTTATTTATTTAATTTTTTTTTTTGCACTTTAGTCCTTGTGAGCATCCAAATTAAGCGGCAATACACCCGCCCGAATTTATTGCTTTTATTTAGAATTTGAGATTCAAATTTTGGTAAATTTTCACTGTTTTTATTTCTTTTCACTCATTTTAGCTATTTGTTTCTTTTCTCTTTTTAGAATGATCTTCAATTTATAGCTAAACAAAAGCAAATTGAACAATTAAGTAATTAACAACAATTGAACATTTGAACAGTTGAACATATTGCATGTTACATTCTTATATTTCCAGTCAACTTCCACACAAAAGTAACTAGAAGCAAATTATAAAAATTGTTTGCATACATGAAGATATGAATAATCCAAATTAACTCCCGAGATATCCATTCGTGGTATTGTCACATCTTCCTCATTCACTTCATGTTCTAGTTGTTGAGGAGCATATGGTTCTGGATCAAGGTCCATACCCATATCAAAAAAGTCCCCTGGTTTTGCCTTCACAACAACCTCCCAATTAGGTTCAATAGGATCTTTTAGGTAAAAAACTTGTTGTGCTTGAGTAGCGAAAATGAAGGTATCGGATGGTGGAAGCAAATAATTAAAGTTTACCAAAATGAAGCCAAACTCGTCCTTTTTCAATCCTCGATGACAAGTCCGGCTATCAATCCAATTCCCCTCAAACAACAATACTTTCCTCCCATTATGACAGTCCAATTCGATGATATCAGTCAATACGCCGTAATAGTTGAGCATGTCATCTCTTGGTTGGCGGTCATTGGCAGTAGCATAACAATTACTTCTAGCTTGGACATAAATACCACTGTTTTGAACCGCAGAACTAGTGTCAACTGACTTCACATGAAAACAGCAACCATTCATGGCGTACCTTTTATAACGTTTGGCATTATTATTTGGTCCTTCTGCCAATGCGTAAATATCAGGATCAACATTCAGGCGAGGGTTGATCATTTCACTTACGTTTTCGACGAGCTTTTTCTTTTTTCTTTTTCCCGAATCCATTATTCAAACCATGTGTTGCTCTTAGACATTCTGAACCCGTCTTATACTTTGGGCGAGATCTTCGTTCAACAGCACTATTGAAATTATTCTTCCATCCGCGGTAGCGGTGATCATCATCCAACCAACGACGACATCCTAGAAAACATATCTTATGACCATTCTTGAGCATAAGAGACTCTCTATCTTCAACACACACAAGACAAGCTTTGAAACCTTTTGTGCTATAACCAGATAACATGACATATGCAGGAAAATCGTTAATAGTCCATAACATAGCAGCTCGCATTCTAAACATTTCTTTCTTGAATGCATCATATGTCTCTACTCCTTGATTCCAAAACATCTTAAGCTCTTCAATTAATGGTTGTAAGTACACATCAATATTATTACTGGGTCCCTTTGGGTCTGGTATAAGCAATTACAAGAACAAGTATGGTTGTTTCTGTTTTGGCCACGATCCTCAGCACGCGGAGCAGAGGTTTCTAGCGAACAAAGAGAAGGGGGAGTTGCGGGTGTGCCACCTCGCGGACGAGGAAAAGGTTGCAGGTGTGCAAGATCTTGACTTCTGATCAGGCGAATGGGTTTCAGGTGCCACCTCAGACGAGGATTTACGAGCACAAGCGATCGATACTCACGGCGGCGCGAGCAGAGCAACTATAGGGAGTTTAGAGAGAAGTCGGGGGGTAGAGTCCGGAGGGCTCTGAAGAAGAAACCTAGGCGGCGGCGCTTAGGGTTAGGGTTTCGAGGAGCTTGAAGGGCAACTGGTTTGTAGTTTGTATTGTGTTTTTGTGTTTGTTTTTTAGAAAGCCGTTAGGGTTCGAGCCCCCTTATATAGTAGTTCGACTTGCGGTAGAAGAAAAGTAATTAGAATCCAAGTCGGACTTTGAAACCCTATTCGCACAAGGACACTGCTCCGTCCATGCGAACCAACCATCTTGTGACACATGTCAAGTTCGCACACTTCATTCCGCATAGGGCATTGCTTCCGTGCTGCCAACTGTAGACTCCTATGCAAACTGGAATTCATCCCGCGGGCTGTCACAGGAAGCTATCTCGCGTGCTACTGAAGCTCGCTTCCATTTCGCGGGCTATTGCAGCTCGCGAGCCTTAAAATGGCTTTTTTATATTTAATGGGCCACAGGGATTGGCCCGAAGCATGTCAAAGACTTGTAAAAGTCTTCAACGTTTTTCGTGGTGCGCGCGGACTCCGCATGTTGCTTCCTCGCGAAGTCTCCTACGCGAGCCAGTTCACCAGCTCACCTCGCCTTGCCTACGTGGAGAGTCAATCTCGCCTACGCGAAGTACATTTGCGTCTCGCCTACGCGGACTTGTATATAGTAATTTCGCACGAAGTCATTCCGCGCGCGAGCTAAGTGTTCCATGCGAACTGCGTAGTCCGCCTATGTCCATTCCGCGCGCGAGCTAAGTGAAGTCCAGTTCGCATGCAGTTCATTCCGCGTGAAGTCTAACTCGGCTCGCGTGGTCTCATTGGCGGGCCGACATTTGTAAATTTAAAGAACTTGGGCTCGCCGGTATGACACGGACCAAGAAATAATTAATATTCACATAGACATTTACTGTCCAGTAAAATATTAATTTAGGCGTAAACATTGCTCCCCAGCCTCGAAGTCATGAAATGTCGAGAATGTCTGAAGAGGTTTATGTTCATGTTGCTCCAAAGCCAATAGTATTGGCTCGGGTCATACATAAAAGGAGTGTGAAGAAACAAGCCTGTGAATAGGCCTTGAAACAAGCCTCGCGTGGATGTATCTTGAGCGGACGCATGTAACTTGAGTAGATGTCAAAAAATGGCCCTTCGCGAGCTCTTTGCAAAGGCGAACAAACTTGGTGACAAACATGGAAAGACAATGGCTATGTACTTCGCTGCCCCCCAGTGCGAACCAGTGAGAGACAAGCAAACAGAGTCGGCGAACGGCCGTATAAAGCTGAAAAACTTTAAGAGGCCATGCACTTCGCTGCCCCTCAGTGCGAACCAGTGAAAGACAAACAAACAGAGTTGGCGAACGGCCGCATAAAGCTGGCGAACCAAGTTTGAAAATTTGGAGGCCACAAGGATTGGCCTAAATAATGACTAAGACACTTGAAGAAGGTCTAAAGTCTGAAATTTCTGGAACACGATCCGCCAATGTGCCCCCCAGTTTTGATGTCTGTTCGCCGAAGCCTCTTGAGAAGAAATGGAGGACATCAAAACTTTAACAGGCCCCCCGGGGAAGGAGTTGTGGTACCAATGCATTCATGACCTTTTGGGCATCAACAAGGGACTAGAGTCTTGACCTCCAACTGCCTTCGAAGAAGAAGGCATGGTCATATGATCATGAAACCTAAATGCATCTTGCAACATATCGGTCATGTCATGGTTTGGCATAACCTGTTGTGGGGATGAGAGACCTGTTGCTTCTTCCTCTCTCAAGGGCAATTGCTCACCATGTGATGTCCAAGGAATGTTTACATATTCATTCCACATGCCTACACAACATATATGGTCCTCCACATCCTTCAAACTATGTCTCCACCTGTTTTTACACTCTTTACAAGGACAATAGATTTTGCCAAGAACAGGGGAGATGCTCTGTGCACAGTTGATGAACGCGCGAAGTCCCGAAATATATTCATGACTTTCTCGATCCAGAAAAACCCAAATTTTGTCCATATCACTAAACTAATCAACTGCTTCAATAGATAATCACTGCAAATCAATGTTCCAAGCTCTCAATATGCATACAAATTTTCATAACTCTGATAAAATCAGACCAGTAACATTTTTCCATTATTTGCATTGTAGTAAATTCTACTCATATATATCATAAATGGGCAAATCTATCAACCTACACCCCAACCAACTATTCATGATCAACAACAAACCTTCATACACAAACCAAAACCTACATATATAAAATAAAAGAATGAATATACACTGCATCAATTTTGCAATCATACGACAGGAATCAGACGACAGAAGTAATTTTTACTGTCGTCTGATAAATTTTTACAACAGACATTTAAAAATCTGTCATCTGAATGCAGTAACGCACCACTCTTAAAAAGTAGTTAAAATTAGCATGTTGTTCAGACAACAAATATTTGTCGTCCTTAAAAATAAGTAAAATAAAGATTCGTTTAAGACGATAGTTTTCTGTCATATGTACAAACAAACTAATCCAAACTAATTTTTTTTTGGAACAACGTAAAATTCTTTTTGGACACTTGATAAGCTTTCTCTCCCCGACAAATTCTTCAAACTCTCAATTTTCTCATTCTCAACACACATCGAATCCTCTCTTCTAGTCAACACCCTCAAACTAAATTCTCTCCTCTTGATTTGAAAACCCAAATCAGAAAACCCAAATCCTAAACAACGTCTCTGCTAGCTTCAATTTCACCTCCAGGTCTTCAATGATGGCACGCCTTTTCCCCTCAGATCTGGTGAACCCTAGCTTTCTGGTATCTCCGTTCTTGCTTAATCGCTATGGGCATTTCTGAAATTGTGAAATTTTCAGGAAGAAGAAGGCAATTTAGACGCGCAAATACAACAATTGCTCAACTTGGAGGAGCAGATGACTTGTGGCAGATCTCCGCCGTCATCTCCGTCGCTTCTCCTTCCGATTCAGTGTTATCTAATCACCTCTGTTTTCGCAAATTTAATCACTTCTCCTCTATAAAAGCCAAGCCTTCTCTTTACCATGAATGATTTGGTACTTTCATATAAAGTTTCATATCATGTCATAAAGTATCTAATAGTATCATGTAGATTAATCCTTCTGACTTTAGAACAATCATAAACAGTATCATGTAGCTAGTATGCATTTGTTAGATTCGGAAAAGCTGTGTGAAGCATTTACAAAATGTAAAGAACTAGGAGGACGATTAAGCTCAGTTAGTTGTTTATGGTTCCAAAGTCAGGGAATACATACGCTTGATGAGTATTTGTATTTGACGTTGCAGTTGCACATGATTATTTACATCCAATTTCTAAGAACAAGTACAACAAGTTCTTGAAATCATTGTATACCACTACTTCTGGCCTCTTCCTTTCCAGTGTTCCTCTTTGATTACATTTAACAAGTTTTCAAATGCACTGTTCTTTTTTAGTTTCTGATCTATAGGGTATTTACTTGCTACATTTTTTTTTCTTGATGGATGGCTTTATTATTTTGTCATAATTTATAATTTTTTCAACAGGATCTATTATGTGCTCAAATGGAAGAACAAGTAGTCCAATTGATACGCGCTAGGTGGGCAAACTGCGTTTGCTATCTGCTGCTGCTGGAACAGACTTCTGTTACACTTCTCAGTTATGCACTCTCTTGGTGTTTCTCATGGGCATGCTTGAACTATAATGAATGGAGCACATAAGCTTTGCAGTTAGGTACTGTGGGCTTGTTTGGGAACAACCCAAGTATGATTAGTAGCATATTGCAAGCCTCATGGTGCTTCCATATTTATAAGATTCCTTTTAGTGGTATGATCTTCTCCGTGGTTTGGTTATGATGCTAATAAGTTTTGTGTAATTGTGTTTAGTTGATTGGGAAAACCCCATTGGTATATCTAAACCATATTGTCGATGGTTGTATTGCTCGTATCGCTGCAAAATTGGAAATGATGGAGCTCTGTTCTAGTGTGAAAGACATGTATAGGCTTGATATTAGTTTGTCTTTTTACTGGGTCATTTTTCTTTTATATGCAGTGTCCTGAAAATATGGTGCTTTGATTAACTATTGCTTACCCTGTCATTGTGTAATGCAGAATTGGTTATAGTATGATTGTAGAATAGAAGCAGAAAATAGAGATGTATGAATTGCTTTGCATGTTACGTGTTATCTTAATTAGAAATTGCTAGATTATACTCACTATAGTCATGGTATATGTAATGTACTAGCTTTTCATTCCTATAATCTATACGCAAGATTGATGATGGACAACTATAATTTTGCAGGTTGATAAGGTGAGCAATCCTGACAGCATCATAATAGAAGCAGAAAAGACAGATGATGTTGTTTGCATATCTTCTCATAATATTGAAATGGTGGAAGCATTGATCCCTTTTTATAAAGGAGAGCTTCTTAGTACTATACATAAGGTTGGAATATGATTTCCCTTTATCTTTCTTTGTTGTTTTATTTTTTTTTGAATGACATCTTTCTTTGTTGCAAATATAATGCTTATTGTTGTTATGTACTTTGTGATAATTTAAATTTTGATACTTTACAATTAGAGGTAATAATGAAACATGTGGAGTACGATGAGGAGTTCTCCCCTGTGTTTGAGAAGGTGCGCTTGCCTACATAAATGATACGTTGCAATGCAGTCATTTTAAATTGCTGGAACATAAATGAATGTGGATAGCTTCTGTATATGTCGGAATTTGGTTCTTCAGCAATAAGTTAAAGAATGTACCAATATTCATGTCATTATTATCTTTCTTTTCTTGGCTATTTTCTTAGCAAGTGAATTTAGATATGAATTACTGCTAGTTCCTTGTCTCATTCTTGGTGTTTTTATTTCTTGAAGGGTTCCAATGTATAGAGGCTAAGCTGCTCTTCATCATATATATGTGTCAAGGAGAGAATATGTCAAGGAGCGAGGGCAGAAATGTATGCTTATTGCATTTATGCTGGGAATTGTTTAGTAATGGATTAGTACATGTGTATAAATGTGTTGTGATATCTCTTATTAATATATGTATATGTATTTCTGGAAATAATAACTCTTTGTAAAAGATCTAGGTTTATCAATATAAAGGTCAATATGAATGAATTTGTGTTTCTTAAATGTGTTGTGCAAATGCTGTTGGCATGAGTGAATAGAATATTAAATTTGACATCCATCAAACGACATAATATTGTCGTTCATGATAAATTCAGACAACACAAAACTGTGAATCTACACAAAACTAAACATTCAGATGATAGAAATGTGACGTTTGAGCAAATCTGAAACGAGAGACATGTGCATTTAGACGTCAAACATGTGACGTTAGAATATATTTGAGACGAGAGACAGATGCAAACATTTGTAGCTTTACTGTCTTCCAATGACAGTTCACTGTCGTTGTAACGTTTTCTAACGACATATTCTTTTTGTGTGTTACGAATCTGGATTCATACAGACAACATTATGTATGTCGTGTAACCTTTATCAGACGACATATTATGCATGTCGACTGAATCGTTATCAGATGGCAGCTCGATAGACGACACGCAAAAAAGTAATCAGACAACGGGCATTACCGGTCGTCTGAAGGCAAAATTGGCATAGTGATACCATACATGAAATACATGATGAAATCAAGAGAAGTGAACTGACATACTTGAATCTAGATTAGAAACCACCACAGCTCCATTGCTTCAAGTTGTAAAGAGAATACATCAATGGCGAATTGTGATGGGTTCCTGGTTTTAATCATTATCACACACGGAATTTTGTGAGAAATCGAGAACATTAGTCACACATATCTGTACGTAACTCACCTCGGTAAACCAATTGATGTCATGTCAAAATTATTAGGTTTTTCCTTACGAAAGTTTGTGTCTAATTTATATTTCACACAGATATCCGTGTCCATACTTTACACGGTTGAAAGTGTAATTCACATTACACACGGATATCTGTCGCCATTATCTTTAGTTACGGATATCTGTATAAGCTTGTTTATATTTGTACTAATATATAATTATTTTTAATTATACTAACTTTTTACTACTACAGATATTTGTGTGCATTACAATACTTACATATATCCTTGAAAATAGTTAATATAATGTACACTGATATCCGTGTGAATTAGTATTTGACACAGATTTTTGTGGCTGTTATTGTTGTATAATGTAATGTGGGCCTAGAAAATCCTTTTGCACACGGTTTTCTGTATAGCTAGTCTTTTATCACAGATATCCGTAAAAATAGTTAATATAATGTACACTATTATCCGTGTGAATCAGTATTTGACACAGATATTTTGTAGCTGTTATTGTTGTATAATGTAATGTGGGCCTAGAAAATAGCATGTGAGAATAGAATATGTGTGAGATTGGTTTTTTTCTAGTAGGCAACACCCACCCAGCTTCAGCTGCTCAACAACTACCCCACCTTCCCTTCCAATCTCCACGTCATCCAACTCCCTCATGTTGATGTGTCAACCAATGATAATGTTGTAGTTCGGATCGTCCACATTGTCCAAGAGAGCCTTCGTTCACTGCCGTCGGTGCTAGCCAACTTACACTCGCACAAACCGGTAAAGGCTCTGATCGTCGATCCTTTTTGCATCGAAGCCCTTGAAACCGCCGCCAGCTACTCTATCCCGAAGTATCTTTTCTTGACCGCCTCCGCTTCATATTTGGCGTTGACCACTTACTTACCTACGCTTCATGCAGAGGTCAAGGGAGACTGGTAAAATCAAAGATAGGGTTTTGCTTCCGTGTTGCACGCCCTTGTGGGTTGGCGATCTTGTCCCTGATCTTCTGATCCCGGAAGTCTTGCTTCTATGCAACCGGATCCCGCTCCTCAAGAGCGTTTTGGTAAACACATAGGAAGAACTCGAGCCGGTGACGTTGAGCGCATTGAGAAACCATCCTTTCTTTGTCAACGTGCCGACGCCGACGGTTCATCCCATCAGACCCTTAACCAAAGACAAAGAGGCTGAAGTGGGATCGGAGTTGCTGACGTGGCTGGAAAGCAGCCGTGTGACTCGGTTGTTTACGTGTCTTTCGGGAGCGGAGGGACGCTGTCGGCGGAGCAGACGACGGAGTTGGCTCGTGGCTTGGAGCTAAGCAGGAAACGATTCCTCTGGCTGGCGAGACGTCCTAAAGCAAACGTTTCTTCCGGAAGCTTCTTCGAAGCTGGTTGTGGTGATGGTGCCCTTACGGCGTCGTATTTGCCGGATGGGTTTTTAGAGAGGACACAAGGGGCGGGGCTCGTGACGGAGATGTGGGCCCCGCAGGTGGCGGTGTTGAGCCATCCATCGGTATGTGGGTTTGTGACGCACTGCGGGTGGAACTCGGTGATGGAGAGCCTGGTGCACGGGGTGGCAATGGTGGCGTGGCCGCTTTATGCGGAGCAGAAGATGAATGCGAGGGCGTTAGTGGAGATGGGAGTGGCGGTGTGGCCGGAGGCGGGAGAGGATGGAGTTGTGGGGAGGGGTGAGGTTGAGAGGGTGGTGAGGATGGTGGTGGAAGGCGAGGAAGGGAAGGAGATGAGGAGGATGGTGAGGGAGATACAGCGGAGTGCGGCGGAGGCTTTGGGCGGTGGGAGCACGTCGACTAATGCTTTATAATTTAAGCAAATCACACGTACATTCTTCAAAAAAATTGAAATTAAAATAAATCCATTTAACTTATTAAACAAATAAATATAGTTTTTAACAATTAAGGACCATCTTTTTTCTGCATGTGTCATGTTTTAATTTACCAAACTAACCCTATATTAATTAAATATGCTTTTAGAATATAAAAGTCTCTCATTTTAAGATTTTTCAGTAAATGGTACAGTAACAGGTTTTCAATAACTTAGTGTAGTAGCAGTTAATTCCAGTAGAAATAGTAGTAGAGGTTAACATTCTAGTAGAAGTAGTAGCATGAGTTAACATCTCAGTAGAAGTAGTAGCAATGGTTAACATCCTAGTAGTAGTAGCAGTTAATTCCAGTAGAAATAGTAGCAGGGGTTAACATTCCAGTAGAAAGTAGTAGCAAATGTTAATATCTCATTAGAAATAGTAGCAGGTTTTCTGTGGCTCAGCTAATGTAGTAGCATGTTTTGTTGGAAAGCTACACTTCCAACAAATGTAGTAGCAGTATTTTAGTGGTTCAGCTAGTGTAGTAGTAGACTAACAGCTTCAGTAAATGCAGTAGCAAGTTTTCAGTGGCTCAGCTAATGTAGTAGCATGTTTTGCTACTACATGGTCGTCCAATCTTCATGCTACTACATTGTGTGTGTTTCTGCAAGATCCCGTAGACCTCGTAGAAGGTTTTGGCGTGATCTCTGACCTTGGTTGTCGTTGACTAGTTACCTGCAAGAGGAGATTGACCGGGACTTTCTCTCTCCGATGATTAAGTCAGTTGCGAGGTTGGTATAGTATTTAATGCTAGGAGATTTTCTTACCGTTTTGGTTGACTTCAGCATTGTATTTATAGCCATGTGTGGACTTCTTTCTTGCTTGTTATTCGATGTAGGACAAATATGTTGTTGTGGTTTGCATGTTTATCCCTTTGTTGCCTGCTTCCTGCTCGGCCCAGACTACCATGACCTCTAGGACGGAGCCTGCTCGGTCTGCCACACGCTAGGCTTCTGGTAGTATCGTGGGCCGATGAGGTATTTACTTGCTACCGATTACAGTGTGGTCGTCCAATCTTTCGGCTACTACACTGTCTGGTCGTCTAATCTTCCTGCTACGACACTGGTCGTCAAATCTTCCTGCTACTGCCTCGTCGTCAAATCTTCCTGTTACTACACGGTCTGGTCGTCCAATCTTCCTGCTACTACACCGTCTGGTCGTCAAATCTTCATACTACTACACTGGTCGTCAAATCTTTATGCATAATGAGGTATACAACACTAATCACACTCAATTTGCAGAAACTCGTTGCCCAAATTTTAGATCAGAAAGAAAGCAACATATTGAAAATCAAAGTAGCACAACTCCCTTCACCTTAACTTTCCACAGATTAATACAAACCAACTCGTCGTCATCAGATCTGGACGCTAAAACCAATTTTGACGGCTCTGATACCTAACTCCTCCTGCTTCGATTCCGACAAAAACCAAGCCAGCAAAACCTGGACATTCAACAATGAAGCCAAGCTAGCAGCATCCCCTCCCAAAGACGAAACCAGATGCTTAAACCGATCAAGTGGAGCGATCAGAACTTGATGATTTCAAGGGTGTAGACATCAGCGAGGTCAATCTAGTAGGCGTCGATCGGTCGGCTAGGTCGATATAGCAAGAGAGAGAGAGAGAGAGAGAGAGAGAGAGAGAGAGAATATGACAGATCAGAGAAAGAGAGAAGATATTTTTGGTTAGGGTATTTTTGGTTGAGGCAGTGACAGTTTTGTAGATATTTCAAAAAAGATTGGTTTTTTAGGTATTTTACGTAAAAAATTGCTGACAGGGCATTGTATTATTCACTGTGGGTCTGGACATATGTACTTATTCGTTTAAATCTGTTGAAAGATGATTTTTCTGTTTTATGCAACTGTTTGGTAGTGGGATGTCATTTTCTATTGTGATTTATCATTCATGATGAATATGATCTCTCATGCATGTAATGTTTCATTGAAACTTCTACTATATTATGCCAATGAGAACTAGGTTTACCTTGATCAGAATCTTCGTTCTTGATCGAGCTACTAACTTCTGCTGCGATTGCTAACCCTAATTAATTACCTTTCCGCTAGTTCTCTAATTTCCAGCCCATTTCTGAGTTTAATTTGGGCTGATAAGCTGTCTCAGCTTAAATTAGTTTCTTCAAAAGGCATACTTGGCCCTTTTTTGGGTCTCAGGGCAAAAGCATATAACGAAATAAGTACCAAGAAAAACAATGAGAGAGAGAGAGAGAGGCATACTTGGCCCATTTCTTATTTCAATCCTTTTATTTGCATATTTTGATTTATGGTATGAGAAGATTTAGACGTGTACGTTATGAGTTTTATTACTTTATATGAATGAGAAGGACAATAAGACGAAAGATAATAGTCCGCCAAACACTTTTCGTTTATGCATGTGTCATGTGTGTGCTGCAATTTTGGTAAGACATTCGCATGTAATCGGGTTGCATTTTCTTTGACAGCCATTTTAGTTGCTTCTCATTTCTCACCTATTTGTTGCCAAACTACATTATATTCTGTTCGTATGAAATTAAGGCTTTCGCGGTTCTTCCCATAACTAAGCCAGCAGTGCTAAATGATCGAGCTTAGCAACATATATGTCGATTTGACTCTTATACCTATAATGTTAAGTTAAATCGTCCGAATCAAATCAACAATAAACCTATAATTAATGTTTGTTAAATCGTCCAAATCATGACTTGATTTGGACGATTTGTATAAACATACATGTTCTTTTCTATGTAAAGCTTGCAACCATAGCTTCTGATCCCATACCAAAAAATCGTTGAATTTCTAGTAGTCAAGTTTATTTAAGATAGGATTGATCCATGAGAGCGTATTTAAAAGCCATCCACGAAAGCGCCTCCCAAATTAATTATTAGTTTTGAAATCAAGCTTCATAAGACTAATTACTTGAAAGCTACTCGTAATCACACTAGCTAGGTTGAAATCTCAACCGTGATTAAAAAAAGATGGTGATGAAAGATATGGTTGGCTTGTTCACATTCATTGAATTACTACACAAGAGGTCAAAACGTGAGGTGAAATACTGAAGTATTTATAAGAGCAACTCTAACAGCTTTCTTATATTCTTGGTTTTCTCAATTTTGAGGAACAATTTGGTTGTTTTGCTTCAACATATTCTCTAAAACTTTCTCCAAAATGGAACTGTGAGGAGAAAGAAAACCAAATGTCACGTATTTACAGCAAACTATCAAATTTTAGAGAAAATTTAGGGAATGATAATGAAATCTCCAAAATAGGGAATCTGTTGAAGTTGGAGACAAAAAATTGCTTGAAACATTGACTTTTGCTTCCCCAATATTGAGAAATTATAGAGAAGCAGTTAAAGATGCTCGATATAAATAGATGTTCTCTATATCCGTACATATAGATATTTACATGAACTTACAGCGTTGATGAACAGACTATCTATTATTTGACTTCAAATACCACCATGGAATTCGCTTCAAGTGCCATTTGGTCATTAACGGCTGATGAACAAGATTATGTCATGCAGAAATTATCAACACATGCTACTTGACTCACTAACTATATTCAAATTATGGATTAGTCCAATGATACTTGATCTTAATTAATCAGGTACTTAACTATATTCAAATTAGATTAAATGGAGTGTGTATATAAACAAATTATTGAATCCCAGGTCTGCATGTGTTCATCTGCTCATGTCATGGCCACATAGCTAGCTAATATGTGTACCTTTAAGTACTCGATCTTCTGAGTTATCTGTTCTAATTAACATGCCACTTACTCAATAATCATACTTATTTTAACAAACAATTTGTATATCAATTGGTTTTGATTATATATGTATGCTAACTGAGATTCCTAGCTATCTAGCATGCTTAAATAAAATGTTCTATGCAGTCTGCAGACTGCAAAAGATTAATGGAAAAACATGAACACTTCAATGATTCATGTGCACCGTGTATCGTAAATTTATTGAAATTGTTATTTTCAGGGGTATTGGGTGAATTTGCTAAGGTCGTGATGACTTTATACCGACATCGGGAATCTCAATTTTCAAAGAAAATGAGGTATTGCCCCTCATTTTTAAGTTTCACCAAATTCGAGCCAAAACCACAAATTTCTGGTCAGTTTCACTTTGTTTAGACATTCGGCTTTTTCCATTTGGGTATGCTTATAAGCACCTCCTAACATCATTTGAACCATTTTAACATAAAAATTAATGACATTTATTGTTTTACTCAAGATCGGTCTCCAATGACTCACTTGTACCGTGTATCGTAAATCTATTGAAACTATTATTTTCAGGGGTATTGGGAGAATTTACTAAGGTCATGTTGACTTCAATTCGTCTCATACCGACATCGGGAACCTCAATTTTCAAAGAAAATGAGTTATTTCCTCTCATTTTCAAGTTTCACCCAATTTGAGCTAAAACTCTTGCTAAAAACACACGAGTTTCTGGCCAGTTTCACTTTTTTTAGACCTTCGGTTTTTTCCGTTTGGGTATGCTTATAGACACGTTCTAACATCTTTTGAACCTTTCTAGCATAAAAAATTCATGGCATTTATTGGTTTACACCAGATCGGGCTTCAATGACTCACCTGCACCGTGTATCGAAACTGTTATTTTCAGGGGTATTGGGTGAATTTGCCAAGGTCATGTTGACTTCAATTCGTCTCATACCGACATCGGGAACCTCAATTTTCAAAGAAAATAAGGTATTGCCCCTCATTTTCATGTTTCACCTAATTCGAGCCAAAACCCCTTTCTATAGCATGCGAGTTTCTAGTCAGTTTCACTTTTTTTATACATTCGGCCTTTTCTGTTTGGGTATGTTTATAGACACCTCCTAACATCTTTTATACCACTCTAGCATGAAAAATTCCTGGCATTTATTGTTTTACTCAGGATCGGGCTCCAATGACTCCATGCACCGTGTATTGTAAATATATTGAAATTGTTATTTTCTGGGGTATTGGGTGAATTTTTCAAGGTCGTGTTGACTTCAATTCTTCTCATACCGACATTGGGAACCTCAATTTTCAAAAAAAATGAGGCATTGTCTCTCATTTTCAAGTTTCACCTAATTCAAGCCAAAACTCTTGCTATAACATACGAGTTTCTGGCCAGTTTAACTTTTTTTTAGACCTCCGGCTTTTTCCGTTTGGATATGCTTGTAGACACCTCTTAACATCGTTTGAACCTTTCTAGCATCAAAAATTCATGGCATTTATTGTTTTACTCCAAATCGGGCCTCAATAACTCATGTGCATCGTGTATCGTAAATTTATTGAACCTGTTATTTTCAGGGGTATTGAGTGAATTTGCTAAAATCATGTTGACTTCAATTTGTCTCATACCGACATTGGGAACCTCAATTTTCAAAGAAAATGAGGTATTGCCCATCATTTTCAAGTTTCACTTAATTCGAGTCGAAACCCCTTGTTATAGCACACAAGTTTTTGGCCAGTTTCATTTTTTTTAGACCTCCGGCTTTTTCCGTTTGGGAATGCTTATAGATACCTCCTAACATCTTTTGAACCATTCTAGAATAAAAAAATTCATGACATTTATTGTTATACTTAAGATCAGGCTCTAATGACTCACGTGCACAACGTATCGTAAATTGATTGAAACTGTTATTTTCAGGGGTATTGAGTGAATTTGCCAAAGTCGTGTTGACTTCAATTCGTCTCATACCGACATCAGGAACCTTAATTTTTAAAGAAAATAAGGTATTGCCCCTCATTTTCATGTTTCACCTAATTCGAGCCAAAACCCCTTGCTATAACACACAAGTTTTTAGTCAATTTCACTTTTTTTAGACCTCCGACCTTTTCCGTTTGGGTATGCTTATAGACATCTCATAACATCTTTTATACCATTCTAGCATGAAAAATTCATGGCATTTATTGTTTTACTCAAGATCGGACTTCAATGACTCTGTGCACCGTGTATTGTAAATATATTGAAATTGTTATTTTTCTGGGGTATTGGGTGAATTTTCCAAGGTCGTGTCGACTTCAATTATTCTCATACTGACACCGGGAACCTCAATTTTTTAAAAAAATGAGGCTTTGCCTC
This sequence comes from Fragaria iinumae, assembly GCA_009720345.1. Lineage (NCBI taxonomy): Eukaryota > Viridiplantae > Streptophyta > Magnoliopsida > Rosales > Rosaceae > Fragaria > Fragaria iinumae. Next base: position 35,903,493 of record CM019119.1, read on the forward strand.
TGATTTTCAAGTTTCACCAAATTCGAGCCAAAACCACTTGTTATAACACCCGAGTTTCTAGTCAGTTTCACTTTTTTTAAACCTCCGGCTTTTTCCATTCTAACATTAAAAATTTATAGCATTTATTATTTTACTGAATATCGGGTTTAAGAAGTTATTTTTAAGTAAAAATTTCTATCTAGTGAGTTGCCGGAAGAAAGATCTATGAAAGGGAAGGATCAAAGTGTGTGTGAGAGAGATACTAATATTGCATCAATGTCGGTTGATCTTTACTCTTTTAATGGTTTCTATTGTACGGTTTCAAATTGGGACTACGAATCACGACACCTATTAGTTTTCTTATTGCAATTAGGTCTAAACAAGAAATAAGAAAGTCATAATTTTTGTCGAGATTTGAGTTACAATATACGAATAACCTCACTTTTCGTCTATCCATGATCAATTATGTTAAGCTCACTTTGTTTTGAGTAGTTTACAACTACATCTTGCTTAATTTTCAAGTTGGACAAATAAGGAAAAAAAAGTAAGGTAAAAAATAATTTTTAGTATCCCATTTCTAAAGCATGAGTTACACAAGTCAAATCTTGTACCTTTACAAATTAAGAACACATAACTTTACGCAAGAACTTTTTCAGTTCAACATCTCCTTACTACAATCCCACATCTTTAACTATAGTCGGGGAGACAATTTTTACGTCCATTTCTCAACACTTCACACACTTTGTCCTTCTTACCTTCAAATCATCTTTTCACACTTGCTTACAATATCACAAATTACGTCTGTTTTGAAACACTATTAAAAAATGCCTGATATGATTTTCACATTTGAAAACAGAAGCAAATGCCTGACAAATTATCTCTGCCGCTCAGTAGGTCGTTGGCAGTTGGCACCATTTTTCTTAGACGTCAGCTTCTTCTAAACACTAAACAATCTGAAAGCTCTGTCCCAACTCCCAACAGCAGCCTACCTTCCAAACACAAACACAAAGTCAAGCCACACCCATTCAAGAACGACCCACTTCTCTTCTATACTCTTTATTTATTTTTCTTCTTCCAAATTGCAGATATATAAAAAAAGAGTTACGAAAGAAAACGATGGTTATTATTACCATCATCATGAATCACCTATGCATCAATGGAAGTTACGGCGACCTGGTCAGATATGCACCAAACACAAAAAGGTCCATTTTCTCATTTTTTTCATGGTGTTTTTCTTTCTCTCACAGTTTGTATATTCAACCCAAGAAGCTTGTATCTCTGTATCATTGTAAAGTTTAAGACATTAAACTGGATATGGCCAATTGAGGTTTGTTCTTATATTTCTATTACTTGCTGGCAATTGGGTTTCCTTCTTTCTGTCTCAAGCTGTCTGGAATATGGTTTTTCTTTTCATTTTTTGATTCCCCTGTTTTGTTTTCAAGTATTTGGAGCTTAATGAGTAGCATGAGAATTGAGAATTTTAGTTCATTTCAAGCGTGCAAGCTGAAGGCTCTGTCTTTTAATATATTTGGGTTGCCCACTAATTCAATTTGCAATCGTTTTTGTTATGCTTGTTGCTATGTCAGGGGGACTATCCGAATTCTGCATGAATTCCAGCAGTTGGGTTTTAATAGATTGAAAGTTGTATCAGAATTTTAGTGATATTTACACTGGGGATGTATCAATCTAGAGCTTGGACATGTGTAGCCATTTTGGCTGTGTGCTTGTGCTGGTCTTCACTACAAGGAGTACAAGCAGGAGCAGGAGAGCAGGAGATTACCGATCCGGTAGAAGGTAAGTTTGCTTATGTTTTACTCAGCTTTGCAATTTTAAGATTCCTTCATAGTTGATATGCAGCAGCTCTAGTTGTATGGGGAATAAAATTTGTTGTCCAAGTCTGTTATAGAAGTTTTCGAATAAGAAATATGAGTTGCCTTTTTGTGCTTATAGGGTAGATTCAATTAATGAATGAAGCTATCTGTTTCAATTTTCCAATTTACTCTTTTATCGAAGGATTGATGTTTATGACCAATTACAGTTCAATTTACATGCATAAGACCTGGTGATGTACTAATATTTACGCGTGTATGTTTGAATGATAATATGTGATTGACTGATTCCTGCTGTAGGCAATATAACCTTGTTTTGATGAGGACATCCTTGTTTGTGTTGATGAAGTTGTCATTATCATTTGTTTTATATCTCAGTGACGGCATTGAAGGCCATAAAGAAAAGTTTGATTGATCCCAACAAGAATCTGAGCAATTGGAACCAAGGGGATCCATGTACAGCAAACTGGACAGGCATTTTGTGCTTCAACGGATCATTTGATGATGGATATCTTCATGTTCAAGAATTGTATGGTTTCTATCCTTATCTGTATGTTCCAGTATTATTACTGAATGGGGATATACCCTTTGCTTTTGTTTCTTTCTTTTCATCTTTGTTGTGAGAGTCCTTTCACCGTGGAAGAAATCATGCAACATAGCTCTAACTTCTATGCTTGGATGGACAAGCTTGCAGATATATAACAATGAAATAAAAATCTATCAATTTGATTAGTAAACTAGGTATCAGGGACTTAATTAGTGTCTCATGTTCGGAATTACATTGTGGTCACCAGAAAACAGGTTTGCAGTTCAAATAAATGTCTTATGCAGATTTGTTCAATTTCTTCACTGCAGGCTACTGCTAGGTATGAATCTCTCAGGAACTTTATCACCAGAGCTTGGCCGCTTATCTTATATGAGAATATTGTAAGGCTCTTTTACTCTAATATTGGGAAATCTTGAACTCCTGTCTGATTTTATATTGTTCTTGGAAAAAAAAAAAGTAGTTTAAATTCTTGGAGAACCTTTTTGCTAAATACCACCCTCCTTCCATGGTTAGCGATTTTCTCTTCCTTCTGATGCATATTCCTTCATCTACTCCGCTGCAGGGATTTTATGTGGAACAAAATAAGTGGGAGTATACCAAAGGAGATAGGCAACATTACATCTTTGGAACTCCTGTAAGTTAATCTGTTTCGTTTCCTAGGCAATATATGGGTAGAATTAAATATCGGCAGGTCTACATTGGCATCTGTGACTATTTATTTGTGTTAAACCATTCAGAAACTTATATAAGCTTAGAAATATTCCCGAATTGTTATTGAATTTATTATAAAGCTACTTGAGTATCTATTCTACTTCTAATATTCAGTGTTTCCAGGCTGCTGAATGGAAACCAGTTGTCAGGTCCCCTGCCTGAAGAGCTTGGTTATCTCCCGAACTTGGACAGAATACAAATTGATGAGAACCAAATTTCAGGACCAATTCCTAAATCATTTGCAAATTTAGACAAAACAAAGCACTTGTGAGGGTCTTTGATGCTGCTGTAGCTAACATATGATAATTTTACTTTCTATTAATTTTACATCTCTCTTTCTTCTGTCTCACATTTTTTCCTTCTTTTGAGCAGTCACATGAACAACAATTCAATTAGTGGGCAAATTCCATCTGAGCTTTCCAGATTACCGAGTCTTGTCCACTTGTAAGTAGCTTAATTATTTCCATTAACTGGATTAAGTGAGACCAATCAGAATCTCAAATTGCTTCAAATGAGTTTGTTATTATCGTTGCTCCTCTTCATTGTCTATATTATGACCATCTTCTGTTAAATAAATGACTCTAACACTGCAGTCTTCTTGACAACAACAACTTATCTGGGTATCTTCCACCAGAGTTATCAGATCTGCCGAACTTGTTAATACTGTATGTCTTACTTTCAAATCCACTTTAGTTATGTTTCTTTTGTATATTGTTACCTTTATTTTCTTGTTATGTGGGTTACATGTATTCATCATTGCCTTTTGGTTTTGTGTCCCTTTGATCAATAATTTTTCTAGAATTTCCTTTCTTCAACATTATACTACATATGTAAACCTATTTCGAGTTTCTTACTATCATCTTTATTTGGCAGTCAACTTGACAACAACAACTTTGATGGGAGTACAATTCCAGCTTCTTACGGCAACATGTCTAAACTGTTGAAGTTGTAAGTAAAACATCTGATTCTACATCTGTCAGCTTGCTAGGCGCTAGCATCTCCTTTTATTTTTACTTGCTATTCTGTACACCTTGAGGTTAATCATCTATTAATTTCTAAGACTGAATGTTATAGAAGTGTATTACCAGTATAAGGTTAGCAACACTGCAAGAGGTAGGGAGAAGGTATGTTGGGAAACAATCACATGGCTCCTAACATTTGAATAGAGTACCATTTGTACAAATAAGAACCCCCCTCACATCTATACAAGTAGTAACAAAAGCAGATAAATTTGCTCAAATTTGTTGGGTGGTGTTACTGCATCATACAATCATGAAGTGTATTATTACTACTTAACATAAGTAGTAAATGCACGAATCTTATTGATTATTCCATTATCGTGTGATGTTTCTACTCTGGTTGAATGAACAGAAACAAGTGTTCACTAAGTATCCAATTGAATATGTTTGTATTTTGGTTGGTTTTGTCAGGAGTCTCAGGAACTGCAGCTTACAAGGACCCATTCCTGATTTGAGTAGGATACCCAAACTTGGATATTTGTGAGTTCATTCAACGGTTACTCTCCATACTCCAGTTTTTGTGGTGATTTTATGGCTGTTCATATTACCAGTAGAATGTGATATGCTTGGGAAAGATCAATATCTTATTTATACAGTACTATTTGATATAAATTTTCAGAGATCTAAGTAGGAATCAGCTAAATGGATCCATACCTCTGGGAAAACTTTCTGATGACATCACAACGATGTAAGACTATCTATCTCGCATATACATCCTTTCTGCCCTTACCATGAATCTAATGTTAGTTATTCTGAATGATGTGACAATGAGCTTTAGGGACTTTTATAGTTGATTCTAAAAGGATTGTAACTTTTTTTTATTTTTTTTTTATTTTTTATAAATTTTAACATGTGAATAATGTCCACAGAAATTTATCTAACAACACTCTTACTGGGAGCATTCCTGCCAGCTTTTCTGGTCTTCCACAGCTTCAAAGATTGTGAGTGATTTCAATATGCTCTTTCCTTATTTTGCGATCCTTTTGATGGTTCATTGCATTGTTGATTAATCTTAGCTAAATCTGAGCTTTGACCTGTCTCTGTGAGTACTGGAGGAGCTATTTTAAATACAAATCTATTAGATGTTGTAGTTCCAGTTATACAAATTATGCAATGGAATAAACTGAGAATTTATTTTGCATGGCAGGTCCATTGCAAACAATTCACTGACTGGATTTGTTCCAGCAGCCCTTTGGAATGATACGGCACTCAATGCAACAGAAAGACTAATAGTGTAAGAACTGTGTAAAAATCTTTACTCCTTCTATTAAGATTTAAGAGTTAGTGGGTCAGCGGGGTTGTGTTTAGTTTGCATCCTAATGATATATGTTGATTCCAATTCCTTTTCTAACCGAAGAATGTACTTTAACCTTCCCCTTTTTTTTCTTTTTGACTTGTATATATCATATTAACAAATTTCTTAGAGGCGGTGTCCGGTTTCTGATATTGCAGGGAGTTGCAGAACAATCAGCTTACAAATATATCTGGCAGTACCCAAATCCCACAGAATGTCACCGTCTGGTTTGCTTCTGAACCTGGTTTCTACATACATTATTAATGTTAACTGAAATTTATGCTGTTCTTATACATATGTTTGTTAAACTTACATATCTGCTCAGTAACAAATCTGGATTTGCTCTTTTAGATAATTTCGTAGTAGTGCACCATATACCAGTATTTAATCACGTCCTGTTTTGAATATTACTGCTCAGGCTTCATGGAAATCCAGTTTGCTCGAATGCTAACCTGGACAATTTATGTGGATCTGAAATCGATGATGAAGATGACAGTGAGAGTTCAACCAACTCTACTGCTGGCTGTCCAAGTCAAGCATGCCCGCCCCCTTTCGAATATCTTCCTGCAGTTTGTTTCTGTGCTGTTCCACTGCTTATTGAATATCGGTTAAAAAGTCCTGGATTCACTGATTTTCGCCCTTACAGAAGTACATTTGAGGAGTATCTTACATCTGGTCTCTACTTAGATCTTGATCAACTGGACATTCCGTCATTTGTATGGGAAAAGGGACCTCGACTGAGAATATCTCTGAAGCTTTTCCCTGCATATGTCGCTAATAATGATACTATTTCGCGTGAATTCAATAAAAGTGAAGTCCAAAGAATCCTTCACAAGTTCACATCATGGAACATTAATGACAGTGAATTATTTGGACCTTATGAGCTTCTTTGGATCACACTATTGGATCCTTACAAGGACGGTACGTCTCAAAAGTCTCATTTTATATGTTCTTTCCTAAATCAGAGTCAATGTGAGCTTATGTATATGTGTGTGTGTGTGTGTGTGTGTGTGTGTGTGTATGCACATTAGATTGTGGGTGGTTGGGTATTCGTATATGGTCATTTAGCTGAATTTTTATTTGTCGTCGAGGCTCATGGTTCTTATTGATTCACAGTACTTGCCGCCTCTAAGAAGTCTGGTGTAAGCAAGGGTGCTCTGGCTGGCATAATAGTAGGAACTTTTGCTGCTGCGGTTGCATTATCTGCAGTTGTCTCTTTATTTATACTGAGAAGGCATCAGAGGAACCACCCTGCTGTTTCTAGAAGACGTCATAGTGAGTATCTATGTCACAAAGAGAATGCTGTTTGTTTAGATAATCATTTTCCTAGGAAATCATATTTGAAGCTGGCCACTGATTGACCTCATTTCTGACACTTGCAATTTTCTTTATGTAGTAGAATTATTTATGTTTTTTTTTTTTGGTTGAACAAAAATACACCTGAATGTGTTGATAGAAAGTTAGAAACCATTACCTGCATATACAGTTTCTGGTATTCTGTAGGACTACTGATGAACCAAAATGACTTTGTATTTCATAAAATTATGACAACATTTGGAGGCATACTACCTCTTGGTTTATTATCTAAATAAGTTCGTTTTTAACATTCTTCTCTGTATACATGCAGAATCTAAGAGTTCCATAAAAATTGATGGTGTTAAGGCTTTCACTTATGGAGAGATGACCACTGCTACGAACAATTTTAACACCTCTGCTCAAGTTGGCCAAGGTGGTTATGGAAGGGTTTACAAGGGCACTCTCACTGATGGCACACTTGTGGCTATAAAACGTGCACAAGAAGGATCGTTACAGGGTGAGAAGGAGTTTCTAACAGAAATAGAACTATTGTCACCCTTACATCATAGGAATCTGGTCTCCTTAGTTGGATATTGTGATGAAGAAGGTGAACAGGTACTTGTGCTTATCCTTTTCTAAGCTCTACATTTTCTTCAGAAGATTTTTCATTCCAGATTTAAAAAGACATCTATGGATGTTTAAGATGAGCGATTATCAGTTCATCTGAAATTGGTCTATCACGGCACATTGAGGAAATAATTTACATCGATATTTGGAACCAATAAACTTTGGCAGTTTCTTTTCTCCTGCTGTTTTATTGCTATAGAGGAACCGATAATTTTCATTTTGGAAAAGCTTCAGAGTGTATTGATTTTGACATGCAGATGCTGGTTTATGAATTCATGTCCCATGGCACTCTAAGGGATCACCTCTCTGGTAAACTAATTACAGTTCACTTATCATTATGCCTTTCATTTTTGCTTCGTCTTAATGCTACTAAATGTTGTACTTACAAATGCTGATAGAGCATTATAAGTTTGAGTCTTAACACATGAAATGAACTTTCAACTCAGATGATATTATTAACATATTAATGATGCTTCGTATAGCAGTTAGGTCGAAAGAACCACTTGGATTTGAAATGAGATTGAGAATTGCTCTGGGATCAGCCAGGGGCATCCTCTACCTACATACAGAAGCCAACCCTCCGATATTCCATCGAGATATCAAGGCCAGCAACATATTATTGGACTCGAAGTTTGTGGCAAAAGTTGCTGATTTTGGACTTTCCCGACTTGCCCCGGTACCTGATCTTGAAGGAGCTACGCCTGCTCATGTATCCACAGTAGTGAAGGGGACGCCAGTAAGACTAAGATTCTACTTGCATAATTAAAAATGAAATGATCAATTGTCTCTTTAGGTAATGCGGAAGTTGCCTGCTCTCTCTTACTATTTGTATTGGTTTTGCAGGGTTACCTTGATCCAGAGTACTTCTTAACCCATAAGCTAACAGACAAGAGTGACGTTTATAGCCTCGGAGTTGTGTTTCTGGAGCTCTTAACCGGAATGCAGCCAATCTCACATGGAAAAAACATCGTTCGAGAGGTAACTACTTCAATAAGTAGATATGTAAACCATTTCATGTGATTACTATGTTGTAAACAACACAACCTCATTTCTTAATCCACATTTTTATGTTATGTTAAGTCAGTTTTCTTCCACTTCAGGTAAATATTGCATTCCAATCCGGTATGATCTTCTCAGTAATTGATGCCCGAATGGGGTCTTATCCTTCTGACTGTGTGGAAAAGTTCTTGAGTTTAGCCCTCAAGTGTTGTCAAGACGAGACTGATGCAAGACCCTCAATGGCAGAGGTGGTTCGAGAACTTGAAAACATATGGTTTATGATGCCTGAGATGGACAGCAGAACAACGGAATCAGTGCTCAGTAGTAGTACCGGAAAGGTAGTCAGCGATCCACCATCTTCATCCAATGCAGGGAAGAATCCTTACGTTTCTGAAGATGTCTCTGGCAGTGACCTTGTTAGCGGAGTCGTACCTACAATCACACCAAGATAGATAAGAGCTATAGCAAAGATTTTACTTTTGTTCTCTAGAAAATTAAAATCTGATTCACATTTTTATCCTTATTTTTGTACAGCCTTTATTGTTGTTATATTTTGTAAGGATGATAGTTAGAGGGAGAAGTACATTGTTTGAACCTTTTGTTGTAACACTAGTGCCCTTGACAATCAAAAACATTGAGATTTCTTCTTTCTCCCAGTTGAACTGGGATAAAAAGTCAATGGTTAGTCTAATCTGCATTTTGAAAATTTGGTGAATGGTTAATCCTACTCAGCCTGCTCTGCTCTCTGCAAATCTGGAATTCTCCATCTGTGTCAGAATTCCATCTCGGAAGAATTGGTCTATGGTCAATCCTCGTCAGCTGATCTGTTCTACTCTGCAGATCAGAACCTGCAATGCCAGTGTGCTCAGAGCACTTTGAAACTGAAGACTTGTTGCAGAAGGAATTGAATTTGAATTTCACATAAAGGGTCAGATTTCTTTGACGGATGGATTGTGCCTTTTTCTTCTCTTTCTTTTTCTTTTTTCTATGCTTTAATTCATCTACCCTTGACTCACTATATATATGATCAAGAATGGGATAGCCTGCAATCTTATTCTTTGATTGCTGGGAATGTTGTTAGGTCTCCCTCTCTTGATGGCAATTCTTTCTGCCATGCCATTATAGGGGATCAAGATTGAAGGAATTGCCTTCGAGGAGGGATGCCTTACACCAATCCGGGCAATCCCCAATTCAAGAAAACTATGTGCGTTCATTCATTGTTTCTCCTGAGTTAGAAGTTAATCCCACTTTTCTCCCATTTTTTCCCAGACCCGAAAGTCCAAAGCTTCTCGTCTACCTGGTCTTAAGCTCAATTTTCATGTTCTGATTGGCTTGCAGACACTCTCAATGGGAGATAGCTTAGTTTCATAAGAGGATGTCTGCAAGACAATCAGAACTTGAGGATATGTGCTAAGCTTGTTTGTATATTGGTTGAGAGGAGGCTCACAGTTCATGATCATTTATTCAGACTCTTGTGCCCTAACTCATCTACCCTTCTATATATATATATAGTTATATACTAGCTATTCAAGCCTTGGTAGCCATCTCCAATGTGTATTGTTCGAGTCCAACTCTTTCTGCCAGAAACAGGGGATGAAGATTCAACAAGGAGTAGTTGCATTTGTTCTGTTTACTCATAGGTTCAATTTTTCGATTTAGTGTGATACGTACCACAAATTTCAGAGGATGTGTGCAAGACAATTTGAACTTGAGCATTGTTGCAATGGAAGTAACTTAAGCCTCTGATAGAAAATGTTGTAAGGAGTTTTTGCTTGCAGGGTCAGTATGATCCATAGTGATAATACTCAAGCCTAGCTAATTAAAGCTACATGATTGAAATTCGTAACTTCATTATAAGCTTTGATCTTAGCACTGCACATGCTGCTGCTTATTGGCTTTCTATAAAGAAGTTAACCATCCTCTATATATGCTTCATGTAAATCAGATCAATACTTTTCAATCACATTAAGATCTACTTAATCTTAATAATTCATGCTACTCAGTTCAACATCATCCAATGAATACTATACATTATGAGAGGTAGCTTTTGCTCCTTTTATGAGACATTACACAGATTGATTCATTGCAACATGTGATGAGAAATGAAGTAATGTTTGCTGAAATTGGTCATTCACGTACCCTATTAGCTAGGGAAAAAAGTTACATTTCCATTTGCAATCTAAATTTATGGCCTCACCCATGATGGAAGAAGCCTTGGGTTCTTGGGAAGATAGTGACGTGACCAAGTACTTGTGTTTTTCTTTTCCCTACCATGCACTCAAAGCCTTGCTGTGTGTTAAGTGTCTGAATGTGTTTTGGCCACGATCCTCAGCAGGAGGCAGAGAGATGGTAGCAGTCAATGCTTCTAGGGATACGGGGCGTGCCACCGCGCGGACGCGGAATGTAGTAGGGTTGTTGTTGTAGTGTGCTGACCTGTACTTCTAATCAAACGAAAGTAGGGCTCTGGTGCCACCTCGCGGACGAGGAATTACAAGCACTAAGCGATTCGATACTCACGGCGTGTCACGAGCAGAGCAACCAAAGAGGGATCAAAAGTGATCGGAGATGAGTCCGAAAGGGCTCTGAGAACTAAGACAATGTGCGCTTAGAACTAGGGTTTCGAGAGGCTCGAAGGTATCAACTGGCTTGAAAGTTTGTTTGTATTGAGTTGTTGTATTTTTTGAGAGAGAGCTATCTGTAAGCCTTCGAGCCCCTTTATATAGTAGCTCGAATCATAGTCCAATTCGGACTCTGAAACAGAATACCACAAGGACACCGCCTCACCTGAGCGAACCAATCATCTGCATGACACGTGTCCAGCCGTGTAACAGACTTCGCTTAGGTCACTTCTTTCGCGCTACCCAACTGTAGAGTCCTACGCGAACTCAAATTAAGAACATTCTTACCCCGCGAGGTGTCACAATCCTTGTAGAAACCTATTTCGCGTGCTCCTGAAGCTTGTTTCCATCTCGCGCGCCCCTGAAACTCGCGAGACTTAAAAGACTTTTTCATTAGAAGGGCCACAGGAGTTGGCCCAAAGCATGTCAAAGACTTGTAGGAGTCTTCAACGATAAATGTGGCGTAGGTGATCAAGTGCATGCGGACTCCGCCTCTTGCTTCTTCGCGAAGTCTCCTACGTGGAGCCATCTTGCCTCGCCTTCATGTACTTCTACGCCAAGTCCATCTCGTATGCAACCTTACACTTCTCATGCATATAGACCTCGCATGCAAACTGTATCATCTAGCTCGCGCCACCTTGTTGTAGCTAAACATCAGACCAAGTCAATCCACGTCTTCTAGTCTTCTATGCGAACTGTACACCTAGCTCGCATGACTTTGTCGGCGGGCCATCACTTTTAAACCCAATTATTTGGGCTCGCCGGTGTGACGTGAATCAAGAATTTAACTAATATTCACATAGACATTTACTTGTCCAGTAAAATATTAATTTGGGTGTAAACAGAATGTTCATAAAAATTCATAATGCAGATATGCAAGGCAACATTCTTGATCTTGCCGCGCGGCTTAACAATGCAACCGAACCTGTAGGAGAAAAAGCATAGAATAGAAACTAAAAGTTGTCGAACCTGTAGGAGTTATGTAATCTGTGTTAATGATCCAACTGGACAATGATTCATTTTACATGGCAGATCAATGAGATCATCCATAATCCATAGAGACAAAGTCTTCCAACATTCTCCTAAGTCCTAAAAGAGAACTTCAGGGCAAAGTTGATGCTTAAGGTTTATTAGATTTAAATGGAGAAGTAGCTAATCTCGGAGATGGGAGTTCAAAACTGAAATGACAGTGGTAGTAAAAGCCACAAGTTTGATGTTCATATAATAAGCTTTGGCTCTTAACTCTGCAAAAGCTTCAGCTTCTGTTAGGCTCCTGATAAGAAATTAGCCATCTGCTATGCTTGGCATGTAAATTAAGATCTGTACTTCTGAATCACATTAAGATCAACTTAATTATGATAACATTCATGGATTTATTGAAAAGAAATAGAAACGAAGAAGAAGACTGAAAGGAAAAACAAACGCAGAAATTAATATCGATTACATTGGGAATGATCTAATACAATCCAAACAGTACAACTCTTACATATATAGGAGAATTATGCTGAAATACCCTTCTAATATATATCCCTATATTTCTAACAAATTAACCTTGTTGTTTATGTACTCGGCCACCATCTTCACCGAACCAATGCTATTATTATCCAAGATGCCCCTAGCACTGACTTTGTTAGCAATATACCACAATCAAAGAAATTTCTGGGATTTGGCGAGTTACCAGAAATTTTCTTTGGGGTTTACATTCCCACAAAACTTGGTTCCAAAATTTTGATGATGTTTTAACTTTTAAATTGAGATTCGTTTATTACCTTTTAGTTTTTATGATAATTTTTCAACACTGAGGACAATGTCTCGTTTGAGTTTAATAAAAGGAATAAAAAAGAAAACAGTCAGATAGTCTGATACCCCAAATTAATCTCCCACAATCGAAACAAGAGCGCGTAGTATTCCTTTTGTGAAAAGGAAACCTACTATTCCAAATTTGAAAAGGAAAACGGCTAGCATTGTCTTTATATAAGAGGCCACCCGAAGGAACACACAATATCTCACAAATAAACAAGCACATTCTCAAACTTTAGGGTTCCCATAACACATCACAGTAACGCGTACTCTGTTACTCAGCTGCATCCAAGTGTCACTGAGAGGAGACTCAGATCCGTCTTTGAGAAATATGGTCCTATTAAAAGAACAAATATTATTGCTTACCCTTGGAAGAAGAATTGTGCCTTTGTGGAGTTCGAACATGAGACTGATACTCAAGATGCCCTTGTGGACATGAACTTCAAAGATTTTCCAGATAAGTGAAAGTGGAAAGTATGTTATGCTCGCTCGGATGAACCGAGAGATACTGTTGAAGAAGTACGATGGTATACAAGCTCAGATGAATCGAGTGAGACTGCTGAAGAAGAACAAGAACAAGAAGAAGAAGAAGAAGAAGAAGAAGAAGAAGAAGAAGAAGAAGAAGATTCCAAACCAATTGAGGCTGTTGAAGAACATGACTGGCCACTGGACTTAAGTTGGTATCAGACCAATGATGCGAAATCGCGTACGCTGTTTGTTACTCAACTGCATCCAAGTGAAAACGAGAGAAGAATCAAATCAGCTTTTGAGAAGTATGGTCCTATTAAAAGGATAAAGATTATTGCTTACCCTTGGAGGAAGAATTGTGCCTTTTTGGAGTTCGAAACTGAGGCTGCTATTCAAGACGCCCTTGTGGACATGAACTTTAAATTTTTTCCAGATAAGTGGAAGTGGAAAGTATGTTATGCTTGCTCGAATGAACGATGAGAGCTTGTTGAAATCGAAGAAGATGATTCTGAGCTTTGAATTGTTGTAGCTGCAAAGCACACTACGGGCACGTTTACTAACTTGTAATGAAACTTATTATGAATTAGTATCAACAAAAATCAGTATCGGAATATTTCGTTTCATTCTACTGTTTACTTACCATAAGGAATCAAAACAGGAATGAAACTAAATTACAATTGATATTGTTTACTTACCATATGAAATCGAAATTAAAACCAGTTTGATTACTAAAATACCCCTACAAGAAAAGAAGCTAGAGGTTTGCAATTTTGTTGTTCTTCTTTTCAAAGATGTAAATATTCTTGGATGATATATTCATTAGACCACCTAAACCATATATATTGGTTGACTCAAGTGCGTGTGTTCAAAGTTTTGCATAACTAATCACCTGAACCAACTATCAATCTACTTCATCAATCACGAGGCTGTGATATAATTCATTACTAACCACCGGAAGAAAAAAAAAAGCACCACCAAAATGAGGGCACGTTCCATAAGCTAGCCGTGTGCTTATTAAACTAAAAAGCACCACCAAAATGAGGGCACGTTCCATAAGCTAGCTGTGTGCTTATTAAACTAAAAAGCACCACCAAAATGAGGGCACGTTCCATAAGCTAGTTGTGTGCTTATTAAGCTAGTAGAACAAGCTCGTAAAGTCTCTTGAGGATAGCAATGTTCGCTTATGAGCCTGAACCTACCACCTAAATGACTAAAGAGTATACTTTGTGATCTACTACTAATTATTACCACCCCCAAAGACTTGGGGAGAGTAGGTGAACTAACGAAAATAGATAGGAAGAACCAATGTGTAAATATGATATACTAGAACCAAAATAAATAAGGTGGAGCTACTGACATCGTCTCCTATTATGATTTCACTTATGCTACTCACAGAAGAATCATCGTGAACAAGAATTCGTAAACCATATAATGAAAAGCAAATTACGAACAGAGAGGAGAAATCAACATTGTAGCACAGATATAAACACTCATGAATGAAATAGAACCGAACGAAACAGAGAGAGGAGACGAGAAACAAAAACAACAAAAACGAGGAAGCTTATCGATCACCATGGAAGAGAGAAATTGACCTTGGAGTGCGTCGTCTTCTCTTCTATTTTGTCGTCGTTGTTTTCTGATCTAACAATATTTTGTCGTCTTCTCTCATATATATATATATATATCTAGGGTTGGGTAATTTAGAAATATTATAATTATGTGAGGATATTTTGGGGAGAAAAAGTTGATTCTATTACCTTGATTCTGATACCCATCTCCCCCATTGGGTATCAAATAAGGGGTTTCGTCAGAAATCGATTCTTGATAAGCAAGTAGGACTCACATCCATTCAAATACCTTAACATGTTAGTAAACGCCAGAATTCACCAATTTCGGAATCAATTACACCACTCTCAATTTCATTCCAAGTTAGTAAACATGCCCTACTTTTCTAAGAACTGTGAGCTTTGGAACTATTAGTGATGTCTTTAACTTTAATCATTGTCGTTGGTTCTTTTAAGCATGACACTGCTAAATAATAGTGAATGATTTAGTCATGTCTTTTGTGAGGATAAGAAAGAACAAAGAAAACATTAGTAAGGATAAGATCTTGATACACGTAAATGATCAGCCTTTGTAAAATCTTAGTCATTCTTAACAAAAAATTAGGGACTTTTGATTTTAAGCTTCTTGAGACCCAGACTCGAACCGTTTTAAATTATTTTCGTGCCGGAACTTGTAAAACTGTCAATATTTCCGGCCGGATTTCGTGCTAAAAAGTAACACCAACAAAACATAAGCATATTTGACAAAAAAAAGAATCATAAAAAATTAAACAAATGAGATCAAACGACTCATATATAGTGTTGGTCCCCAAATTGTGTTTTGGGTCTCACATTGTATGATTTGGGCCGTAACCATGGACCATGATGACGCAAGCCCATACGCACAGCCCAAATAAGCGCGTAGGGCAACCAGACCCGGCCTTGAGTAGTATAAATACATCGCTTACCTTCCCTCATTTTCTTCTTCAACCCCAAAAAAAGACCTCTGCAAACCCTAGCCGCTCTCCCCAAAAGCCGCCGCCATGGGTCGCCGCCCCGCCCGTTGCTACCGCCAGATCAAAAACAAACCGTACCCGAAGTCCCGCTTCTGCCGCGGAGTGCCCGACCCGAAGATCCGAATCTACGACGTCGGCATGAAGAAGAAAGGCGTCGACGAGTTCCCGTTCTGCGTCCACCTCGTCTCCTGGGAGAAGGAGAACGTCTCCAGCGAGGCTCTGGAGGCGGCGCGTATCGCGTGTAACAAGTACATGGCCAAGTTCGCCGGGAAAGACGCGTTCCATCTACGCGTTAGGGTTCATCCTTTCCATGTGCTCCGCATCAATAAGATGCTCTCGTGCGCCGGAGCCGATAGGCTTCAGACTGGCATGAGGGGGGCCTTTGGGAAGCCTCTCGGGACTTGCGCTAGGGTTGATATTGGACAGGTGCTGCTCTCTGTGCGGTGCAAGGATAGCAACAAGAACAATGCTTGTGAGGCTCTCAGGAGGGCTAAGTTCAAGTTTCCCGGTCGCCAGAAGATCATTGAGAGCAGGAAGTGGTGAGCATTTGCGCTGATTTTATTCTTTGATTAGTTGAATTTGACTTGATTGGTGAAGTATGTGGTTTCGATTGCGATGTTATGATCTGTTTTCCGATTGAATTGTTTTGGTTGTGAACTGATAGCTGTGGAAATGTTTAGTATCTTTAAGTTTATTGTCTTGTTAGTGTTGGGTTTTATTGAGGCTCATGATAACAGATGAAGTGGACATGTAGAATTTGAACTCTTTATTTGATTATTTGTGCCGCCAGTGAGTGTGTTGTTGTTGGTTTTGGGTGTTGACACAATTCATAATGTTGGTTCCTAGCTTGCGTTTTTAGCTGTGCAGAGATTCAACATGTGTGATGCGCTTTGCGTATTGGTTATTGCGTAGTGAGTTTTGGTTCTCTGTATTTGTCTTGTGGGATTGAATCTTATGTTACAACTTTGTTAATTTTCCAGGGGATTTACCAAGTTCAACCGCGTTGACTATGTGAGATTGAAGTCAGAGAAACGCATCCTTCCTGATGGTGTCAATGCTAAGGTTAGTGAATTCCTAATGAATGAACCACATCTTGTAGTATTGCTATTTGGAATCTTGGTTTATGTATATGAACTAACAATTTTTATGTGGATATTGCAGCTCTTGGGATGCCACGGTTCTTTGGCTTTGCGTAAACCTGGGGAAGCATTCATCGACGCTGCTGCTTAGAATCTCGTCTAGGAATTGAATTCGTGTAATCCAATTTCTGTTTGTGCTTTAAATTCTGTTTGACTCTGGAAGTTTCGATTATTTTAAATTTGCATTTGTACTTTAATGACTGAAAGATTATGTCTTTCAAGTGGTACACAAGTTTTGGGAAATATTTCTCAGTTAGTATTTTGCTTGAACTTTCTGTCTGCTGTGGAAGGCCTAATTTAAGTTATCAGAAAGCTTTTCTTTAGCTTATATTAATTTCTAGTGACAATTAGATAATACTGTTGTGAAGTGTCTTCTACATATAACTCTAGCCATTGTCACATATTTGGTTGATAACGTTGCTCGAATTTTAAAAGTCTGCATGCATTTTCAAAATCCTGTGGTGACGGTCCCGTATGTTAAGCATGCTGTTGCATAGCTGGGGGTTGAGTCACATTGCATTCATCAAGGTGCGACTCCTAAATCACACAGGATCATACAGACATTTAGTAGTGTAGCTGGATAAACATAAACGTTCTCATATTGGGCATCACATTCATCAAGGTGTGACAATCCCAAATCATAAACAGGGTCATACAGACAGTATAGCTGGATAAAGTATAAACCTTCTCATATTGACAGTCAGATTCATCAAGGTATGACAAACCCGTAGGTATTGACTGTCAGATTTGTGATACATCACCATATCAGAGAAGCAGAATGTCACGGATGCCAAAACTCGTTAAGTTTTCTTAGTAACAACTTCACTTGCTATGCTCTCTTTCGAAGTCTATATGGCAGTACAGCTTCACTTTTTGGGCTCTCAGGCAGAAGCTCTGGTGGAGTCTTCATGTCGATTATTTCAGGAGTGGTAGCTCTCTTCGACCTTTGTCTTTGGGAAGAGTCTCGGTCAGGCTTCTTGGCTGCCTTTGATGGTTTTCCAGCACTCTTAACTTTGTCCTTCTTGCAATGTTCTTGAGTTGTCACCTTAACTATGTAGATCTGCAGATATCAATAAAATTAATATCTGAAAAGATACAAGTGCACATTCTGAACCATTTAGACCAGTCTACAAATGTCACGAAGTGTCACTTAAAATGATAAATCTACTTCTCATGCATAAACCTACCAAACTTGAAAAGCTGTTGATACAAGTGTGAAGGAATAATGCATACTCAAACTGAAATTTAAATTCCTTAGACAAAGATTTGCAGTAGAGATGTTGAACAGAATTTGTAGCTTTAGAAGAGGCTAAAACAGAAAAGTTGCAAGAGATGCAGTTGGAAAAACTTCTACAAGATTTCCTGTGATCTCGCTCAACGGAGTTCCTGCTCCCTAGAGTGGAAAACTTACAAAATATGCAGATCCAAATCCAAATTTGTGCAAGTTAAAAATTGCAAATTTAAAAGAGACAGAACAAAAACAACGAGGATCAAAATGTAAAGGGCAACACAAATTCCTCATGTAAATTGTAAAACCATGTCTAGAAGGGTCTTGCATGAAGTAACAGTGTCATCTTAACAGCTCAATGAATGTGGACTTTGTCAAAACATGCATATATACGATTTACTCATCCACAAAAGAAAACCATAGATCAACAAACTAACAACAGACCCAAAACAAAATAACATGAAAAGCTAATGAACAGGGAACAAGAAGTCTGGAATCATACATACATTGAAATCTTATTTAAGGTTCAAGATACTGGAGTAGTGTTACCATACTTGGACTACCTCAAAATTCCAGCTTATATAGGTATATACAGGTGCTATTAAACAAGTAACTGATCAAGGCATGTCTTAGAAGTCAATAACAACTCGACTGTCTTATCAGATTCCTACTAAAATATGTTATTTCTAGATTCAGATCATAGACTATAAGCTCAAAATTCCTACTTGGGATACCTTGGACTACTCAAATTCCAGCTTATATAGGTATATACAGGTGCTATTAAACAAGTAACTGATCAAGGCATGTCTTAATAACACCTCGACTGCCTTATCAGATTCCTACTAAAATATGTAATTTCTAGATTCAGATCATAGACTATAAGCTCCATGGTACAGTATACAAGATGTAATAATGCAGTTAACATGTTTGTATACACCATACCTTAAACCTTGTGGGTTCAACCAATTCAAACACAAGTGCATCACCGTCGTCCAACTTGTGTTCCAAAGCAAACCCTCTCCAACCACCACTAAGACCAGTTCTCTTGGACAAGTATTTAGCATCACATTCATTGCCATCTTCATCCTCTAATACCAAATCAGAGTCCGATGATTTCGGTAGATGATCCTCACAGAATTTAGAAGGAAGACCCTTGTAATCGGAACAAGAATTGGTAAACAATTAGATTATCAAATCAAGAAATAATACTAGTTCTACCACAACATGAATTGGTATTTCGATTTAAGCTAAAACCATCTATCCATCTATTTTAAGCTAAAAACAAAACTTCATTGCAACTCACCAACCAAAAACAGCTGTAGACATGAGACCGAACCATCGATTTGACAAAAGAAGGATTTCCAGACTGCAGACTCTCTTGAAGCCGCTCTGCAGCTTTGAAAGCAGCACTCCTTTCTTCATAAGAAGCCATCCGGCATTCCTCCAAAGGCCTTGCAAGGTAGCTGTAATTCATTTCGAAACATCACTACCAACATCCATACACAATCAAGCACCATAGATTTGACACAAATATCAAATATCTATTGTACCTTCCAAATGAAGATGAACTTGACCTCAACCTCTTCCTAGTTGGAAGGCCTATGTCAACCTGCATTAGAAAAAATAGAAAATGGGTTATGGGTTTTCTCATTTCACAAGATTTAAACCAACTATGTACATCACTCACATCATCAACATATGATTGAATTGGGTTTCTCTGACGGGTAGAACGTCTCGGCTCAACTTCGAAAACAGTGTTCTTTGCTTTCGGCTTCCAAACCCGCTGCAGCAACAATGACATTAGCAAAACACCAACACCAGCATTACAAGTATTGAAAAAACCCAAAAAACAAGCAAACAAGTTTTGGATTTTTACCTGGGGCTTCTTCTCGGGAGCTGTGAGGTCAGACAGAGTTTTGGAAATCTGGGTGATTCCCAAATCCTTCAAAACAAAAACATAACTGGGAGTTAAACAAAAAAGATTGAAACTTTATGTAACAAAAATAAAAAAAGATCGAAACTTTATGGAGCAAAAAGTATATATGAAACTGGGAAGTGGGGATTGGAGGCAGTACAGACCTGAAATTTCTTCCTGTTTTCTTCAAGGCGTTTGTTACGAGCTTCTTCGTAAGGGGCTACCATTTTTTGGGTGCTTCCGAAACAAAGAGGCAAAGAGAGTGATGAATGTGTCGATTTAGTGGGCGGGCTGCTGCTTCAGGAACACTGTATATAAAACTTTTGAATTTCAAATTCACCTTTTACCTAAGGCCTCACGACGTCGCTTCATCTCTTTATGGGGAAGGGTTTTGGTAACTTCAGTAAGTAATATAGAGTCGTCCCAACTAATTTATTATTTAACGAGGTTATTAACTTATTGAACATTCATTTATCGAGGTTTAACTAGTGGTATTAAAGTTTCATCTACTTGTGTCCAGTAATGTCTGATCATGGTATGCTAATATAAACATAATTTGACATTTGAGCATGTCATGTGACACGTTTGACCTAATTCCCTTATGAATACAAAGTTATGTTCATGTTTAACATGATGAAATGACTTTTTTACTCATGGTAGCAAAAGTTATTTAACCAGTGAAAGTAAGATCATTTTTTCCAAGTTTTTCATGTGAATGTTGTACCAATGTGAGTACACGAGGGAGGACTGAACTTCGGGAATAGGAGGCAAAATACAAATGATGTTCGCTTAGAGTTGATTTCCGATTTATCTTCTTCAAATTTGTGACAGCCTAAATCTTTACCCACATTACGCTCAGCGCCTCAGCCCCTCCAAGTTTCCACAAGCAACAATGACTACCCTCAGCAAAATCAAAACCTGCAGAGCATGCTAATGCATTAGCACAAAAGCCAGGTTAGTTACCCTCTCCTCTATTAAAGAATTTAGGAGAGGAGTTCCAACTGCAAGTGCTACAAAGTCAAGAAAGAATTTCTGCCAAGAGATGCAAACAATGACCATACAAAGCAGTTTTACATCTACTTTTTTTGGGTAATGCCTGCGTCTGGTTTAAAATCTACTTGGTTAATAGTTAACAGAAGTAATTGTTCTTATTTGCAACTAATACGTGTCATAATGAATTAATCATTCAAATACTTTCCAATAAAAACATGGGATCCACAGTAGTTGTAATCTAATTGAAAGAGAAGATGGATAAAAGTGACACTAATCTAATTTAATCAGACAACCCAATTTTCTTCAGTGTCTATTTATCAACTAGACATCAGCCTCAGGTTTACTTTTGGTTGGAACAAAAAGAGCTCAAATACAATCTATTCAGTAGTATAACAATTATACTTTTGGTTGACATCCTGTCTTAAACAATGAACAGTTGCAACCACAGTATGCCACCATGGATATCAGCATTTAAGCAGTTATCACCGTTGCAGGGTGCTACAACTCTTTCGATGAAGTCCAACTCTATTATCTTGGAACCTGCAAGTAATGTGCACAATGGTTCAATTACATTAACTTCAAGTCTACGGAAAAGATCATAACATAACTGAGTTGGCTTAAGTAATGACCAAATCTAGTGATAATAAAGTAACTTATATAATTCTGCAAACATGATGAGCGAAGCAAAAATAACAGCATTCAACACGGCATGGAGGGACAGCAAACTGAAATTTGTTCTTCCTTATAGATTATCCCCTTTAATTTTTCTTAAGAGTTCGGCTCTAGGATCACCTAGTGCCTCCCACTTGCCTGGTCTGCCATTTTTCTACCAGTTAAATTGTTTGCAGCCCACAGCATAGTCACTCCCACTAACTAACTCTTTGCCCTCAAACCCCAAATATAAATCTACATGCTATGTAAGCTTCAAACTTTTTTAATAACTGTCAATTTGTAAGTTTTCAGCTGATTTATATTTTCCATTAAGCAGCAATTTACTTGTACAATGTGGATATATCTGCACAATCAGGAAAAGCTGCATAACTACATAGCATCATCAATACCATTCCCGTCACTCGTTATTGCATTAGAAATTTGACAAATTCACAAGTTGCCAGTTCAAAACACAGAGAACACAACCAACATTGCAACAAACACCGTCACTTTTCCAAAGTCGCTAAGAAAATGCGGTAGAACTACCAACAACAGACTATTCAATATTTTCAATTTCCATCATTTGGGATCCACTAAATTTGAGCATATTGAAGACCTCAGGAGGTTGATTTTCCACTATACTCAATTACAAACAAGTAAAAAGTCCAACCATCAAAAGAATATACTTAAATGCACAGTGGCAGGCAAGATATAAAAAATTAAAACAAATCTAGGGTCGTAACTGTAGTTGCAAATAACAGGGCCAAGACCACTAACAAACTAAGCAAGGGAAAGGAACAAATCCTAATCTTGCATCATAGAGAGTCAAAATTCCAATCTACAATTCGTGATCTAATTAGTAATAAAAGCAGCAACCGAAATTACAAACTGGAGTGGGGAAGAAATTGACATACCTGAGCTTAATAGAGTTCAAATCAACTTATCAAGAAACTTTTAACGGCGGCAAGAAAGCCGGATCTACTACATCCTTACACAATAAACCAGCAATCAATTCCATAGTAAACACATCTGCAGAGAAACCCATTTCTTGAATAAGTCCCATACCCCATGATGTCTCATTGTTCTTCAACAACCCTCGGATGATAATATTATAGATCCAACCATCTGGAGAACATCCTTTCTCTCTCATTTCTCTCAGCAACTTTTCTGCTTCAATTATCAGGCCATGATGACAAAGTCCATGAATCATTATATTGTATGTTATCACATCAGGCTGAACTCCGTTTGATGATAATATTATAATATCTCTTGCATATACGATATTAAACGCACGAGTTAAACCATGTAAGTGAGCATAACAGAATATAATCATATCCAAGAAATTGCAGGATAACAGAAGGGAAGTGAAATCCACACTCCCCAAATTGTAATCCACACTCCCACTTTCCATTTGTGATAACTAAAATTTTGTCCCTAGTGACTTAAGTTTTGTCTTCTTATGTAAATGATGACTAAAAATCATGTATCTTTGCACTAAAAAAAAAAAAAATCATGTATCTCTTTCATTATGGCACCTCAAGTTGCAGGATCCCTCACGTCATCTTGGCTTAAAGAAGTGCACACAGTATACTACAGTTAAAGTTCATACTTCTGAAATGTTAATAGAAAGTGTTGGGTAAAACCTTAAACTTGTATTTATTATCTTTTGGTGACTAAGCGGGGAAAAAGCCCCTTAAACTAGCAGTCCTTAAAGGAACCTTCTATGCTAGCAACTCTTCCAGACAATCTTTAAAGATCTCAACTCTTTTAGTAGATTGGGTTGTACCCTTAACTTGGTCCTTCCTGCAATGATCTTAAGTTGCCACCTTCACTATGTAAACCTGCAGATACTAAAACTAATATCAGTATCTAAAAAAGATATACAAGTGAACATTCTCAACCACATTTAAACCAGTCTACAAATAATAATTTAATTCCTCAGTCTACCAAACTTAAAAAAGCTGTTGATAGGAGTATGATGGAATAACGCATATACTCAAGCAATGAAGAACTGAAACAGAAATCTACATTCATTATACTAAGATTTGCAGCAGAGATATTAAAAGGAACATGTAGCTTCACAAGAGGCTAAAATAGAGAAGTTGTAAATGTCTACATTGATATACTAGATTTCCAGGAATGTTATCATGGAGTTGCTGCTCCAAGAACTGAAAACTTATAAAATATGCAGATCCAAATCCAAATTTGTCAATTTTAAAACTGAAATTTCTAAAGCTAGGAAAGATACAAAATACATCAAAATGTGAAGGGTGACACGGATCTTTCCCGCGTGTAAAACCAGGTCTAGAAGGTTCTTCCATGACACTTCATCTTAGCACACTTTTAGATACATTTAGCAAACGAATGACAATAACAGATCAATGAATGTGAACTCTGTCAAAGTATCCATATATGAGATTTGCTCCTCCATGAAAGAAAACCATAGCTGGACAAAATAAAAAAGACCCAAAACAAATATCATGAAGGCAAATGAACAAGCACCTAGAAGTCTGGAATCATACATGCAAAAAGCCAAATATTACAGGGGCTTGAAATCTTATTCAAGGTTCATGATACTGGAGTAGTGTCACCATACTTGGACCGCCTCAAAATTCCAGCTAACATAGGTAAATTCAGGTACTATTAAACAAGGAAGTAATCAATGCATGCCTTAAAAGGCATTAACAAAGTGACTTTCTTATCAGATTCCAATCAATATCTAATTCAAATATGTAATATCTAGATATAGATTTCAAGCTCCATGTAGTATATAAGATATAATAAAGCAGTTAAAATGTGACGTTGCAAAAGGTGAGCATAGTGTACACTAATCAAGAAATGGAGCGAAGTAGGATATTGACATACCTGAGCTTAATAGAGTTCAAAGCAACTTTAGCATGAATCTTTTAACAGCGGCAAGAAAGCCGGATCTACTACATCCTTACACAATAAAGCACCTATCAATTCCATAGTAAACACATCTGCAGAGAAACCCCACTCGACCATTTCTTGAATAAGTCCCATGCCCCATGATGTCTCATTGTTCTTCAACAACCCTCGGATGATAGTATTATAGGTCCAACCATCTGGAGAACATCCTTTCTCTCCCATTTCTCTCAGCAACTTTTCTGCTTCAATTATCAAGCCATGATGACAAAGTCCATGAATCATTATATTGTATGTTATCACATCAGGCTGAACTCCTTTTGATGATAAGTGAGAGAAGAGATCTCTTGCATATACGATATTTCCAGCTTTGCACAAACCTTCGATAACAACATTGTAAACTACGATATTAAGTTCCACTTTGTTGGCTTCCATCTCTTTGAGCAATTCTATTGCCGCAGAAAGTCGCTGATCGTTACACAGGCCGTCAAGTAACACAGCGTATGTTTGAACATTCGGAAGCTGGCCACAACCTTGCATCTTGGAGAACAAATTTTCTGCATCTTGCATTCTCCTCGCTTTGCAAAGACCATCAATAAGAGTGGTGTAAGTTATGGTATTAGGAACAAGTTCCATACTATGCATTTCGTTGAAAATCTTTGTGGCCTGATCAATCTTTTTAGCCTTGCAATATCCGTTAATCAATATGCTACAACTATGAACATTAACCATGCCACCCTTGTTAATCATAAGATCAAAAACTTCTTTCGCTTTATCCATTTCTCCTAGCATACAGTAACCGTCCATAAGGGAACTATATGTAACTGTATTAGGCTCAATACCTCTTTGAATCATCATTTGAACCACAGTTTTAGCTTTGCTGACCATCCCTTGCTTGCAAAGTGTATCAACCAAGACACTGAAGGTGAAGATATCTGGAGAGACACCTTTACTCAACATTTGATCCAGCAACCTTGTAGCTTCTTGCCACTGGCCTACATTACAAAGTCCTTGAATCAAGCAGGTGTAAGTAACAACACTTGGAGCAATACCCCTACTGATCATTTCTTTAAAGAGCTCCAAAGCTTCGTCAACTAGCAAGTCCTTGCAAAGGCTGTCGATGATGGTGCCGTAGGAAATTGTGTTAGGCTTGCATCCGACTTCTTCCATCTTCCTAAGTAACTGAATGGCTGCACTGCTGCTGTTCGACGTCTTGCAGAAGCCCTTTAACAGTATGTTGAATGTGGACACATCAGGTTTGCAGTGACCTGCCTCCAGCGTTTTGGTGAAAATGCGTGCAGCCTCGGCCACTTGATTGTCAAGAAT
Organism: Fragaria iinumae; assembly: GCA_009720345.1. Lineage (NCBI taxonomy): Eukaryota > Viridiplantae > Streptophyta > Magnoliopsida > Rosales > Rosaceae > Fragaria > Fragaria iinumae. The sequence goes on from CM019119.1 coordinate 35,929,378, forward strand.
AAAGCCGTGGATGAGAGTGTTGAAGGTAATGACATCAGGTTCAAGACCTGATTTGAAGAAACTTCCCAAGATGGACAAGCTAAAACCCATTTGATTCAAATGGCAATAGCAGTTGATGATGATAGACAGAGTGTAGTGATTAGGAGCAACCCGCAGACGCATTTGCCGAAAGAGAGGAATGACAGCAAAGTAGTGCTTCAATTTGACAAGTTGGCCCAGTATCTTAGTGAAAGAGACAACAGAAGGCAGAGGACGTGAGCGAAGCATTTCATGGAACACGGTCAACGCAAAGTCAAGATAATTGAGTTTGGCGTCTGAGGTCTTGGGGTGTGTGGTGGTTTGAAGAAGAAAGGAGTTGATGAGAGCGGTGAAGGTGGTGATGTCCAGTTGTAGACCCAGTTTGAAGAAGTGTGGTAAGACAGGTAAACCCAATCCGGGGGCATGTTTCAAATGACAGTAACAGTTAGTGACAAGGTTGAGAGTGGAAGCATCTGGAGCGATCCCCATGACACCCATTTGTTTAAAAAGAGGAATGACGACATCATAACGCTCCAATCTAGCGAGTTGAGCCAAGAGTTGGCTGAAGCAGGCGACAGGAGGCAGAGGACGCGTGTGAAGCATTTCATCGAACATATTCAAGGTTTGCTCCACACTACTCATTGTGGGCGTGTCTCTATCTCCAGATTTGGAATGAAAGAAGGCATTGAAGCTGTCAAGACAAGAGGGAAGGCCAGAAGAAAGCATACCTCTTGTGCTGCTGCGGCTGAGCATCGTCATCTTCAGCAACTCTCTCAGATTGTTCCACAGGAAGCGAGAAACAACTACGCTTTGTTTATGTCTCTCCTTTGGCCATTATGCGGAGAAGAGATGCGGCTAGGGTCGAGGTTGCGTTTTGTGACAAGGGGTTCAGTTTTGTGAGACTAATAGACTCGACAAGATTAGACAAGGGGTTTAGTTTTGTGGTTGGTATGCGTCAGAGTTATATATCAACACTCAAAAGTTCAGTCTTCGAAGAAACCACATACTACTGCATACCCGGCCCATACCATTCTCAATACGCAATATCTTACGCATGAATCTGCAGCATGTCTGAATACCTGAGAATATACTCAAGATCATAATGCTCCAATTGGCTGAAGCAGGCAATAGGAGGCAGAGGACACATGAGAAGCATTTCATTGACACATATTCAAGGTATGCTCCACATCTGTCACTGATTTGGTTAGCTTTGAGGGTTGAGGATGAAAACAATGCCACAACAACAGGAGCAGAGTGAAGGAAAGGGATACCTGCTGTGCTGCCGAGGTGAGAGTGAGAATGAGAATGAGAATAAGAACAAGAGAGAGCCTGAACTGATCTGCGCATCATCTTTGATTCTTGAGTAGAGAAAGCTGGAACCGGAACAGATTTGGAAGAGAAAGCGTTCTTGGTTCCTCGCTTTTTAACTCTTCTCCAGTTCCACCGTTTTAATAGATTTGTCTCCAAGAATCTCGTTCAAAACGGATTTGTTTCCCAGAGCTTCGTTAATCATTGAACTCTTCTTTTTCCACTTTTTATTTTCTTTTGTCACCCCAAATGAGATAGTTTGGAGACTATAGAATTCTATAACGGACCAAAGAGCTTCTGGTATGACTTTTTTTGATGGTAACATGTTCATTTCAAGAACTTATCGGGCTAGGAACTGAGAATTAAACTTAGGATAAACAAGGAATTTCAATATCAGAATTTCATTATGTAATTGGCCGTACTGCAATGTGCAGGCAAGCCATAAGGATTTTTAATCATTATTCTCTCAGCAGGCGCTAAACTCATTCAAGGTCCAGCAATGCCCAAAAAAATTGTCACTTTAACTGGTACAAGTCAAGAAAGGAACTGGAGTTCCCAGTACCATATCTTAACACTGAAACCAACTCAAACAGAAGCCAAAAACCTAACTGAACTCAACTTATTTGCAAGAGGAACACGAAAAAATATGATTCTTTGGGCAATTTCAACAGCCGCTTTACTGAAAACATCACATCAGAACCTATGCTCCAATTTCTCCTTTTCCTTGTAGTTCTGGACATACCTGCATACATTCCAAGATTCAGCATAACCAGGAGAGATGGCAATAGTATTGACTATAATACAACTCTGAGGCAGAGGAGAGGTGAGAACAAAAAAAAAAGGAGATTTTGACAGCAACTGATCAGCAGTTGAAAAACAACCAAAACAAAGAGCAGTCATGAATAAGTCCAACTATGCAATGTCCTGAACACCAATACGTACAGTTGCAAATTTAGAACTCGATAAACAATCAACAAGATCATTCCACACATAAGAAAAAACATCCTCACAATATCATCAAGTGTCGATGTGTCGCTATATAGGGTGTCAATATAGTAATCTACCCCAAGTTCCGCACAGGGGTCAAATGAAAAAATAAAAAATAAAAGAACTTCTTTTGAGACACAACCATGGTTCAAAAATACAGTATCCATTAGTTTAATTAAACTTCTACATTTGCACAGTTCACAGCACCATACAAGCTATTGCTTTCCATTGTTTCATTCCACAGCCTTATCCAACAACATACCATAGAAACAACACAAACTTCAGCCTTTGCAACAACAAAGAAAAAACCCGTAAATCACACAGTAGTAACAAAAACAAAAAAGCATCCATCCCCCTTTTCTCTTCCTAACCTATTCAAACACAAACCCTAAAATCAAAACCACCAAACCAATCCCACTAAAGCTTCACACTTTTCACCATTACTGAACCACAATATCGTGAGAAATGACTCAACAAACTTGTGTTCTTAGTACATTTCGAGTCCAAGATACCATGATACCAATTCAATCAATTTTAGAGTTCATGATTAGAAATCAAGATAATAAAATAAAAGGGTTTAAAGGGTTTGTGAGGATTACGCATAGGTTCCGACGACGGGTCCTACGGCGAAGAATGCGCTGTGCCAGTTCTCCGAGATCTTGTGGTGGATTTTGGACGGCAGATCTTTCCAGAGACCCGGCATCACCTTCTGCTGAAACGGAGACAGCCCGTAGACCACCGCCTTCATCCTCACAGGTACCTTCCCCATCTTCTTCTTCTTCGGCTCTCTCAGATGTTGAGTCCCCCAGACGGAAGAGAAGAAGAGTCTGATTCTGATTTATAGTGATCTGCTGCAAAAGCCAAAACGCTGCGTTTCGCTTCTCTTTTCTAAACTGACCTGTGTGACGACACGTGGCCATGGCTTTTCACTCGTGCACAACTTGATGAATGTAACATTGTGTTATACATCTCATGTAAGATTACTTATGAAAATAGTACAAATCATTGATATAGTATACTGACATCTAACGCTCTCAAATAAGTAGCCGAACAATTTGACACCCTCTCCTTCCTCTAGAAGTTGATGATAAGATTTCCTCAGCTACTCCCGTTTTTCATGTATGGAAAAATTGTCAATTATCATCAACTTCTTGTCAGTTTGCTTCGAAAACCAATAAATAGGAGTTGGAATATGAAATCTTGACCTGTCATGAACACCAACTGGCTGATTCCAAGTCCAACTGCACATGCATCTGTTTTTCTAGATTTTTTCTATTTCATATTGGTTTTCATGCAATTATCTTCATCAGAAAATTGGCCCCCACCATTCTACAGTGCGGCTCTTCAGATTTTGACAGAACAAGATGGCGGCTTCTCTTCCTTATCATCAAGTACCCGACATTTATATACGGAGGGCTGCTGCCACCTTTCTCATATTCACCGGATTTGACTTTCTGCTTTTCACTGGTTTCAACTTTGGTGACTACTTCTATTTTCAGCCAGCCGCCATTGCCACTTTGCCAAAACTCTCCTTTTTCCTCTCTGTGTTTTGTCTCATAGTCTTCACACAGAGAGAAGGGAGCCCCCTATAGTTTGATATTGATTGAGAGCAATTCTGTAGGGAAGGTAGGAAGATCAGATTCATGTCATTGGTGGTCTTGTTTTGGTATGCTGCAGCAGCCTGCAGCATATTCATCTCTGGGTTTGATGTACAAGCTCAACCCACCACAGATCCTTCTGAAGGTGATTCATCTACTTTTCTTAGTTTAAGTTCTCACTTGGTAACTTGCTAGCCTATATATTGTTTTCTTGGGTTGCAGAAAGATCTAAACTTTGGATGTGGAAGTTACTATCTTTGATATTTTTTTGGCTTAATTGAGTTTCTTGCCCAACTGTTCCCTTGTTTTCCGGTTTTAGTTTCTATGTCTGCTTAACTAGGCAAAGTTTGTTTATAATTTGAATGCATTGAGGATGAGGGGTGTTCTTGCAGTGTGCTTGGTGCGGTCTCTTTTTGTCTTTAATGGAAAGGGGTTGTGGATCAGTCCACAATGTTGTTACTATTGGCTAATTGTCTCTTGCTTCGGAACAAATCAAAGTATTTTTGTTTGAATGGAAGTGAATTTTACCTCATTGGCATTCTATTTGTATTGAAACTTGTATGTTCTGTCCAAGTTGAGGTGACAATGAAGGGTTTGGGTTGTGGAAGACATGGATTAATTCTTTGAAATTGGTGGTGCAGTGAGAGCGCTAAATGCAATCTTTCAGAAGTGGAATATTACAGACAAAGTTAAGCAATGGAACACGACTGGTGACCCGTGCAGTGGAATTGCAGTAGATGAAGATGATGACACCGGTTATTTCTATGATGCAACTTACAATCCGTTCGTCAAATGCAACTGTTCTTATGATTCAAACACAACTTGCCACATTACCCAACTGTAATTATGTCTCATCCTTTATTGTTGTTTCTACTCATATACTGCCTTTCTCAAGAATTTGACTTTATCTGTAATATCAGTCGTATCGCAACTTGCATTGTTGTCATCTTCAATTTGAATTTGCAGGAAAGCATCTATATTGGACATTGTTGCTCCAATTCCAGAAGAGCTCTATGCTTTGACTTTTCTTCAATATCTGTATGTTCTGTAAAAATTCAAAAAAAATTATTCGTACCTTTCACGTACCCAAGTTGGTTGCTAATTTCCTCCATTTCTTCATAATAGGAATGTTGAAAAAAATTACTTGACAGGACCTATCTCTGCATCAATTGGAAATCTAAGCAGTGTCACATACTTGTAAGCCAGCCAATCCGAATATTATTAAATACCATATTCCTCTTGCAGAATGTTATTAACACCTATACTTGTATTTTAATTTTTAGGAACTTGGGACACAACGACTTATCAGGTGAAGTACCAAAGGACATTGTAAAACTCAACAATTTGACATTCTTGTAAGGCATCTAATCTTGAAGCTTTAGACAAGACAATCTGATATTTTCCATGTTAAATTTTCTAAGTTTAGGTATTATCGCTGCCTATATAAATACACACCCAAACATATACTATTCATTGATATGTGCAATGTTCTTATTTAGATGTGTTATCAATCTGGGTGGAAACATAAATACTTGATGTTTTTGTGTTTTCAAAAATCAAGCATGCATGCAAGTGATGCAACCATATTTTTTTATACAAGCAACTGTTTTTCACCAGAAAATAGTGCAACTGTCAGCCACTGTACTCATGTACCTGCATTTAGTCTTGATTATCTAAAACTCAAAATTTCTAACATTCCAATTTCCAAATATTTAACTGATTACGTCTCAATGTTCTAGGGCTCTTGGGACACTCAACCTTTCTGGTTCTCTGCCACCTGAGATAGGGTACATAACAACACTAATAAAGATGTAAGTCTCATATATATGCTTTTGGATTCCTTTCATTTAAAAAGTGTGTTTCAGATCAATACACAGTTATGACAATGCATTATTGTTACACTTTGGCATGCAGTTTCATTGATAATTCCGGACTTAGCGGTGAGATTCCACCAACATTTGCTAATCTAACAAACTTGGAGACATTGTGAGTAAGAGCTTTACATCTGGATTATGATAAATAGGCGAGAACTGTTATTTGATATCTGAGGTTACCTGTGATTGTTTCAGTTGGGCAACAGATACAAACCTCACTGGCAGGCTACCAGACTTCGTAGGAGATTGGACAAAGCTTACTACCTTGTGAGATACTCTAAATCGATACTCTCTCTCTCTCTCTCTCTCTCTCTCTCTCTCTCTCTCTCTCTATATATATATATATATAATTATATATACATATAATTCATTTCAGTTCAGTTGCAAATGAATGATAATAGGCGTCTTCAGAATTAAGCATTTAAGCTTAATGATATCTGAGAAAATTAGTCTCTGATATAGTCCATTAATAATTAGTTAAATGTTTGTTAGGAGGTTTCAGGGAAACTCTTTTGAAGGTTCTATACCATCTTCACTGTCCAAATTGACTCGTTTGACAGAGCTGTGAGTATCTACCTGCTCTACTGGTCACCTTGTGTTTATTTGTGCATATCTATAAATTTTACCATCTCCTGTGTGATGTAACTATAGGCGAATTACTGATTTAACGATTGACAATGACAACTCATCTCTTGGATTTATCAAGAATATGACGTCTCTAGAAGTCTTGTAAGGCACATCTTTCTCTACATTTGAGTTTATTAGGACATTTAACATATCTCTGTTTTGTTGTTTGTTTTCATTCTGAAATCTATTATGACAGCTTGGTTTCACATCCTGCAGAATGCTGAGGAATAACAATATTACTGATTCAATTCCTTCCAACATTGGAGATTTCCTAAAATTGGTTCACCTGTAAGCTTTTTTGTTCTAACTTATGGTCATATATATATATATATATATATATATATATATTCAGAAAACCCATATTTGCCAACCTGAAACCCCTTTTTATATGTACTGAAGAGCAGCAACACCATGTATTATTCTCTTCTCACATAATCCAATCATACGTGATTACTTATTAGGCTAGCTGATGATGATCTGGTTTATAGTGAATCTTACCAGCTTTGGGTGCACCACAATACTACTAGCTGTTTTTGACTAACTGCATTATTGTTCCTTTTCTACTTCACTACTTCAGGGATTTGAGCTTCAACAATTTGGTTGGACAAATACCAGCCTCACTATTTAATATGAATGTGCTCGCCATCCTGTAATATGTCATCTATTGCTCTTAAGTGCTTTATATTCCTCCTGAATATATATTCTTTATACTGATCAGTCATTTCTGTCTTCATAATTAGGTTTCTTGGAAACAACAAGTTTAATGGTAGCCTTCCTGTGTCTAAAAGCTCAGCTCTTCTTGTTGTGTAAGTATTTCAGCATATTTTCTTCCAACATCATTCAATGTCAATCAAACTGGAGTTTTGTATTAAGATAGATTCCTATGTGATATCAAGTCGTGTCTTTGGCAATGAAAAGGATACGACACTTGATCCATCTTTATTTGAATTGTACATGGCCAGTTTCCTTTTGATGAACTTGAAGGACTGAATACTGCCACTTTTCCATTTCTAGCTAAACTTTGTTTTGTTTGAGTGATGTTGATACTAGATGCAAAAAGCATTGTCTAACCTCCTCCATGATTCTCTCACTAAATGTTAGCATAGCAGATTATTAGGCTATTAAGTATAGAAGATCAGTAAAAGATTTATAATTTTCAGTGTATAATCTCATTGATAGGATCAGTATATATACAAATATGAGAGCTCCAATTTATGAGTTTAGATCTTTACTCTAAGCACAGCATTAATATAAAACATCCTATTGATCGTCTATACTTAATAGCCTAATAATCTGCTATGCTAACATCTAGTGAAAGAATCATGGAGGAGGTTTAATAGGGTTGACAATTTATATGGATTTTGTAGTAAATAGTACAAATTTATTTTCAGTAGGCTGAGATAAGTAATGAACAGATTTTTTTATCTCACCACTAGAATAATCGTAACTAGGCCACTTGATTATGAGGAAGGGAATAGTAAGCAGCAATGATGAGTTATAGTTAAAAGCCTAAAATTCATCCCATAAACAGACTTGCATTTAATTTATAGAATGCTTACACTTGATTATTTAAAATTTTATTTTCATAAATAGTTCTTCAAGAACTCGGGTTGGAGCTGTATTGTTTAACTGTAATAGTATGTAGATTCAAATTATTATGGTGCAAAATCATATATTGCAGTATGTACTTGAAAACAATTAAATATGATATTGTGACACTGTTATGTTCTATTCATTGTATGAAAGTTTCTAACATTTTGTGTGAAATGAATGCAGAGATTTGTCTTACAATAATCTAGAAGGCCTGAGCTTTCCAAGTTGGGTCAGCGAACAAAACTTACAGCTGTATGTCTTTGACATTCCACATGTACAATTATATTTTATATTCTCTTTTGGTTAAAAGTTTTAGTGTTTGATATCTGTGCTTACTTTTTTATGTTACACTTGACTAATTTGATAGAGATGTTTTCCAACCAGACAAAATCTCTTTTCTTTGGCAGGATGGGTTTGCATCATATATTATAAGATGATACTAACATTTCTGTTTGTTGGGTGTATTTTGCAGTAACTTAGTGGCCAACAACTTCAGCATAGACAGTTCAGATAGCAGGTGATTCCTTGGATCTGAGCTCACATTTATTGTGAACACTTTGATGATGCATGTGATAGTCCTGTATCACTTGTAATATATGTCTTGGTGTAAGGGAGGGCATTTGAGAACCTGGTACTGGTAAAGAGTATTGGATGAAGATTAGAGGATTGAGTAAGCTTTCTTGTATGGGGGAGAAAGTGGGGGTTGACTTTGGTTCAGTCATGGATGAGTAGCTTGAGGTTGGAAGGGATATTGGGAAGAAATGGCAGAAAGCAAAAAAGATCACTTAGTTCAGGTAACTCGAGTTAACAAAAAAAAAAAAAAAATTGGAAACATGGTAAATATGGGCTACAGTTTCCTACAGATTTATGTCATTCTAAGTAAATATGCTGTGCATGAAATTAGTTGAGAGTTGTTAGAGGTTTAGGTTGGATCCCATGAATGTATATACCTTAAATGGAGTGCTTTCTGGCTGCTGCTGTTGTTTTGGATTTGAAAAATGGGTAAGAAAAATGAGGTTTTTCGAAGAGCATTGGGTGGGGGAAAACCAACCTTGTCTCTATTGGGTTTCTGGATAACACAACTTGTCGATTCCTAGTTCTGTGTTGATTAAAGAAATCATAAAATACAGGAAGGAGCTTGCAGCAATGTCATTGAAAAGTAGGAGAGTATGGAGGTTCTTTCTATTCTGCTTGTTTCAGATAAACTTGATAGGAAGGCATGGAGTTTAGAGATTTCTTGTTCAGTATCTTGTTATTTATGGCAACGTCTTTTATTTTGTGTAAGGCAAGTGCAAGTAGTGATCCTCGTTCATGTAAGGCTTTATGTTGCGATTGAGCTTACTTTTTTGGAGGTGAGAAAAGGGGTGTGGTTTCGGAGATTAAAATTGTGCTATGTTGGCAATGTTCTAGGTTGTATGGATGGAAACAAATATGAGGGTTTTGGATATTGTGTATGGTGGGAGATAGAACAGATATGGTTATTGTTTACTATCCAACAAATAACTGCTATGATTCTCATTCAACTGCTCAGTATATTGTTTATCTATTGCAGTGGTCTACCTTCAGGGTTGAATTGCCTTCAAAGGGGCTTTCCTTGCCACCGTGATAGTCCAGTTTGTAAGTACAGTTCAAACCTCATATGAACATTCTGAGTTGAAATGCCTCTCTGAACATTCTGTGACAACTTCTTTTGTATCTTTGCACAGATTATAACTTCATGATTAATTGCGGTGGTCCGCAGACTAAGATATCCGATGGGACTGTGTATGAGCAGGACAGTGAGCCCCTTGGTACAGCTACATATTATGTGACTGAAACAAACAGATGGGGAGTTAGCAATGTCGGTCTTAAAACACAGTTTGTAGGTAATAGTTCTTCATTTTTGTTCTCCTCCATCAGGAGGTTTAAATATATATACCAAGGAACTCACATGAGCTAAGCTATCATAGACCTTTGACTAAGATTAGTTGTCTAAAGTCAACTACAATAACAAATTCTAGTTTAAACTCTAAAATCAAATATTCTTAGTAATCACACCAAATTCTCATCAAGTTTGTACGTAAATGTCAAGAATGGAAGTACGATTCACACTACCCTTGCCCAGATATTATCCACCTGTTAATCATCTGGCATCTTGTATGAAATGAAAATCAATCCTCACTCAAGCTTCTACTTTTAACTTCATTCTTGTTACTCAATAATACCAACAGCTGCATCATATTTGACTGGGACCAACATTCCGAAGTATACCATATCCACTTCATCTCCAATCAGAAATACTTCAGACCCTACATTATTTCAGACTGCAAGGATCTCTGCTTCATCACTCAGATACTATGGCTTGGGTCTTGAGAACGGAAACTACACCGTGAAGCTTGAATTTGCAGAACAAGCTATCCTGGATGAGCCTACAAGAAAAAGTCTTGGAAGACGTGTGTTTGATATATACATCCAGGTCTGTATCATCTCGAATTATATAATTATTTGTTATTATTTTAATAAAACCATGATCTGGGTGCATTAATATCTGATATCCAACAATAACTGAGTGAGGACCAGCAAGATCCTATTTCTGGTCTTGTCTGCTACCTAATACATCGTATATATCTCATTTATACCCAAAAACATTACATATATGAGCAGAAAATGTAAAATGTTCCTCATCTATTTATTTTCAGGATGTACGTGTTGCTAAAGATTTTGATATACGAAAGGAGACAAATAGGACATCTTTGGTAGCTATTGAAAGGGTATACAACACTCAGGTGGTTTCAGAGAATTACCTTGAAATCCATTTCTTCTGGGCTGGAAAGGGGACCTGCTGCATCCCAGAGGAGGGTACTTATGGACCTCTTATTTCGGCCATCAGTGCTACACCTGGTAAAGTATATTACAATTAAGTGGGAACGAAAGTCAATCCAATGTATTATTTTCTGATGCTTTCTTATATAATGTGCTCCATGCTGTTGACTAAAGATTTTTAATTTCTGCAGAATTCAAACCTACCGTCAGCAACAAACTGCCAAGTACTAAGAAGAATAGGACTGGGATGATTGTGGGAATTGTTGTTAGTGGGGGGGTTTTAATTCTGTTGGTGCTGCTCTTCTATATTGTTCAAAGAAGAAAAAGGCACAACGCCGATGATGACTATGATGAAGGTAAACTGTTAACAAAAGCTCAACTTCGCAAAATGCAAGATAATTATATTTTCATCTCATTTTTTTATTTATTTGTTTGAACTAGGATAGTTTACATATCTTGAAAGAAAGAAAGAAAACTGATTGTGATAAAAACATAGATAGATACTTGATAATTACCTAAGGAACAGAAAAATAAGGAATGCTATCTGATTGCAAGAAAAACAAGCTAACACCGATGAATTTGCAGATCTGTTGGGGATAGATCTTGGACCTCTCACTTTCAGTTTTTCTGAACTGAAGGCAGCTACGAATGACTTTAGTCCAGATAATAAGCTTGGAGAGGGAGGATTTGGGCCTGTCTTCAAAGTAAGTTACTGTGCTAAATAAGCATTTTCATGGTGTGGCTACATATATGTGAATGCTTTAATGTTTACAGCTTGCAAGAACATTGTATATCTACAGCATATACATGAATGTAAACCTTGATATCTTGACAGACCAGACTCTTTGTTTCCTTCTTTTTTCCTAATAAAGCGTCTAAATTTGTCTCCCCATATTGCTGCCCTTGTGTTCACGAAATGGCAGCACTGCAGCAGTACCCACCTTAAAATGAGATCATGAGATTTGACTTTTAATTGGTAGGATCCCATGTGCTTCCATTTGTGGAAATTAGGTTGATATGGAGAAATGAAAGCATCATCCTTAAAATAGTTGAAGAACATAAAGAACAAGCATCTCCTGACATTGTTCAATAACATAAAGTATATGCATCTCTCTCTTTGGAACGGCTCCGTGTATATATATATATATATATATATATACGAAAACGATATGAAGCGGACGTCCGCACGGTCCTTAAAGTGCGGACGTCCCTCCGTTCTCCTCCGTCCGGCGCCGGCGACGGCGTGCCTCCACCCCAGAAGACTCCAGCAGCCTCCTCGACCACTTTCCCTCACCGGCGAGTCCGTTCTTTTCCAGTTTTCCGGCGAGATCGACTTTATTTGAAGTTTTGGGTGATCTCGCCGGAAAATTGGAAAAAAACGGACTCGCCGGGGAGGGAAAGTGGTCGGGAACGCTGTTGGAGTCTTCTGGGGTGGAGGCGCGCCGTCGCCGGCGCCGGAAGGTGGAGAACAGAGGGACGTCCGCACTTTAAGCCGAGTGCGGACGTCCGCCTCTCATCCGGCCTCTATATATATATATATATTTGGTGATCGTTAAGTCATCCAAATGTTTGATTTGTTTTTAATGATCTTGAACGGTGTAGGTTTAACATAAGTGTTAAGTTTTTTGTTTTAATCTTAGTCATCCAAACCTATTAAAAAACAGATCTAATGGTATGGGTCTATCCCTAAAAGTGACAAAAAATAGGGATCTCTCATTAGAAGGGCCCTGTATATATATATATGTAACATTTAATTCAGCCATCACCATTTATGACATGAAGCCCAAAGTGTGAGAATAAGTAATGAAGACTACATATGCATATCCCTTACTTCTATCAATTTTTGTTATTAATAGGGTACTCTAAATGATGGAAGAGTGATTGCCGTAAAACAATTGTCTGCATCATCCCATCAAGGAAAGAACCAGTTTGTGACTGAGATTGCCACTATATCTGCTGTGCGACACAATAACCTAGTAAATCTGTTTGGATTCTGCACTGAGGGAGCTAAACGGCTCCTTGTCTATGAGTATCTGGAGAACAAGAGTCTTGATCAAGCGTTATTTGGTATGAGAATTCCATTATCAACTTATTACTTTTAGCTAGTAATAGCACAAAGATTTATAGTTATGGCTTGTATGAAACAGGAAAAAGAACCTTGCATCTTGATTGGCCAACACGTTTTGATATATGCTTGGGCGTTGCTAGAGGTTTAACATATCTTCATGAAGAATCAAGGCTTCGAATTGTACACAGAGATGTGAAGGCAAGTAACATTCTTCTTGACTCTAATCTCATTGCCAAAATATCAGATTTTGGTTTGGCCAAGCATTATGATGAGAAAAAGACTCACATGAGTACTCGGGTTGCGGGAACAATGTAAGATCTCAAACATTTTGGTCACCTTGTATTCTTGTAGATTCTCGTATTGTTTTTCGCTCATAGCATATTTGGTCAGTTGCAAATAATGCATGCACTTGTTTATGATGCAGCGGGTATCTTGCACCGGAATATGCCATGCGTGGACACTTGACCGAGAAGACTGATGTGTTTGCCTATGGTGTTGTCATTCTAGAAATTGTCAGCGGTAGGCCAAATTCTGATCCAACTTTGGAAGGAGATATGGTTTATCTTCTTGAACTGGTAAGAACTTTATTTTCTTCCCCACGCATGAGTGATTTTCAGATTTTTACTTTGATATGTTCATCGTGTCATGATTCATGCTGTTACACTCTTCTGCTACAATGAAGAGGCTTCGGTTTACCATAACACATCTTTTAGTTATCTCCAGCATTGTTTCACTTTCCATGTGTGTTTTCTTCCTCCTTAGGCCTGGAACTTGCATGAAAACAAACGTGAAGTAGATCTTGTAGACTCTAGATTATCCGAATTCAATGAGGAAGAAGCAAGACGAATTATCAACATAGGACTTGTGTGCACTCAATCATCACCAAATCTACGACCCTCTATGTCTCGCGTGATCGGAATGCTTACAGGAGATATTGAAGTGACTCCTGCTACTTCAAAGCCTGGTTACTTGACAGACTGGAAATTCGATGATGTAACTACTATCACCAGCCAAACGAGATTCGGTGATGGAAGTATCGGCACCAGTTTAGCAACTGATAATTCAACTAGAGGAACTGACTTCAGCTTTTACAACTCATCGGGAGGTACAAGTGTGATGGGGGATGCAGGGCAATTACCTTCAAATACCACCCTTCCAATACTTAGTAGTACAAATGGTGATGGTAGGTAAGAGTTTTGAAGGAATTGAGTAAGCGGTACGATTGAGTGATTGATCACATTTAGTTTTTGTTTTCTTGAAACACAGCTCTTGATTCTTGATCATGTACATACACATTCATTTCGATTCTTGATGGTGTACGTTTTTAAAGTAGTTGCATTTTGTATTGAAAGAGAGGACTTCCTTTAATATCGAGCACTTGACATGCAGCCTTACTCCCAAGAGTTATGCTAAAATTCATCCTCTCCTTATAATTACAAAGAAACTGAAACGCATCAACCAGGGACTTGTGAATGTTGGGTACCGAACTCGGAGGGAGAGTTCCACTCAGGCAAGTTTCCTGGCCATTTCCGTCAATCCTCATTGGCATCAAGAAGAAAGCTTCGTTTTGTGATCAGGATAAGTGACTAGTAGGTACCGGAGTGACATGAGTAGTGGACTGCTGGCATGGTTTTAGTTTTCTTTGAGAAATAGTGGACTAGTGGTACGTTGCTGGCATTCACCTTTGATATTGTTTGATAGTGAACGTGACTCATGCATTAGTGTACAATGGACCTGGAATATATAGTACTCATGATTAACGCTACTAGCACTCACCAAGTTTATTAACTCCACATTTATCAGTGGCACCCCCAGAGAGGCATCACTCCTAAAGCTAGAATCTCCTAAACTACTTCGTAAAGTGCCTCTAAAATAACCATAATTTCTATGCACGAATCATATAACACACTTGTTAGTTAATAATGAGTTGAACAATAGTGTTCACACATAATACTACAGTTAAATAAGCATCTCAGACTGAGACCCCTTTGTCTCTGCCTTGGTAAACAAGGCAGAGGAGTGGAGATCAAGCTAGCTTTGCAACTCCACCCAAGCTCTTTGTCTTTTTTGGATAAATTAAGTTGAAAAGAGACTGAAACTCCAATATATAAACTGCAGGTTGATGAACATCTTTTGCAATCTGTAAAGAGGGTTAAGAGGCATCTATCATCTTTATGAGTTTCTCCTCCGGAATTTTGCTTTTAGTTGACATTTGTAGTGCAGAGACTTGGACGATGATGATAATCATTTGGTTCGCTCGTCGTACGTAATGGCGAAATTGCCTTGACGAAATTTCATAATGTTTCTGAGTTCTGTGTTTCTTACTCTACAATTCCATATTTACTTGATATTTCTATCTTCTTTTTTATTTTCACAACTAAAACTATGATGTAACTACTATCACCAGCCAAACAAGATTCGGTGATGGAAGTACCGGCACCAGTTTAGCAACTGAAAATTCAACTAGAAGAACTGACTTCAGCTTTTACAACTCATTGGCAGGTACAAGCGTGATGGGGGACGCAGGGCAATTACCTCCAAATGCCACTCTTCCAATACTTAATAGTACAAATGGTAATGGTAGGTGAGATTTCTGAAGGAATCAAGTGGTACACTAGAGTGATTGATTATTTTTAGTTTTTGTTTTCTTGAGACACAGCTCTTGATTCTTGATCATGTACATACACATTCATTTTGATTCTTGATTATGTATGTTTTTAGAGAAACTGAATTTTGTAGTGAAAGAGAGGAGTTCCTTTAATATTGAGCACTTGACATTCAGCCTTACTCCAAGAGTCGTGCCAAAATTCATCCTCTCTTACAATTACAAAGAAACATTATGTATTGGAAGCCATAGTAAATCACTCGAGTACGAATTGTTTTTTTTTTTTTTTTTCGAGAGTATCAACGACGGTATCTTCAAAGGCTTTTCAGACCAAGAAACTAATCCGCTCTGAGGGATCATATCAAAACGTTTTCTCCCCCTTGCCACCAAGAATAAATTGAGATTTAACTCCAATTAACGTGGGCTGGGATTCGAGTACAAATTGTGTCACTTTCCTCGTAAACCAATCTTTCAACTTTCAATGTGCTCATTACTCAAGTTCAACAGATTGAAAGCATGGAGATCAACTATTAATAGTCAAAGTCTACTAAAATTGAAGAAAGGCAAGGTCCAACTAGAATCACCCTAACTTTCTCAAAAAAGAAAAAATATAAAAAAGGCCTAGACATAACCTAGGCATAATGGGAAAACAAGAATCACCCTAAAATAAATAATGATATCCTAGGCATAATAGGAAAACTGAAATTTTTGAGGAGAAAGAAAGGAAAACTAAACAAGCCGGTCGGATAGATTCAATCAAATCCTATAGTACACAAGACAAAACTACAAACCACAAACCACAACCCGGCCTCTCCCTGTGCGTTTGCTACGTTCGAAGCTTCTCTATTCGCTTACAGAAGGAGACGATTTGAAGACGATATGCAGTCGATCTGGCGAATGGTTGATCGACTATGCTGCGGTCTAAGTATCAGCGACTTTTTTGCACCGAAGAAGGATTGGTTTTTGTACTTGATGACGGACCATCAAATATCTCGTCTAAATATTGACGAATTCTGCAAAAGGGGGAAGAGTTTTGAGAAGATTGAGTTGGAATTGTTGTATGATTACCACCATTGTGATCCTTCAATTAAACTTCCTCTCAACATGGAACATACAAGAGTGGGTTCTAAAGTGCAGATGCGGTACCACCGTGATGAAGAATCTGATGATTCTGACGAGGATAATGATGAAGTGGAGGATGATGAAGAATTTGAGGATGGAGTGCATTATTGCTTTGATCCCACTGATCCAGACGGTCCGTCCATTCGCCAATGCGACAATTGTGATGATTTTGATTTTCTTCACAAGGCCGGTTTCACCCTCGAAGACAAAGTTTATTCGTTTTATCCAAACTTTGAGGTTTTCGATCCTCTTCACCAACTCTGGAAACGACTACTGCCTACACCTACTCCACCTGATCAGTTTGAGAAAATTTATGCCCTAGGCCACAAGCTCGTGTTTCATAATAGTCACAGACAATCATACATGTTCGACCCTCGCGAACGAATATGGGTGTCCGTGGATTGGCCAAACAGATCAAAACAAACTGCAAAGTGCGTGGACGGTAAGTTACTATGTTATTATGGTGACATGATTGACATATGGACTAGCAATGGGATGCAAGCTGGTGTAGAACATGAGGGATTTTTAATTGCTCAGCTTCGTGGTGGAGACGGACTTGCTGCTTTCCGGTGGGGTTTAGATGGAGTCCCAAAGTTGTATCGAGTGCTAGATGAGCTTGACCCCATATTTCGTACAGATGATAAACTACTCATTAACAGTAATTACTTGAGTAATGCAATGGGAAAATGTGATGGTGGCCGTATGTGGTTGGTGTATAATGGATACGACGCGATGGATTTTTGTCGTACGCGTATAGGAGTATTTCGAGTTTCCGTCTCAAACGACCTTCATGGCATTCCAGTTCTATCTGCCCAAGTTGAGGCTATAGTATAGAATCGTTTTCCGTCGGGCATTCGACAAGTATCAAAGCAGCTTTCGCCTAGTGCCATCAGCCCAACCAGAATGAGAAGAAAATCAGAGTCTTTCATCATCCTTCCCAATGCACTGTTGCTTCGTGATCGCTTTGCATTGCTAGTTATGTATGGAAACCATGCATGGTGGTGTAGACGAAATTAAACAGTTTAGTTACACCTTTGGACGTATTATTTCTTCCCATTAGTTCAGGCTTCAGATGTAGATAAATTAATTAAGTTTAAGCAATTGTGATGCTCACAACCACAAGCCTAAAACCCCTGTTATTATTATTATTTTATGAAAAAGAATAATGGATCTAAGAATAATCGCAAGAGTACTGAAACCAACTACAAAAATCTTGTTGCAGCATTCTCTAGGATAGATGATCAAACCATAACATTGGTTACAACAGCATACAGAATTGTGCCAATCAACTATATATATCGATCCAACTGTAACAGTCATGGAGCCCGAATATCACTAGACTATACTTGGTTAGCATAATGAATATAGTCGTCAGATTGTTGACCTCAGAATTCAGTGAGGAAGAAGCAAACGTGAAAAGAATGCGATTTCGGGGTTGCAGCAGTACTGATGATCGAGTTTAACTGGTTGGGGGAGAAGAGGAGGACGAAGGAGGCGGAACCGGTTCGGCTTCCACGTGAACGGGTCCTTGTTTGGAAGAGCAAATTATGATGGGTAAAAACATCCTTCCTTATTTGGAGGAGAAGTCAATTGCCTCATGCCCATCAATCTACAATGAGGCAACTTGCTATTCTATAGCTAGCATAGTTGGTGCAGCATGCATTTATTCTATAGCTAGCATAGTTGGTGCAGCATGCATTTGTTGAAATGCAAGAGAGCAACCTATGCATATAGGTGTTGTGGGTGGCTGCAAAGATTGAAATGGAAGAGCATGCATTAATGTGGCATGGAAACATTGAGCATGAAACAAGGAAGACTTATGGAATTCTCTTCCAAGTGATAGACGTGCATGAAGAATGCATGCATATATTTGCCTATATATAGAGGCATTTGCAATGGTGCAAAATATAGAAACACTGGTGAGTTCACCTTGTACTATACAAGAGTGTGAGATAGAGAGAAAACTCTAAGTTGAGAGTTTGTGTGTGTAACAAAACAAAGTGTGTGTGAGAGTGTATCCCTTCAAGAGTGAGTCTTGAAGTAGTGTTTCTCTCCGTGTAACATTTATTCGTATAGTAGAGGTTCTTTGTTATTGTTGCCTCGTGGACGTAAGCACTTTGCCGAACCACGTTAATTCCCGATGTTCTTTATCGTTTTCTTTCCGCTACATTTTACATTTGTGGTTGTGAGTTTTTTCAATTCTATTCTACAGTTTATTCTTCCGCATAACCCAACAGTGGTATCAGAGCTCTTGGTTCTGATCGGGAGCTGCTAGAATGGAAGGATCACGGAGTACCATGATCAGACTCAACCACTCTAACTGGATTACGTGGAAGCCGAGAATGGAGGATATTCTCTATTGCAAAGATTTGCACGAGCCGATCGAGGGAGACGATGCCAAGCCAGAAGGAACTACACCAGCAATTTGGACGAAGATGAACCGCAAAGCCATCGGTCATATTCGTGAATGGGTGGACGACAATGTGTTCCACCATGTTGCCAACGAAACCAGTGCACATAAGCTTTGGTTGAAGTTGGAGTCCTTGTTTGAGAAAAAGACTACTGCCAAGAAAGCTTTTCTCATTAAAAAGCTTGTCAACATGAAGTATCGGGGAGGCGTTCGAGTGACTGAGCACCTCAACAACTTTCAGAGTGTACTCAATCAATTAGCCACGATGAGCATGAAGATTGATGATGAGTTACAAGCCTTGTTGTTGCTCGGGTCGTTACCAGATAGCTGAGAGACATTTGTTGTTACTGTAAGTAACTCTGCTCCTAATGGTGTATTATCTATGGAAAATATTAAAGATAATATGATGAACGAAGAAACTAGAAGGAGTTCTTCGTCAAGTTCAGAAAATGGTCAATTCTTCGTTGCGGAGAATAGAGGAAGGAGCAAGAGCAGAGGACCGAAAGGCCATGGAAGAAGTATGACCAAATCCAGAACAAGGTTTAACGGAAAGTGTCATCATTGTGGTCTTCCAGGCCACATGAAGAAATTTTTTTACAAGTTGAAGCGGGAATTCAAAGAAAGGCGAGAAGATGCTACTCATCAACAAAAGAAGGACACGAACAATGTTGCTCCTGCGGTGTCTCATGATGAGTGTGAGTTCCTGTCACTTGGAGGTGAATGTCTACTGGTAGATCATCTTGGAGTTCAATGGATCGTTGATTCCGGAGCCTCGTTTCAATGCACGTCCCACAGAGTTCTTCACTACGTAAAAAGCAGGTAACTTAGGTAAAGTGAAGATGGGCAATGACAGCTACTCCAATATTGCTGGGATTGGAGATATTTGCTTGTAGACGGATGTGGGCTACCAGTTAATGCTGAAAGATGTGAGACATGTTCCTGGTCTACGTCTCAATCTTATGTCAACCGGTGTACTTGATCAACAAGGCTTTCATCATCATGGCGGTGATGGAAAGTGGAAGCTTACCAAAGGATCTCTTGTAGTTGCTAGAGGAAAAATGTGTTGCACGCTCTACAAGACTTATGGAAAGATTTGCAAGAGTGAGCTAAATGCAGTCGAGGAATCCTCTCTAAGTTTGTGGCATAGACGTCTTGGCCACATGAGTGAGAAAGGACTACAGATGTTGGCGAAGAAGTCGCTAATTCGTGTTACCAAAGGTAACTCACTAGACTCTTGCGATTATAGTTTATTTGGTAAGCAGAAGAAAATCAGTTTTTCGAAGTCTTTCATAAGGAAAGAAAATATTCTAGATCTTGTACATTCGGATGTGTGTGGTCCGATGGAAGTCGAATCATTAAGTATGCATAAGTATTTTGTTACTTATATCGATGATGTTTCATGAAAAGTTTGGGTTTATTTGCTGAAATCCAAAGACCAGGTGTTCCAGACGTTTACAATTTTCCACAACATGGTGGAAAGGGAGACTGGAAGAAAATTGAAGTGCCTTCGCAGTGACAATGGCGGAGAGTACACATCGCATGAATTCAGAGATTATTGTGCGAAGTATGGCATCAAACATGAGAAGACGGTTCCTAGAACACCCCAACATAATGGCGTAGCAGAGCGGATGAACCGTACCATTATGGAGAAAGTCAGATGCATGTTGAAGATGGCCAAATTGTCAAAAGAATTTTGGGGAGAAGCTGTGAAGACTGCGTGTTACCTCATCAACAGAGCACCATGTGTACCTTTGGAATTTGAGACTCCAAATGGAGTTTGGACCGGCAAAGATGCATCATACTCGCATCTGAGAGTATTTGGATGTAAAGCATTAGCACATGTATCCAAGGAGTAGAGATCAAAGCTGGATGACAAGGCGTTGCCATGCATATTTGTTGGCTATGGCGATGAAGAGTTTGGGTACCGGTTGTGGGATCCAAAGATGAAGAAATTCATAAGAAGCAGAGATGTGGTCTTTCATGAAAACCAATCAATTGCAGATTTCGACAAAGAGGTACTACAGAGAAATGCAGCAACTGACAGCCGCATTTATGATTCACCATTGCAGCAAGAATCTAATGTTGGGCTACAAAGTGATAGAGTTGAAGATGTACCAGACATGGTTGATGCTGAAGCCGAAGATGAGAGGGAGCTTGATCAGAGGGAGCAACCTGTGAATAATCAAGCAGCAGTTCGCATAAGCACTAGGAGGCTGATTCAATCCACCAAGTATCCATCATCACAATATATTTTGGTGACTAACGATGGAGATGATCCTTATGCAAATTACATCCTTTTGACTAGTGACGGAGAGCCTGAAAGTTAAAAGGAAACAAAGATTCATCAAGACCACGACAAATGGAGGCTAGCCATGGAGTCTGAGATGGAATCTTTACTGAAGAACGGCACCTACGAGTTGGTGAAGCTTCCTAAAGGCCGGAAAGCACTCAAGAACAAGTGGGTGTTCAAGCTGAAGCGAGATGAGAATGAGAAGCTTACGAAGTACAAGGCTCGTTTAGTTGTCAAAGGATTCAGCCAGAAAGAAGGAATCGATTTTGATGAGATTTTCTCACCTGTTTTCAAAATGACTTCGATTAGAGTCATTTTGGGCATGGCTGCGAGCATGGATCTTGAGGTGGAGCAAATGGATGTGAAGACTGCATTTCTTCACGGTGATTTAGAAGAAGAAATATACATGGAGCAACCAGAAGGCTTTGAAGTCAACGGACAGGAGCATATGGTTTGCAAGTTGAAGAAAAGCTTGTACGGATTGAAGCAAGCACCAAGATAGTGGTACAAGAAGTTTGACTCCTTCATGGGCAGTCATGGGTACAAGAAATCGTCAGCTGATCCGTGTGTGTATATTCAACAATCCGCTGGAGGTAATTTTATCATCTTACTACTTTATGTAGATGATATGTTGATTGTCAGCAAAGATACTGCTATGATTCAGCAGTTAAAAACAGATTTGTCAGAGTCCTTTGATATGAAGGATTTGGGACCAGCCAAGCGGATTTTGGGCATGGAGATTACCCGTGATCGAGGGAATAAGAAATTATGGTTATCACAAGAAAAGTACATCGAGAAGGTACTGGAGAGGTTCAACATGGAGAAAGCAAAACCAGTTGCTACTCCACTTGCCAGTCATATGAAGCTCAAAGCAGAGTTCTACAAGTTAGAAGGAGGAGGAAGAAATGGCAACAGTGCCATATGCCTCAGCAGTAGGGAGCCTGATGTACGCAATGGTTTGTACCAGACCAGACATAACACATGCAGTTGGTGTTGTTAGCAGATTCTTATCTAATCCAGGCAAGAAGCACTAGATTGCTGTTAAGTGGATTCTGAAATACTTGCGAGGAACTTCAAAGATGAGTCTATGCTTTGGAAGTAGCAAGTCTGAACTGGTTGGCTTCACAGATGCAGATATGGCCAGGGATATTGACACGAGAAAGTCCACATCAGGGTACTTGATTACATTTTCAGGGGGAGCTGTCTCGTGGCAATCAAAACTACAAAAATGTGTTGCTTTATCAACTACAGAAGCAGAGTATATTGCAGCTACGGAAGCGTGAAAAGATATTTTTTGGTTGAAGAGATTCCTACTGGAATTAGGTCATGCACAACAAGAGTTTGTTTTGCATTGTGACAATCAAAGCGCAATTCACTTGAGCAAGAATTTAAGTTTTCACTCGAGGTCGAAACACATTGATGTGAGGTATCATTGGATACGTGATGTGTTGGAAGCTAAGGAGATATTGCTAAAGAAGATTCATACAAATAAGAACAGTTCAGATATGATGACGAAGTCTCTACCGAAAGGGAAGTTCGAGTTTTGCAGAAGTGCGTCAGAGATGACGCACCCCTCCAATTAAGTCGGGAGGGGGAGATTGATGGGTAAAAACATCCCTCCTTATTTGGAGGAGAAGTCAATTGCCTCATGTCCATCAATCTACAATGAGGCAAGTTGCTATTCTATAGCTAGCATAGTTGGTGCAGCATGCATTTGTTGAAATGCAAGAGAGCAACCTATGCATATAGGTGTTGTGGGTGGCTGCAAAGATTGAAATGGAAGAGCATGCATTAATGTGGCATGGAAACATTGAGCATGAAACAAGGAAGACTTATGGAATTCTCTTCCAAGTGATGGACGTGCATGAAGAATGCATGTATATATTTGCCTATATATAGAGGCATTTGCAATGGTGCAAAATATAGAAACACTGGTGAGTTCACCTTGTACTATATAAGAGTGTGAGATAGAGAGAAAACTCCAAGTTGAGAGTTTGTGTGTGTAACAAAACAAAGTGTGTGTGAGAGTGTATCCCTTCAAGAGTGAGTCTTGAAGTAGTGTTTCTCTCCGTGTAACATTTATTTGTATAGTGGAGGTTCTTTGTTGTTGTTGTCCCGTGGACGTAGGCACTTTGCCGAACCACGTTAATTCCCGGTGTTCTTTATCGTTTTCTTTCCGCTACATTTTACATTTGTGGTTGTAAGTTTTTTCAATTCTATTCTACAGTTTATTCTTCCGCATAACCCAACAAATTAGCAGCCACCGTTGCCGTAGAAACTGAATCGACAGACTTGATTAGCTAGGGTGTTTTCTTTTCAGAAGATCGAGTGCACTCTGGGCCAAGCTTGCCAAAACTCGGCTGATTTTGGAAAACAACGTACAAACCCTAGATGCATGCAATGAATCTACGCTTTCGTACACCGATGCACATCATTTTCACGCCTAGCTAGCTGACGCTTTCTGCATCCTTCTCCATATAACCATCGATCATTAATTTAATCTCTTATGGTTTCCTTATTCTGATCCAGGCTGCTAGCTTCTCTCGCATGAGGGGTACGTATATTTGCACAGTGTTGTTGTCGTTGTTATCGTATAAATGGTGATGGCCGGTAGAGGTGAGAGTTTTGAGAGAATCAAGTAAGGTGCTCTAGAGTGATTGATTATATTTAGTTTTTGTTTTCTTGATTCACAGCTCTTGATTCTTGATCATGTATACATGCACGTTCTTTTTTATTCTTGATGATGTATGTTTTAAAGCAATTGCATTTCGTAGTGAGAGAGAGAGAGGGGGGGGGGGGGGAGGGGCTTCCTTTAGTATTGAGCACTTGACATTCAGTATGAATCATGCCAAAGTCCGATCCATCCTCTTTTATAATTACAAAGAAACATTAAAGTATGTATTAGAAGTTATATTGCGTAATCAAGGTTGTTGATTAAACATATTATGCTCAACCACTATTAGAATTGAAACATATTAATTCACTAATTCTCTTTATAATTTAATGTACATCTAAGGGTGGTTAATTGTTTTTTTTCTTCTTGGTCACGAACTCAATTACCAAGGGGGAGCAGTCAGATTAGCGTAAGTTTTTCCATCTTGAAAGCTAGCAACAGGCATCCGTCGGTCAGGTGTTGGAGTACGTACGTTACTCAAACATATTAGAAGCTAAGGTGGCGTTCATAATGTTTTCTTACTTGTATTTTCATTTTTTAAAATAAGAAAAAAAAACTGAAAGCACGAGCCCAATTTTGTTTGGTTTAGTGGGATTAGTCTTTCCTTGTAAATGAGAGGTCGTGAATTCAACTTACAATAAACTTGTTGTTGCATACTAGTTGTTTATATAATAATAAATAAAAAAAGCATTAATCGTTTTCAAAAAGAATTTGGCTTCTCTACTTGGATTTATAAGACATCCAAGTAAATCTAAACAACTTAAATCAAAGTAAAGAATCTGGATCCTTTAAAAAAGGGTTTAACAGTTTTCCTTGTATCAAATAGGTCCTGCAACTACCTAACAGTTAGCATCCTACCAATGAGGAGCTTGTAATGTTGAGGATCGAACTCGGATGAGGTTTCACTCAAGCCAGCCTTGCCATTCATTTTCATTCAATACTCAAATGGCATCAAGTTGAAAGCGTCTTTTTTTGAGAGAAACATGACAAAGTAGGTATCAGTGACTGAGTAGTGAACTAGTGGTTTTTTTTTTTCTTTTCGATAAAGATAGTCGACTACTAGTAGTGGCCACTGTCCCGAAAAAAAAAAAAAAAAAAAAAAAAAAAGACTGAGACCCTTTTAACTTTTTTCTTGTTCAAGGCCTTTGGTAAACTACATCGAGTTGAAAAACTTCGTTTGGTGGAGAAACCTGATCGAAAAGCGACAAAGTAAGTAGCGTAATATTGAGTAGTGGATTGGTGGATTGGTTGCTGTCGTTCACTTTTGATATATTGTGAAGGTGAATCATGCATGAGTGTACAATGGACCTGCGTGCATAAAATATATAGGACAGCCTAAGCCCTTTATCTTTAGTATTGTTCAAAGCCTTGGTAAGCAAGGCAGAGGAGTGGAGATCAAGCTAGCTAACTTTGCAGTCAAAGCCGTGGTGAGCAAGGGAGATGTCTGTCAACACTCAACAGTGGCAACTCCACCTAATCTCTTTGTCTTTTTTGGATAAATTAAGTTATAAAGAGACTGAAACTCCATTATCTAAACCGCAGGTTGATGAAGAACCTAAACCATCTTCTGCTCTCTGCAAAGAAGCATCACTGACTGCTCTCTTTATATGTGTTTTTCCTCCATTTCCCCTGTTCTTTTTTCTTTCAAATTTTGCTTTTAGTTGAATTTTGTAGAGTGCAGAGACTTGAACGATGATGATAATCATTTGGTTCGCTCGTCGTTCGTAATGGCAAAATTGCCTTGTCGAAACTTCAGTTTAGTTACACCTTTGGACGTATTATTTCTTCCCATTAGTTCAGGCTTCAGATGTAGATAAATTAATTAAGTTTAAGCAATTGTGATGCTCACAACCACAAGCCTAAAACCCCTGTTATTATTATTATTTTATGAAAAAGAATAATGGATCCAAGAATAATCGCAAGAGGACTGAAACCAACTACAAAAATCTTGTTGCAGCATTCTCTAGGATATATGATCAAACCATAACATTGGTTACAACAGCATACAGAACTGTGCCAATCAACTATATATATCGATCCAACTGTAACAGTCATGGAGCCCGAATATCACTAGACTATACTTGGTTAGCATAATGAATATAGTCGTCAGATTGTTGACCTCAGAATTCAGTGAGGAAGAAGCAAACGTGAAAAGAATGCGATTTCGGGGTTGCAGCAGTACTGATGATCGATCGAGTTTAACTGGTTGGGGGAGAAGAAGAGGACGAAGGAGGCGGAACCGGTTCGGCTTCCACGTGAACGGGTCCTTGTTTGGAAGAGCAAATTAGCAGCCACCGTTGCCATAGAAACTGAATCGACAGACTTGATTAGCTAGGGTGTTTTCTTTTCAGAAGATCGAGTGCACTCTGGGCCAAGCTTGCCAAAACTCGGCTGATTTTGGAAAACAACGTACAAACCCTAGATGCATGCAATGAATCTACGCTTTCGTACACCGATGCACATCATTTTCACGCCTAGCTAGCTGACGCTTTCTTCATCCTTCTCCATATAACCATCGATCATTAATTTAATCTCTTATGGTTTCCTTATTCTGATCCAGGCTGCTAGCTTCTCTCGCATGAGGGGTACGTATATATGCACAGTGTTGTTGTCGTTGTTATCGTATAAATGGTGATGGCCGGTAGAGGTGAGAGTTTTGAGAGAATCAAGTAAGGTACTCTAGAGTGATTGATTATATTTTGTTTTTGTTTTCTTGATTCACAGCTCTTGATACTTGATCATGTATACATACACATTCTTTTTTATTCTTGATGATGTATGTTTTAAAGCAATTGCATTTCGTAGTGAGAGAGAGAGAGAGAGGGGGGGGGGGGGGGGGGGGGGGAGGGCGGCTTCCTTTAGTATTGAGCATGTGAGATTAGCGTAAGTTTTCCTTGTATCAAATAGGTCCTGCAACTACCTAACAGTTAGCATCCTACCAATGAGGAGCTTGAAATGTTGAGGATCGAACTCGGATGAGGTTTCACTCAAGCCAGCCTTGCCATTCATTTTCATTCAATACTCAAATGGCATCAAGTTGAAAGCGTCTTTTTTTGAGAGAAACATGACATAGTAGGTATCAGTGATTGAGTAGTGAACTAGTGGTTTTTTTTTTTTTTTTTCGATAAAGATAGTCGACTACTGAGTAGTGGCCACTGTCCAAAAAAAAAAAAAAAAAAAAAAAGAGTAGCGGCCACTCTTCTAACCAATGAATGTCTGCATGCGCAGTTAAAAAAAAAATAATCCAAGACTGAGACCCTTTTAACTTTTTTCTTGTTCAAGGCCTTTGGTAAACTACATCGAGTTGAAAAACTTCGTTTGGTGGAGAAACCTGATCGAAAAGCGACAAAGTAAGTAGCGTAATGTTGACTAGTGGATTGGTGGATTGGTTGCTGTCGTTCACTTTTGATATATTGTGAAGGCGACTCATGCATGAGTGTACAATGGACCTGCGTGCATAAAATATATAGGACAGCCAAAGCCTTGGTAAGCAAGGCAGAAGAGTGGAGACCAAGCTAGCTAACTTCGCAGTCAAAGCCGTGGTGAGCAAGGGAGATGTCTGTCAACACTCAACAGTGGCAACTCCACCTAATCTCTTTGTCTTTTTTGGATAAATTAAGTTATAAAGAGACTGAAACTCCATTATCTAAACCGCAGGTTGATGAAGAACCTAAACCATCTTCTGCTCTCTGCAAAGAAGCATCACTGACTGCTCTCTTTATATGTGTTTTTCCTCCATTTCCCCTGTTCTTTTTTCTTTCAAATTTTGCTTTTAGTTGAATTTTGTAGAGTGCAGAGACTTGAACGATGATGATAATCATTTGGTTCGCTCGTCGTTCGTAATGGCAAAATTGCCTTGTCGAAACTTCAGAATGTTTCTGAGTTCTGTGTTTCTTACTCTACGATTCCATATATTTACTAAATATTTCCAACTCTTTTTCCCATTTTCAAAACTAAAACTATGATATTAGAGTCAATATTCTCATTTTTAAACTTGTTTCTGTTCTCGGGGCGGTGAGGTATGACACCGACGGTGGGTCTTTTCGGTAGTGTGATAATAATGTTTTGGCAGTAGTCACTGGTGAAACTGATCCAGTTACAATGGAGAAAAATTTCCGGCTATTACAAGTTGAATGTTAATAGCTTTCAGCAGTTTTGAATACAATCAACATATAACTTCTGCTTTTCAGTTCTGATGATTAAATAAAATCTATATTCATTTGAATGGTTCTAATTATTGCACAGTAACTCAATGTACTGGAGAAGTGGATTCTGGAAGTGTATGGAGATGTCAAAACAGGTCCCCAAGTAAATCTGGAGTTCAAGGCAGAAGGTGAATTATTGAGGGCGAAGATTCAATACCATTCAAAGCTTTGAACAACTACATATATGCATCTCTTCAATGGTGGAGGGTCAATTCATCTGCGTATCCTAGTCTTTCAAAGCTTGCAAAAGACATTTTTGCAATTCCTTGCTCTACTGTGGCAAGTGAGAATGCATTTAGCTTGGGAAAAAGGGTAGTTGATCCCTTTAGGAGTTCACTGACTCCTCAAATGGTTGAGGCACTAGTCTGCACTAGTGATTGGTTGAGAGCCGAGCAACCTAATCTCTATGCAGAACCAACAAAGGTGGAGATGTCCCTGTATTCTGAACTAGAAGAACTACAGAGGTAATAATCTTAATTTACTTGCTATGTTTAAGATTTTAAGTTAATAACTTGTTACTATATTAACATGGTTGTTTTGATTATTTTTGTGGTAGCGTTGCATTTAGGAGTTCAGAACTCTTCTACAACAACTGCAACTTGAACATTTGGATGCCAGAAACTATTGGTGCTGCTGTGTTTTTGTGAAGTTATTGAAGTGCTACAAAGAAGACTACACAAGCATATTTTTGTTAACAGCAAGATATTATTTTGAAGTTATGTAATATTCGGTACTTTCAGACTTGGGAGTAGTCCCTTATGATTATTGAACTCACTCACATCTGTCTCCTTAGAAAGTGAGGAATAGACTTGATGAAGATGTATTTTTCAGAAAATTGTTGTTGCATCTAGTAATTGCTCGGAAAAAAATGAGCTTAAAACAACATAAACAGGTATATGGGCAGAAATCAAAGTATTTCTTGAGGCCCATAATTACTATCAGTATCAGCCCAACCGAAGGATTACCAACCGTCTCTGTTGGTAACCGGTAGTGGTACTGAATCAGTACATGCCGTCAAGTGGTGGCATGGTAGTGGTTCAAGCTCAAATGTGCGATAACCATACCAGGGCCACCCCTAAAACAAAGTGAATGTAGGGCGAGAAAAATGACTTTATAGACTTAGAAAAGCAAGCTTACAAAGTTTGAAATTTCAGGTGCCTGATTAGCAGCTCCAATGCCTGTAGTTACAGTGCCACCGGCATTAAAACTTCCAAAACTCGATGTCTTTCGAAGAGACTCAAGGACATACGGAGCCTCCGGTACATCTGCAAAATGAAAACAGGTAAATAACCATCAAGGCTATCAACATTTATCTAATGCAATAAAGAGTGCAAGTTCGAAACCTTCGGGAATTGGAGGAACAGGCAGCCGGTTCTTAACAAAAAAGAACAACTCTTCAGTGGTGTAGGGTTACAATAAGGCCCGGGCTCGTGGGTGGTTCGAGGGCCTTGCTTTTTTGAATAGCTTGGCCCTTAACTTTAATATGGTTGAGGCCCGGCCCGGCCCATTTTACGACAACTAGAGAGCCCAGTGTAATCGGTTGCTCATTTAACGTTTTCAAGTTTCATACTCAAGGTGAAGGACAAACTAGAGAATTGTGCATAAGACTTACTTTTGTCAAGGCTTAACGTCGCTCGACATGAACAATCAAGGTTAATGTTATTTCTTATACATGCTTGTGAGTGTTCTGTTATTGCTGAAACATGAAACAATGTTCCCTCCTTTGGCCTTAGCGTGCATAACTCAAACATCCCCAAGTCCCTATAAACATGAGGGATTTTCAATGCAGGGAATCTAGAAATTGTGATCACTTGAAATGTAAGTCACTTAAGCATCTACACAGAAAGATACAATTTCTGGATATAAGCACCGATGAATTGCGCAAGAGTTAGACTCAGCTCTTTTTCCAAATTTACTGGAACCATAAAGAGAGAATAAGAATAATTATCAATTAAAGGATAAAGAATCTCCAAGAACTGAATCCACCCACAAGGGGACCATATTAAACAATCAATAAATATTCCCACCTCAAGTTAATAACAAAGATACTTGTTCAGCAAACAAAAGAATAGATTATATGACATAAACTTTCTACTCCTAAATCGCAATCAACCACAAAAGCTATAGCAAAGATTCACCCGTATACATCAATGTCATGGAAGCAAACCCTGCATTCATCCTCATCAACCAAGTCTATGACATCTTCCTTTGCCCAATGCATGCATAACTCAGAGGCGTATATGATGGCAAGAATGTTCAAGATTTGTACCAGAGGAAGAAACGAGAGAAGATCATCAAGTTAAGTGACTTGTTACAGACCTACAGACCAGTTTTGGCACGCTTCATCCCACTGGAAGTGAATGGGGAGACACTCCCATATGGTTGAGGACTCTCTTCTCTTAAATTTGATTTTAGCATAGCAAGTTCTCTCAACTGCTCCCTCTTGTAGTGGTCTTGTGACTCATCCTGAAATGAAACACGAGATTGAGTATCCTACAAGGACAGCTAGGAGGTGCTTTAATTCAATTAGCCTTAAATCCCAAACAGAATCTTAACAGATACAACATATTCCCCTAAGACTTCTTGTCAAACTCATCTAATAACATTTTCTTGGGACAGCTACATATTAATATATTATCATATTTTATGTTGATAAAAAAAATCTAGCTTCACAAACAATACTTAACCACAAAAGATATATTATGGTTGAAAGGTAATGAACAAAGAGATGAGTAAGATAAGATACCATAGGTTTGAGAAGTTCTTCAATGATTTGTTTCGCCTGTCTCAACCGCATATCAACAATATTAGCAGGTAATTCAGCCTCGATTATAATGTGCAGTGGATCATTCAAATGCTCATACCCTGGTCTACCCCTCAAAGACTCCTCCTTGAGTGAGAAAGAAAGAAATACATGTCAAGAGACTTGAGCAAAAAAAATAGCAGGATGAATGAAAACTACTTGAGAAAAAAGTTAAAATGATATAACAGATTCAAGAAACGTTCAAATGAAAAAAGTTAAAATGATATAACAGATTCAAGAAACGTTCAAATGGGGAAGTAAAAACACACATGGAATGTAATTTTACCTACCTTGTCTATATCTCTTATTGAACACTTTCCTCTTATATACACACGACAACCTGTGGAAGCTTCCACCCGCTTTAGTGAATTGCCTCTGGGACCCAGAAGCCGGCCCACAAAATTGAACTACAAATATAAACGTTTTAGTACCACAACAAGTGAGAAACTTTTCCAAATCTTAAACAATTAAAAAGAAGCAGAAAGTTGCTTCTTAGTATCGTTTTGACACAAACATAAATTTTTCAAACAGACCCCAATACCAGGTGTTCTCTAACACAATCTCATATAATGCAGTCAAGAGTTATGCGCATGGCTTACATTTGGAAAGCTATCCACTGGGATATCCAACCGCAGTATCCTCTTCACGATGTAGGAACTTGGGCTTGATGGTGCCACTTGCCATTCCATATTCATTCCTTGTGGACCACCTAATCTCTGCAACACAGTGAAGCTAACCCTTTAGTACGTAACCAAAATACGAATTATGAATCTAAAACAAGAGGAAAATGATGATGAGGAAATGGAGCACAGAGATACTGATAAAACAGAAACTGAAAGGTCGGACTCAAGGATGCATACATTTAATACAAGCAGTATCCATGATTGTCAAGCAACATATTAGCACTAGGAACAATAACTTTAACCTCGTTACAATGCTGAAACTTTCTTTATTTACCATATAATATAAACCTAAAGGTATATGTTGCCAGTGGACTTATGGACACCCCTGCATTAACCACACTTTGACTATTTCCTGGATCAAAATAAATTCAAAGTTGAGAAACCACCCAACTGAAATAGATGAATTTGGAAAATGCCAGTGGATAACTGAACCAGGAAGAAAAAATATCGTACGCTGATACATAACTGAGGTTTGGCAGTCTTCAAGTTCACAGAAAGTAAGCAACCGTGTCTCTCAATCACTGGACAGAAGAATACCATTATCAACTTCCAAGGTCCAAAAACTGTCCAAGAAAGACTCCAATTCTCAGTACATTACTACCAAGTATCTCTGAGGATCTGATTATGCTTTGTTGTTGACTTCCACATTCTCATGTACGAGTATCTTAATCAGTTTTTTTAGACTTTCCCATGCTATGTGTACAAATTAAGCATGTAGGCATAGGCACAAACACAACAACTCTAGCAGAAACTTCATTTAGGCATACATTTTACATAACTCATGCAACGAACAACACAAAAAAAATAAAAAATTAATACTCTCGCAGTATGGATAAGGGGAAACAAAGAACTGAAAATGCAAACACAGTGTGCCAACACAACTGCAAGTACTTACATCGTGAGGCCGGCCATTCCATCCACCCAGGCTTGACCCTCTATAATTCGGCATTATGTCCGAACCAATAGGGCTAGGGCTTCCACGTTGCAGTCTGTCAAAGTCACTATACCCTTGGTTGGGCATCATTCCAGAAACTCTTAATATCTCTGCCAATTCAGAACAGTAGAAAAGTTCAGTAATTGCATTCTCAACAAATCACCATATCAAACAGAGAATCCAAATTGATCGGTAATGACATAAAACAACAGAGCACACATAACATAAAAACAACATCCCAACTCCGATATTGTAGAATAACAAGTCCTGCAGACTATAATTTAGTTTAGACCATAGAAATCCACATTCTTTTCAACCAATCCATAACTCAATACTCATATGCGAAGTTAAACATCACACAGAGTCTTCTACAACCATAATCCGCAATTGGGTTTCATAAAACAATCAACACATAACATTACCAAACCCTCAAAACCAAAAATGAACCAAAGATGTAGAGCAAAAGAAGCAACCTTGATTCAAGAGACGGCCACAAATGGGCACGACCTGGGCGAAAGGTCCAAGCTTTTGGTGCTCGGCCAAAAGCTCAGTCAAGTACTGACTGTCCACATCCGGCGGGGTTCTCAGGTGCGGCGACAGCGCCCTCGCCGGCGAGAAATTCTGGGCGTACGAGCCTGACATTCTCCGACGACTACAGCTCAAAATCTTCAAAGGGTTTGTTGGGGATAGAGAGTTGAGAAATGGGTCGGGCTTTGTTCTGGGGTTTAGAAATCCACGGCCAGGGTTTTAATGGTGTTTGGGTTTTCAGATTTCCAAAGCTTTCTTCTTTCTTCTTCTTCTACTCTGTTGTCGTTGCTGTAAGATTTTAAGATTGACACCTCACAGTGAGACTGACAGCGCCGATCCCGTGACGCGCTTTATTTGGGGCGTGGGGTGACGCGCCCCAATTATAGGCTTTGGGGGTGTCATGGGAGGTGGGGCCAGTCCGCCGAATGTGGCCCCGGATCCGCCATGTGTAAGCACGCGTCGTTGAGGACGGTGGGCCTTGCCTTCCTCCTAGTCCTATGAATATTCGCATCATTTTTGTTCATCTCATTTACTGACCAATACCTACATGAGGAATTTACCATGTTTGGTTAGATTTGGTTTTTACTGCTGTGTTTCCATTACTGGAAATTGCATCTATGGTTTACCACTAATGGTAATCCCCTTTATGAGCATTATTGCACTTTCCAAAGTTGATTTCTTGACACTGACAGAAAGAACTGGTGGTATTTAATTTGTGAAGCTTTCATATGCTTCAATGAGACGAATTTTCTAATTGTTAACCGATCAGATGTAATAAGTAATATAACGTACCTCTAAGCACTCTAATGAATATGAACAGATATATGAATTCTTTAAGTAATATTACGTATTTCCCATTTAGAGTATAGATTAACGAATATGAACTATTTATACGAGAGACCCGACTTTAGAAGATAAAACTAGTCTTGAATTAGGGATAAACATGCAATCAAGGTCCCTAGGAGTTATAATGATGTTCCAAAATGGTCTTAATCCAACAATGGGAGTGTTTATTTGTCTTCTTCCACTTGTGAACATTAGAGATTTTGTTAATTTAGTCGGTTGCTCTTTGAACCACAACATGGAATTTGGATATTTCCACAACATGGAATTTGGATATTTCTAAGGTCATACTCATGGTACATGATTTGATAGCCGATAGTTTGACTAATTCCATCAACAATGCGTAATTTCACTATCCACGAAAATGATGTATAAATCTTGTAACAAGTATTTCATTCGAACACTTCTTCGCCTTCTTATTCTATAGTCGATAAAAAATATATATTTGAAAGACGATAGAATGAACATGTCGTATATCAAGTTAAAATTTTAAAACATATCTGTATGATACAAATTTGGTTTCAGTTCACTGTGTCGGTCTTCTTCTTTCTTTTCTCTTGTTTACCTTGTAAGCTGTATGATAGGCTGTGAATGATAGTTATGAGCTGTGTTTGGTATAGCTACCCAATACATCAAATATATGTAGTTACACAATAATTTACATTACAAATTGAGCTAGGGTTTTGCAAGATGCTCATGATTTTAATAATTTTGGGAGGTTCCCACTTCCCAAATGGTGTGACATGGTCAGTTTTGATCCCCACATTGTTGTCTCCGGGGCAACGTGCTGTGCCATCTACTTTCTCTTATATCACACACCTTGGACCTCTAGAGGAATCCTATGCTTCATTCTCAACCATGTCTTGTAGCTGTAGTCTATCAGTTTAGTTAAAACAAAATTAAGCACATTCATGTTAATTATAATTTGGCCGCCTAATGAAGTTCTTCTATCTTTAGCTAGCTGTTCGAAAACTTTCAACATTACACTCCTGGATCGTCTTGAAATCGATTGCCCAATTCGGACATCAAAATATTAACTATGTCGAAATCTAATAACATAATGTGTTAGACTCGGAAAGAAGTATGGGGTGAGGTGATTAAGGAAAGTGAAATATTTGGTGGGAAGGACAACAATGTTGTCGACAAGTGCCAAACACAGCACTTGAGATGACATCAATGGCAACACTCGGACATGCTTCAGGTGATTTATAAATGCTTTTGGTAAAAGGTCACATGGAAAGTGGTGTTAAGGAACTAGAGGATTTGGTTTGTTGATTCACAAATCAAGACAAGGAGGTACTGAAACCCTTCACTTCATGTGATCAAACCAGAAGGTGTATACTGCATTCAATTTTCCGATATACACATGTGAAGGGGATGAGCATGTCTGGTCCCTTCTGTGTAATTTTCTTCACTGAATTCACCTGGTTGTACACAACCATCATGACCGTATATAAGCAGATAACATTCCTGCCTTAACCATCATGACCGTAATCGCTTGTTAACATTGTCCGAAGCCGTTTGAAATTTGCCGAGGAATTGCATCCATTTTCCTGTTACATGCCCCGTTGTCAAAATGCAACAAAAGTTTCAACTCCCAAGCACGAAACAAATTAACATTGTAGGCTAAAGGCGGTGAAACACCTTTGTAGCTAAAGTCTCGGGGGAGATGAAGTATTACATCACATACCAGCCATACACTTAGAAGGACTGATACTAAGTTGCTGAAAGTATAATACAACCAAGAAATCATATTGCTACAACTTTAGGCCTTTGTATAGTACAGAACTACATAACAAATCCCTTGGAGATCAAAGAAAAACATTCTAGTATCCTTTAATAACCTGCCATCATAGGGTATAACTTGGGGAGACACCCCGTACTTCAGAGGGTGGTGATGACGGAGAAGGGATGACCTGAGGCCATGAGAAAAAAGTCGTGTCAAATTCAGTCCAGAAGGCATTGAAGAGGACAGTGATATATGTAGTAAATGGAAGACAGGGGATAGAATCGAAATGGTGATCGTACCTTGATGGGATAAACTTCTGTAACTTCTTCGGTTCCCTCATCCAAGTATATAACGTCCTGCATCGTGAGCTGGTGATATTCAACAACCTCCCTTAAGAAGCGATTTTCACGTGCATAAACTGAATTCTCATGTGCCAGTCTTGCCTTTTCTGCCAAAAGTGTTTCTAATTGAAGCCGTATCTGAAATGGATATATTGGCGTCAGAAACATTGCAAACTACTGTGATTATGCATATAGAAAGATACATCTACAAACATTTTAACGCATCAAGGTAATTAATATACAGCTCAAATTATTATATGACCTACACATGTATTTATAGATTAACGAAATAAGGAAAAGTGGTAAATCCTCATTCCGAACAGTTTCACACATATATTAGGAAAAGACAAAAAGAAACAGAAAAGTTGGGTACCAAGTCATCATCTTCAGGACTGTCTCCCCTGTCACGATTTTCCCGAAGGATTTTGCTTTCTTCCTCCAGCTGAGCACATCGCTCCTTTGCAAAAGCAAGGTCTGCTTTTACAGTTTTCAACTCCCGAAGGAGAAGTTTTGCTTTGGCAGCCATTGCCATAGCAACCTGCAGTTCAAACACAAGGCATATCAGGCATCTTAATAAACACGTACATTGAAAGCAATCAAACAATAACATGAACAGTATTGCAGAAACAGCTCGCCCATTTTAGTAGCCCTTTCTCCCTATTATTAGATTCCTCAATTTCCTATGGTTTCCTTTGTGGTCAGCTAAGCCTATGCTTTGACAAGGCTATTCAGACAGCTTATGGATTATGGAGCATATACGTTGCTGAAGACTTCCCCATCCCATAATGTGCTAACTTTATTAAAAAACTGGGTACATAGATTCCATTTACTTAATAGAAGAAAAGAGTTTATGTTATCTTAAAATGTCCAACATTGGCCATATCCTATCCGGACATAAGTGCAAGAGTTCCAATAGACCACAGAACCAGACTTCTACTATATTAACCAGTGACACAAAGTTGCCACCTTACGTCGCGAGATGCCTTGAGTTGAAGTTCGAGGTCAGCTAGTGACTGATATTCTGATTTTGGTGCCTGATTTTGCGGCTTTTTCCTAATATGCTTACGAGTTTCTTGAATGATGTCTGCAGTGCCTTTCTCAACAATGGTACGACCCTCCTGTCAATAATCGAAAAACATAAATATGCATATATGATCAGAAAGGTCCAAGTACCAGTTATTCAAAACTAGACATAAAATTTCAGTAAAATTCAGATGCTGAGAGTGACAACACAAATGGTGATCGTCTTCATTCTAATGATCAAATTCATGTTCCAATCATATACTAAAACAGATTATAAACATTTGAAGTGCTTTTTTCTACAACCATATGAAAATCAAAGTTGATTAGCACACTAATTCACGGTGGCTTACCTCTAAGGCACTGCCAATGGTGCCACTGATATAATTAAGGGATGATGTAAATGCACCCAATCCCTTCTGCATTGTCGGATTTTCTGTCTTTCCCCGGCTTTCAACGGATGGATTTGGATCATAAT
This sequence comes from Fragaria iinumae, assembly GCA_009720345.1. Classification (NCBI taxonomy): domain Eukaryota; kingdom Viridiplantae; phylum Streptophyta; class Magnoliopsida; order Rosales; family Rosaceae; genus Fragaria; species Fragaria iinumae. Next base: position 35,966,918 of record CM019119.1, read on the forward strand.
TCTGCAAGTAGTTATCACATACAAACATTATAAGTCCACTGATGGAGAAAAATTTAAGCAATCCTATTCCAAAAAACTAAAGAGTGTTAATGCTCTCACCTTACCCCTAGTGAGTGTAGGGGGCGTCTCTACCCTTGCTCTTCCAGGAGCTGCATTATCATCTTCATCGTCGTCAAGAATGGCTTTGGCTTTTCTAGCAAGAGCACTCCAGAACCCATTTTTGGATTCATTCAAATTCTTCATCGACGTATACTCGTGTGGCTACATATAAAACCCAAAATTACTATCGAAAATTAAGTGACAGGCACTCAAAATCACACATTGCATCAGTGGAAAGAGTGGGACCTGGGTTGGAGAGGGAAGCGAAGCAGGGGTCGAGACGGTGGGAATTGATTTCGAAAACTGAGGAGCTGAAGGGGACATGTGAGAGCCAGCATGAACGCCGCGAGCAGCATAAGCAGACGACAGAGAAGAGTCCCGGTGAGCCGAAGACGCTCTTATAGCTTTGGCGGCAAGCGAATCGTCCTCCGCCGATGACGATGACGGCGGTGGAAGAACAGGATTCCGATTTCTGGATTCTTCCCCTTCTTCGAATCGAAACCCCGACGCCTGCTGCCTCCTCCTATACGCCATTTCCAAGACGCGAGCTTTAAACGTTGTCGTTTTGGGCTCGTCGAAAGGGAATATGGAAACTTTGAACCTGGCAGAGGTCACCGAGGTCTTGTTGTGATGGTGAGTTGGTCGCTTCTGGATTTGAGTCTCTGTTTCTGTCTCCGCCTCGTCAACGCTCACCTCTTCCTTCCTTTGATGCTCTCTGCGAGTTACTGTTTACCATAATCGGCATATAGGCTCCGTTTTTTATTTTGGGCTTTCCGGTTTGATTTCGGGACTGGAACCGTCATGACAACGGGTCGGGTTTGCGGTCATACTCTGGATAATAACCGTCAGTTCTCACAGTGGACCGACTCTTTGCTTAAACTCTCTTTGCGGTTTCGCTCTGTGTCTCGATAGTCATTCATACGATATAATGGTTTATTCTTTTATTTATTTTGTTAGTTTATTGTATTTTTTGTTTGATTTATTTATTTTTATGTTTATTAGGTGTTTCGGAGCAAAGAAGGGAATATGAAGCAAAAGAGGAGAAATCTTGAAGGAAAAAAAATCTATGTCGTGAAAGGAAAGAATTATGAGATCTGCCAGAAATTATCATCTGACTTCGACAAAGAATTGTGATCAGCTCACAACGATCTAGACGATGAGTTATATATCAATAGAAAGCTACAAAAGTCTACTTTCTAGAACTTTTTTACGGATCGTCATTACCTATTTTGGAGAAGAAGTTATGATCATTTTAGTGGCTGAAAGTCAGTCTGCCTGAATTTCTGATTTGGACCGAAACTTCAATTTCAGGGCCCAAACCAAATCAGCAAGTCCATGGACAAAAATTGAGGGATCTCTAATACACAAGACGGGGAGGGCAGCAGAGGAAGTCGGGAAGAAAATGAACGCAAGAATCAGACGATCAAGCTCTTCTCAGGGATTCTCCAATCTTGGTTATTGTTGTCTTCCTCTTCCATGAACTCTTTTGTGTTTTTAATTTTCATTATGTGCAACTAAATTCATAGTAGCTAGGGGGCTGTTGAAGCCCCTAGACATGATTCATAACATGCTTTGATTTTCAATTTGATTTTCTAATTAAAAGTTTACCGATTGTTCATCGATGAATTCTTTGTGTGTGTGTTTAGGAGACCTACTTAGTACACATGCTAGGGTTCTAATACTTTGATTATTTAATGCTTGGGACAATATCGGATCCCTCAAATTGTCTAGAGAAGTAATCGGTAGTTTTCACTAGCGAGTAGATGAAACCCTAGGTTTAGCAAGGCGCTAAGTTTATTACGATGCCTAGTAATTGCTCAAACTCTTTTCATGCTCATTGATCTCTGCTTGTTTAGCCTAATAAACGTACATTTAGGTTACAATGTTTGAGAATAGTTTAGGTGTACAACACTTCCTGCCTAACGTACAAAGTAAGAAAGAGTAATAGATTGTGCTTAAACGTACCGAGTCAATCTGAGCATCATCAATTGAGTTAGTTGGTCATAAATTGGACAAAGTGTGTTGTGTGTGATTGTCGGGGATGAATATTTTCTCCCTAGCTAGTCTCATTATATTGATTTTCAACTACTTTGAAATTAGTTTTCAGTTTTCTTATCTTCTGTCTGTCATCTTCCCGTATTGTATTTTCCTATCAAATCAACTCCAAATCATCTCAAATTTTGTGTGCTAGACGCTCTCTGTGTCTAGTACATCTCTGTAAATTTTCGTATTTTTCTGAGCATTCTAAGTTAGGTTTTTCTTTTATTTTTCGACTGTTGTTTAATAGGAGCTGCAGTCACGTTTTGTGACATTTGTTGAAGCTTTTAGTTTAATTTAATCTTTTGCGGGAGACTCTTATTTCTCTATATTACAATCGATAAATTTGCATGAGAATGAGGAAAATAAATAGCTTTTAATTTAGCTATTAGTCATCACTATACCAACCTTCAATGACCGGATGAAATGTGCTTTATGAGGGCTCAAGGAGGTGATTTTGTAGTTGTTTTGACCAGTTGGGTGATCAAAACTTTGTTATATTACATCAAAATTATTAGATGCATCTTCAATAAGAAAGTTGTCATTTTAAAGAAGCATTGCTATGCCTGTATATGGACACTTCAGAGGAATTTTAAGTGGACCAGATTGAAAATTTGGATTGGTCTAGCAAAGGAAAAGTAAGGAATCAAAATTTTGAAGAACTCTGATCGTAAACAGGGTGGTCTTTATTTGCTACTACCAACACATTCATAAAAATGTATGACTGAGCTGCTGAGCAGGTTTGTGCTCCAAATGCTTATGAAATAGTTTGTGGTTCCTAAGGCGATCAACCACCCAGTTATTTGAAGTAGGAACCGATCAACGGCTAAACCAAACAATGAACTTGATTGGAGTTGTGGTCATCAGTGTAGGCAGCACAATCAAGTTTATGGCTTTCATGATTGCTTCCGCGACTCTAAACTCTGAAGCATTGTCTCAACATCACCACCACCAACATAGTCGGTGTTGGGTAGAAGAAGCCCAACGCTCGCTTTAACTTGTTTCTCTTCTCATGGTTTGAGCTGATACACCACTTACCACCCAAAATCATAAAGCATAAGTCATTTGTATCACTCTTTCATGTTTGAAAATCTGGGTTTTTATGGGATTGATTCAAATTTGGATTACTCTGCAATAACGATGTCCACCAAGACAAAGCACAACCTTCTGAGATAGTAAGAGGAGGAGAGTGGTGTACTCTAGTTTCGAACTGTTTTTAAAAAGGCTATAAGAAAAAGATTCGGCTCCTCTAAATTGAGGAAGTCGTAAAGTTACGTGAAGTTCATAAAATTTAGGTGCTTCGTATAATCTAACGGTATTAACATTTGACATGTCATTTTATCATCAATTTTTAAATTTTAGTATAAACACTGTTAGCTTGCCGTTTAGTCAAAAAAGAACAAAAAAAATTAGGGTTTTGCCGTGATCTTTCTCCTCTGTTGCACTTTTGCTCAATTTTCTTTCCATATGCTTTTCATGGCACTCATCCATGGTTGAAAAGAGAAAATCCTTCTAGTCAAGCAATTGCATATGATTATATGAATTTATAAAACCCATATCAACAATAAACCCCATTTGTTGAGGGAAATTTCTTCATTTGTTCTATAGTTAGATTATTGAAAGATCTCTAACTCAATGAAGTTTATCAATATAACTTATTTATAATCGTGTATTATCCTTAATATATATATCTACATCAATGATTTTGGAAGATTTCTCTTCAACCATGGACTAATTTCCACACCACCATATGTCACACCCCGACTCTTAATTTATATCTTATTTACTAGCTTGGTATTAATAAGAGTTTTACCGTCTTCGTAAATGAGTTTATAGTTTCAAATGTCCCTATTGAGGGACGAATATTTCGGAGAAATTATTCGTAGGAGAAAATTGTGACGACGGTAAAAATGGTAAATTTTAGCTAGTAAAAGGTAATTTTTATAAGGGTATCATTTATGGGGTGTTAAATTTTGGAGTTATAGTCGGTAGTCGATAAATACCTCCCCCGGCCCGTGATGCTACGAAGCCCAACATGAGGCGGATTGGACAGGCCTCATCCCGGATGCTATAGAAGTCTCGGCCGGGAGGGGGAGACTCCACAGCAATGGTATACTTGTCCCACATTGAAGAACATTAAAAGCACAAGTCAACCCGGGGCTATAAATATAATGGTGGAGTCAACCAAAATGGTAAGAAACATCTCCTAGCATTCAATACTTCCCTACCGATAACTTACTCTATCATCAGAGAGAGAAAGTCCGGAAAGACCCGGTCGGTCTCCTTTTGCAGGAAAGAAGGAACATATCCAGGGACGGATCCAGCAAGGCAGTTTCTTCAAGGTCTACGGGTTCTTGCAGAAACAATTGGCGCCGTCTGTGGGAAGTCTTACAAAAAGCTAGTGTCTTGATGACCGAGAAAAATGAAGCAGAAGTCGGAAGTAGGATAATGACGGGAGATCACAGTGGCCTCAGTGGAGATGGGACGCCGGGAAGCAATACTAGGACGGGAGGAACGGATGAGAGACGGGGATGCGCACTGGCGACAAACGATCCGCGAAGGACCCCGGACGGAACGATACGCAATCTCGTGCAGGAAGAAATGGAGGACATGATAGAGAGGTTGAGAGCGGATGTGGCACGAATGGAGAGAGAAAGGGAGCGGGACCGCTTAGACGCAGCCACGTGGGAGAAAAAGCTGGAAAGAGATAATGCGACGATAATGGACACGTTGTCGAGAAGACTGGAGAGAGACGAGGCGATTGAGCGGGCTGTCGCCACTGCCCGCGAAGCGCAAGGCGAGGGAGGAGGTTCACCGATAACACAGCCGATGGTCACCCGCAGGACGGTCGTTGTCGGGGCAAACCTGTTCCCAGACGCTATGGAAAGAGAAGGCCCACCACCGCCCCTAACGCTCGTCGAGGATGGAAGGTCGGAAACTACGGGAGTAGAGGCGGCCCTGATGGCCATGCGGGACAGTGTGGTGAACCTGACTACGAGGGTAGACGAAGCTGAGAGACGGGCGGCCTGCAACCCGCCTGGCGTGGGATTCGAAAAAAGAGGGGGACCATTCACAAGGGCCATCACGCAGACCGTACGTTCTCACGCAGCATAACCACTCAAGTTGAACTACGAGGGGGGAAGGGGACCCGCATCTTTTCCTCGACAACTTTAAATCCCATACAAACGCAAAGGGTTATTCGGATGCTGCGTGCTGCAACATGTTTCAAGAGACGCTGTCGGGAGAGGCACTGAGCTGGTTCTATGAGCTCCCGGCCGGCTCGATAGACTGTTTTAGGAAGCTTGCGGATAGATTCGTGAACCGATTCATACTGCGTACGGACGGGGAGAATATCACCCAACTGTTCAAGGTAAAACAAGGGCACGCCGAGGGATTAAAGACCTTTGTAAATCGTTGGCAGGGGGCCACAGCCAAGGTCAGGAGTTTCGACTTCGTGCAAGCCCTATTGCTCGGGAAGTTCTTATACGCGGTACGAATTGAAAACCACCGGGGCTATGATGAGCTAATGGAAATGGCGATCAGACATGCCCAGGCAGACCATGACACATACGGGGATCGGCAGGCGAGCAAGAGAAAGGAAGGATGGAGGTCCGAATCCCAAGGACAGTCGATCCAAGAAGTAAGAACCTGGGAAGGGGACCAAGAGGGACAAGCTTTCACCCCTAGCAAGAAGTTCAAGGACGGGGGCAGGAAGCAAACCAAGCCAATGGGGGGTCCACAGGGGAAAAGCAGAGGGAGCTATCGGGACAGTGGGTTTAGAACAGCAGTTCCCGTAGCCAGGGAGAGCTTCACCCCATTAACGGCAACCCCCGAGGTAGTGTGGAACGAGAACAAGGAAACGATCCCGGGGCCAGCAGCCAGAAAATTTCCGCCGTCCCGATTAACACGGGAGGATACCAGAAAGTACTGTGGATACCACGGGGAAGCGAAGCACGCGATAAATAACTGTGTTGAGCTAAAAACGACGATTGAGAGCCAACTGAAAGCAGGAAAGCTTCAGCAGTACGTGTCAGGTCAGCGGCAAGTACCGGGGGAATCCGTGTACGGGACGATCAACACGATCCGCGGGGGAGTGCCAATAGACCAGAGGAGTAACAGAGCCAAGAAGCAATGCCCCGGGATCAGAGATGGGTGAGAGGTATACGCCTTCGGGAGCTGTAGCGCTCAGAATGTCAACATGAGGTGGAAATTCGTGAGGTTCGAAGAAGAAGAGGAGCAAGGGACCAGGCTGCCTCACGAGGATCCATTCCTGATCACTGCACAGTTGGATCATTATCTCTGTAAGAAAATTCTAATCGACACCGGGTCGTCTGTGAATGTGCTGTTCAGAAATGCCTGGTGGTCACTAAAGCGGGGGAACAACAAGCTTACGCAGGATAATGAGCCGTTGATAAGCTTCTCCGGGGACGTGGTGCAACCTCTTGGATCGGACTACATACCTATGATCCTCGGAGGTTCAGAGGGGAACACGCTGAGATCAATGGTAGACTTCATCATAGTCGACTGTGACTCGTCGTACAATGGGATACTTGGGAGACCGGCCCTAGGGAAAGTCAAGGCATTCATCGCCGGTCACATGCTGATGATGAAACTACCATCCCCAACGGGTATCGTTACCATCCGTGGCGATCAGCTGGCTGCAAGAGGATGCTACGCTATCGACCAGGATACTGGCAGGAAAAGAGCAGAAGTATTAGCCTCCGGGAGCACGAATAGACTCTTGTCAGATGTTTACGAGGATCCCAGAATTAATGCTGCAACAGAAGGAACTGAATTCGAGCGACCTGGGTCAGTTGAGGAAACAGAGCTCATTTGCATCTCGGACCAGTTCCCAGCCCGAACCACGAGGATCGGGACAGGGTTGCCGGACATCATACGGGAGGAGCTCGTGCGTTTTCTGAAGGACAACAGCAAAGCATTCGCCTGGTCGTACGCTGACGTGCCTGGTATCTCGGGTGATATAGTCACGCACAAGTTGGGAATCCGTAAAGGCGTACCTCCGGTGCGACAGAAGCGGAGGTCGTTCGATGTGACCAAGTATGACATCATCAAGGGAGAGGTACAGAGGCTGCTAGATATCCAGTTTATCAAGGAAGCGAAATACCCGCAATGGTTGGCCAACGTGGTCATGGTCCCCAAGAAGGCGGTAAGGCAATGGAGGATGTGCGTGGACTACACCAGTCTTAATAGGGCGTGCCCCAAAGATAGCTTCCCGTTGCCTCGAATTGATCAACTTGTTGATTCCACCTCCGGGTTCGAAATGCTGAGCTTTATGGACGCTTACGCGGGCTACAATCAAATCATGATGGACCCAGCGGACGAGGAACATACTGCCTTCACAACCGACAAAGGAGTCTACTATTATAAGAGGATGCCGTTCGGACTAAAGAACGCAGGAGCAACCTACCAGCGCCTGATGAACAAGATGTTCGCTAAGCAGCTAGGGATCACCATGGAAGTGTACATGGACGACATGCTAGTGAAGAGTCACACTGCGGTCGAGCACGTTAGCGACCTGCAAGCGACTTTCGATATTATACTCGCGTACAGTATGAGGTTGAACCCGAAAAAATGCTTGTTTGGGGTCGTCAAGGGGAAGTTCTTGGGCCATGTGATTAACCGGCAGGGGATCGAAGCAAACCCGGAGAAGGTCCAAGCTATAATGGATATGGTGGTCCCAAAAGTCCGGAGCGACGTGCAGTCTCTGACGGGCAAGATAGCAGCTCTCGCTAGGTTTGTCTCCAGACTCACGGACAAGTGTGCACCGTTTTTCAAACTCCTCAAGAGCCAGCATTGTAAGCTGATCAATTGGGGGCCGGAGCAAGATGAGGCTTTTAGGAATATCAAGGAATATTTGGCATCTGTGCCAAAGCTTTCCAAACCAATTCCCGGGGACATGCTATATCTCTATTTGGCAGCGTCTACTACGGCAGTAAGCTCGGCTTTGATTAGGAAAGATGACACCATGGAGCTCCCGGTGTATTATGTAGGCAAGGGCTACACGCTGGCTGAAAGCAGGTACCCGGATTTAGAAAAGTTGGCCCTAGCACTGATCGTGATCGCCCGGAAGCTGCGACATTACTTTCAAGCTCATTCCATCGCCCTGTTCACCAACTACCCCCTCAGGCAAGTCCTCCAGAAACCAGAGACCAGCGGGAGACTGGCCAAATGGGAGATAGAACTGGGAGAATTCGACATACACTACATGCCGAGAGTAGCCATCAAGGGGCAAGCGGCTGCGGATTTTATCTCCGAATTAACCCTCATGAAAAGAGACGTGGAGTGCTCAGAGGCAGAGCAGGAAGATACGGATGCTCCCTATGAAGTCCAGCCGTGTTGGAAGTTGTTTGTAGAAGGCTCTGTCACTAAAGAGAAGAGCAGAGCGGGAATAATACTGGTTAGCCCGGACGGGTTCATGTACACGCACGGCCAGGAATTTCATTTCTCCGCGTCCAATAATACAGCCGAGTACGAGGCATTGATCGGGGGGCTACTGCTGGCACTAGAGATTGGGGTAAAAAGAGTCAAAGTGTTCAGTGACTCGTAGCTTGTGGTGAACCAAGTCGGCGGGACATTTGAAGTTAAAGAGCCACACCTCAATTCTTATCGAGTACTCGCAAAGGCACTCATGTGCGGATTCGAGTCGGCAACCATTACCCAGATCCCTAGAAAGGAAAATAGTCATGTCGATGTTTTGGCTCGGCTTGCCACCGGTACCCGCCAGAAAGGGGGTGAAAAGGTGAAGGTGGAAATCCTAAACCGGCCGAGTATCGACAAGACGATCTCAGAGATATTCGCCATCACTACCGGTCTCACAGAACCGACGTGGATGAACCCCATCATTGAGTTCATCAAAGAGGGTGTCCGCCTGGAGAATCGGCGGCAGGCAAGGAAGTTGCAATCGAGATGCGCCAGATACACGCTGATCAACGGTAAACTATACCGCAGGGGTTACTGCTTTCCCAACTTGAAGTGTGTATCAATACAAGACGGGGAGACGATCCTCTGGGACATCCACGAGGGCGTTTACGGCAATCATTCTGGATCGAGATCCCTGTCTTTCAAGGCGCTCAGAACGGGGTATTTTTGGCCCAATATGGGGAAGATGGCAGACCAAGTGTCAGCAAGATGCCATAAATGCCACCAACACGCTAACGAGGTCCATTCCCCGTCCATTGCACTCTCAATCCTGCTGTCTCCATGGCCCTTCGCGCAGTGGGGTCTGGATTTGATCGGGCCGTTTCCTACTGCTCCCGGACAGTACAAGTATGTCATAGTAGTGGTGGATTACTATACAAAGTGGGTTGAAGCAGAACCGCTTCGTCGGATAACCACCGATAGCGTGATGGGGTTCCTCATGAAAAATATCTACTGCAGGTTCGGCGTCCCGGAGACTATCATAACCGACAATGACACACAGTTCAACAACCCAAAGCTCACTGAGTTCACCAAGGACATGGGAACCCGGATGGTGTTTGCATCAGTAGCTCACCCAAAGACCAATGGGCAAGTGGAGGCGGTCAACAAGATTGTAAAGAAACTATTGAAGAAGAAGTTGGACGCCGCTAAAGGCTTGTGGGCAGAAACGCTCCCGGAAGTTCTGTGGGCCATCCGCACTACTGCTACGGCGTCAACGGGAAAGACGCCCTTCAGCTTGGCTTTCGGCACGGAGGCTGTCATTCCCATTGAGGTGACGGTACCAACTGGCAGAGTCGAGGGATACGACGAGCAAACCAACACATAGGGGCTACAGTTAAACATGGATCTCATTGAGGAGAGAAGGGATAAGGCCGACATACACAACCAAGTTTACAAGCAGCGCGTCGCCCGACATTATGACTACAAGGTCAGGCCACGAGCCTTGGGTCTCGGGGATTGGGTGATGAAGCGGGTGATGGCCCAACCAATGGCCCTTGATCCAACCTGGGAGGGCCCTTATGAGATAGTGGAGGAAGCCGGCCCTGCAACGTTCTTTCTAAGAGACAGGGACGACATTGTCACCGGGCATCTGTGGAACACCGAACACCTTAGGTTCTACCCCGTTTAATCGAGGTTAGAAATTGTAAATCATGCCCACCGGGTTTGGCTAGGTCAACCCGGAAGGATGCCTTCATTTGTTTTGATAACAACTTATAGAAATGAAGAAGATCATTTTGCAACACTTGTGAAGTTAAACTCGTAACACTGGAGTAACACTGTCGGTTTGATACACTGGGTTTAAAAGGGCAAAACAAATAGAGGCAAAACACAGAATTCAAAAGCACAAAAATGAGGAGTCAACATGAACACTTGAAACACATTACGTGTATAACAACCGGACCTCCGGGCCGAAATCTATATTCCCCCGAGCAGGCACAAAGCTATTCCAAAACAAAATCAACAAAAATTACAGTCCAGTTGCGCTCAGTTCAACGTCCTAAACTATGTCATTCTTGCCCGAGTCGATTGTATCTTCTTCGCCCTCACTCTCGAACACATGCACCTCGACCCCGGCACATTCAGGATTGGCCTCGGAAGGACCTTCCAGGTGGATAGACTGGGAGTCTTGTGCTTTGGCCTTCTCCTGCGCAGCAAGCAGATCCACGAGCATCCGGGGTTTGTCAAGATACCCATGCACACTCCACTCCGTGAACTTCTCGGTGATAGCCTTATCCCGAGCAGACTGGAGCAGATCTTTGAGCTCCTGCGACTCCTTGAAAGCCGCAACAGCCTGCTCAAAGCGCGCGGGAACCAAGCTTTCCAACTCCGCCATCTCGTCTTCTTTCTCACAAAGCCTACCCTCCAGCAGGCGATACTTTTCCACCTCCACCCTCAACGACTGCAGTTCAGCTTCGAGCTCTGGGACCCGATCAGCTTTGCTCTCCACCTCCCAGACATGTTGTTCAGTCATGGCCAGCTTCTCGGCCAAGACGCGTTTCTCCCCTTCGAGAGACCCCTTCTCGGTCTGAAGGTAGCTCACATGTCCATTAAGCTTGGCCACCTGTTCTTTCAGTACAGTAGTGTCCTCGCTGACATCAATGGAGTACATCGTGAACAGAGCCTACAAATAACGGCAGAAATAAGCAAGTCCCCAAGAACAATTCAAAACAAAACACAAGCGTCTCGTACGCATACCTTCATCAGGTGTTCCCGTGCTATCTTTCGGGACTCGGAGGGAGAACCTTCCTTGAATCTCACCCGGTCGAGATCAATCCCCTTCAGATCACCGACCATTGCACGAACGAACTTCTCGTCCGCACAACCGTACTCATCGAGAACCTGCCTGATCAAAGTCTTCGAAATCTTAGGAACTGCAGGAGCAAGTATGGATAGCGAGGGAGTCGACGTAAATCCCCCGGGAGCCGCCTTATGCTTCTTCACTTTTGGCGCGTGAATCCCGGATACGACCTTGCTGGTATCTGTCACCTGGGGCTCCTCAGCACCTTGAGTTCTCTTCGAGTAATGATGGCGCCTTTTCTTTTCACCCAGAGTAATCAGAGGGACTGCGGGAGGAGGTACCGGCGGCGTCTCCGTTGACCCGTATACTTCATCAGGAACCTCAAGCACCTTTTGCTTGTCTAAGACCCATACAATATGCGTGTCCACATCCACCTCGGTGCGCGACGTCAGATCCCCTTTGGTCAATAGCTTCTTCAAGAGGGCTTGATCCTTCTCCATGTCAAGAGGATGATTAGGGCGCGGAACACGTCTAGGGGTTTTTCCTGCACACCCAAGGACATAATATTAATTAAGCTGAGCATAACAAGGACTTCAGATGTAAATTGGAAATCAAGATGCACCCATCGGGTACTCTACCCATCTCGCAGTACGCGAGAACGGCCCACCGCGTCAAGTGATACGAGCTACGGTCCTCATCGTGGGGCCAGGCAGCGAATATACGGGCACTACGCTCCCGCTCAATTGCTGTCAGCGAGTAGCTCTGATCCCCAATAGCTTGGAAGTAGTTGGGAACCGTGTGCCGCCTCGTTTTTCTTTGCCTTGGGCCCCCCACCAAGACTACCTTCGCCCTCCACTCCTTGTTTATCGAAGAAGGGAGATCGGTGATGACTGACTCATAGTCCCGCGCGGTAAAGCCTACACACACGGAGCTTCCCACCTTCTTCGAGTATGACAACCTGTAGAGCGCGCGGAACTCATTGATTGTCGGCCACCCCATGTTCGAAAGGAAATACAAACAACCAAGTCCCAGAAGTTGACTCCACTGATTCGGCGGGACCTGGCCGGGAGCAAGCTGCAGCATACTCAGTATGTACTGCACACATTGGGGTAGCGGTATAGAGAACCCATTCCTGAACATATTATCATGCACCGCTACATACTTGTCTCTCGGAGTGCACGCTAGTTCTCCCGGATACAAGCCACGCATAGGGATATCGGGGGGAATGTTCCACTCCTCCCTCAACTGTTCGATCTCCTCGGGCGTGAAACTACATATGGGCTCATCGCACACCCTACCGTCCTCCAAACGGTGAAGGGCGCGAGGGATGGGGATCGCTTCCATCACCGGGTACTCGGGGCTAGCGCTGGAAACTCCAGAATATGATTTTGCCCGCTCGGCATCCCTATTAGTTTCCCGGTGCAGATACCCTTCCATCCTTTCGTCATCATCAGCAGGAGCCCGCCGAGATGAACCAGAGACGCTCGCATCGGAAGCCCTCAACTCCATTTTAACCCTATAAAAAACCCTATGGGCTATTAGATACCTACATCGCATACCGCCGCCGGGAGGTTTTGACACCACCCATTTCAACTAGGCGAAAGTTCACAACCAACCCAGCCACCCAACAACACCTAGAAACCCAGAAACATCTACCAATCTACACACCCTACTAGATACTCTCAGCAACACAACTAAACGCTGGAGAAAGGAAACTAACCAGACAGTGAATGCCGGAGACACGCCGGAGCAGCAAAAGGATAGCACCTCGCAATCGGAAGATCGGCTGTAGCAGAGCAGCAGCACTCCCCCAGGCGTACGAATTCCTTTTCTCCTCCACGCTTCAACGGCAAGACGGGAATCGAGATAACTACGCCGAAGAGGATTGAAGACTGCAGAATGAGCACAGAAGGCAACGTTTCCTTATGTACAAAGCGGGGGAAGGGACGCCTCATTCCCCCCCCCCATCGAGGCAATCCGATCAGTCGCGACCCGCCGTAGGATTCTGACACGTGCCCCACTACCGAGTAACTTCTCGAACACGACAGATGTGACACGACTCGCATTAAATGCACATCCCTTCACCCCCCCCCACAACGCCACCTGGCGGACATGCCATTAATGCCACCAACACTACCCGGCAGCACTTGCCAGTGGTCACCGAGCTCCCGGGGATTGCACAGACCCATCGGTCAAGCCACAAGGAATGCCGTCGCATCCAAAACACAACGCAAGTCCCGAACATGAATATAAAAGAAGCATGCGTACGAACTAAGGCATAAGAGCAGAAAGCAAGGTTGAAACAACTAAGCCTTGAGAGCTGTAAGTCTCTTGTACGGCTCCGGAAACACGGGAGTTAGGCATGTCTGTATCATTCCCTTCATACGGAGAATAGTGGTCTGATAACCCACGCGGGGATAATAACCCGCGCTCGAGCAGTCACACCAGATATGGAAAGGGCTCGCTACCCTTGTCCATGAAAGTAACACCAAGATCCTCAGCTCGCGTGTACTCCTTGTATGCAGAGCGGGCTCCACATCTCGCGTGTAGTCCTTGAGCGCGGAGCGGACTCTTCAGCTCGCGTGTACTCCTTGTGCGCAAAGCGAACTCAGCTGACACTCCTTCTATGCGGATCGGACTCCTCAGGTCGCGGACTTCTCAGCTCGCGTGCCTCCTCAGCTCGCCTGGTGGTGTCAGCCTTTCTGCGAGAAGTGGACCCGTTCAAACATGTTCTGAGTACGAACTTGGGGGGACTATGATCGGGTACCCATTAATAATTCGGCATCACAGACCATTTCTTCAAGTCCCCACTCAAGACGTGTCTTGAACGGGAACTTGGGGGGACTTGTAGTCGGTAGTCGATAAATACCTCCCCCGGCCCGTGATGCTACGAAATCCAACATGAGGCGAATCGGACAGGCCTCATCCCGGATGCTATAGAAGTCTCGGCCGGGAGGGGGAGACTACACAACAATGGTATACTTGTCCCACATTGAAGAACATTAAAAGCACAAGTCAACCCGGGGCTATAAATATAATGGTGGAGTCAACCAAAATGGTAAGAAATATCTCCTAGCATTCAATACTTCCCTACCGATAACTTACTTTATCATCGGAGAGAGAAAGTCCGGAAAGACCCGGTCGGTCTCCTTTTGCAGGAAAGAAGGAACATATCCAGGGACGGATCCAGCAAGGCAGTTTCTTCAAGGTCTACGGGTTCTTGCAGAAACAGGAGTTGGGTTTTATTTTTGGTTGGTGTTTAAGTTGGACCGGGCCAATTATATGGTCAAAGCCCTCTCTTTCTCTCTCTCTCTCTCTCTCTCTCTCTCTCTCTCTCTCCCAGCCGACTTTTCTTTCCGTCCATCCGACGCCGCCGCCCGGTCCCAAACGGTCGGCCATCTCCTCCTCTTCCTTCCTAGACCGGTGGCAGCCTCTCTAGCGCCGCCGTGAAGGAGAAATCGACCTCGGAAGGTCCGACTGTTCGGAGTGCTCCGTCGCCGGAACTCGCTTCTCCGACCACCATAGCCGGAGCCACTTAGCTCGTTGGAAAGCCCTCCTCCCGTGCAGCAATCCCTCCAAATGACTCCCTTCCTCTTGAGCTAGGTAATGAGAAATGTGGAGTTGAAATTCTAGGGCTCATTTGATGTTTTCGTTCGATTGGCATAGTAAGGCTTGGAATTGATGTTTGTGCTAGTTAAGAAAGTTGTAGAGGAGATTGAGAGGAAGATGCTGTTAAAATTTGGTAGCTATTGGAGGTCGCCGGAGTCGGCCGCCGGCCGCCTACGCTGTTAGGAGGATTTTAATGGTTTTAGATGTGGAATATTAAGGGGAGGTTAATGATGTGAATTTTGGAATTTTTGGAGGAATTTTGGATAGGTTTGGGATTTTTCGAAGTTTGGTATTTTGGCCGTTAATTTGGATAGAATCCGGTCGTTAGATTATTGTTGTTTCGGTCGTAGAAGGTGGATTTAAGGCCGCCGGTATTTGTGGTGAAGTTTGGACGATATCAATTTTAAAATTTGCAAAGTTGGGCAAGGATGATAGTAGATAATACATTTAATTTTGCCTATTTTTATATAAGCGTTGGTATATAGTTGAGGATTTAATTATGTTTTTGGATCAGGACGTGAGGAAGCTAGAGCAGAAGAGGCCTCAGACCGACTTCAGGCTTAGGACTAATTTATGAGTAGACTCTTGGTTTAAATAATGTGCATGCAATTGTTTATTTGGTTGGAGCATTGGACGTCATTTTTATTTGACGATTTTATTCATTGTGGTGAGTTACCGAAAATCCCATTTTCGGTAAATTATAATATATTTATGAGAAGAGTATGTATATAAATGTTAGCTAGCCATATGTGTCTGTCCACCTTAATGACATAGTATATAACCGCATTAAGACGTGACGTGAGCGTTGGACGCGAGCGTAGTAGCCCTATATAGGGAGTATGGACACATATTTATACACCCGTCTGTCCACCTTAATGGCGTAGTGTATCACCGCATTAAGGCGTGACGTGAGCGTAGTAGCCCTATATAGATTATTATTAATTTATATAGGGAGTATGGGCGAGTGTAAATACATACATATTTTGATATATATTTTTGAGCTGAAGAGACTCGATATTTATGAGTTAAGAGATTTATCGTTTGAGACATGCATTCGTTTAAAAAAATGTCTAGTCTGCATAGTACGGGTAGGAGACGACGAGGCATAGTTACCCATTTCTCAGCCACATTTCACCAGTAGGTTACCTGTTTAACCTACTAGGGTATTTTCCAGCTCCTCTAGTGTTTAGTAGCTCTGAATACTCTTGGGATTTATTGTATAATATTTCTGGTGGTGTGCTAAGACCTATGTTTTAATTTAGAATATACGAAGATTGTAATTGTTATATTCTCACTTTCGGATAATTGTGGGTTGATTTTGAGGATGCTTAATAATATTTACGAAAGTAACTCTTTAGTTTTCTAAGTTAGGGTTGTCCATTTTTAAGGGAGGTTTACCTAGCTTTTCGGTAAATTTTCTTTGGAGGTGGACCCCGCAAGACTTACTTCAGGTTTTAAGGTGAAATTCGGGGTGAGTCTTCACACCATACCACAAATTGAGACTCTTGCTCGGTGCAGTGCAGAGAAATGATGAATAGGATGAATATCACGTGAAGTTTTTTTTATTTGTTTTGTTTGAGTTAACGACAATTTAGTGGTGTTTAGATAGAAATCTTAAAAATTGGTTGTATAGTGATGTGTCAACTGTTAATATCATTAGATTATATAAAGCACCTAAACTTAATGAACCTCACATAACTTTATGACTTCCTCATTTTAGAGGAGTCGGATCTATAAGAAAAGAGGGCATGTGACATTTTAACCCATAAGACTAGTAGTGAGAGTTTGAATTGTAATTAGAGGAGTGTAAACTTTAGCTTTCATTTTACATTATTAAAAGGAAAGGGTTTCAAACCTTTCAAAAAAATAAATATATCGATCGAAAAACACGATGTATAGTAATTAGTTAGCAACAAAATACTAGCTAGATATGATGAAGCGAGTATGTACAAATTCATACACAATTACACATATACGAATATATAGTTGTATACTACTTTGCTCGTGGAAAGTGGAAACACAAAAGAACCATAAACTGGAGGTGTATCTGACACAGTGTCCCGTAGCATGTATGATTTCAAAATTGACATGAAGGGAGGCAATTATGATGAGTTTGAATGTTTAGGGTTTATATGTTGGAATGGTGTGAATGAAATTTGAAATAGTAGGTAAAGAGAGGCTGGCATGGACACCCTTTTGCCGGACAAGCAAACAAGGGGTGCCCCGACGGCGGTGGCAAACTCCATTATTTCTGCCTTTCTGGTTAGAAAATAAAAGAAAAAGGAGAGAGAATTATTCACTATTGATTCATTGAATTGTTGTATGAACTTTGAAACATGGTGCTGGTGTGAACTCGTACACAGTGAAGACATGAACAATATGAAATGCTCGATCAGTTTGCTTAACTAGTATACCTTTGGAATCTATCAGTCTCTTTCTCTGCGGAGGTCGGGACATGATGAGACAGCCAAATATTCTCTATGATCAGCGAATCCTGGACAAGGGTCGTCGGTCTCTCCCATCAAACTTTCACTAGCTTGCTACTCATCTAATTGCTCAATTATAAGCTAGTTTCGCAAGTTAAGTAGTATTATTACAGGCATGTTGTTGCTTATTTTGTTTATAATTTGAAGAAAAAAAATGACTGTATCATCAATTATTGAACTCGAGTCGTAGCATCAAGTGAATTCCAAAAACGATGTTTGGAAAGTCTAACCGGCTAGCATTTGAATTTTCCTTAATCTACTGCTATTGTAGGCTTTAGATTTCTAATCAAACATGAATACACGATATGCCTGAACCATCAGAGATTCAGAGGATCAGCTTCACTTTGGAAGGAATATATCCAAACCAAGTTTATGTATGGAGCTTCCACAAAGATTTATAGTATAAGCCGAGTTTCCTTCATACCATTGACAAAAGATTGACACTTGTACCCTTTCTTTCTGTCAATAAAAACAAAACAAAACTTGATTAGATTTCTAAAATATTTTTGAGTGACGTTTGAGCAGAAAATGATAATTACTTTTAGACGTAAGTTGTATTAATTTGATTGTCTATCTCTCTTATGGGTGAATGAGAACATGTATATATGCCAAATATATGGATTTCACAAAATCTAAGGGGAAGTGAAAAACGTAAAATTTGTTTTGTTTGAAGTGGTTTTCACTGAATCAAAGTTTATTTTGATATTGGAGCCACCCGTTTGATATTTTTTTAATTCTATGCAGTTTGGTTCAATTGTAGTATTGTATTGTATGACATTAGAACACAACCGGATCAATTCTTCCAATGTTTCTGATGAGAAACATCACCCTACCATTGGTAGTAAATACTCAACAGTCGAGTAATGGAATTAGCTGGCATTGTAAGAGTTGAAATCTACGTCAGAAAACAAAAACAAAAATCTTTTTTAGTATTTTGTTCTTCATGGGCGGTTGGTCCCTCCTCCTTCGTGCACCTTCAGAGTTCAGACTTTCTCCATCGCAGCATTATTTGTGTGTAAATTAAGGGGTAAATACGTAGTTTCCAAATCCACGATGAGTATGAGAGAGCCTGCCTTTCTCCCCCAGACTTATGTATGCCCTCAAAACCCTATATATATATATAGCAATACTTGCTCTCTCCCTCAAGATATAGTCTAGATCAGAAGACAGAGAAGAGGAAGAGAGAGAGTTAGATAGGACGACCTAGAGATTAGTGCACCACACCAGTATACTGTAGACCACTGCCACAAGTCTGAAAGAGAGAGACTCAGAGTTTCAGACGGTCAAAGAAACCCACCCAACTCAGGCATCATGAGCTGGCCAAGGATCATCATATTATTAACCATCTCTCTCTCTCTCTCTCTCTCTCTCTCTCTCTCTATCAATCTTTCATCCATGGATGAATGACTGTAAATATTGCATTCAATTTATTCTGGGTGGGTGAAGGAGTCATAACTCTCAAAAGCTCCTGAAAACTCAGAGATGAAAGCCCTCTTTTATTATTCATATATATGTTTAATCTGTTTCTTCCTTCATGTTAGAGACCACTACTTTGCCAGATTTGTGTTCCAGCAAGATCAGGTGAGATCAGAGAGAGATAGATCTTCAATCGCTTTCCCTTTCCATTTTCCTGATTCTCCTGGAAGACAATGACACTCTTAGCTTGTTTAATGCAAAGCCCTTCTTGAATCTCTTTTTGCAGGACTACTCTTTAACTCTATGCTTATTTTTTCCTGATTAATTTTTAATTTCTATTTTTTATTACTTATTTCTGGGTTTGTCAGGGCTGCAGAGTCTGATCTTGGTTGAGTTTACTCGAATTAATTAACTTTGTTTCCTGAAGTTGCAAGGAGCTAGGTTTCGGATTCTTCCCCGGAGTTTCTAATTTTAGCAAGTCTCGAAGTAAATTTGGTTCTTCTTTAGCAAAGATCTCGCATTAATATCTCTAATTGATTACTTAGGGTTAGGGTTCATGCAAGAAGTTGTTTACCGGCCCTGATAACACGATTCTGATCTGTGTAAGCATATTGGAAACAGATCGAGGTACAGAGACAGAAATCAAGTCTTGGCTGGACGGCCGGAACTGACACCGTTTTCTGGTAATTTTAACATCTCTATGCCTATCTAATCATAAGAATTACTACTCCCGAGGATTATATATAGTGTAATAGAGGGAACCTGCTCCTCTTATATTTCCGTTTTCTAGAGATATCAGTATGGAAACGGAATATTGTTCTAACAGTAAATCTGAACTGATCTCTTGAATCTTGATGTATAATTCCAACCAATCAAGCAGTAATTCATCAATCGAGACTATGTGAGATTTAGACTCTGATGGATCACATTCTATACTTGATCTCTGTTTCCATATTTCCAGTCAGATTGATTAAGGAAACCTTAGTAATTTCTGGCCGTCTGCATGGTTGCCTCATAAACAAAAGTTATCGGCCGGGATTCAAAAGCATCATGTAATTTAATAATTGTTGATTTTTTGGAAAAGAGCTAGTAATTGGCGAGAAGAAGGATCGTAGCCGGAATTGAAATTGCATCAATAATTGGGGAGATGAGTCCTTCAAATTATATATTGGTTTCATGAAGCTAGGAACATATAGATTGTTGAAATCACTTGTCTTTAAGATGTTCCATATATAGTTCTTACTTCTGAAAGATACATAAGCAAGAGAGCTTTCTTCAGTCCACTCATGGAAGGGCAAAGGGTTTGGATTAACTGTCAACTCATTCATTCAAACACAGTAGAGAAAACGGAAGGAATCTCTGCCGCGAATGTGTGAATGATTTGGGAGGTAAATTTCATCCTCTTCTTCTCTGTGCTTGGACTGAAGGGAGCTCCCTTCTTTAATGTGTTCTAATTGATCGATTTTGTTACATATGCTTTCCCATCCATATTTTCTTGATAACAAGGTATGTATAAGTCTGCAGAACAAAATGCCAAAATGATTTGGGGCCTAGCCCTTAATTAGTACGTACTCTTCACTCATATACTTTGTATATAACACAAGATAAATTAATTTCACTCAAACCTCACTTTTCAGTACTATTCACTCATATACTATGTATATCACCGGTCCTTAGTCCTCACACAGTAGAGAATTAATGAAGAACATTAATGTAAACATGTACATATCTATATGCAAGGTTAGTTTAGTAACAGCCGAAGATTTGAACTTGAAGTCATGTTTGCCGGCCTGAAATTATTCGAAAGCAAACTTTTGCGAGTGAAGTGATCGAAGGTCACCCTGCAACTCTGCAAGCTTAAAAGAGCTGAATTCCATTGATGCTTTACATGTTAAACATGGAGGCTTTGGTATCTTCTTGTCTGTATTCTTTTGGCAGCGCATATTATTATAAGACAATAGTAGTAATTTGAGGTAGCTAGCCACTGGTAATTTGGTTCTCTTATCTCATGTGTTATAGAGAGCCCGTGCGTTTTGGCATGACTGTCTTTTTGGGGCAAAACGGCAGTCTCTCAGAGAACCCAGAAGCTGAAAAGCAGAGGTTGAAACTTGTATCTATCAGAGCTTCACCAATGCTTCATTGGCCTTAGTGTCGTCAGCCCTATTGGTATGAATATAAAAAACCTATATATCACATATCACATAGATAAGCTGTGAAAGTGTGAAGAAAAACTGTGAAACTGTGAAAGCCAGATAGGTTACCTTTCTCTTTTTTCACATTTCCCTTGTATATTAACCTCATTTTTGTTAATTTCCTATGTTCTTTCAGATGAATGATTTATTTACTTGAAATCGAAAAAAGAAGAAGATTTATTTACTTCTTTTTTTTTTCTTTTTTTTTGCAGACTTCTGTTCTTGAATATGAATGGTTTCTATTAGAGAAGAACCCTGCTTGGGCGTTGGTAGCATACAGTCACCTTCAACAAAAATGTGATTTCTTTATCATCATCAGTTTTGGCAAAAACTACAAATTTTGCTTGGAAACAAATTTGCCAACCACTTTAATTTACCCACCCACCTAGTTTAGTGTCATGTGTTTTTTTTCTTAACCATCTCAAACTATAGTTAGCATTATAAAACTGTAAATATTAAATATTCTATTTCCTTTTCATTTTAACTTAAACAATTTGCCTTTATTGTTTCAGAACCACATTGACCTTTTTTTTCTAAAATTAATTAAAATTCTTGCGTCACTACTAACCATTTTCATCAATCATCATTACAGTTCATCATTCTTCCTCTGTATACTACCCTTCTTCCTCC
The DNA here is from genome assembly GCA_009720345.1 of Fragaria iinumae. Classification (NCBI taxonomy): domain Eukaryota; kingdom Viridiplantae; phylum Streptophyta; class Magnoliopsida; order Rosales; family Rosaceae; genus Fragaria; species Fragaria iinumae. The sequence goes on from CM019119.1 coordinate 35,988,565, forward strand.
GTATAATATTATTCTTCTAATCGATCAAACACATAAAGATCTAGTTCTATCAAGGAAGGCTTGATCTGGGTTCGTCCATATATTTTTCATCTTGTTATGGGTTCATCCTTTTATTTTTTTCGTTTTTAAACTTCTGAACCACAGAAAACCCAGTACAAAAACATGAATGAAATCAAAAAAGTTTAAAACTTTAGAAACCCCAACAAACTATTCAAAATTCCAACTCAGATATTCACAAATAGGTTGTAACTTCACCACACCCAACCACATTACCTAACCATAAACAGTCACAGACATTCAAGAAACACGTTGGAGACGACGTCGACGAGCTTGGTGTTGAGGTTGACGAAGTCGGCCTATAGTCGCGGTTGATGAGGTCGATGAGGTTGTGGTTGTGGGAGGCGAGGTAGGACTGGAGCTCGGATCGGAGGTCGGAGATGGAGGCCTCGGAGTCGAAGTCCGGCGAGAGAAAGAGTGCGGGCCTGAACCAGAGGGGGTCGGAAAAGAAGTCGACATGGGAGGCTGAGAGGGTTCATCCTTATTAGGCCATTAGCTTGTGTTTTAATTAATTTTTTATTAAGAAATAATATATTTTCTTTTATTCCTGTTTGAACTCAGAATTTGAAAATGAAAAAAAAAGCTGAATTTATGAATTATAATTTTAAAATGTTAACCATGGTTAGAAATGGTGAGAGAAATGACACGTCATTAAACTAGGTGGGTGGGCACTAAGATGTAGTATCTTGTGTGTAACTAGTTTTATCATCTGTTAAGCTTATAATAAATGAGCTAAATGTCTAATGTAATGACATTATTGTGATTCTTGTCATCATTGTAACATCGTCATTCTGGTTTTCAATATATGAATGATAAATTATTTAAAAAATAAATAAGCAAATTAAGATAGTCAGTAAATTTGCTTCCGTTTTGGTCCGCTGAAGTGTTCAAAATAGTTTAGAACTTCAAAAGGCGTGATATGTAGATGAACAGTTGAACACGATCTGAATAAGTGTATTTAAATAAGCAGTTCATTGGGTGTCGATATTGGAAGTACAGATGAAGTGGCTTTTTAATTGTATTTTTCGAGTAATGGGCATCTCTTACTTATGGTCTTTGATTTGTATGTTTATTTTGAAAGTCCAGTTTGATTAGTACCCGATGATATTTTATAGTTAGGTTAATATTCTTTCCATAAAGGAAGGGGGGCTTGTTTTGGTTCTTAGCTAGCTGCTCAGCTCAGTTCATGTTGCCATGTTTCTAACCCTTATTTTATTACTAAACATATGCATGAAGAGAACACCCAGACGACAAATAACACTTGCTTATCAAAGATAAAGCCACCAGATGTTTCTTGGAATACATACATAGATCTCGACCCTAAAATTTTGTACTTCTTACTCTTAGTGGGAGAGTGTAGGATTAATGGAATATGATGCTTCCCTTTCTCCACAGGAGATCTGTTTCCGATTAATTATGCACAAGTGTCTTGCTCAAGCAAATTCATTGGTAAACTTAACATTTCGCAGTGAAACTGAAAACCCTAACTCTCTCTATCAGCAATGAGTCTGCCCACTCTTAACCAATGGGCTGCCGGCTGCCTGTCTACCCTAGCGATGACCGATGAGGTCTTCTCGATGAGCCATGGTTGTCAAGAACCCCTCTCAGTGGAAGGATTACTAGGTCGATCGAGTCAGTTGGTCTCTTTCTTCTTTGGGTCTGTCCATATCGGCGATTCGGGTGTTATGCTTCCCCAATTCCGGCTGTGAGCCATTGAGACCTGGAGTAAGTAGGGTTTTAATACACATTTCTTAAAAGAACAAAGCATAAGGTTTATGTTACCCTAGTAACATTTTCAACTATCTGCCATGAAAGTTCCAGTAATTTAGTGTTTGTGGAAATCGCTAAAAATGGCAAACCATGCATCGAGCGAGTGTGAAAGTGAAAGTGGAAGTACTCTGTGTACTCCACCAGCCAATATGATATATATCTGTTAAATGTTAATCGATCACAGATTTATTTACGTAATTTAAAAGTAATCTCCATGATTCCCTATTTTTCTGCTTCAATGCTGCTTGTGTTGTTTAATCACAAAATGGGGTACTCCTTCATTGTCATTGGATGGTTAAGTACTAGTCATCGGAGTAAGGAGCCAGCCATCTTCAGGCTTAATTTGCTTTCACTAGGACCAAGTAGCTTTTTGTCTACTTTTTCAAACACCCTATTTGATCAATTTTCTTTTTCATCATTTCGAAACTTTCATCAAGTGATGAACTATATATATGAATCTTCTCAGGTGTTGCATTATGGCAATTGTGGGTTACATTTACAGGATGATATCACAGCCAATGAGTTCATTTTCAAGTTTAACCTGTCTTAGATACTTCTCATATATCTACATTACAGAGCTGATATGTAATGAGAGCTGGAGATAGAATCCACCTTCTCTCTAGATTTTCTGTGCACTAAAACTGCCGTCAGTGTCGATCAACTGCTAAGGCTTTATGCCTACTTTCATTTTAGGGACGAATTTTTTTTTTTAATCGAAATAAATAATTTCATTACTTATCCATTACCAGAAGACATGTACATCAACCAGCGTCTTGCGTTAAAATAACTCCAACAAGCTAACAGACTAATTGACAAGTACCCACATTGCAAACGTATTAGCTTAAAGAGCCTAATTAATAGAAACTAAGAACTAAAACCCTAACCCTCTTTGAAAAATAAATCTAGTTGCTTAGAGAGCACAATTGGTGTAAAACGAGAGATACTAAGAAATTAAAACGTAACTTCTATTGCTAGGAACATAGAAAAACTAGGAAACTAAGTTGTGCGAAAATCCCTATTTACGCTTCATCATTTTATGGACGACGCGTCTCTTAACATGTAATTTATTCGAGAGTTGTGATAAATTTGGAATTTCAAGTATTAATTTGGTACACAAAATTTGAACCTCAAAATTTTCTCATAGTATTAGTTGTGTTAAATTCTCGTGAATTGTGGATATCTAGTTTATATTTTGATCCATTAATATTTGATCCAATCCTTGTCACTAAAATCTTTGTTGTGTAGTGTTTTCAATTTTACTTCTTAATTTCAATGAAGAAGGAGAAAACTCCATACTTATTTAGCAAGCAGTTCAAGGGTGGACAAATAGAGACATTCAACATTAAGACATACAACTTCTCGCAAATGGAAGGCATTACTCAACTACTGATAAGCAAAAGCAAGTACCATATGTAGACATATGGTATCTTCTGAATTATTCTACATTTAGTTTTTCAATGACTCCTTCTAATTTATACTTTGGGTAGAAGAAGCTAACTGTTAACAGAAAATGAAAGACTCCTTATTCTTAACAACGACTACCTCTAACTCTAAACTCAACTCACTAGTCATCACTACTAGAGCTTACTGTTTTGTTTGTTGGCAAATGAAATACTCTCAGTCACAGGCTCACAGCTGTAGAGCCAAGTTAGGCTGCTGATTGTCCACCAAGAACAAGGACACCAAAGATTGATCAATAGGCTCCTTTTGGTACCATTGAGTACTACTACTAGTAGTAGCTCTTTCATTGTTAGAACATATTGCACTGTACCAGTCAAGCATTACTCCTTCATCCACAGGCTGCTGCTGTTCACTCCTCCCCAGAGGCTGCTGGTCATTCGTCAGAAATGTACTGGTCCTCGATTGGTTATTACTGTAACAAAGCTGTTGGTCTTTGTTCGTAAATGAATTGTTCCACCATTGAGGATTGACCTCACCAATTTGTTTCTCTGGCCTCATGCATGTACTCTTCCCCAATTGAAAAGGACCTTCATCAAGTTGTTGTCCGTTGCTCATGACGGTACTGTTTCCCTGTTTGAAACTAGCCTCATTAAGCACCTGTTCTTTGCTCATAAACATACCATGATCAAGCTGTGGTTCTTCACTCATAAATGAAGTCTTGCCCAGTAGAAAACTACCCTGATCAAACTGTTTTTCTGTTCTCAAGAAAGTACTATTCCCAAATTGGAAATTAGTCAAGTTACCTTCACCAAGTTGGTCTTTCCTCATACATGTGCTATGTCCCAAACGGAAGTTTCCTTCCTGAAGTTGTTTCTCTTTCCACAACCATGTACTATTCCCCAAGTGAAAGCTTTCTGCATCAACTTGTTGCTCTTTCCTCAGAAATGTACCATTCCCCAACAGAAAGTTACCCCCATTGAGCTGTTGATCTTGCCTAAAAAATGTGTTGTTTTCCAGCTGAAAGTTACCGTCGGCAAGATGTTGTTCTTTGCTCTGAAATGTACTGCTCCCCCATTGGGCGGTACTCTCACTGCACAGATGATCTTTTCTCATTGATGTAGTGTTTCCCAACTGACAATTAACCTCTCCAAGCTGTTGTTCATTTCTCATAAATGTATTACTCCCCAAAGAATAATTACCGTCATCAAGATGTTGTTCTTGTCTCAGAAGTGTACTCCTCTCCCATTGAGTATCATCACCAAGTATATTGAGAAAGCTACAACTTCCTTGCAGATCTTGTTCTGCACTGCGTTGGCTGCATTGAAGCTGCTGACCTGTCTGTGTAGATTTAGCTGCATTGTTGTTGTTCAGCTGTGAGCCAAAGTCTTGCCAGGAGGTTGATGCCTCACTTAAATTTGATAACATTGCAGATGAAGAGCGCAGCAAAGATGATGATGGCTTCAAATAGGTACTTCTGCCAGCCATGATATCTTGTAAACTTGACTGGTTGGATGATCCAGTACTAGACAACTGAGCTGGCTGAAGCTGCTGGTTTTCCTGGCCACTAGTATTGGCCAACGTATTCACAGCCCAAGAGAGTATGCCACTGTCTAAAGTCGCAGTACTAGGCAACTGATGAACTGGCTGAAACTGCTGCTGGTTTTCTAGGGGGTTAGGCTTTCCCAACATGTCCAAAGCCCTGAACTTCATGCCACTGCTTGAAGTCCCAGTACTACTGTAATCTCTAACAACACGGATATGTGACTCCAACCGAACATTTCTGTAAAGGTTCTGAGGATAACTCCTTGCTTCTGCATCACCAGTCCCTACGAGGTCACTGTTTTGGTTTAGATCAACAACCATTTTCCCCTTGTCACGATAGTTTGGAACCATGCCTAACTGGGATGTGCTAGGAGGGTTCATGTTTTTCTTGTTAGCACTGTCATTGATATGTATACCAACATTGTAGGTTCTTGCATGTCCTTGTGCAGAAGCATCACCATGAAAAATCGAAGCATTTGAATCACTGCTGGGTAAGTAATATGGGGAAGTACGATGCATTTGACCACTGTTACCATAAAAAAGGTGACTAGGTGCCTCTGGTGCTGGTAAAGCTAGGACTGGTAGTGCATGAGCTATTGGAGGAGTAGCTTGATGCTGCCAACTAGTCGGTTGGCTGAAAGGTTGTGCTAACTTACTTTCAGCTATCCTCTGAGCTGTTGGCCCCAAATTTTTAGCAAACCGCATAAGACTTTCTTTATATCCAGATTCGCCATTACCATTCTACAAAACAGATAGGTTGGATAGAGATAAAGAAATATAAATATTAGTGTGGTTAGTAGGGTGGTAATGAAGAAGTCAAAAAGAAAACAAAGATGGAAAAGTGCATGTCAAATGAACTTCTTATTTTAGAGAACTTTTCGCTTTGTCGAAAAAATCAGGGAAAGTGGGATTCATTATCTCAAGGATTGTGGTATGAAAAATTTAATGGACCAAGTCTTTTGCGCCAATACCATCAGTCACTTACATAACAAAGTATTTTTGCAGAATCAAGCACAACTGATAATAGTGACTTGTCCTCGTCGGAAAGCCTATAAGTTTGCCGCCTCTCAGTTTCCAAGGAGTTTGAGTTCCCACCATTTCTCATTCCTGTGAAAACCAAAAGGTAGAAACCATCAGCTTCCTTTATATTACATGTATGATTGAAGAAAAGTAGTCATCCAAAAATCACTACTCTAATTGTCCTCTAACAGTCGATAAGTTATTTCAATAATTTGAAGAAGAACATATGTTGTCAGTTATCCACATTCCTCAAAGGCATGATGTGTCGAGGATAGCGAAAAAACCATATCACTTGTATCCTTCAAACATCATAATTTACAGTCCAATATATGAAACATTTCTGAAGAGAAGTGTTCTACATCAAAGTATTTGTTCTTACCAGAAGAGTTTGCATTTGATAAGCCTGCTTGACTATTTTTTCTAGCATATGGATGACGCGAGAAACTCGGTCTCCCTATTGGTCTAGGAACCTGTCTATGTGAACCTCTGTCTTGATATTGAGGCTTCCTACCAGGGCCTCTTTTTGTCAGTAACGATTGTAACTGAAACTGTTCTGGATCAGCTCTCAGTGATCGGAAAAGCTGCTGTGCTAGCTCTTGTATAGCTCGAGCCTGAAAGAATTAATATCTTAGCATTGACACACAAAAAGAAAAAGAAAAAAACTAAGATCAACATTGGTAGTTTATGTCTAAAAACAATATGAAACTAAACCAAGTAAGAAGTAGCTGACCTCTTGGTAAAAAACGGTGGTCGATGCATTGAAATGCATTGCATTGGTGGATATCAAGTTCACATCATACTGTCAAGTTCAAAAGGCATAAAACAATCACGTTTAGTGTTCACACATTTTTCAAGGAAAGCAAGTAAAAGAGTCTGTTTGGGAGTGAACCTCAAATTGTTCTAAGCTTGTATACTTTCTTTCCTGAAGTTTTGCCCTCATGGTTCCAAAATCCATTGGCTCTTTAATAATCTTGTAATAGGTCGAAACCTTCAAAAGCAAGTAATAGATCAGCATTATGGATTAGAAAGGAACAAAACATCTGAAAGTGAGATTTTGAAAACTTAGTATAACTAACCTCTTGAGGGTTAACAGGCTTCGCGAATAAGTTGCATATGTCCCTCCTATATTAAGCAGTGATCGAGATAAGAAACCTTAAAAATATCCAAGCAATTAAATGGTGTTCTACTAAGTATTGTATGTGCACCTTTGAAGTACATCAAGGATAAACTCGAGTACCCGAGTCTCAGGGTCCTCCTGTATATATGACAGATATGCCGCTTCATCTGATATACATGTAAACAATAACTCAATTTACACATTCATAAATATTAATGAGGAGGGTGTTACAAGTTACAACCACTAAAAGTTTGACACAAATCTATGCTAAATAACAAGCTCACCGTCATATATCGAGTAATCTACATCTTCTGGGTCTTCACTATTCTGCATACAACAGAAAATAATATCATAGATCATTCATGAGAAACTAGAGTTTCAATTAAGAGTAAGGAAGGACAGAAGGACCTGTGGAGATGATCGGCCAACATCTTCAAGTCTTTTTCGCTTGCGTCCCCTCCTGCCGGTAGAAGTTCCTCTTGTAACATGAGTCTGATTCTCGCTAACACACTCATTTTCTGAAGTGCATGCTTTCTTCTTTTTTTCTTCCTCTAATGCCGAAATTCGGGCACTCTTCCTTCTTTTTACCTCATTTTCACTTCCTTTAAACATTTTCACCCCTGTATTATATACATTTTGGTTTCAAGGCATCAGCTTTGGTAAGAAGTTTTTCTATATTACAGTCTTCAACAGTAGCAGAACTGTAAAACCTGAAGAAAACAAAATCAAAGAAAACCACCTGTCCTGCGTCTTTTCAAAGTCTAAATGAGCTGAATGAAACACATTAAATTTACAAATCTGCAAATGCATGTACAATTTTCAGTCGTAATGGATGAAAATGCAGCTCATTAACTTTACCAGTTTTACTAACAAATGCGGAAGGTACCAAAGCTGACCAAAATTTCTATTTCTTCATATTACAATAATGGGCACAACTCAGTTTTCTCTGGATTAAATACTTCTTATGGACTAAATCACATCACATTTTCTTTTTTTGTAAGAGAAACGTTTTCATTTTTGATAAAAACACTACTACTTCCCCTTTTTTGAACTCTCAGTTCTTTACTCAAGATTTCATTTGCTCTTTGAGGATCCAGTGCTAACATTACAAAGAGAAGGTTTTGAGTTTGAGACTGAAGTTCACACAAAGGTTTGTTAAAAGAGGGCAAAGATATGTGACAAATTGCAAGGAGTTCCTCAGTAGGAATTGGAATGTATCCCTTACTCATGTTTAGAGAGAGAGAGTAATTCAGTGGCTGATTTGTTAGCAAGCATTGGTCATGGTTATGAGCGGGGGTGCAAATTCTTTAGCTCCCCTCCTACTGATGTTATTCCTTTTTTGGAAGCGGATTCTTCAGGCTTTTCTAAGCCTAGATTAGTTGTCTTTTAGGTTTTATGTCCTTGCCTTCGGGCTTCCATGTGATAAAAAAAAAAAAAAAAAAAGATAGCAAAGATATGTTACAGAATCATCGAAATAACAGTTTTAGGAAACAGAATCAACAAAGCAAGAAGGCGATAAATGGGATTAGAGAAAAGGGAAAAAGAACATAGAAGAAAACTTTCTGGTGAGCAGATAAATGCAGCACTGCACCTAGAAGCCAAAGGAAAGATAGATAATTTACCAATTGAACACTTCTCTTCTCAACAAGAAGGAAATATGGCAGATCACCACCCCAGAACCCTTTCAGATTCAGAAAAAACTTCCACATCTACCATTCAAGCATCACAATCAAGTTTATAATGGCCTTCAAGGTACACTCTAGGAGTAAATTATCTGCTTTTCTGCAAATGAATTCATGTCAGCCACTCGTCCTCGAGGCGTTACATGCAACAATCAATTTGACAACTGTATGATGAAAATTTCACCATGGAAAAAGTGCTCGTAACTTCCTAAATCGTGCGTTGGAGAGCAACATTAGCACGATTATAATGCATTCACATTGTCGTTATCGATACGACCAAAATAATGGTAAGCAAGCTGAGATTTATTCAACTACCACAGTCAACAACCATTCACTCAATGCTAGACAGAAAACCAGCATATCAGCAGAAGATATACATATATTACCAAAAGAATACAATGAGTTGAACATTGTGCATCCTCAGATAAAACTAAGAGCACAAGGCAAAATTTGAAACACAAAGTACACTAGTGATACAATGGGAAGTTTGGTTTCCAGCTTAACTAAGCATTCAATCCTCATCAAATTGTTTCATAAAGGGATGGATGCAATTTTTCCATGCAGCAGGATACAGTTAAGGAACTTTGGACTATCAATGTGCTACTTCACAGAATTGCTTCCACTGATTGTAGGCTGCTCCAGGTATAGTATATGCATCGGAAAGCTGATGTGGCTTGTGTATTCTAATTAAGTAAACAAATTTGATTATGTTCTCATTCAAATCCAAAGATTCCTCCTATCATTCTCTGAGTATCATCTCTTCACCAGTTTCTCAGAATATGAACATTGCAATTAACATTTATGTCCGAAGTAACCAACCAGTATAACCTACCTCATCAATGGAGCTTGAAGACACATAGAAGGGAACTGACTCAACTGAGAATAGTCAATAAACTTTTATGGCAAAAAGCACCTGCCAAGCACCAATTCTTCCCGTGCACCAGAGAACATCGCTTGCTCCAAAGTGCATTTAATATGTGTATAAACTGAATGTCAAACGTGGCTAAACAAATACCAGAATAGAGACAGGTAGTAACTTCATATGCCACTCATCCTTATTTTGGAAGAAGAGAGGTGGAGGAATGGATCAACATCATATCCCCGTTTTAATGGTGGCATCAAGAGCATCAATTGTGTTATTTTGCTGTCCCCAGAGCTGTGCATATCTTCCTGCCTTAGACAAGAGAACATCATGGGGTCCCTGCTCAACCACTTGCCCATTCTCCAGAACTATTATCTGAGATTTAATCCAGAAAGACAAAGGAGTGAGAGGTAGCATAGAAATGTACTGTAGCAGGTAGCATCTACTAAAAATGCAAGAAAGGCAACTAGAGGTTGAAGAATAGTTACCTCATCACACTGCATTGCAGTAGTCAGCCTATGAGCAATGAAAACTGAAGTTCGGTTGGTTGCCAAGGATTTCAATGCACTTAATATTTCTGCTTCTGTGGTGCTATCTAGTGCACTTGTAGCTTCATCACATAACCTGCACATTTCAAATAGAAGTTAAATCATTTAATGGTCCCAAGAATCTACAAGAATCTACATTCGCCTTAAAGGAGATGCCTAGATGAGAATATGAATAAGTCAAGAAGTTCAACTTCAACATCATATAGGAACACAATTATGCAGACCACGTGAATATATAGAAAAAGTGGACAGAAGAATAGAATGGTTACAGAATTGGAGGTGCTTTCAAGAATGCTCGAGCCAGTGCCACGCGCTGCTTCTCCCCACCACTTAACTGTGCAGAATAATGACCTTATTAATCAAAATTCTAATATTCACTGAAAAGAATTAAGTTAACTATTCTTTTTTTTTTTTTCTATTTTCCAGTGGCTTCTAACTAATACCGGTCATAAATCATAAGGTAGTACAAAGAGACCTTAACTTCCATACTGCATAGTTTACTCAGATTACATGTTCAAAAACCATAGAGACCCTATCCCAACCTCACCCTGCCGGAGAAATTCTAGCATAATACTGATGAAAACATATGAATTAGTAAAAAGTATCAGCCTCTCACCTTGAGCCCCCGTTCCCCCACTTCAGTAGAATATCTGTCGGGAAAGTTCATGATAGTGTCATGTATTGCTGCACGTCGAGCAGCTTCATACACCTAAGCAGATAGAGATATTAGGCCAGGAGAATATCCTGATAAAATAAACACTGCTGGATAGGATTTACAAATAATCAAAAAACTGATAATCATTATGTCATTACCTCTTCTTTTGTCGCTGAAAGACGGCCATAGTGAATGTTGTGGTATATTGTGTCATTGAAAAGTACCTGTTCATGAAGAACCAGTTCTTTTCTTATTACGTGACGACTTATGACAAACAAGATCCGTTGTAGAAGTTACAACTTACAACCAAACAAAGAACAAGAATGATGTCTCCTATTTGGACTTACAGTATCTTGCGGCACAACTCCAATACAGTTCCGCACACTCTCAAGAGTGACGTCCCTAATATCTTGACCGTCTATCCTTATCTGTCAAAATAAACATTTTTTATGGTCTACAACAGGAAGAATGTCAATTTAAATAACCACAATAAGCTAATGATAACCTGACTGGGGTGGGAGATAAGGGAATAAAATGGGGTTTCGCTGTGTAAAAAAAAAAAAAAAAAAACAGTTTTTCATGATTTAAAATAATAATAAATAAATAAGAACGGAACTGGAAGATAAAGAGAACTATTTATTATGGGCAAGAACTTTTTTATAGCATCAACTAGAAGCTAAAGAACTATTTATTACGGGCAAGAGCATTTTATAGCATCAACTAGAAGCCAAGTAACTATTTCTTATGGGCAAGGGGCATTTTCATAGCATCCCAGAGGAAGGACTAAACCAATTTCTCTTTCTTCAAGGTTCATCCTCTTTAACTTAACCCTTTCAGCTCCTAACTCAATCATTAATCCTTATATGGATAAACTTTTTTAGCATTAACTAATTTTATTTTTCATTGTATGTTATGCACCCAGTGTGTGTATCTATGTCGTTGGATCTTTCTTTTTTTTATTCCTAACTTAGACATCATTCTTCCACAATTATTAATATCCATTCTAACAATTCAGCAAGTAACCATCACCTAACAACTATTACTTATGTTACCTTCTCTGCTCATTGTCAAGCAAAGCTTTTCTTATGCCAAGTGAAATGTTAAAATAATTATTCCATAGCTCAGAAATATTCTATGCAACTCCATCTGACAAATTGGTCAGAGGTTTATCTTCATTTTTAAGCAAAACTATACCAGCTTTCCTGATACTGAACAGATTAAAATTGAATTCATTTTATACATGTTTTAAGCTGACTAATGGATACATGGAAGTCTAGTATTAGAAAATGCAAACAGCACAAAGACTTTCAGCAGCAGCAGAATAAGAAAGCAAAACTATCAAGTGATTACCATTCAGGCTTGAGAATTTAAGAAATAAGCTCCAATGGTAGGATGACGGCAGATACTTAATAAACTTATCCCATATCCTACCACTAAGAAAGAATTACAGGAACATTTAAAAAAAAAAAAAATATATATATATATATATAAGATTTTTCTCAGCTGCGGATGACCGCACCAATGGTTTTAGTGCGGATTTTCATTTTTGCACCACTTTTCGATCGAATTTCCTCATCTCCACAGTCTAGTATCTAGATAATATTGTGTAGATCATCTCTGCAAAATTTCAGCCAATTTGGTAATCGTTAAGGCCCTCAAACTCGAAAAACCAATGGACGGACTGAATTCTGTCAAACATGAACCGTTCATGTTTGTAACAGAAAGACGTCATTTTGAGGGCCTTAACGATTACCAGATTGGCTGAAATTTTGCAGAGATGATCTACACAATATTATCTAGATACTAGACGGTGGAGATGAGGAAATTCGATCGAAAAGTGGTGCAAAAATGAAAATCCTCACCAAAACCATTGGTGCGGACGTCCGCAGCTGAGAATGGTTGTATATATATATATACACACACACACACGGAGAGGATCCAAAGAGGACGTCCGCACGCCCTTAAAGTGCGGACGTCCCTCCGTTCTCCACCGTCCGGCTCCGACGACGGCGCGCCTCCACCCGAGCGGACTCCCCGACCACTTTCTCTCCCCGGTGAGTCCACCGAATTCCAGTTTTCTAGCGAGATCAATCTCGTGTGAAGTTTTGGGCGGAGGTTGCTACCTAGACCTTCAAATCGATCTCGCTGGGAAGGGAAAGTGGTCGGGGACGCTGCTGGAGTCCGCTCGGGTGGAGGCGCGCCGTCCGGTGGAGAACGAAGGGACGTCCGCACTTGGCTTAAAGTACGGACGTCCTCTTTGGATCCGGACTGTATATATATATATATATAAAGGATTTCTCAAGTGCAGATGTCCGCACTTATTCTTACGGTGCGGATTTCCAGTTTACACTCACTTTTCAATCGAATTTTCACATCTCCACCGTCTAGTATTTAGATACTAATGTACAGATCATCTCTGCAAAATTTCAGCCAATTTAGTTATCATTAAGGCACTCAAAACTGCGTTTTTCTGTTATAAACATGAACGGTTCAAGTTCGACAGAATTATGTTCATCCATTGGTTTAATCGAGTTTGAGTGCATTAATGATAACCAAATTGGCTGAAATTTTGCAGAGATGATCTATACATTAGTATCTAAAGACTAGACGGTGGAGATGTGAAAATTCGATTGAAAAGTGGAAATCCGCACCGTAAGAATAAATGCGGACATCCGCACCTGAGAAAGCATGTGTGTGTGTATATATAGAGAGGATCTAAAGAGGTCCTCCTTACTGTAAGAATTTGAGGATTTCTACTATTTTACATTAGTAGATGACTTCATTTAACAATCTCAACCGTTGATCCTCTAGATTCATATGCAAGAAACATGTCTACAAAAGTTCAACTAATTCCATAATCATTTGGTCATTCAAATTGATATAAACAATTGTAGGCCATTAGATAAAATTAAAATGAATAGTGTGTCAATCAAATGGTTAAACGTTTTTCATTTTGGCTAATTTTTTGTAGGATTCATATGTGGGTAAGTAACTAGGGAATGTGTAGCTTTGATTGTCAAAATACATGCTAGAACTAAAAACATAATTACTTTAAGAGTTTAAGGAGGTCCTCTCTAGATCCGGACTCTATATACACAAACACACACACACAATTATTATCAGGTCCAAATATCCTTATTTATTCAAAAGGTACGGATTTTCTTAATTGCCCACTTTTAGATCATATTTTCTCATCTTAACCTTTCACATTCATCTTAACCGTTCACATTGTAGGTATATATGAGTAGATCATCTCTACAAATTTTCAGCCAAATTGATAATCGTTAAGGCATTCAAAGATGTGATTTAGAACTAAAAACACGAATGGTTCAGGTTGAACAGTTTCAATTCGTTCATTGATTTAATTCATTTTCGATACCTTAACGATCTCCAAATTAGCTGAAAATTTGTAGAGATGATCTACTTATATATACCTACAATGTGAACGGTTAAGATGAGAAAATATGATCGAAAAGTGGGTCAAATTAAGAAAATCCGTACCTTTTGAATAAATAAGGATGTTTGTATCTGAAAAGGCCTGATATATATATAGGAAAGATGATTAATTTTCTTACACTTCCGGAATGGGTGTCAAAAAATCTGAACAGCAATCTGAGAATGGTTGACTTTCCTGCAAGTAGATACTAATTCAATATCTTCATGACTAATCAAGACTAGGGTAAAAGAGCATTAACAGTATTCACAGACTAAAAACAATACAGTTGCACATGCATGGCCTTTGCGCAAATATGCATAAACTTTCAATATCACACCAGAAATGATTTTAATGACCAAAGGGAACGTTGCTACAAAATAATGATAGTAATAACAACAAGAATGCAGAATACATCAAAGAAACCTGACAAGGTCAAGCCTTACCACTGCCGCTGGTTCCAACAATAGCCACACTCTTTCCAGCAGGTACAACAAATGATATCCCATCAAGAATCTTTCTTTCCAATAGGTAACTGTATAAATGGATGACAAATGTAGAGCATTAGCAACAAACAATGTACATAACAAACTAGCTACAGGAATATCATAGTTATAGATCCTAATACTAATCTGTCAAGATCACACCTATTATCCAAGAAACATTTTCCAGCATCACGGCAACTATGTTGACTACTTTAGGTTGATCACACCACATAACTACTTTTAGTTGCTCGCCCCTCACATCCACTGGCTACTATCCAGTTTATCGGGTTATATGCTCATTTCTATGGCACAAAATGCTTCAACAACACTATAAAACCATTCAAAGATAAGCATCAATCACCTGAAATGCACGTTTTCAAACTTAATGCTCCCCCCGCTTAGGTGCAAAGGCTTTGCATCATCTTTGTCTCTAATTTCAGCCCTTTCCTACAGTACCACCAGAAGAAGATAAAGCAAGTGAAAGGGTGCGAATAATTATGATCATTTCAATCTTAAACAAGTGATACGTACAAACCCTAAGTAGATATTATGAGTTTAGTGGGGAATGCTTGTGCTACTTGATTCTTCATTTAGAAGAAATATTAAAAGAGCATAGATCTAGTAATTTTAAGAAAACACATGATTTATCACTTTGATCACATTAAAACAAGAATACAATCGATACTCGTCCCTTGATATTCCACTAAGAAAAAACTTAATCATTCAAGCTATGTAAAAGAGATTAATAACGAGAAAAAACCATAGATCAACCAATTTGCAATCCAATTGTAATTAGTTTCTTTGGTTACCTCCAGTAACTGAAACATGGATTTCATGTCAACAAGGCTCTGTATGGTCTCACGATAAACACTACCAAGGAAATTGAGTGGAAGTGATAGCTGGAATAGAAGCCCATTCACCATGACCTGTATTTCGAATTCATTCGAAGTTGTATGATCATTATCGAATCGCTTTGAAAATAAAATCAAAGAATAATTGAGATATCTGGATAAATTACCAAATCGCCGACTGTCATACTGCCATTCATTATACCATTTGAGCACAGCACCATAGCCGTTGATAAAGCTGTGCTGAATATGATACTTTGGCCAAAGTTCAGAAAGGCAAGACTACGTTGTGTTTTTAAGGCAGCATCTTCATACCCTGGAAGACAGAATCACCACAAGCAATAAGCAACACTAAGAAATAACAAAGACCTTTTGAGGGAATTAAGTCTGAACTAAATTCAGCAAAAAATAAAAACAAAAATCATGTCCAACTACCCAAAATGTTTTTCAGAGTAGAATAAACAACGAGGACTATCAATGAAAGACATCCAAATAAAGTAGTGGTGTTCAGTTGGCTTGGTAGAACACCAGCTGAGCAGTACCAAAGCAAACTCATTAACCATGAAACAGAAGGCACCGTCAAGGTTCACTGCACCGAGTAAGAAGTTTCTTGAGAAGTTCAAGAATAGGCTATAATTACGACGTGACTATGCGTAGGTTCTTGTATCTATTGGACTAGCTTAAGCACCAGTCAATGTGTGATATTGATCTGGTTCAATATTTTATAAAACATTATAATAATCATCATGCACTTCTCTAATCATATGTGTCAAGGAAAGCCTCGGATTATCAAGTAAAGAATAGCATAAGATTTCTCCGCAACTTCAAATTATTGGAAGTTAATTCATAATTTTGAACAATTTGCTGAAAAAAGATGGTACCCAAGTAAAACCCCACACTGCAATAACTATGATTCTCTCTTAAACTTGCTGAACACACAGAATGCATATTGTATAACAGCTGTATGCATATCTGCGGGACGGACACACAAACACACGCGCGCACGCACCCGCACACACAAACATTTATGGATCATCTAGGATACATTAGTGCAATGTAAATTGGGAATCACCTCTTGACCCAAATGTGCTTTGAAAAAGTGTTTGAACAAAATAGAGTACACACAGACAGGCACAAGAGTGGCATAAAATTTCAACACTCAAATTTATCAGCAAATTAATAGCAGCTTTTACCAATGTCTGTGTGTATTAAGAACATGTGGGTTTAATTCATCTTGTTCTACGAATTACAAGTTCACGATTAATCACCATACAAACAAACCAGCTATTGTGATATTACCAGAACTTACTCTTTAAGTATTTGTCATACTTATCAGCTTCGAACCCTTCATTGTTAAAATATTTGACAGTCTGGGAAAAGAAACAGAATGAAATATTAAAATTAGATATCAAAAGTTTGAAACAATATGGAGAAAGATGGCAACGCCAAACAAAGTGCATCAACTTACCTCATAATTAATAAGTGAATCAATTGCCCTTGTACTAGCATCATTGTCGGCCTTATTCATGGCCTTCCTGAACTTCGTCCTCCACTATAAAGACAGAGAATCATTAATTGAAACTAGTGAACCAAAAATTATTAGCAGCATTTTGACAGATAAGAGGCTGGTGAGGAACCCTTTCCCAACCAACTGCCTCCGTTCCACCATCAAACAGGCAAGAAAAAATTGAAAGAAGAAATCAACAGAAAAAGGAAAAAGGAGAACTAAATGGAGTCTTGTACAAAAGACCTTATGAGAAAGTACAATGGCATGCATGATTCAACATATATATCTAACAATATGGCACAATGCCAGCTGTGAAGAATACAGCAGAGCCAGGGCAAAGAACATGGCCAACTAATAATAAGGAACAAGAAACAAGGTGCGAAATCCATTACTAAGAAAGGATATGCACTAATTGACAAGAGAAGAGACTTGATACCTGTGTAACAGTCAATGTAAATGCAATATATGCAGCAACTGATAGTGATGTAATCCATGCAAAAGGCGCTCCAAATTTGTAAGCCAGTATACCCGAAACCATAGATATCTGCAAAGGCACAGTACATGCCAAATCAGTTAGATCTATTCACTAACAGTAAGGAATAGCAAGATTCCATATGTGAAGATCCTTACCTCTAAGATGGTGGGTACAACATTGAATACCATAGACGAGAGAATGAAATTTATAGCACGGCTACCACGATCAATTATTCGATTTAGAGCGCCAGTTTCTCGACTGGAATATTAGCAAAGTGATACAAGAAATGTGAGTATACAACTAATAGTGCAAAATCAATTCAACTTTGAATAAAGGCTCATAAACCAGGGAAATATATTTCTCCATTAAAAAAAACAAATCATCATGAATTGAAAGTTGAAAAATGTCAACGAAAGCATTCCCTCTGTCGAGAAGTCATTCCATAGTACTCATAGAGTCATAGATATCATAAACTTCCTTCCTATTCACCATCTTTGTTTCTCTGTGTGTTATTGCATTAAGTGTAGACACATAAGTTATCTATTGATTCAAGCTCTGTTTTCCCAATCATATACTGTATTCATTAAACGATGTAGTTCAATGACAGAAGAATAAACAGTTAACTGTCCTACATTTACATTTTATGCAAATACGGGGAGGGATATACATAGAAAATTAGATATAATACAACTAGAATACTACAGGACATACCTAAGATGATATCGAAGATCAAGGTCATGCAAATGTGAGAAGACCTGCAAAAGATTTAAATTGCATCTCAGAAACAGCTGATTTTGGATATAAAGTACCTACATTCTTAACAATACAATCACATTAACACGAACGCTAAGTCTTTTCGTTGTGCAATACCTTCCTGGAAACTGATCGGATTGTTCGCAATGCTACCTTAGAAAACACAGCAGTCCTCAATTCTGCACAATCCAATTCCGCAACGATTTTAGAAATGCAATGTGGTGTAAATTAAGCATGAACAACCAGAGTAATGGCATTATGAGCAAGCAATTACTTCATGCGTAGTACCGTTGAAAGCAGAAGCGCCGGAGCGTGCAATCCCATACCCAATCAAAACGGACGCCGGAGTTGCGAAAAGCGCCAGCTGAGTCGGATTGGCGGCAGAAAACGCCGCAAAAGAACCGGCATTCCCGGTAGCCGTGGTCAACCAGTCAACAGCGAGCTTGAACAGAAACGGCACCTGAACATTGAGCACCTTCGCCCCAACCAAAAACCCCAACGCAGTCAAAACCCTAAGCCGGAACTCGTAGTTATCTTTCATCCACAAGTAACTGGCCAGAGTCCGGAAGATCTGGACGTCGCCGACTTGCTCGTCGGGAGTCTTCTTCGGTACGAACGGCCGCGGATTGGACTTGTCCGGCGCCGAAGTGGATAGCCACGCCCGGACGTCCGGCGGAGACCCGGCGGAGGAGGCGCCGGGGACGAAAGCGTTGACTTGGAGAGGAATGAGTCTGGTTCGTGTGGGATAATGAGGAAGAAAGATAGGGTTTCCATGGAAGGAGGTGGTTCTGGAATTGGGGAAGGAGAGAGAGGAAAGGTTGCGGCTTTGATGGGGCTTTTGGGAGCGGAGGAGAAGGCCGGTGACTCTGTATAGCCTCGATGCTGTAGCACCGAGCATTTTGATCGGAGTTCGATTCTGTGAAACCCTAGAAAGTAGTGAACTTTGAATTTGGAGGGGTTTTATAGGAAGGAGAGGGGCAAGGGAATTGGGGAAGCAATCAGTTGAGTCTGGAAAGGTTTATATAGTTTTGGACTGGGAGGACTGAATGGTCAATATTACTATTTGATATTTTTTAGAGCAGAAAGTCAGAGTTATGAGCATTGGACATTTGGACTGATTGGAGTGATCAAGTGTTTTTTTTTTTGATGCTATTGGAGTGATCAAGTTTGGTAATTGTAAGAAAACTAGAAAAGGGTATCATGACTAAAATCATAAGCACCTAGGAGAGAGTAGGGTTTGGATCGAGTGTTATTTCAAGTTAGGTTTTAACGAGATTGTGCTCGTAATAGATGATTAGTTGACATGAATCACGTTAATGTAAGATGATTCATTTGTTTGATAGTAAAAAACCATAGTTCGATGTGTTAGTTTGACTGGAAAAAGGCAAAATCATAAGCACCTAGGAGAGATTGGGGTTTGGATGGATTCTTATTTTGAGTAAGGTTCCCGACTAGATTGTGTTCGTAATTTGTAATTATATCATGACCATGAATTATCGTTGTCCAACGTAAGATGATTTAATTTATTTGTTTGAGAATAAGTAATTATGTTCGATGTTTATTAGTTTACAGATCGAAGTTTGAAGTGATTCTAACAATGAAAACGCTAAAAACCGACACATTGCCTTGTCGAATCTAAGAAGTGTCTTGGTTCTGTTCTAACTTCTAACTGATTTCTAGTGTTAGTATCATGTTATGTGTGCTTATACTAGAACTTATGTGGCTTGTTTTGTTTTTGAAGTTACTACTTCATAAGTATCGTGGAGTTATATCGTCTGTATATGACTTGGTAGTGTTAGAAATAGAGCAGATAGATTCCTAGAAGCATCCACTTGAGGTGTGGTTTCTTATCTTGTTTGTGCACCATACAACTTTCAAGTCCCAACATTGGCATATTGCAGTTTACCTACCTTTTATCTAATTTGCATTTTGATTCCCTCTAATGGTTCCTCCTCCCACCATCACTGTCTTCCATTCTAGTTAGAAACTTGCAGCAAGAACAAAATGGCAACGGCTGCAAATTGCTCAAGGCATGGAACTGTGCCAGTCTCGGCCAACCTCCAGCACCAGCAGCCTCGAAGAAAGAACTGCATGGTAAACATGGCAGGAAACAGAAACATGAGGCTAATGGGTGGATATGGCAAAGCATCCAACAAGAGTGGGATGATAACATGCGCAGGGAGGGATATATCTGACTTCATAGGAGGGGATTTGGTGAGATTTGATCTGGGACAGTGGCTCTCAGATGTGGAAGAGCACAAGGCCCTCGCAGTTTACTCACCCCACGAAGGGGGCTACGAGGGCCGCTACCTTAACAGATTGACATACCAGGGTTACTATTTCCTAGACCTCAGCGCCCGAGGCCTTGGTGATCCCGAGACTACTCTAACAAAGGTTCATCCAGTTTGTCCGGTGAGTTGAGTTCAAATGTAGCACATAACATGTTATGTTACGAGATTATCAATCTATTTTTCTTACACGATATATTGTTGGAAAGTAGGCACATTTAGGGAAGCAGCCGATAGCAAGATGGTACTTTCCACCGGAGGTTGATTACAGGCTTGCTGCACTGCCTCCAAAAGCCAAAGGCCTAGTGGTCTGGATTATTGAAGCCAAGGTGCTGAAATGAACTAACCCTTTCAAAATTATCACGCATTTCTACTAGTATGATGAAAGAGGAAGCATAATATGACTTAAACAAACCAATGTACTTGTGCACAGGTTCTGTCAAAGGCAGAATTGCAATTTCTTGCGCTCCTTCCAACCCTCCGCCCCAAAGTCAGGGTCATTGCTGAGTGCGGAAACTGGTACTCTCCGAACGTCTTTGTCCTGCATTTCCCAGTTACAATAAGAAAAAACTAAATCTGTTTCTTCATCATAGATTTCACAAGAGGAGATCACTCTGACGACCATGTCGAAATTCAATGTATTTTGCAGGAGAAGATTCATGTGGAAGCCACTCAAGGAGATTTCGGGACTAACTGAAATTAAGGAATGAAAGCAGCAGCGAAGGCAGGCACAGAAGAATTCAAGTCGTTCATCTTGAAGACCTTTAAGCTGTTGTCTCTGGAAGCCAATCTATGGAACAAGAAACAGGCTTAAATTTTCAGTGTCACAGTTGTTTTTGGCTGTGCTGCAGTCTTCCTGATTTCATGTCAAAGTACAGAGTAGTTTTCCTTAGCAAATGTAAAGAATCCAATCTCATTGGAATGAAGATGTAGACCATGTAATGGATCAGTCCATTGCATGACATATGAACATTTCTCCAGAACCAAACAAGCAAAAATTTCAGCTTTAGAGCTATCTTAAAATGCACAGACGACATGTTCTTCAGTTCTTCTGTTAGCCCAGGATCAAGGAATCTTATAAATATTGAACTATTCGATTCAGGAAACATACATCATCCCAGAAACCAATGCTAAAGATACTATATGTTGCTCTGAGCTTACCTAATTTAAATTACACTGCAGAAAGATTTGAAATTGCGCTACTTCACCCTCCTTTAAACTATTCTCCTATCGAGAGGGCAATTTCAATTTTTCAACTGTACAAGTTAGAACCTACATTTTCCTCTTCCCACGTCTTCCTATGTTTCCTATGTCTATATCTACTAGCCTTGATGTTGAATGACCAGGCAACGGGGCAGACAGGCCGACAGATTCTGGAATGTCAAGGTTGGTGCTCATGGGTGGAAGGTTGGTGCCCATGGTTGAACGATTACTGCCAAGCTGATGAAATTGCTGGACGTCAATCTTAACTGTGTCAATCTGCAAGTTATATGTACAAGATAAGTAACCAGTAACGGCTCAAAAGATCAATGACAGTCAAAACAGGAGTAGAGATATGAGTGCCCTCACTAGTTCAATGTGGTGAATGGAAGAATGTGCATCTACAAGTTTCTGTTGCAGAGCATCCATTCTACTCTTCTGAAACTCAACATTCTCCATTTCACTGCCCTTCTCACCCACTTCTTGATATAAAGCTACATGAAAAATAGCATATATCAACAAATTCCTCCAATGAAATAAACAGTTCAAATAAACTGAAAGGTGCCAGTTACCAATGAAATGCAACACACTACTAAACTTAACAATGTTTTTAATATGAGTATCAATTACAGTGAAGAAATAAGATATTATCACATGTTAGTGCAATCCAGAAAATAGCACAGACTAGAGGAATTTTGTCAGTGAATCCATAGCATATTACTAACAGCACTCTTTGCACTAAAAAGATACCACATAGCCTGTTAATAGACATGAGAATTCTAAGAGGGAATATATACCTGTCAAAACAGAGAGCACCCATATCTGTGTGGGGATATCAGAAAGCTTCTTTGCCAATGTCAAGGATGATCTCAAAATTTCTCTTGCTTGTCCAGTGTCATGCAGCGCCAATGCCAAACTCCCAAGGACTGTCAAATACTGTGAAACAAGTTGAAGGTTCCCTAGCTGATTATGTGTCATTTGCAAACCTTTGGCAAGTCGGTTCCTGCATCAAACAGATACTGTTACTATATTAGTTCACATAGTTAGCTGCAACACAAATTTGTTTACAAAATCTTTGCAGAAAACACCTCCAGAAACAAAACAATAGCAGAGCCTCAAGTGCTCTAGGGCTCGTTATACAAAAAGAAATACATATCACAGCAAACTTGTCCTTAGTATTAGTTTATACTCCGGCAAATGAATATGTGTTGTTACCCATATCACGTTATGTCTCCAAGACAGCAATAACCAAAGTGGGATGCAATATGTCAGTCACTACCTAGCACTTAGTTTAACGGATTTCCAAATATCAGATTAAGGAGACCTAGAACAATCATCTTCAACAACTTTTGAAGCATTGAATTAATTGTCTTGACACAGAGGTCAAGAAAAGTTGGTACTTCGCTTAGAAAGATATAGAAGAGAAAGACTGGAATGATCAATGATACCAAAGAGGACATATTAAACTTGTAGCAAAATCCTTTAAAGCTAATATAGACTCATTCTACATGACAAAGCAAAAGAAAAAAGAAGACAAAAGGAAGGCACACTAGAAAGAGTTCTCCCCGTATAGTATAGCGTCAAACTTTCTTTGGGATCTACAATAATCACAATAATACTAATAGTGGAAGAGGATAGTACGCTTAGCTTCTACCTTGCTTCCTGTAGATCTTGTTGCTTCATCAATAGAAGACCATAGGCAAAAAGGCAGTTGGTTTTCTCCCGAACTCCAACAAATGAATCCATCATTCTGTAAACTGGTCCAATCAAGTCAAGTGCCTGTTCCCAAACTTCAGTTCAGTGATATGAAATAATGGAATGGCAAAAGAAATAAAAGTATATCTCATAGACCAAATTACACAGCACACAGAAGCAACATAAACGAAATAACAGGAAGACTTTACCTGTGTAGATGATTCAGAATCACCAATGCATATGTAGGAGACGGCAGCATATATTTGGCAAAGCGCTTGCATCGATTTGCTCTCTGTGAGCTGCATGTGCAAAAGACATGCAAGACTTAGTTTAGATGCCTTAAAAACTACATTCATACGCCTTCCCCTTGTTTTCTCTTGCGCTAGACAGAAGGACATCTAGTATGGGTGATGAAAATAAGATAGATAAGAGCAATTCAAAAACAATTTTTGGACCCATCTGATGAAAACAATGGGATAGCGTCATTTTAAAATAAGAGCAATTGAAGAAGCACATACCTTTACAGCTTCAATGAAATGAAAAGCTGCCTCTCTATAACAACCAACAGAATGAGCATACTGCCCCCTGAGCATTTCAATGATGCTCTCACATGTCTGTAAAATAGTTGGAAATCGTATAAACCAATTCTTCATCTGCACTAACGCCTGCAAGACATAATCGGTGTATTTTAAGTGACAGAGGTTGGAAGATATAATTTCTATTAAATCAGTTGCTATCTTAGATAAAAACCAAGATACGATGGTATATTTGAGAAATGTCTAAATGTCCCTTGTGAAATGGCTGAGAATACAATCTTCATCAAATAAAGGTAATGAAAAATCAACTAATATTATCAATCCTTTCTTGAAGAGAACATTAAACAGCCATCTATACCAAGCTTCTACATTCTATCTTTCTTGGAGACATGACATTGTACATAATCCTGGAAACACAACAATACTAGGACATGCCTACCTCCTGTGCTTCTACAAATTCAGATCGTGTCAACTCCATGGCTACTTTGTTTTCAAAGAACTGCATAAGGAGCATTAAATACACACCAGCCATCCAAATGGCAGAGTGCTGCAAATTCACTTCTGCAAAAAAGAAAAAATAAAGATAGGTTGCTTTAATAAGAGTATGAAAAGAAACATTGAAACATGGCATCTCCAAAAGGGAATCTCACCTCTCACACCATCGGTTATTCCAAGCTTCAAAAGCTCCTCTAAGAAGGAAAAAAAAGGATTAATAAATATAAATAGAGGTTTACGTTAAAAGTCTGCAGGATCACTAATCTCTCTCTTTCTTCATTTCTGAAAAAAGAGGGTATGACAACAAGAGTATAGACAGCACTTTAAACATATAGAAGAAGAAGAAATCAAGAAACTACCTTGAATGGTATGCATTCCAGATTGAATACGCTTTCCACAATCCTTAAAATTTCCTTTTGGACGACTCAACACAACCATCATAAGATCAACAAGAGCATAGACTGCACTTTTTGGTAGCCATTCCCCATCAATAGGAGGTGGGGCTAGCTCAAGCTTATCTCCATCGGTGCGCTTCATATTTCCAAAACAAGCTGGTTCCAAAGTTCCTTTGCTAGTTGAACTCAATGTAGTAAGAGAAGCCAGCTGGTGTTGTATCCGAGACTGTTTCTCAGACAATGCTAACCTCTCCCTGTGATGTAGTTCAGGGCGAGTGAGACTCTCATTTAAGGCATCAAATTCCTTAGTCAACTGTTGCAGATGCTGCGTTTTCTTCAAATCGGCCTTCATGGCAGCATCTAATCTTTCTATGTGTGGTGTAGCATTCTTGTAGTCACATATTCGAAGTCGATAAAATATGTGCAGCAGTTCATTGTAGAAGAATAAGCCAAGGCATTGTTGTCTCTGCATCGGCATAAGAAAGCACGAACAAGATTAAGCATTGCACTGAAATCATAAACACACACACTCAGGAATACAGTAATACACATACTTACTTTCTGTGGGTCAAGGTACTCCCAGACCTCATCACATTTGCCAACAGCTTGCTCAACTGAACTCTCATCCTCCCAGTGCATGAGATGTACATGCAGCATACAAGTTGCAAAGAACATCTGGTGCATCAAAAGAAAATGAGCAAATCAAACTACAAATAAAATCTTCTCTTGCCACGGAATATGAAATCTAGCTACAATCAATGACTTAATTTCATGTCCTATGGCCTGAGCTTGACTTCAATAACTGTTCGAATAGTAATAAAGTAAGCTGATTTCATTATTGAAGTCAAGTAACTTGCATTACTTGTCACTGAGGCAAGCATAACCTAATAGATTAGTAAGTTCCTTATCTGTGAAAGCATAACTGTTAGTTACTTCAAACATGCCACTTCGAGCAATGACTCATTTTCGGTTTCTAAGGCCTAAGTTTGACTTCAAATTGTTCCAATAGTTATAAAGTAAGCTGTTTTCACTACTCAACCTGCTGGAACACTTGAG
The DNA here is from genome assembly GCA_009720345.1 of Fragaria iinumae. Lineage (NCBI taxonomy): Eukaryota > Viridiplantae > Streptophyta > Magnoliopsida > Rosales > Rosaceae > Fragaria > Fragaria iinumae. Next base: position 36,014,385 of record CM019119.1, read on the forward strand.
CATATCCTAATTTATCGGAGTAGCGCAAACATAGCCATTACTGAGCAAACACTCAATTTTCAATTTCTAGGGCCTGAAACCTAACTAAAAAAGTGAATTATGTACCTGCAACTCCGGATAACCTATCTGAGTAGCGCAAACATATCCAGCATCCAATGCCGCAATCGAACTCTGGTAATCTCCCTCAATAATCAACGCATTCGCCAGCTGAGAGTTGAAGTTGCAAGACCACAGCTTCACCCCAATACTTGACAATTCCACAAACACCGAAAAGAAAAATCAAAACTCAAAACTCTTGGAAACTACCTAGATTAAAGCAATTCCGATTTTTCAACAAAGAACATACTCATATCCGGTAGCGGTGAGCTCCAGGGCCTTGTGGAGCACCTGTTTCTGAGGCGCAATAGAGCCGACGAGATGGTAACACTGGCTGAGCAGACTATAAGCTCTGCACTTCAAATCGAAGCAAGAAGGGATGGATTTGAGGAGGAGCTGCGCGCGCTCCAGGTGAGCCCTGGCGTGGTTGACGTTGTGGGAGTGCTTGAGGAGGAGAGTAGCGATTCGGAGACGGGTTTTGACCTCGACGATGGGGAAAAACGACACGTCGCTTTGGCAGATGGCTTCCAGGCACTTTATGGCTTTTCCGATCTCGCCGCTCTGCTCCTGGTAGTCCGCCAGACCCCACAGCCCTTCCGCCACCGCGTCCATTTAATTTTTGAATTTTGAGTTAAATTAATTTCATTTCGGAGGGATTTGGATTTTGGAGTTGGGGTGAGGACTGTTGGGAGGGAAGAAGGAGAGAGACAAACGCCCGAGAGATCGGCAGCGCCGGTCTTTATGAAGTCGACGTTGGGTCTATTACGGTCGAAGGAACATACGACGAGTCGTTGAATTTATACCAACATCATGAAGCTTCTCTATTACTAAATTTGTTTACCATAAACGATGTTTGTAAGGCGTAAATGCATCTTAAATGTTCTCAATTGTGTGTATTGCTAAGTGTGTCAAAATAGTAGTTTCTACTCTGCCGCGTGCCAAAAACTACGATCCTGATATATAAACACTATTGTCCGGTAAACTTAATAGTGCCAATGTGCCATGTTTGAATTTAAATAACGGGTTAGAAAGCCGAGCATCCCCCTTTCGGATACATTTTGTAGGCTTCATCATCTCTTAATTACTCTATACTATTCATCTACTTCAATGCATTTTTGTAAATCAATGCACCTCTTAGAGCATCTCTCATCGTAAGCCAAATTTAGCTTACAAAACAAGAATATTTTATAGAATCTTTTTTTAGCTTACCAAATTCTTCCACTATAAGAGCATCTTCCATGGTAGGCTAAATCTTTAGCCAAATTTAACCTATAAAACAAGAATATTCTGTGAAATCTTTTTTTAGCTTACCAGAGTCTCCCACCGTAAGCTAAATCCTTAACCAAATTTATAGTCTATTGGCTTTAAAAAACACTCACACCGTAAGCTAAATCCAAAGGTAAAGCCAAATCTAATTCTTCTGTCATATATATGTAATATTATATTTCTATGCATATTTTTTCTTTTCTCATACATATAAATATAATAAGTCTAGCATTTTATGTTAGTTATTTCGTTATATTGTAATTTTCTTAAGTCTAGTATTTTGTGTTGTTACGTTTTAATAAGTATGTAACCATTTTACATGAATAAACTATGTACTTTTTTTAATTCAATAATTAAGCATGTATATGATTTTATCTATATATATATATATATATATTAGATATGAGGCTTATATGAAAGATCTCATCGAGATCGTCGCGATGGTATAAAATTTTGTTAGTAACAAATTTTTAATTTAGATGCTAGTATAAATTAGAAGAACAATATCTAAAGTTGAATAAAATAATACTTAGTTTTAGCCTACCAACCCCATAAGCCAAATTTTGCCTTGAGAATTGTAATTTGGCTTATGGTAGGAGTAACTATAGGCTAAATTTGGCTTTTTAGACCATCTCCCACCATAGGCTAAGGGCATCTTTAACAATGCTAGCCATTTTTGAGTTAATTTTTTGTCAAATTAGCTAAAATGTCATTTTGGCTAGCCACTTTAGAAATGTGGCTGCATCAATGCTCTCTATTTTAGCTAGCATTACATCAACATTATTCTTCAAATAAAGATTAAATAGTTTAAATATATTTATATATCACATAAAATATCTTATAAGGAGTGTATTAAATTATAGCTAGCCTCATATGAGTCGTCTCGCTCTCTATATTTAGCTAGCGAGATAGCTAAAAGTTATATAGCTAAACTTTGGCTAGTCTGCTGGAGTTCTAAAAATATCAAAAAAAACTAAACACAATCTTTAAAATAGCTAAAAACTAAAATAGAGAGTCTGCTAAAGTTACTCTAAAAAGCCAAATTTAGCATATGGTTACTCCCACCATAAGCCAAATTTCAATACCCAAAAATTTAGCCTAAGCTATTTGGTAAGCCAAATTTGGCCTTCCATTTCCATAAGCTAAAGCCAAATAATATTTTATTCAGTTTAATTTTTTTTTCCAGATCTGCCCTTCTAGCTACCATCTTATTTCATTTTGTATCCTTTTTAAATTTGAACTAAAAATCTTTAATCCCTCACAACTACATAATTAAAAACTCGTTTCTATTTAATTTTTTTTACTATTGCGAAGATCTCGGCGAGACCTTTCATATAAGCCTCATATCTAATATATTTAGATAAAATCATATACTTGATTAATTATTGAATTAAAAAAAGTACATAGCTTATTCATGTAAAAAGGTTATACACTTATTAAAACGTAAACAACACAAAATGCTAGACTTAACTAAATTACAACATAACGAAATAACTAACATAAAATGCTAGACTTATTAAAAACACATATTATTTTTCACTAAAAAAACCCATATTATAATAACCATCAACAATAATTCGGTACTCCACCGCTTTCGTTATAGGGCTCCTCCATGTTCATCGCTTGTTCTGGTACCTCCACTTTCTCTATAGTCTTTACTTTTTCCATATCCAAAAGGTCATTCATAATGACTCATTCCTCCATAGTCACCAATTCCTCCATAATTTGGTGTTGCTCCGTATTCACCGCTTGATCCATATTGACTTGAAACTTGAAGTGCATTACTAACGCTTCCAGAGTTGAACGTAGCTTGTGTGTCACCTTGGAACGGATTCATGTTAGCAAAATTGTCATAGCCAGACGTCATGGGCGATTGTTGATGTTGGGATTCACGAGCACTTCTTTGCCTAATTTCATTTTTTCTCATCTCAAAATACTCACGTGCATTTAGAGTTCTTCAATCACGTTGGGCAATTATTAAAGCACCAGCACGATTTTGGGATAAACATGTCTTGCATGATATAATGACTACATGCATCATAAGGCACAACATGATTATCGAGGATGAACGAGATTTATCGGCTCCGATTAAAGAATTTAATGAAGCACCCGCCCCTACGTACTATTGAGATGGTGGTTGATGAAACAACAAGATTTAGTCAATTTCTCGATCGCCATAGGAAAATTAAAGATAAGAAAACTCATTATGAACTTTGAGATGCTTTGATTGAACATATTTGGCAGCGACATGGAAGAACATAAGTTTGAAATCGTGATCGATAAATGTTTATTTTCAAATAAATACTTTGTTTTCAAATAACTTTTTCGTTCTATTTTTTTTATTTTCGTTGGTTGTATCTTTTAATTATCGTATATTTCCTAAGGAATAAGATCCATGCCCTTCTCAATATTTGTAGTTTCAAATTATTTTTAATATTATATATATTTATATATATGAGAAAAGAAAAAATATGCATAGAAATATAACATTACATATATATGACAAAAGAATTAGATTTGGCTTTACCTTTGGATTTAGCTTACGGTGTGAGTGATTTTTAAAGCCAAAAGGCTATAAATTTGGCTAAGAATTTAGCTTACGAAGACTTTGGTAAGCTAAAAAAAGATTCCACAAAATATTCTTGTTTTTTAGGCTAAATTTGGCTAAGGATGCTCTAAGCTATTTGGTAAGCCAAATTTGGCCTTCCACTTCTGTAAGCTAAACCCAAATAATTTTTTATTCAGTATTATTTATTTTTTTCAGATTTGCCCTTCTAACTACCATCTTATTTCATTTTATATCCTTTTTAAATTTGAACTAAAAATCTTTAATCTCTCACAACTACATAATTAAAAACTCGTTTCTATCAATTTTTTTTACCGTTGCGAAGATTTCAACGAGACCTTTCATATAAACCTCATATCTAATATATTTAGATAAAATCATATACATAGTTTATTGAATTAAAAAAAGTACATAGTTTATTCATGTAAAAGGGTTACATACTTATTAAAACGTAACAACACAAAATACTAGACTTAACAAAATTACAACATAACGAAATAACTAACATAAAATGCTAGACTTATTAAAAACACATTATTTTTCAATAAAAAAAAACCCATATTATTATAACCGTTAACAATAATTCGGTACTCCACCGTTTTCGTTACAGGGCTCCTCCATGTCCATCACTTGTTCCGGTACCTCCGCTTCCTCTATAATTGTTTACTCCTAAATTAATATTTTACTGGACAGTAAATGTCTATGTAAATATTAATTATTTCTTGGTCCATGTCATACCGGCGAGCCCAAGTTTCTTTAAGTTTACAAGTGATGGCCTGTCAGAAACAACACGCGAGCTGAAAACAGAGTTCGCGTGCGAACTGGACTTCGCGCGCGGAATGGACATAGGCGAACTACACAGTTCGCGTGGAACACTTAGCTCGCGCGCGGAATGGACATAAGCGCATTACACACTTCGCGCGCGGAATTACTATTTGCCAGTCCGCGTAGGCGAGGCGAGGCGAGGCGAGGCGAGCTAGCGAACTGGCTCGCGTAGGAGACTTCGCGAGGAAGCAACATGCGGAGTCCGCGCGCACCACAATAAACGTTGAAGACTTTTACAAGTCTTTGATATGCTTCGGGCCAATCCTTGTGACCCATTTAATATAAAAAGCCCTTTTAAGGCTCGCGAGCTGCAATAGCCCGCGAAATGGAAGCGAGCTTCAGGAGCACGCGAGATAGCATCCTGTGACAGCCCGCAGGATGAGGATATTGCTAATGCCAGTTCGCATAGGAGTCTACAGTTGGCAGCGCGGAAGCAATGCCCTATGCGGAATGAAGTGTGCGAACTGGGCAGGTGTCACCAATTGGTTGGTCTGCATGGAGTAAACCGTGTCCTTGTCAATTAGGGTTTCAGAATCCGACTTGGATTCTAATCACTTTTCTTCTACCGCAAGTCGAACTACTATATAAAGGGGCTCGAACCCTAACAGAAAGTTGTCTCTCAAAACAAATACAAAACACAATACAAACTGCAAACCAGTTACCCTTCGAGCTCCTCGAAACCCTAACCCTAAGCGCCGCAGCTTAGGTTTCTTCTTCAAAGCCCTCCGGACTCTACCCCGGTTTCTCTCTGAACTCCCTATAGTTGCTCTGCTCGCGCCGCCGTGAGTATCGATCGCTTGTGCTCGTAAATCCTCGTCTGAGGTGGCACCTGAAACCCATTCACCTGATCAGAAGTCAAGATCTCGCACACCATCAACCTTTTCCTCGTCCGCGAGGTGGCACGCCCGCAACTCCCCCTTCTCTTTGTTGGCTAGTTACCTCTGCTACGCGCGCTGAGGATCGTGGCCAAAACAATAGTCTTTACCTTCTCCGTATCCAAAAGGTCCTTCATAAAGACTCATTCCTCTATAGTCACCAATTCCTCCATAATTTGGTGTTGCTCTGTATTCACCGCTTGATCCATATTAACTTGAAACTTGAAGTGCATTACTAAAGCTTCTAGAGTTGAATGTAGCTTGTGTGTCACCTTGGAACGGATTCATGTTAGCAAAATGGTCATAACCAAACGTCATGGGCGATTGTTGTTGTTGGGATTCACAAGCTAGCTCTTCTATGCCAAATTTCATTTTTTCTCGTCTCAAAGTACTCACGATCTTTCGGATCCGAAATGGAATCCAAACTCACGATTTTGGGATAAACATGTCTTACATGATATAATTACTACATGCATCATAATGCACAACATGATTATCGAGGATGAACGAGATTTATCGACTCTGATTAGAGAATTTAATGAAGCACCCGCCCATACTGTTGAGATGGTAGTTGATGAAACAACAAGATTTAGGCAATTTCTCGATCGCCATAGGAAAATCAAAGATAAGAAAGCTCATTATGAACTTCGAGATGTTTTAATTGAACATATTTGGCAGTGACATGGAAGCACATAAGTTTGAAATCATGATCGATAAATGTATAAATTTGTCGTTCTATTTTTTTTTTTTCGTTGGTTGTATCTTTTAATTATCGTATATTTCCTAAGGAATACGATCCATGTCCTTCTCAATATTTGTAGTTTCAAATTATTTTTAATATTATATATATTTATATATATGAGAAAAGAAAAAATATGCATAGAAATATAACATTACATGCATATATATGACAAAAGAATTAGATTTGGCTTTACTTTTGGATTTAGCTTACGGTGGGAGTGTTTTTTAAAGCCAAAAGACTATAAATTTAGCTTACGGTGGGAGACTTTGGTAAACTAAAAAAAGATTTCACAAAATATTCTTATTTTATAGGCTAAATTTAGCTAAGGATTTAGCCTACCATGGGAGATGCTCTTAGCCTATGGTGGGAAATGGTCTTAATGTGAAAAACGTAGGTGTTTAACCAAGAAAGCAGTCCAATGGCCAAGCAATATTATCGTCTCAAAGAGATGGTCAAAGGGACCGATGGCGAACAAGCCAAAGCATTTGGCAAGCTTCAATGATTCCAGAACAACAAGATGAGTACTTAGCACGACGATGAGCAAATTATCATGGTTACCAAAATCCTGAATATAGTATCCAAGAACCGAATAGAATGCGGTTAAGCCATATAAGACAATTAGCACGGTTATAAGCCTTTATTTATCACAAGGGCAAACAATACCAAACATTGGCATCTATCTTCTGGATCATGTTTTCAGTCATGGACAGTTATGCGTAGCTTTATCGCGAGGAATTTCAAGAGCTAACACCAAAGTGTTCGTCAAGAAAGGCTCAATCGTAGGTGAGGAAGAGGTGTTCACAAGAAATGTTGTGTATAAAGAGATCTGGCTTCTTTCATATTAATGTGTTCATATGAGGTATGTATCATGCTTAATGTTTATTGGTACGTATGTGTAACTTTTATGGAACTTTACTTAATATTGTAGCTACAATTATATTTTCAAGACCATGTAAAAATGCTAATTTAATGAGCTACTCACATAATGAGAGATGATAACATGCTCATCAATAATAAACCTTCATGTTTCGGTCATATAAATGACTTTTGATCTATCTGTGAAAAGAGATTTAGTTGTTTTTTATGTTTAAGCACTGTATTAAGTTGTTTGACACAAATTCCAGTACGTTATCATGTTTATAATGTTTTTGAAGTGATGTACTTTATAAGTTGTTTGTTCTTTGTATATTTATATTGTTTGTATAAAGTTAATAGTTCATTAGATGTCAACTTTTCTTTTACATTTTTTTATGCTACAGTTGTAGAAGATCAAGAGAATATCATTTTCGCAAATGTCTATTACACGGGTCTTTTACATCTCCGTGACTTATGCGTATATATATATATATTTTTTTTCATAAAAGTGATTTATCGGTTATCGTCACGTTCTCACTCAAACTAAAAAACACATAAATACAAAAGCATAAAAAGAAAGTATAAAATAATTATACGCACACGCGAGCGTGGCCCTTCCGCACGCGCATCGCACATGCAGGAAGGCTTAGTTGCTGTAAAGTCAGGCATTTAAGAAATTCACCAAATTATGTTTTGCTTAAACTACCCTTAATGAGTTGATTAAAACAACACTAACTTAAAAGGTTATTAAAGTAAAAAATAAAAAAAATAAAAAATAGTGCTGATAATTATGAATAGTTGATATGAAAAGTTAAGACTAACACTACTCACTAAAACTCCCACTACTCACTAATATACTTCACAAAAAGAAAAAGAAAAACTACATATTAACAACATCTTTACACGCGAGTATCGCGAGTATAAAGGCCAGTATAACTTACCACAAAGTCTTCATTTTCAATTGTCAAATTCACGTTATCAGATCAATGACTTTTCTTTGTTCTCATGTTTTTCGGGAAGGAAATACTGTTGCTGATGGTTTTGCAAATTTGGGTTTGGGTTCTTCATTGGTTTGGCATGTTTCTCCTCCTCCTAGTGTTTCTCTTATCCTTTTGAGGGATGCATTAGGGTATCCGAATTATTGAGCTAATTAGATGGCGGACTTTACAGTGATCTGGTGTTTGGCAGTCTCTTATTGTCTTCAGCAGCAGTTTGCATCCAAGATTGGTGTTCACATCTGCTTTGATGCTCCAAATTATATAGACTAGTAGACCATTTGTATGTTTTATCTACCAGCTTTCTTTTTGGTTTATACACGAGATGGGAATACCCTATTCTCTTTTCTTAGTTTTCGTCTCGTATTGTTTCTTATTCGAACTATGTAATTTTTCTTGTTTTTATTTAAAATAAAATCCGGGCGTGGGGCTGAGCCTCTCAGCTGTTGCTGATGGTTTTGCAAATTTGGGTTTGGGTTCTTCATTGGTTTGGCATGTTTCTCCTCCTCCTAGTGTTTCTCTTATCCTTTTGAGGGATGCATTAGGGTATCCGAATTATTGAGCTAATTAGATGGCGGACTTTACAGTGATCTGGTGTTTGGCAGTCTCTTATTGTCTTCAGCAGCAGTTTGCATCCAAGATTGGTGTTCACATCTGCTTTGATGCTCCAAATTATATAGACTAGTAGACCATTTGTATGTTTTATCTACCAGCTTTCTTTTTGGTTTATACACGAGATGGGAATACCCTATTCTCTTTTCTTAGTTTTCGTCTCGTATTGTTTCTTATTCGAACTATGTAATTTTTCTTGTTTTTATTTAAAATAAAATCCGGGCGTGGGGCTGAGCCTCTCAGCTAGGCTTATTCGAACTATGTAATTTTTCTTGTTTTTATTTAAAATAAAATCCGGGCGTGGGGCTGAGCCTCTCAGCTAGGCTGGGTTCCAAACCCTTTTAAAAAAAAAATGTCAAATTCACGTGTTCCTCATAATTCTGTAAAAAATGTCTCTTAACTTCTTTTTTTGGGTCGAATCTCTTAACTGAACAAGCATTTTCTTTATTACATTTTGATCAGTTAAATAAAAGCGCTTAATGACAACTAATTTAACTTGCACCAAAAGGTTATGGGTATGTCGGCGTTCTTCAACTTCTAATTTTGTTAAATTTCATTTTCATTGTTCGGTTTACATAACAAACATGCAGCGACACGTTTTGTTATCCAGACTTCTCAAGGACAACTAGTACGTGGTGACTTCTTCGAAGCAATTAGGTTTTTATACGTCCTTTGTGTCGACGCTTTTGCCTTTCGTGTTGGACTAGTCTCAATCTACCTTACTAATAAGTTTTCACATATCCGAGTTGAAGGTGACTTTAGAATTCTTATTGATAGCATCAACAACAAAATCAATGTGCCTTTGGAAGTTTTTTACTCTATTTCATGATATTCAAGTTTTGGATCTCCATTTCATTTCAGTCAGCTTTACTCATATCTAGAGAGAGAAAAACTTTGTTGTAGATGCCTTAGTTGACCTTGGGCATGTCGAAACTGCCAATTAGATTAAAACACTACCTTCAGCTGCTCATCATCGGCATCTCTCTCTTCTCTATCTCTTCTCTGCTCAACACCCACTCCACATCCGGCAACATAAAACTCTCCGTTATGCCGGTGTCGACCTCAATTCTTCGATTGCCACTAGCTTCTTCCATTCGGGCCCAACCTTGATGTCTTTGCTCTAGTAGCACATCTCGCTGCGACGACTCTCCTCCAATCACCCTAATCGTTACGTCGTCTCCGGCTTTCGAAGGCTATTCTTCAATCAACGAATGTTCGGGTTGACGAGATTATAGACGACGGTCTTGACGGCTTCGTCTTTGAGATGACGGTAGACAGAAGGTAGAGAGATTGATTTGCTAGTTTTGGGATTTGATAAATTGAGATCTGAATAAGAGAGAGAGAGAGAGAGAGAGAGTGTGTAAAGGGCCACCAGTGGCACCCAATGTAATTTTTTCTGAATTTGGCATTTTGGTCATTTACAAATATAGAAAAGAGTTGGGCTTGTTGCTATTTTGTTTTGGGCCTGGGCCATATCCTAATTTGTATAAATACTATTGAATACGGGTTTTTTATGTTTTAAATTTGGTTATGTGCTATTATGTAATTTTCTCTTCTTAATTTAGAAGTTTCTTTTCGCATATATTTCTTTCATAAAAAAGAAAATGGGTACGAGAACTTACAAGGTGCAAGGCAGAGTTATATTGACATTCCTCCTAGCAAACTTGATCATATTCTTATCTCTCATAAAGACAAAACAGCTAACCATAATCGAGTGGAGCAGATTCTACACACCAAGGTGCACTTGCACTATTAATGTGCAAGTTCTCAAATCGCCGTATACAAAGATCCAATGAAGACCAAAGACCCTAAATTCCTTCCTTTCATGTTCATTTTTTATCCGATCAAATTAAACGCCCGTAATGTTGGAAACACTTAGGACTATTTTTTTTAGGTTTCAATTGTGTTAACGGTATTAGAATACATGCACGAAAATACAACGTGGGTGACCGGATCAAAATATTGCATATTAGTTGCTCGGTTCACTTGCACCTTAATACGTAGAAGAATTTTCGATAATTGAGTCAAAGAATTAACCCATTCATTGTATATTGAATTATTGATGGAGTACAAGATGAATGATCAAATTATTGATCACTAGCTAGATCATTGTAATGATATATATAGTAATGCTCACGTATGCTTGAAAATGGAGAAAAGAGAGAGAAAAGATGGAACAATTTTCTGTTGTATTGAAGTAATGCAAAATTAATATTACAAGCAAGACTATTTATACATAGTTAGGGAAAAATCTAACAATTATTACAACAAATCTGGAAAATTTCAGATCAGTATAATTGATGCTGAACAAGTATACTATAGACTTACACCATGCTGACTTGCAAAGTAAAAAGTAAAAAGTACATAAAAATGAACAAGTATACTATAGACTCCAAAAACGTTCTAAAGTTAAGAAAGTATTTTCCAGCAAAAATCAAGTCCCTTCATGCAAAGGGAATTCCTCACAGCTTCTTCATCACAAGATCGACGCCTTTTTCTGCCTCTATAACCAGTTTTTGAGCAGGTTCGTGACTGTAATTCGGTGAAAGTTCGAATGAGAAGTTGGTGACTATGAGAGCTATGACAACCTTGAGTTCGAACATGGCCAAGTTCTGTCCAAGACACACTCGAGGTCCAACCCCGAACGGCATGTACAAGTAGGGAAGCTTGCAAGCTCCGGTGATCCCATTTGCAAATCGATCTGGCTTGAAATCGTACGCATCAGGCCCCCATATCTCTGGATCAGTGTGTATTGTCACCACACTGGTCCAAACATTGACACTCTTTGGAACATGAATGTCTCCAAATTTCATGTCCTTGAATGCCTCCCTTGACATAATGGTAACCGGGGGGTAGAGCCTCAATGATTCATGAATCACCATAGTTAGCTGCACCGTAAAAAAAATTAAGTATAATGTAACTAATTAGACATACATACATGTTTATTAGACAGTCTGACGTGTTACATTGTCATGTTAACTACGTACATAATATCCTAGTTAAGTATCGATACCTGTTTCATCTTGCGAAGCATATCAGCATCTGGAACGCGGCCTTGGCAGACTTGAAGGACCTCGGCTCTAACACGTTCTTGCCATTCTGGATTCGCAGCCAACAGCATGAGGCTCCATATAGCAGAAGTAGCTGTGGTTTCATATCCAGCCAAGTATATGTTCTTGCAGTTATCCACAATGAAGCTGTCTGTTGCCTCTTGACTAAGATCACTGGCTTTTGCACCCTCAAGAATCATTTGCAACAAGTCTTTCTCTTGCCCAGCTGCATGTCTCTCCTTCACTAGTTGCAGTATCAATTTCGCAACGTCCTTTTCTAATGCCCATTCTTCCCTATTGCTCTTTGTAGGAATGTGTCTGCATCAAATTAATATGTCACGCACCAAATTATTTAGACCATATACAGTTGATATGTAATTCCAAATAGCATATTTTTCCACTAATTTGGACCAAGTGTTGGCGAATCTTTAATTACCTAATTCCAGGCACTGCACTCACAAAGAGTTTCCTGCCCATGGCCTCCTGGAGTTGCCTTAGTTTATCAAATATCTGTACCCCTTTGGTATAGCTGCTCCCAAAACAAGCCCTCGAGATAACATCACCAGAGAAGCCACGTAAATCGTCGTCGATTTTTATGTCTGCAACTCCTTTGCCTGCCTCAATTTTACTGTTCCACAAGTTCACCAGAGTGTTCGATGACTCGGTAATTAAGTTGATCATTCCCTACAAAATTCAACACAATTACAAAAATTACCACATTTTCATGTCACAGTTCATTATTTACCAAGTTACCAACTATAAATTTTGCTCAATACTTACCTTGACCTTCTCCATGTAAAGCTCAGGAGCCATGACCTTGCGCTGATGAGCCCACGAGGGGCCATTGGAGGTCAAAATACCTTGACCTAGCAAAGGACCACGCTCTTTGAATTGGTATGTGGGTTTACCTAAGTCCAAAGATGTGCAGGTCGTGATCTCCCTCACTGCTTCTGGTTTGATCACGTATAGGATTTGCGTGGTGCCAAGACCAAATACAAAGACATCACCTGCACACAAGTTTCACACCATGTTAATTAGTAGAAACGCAAAGTCACCAGCTGGAGAAAGAAATACGAAACGTCTCTTCTTCTTTCCAAGACCTTCTTCTTTACAAGTTATCGGTTGAGTAATTATCTCTAATAGAACAAGAATAACTCTAATTCACCTAAATAATGACATTTATTATCAAAATGACAACAATTTGTAATCATATTTGTAAATTTAGATATCGCAAACATGTAGGTAGGTACAAGACAACTCTGAAAGTTCCACTTTAAAATTTTAGGTGTCACTTTTGGTACACGCCAGAGACTTCATGTACTTCAAAGTTCACACCAACAGCGCTTCTAGCAAAAGGACTTTGTAAAGAAGCAATGACAACAGACGATGATGTTCGTTTTTTTGGCAAGAGGGACGAATGTCATGTTCATGAAATGACAATTAAATAAGAACGATAAGCATGGTGTTTTGAGTACAATACCAAATTGCTTCCTCCACTTCTCAAAGAAGGGGAAGATAGTAGCACCCAAGTTGTGTGAGATTATTGGTGCTTCACTGCTCGGAGCCTTAGCAATGCCGTCGCTGCCGCGAGCCTTCTTTATCTCCGAGATATTCCCGAGAAGCAAAGCCTGAGGAGGTCCGGTGATGCCTTGTTTGGCCAGCAGGGATCTCAGCCTCTTCGGCTCCGCGACAAGCGCCTTATACAACCTCACCAGCAACGCCACGAACCCGATCAACGCCACCGTCGACGCCAACATTCTCACATCGAACCCGTGGAGGACCTCCATAAGCACCGCACAACTCGATCTTTAAACTTTAAGGATGAGATGAATAATGGATCGGACCTGCTGCTAGCTAGGTGGATGTAGGTTTGGAGTGATGGTTAATTCACTTGATTAAATTGGCGATGATGTTGAAGCTCGTTGAGAGTGGCGTATATAAAGGGGAAGGGAGGGGGAGAGGTGTGCGGCATCTGTCTTGAGTGACCTACGCTCAATGACAGATCGACGAGTCCCGTCATTCCGTCAAAGTATGAGTTTGCGGCTTCTGCATGAATCTGTAAAACGCTTATATTGGTTTGTGTGACGGGGTGGTTAAAATTTTGGGATCTTAAGAATCAAAAACCTCATCGTAAGGTGCAGTACACGGTACTTCCCTATTTTGCAATCACGAATAATTAGGCATATTTCCCGTGAAACAAACGACATAGCCAATAGATTAGCTCACATGCCTAGTGTTAATAATCTAAATGTTATTTGGTTAGACGAGTCTCTTGTGATTATCCGGGATGTAGTATAGTATATGAGGATTTGTTTAATTTGTGTATTAATATTGCTAGTGTTTGTGTATTATTTGGTTAGAGTGAAGGTTCGCTCCGAAATTAAAATATGAAGTTCCTTGTTTAACATATTTTTTGGTCATATTTCAACACCTTCCATGTTCAGTTTATTGATACTAATGTATAGATTATTCATGTAGAAATTTCATTTAAATTGATGATCATTTAGGTACAAAATTAGATTAAGGTACAAAATTAGATTAAATCAATGAATGGACTATAAATATGTTTAACTATATATGTTTATATAAATCATAATTATAAACACCTAAACCATCATCAAGTAGTTTGTGTAGATCACGATTAGCATATTTCCGATTTTAATAATCAGATGTGCGGATGTGTTACAAACCGGCCCCTTTAAAAAATAAAAATAAACTAAATTTTAAAAATGTTTGACTAGTTGTTTACGTGAAGAATGGTATCTAGTATCAAGATACTACGAAGAACAATGCAATATTTCACTTTTCAGAGAGTGACGAGCTCCTGTGTTTGGCTCGCTAGTGAACTCTAATACAAAAGGCTATATACATTTCACTTTGTCAGCGTCAAATTTCACTCAACTCTCATATGGTAACAGGTAACTCTGATTCAGACTGTATATATAGGTTTGGTAATTCAGACTGGTTTAACCAAGTGGACCTCCCTCTGCTTCATCTGGGAAGAGTGGAAGACTTCTACTTGATTTTTTTTCCTGAACAGATAATTCTGTGAATATTACGGGTCTGATATTCTACTTGGTGATCAATTCATCACCATACAATCCCAAAAGCCACCACTATCTCAATCTCCCAACCATTATTCAAGTGTCGGTACTCTGAGAACGGAATAGATTAGACGTCGCTGCTAACACAGAGCAATCATGACTACCGGGGTCCGAGGATCGACCGGCATCACCAAACCAAAACAAAGAGCGTTCATGATTTGAGGTTTTCAATAATGAAAGCAAGAAAATGGATACGAGTCATATGACACTAATACCTAGTGCATGTGCGTGATTATCACGTTTGGTTTGTGTAGCATACAGCCCGTCCCCTTCTCTGAAATTATTGTAGTTCGACCGACCTACCTCTAATTTGAGACATGAAGTGATGAACTGTGTGCGTGTCTCAAATTTTCCACACAAATTATGGAAGATCAGTAATTATGAGAGGTGGACGTACGTATTTGCTACTAGCAATGAAAGTAATTTGTCAACGTACTGATGGCCGGAAGGTTCTATACGACCAGAATTAACAGTTTGCAATAATATACATGGCTTAATTTTGGGCACTTAAAAGGAACATATTTGCATCCGACCCAGTCTGGACGTACTCGTCTGGACGTACTCTCTCTTATTTACATATTTTTATCAATGTAAATCATAATATTAACCGATCAAAAGTTGTATTAACCAATAAATATCATCTCTACAAAAAAAAAATCAATGTAAACAAAAATCGTTTGCTAAGCCGAATGTATCAAACAAATTGACGGTTTATTATGAAACTGCACAAACTATTTCCCATGCATGGTTCGATCACACCACAGATTTGTTTGATGCAATCAGCTAAGCAAACGAATTTTGTTTAAATTGATTTTTTTACAGAGGTGATCTTTATTGGTTAATTCAACTTTTAAACGGTTAATATTATGATATACATTAACAAAAGTATGCAAATAAGAGAGAGTCAAGAAAAATGTCTGTAGACCGGGTCGGACACAAGTTTTTCCCCACTTAAAATGGTGTCAACCCTTGTTTTGGAGGAGAAATTATTTTGTGGTCTCGAACTATCACGTAAGGCTGCCATGTGCTCGTCCAAATCAATAATATCATTCAAATGTGGTGTGATCGAACCATGCATGGGAAAGGTAAATTATGTTAAGAGGCTAATCAAAAATATGTACAGTTGACGACATCAACCCGGACCACCACGTCTGAGAACTCATACTAATTTATACTATTTACATTTCTAATTTAGTGAAATCTTGTATTACGTACTCTTGACCTCATATTAATTTTGGCTATGTACCATTTATAAAAACTATAGCATTGGTACCTCTATAATGAATATAAATTAATAAAAAAAAGTTCCGTCCGGACAAGTATGTATGTGTGCGTCCGGACTCTCTCTTGTTTACATACTTTTTTCAATGTGAATCATAATTTCAACCGTTCAAAAGTTGAATTAAATAGTAGGGATTACATCTGCAAAAAATCAATATAAACAAAATTCGTTTGCTCAGCCGATTGCATTAAATAAATTGATGGTTGGAAAAAACTTGTGTTCGGACTAGTATGTACGTGTGCGTCTGGATTTCATTTTATTTACGTACTTTTGTCAATGTAAATTATAATCTTAACCGTTCAAAAGTTGAATTAACCTATGGAGATCACCTATGCAAAATTTCAATGTAAACAAACATTGTTTTCTTAGCCAAATGTATCAAACAAATAGACGGCTGATCATGAGACTGATAACTTTTACTAGAACTGTCAGTTTGTTTAATGCAATTGGCTAAGCAAACGATGTTTGTTTACATTGAATTTTTGCAGAGATAATCTCTATAGGTTAATTCAACTTTTAAACGGTTAAGATTATGATTTACATTGACAAAAGTACTAAACAAATTGACGGTTATGGTGAAAGGTAACAGTCTCATGATCAGTCGTTCATTTGTTTGATATATTCGTCTGACCAAACGAATTTTGTTTACATTGATTTTTTGCAGAGATGATCTCTATATATTGGTTAATTCAACTTTGAAAATATTAAGATTATGATTCACATTGAAAAAAGTATGTAAACAAGAGAGACTCCAGACGCACACATACTTACTAGTCCGAGCGCAAGTTTTTTCCTTGAAGAAAAGATGAAAAACGTTGATGGAAACTAGCCCAATATCATTTAGTGTAATGACATTTAACGGTATGATGCATTTCTTCCAAATTCAATTTAGGAACTTCTTCTTGTGCAGTAGAAGATGATGGTAAGGTTAAGGTTGGGAAGGATTCATGGGAGGACAGTGGTGGGACAAAAGTAGATGTTGATGAAGTGGGTGGAGTGGAAGACTTTGAGGAATGTTGGTTTTGCCTCGTCGGAGCCATTACTGGCTCTGATACCAGTAATCTACTGTGGAAAATGATAAACAAGATAAAAGAAACTAATACAAACTGATCTTCATTCCATAACTACATCAGATAAGTTTACAGCATATATAAAGCGTTCTAACTCCTATAGATTAGAGATAACCGTCTACTAAGATAACTATTTAGAGATGGGCCAAAGACTTTTATTCTATAGATGGGCTAAGCCTTTTACAAAACATAGATATTAATATAAACTACAATAGATAATTGAGAAGTGAAATGTGTGTTTAGATGCTGGTGAATTCCCTGAATTCCTGGGAATTCAATCAAAAATAAGGAATTCTCAATTTCTTAGGACTGTTTCTCCTGTTTGGATTCTTATCTCGTGGAATTAGCAATTTTTACAGGAAAATAATCGTAGAATTTGGGAGCTTAAATTCCATACTTGAATTCCTTACAGAATAAGTGTTATTTGTCAATTCTCTCATCTGAAGTTAGTCTAAATACAAATTCTTGTCATTTTAAAACTCTGCATCATGAAATCCAAACAATGAAATTCTCAATTAATGAAATTTAAATTTATGAAATTATAATTCCCATAATTTTAAAATTTCTATGAAAATTGAAATTACTTCGTTCAAACATAACAATTTCATGAATTCCCATAATTTTAAAATTTCTATGAAAATTGAAATTACTGGATTGAAATTGGAAATTGGGAAAGTAGTAAGGAGCCCAGTAGGGTTTCACTCTGCTCTAGTTCATGTTGTGTTTGGAAAGCATGGCGGGCCCTGATCTCCGATCTATCAGACAACACCTTATTAACCGCGCCAACAACAGCTACTCCTACTCTGTTCTTGTTAAGGAGATCTCCACTTTCCGATCCGTAGACTCCGAAGCATTATTCAAGGATGACCATGGTCCTGTTCCCAGCAAAGAGCTCTATTTTCCGGTAATTGATCGTCTGAAATTTGCTGATATTCGAATCGTTGGTAGTTGCAATGGCTTGATATGTCTACTATATGGTTGGTGTATTCCGGTTATTATGTTATGGAATCCTTGCACTAGAGAATCCAAAGTCTTACCAAAACTTCATACGAAGGACCTCTTCCCCTCCTCCCCACACTATTATGGATTCGGTTATGATTCCACAACTGACGATTACAAGGTAATAGTCGGTAATTTTCGTGGCATTTCCAGAATCGGATCAGGATATGAAGATATTGTACTTTATACAGTAAGTACGGGTTCATGGAGGAAGCTTCAGCGCCTGAACCATAAGCTGGGTTAGAATTTAAAAATTTAGAAATTCTTTATTCTCATACTCAAGGGGACCTGGGTTAGAATTTAATATGTGGGTGATGAAGGAAGCTGGAGTCGAGAAATCCTGGAATGAAGTCATCAAAATCCAAAGAGAGGTTCAGCCTGTACCTGCAGATCATGATCTACTCTGGAGTCCCTTATGCATTTCTAATGACGGTGCACTTTGATCATAATGTGTGATGTAGCTGCTTATGATGATCCATGGTTCTTGACATTATATAATCTGAAGGAAAACAGATGTAGGAATGTTACTGAGCATTGTGTGTCTGGAGCAGTTACTTATGCAGAAACTTTAGTTTCCCCATCCACAAGCACTGGCATGTAGAAACAAACATTTTGAGATGCAGAAGGGGTTGTTGGGATGACAACGAGTGAGAATCCTGATTTCATCAGTAATGATATTGACAGCAATTAATCAGGAACCGATTATGTGACGCCCTGTGAAACCATCCTGCTGATATCAATCTCATTACTGGTTTCTATTGCATATGATGGGAATTTTTATCATGTATCTCTCAAACCTTCTCTGGTTTCTGTAAGATATTTTGATGCAGTCGCGCGGTATCTCTGTCTCACATACTGCATGTATGAATCATTATTATATCTCCGCTATCATTATTATGTTATATATATTTTGGTATTACATATGGATATAAAGACTTTGCTGAACGTGTTAAGTTTGTTGTTGTGTTTTAGACAAACTCTAGATCCCTGTAACCTGTGCTGCAATTTGTTCTGTAACCAGCACCAGTCTTGATCTTCCCTTCACCATTTTGTTTCAATGAACATATGTACCAGACCTCTTTGAGATAGATTGGTTTTTGTTGTCATGTTAGTAGCATTAGCTTGAAAGGAGAGTGGTACTATTTTGCATATGTATATATGGTTGTAAGCTAGTTGGTCGTTACTAAATTCAGTATATTAGCCTGCAACCCAGTGCGTAGGAAAATTTCCTCTCTAAGCTTACCGGAGCCGCGGAGCGGTGCAATCCACAGCTTTGTTAGCCATTCTGGTGGAAGGGTGCGAGCAGCTGCAGTTCCCAAATTCAGGAGCCAACTACTCAGCCATAAGGAGGGGCTGTCGCTTATTGCAGAGGTGTTTTGTTCTTTTTTTCTTTAAAAGAAAGCTCAACTCTTTTTTAATTGTCTGTGCTAGATGGTGTTCTGCTTTTACTGATTCTGTTTCTCATGCTATGCATTTTGATTTGGTCGAGTTAGGTTGTTCTCGTAGTTCTTGGTTGAAATTCTGTATCTACTCATCAAAGTCAACTATTAGCTAAGTTTAGTTAGGCTAGGGTTTATGCATGCAAACCCTTCAATTTAGGCCTTAATTCATGTACCAATATCTTGAACTAGTATTACTCTTTCTTTATCAACTTGAAACAACGAAACAGAATGAAGTTTTTTTGAGCGAAAATTCTTTCGTGCAATATCAAGTGTTTTGTGTCATTGATACTTTAACCGTTTATCCATGTTTTTACAATTATACGTCGGTGCTCTGAATCCATTCCTGCTTTTGTTTAGCAACAAATAATGGTCAAAACTGGTGAACTCCGCACTCTTCACAAATGTATAAGTGTGATGAGATTTCAAATTCCTAGCCGATGAACATGCAAATAGATTGGACATATCCTCAATTGCGTTTATATCACTACAAGATATAAACAATGTGCAGGTCTGACTCTGCGTCGATCATCTGTCTTCCCAATGTTGGATGTCAATGCTGTATTCAATTTGGCAAATACCTAAAGGCTAAAGAAAATTTTAACATATCTCAACTTTTACCCTGCGTTATTTCCTCAGATGAACATATTGTTGATACGACATATCCAGTGTTATGTCCTTTTCGTGTCATAGATTCAGTCATTCAGAGGCCGTTGACTATTACAGATAACAATCTCACTATTACAGATAACTTTGTAGGGGATTGGTTAGCTGATTTTGCACTCTCAGTGGATCCCTCTGTTAATTTGGTTTCACTGTCTACCTCTTTATGTGTCCCAAACGTTTTATTTCAATCATCTGGGAAGGGGTGTACATCGAAGTTTTGTTTTGTAATTCTGTTTTCCATGTTTGTTGTATCGAAACAAAAAAAACTTGGGCTCTAGGTATCGTATAGCTTAGTTAATTTCTGTGTGTTTATATAATATGTTGTGTATTAGTCCAGTCCTCGCTAGCTAGAGACTCTATTTCGTGTTTATATGAGTCGATGCTCGGCATTAACTCGACTCTAATTTTACCACAAACCGAAATTCACTTGACCCTTTTCTTTTGTTGTGTTGTTTTGATAATGGACGTGGACTGATGGAATGAATGTCTGACCGACTACTCGACTGTTCTATCTACTCGAATGTATCCGTTGTTTGAAAGCCAGTGTTGTTTTCCAGGAGATATCTCAGGCATTATTATGAATTTACGCAGTTTAGAATAATAAGGAGAGATAGATATGGCAGGATAGAGAAACCCAACATAGAGAAACCCAACATGGAAACTTATTGAACAACTGAACAAGTCAGTGGATTTCGGCCAGTCATATGTCAGAATCCGGTTAGGTTGTCAAACCCATGTAAAGAATTTTTGAGGTTATTGTTTGACGGTAACATTTTAACAGAAGAATTTTGTAGAGAGCGATATCGAACATTGATTTCAAACCTGATTCCAATCTTATGAACAAGGAGAAATATCCATCCACAAAGAAGACAAGAATTATCAATTAGGAAAAATCAGATAACCTAAACCATAGATAGACTCTTTTACTCGATCTTCTTCATAGGCGGAAGTATGAAGAGACCAAGGGGTGCCATGACACCCCCCCAATCATATGATGACACATTTGAAACTATTATCAATTTTGACAAACAATGGAAATTTTGGTACGAGGCACCCACCCCCAAATTTAATTGCTGATATGTTTGGCCCCTTGAGTTTTCAATTCCTATCTCCGTCATTATCTTCTTTCATGGTCATCAACGTATGATCTTCTTTGGCTGCTGAAACCACCATGCATGGCATTGGACAATGACTAAGTGACGTACTACTTTTATGGCTCTAATTCTAAGCCCTAAGCTCATAAACCCTAGTCTTTCTAGTTTAGATCGATGTTTATACTTCTACATCGTTTGAGATTTGTGTGTAACATGAAGTTCGTACTTCCCATTTGGCCTTGATGAACCCTTTGGACATCTTCATGTGTACGTATCATGCAACATATTAATTAATTAGTTGGCCTTATAAATCACCGATTGCATGGTGTGTGTGTGTGTATGTTATTCTTGAGAAGAAAAACATTCAGAAATAATCCCACGACTACTCTTATCAACTGAGCCAAAGTATTTGTTCAGTTGCCTAACGCAGGCATCTTTGACATCGATCTTCATTGAGGAATTAGGCGAAGAAAAATATATGCATGCATGCATGTTTACTCATACATATCATCATCTGCTTAGGGTTTAAGAGATGTTCCTATTAACTCTGCTATTCATCATCTGAAAACAGAAAACCTAATCATCGATCTGCATAAACTAATAAGAAGAAATCAGCCTAATATACTAAAAATAAAATATGCACGAATAAAAGTTATTAATTATTAGAATGTTGAATAATTTTCATGTGGCATTTGTATGGTCTAGTAATTGAGCCAATGCATGCACAGTTTCTAGAAATAACCGGTAATAATTCATGATATCTACTCCACATTTCCAAATCCTTGGTCATATTTTGAAAATATATTACACACGAGTCAGTTCTCTATATATAATGAGGCTGTTTGTAGGGAAGGCTGTGTACTCTGTTCCTTGTCCAATGCCGTGGTCATTGGTCAATACTTTAGCCTAAAATAATTGCCGTGGTCATTACAACAAACAAGAAAAAAGAGGATAAGACCAATGGCTAGCTACACACCTCAAATTTTGCTGTGGTGTATGAGTTAGGGCGCATCTCAAATTTTGAAAAAATATTTATTTCTAGCTAAATTAAATTCAAAAAACTAAAAAAGAAAAAAAAAAATCCAATCCACCTCAAATTTCTAAATTTAGGTCATGTGTTATTAACTTAGTCCGTTTCAAACATAAATTAGTACGTGTTTATTAAAAGAAAAATTTCTAACCCATCCCATTATAAAATTATGGCTCCGCCGTTAGATGAGACTCTAAAGACTAGTGTTTGGTTGAACATTTTCTCGTTTTGATGATGAAGTCTTCCTAGGCGAGATTGGAATAATTAGGTCAGAAAGTAGGACTAAGTACGTATGTTATTGAACTTGTAGACTGCTATATAATTCTGATGACCTGCTAAGGGTAATCGGACAGTCAATGGGTTTATTCCTAATGAAAATAACAGGAGTGATATAATTCTGAAATGACACGTTTTTGTTTTGGATATTTGAAGATTAATTTCCAAAGAATGGCTGTGATGTCGTGGACAACTCGATCTTGTAGTATTAATAGTAAGCATACGGAAAACAGGACTAATTGTATGTCGTATTTCAGTATTCGTTTGGTATTTGTGCGGAATCATTCTCAAATTGGGTAAGTTTCTTGGCCATGGAAGGCGAAAGCAGCCCATTGACCGGGGCTGGCGACGGTAGCTAAGCTAGCGTCCGTTCTGGTGCATTACCATGTTGATCCACTAGTCATGCACTCATGCTGCCATGCATAAACCCTAGCTCTATCGCAGCCTGCTGTTATATGATGTTTGCATGCAGGTCAACAAGTCAACAATAACAAATCGAATTATTAAGAAAAGGAAATCATCATATGTCTTCCCCCATCGTATACGGGGTGATTGCACTTAAGAATACAATATTTACTTGATTATTAACTCATATCATTCCTAAAATCAGTTTCATGTCCAAAGGAAGCAATGAAGTAAGGGATCGATGGATCACACTCTGGAAATGGACCTTTCGATGATGTATTACAATATATCGAATATAGTCTATCGATCAAAAGGACAAACGGTAGCAAAACCCCGGCGCTTTCATGTAAAGGAAGCAAGTTTGGCATGATTGTTTGTATCGATGATTATGTATTTCAATTAGTTATAATTTTTAATAAACCATTAGCTAATTAACATTACTTTTGACCAATTAAGTATTGAAGAAGTCATCCGGAGAATTATGCATGTACAATTATCTCCACAAAAATCATGATGAGTAGTGGTGTCTCGGTCCAACTGAACAGTTTTTCCATTCGACCAGATCAAATAAAACTGCAAAACTCATACTTCTTATCTCTCAGAATTCAGAGGTCTTAATTGACTTAGAGGTAACAGTACATAGCTAACGTATCTTCTGGTAAACTTTCACCTGGGCCGCCATGCCGGTCATGCTTTGTTATTTTTCTTTATTCATATTTCATGATAATATTTTTCCACATAGTACTGCTATATAAACAGCACTTATCGAGTTTGTTCATATATTGATCATCAACAAGAACATTTTCCTTCAAGGTATATATTGGTGAAGTATGGAGCTTCTTATTCCAATTGATGCAAACATGTTGATGTCTCTGGCTGTGATTGGAGTCGTATTGTTATTCCTACATCTTTATAATGCGCTTGTGGTGAGGCCGAAGAGGCTGCGATCCATGATTACCAAGCAAGGAATCAGTGGTCCGTCGCCGGCTTTTCTTCTGGGAAATATCATGGACATCAAGAAGGCCGCTCGTCCGAGCAGCATTACTAAGGCTGCGACAAGCGAACCCTTAACTTACCACAACTGTGCTGCTGTTCTCTTCCCCTTCTTTGAGCAGTGGAGGAAGCAATATGGTATATAAATACCACATGCAATACCTCATACACGTAGCTTTATGTATGTTATTGAACACGTTGAGTAATTATATATTATTGGTTTTCAGGTGAAGTGTTTGTGTTTGCACTCGGCAACACGCAGATTCTATATGTGAACAAACCCGAGGCAGTGAAAGAGATTACAACATGCACATCCTGGGACTTGGGGAAGCCTAGTTATCAATACAAAGAGCGCCGTCCCTTACTTGGCCACGGTATTCTAACCTCAAATGGTGCCTCATGGGCTCATCAGAGAAAAATCATTGCTCCTGAACTATACATGCAGAAAGTTAAGGTACAATTATTTACATACGACAGATCATTTTATGTTTATGCCGGTAGCACGTTAAGTTCAATCTGCATTATAACTTGTTTGGTTGGGAATTCGAATCGAAGTGGCTAGCTAGGAACTGCATGGTTTTATAATGGGGATTAATTAGTTTTCTCCCGCAGGGAATGATCAACTTAATCACAGAGTCTACAATGAGTCTGGTAGACTCTTGGAACAGTAAGATTGAGGCACAGAGAGGAATTGCAGACATAAAAATGGACCAGTGTATGAAAAGTTTCTCTGGTGATATTATCTCAAGGGCTTGTTTTGGGAGCAACTATCTAAAAGGCGAAGAGATATTTCAGAAACTAACAGATCTCCAGGAGGCCATGGCCAGGAAACTTTTCTTGACCGGAATACCTGGATTGAGGTACTGAATATATACATCTTTTTGTGCCAAATTTAGACGCGCATCGCCACAAACTCCACATTTTTCATACAAGTATAACAATTTATATGGTCAGTAAATCTGTCACCTTTAACATTTTCTATAAACTATCTTATGATATTATGCAGACACCTTCCAACAAAGAGCAATAGGGAAGCTTGGGCATTAGAGAGGGAGGCTGCAACTTTGATACTACAGGTAGTGAAGGAGAGACAGGCTGCAGGATATGAGAAAGACCTGTTGCAAATGATTCTGGAGGGTGCTAAAAACAGTGACCTTAGCCAAGAGGCAACAGACCGTTTCATTGTGGATAACTGCAAAAACATTTACTTGGCTGGATATGAAACCACAGCAGTTACTGCCACATGGTGCCTCATGTTGTTGGCTTCGAATCAAGAATGGCAAGAACGTGTCAGAGCCGAGGTACTTCAAGTTTGCGAGGGTCGAATTCCAGATGCTGATATGCTCCTTAAGATGAAACAGGTATTCTTTACTCAATTATCATCAAACACATATGCATAGATCACAACATTTGGTTACCAAATAATGTGTTAAGAGTAGTATAGGTATCAGTCTTCTGCGTGTTAGAAATCTTGTGCATGAAGCAACTTTGTACAGTAATTTGCAAACTCTTTTTGGAGCTTTAACACAGTACTAATTTCTAAATGTGCAGCTAACAATGGTAATTCATGAATCGTTGCGCCTTTATCCCCCAAACACTGTGGTGTCAAGGGAGGCTCTTAAGGACTTGAAATTTGGAGACATTCGTGTGCCAAAGGGTGTTAATATTTGGACAAATGTAGTAACCCTGCACACTGATCCTGAAATATGGGGACCGGATTCCTACACGTTCAAACCAGAGCGATTCGCCAATGGGATCTCTGGTGCCTGCAAACTTCCTTACTTGTACATGCCGTTTGGGATTGGACCACGAATATGTCTTGGACAGAATTTTGCAATGGTTGAACTCAAGATTCTGATAGCTCTCATACTCTCCAACTTCTCCTTCTCACTATCACCCAAGTACATCCACAAGCCTTCTCTTAAGTTGGTTATTGAACCAGAACACGGAGTTGATCTCTTGGTGAAGAAGCTGTGAGTTGCTTAGTCTATATTCTGCTGCAAAATAAGGAAGGAGAGGAGGTTGATTTCTACGTGTATATGATCAGCTTCTTGCTTCTACAAACAGAGTTGTTCGCTGCTGTGTATAACTTACTTAGGTGTTTTGAAGCTTTACTTCTACATTTTTTGTGTTCCATATTGTATTCATCTGTTTCTGTTTGACACATAAATTGAAGTTCGTTTATCTTTTTCCTCATCCAGTTTACATGAACCATTAATTGGACATGTGTTTGCAACAAACGAGCTAGTTCATTTTATAGAAAAGAATAGTAATATAGTAATATGGCAGAATTGAATTTTACATTGATATGCAAAAGAATATATACACATCGTAGACTCCTACTTCTTGTACAGTAAAACTCTCCAACAAGTTAGAAGATTAATATGGTAACAACAGCTAGCAAATATTACAATATGATACAGTATCCTAACAGATCAATTCTAATTGAATAACAAGATGCACTTTCCAACACTGATGTCAAAAACTCCCAACTTGTATATAAGTGACTTGAACTTCTCTTTGCCCAAAGGTTTAGTGAACACGTACATCCGCCAATTGGTTTGAAGATAGATAACAAATCGAGTAACAATTTAGCCTTGTAAAATTTTATCTCGAATAAAATGGCAGTTCATTTCGATATGCCTTGTTCGTTCATGAAACAACGGATTTGCAGCTATATGCAAGGCTGCTTAGTTATCACAATGTAAAACAGCAGGACCTAAAAGAGGCATGTGTAGATTTGCCAATAAATATCGCAACCAAGTAAGTTCACAACATGTACTTGCCATAGCTTTGTATTCAGCCTTTGCACTTGATAAAGAAACCGTTTTCTACCTCTTTATCCTCCATGAAATCAGAGAATTACCCAAGAACACACAATAACTAGTGGTAGAACGTCTAGTAATGGGACAACCCGCCCAATTAGAATCACAAAAGGCTCTCAAATTTAAAGAATTATTAGCCTGAAGAAGTATACCTTGACCTGGGGCAGATTTTAAATATCGAACCACTCGAAGAGCAGCTGCCATGTGTTGTTGACGAGGTTCGTGCATGAATTGGCTAAGGACGTGCACTAAGTATGTGATGTCTGGTTTAGTGATATAGTCAGATAAATCAATCGACCCACTAGATGACGATATACAGTAGGGTCTTTAAGCAATTCTCCCTTATTTGAAAGCTTGCATTCTTCCATAGAAAATTCAACCGGCGTAGCACCCAAATAACCAGTGTCTTTCATAATATCCAATGCATACTTACGTTGGGATATGTAAATCCCTTTCTTGGAACGAGCTATTTCAATGCCTAAGAAAAACTTCAAATCACCGAGATCTCTGATACAAAAACAAGTATTAATGGACTCAATGTTGTTTCCAGTGATCAATATATCATCCACATAGATCAATAAAACAGTGATAGATGTACCATGTTTTCGAACAAATAAGGAACAATCAGCTTTGGATTGGGAGAAACCAGCAGCAAGAACAGCCTATGTGAACTTAGAAAACCACTGTCGAGAGGCTTGTTTAAGTCCATACAACGACTTATGAAGGCGACACACAAGGTTCTCCCCTGTCGTCGAAGACCAGAGACATATATATTTCTTCCAATAAATCACCATTCAAGAAAGCATTAGTAACGTCTAACTGATGCAAAGACCAATTTTGACAAGCAACAATAGCAAGGAGGCAACAGACAGTTTCCATTTTGGCAGTGGGAGAAAATGTGTCATGATAATCAGTGCCGACAGCCTGAGTGAAACCTCGAGCAACAAGGCGAGCTTTATAACGCTTAACAGAACCGTTAGCTTTGCGCTTCATCCGATAAACCCACTTACAACTGATCGGACGTTTTCCTGGAGGTAAAGGAACAAGACTCCATGTCTGGTTATCAGTAAGAGCTTGAAGATCAGAATCCATCGCTTCCTGCCATTTGGGATTAGCTGCAGCAACATCATAAGATGCTGGTTCCTCACCCCGACTTACATTAGCAACATAAGTAAGATGTTGAGGTGAATATTGATGATAAGATACATAGTGACAAAGAGGGTATCTCGTACCTGGTGTTGGACTAGGTGAGGCCGATGAAAGTTTGTGTGGAGGCAGAGTCACCTGCGAGCAGACGTAATCCTTGAGACGAACATTGGGTTGCATTGCGCGTTGAGATCGTCGGAGATCAAGGATAGGTGCAGGCTGATCAAGAATAATTGGAGCCTGATTGGGAATATGGAGGAACAACGCCGGAGGAAAGATCAGCGCTAGACGAAGGAGCAGTGGCGTCGTTCAGACGGAGAAACGACGTTAAGCGGAGAAATGGCAAGTCAATGGTTTGGAAAATTTGGAGACGATTGGGAGATAACTATAGAGTTGGGTAGGTCTAGTAAGATAGGAAGAGGAATAGGCTGAGCCGAGGGAGAATGTGTTGGGTTGTTGCTATGAAGTGGTGATGTATTTGGGTGTGGAGAGTAATGAAAAGTATCTTCCAAAAATACAACATCCCGATTACTAAAGATCTTCTTAGTTTCAATGTTGTAAAGCTTGTAGGCCTTCTGACACATGGGATAGCCAACAAATATACATTTAGGAGCACGAGGAGCAAACTTGGAAGAATGATTGACCGAATTTGCAAACGCGACACACCCAAAAACTCGCATACGAGAATAATCAGGAGGCTTATTATAAAGGATTTCATAGGGTGGTTTCCGATTAAGCAACAAAGTGGGAAGACGATTAATTGTATAGGCTGCGGTGAGAACACATTCTCCCCAAAAATTTATGGGAAGATGAGATTGAAAACGAAGAGCACGGGCTGTTTCAAGAATGTGTCTATGCTTTCGTTCGACGACACCATTTTGTTGGGGTGTGTAAACACAAGAGTGTTGAAAAAGAACACCTTGTTCAAGAAAAAAGTTTCGTAATGAAAGAAATTTGGCTCCATTGTCTGATCGAAGTTGTTTGACTTTGGTATTAAATTGGGTATGAACATACTGGAAAAATTGACGAAGCAATGTTTGTGTTTCACACTTGTGACGCATTGAAAATACCCATGTAAACCGAGAAAAATCATCCACAATGGTCAAAAAAAAGTGAGCACCAGAATAAGAGGGAGTTTTATAACGACCCCAAATGTCGTAATGAATGAGAGGAAAACATTTGGAAGTAGAAATTGAACTGGAAGGAAAAGGTTGGCGAGTTTGTTTCGCCAATGGACAAATGTCACATCTATGACTAGAATCAAAAGAAAAATTGAGCTTATTATCGATTAAATATTGTAGACGAGCAGGAGAAGGGTGTCCTAAGTGACGGTGCTAAAGATCAGAAGAAATTACTAGATTACAAGCGAAGTTGGAAGAAGGAGAAGTTGAAGCCAATGCCACAAGGTAATAAAGATTGCCACGTCGCGTTCCCACACCAATCATCGTCCTCGTTGCCAAGTCCTGTAAAATACACCAAGACGAAAAAAAAGTCACTGAACAATTTAAGTCATCGATTGTTTTGCCAACAAACATAAGATCGACTCTAAAGCTTGGCACACAGAGAACATTATTCAATCGGAATGAATCATTAAACTGAATTGAACTAGTCACAGTAACTTCGGCCTTAGCTCCATTAGGTAAAGAGACCGGTGCCAAAGAAGGATTCTCCTCAATATTCATCAATAAATTAGAGGAAGAAGTAATATGATGGGTTGCTCCGCTGTCAATTACCCAATAATTGGGAGTAACCGGTAACAAACTCAAAGAAGAATGTGGTAAACTTGTACCGTTTGCTTGAGACGAAAAAACACCTTTACTTTTTACCAATATCATAATTTGTAGGCATTGTTCAGCAGTAAGGTGAGGGACAATTGCTTGAAGTTTATGGATGGTGGAAGAAATCGAAGCCATGACAAAAACTCAAAAAAGTTTTGGTAATTCAGGTACAAGAGCGTACCGCTCTGATACCATATAGAAAAGAATAGTAATATGGCAGAATTGAATTTTACATTGATATGCAAAAGAATATTTACACATCGTAGCCTCCTACTTCTTGTACAGCAAAACTCTCCAACAAGTTAGGAGATTAATATGGTAACAACTAGCAAATCTATTATAATATGATACAATATCCTAACAGATCAAAATTCTAATTGAATTACAAGATGCACTTTCCAACACATTTGATTAACATATGGTTTATCTCCTCGCTAGAACAGACCGGCAAAAAGCCACAGTAACCCTAATAAACCTTAGGGTAGACTTACTGAAAGGAAATAACAAACTAATACAATAATAGCTAAATAACTAAATTAGTTTTGGTTTTGAAAGTGAGGCAAGAATTTACTTCTATAATTAGGCCGAGATGCATTTTATGTAAATGGCAATGCCTGCATTATGGTAAGTTTTTTTTTTTTTTTTTTGATGAAATACATTATGGTAAGTTGATGTATATCATTTGTAGAAGACATTTGTTTATGTATAGAGAGCCTATTCAGCGCACCCGGAAATTTAACGGTGAGATCGCCGGTGAGATCACCGGGTGGGGCCGGGCACGGAGAGTGAACGGTGAGATTGGCCGGGTGCGCTGTATAATTTTCATTATGTATAACGTAATTTAAGAGGTGATCAATCATACATAACTACATCCGAGAGACACATGGCACACAAACAAGGTGTTAATCACCACAACAAATAAGAAGTGATCAAAACCTAGCTTCCTAAATTTGGGATTCAGATTTGAGAGAGAAAGAAAGTAGGGAATGATGAATTATGAAAGGCTCTTTGATGTGATTGTAAATAATATATAGAAACATTAAGCATTTCATAAAATGCTAGATCCTGTGGATGTGGATATTGCTGATTCTGATTTCCTGAAAAACCAATGTGATGGTTATGAATCTTCAGACTCTGAGATTGATAGTTATTGCATGGCTTACGCTGTTAAGAATCGATTGTTTGGTCGCCAGAAGCCTCTTCATGTTGTCCTCGGCGGCGGATTATGTATGTTATTTGTTGTAATCTTTCCAATGCTGCAAATCTCCTACATTAGTTTCTTTTACGATCCAATTTTCCTATATGTTTGTATTCAGGTGCTGATATAATACTTTGGAGAAATAAGCAGATCTCAGTCTATGTTTGTATGGCTGCAACAACAACATGGATTCTATTTGAGAAGCTTAGTTATCATTTGCTTACATTTGTTTGCCATGCTACAATGATTTTGATGGTAACACTATTCCTTTGGTCCAATCTAGCCTCCTACATCAATATGTAAGCTCCTTAACTTCCCATGAATTGAAACTTCCATTGAGGGTTCCTATATATGTGTCTGTGTTCTTATTTCCGGACAGTTTCCTCAGGACGGCATCGGATATCCCGGAAATTACAGTCCCAAAAGACCTGTTTATGAGCACTGCTGTTTGCTTAACGAGTGCATATAATTGTGTATTGAGAACATTTGGGCATGTAGCTTTTGGAAAAGATACTAGAGCTTTCCTCTCGGTATTGAAACTTTCTTCTTGGGTTTGTTTGTTGAATGGTACTGAAAGCAATGCCAATTGAATTTTGCATTCTTGACATTGCAGGCGGTTGCAGTCTTGTGGGTTCTCTCTATTGTTGGAAGATGGTACAGTTTCTTGAGTTTCCTTTACGGAGGTTGGTATCACTCTGCTACATTGTGTTAAGGTGTATTTGAACTAGGCTGATTCTCTGTTGTTTGGTGCAGCGTTTTGGATATCTATGACAGTCCCACTGCTCTATGAGTGTCTTGAGGATACTGTGGACAGCTTTGCAGAGAAAGCACAGATTGAGATAAAGAAGCAGTATGCAGTGTTGGACGAAATGGTTCTCCAAAATCTCAAGAAGAAAGTAATGACTGTAATGTCTTACAAGAGTAGTAAGCAACAATAATCTTGAGGTTCTGAACTTCTGATGGACTCTTGTCTGCTCATATAGTTGGTACAGTCACATTTCAATACAATGAAGTAAAGTAATCATTCACCATCCTTAAATCCTTATATCGTTTCAATTTCAATTTCTGATGCAAATGAAGTCAGGGAGCTATTAGCATAACTATGTATTAATGTGCAAATTTCTTCATCCTTTTTTGGTTTCTGAGATTGTTAAGTATGCCAAGATTCCTTTAGTTAAAGACTGCATACTAGTCTATTTTTAGACAGCTGCAGTTGAAGTTCTGAAGTGATATTTACTGAATTTTTTGCATACTAGTGAACAGGTGCTAACACAGAAATAGATGCTTGATTTGAACCTTCTTCACACATTCATAGCAAACAACTCAGACGAGATAGTGACTTCCTGTTTTTAACCTCTCTTTAAGAATTCATAGCCAACTACTAGAATTTGTATCACCTGAGGTGCTAACCTCTCAAAAGTAAACTACTCATTAACTACATGAATCAACTTCACTCTAGTTACTATAGACAACAAAATCCATGTAAATTGAAACAACAAGGTGAAAAGAAAGAAGTGATTTACACTTTGGCCTCCTTCTTCGATCCTGGGGGCAAGAAGGGCCCCCACCACTCTGATTCATACTTGGGGTATGGTGCTACCCATTTATCTGGCTTCTTGAACTCAATTTTTGTTGGACTGCAGGCTAATGCTTCTTCTAGACTATCAGCTTCAAAACTTTCTGATAATACTCGGTCCAATCTCAGCTTCATAAACCTGCAGGCAATACAATATGATCAGATTCAGAGAGATGAGTGTGGTGACTCATAAGGAGCCGTAGCAGTATAAATGTTTTTTAGATTTCCATACTTCTACAATATAAATGTTTTCTAGATTTCCTCATATCCTGAACATGATGTCATGTGATGTCTTAAGCAGAGAAACATGCACTACAAATCTATGATCTTGTTAGCATACATAAAAGATGACACATGCACTTAAAATCGTTTAGAATGTGACCACACCAAAGTCATGGTGTTAGCAAGATATACATTGTTCATCCACTTCCTAAAAGCACAACTTTTCGGTGATTACAATTTTGTCTAAACAAGGTACTAGTGCTAACAAAAGAAAACACTGCCCCTTCTCTAACAACTAAGCATTCGAACTCTCATGGTTCATTAACAACATGTTTTATGATAGCGATCAAGTCCGATCTTGAATCTTAGCATCAACTTGTTACTAAACAGAGTGCACATCGACCATGGTGATTCTGCATTGGATCCTATAATAGTATTCAAATCCAGATCTTAGTCATAGCATCATCAACTTCTTAACAACAACAGCATTGAACAACCATACTTGCACACAACTGAATCACAAGCAAAACATTTCGAAAAGAAAGTAAGCAAAATGCAATCTTAAAGCGAAGCAGAGAAATTTACGTAATCCAAGGGCCATTAGTGGAGACAAGAGCCACAGCAGGCCTGCCTAGTCTTCTAGTAATGTCGGGAAACTTATCCAAAAACCTAGGCTCGATCACAAGCCAAAAGTCCTGCTCATTGTTCCTCTCCTTAAACAACCGAAGCCGCTCGAACAGCTGTTCCTGGAAATGCTCCTCCTCGTCCAGCATGAACTTGGCATTCGCCACAACAAAGTAGTACTTGCTCGGTTTCTGCATCCATTGTGAATTCAACAAATGGTGAAATGGGTACTTGAGTTTCGGGATCAGAAACGTAAAGGGTATCGAAAGAACTAACCTTTTCGGTAGAGGAGCTGCTGAGCTGGTCGGACTCGACGGCGGCGACGGCGGTACGGACGGAGGAGGAGGAGGAGAGTTTGGGGAAGGGAGGAGAGAAGGAGAAGAGGGTGCAGGTGGAGTTGGCTGAGAGGGGAAGAGAGAGTGATTTGGGTTTCGGGTTTCGGGTCGGGTTCAGCTTGACGCCGGGAGCAGCCCAGCATCGCTGAGAGAGAGTCGCTGCCATTTTGGGAGAGAGAGAGTTGAGAGTTGAGCTCCTTCTCCTTTGTGAGAAGTGTTGTTTCGATGTAATAAACAGGCAGAGCTACCTTATCTGGATATCTGCATTTTATCTTTTCAGTTTCAATTATATGAAAAATAATGTATATTTATACAATTTTTGGCTGAGCATCCACTTTTAATATCTGTGTAAGAGAAATTTTATTAACATATCCTTAAATACTAGATACACATTTCATACTTAATACACCACTAGTTAGATTTATTATTTTAATATTTTACTAGATACACGTCACTAAACTTCTTAAAATATCCTTAGTGACAATACACAACATGTTCTCTAAATACACATCCCTATTTTAAATCTACTACTCAATTTTTTTAGAAAAAAGAAAAAAAACAAACTGTTTCTCAATTGAAGCTATAACATTCACTCATATGACTAGAAGAATTTCATATTAATGAGATTTTTCTCAAAAGGTTTCATCTTTCCTCGAACTGTTTCACCTTGTTAAGATCTTCCTCGACTAATTTTCTCTTATGGGTTTTCCTTCACAAATTTCTTCTCAATGAGCCTTTTAACTCATATCCATTTCAAAAATATTTGCACCTACTGAGTAAAAATAAAATAAGACAATACATCACCAAAGTCCTTAACGAAACTTTCAACACGAGAATGCTCAATCCTACGTAAGCGTAATACTAAATTGATCGATTATTAAGAATCATTGCATAATATTCATATATGTCAAAAATATTGGTACTCAGCTCAAGCTAAAAATTAAAAATTTGATATTGAAACATCTAAACTAGATTTCTTTATTTTTATATGAATATCTCATTTGGTAATTTTACGTATCCATAAAGTTTTATATAATTTGTATAAAAAAAAAGATATGTATCTAACAATTAGAGGTGTGTGAATAAAATTTCTCTTTGTGTATACGTTTCTTTCTAAATAAAAAAAAAATAATTGTGTATACGTTCTCTAGTGTACTGTCACTCTTCTTTACTTTAATTTTTTGAAAATAAAGATTTGCAGTTCACTATTAAGGAGTACATTGAAGATACTTATGAGGATGAGATATTAGATCCTATATTTTATGGAATGTAATCATTGATAAAATTTGGGCCCATTTCTCTTAAAGCGATTTCGTCAATGAACTATCATTAATTTATGAAAATAACTTGGGTGACCAACTATAGTCATTTATGAGTGACAAATACCAATGAGAAATGAACAAGTGTCAACAATAATCATAAACAAACATGTCAAATACCTAAGAAACTCTTGTTATGTCCTTAAATTATAGCTAAACCTTATAAAATGGACATGTTCATTGGCTGTGGTCATTTTAAGGTGACAAACCCGTGTTTCAAACATGTTTTTTTATATGAAGTTTAACAAAAAAACTTTTTTCAAGATATTCAAAAACGAATGTTGCTGTCATAGTAGTTAATTGTTCTCCGATGTAAGATCTGAATTTGATAAGTAATGAAAGATGAGCACGAATGAGTAATTAATCGTCAACCCGCTTAATTGGCGGGGTTCACTTACTAACTAGATAACTCATCTATGTAGTCATCCCCCTGCTGAAGAGGGATTCATATCACCTGTACCCAAATACCGTGTGCCAACCCTGTGCCTGCAATGTCATTTTGACATCTGGC
This sequence comes from Fragaria iinumae, assembly GCA_009720345.1. Lineage (NCBI taxonomy): Eukaryota > Viridiplantae > Streptophyta > Magnoliopsida > Rosales > Rosaceae > Fragaria > Fragaria iinumae. The sequence goes on from CM019119.1 coordinate 36,050,159, forward strand.
CACTAACTAAAATCAGAATTAACAGAGTTAACAGAGTTAGAGTGAGTTAAGTTAGCTGACAGGTGGCTAAATATCATTGGAGGCACAGGGCTGGCACATGCTATTTAGTACAGGTGATTTGCTTCCCCTGAAGAGGCAACTCTTAGTTTTTCTTGTACTTTGGTCTATCTGGTCTTTCTCGGAATCATTTAATTTCCGCAAATCTTGCCCTTCCCTTCTTAAACATACTACCCTGCGTACCATACCGGACTAGCTTACTATTCAAATCTCAAGTCTACAAACATCGGCATATTCGATGGCACCCCTCCTAGTGATTAGCAAGTATAACTCAATTTTGATGGCTCTGTCATAAATGGCCCCGCAACCATAGGTTTTGTATTTTGAGATTTCAACTGGTAGTAGAATTGGTGAAGCAACATTCTTGGTAATTGAAGCTCTGGCACTTCGAGTGGGCTTTTAGTGTTGGAGGGTGATTCAAAGCTTATGATGGAACGTTTCAATAGTCATTCTACAATCACTTGGAGAATTAAGATGTTAGTAGATAAAATTTAGAAATTAGTTGCTGGATGTGATTCCTTTTTTTCAGTCATATTTTCAGTAAAGCTAATTTTGTAGCGGATCAATTAGCTAATTTTGCACATATTTAAATGTATCGCGTTGTATGGTTTCATTGTCTAAACTTTTATGTTCCTAACATTCCATTTGAATCAGCTGAGAAGAAGTGTGAATCACGATTTTGTCATGTAGTTCCGCTTTTCATGTTTGTTGTATCGAAAAAGAAAGTAATTAATCGTCTAGGTATAGTTGGTCGGTGTTACACACTCTTAAGCACTACTTGGATGAAATTGGAACACAAATGAAATCGTGAGGTCGAATATGACAGAACACTAATAGTTGGAGGGCGTATGGTGCCAATAACCAAACTTAAAGACAGGCCACTGGGCAAGAGTGTTAAACACTGAAGAAGAATTGCCTCTGGTCTTTATGTCCCTGTCGACGTTGGCTTCCAGAGTTGGGTTTCTCATTTCGCATACATTTACCGGCAGAGCCCTCATCCCTACTCGTTTCTCCTCCACCAAGGTAGTTCCAATTCCATCTCTTCCTTTTTCTCATTCATGTTATTTCTGAATTTGATCCATTTTGATTTGGGTTGTTCAATTTTGCTGCAAAATGGACCCAGATGGCTTTGGAATCCTACAATTTTGGACCGTACAAAATCGACAGCAGGGAAGTGTTTTACAACACTAATCTGTCGTATGCCTTGGTTAATCTGCGCCCTGTTGTTCCTGGTACCCTTCTTTCTCTCTTACACTTAATAGAAACGTAGAAATGAGTATAAAGTTGCAAACTTGACGACCCTTTAATTTCTTGTATACCAATTGAAACGTGGAAATGAGTATAAAGTTGCAAACTTGATGACCTTTGATTTCTTATACACTTATTAGATCATAGAAATAACTCAAATAAGTATGAAGTTGCAAGCTTGATGATCCAGTTCCCTTTTTTCTCTGCAGGTCATATCCTTTTTTGGTTTGAATTGAAATGGTGTTCTGGGTTCAGTAAGGCATTGTTTTGCTCATGGAAGTTGTGAGATTTCTCTGTTTTAGTGCGTTTGTGTTGCTTGTAAAGATTGGAATATATGAGTTGGATGCTTGATCGATTGGATTACATTTGTGAGTATGTATATCCGTTATAAAAAAAAAAGGGTTCCTCGCTATGCTTAAATTTGGGTTTCTTTCAACACTAAAATTTAAGGAAACACTGGGTTGTTCCAACACTTAAGCACATACTGAGTAGTTGCGATACTTGAGCACATACTGGCACAGGATCCGTAGGTGTGTATATCTGTGTATAGGAAACATGGTCGTGCATATCGTATGTGTTTATATGCTTGCACTAGCATTAGTATCCATTCCACGGTATATGGATAGAGCCTCTTTTTCATGCCAACTATATGTGTAGCAATTTTATGTGGAACCATGTACTTAAATTGGTCGTTGTTAAATGTGTTTGAGTTTGACTTGACATCATGTACATGTGCTCGTCTGCCCAAGGCGTGAAGTGAAGCGCTTTGTTGATCTCACCGTTGATGAGACCAGTGATCTTTGGCTCACAGCACAAAAGGTTGGCAGTCGGCTTGAGAGCTACCACAAAGCAACATCTCTAACACTTACGATTCAAGTAAGCAATCAAGCCCTTCTGGTTAATTTTTTTTTTATTGTTTCTTCCGTTTGATCAGGTTTTTAGTCTGATACTTTGCTTTGGATATCTATTACTGACATCACTTGTTGACTAAGTGAACACTTGATACATTATACACATTATCTGGTTCTGCTTATTAACAGAGTGGATATATGAAGGATTGGAATCGTTGGATCATTTTCCCTGTAACTGTTTGTGTGTTACCGTTAGTGATGCTTTGTATTAATATAAGTGTGCATGTAGATTACAACTCTTCATGTGTTAATTTATGCCATTTTTTTCTGATCATACTTCAAAACTTTCTGCAAGCTTCTACATTTGTTATTTTCTGCCATTCTTTTGTGATCGTACTCCGAAAATTTCTGCAATTGTTTAGCTTGGCTCTTTCATCTGATCAAGCAATATTATATCTTTGAGTCATTATTTGAGATTGAGTCTATCATCTGCCTTTTCTTTGGTTCAATTGGAACATTTTTTTTAATGCTTTCTGAGACTCTTAAGAGATATTCCGTAGGTTCATGCTCATACAATAGCTCTGGAATTCTGCGACTCCTTGATCTTATGGTTTTGTATTTTATTCTGAAGTTAACTCCATTGTTTGTTTGAACCCTAGGATGGTCCCCAAGCAGGGCAGACTGTACCTCATGTTCATATCCATATTCTTCCCCGCAAAGGTGGCGACTTTGAGAACAATGATGACATTTATGATGCAGTAAGTTGGGGAAATCTATTTGAGTTTTTTATCAACACATCCAAATTCCTATGATTTAGCCTTGAGTATATACTAATCATATGCCATAAATGGTATAGCTCGATGAAAAGGAGAAGGAATTAAAGCAGAAGCTTGACTTGGATAAGGAGAGGAAGGACAGAAGCGTAGAGGAAATGGCACAAGAAGCGGAGGAATACAGAAAGCTTTTCTTGTAGAAGCAGATGTTAAGTTCCTTCTCTGACTTCCAATGCCTGACAGAGAAGTAGAGAACCAGTGGCATCAGAAACATTAGTGTTAGGGAACTGTTCTGTAATTTATACTCTCTGAATTACCTCCGGTGTGCTTGGATGGTTAACTATTGTTTGTTTAGTAGGCTCAATCGATTTATGTCACTGAGAGCAGAAAACTGTTTTCCCAATATCATTTCTGTGTTTTCTGAATGATGAGATAATGGCTGCCGTTCCCTTGTTAGACAAACAGTTTAGCTCGTAGTTTACATTCTTGAACTGTTGATCATTTCAGACATGATTCTTTAGAGAGGAACTACGTATATTTAGAATCTCGGGTTTACAAATGTTCCTGATGTGAGCATGCATATCAATTGTCAAATATACTGCTTCCTCTCTAATCTCTATAACACTGAAATGTAAGCCAATTATGGATATGGACTGGTTCCAATACTTAGCACATACTGGTTAGAGGGTTGATAGGTTCTGCAAATTGGAAACATGATCGCGTATCTTATGTTAGGGCTGGGCATTTAACCGAATGTGTGCAAAAAACCGACCAAACCAAACTGAAAAACCGGATCAGATAACCGAACCAAACCATTTGGGTCAAAACAAGTAGTGAACCGAACCGAACCGGTTTAAATTGGATTGGATCCGGTTCAAGCTCTTAAACAAACCTAAAATAACCGAACCGATCTGAATTATATAATGTATAAATATATATATAATTTATATACCTGAAATGTTATTATTATTAGTTGATTTTATCTATACTTACAGTGTACTTTTCCACACTTAAAAAGATAATTTCTCATTCAACTCATTTTTTGGAAAAATCTGTTAATCTAGAAAAGTTGGGAGTGCATTGGATTGCTTGTTGTATTTTGAGTTTATATTTTTCTTTATAAAAAAAAACATGTTACTCAAGTAAAAACTTCAAGTTCAACTTTACAGTGAGATAGTAGATGGGCAAAAAGTTTTTCAAATATGGACCAAAATCGAAACCGACCCGAACCGATCCAAAAATTCAGATGGGCCGAATATTCGGGTCAAAAGTTTTAAAATCCAGATTCGGTTGAAAAAAACCTTAAACCGAATAATTTGGATTGATTTTGGTTTCGTCTTAAAACCGACCCGAACCGAATATGCCCAGTCCTATCTTATGTGTTTATATGCATGCTTGCAGTAGCATGCCTATCCATTCTGCAGCATTTGGATTGAGCCTCCTTTGCATGCAACTATATGTGGAACCATGAACTTATATTGGTAAGTTGTTCATTGTGTTTGCTCTTTACATCATGTACATGTGCTTAATTGGTTTGATTGCTGTTTATATTTTTAGTCTGATTAGTCTTGTGATTGTAATAGTAAGGAATTGCATGAAGTGATAATGTATATGTATTTTTTCTTTTCTCAGTATGTTTCTGTTAGTTGATGATTCTTCGTTTATAGTTCGTTTTTAGTTTAATCCAAGTGTATGTTACGAGTAAAAGATCTAATATATTAGTCTTCTCATAATGTAAAGAAGATCAAAAACTAACTAGGGAGACAATTTCCACTCTTATTGAGACGAAAGAAAACACATGCACATAAAGAGAACATCGAACTTGTTATCTATTCAATGATCCCTAAGAAACGAGCAGGGTCAATTCCCTTGAGGTGGGGGTCCAGCCACAGCCTGGGACTGTCGTTGCAGATATGTTGGAGAAGCCATCATTGGCCCTCGTGGATGTCCAAGGCTTGGCAGTTGGCACCATAACCATCATGCAAAAGAATTCGAATGGTTAGAAGATGCTATGCCTGATTAGCAGCTCCAATGCCTGTAGTTACAGTGCCACCGGCATTAAAACTTCCAAAACTCGATGTCTTTCGAAGAGACTCAAGGACATACGGAACCTCCGGTACATCTGCAAAATGAAAACAGGTAAATAACCATCAAGGCTATCAACATTTATCTAATGCAATAAAGAGTGCAAGTTCGAAACCTTCGGGAATTGGAGGAACAGGCAGCCGGTTCTTAACAAAAAAGAACAACTCTTCAGTGGTGTAGAGCCTTCTAGGAGGCAGAAAATGTTGGTTGTTGCCAAAAGGGGAGGGTTTAAAGTTACCTGCTCTCGTTCCATTATGACCATCGGCGCCGCGCACGGCGTCCTTGGCGGCGTAGAGGTCTTCAAAAGTCACAAACGCCCAGGTTCGCCCCATCCTTACTTCCAGCAACTTTCCAAACTTACCGAATACCTTTCGGACATCTTCTTCTGTGTCGCTAGACTAGAGATTTTCCACCATAAGGGTCGCCATCAGGTCGCTTCCGCTCGTACCTGGGTTCTGAACCGCTTGGAAGTGAAAGCCGCGATTGCTATATTTATATATTGTATAGGGTTGTCTCTGAATGCGTGTGTGTGTGTGTGTGTGTATATACAGAGCTTCTCAGCTGCGGACGTCCGCATTTATTCTTACGATGCAGATTTCCACTTTACACTCACTTTTCAATCAAATTTTCACATCTCTACCGTCTAGTATTTAGATACTAATGTATAGATCATCTCTACAAAATTTCAGTCAATTTGGTTATCATTAAGGCACTCAAAACTGCGTTTTTCTGTTATAAACATGAACAGTTCAAGTTCGACAGAATTATGTTTATCCATTGGTTTAATCAAGTTTAAGTGTTTTAATGATAACCAAATTGACTTAAATTTTGCAGAGATGATCTATACATTAGTATCTAAAGACTAGACGGTGGAAATGTGAAAATTCGATTGAAAAGTGAGTGTAAAGTGGAAATCCGTACCGTAAAAATAAATGCGGACATCCGCACCTGAGAAAATCTGTATATATATATATATATATATATATATATATATATATATATATATATGTATATATACAACCCTTCTCAGCTGCGGACGTATATACAGCCCTTCTCAGCTGCGGACGTCCGCACCAATGGTTTTGGTGCGGATTTTCATTTTTGTACCATTTTTCGATCAAATTTCCTCATCTCCACTGTCTAGTATCTAGATAATATTGTGTAGATCATCTCTGTAAAATTTCAGCCAATTTGGTAATCGTTAAGGCCCTCAAAATGGCGTTTTTCTGTTACAAACATGAACGGTTCATGTTTGACAAAATTCAGTCCGTCCATTGGTTTTTCGAGTTTGAGGGCCCTAACGATTACCAAATTGGCTGAAATTTTGCAGAGATGATCTACACAATATTATCTAGATACTAGACGGTGGAGATGAGGAAATTCGATCGAAAAGTGGTGCAAAAATGAAAATCCTTACCAAAACCATTGGTGCGGACGTCCGCAGCTGAGAAAAATCATGTGTATATATATATATATATATATATAAAGGCTCGTTCTGGTGCGGACGTCCGCACTCGGCTTAAAGTGCGAACGTCCCTCCGTTCTCCACCGGACGGCTCTGACGACGGCGCGCCTCCACCTTAGCAGACTCCAGCAGCTTCCCCGATCACTTTCCCTCCCTGGCGAGTCTGCCGAATTCCAGTTTTCCAGCGAGATCATCCAAAACTTCAAATCCAATCGATCTCGCGGGAAAACTGGAATTCAGCGGACTCGTCGGGAAGGGAAAGTGATCGGGGACGCTGTAGGAGTCCGTTGGGGTGGAGGCGTCGGAGCCGTCCGGTGGAGAACGGAGGGACGTCCGCACTTTAAGCCGAGTGCGGACCTCCGCTTATATATATACAGTTTCTATCCAGAGCGAAGCTTCATTTTGAAATTAATGTGTGAAGTTCCTTATTTGACTCATTTTTCGGTCATATTTCCACATCTCCATCGTTCAGTTTATTGATACTAATGAATAGATCATTGCTGCAAAATTTCATCCAACTTGATGATTGTTAAGGTACCGAATTAGATTAAATCAATGAACGGACCATAAATCTGTCTAACTAGAACTGTTTGTGTAAATAACGATTATGAAAACCCAAACAATCATCAAATTCGATGAAACTTTGCAACAGTATGCATTGGGTTTTACCAACTGAACAATGGAGATGTGGAAATATAACCGAAAAGTAAGTCAAATAAGAAACTTCACACATTAATTTCAAAGCGAAGCTTCGCTCTAGATAGAAACATTATTAAACAACCATAATTGCATTCAAATCAACATTGGAAAATTTTTCCGTTAGGGGAAAATGTGATGCATGGGCATGACCAATTAAATGCTGTCATTTGTCAGACTTTGAGTCAATTTCAACCAACCCACATGCATCATTCTAATTTTTTATTCTGATGAGAGACCACTCTTTGATCTGGACTGGGCTGGCTAAAGGGCTAAGTTTGACCCCTTTTTTTACCTTTTGGCCCTCTTGTAATTTATTGTTAGAGACCATATTAAGGCTAAAATATAGGAATTAGCCATTTAGACTCTCTTGTTGGAGATAACTTTACAGTTTGAGGAATTGCAAGTTTGAGTCAACAGTCGTGCTATCCATGAGAAATTTTTAGATGCTACAGGAGGACCACGTGACAGTATGACGTAGTCCTACATTCTAATTAAATATTGACACTTTGATTTATTACAACTAAAATATAAACTAAGGTTTTCTATTTTTTATGAAAAGACCTTTATGGGTCTTTGTTGAGTTTGGACTAGGGTTTAGGGTTTATGACACGACCCACCCCGAATTTCACCCTGAAACCCGGAGTAAGTCGTGCGGGGACCACCTCCAAGGAAAATTTACCGAAGGACTCGGCAAACCTCCTTGAAAATGGACAACCCTAACTCGAAAATTCCAAAGTTCACTCTTAAATCAACACTTCCAAACATCACATAATTACCTTCAGAAATTCTACACATAAATTACAATAATCCCAAAGTATTCAGAGCTACTAAACACTAGCGGAAGCAAGAAAACACGAGTAGGTTAAACATGTGACCTACTGATGAAAACTGGCGGAAATGCGGGTGACTATGCCTCGTCTCCTACTAGATCCAACCCGAACTCTGCAGACTGGGCAATTTAAAACGAAGGGCCCAGGGGAAAACATTTAATAACGTTAGAGTGAGTGGACAAAAATAAAATAAAATATTTATGTTTCCCCAAATTAATTTCTAAGGAAAAATCGAATGCATGCCGCAAGCGATAAAACTTTTATCTCATAAAATATCGAGTCTCTCAGACTCTATAATATATGTATGTATTTACACTCGTCCATACTCCCTATATAAATTCATGGGTCTATATAGGGCTACTACGCTCGCGTCCAACGCTCACGTCACGCCTTAATGCGGTGCTACACTACGCCATCAAGGTGGACAGACGGGTGTATAAATATGTGTCCATACCCCCTATATGAATTAAACACTCAAATAGGGCTACTACGCTTACGTCCAACGCTCACGTCACACCATAATGCGGCTATATGCTGCGCCATTAAGGTGGACAGACACATATGGCTAGCTAGCATTTTCTATACATACTCTCTCATAAATACATATTTATATCCACCGAAAATCCCATTTTCGGTATCTCTCCAAGAGAAATAAAAACGTCAAAAATTAAAATGACGTCAAAATGATCCACGACATTAATTGTTCATTCATGAACCATAGCATGCATATTATTTAAAACAAAAGTCCACTCACAAATTAGGCCTAAGCCTGATGTCGATCTGGGGCCTCGTCTGCTCGAGCCTCCTCACGTCCTGTTCCAAATATAATATTAATTTCCCAACCAATAATCCAATATTTAATCAAAATAGGCAAAATTACCCGAGAGCCATAAATACGCTCATCATTGCCTAACTTCGATATTCTTAAATCGGAATGATCCGAACTTAAATATCATACTCATCAGTCGTAAATACAACCTCCCCAAAATACGACTTAAATCCTACGGCCGGATTCTACATTAATTAACCGTCTAAAATACCAAACTTCGGAAATTCACAAACCTATCCAAATCTCATCCAAAAATTCTAAAACTCATTCCAATAAACTCCTCAAAATTTTCTCCACCAAAAACATTTTCTCGGCGGCGGCGCCGGCGGCGGCTCCGCCGGCAGCGGCGGCCGGCGACCAGCTCCGGCGACCTGCAAATGCCACCAAAATTTGACAGCACCTTCCTCTCAACCTCCTCTACAACATTCCTAACTACCACAAACTCCAATTCTAAGCCTAAACACATCAATCGAACACAAACACAATAAAAGCCCTAGAATTTCAAATACCGATTTCTCCTTACCTAGCTCGAGATGGAAGGAGCCCTTTGGAGGGATTGAAGCACGGGAGGAGGGCTTCCTTTTGAGCCAAGGCTCGCCGGATATGGCGGCCGGAGGAAGGAGTTCCGGCGAAAAGAAGTTTCCGGCAGTCGGAGCTTTCGGCGTCGATTCCTCCTTCACGGCGGCGCTAGGGAGGCTGCCACCGGTCTAGAAATGTAGCTGGGTTGGAGACCGATCGTTTGGGACCGGTGCGGCGGTCTGGCGCGGCCGGACGGCGGCGAACGGGCGGTCGGAAAATCGGCAGGGAGGAAGAACTCGGGTACGGGTGCGGGAGCGGAAGAGCGGAAGGAAAGGGAGAAAAGAAATGGGCTTGGCCCAACCGGTCCAACCCAATTTTAAATCCAATCCAAAATTCAACACCCCAAAAATAATACCCCAATAAAAATTACCTTTTACTAGCTAAAATTTACCATTTTTACCGTCGTCACATTTTCTTCCTTCGAATAATTCTTTCGAAATATTCGTCCCTCAGTACACCTCTAGGGACTTTAGGACTATAAATTTAATGACGAAGACGGTAAAATTCTTATTACCACAATGCTAGTAATTAAGGTAAAATTTAAGAGTCGGGGCGTGACAATTCTCCCCTCCTTATAAAAATTTCGTCCTCGAAATTTACGAACACACTACTCAGAGAGATAGGGATACTGTTGTCTCATTTGCTCCTCCGATTCCCAAGTAGCCTCTTCTACTTGATGACTTCTCCAAAGCACCTTGACAAGCGGAATTGTCTTGTTCCTAAGCACTTGCTCCTTTCGGTCGAGAATCTGAACCGGCTCCTCTTCGTAGGACAAATCTCTCGTCAAACTAATCGGTTGCTCTTGCAGCACATGAGAAGGATCGGCAATATACTTGCGAAGCATGGATACATGAAACACATTATGTATCCTAGCTAACTCTGGAGGCAAGGCTAATCGATAAGCAAGTGAGCCAACTCGCTCTATAATCTCATAAGGGCCAATATACCTCGGGCTAAGCTTCCCACGCTTCCCGAAGCGCACAACCCCTTTCCAAGGAGATAATTTCAGAAACACCCAATCCCCCACTTGAAATTCAAGATCTCTCCTACGGACATCTGCATAACTCTTCTGCCTACTCTGAGCAGTCTTGAGTCTATCTCTAACCACTTTAATCTTCTCATTCGTAACATGGATTAACTCTGGGCCACAAAGTTCTTTTTCCCCTACTTCATTCCAACACAAAGGCGTGCGACACTGCCTCCCATAAAGAGCCTCAAAGGGAGCCATACCAATGCTAGAATGAAAGCTATTATTATAGGCAAATTCCATCAAAGATAGGTTTTTATCCCAACTCCCTCTGAACTGCATGGCACAAGCCCTCAACATATCCTCCAAAGTCTGAATAGTCCTCTCGGACTGCCCATCAGTCTGAGGATGAAAAGCAGTACTGAAGAGTAATTGGGTACCTAAAGCTGCCTGAAGAGCTCCCCAAAATTTAGAAGCAAATCGAGGATCCCGATCTGACACTATTGATTCAGGAACACCATGAAGCCTCACAATTTCGTTCACATAAAGCTCCGCCAATTTATCCAATTTATACTTCTTTCCCACTGGCAAGAAATGTGCAGACTTGGTGAGTCTATCCACAATCACCCAAATGCCGTCATGCCCTTCACGGGTACGAGGTAAACTAAAAACAAAATCCATGGTGATGTGGTCCCACTTCCACACTGGAATAGGCAACGGCTCAAGCAACCCAGAAGGCTTCTGCCTTTCAGCCTTGACTTGCTGACAAATCAGACATCTACCCACATAAGCTGCAATTTCCCTCTTCATGTTTGGCCACCAATAATAATCCTTCAAAATCCGATACATTTTTGTACTACCCGGGTGAGCGGCATATGCAGAACTATGAGCTTCCTCCAAAATCTCTTCCTTTAACTCTTCATTCCTCTTTGGAACACAAAGCCTATTTTTGAACAATAAAGTTCCATCTCTTCTTACCGAAAAATCCACAGCTGTTCCATTCGCTGCTCTTTCCATCAACTGAACTATGGAAGGATCATTATACTGCGCCTCACGCACTTTATCCACCAACACTGGCCTCACATGAAAACTGGCTACCAAGGCACCTACTTCATTCACCGTCAAATCCACTCCTGTAGCTCGCAACTCACCAAGAAGTGGAACTCGAACCATCCTTAGGTGAGATAATGATATGGTGGGATTTCGACTAAGAGCATCAGCTACCACATTAGCTTTTCCAGGATGATACTCAATAGTGCAGTCGTAGTCACTGATCAACTCCATCCACCTTCTCTGCCTCATATTCAACTCCCTTTGAGTGAACACGTACCGAAGACTCTTGTGATCGGTAAAAATCTGACACTTGGCTCCATAAAGATAATGTCTCCACAACTTGAGAGTAAAAACTACTGCTGCAAGCTCTAGATCATGGGTGGGATAATTCACCTCATGCTGCTTCAGTTGCCTAGAAGCGTAGGCAATCACCCGATCATGCTGCATCAACACTCCGCCTAGACCTCGTCTAGAAGCATCACAGTAAACTACGTACTCCCCACTATCATCCGGAAGCGCCAAAACAGGGGCACTTGTCAAGCAATTCTTCAATTCTTGAAAGCTTTGCTCACACTGATCTGACCATTCAAACTTAACCCCCTTCCTGGTCAACATTGTGAGAGGAGCAGCAATCTTTGAAAAATCTTTTACAAAGCGCCGATAATAACCTGCTAATCCCAAGAAACTACGAATTTCCGTCACAGTGGTGGGTCTTCTCCAATTCGACACTGCTTCCACCTTTTGGGGATCCACACTAACTCCTTCTGCCGAAATCACATGACCCAAAAACCCCACTTTATCTAGCCAAAACTCACACTTGCTAAACTTAGCAAATAACTGCGACTTTTCCAAAGTCCGCAATATTATTCTTAGATGCTTGGCATGCTCCTTCTCACTTCTTGAGTAAACCAATATGTCATCTATGAATACGATCACAAAACGATCAAGGTATGGACTAAACACCCTATTCATGAGATCCATGAACGCCGCGGGTGCATTAGTAAGTCCAAATGGCATCACCACAAACTCATAATGACCATAACGTGACCGAAAAGCAGTCTTGGCTATGTCCCCCTCTCGGATCCGCAACTGATGGTAACCCGATCTCAAATCAATCTTAGAGAAAACAGAGGCACCCCTCAACTGATCAAATAAATCATCGATCCGAGGCAACGGATATTTATTCTTCACGGTGACCTGATTCAACTTCCTATAATCAATGCATAGTCTCATGGTGCCATCTTTCTTCTTAACAAACAACACCGGAGCACCCCACGGAGACATGCTAGGCCGAATAAAACCCTTATCTACCAATTCCTGCAATTGAGTCTTCAACTCTTTCAATTCCGCTGGAGCCATTCTGTAAGGCGCCTGAGAGATAGGCATAGTTCCGGGAAGTAATTCTATAGAGAAGTCTATCTCCCTTGCAGGAGGCAAACCAGGCAACTCCTCAGGAAAAACACCCGGAAACTCTCTTACTACAGGAATATCCTCTAATCCCACAACTCCCAAACTTGTATCCACCACATGAGCTAAAAATGCCTGACAGCCTTTACTCAACAATTTCCTTGCAGCAACAGCAGAAATTATGCAACTAAAAATAACATCTCTTTCCCCTTGGAAAGCAACCTCAAAACCATCTAGACTTCGAAGCACCACTACTTTTTGAAAACAATCTACCATAGCTCTATATGCTTCCAAAAAGTCCATTCCCAAGATCACATCAAACTCCACTATATCTAAAGGAATTAAATCAGCCTCGAAGTTAACTCCTTCCACTACCACTTCACAGCCACTAAATACCCAATTTATTCTCATCACCTCACCGGAGGGTAGAGACACATGCCACTCGCCTGGAAGAGACGATGATGGCACATTTGCATGAAGGGCGAATCGACTAGACATGAATGAATGCGTGGCTCCGGGATCAATTAAAGTAAAAGCAGGCTGACCAAAAATTAATAACGTACCAATGATGACATCTGGAGAAGTACGACCCTCCTGCTGGGTCATAGCATGCAGTCTAGCGCGAGTCATGGGACGTCCACGCTGACCACTTCCCCGCTGAGAGCCACCTCTGACCGAAGCACTGCCCTGGGCACCACTACTAGAGCCTCCAGCTGAAGACTGACCAACAGGCTGAGTAGGGGTGGGAGTGGTCCTCTGAGCCAACAATGGGCAATCTCTCCTGAAGTGGTCCTGACCGCCACACTCAAAGCACCCAGAGAACTGCTGCTGCTGCCCATATGAAAAAGTCTGGCTACCGGATGACCCACCATGGAAACTGCCACCCGAACCATACTGCCCAGACTGCTGCCTACCCAACTGGCTCCTAGCAGGTCTCCTGTGACGTCCTCTAACCCTGAACCGAGAGTTAGAACCTGATCCCCCACTACTGCCACTACCAGCTGATGAACCTGAAGCGGATGATGAAGCAGCTTTCTTGGACGGACCCTGACTGGGGCCACCGAAATCTCGTGGCCGAGCACTATAAATCCCCATAGACTCAATGGCCATGGCTGCATGAACAGCATCAGAGAAAGTCGGGTAATAAACACCCGTCATCTTAGCTGCAAACACTCCACCAAGAGCCCCAATGAACATCTCCATCTTGGTCCTCTCGTCAGGAACCAGATATGACACATGATAGCTCAGGGAAGTGAATCTCTCCTGGAACTCTATAACACCCTCATCATTCCTCTTCTTCATATTCAGGAAATCCGACTGAATTCTGCTGCGGTGGGCAGGACTGAAATACTGCCCCAAGAAAAGCGTCCTAAACTGCTCCCACGACATATTCAGAGCATCCTCTACATTCCTGCTAGCGAGCGACCACCAATGATGTGCTGAATCATCCAGGAAAGTCACTGCCATCTTCACCTTCCTTTCTTCTGGCAACTCTGTGCTCGCAAAAGCCTTTTCCATTTTATCCACCCAAGTATAAGCATCAAGAGGTCCCTTGGCACCCTTGAACTCTCTTGCTCCAGCCTCATAAACTTCTCTCCTTTTTACCGTATGAGGTTGTGGAGCTCGATCCATGACATCCCTTAGCATATTCCCAATATCATCAACCAGTCCCCTGACCTCATTGCCCTCATCGGCATTGGTCGAAGTAGCCACACGGGGTTGCCGTGGGCGCCTAGGAGGCATAGTACCTGAGGAAGAAGAAATTTAGTAGTCTAAAAATAAGACTAGCATGACTATCACATATACCCAATAACACATAGTATCCAAAGCATAAAATGCTAGTGAATCCGCCGCGGTCGGACCACCACTCTATAGGAACTACGTGCTTCTTAGGCAAATATGGTAGTACCAAGGAGGTAGGAAATGAAACCTAAAGCTCTGATACCAACTGACACGACCCACCCCGAATTTCACCCTGAAACCCGGAGTAAGTCGTGCGGGGACCACCTCCAAGGAAAATTTACCGAAGGACTCGGCAAACCTCCCTTGAAAATGGACAACCCTAACTCGAAAATTCCAAAGTTCACTCTTAAATCAACACTTCCAAACATCACATAATTACCTTCAGAAATTCTACACATAAATTACAATAATCCCAAAGTATTCAGAGCTACTAAACACTAGCGGAAGCAAGAAAACACGAGTAGGTTAAACATGTGACCTACTGATGAAAACTGGCGGAAATGCGGGTGACTATGCCTCGTCTCCTACTAGATCCAACCCGAACTCTGCAGACTGGGCAATTTAAAACGAAGGGCCCAGGGGAAAACATTTAATAACGTTAGAGTGAGTGGACAAAAATAAAATAAAATATTTATGTTTCCCCAAATTAATTTCTAAGGAAAAATCGAATGCATGCCGCAAGCGATAAAACTTTTATCTCATAAAATATCGAGTCTCTCAGACTCTATAATATATGTATGTATTTACACTCGTCCATACTCCCTATATAAATTCATGGGTCTATATAGGGCTACTACGCTCGCGTCCAACGCTCACGTCACGCCTTAATGCGGTGCTACACTACGCCATCAAGGTGGACAGACGGGTGTATAAATATGTGTCCATACCCCCTATATGAATTAAACACTCAAATAGGGCTACTACGCTTACGTCCAACGCTCACGTCACACCATAATGCGGCTATATGCTGCGCCATTAAGGTGGACAGACACATATGGCTAGCTAGCATTTTCTATACATACTCTCTCATAAATACATATTTATATCCACCGAAAATCCCATTTTCGGTATCTCTCCAAGAGAAATAAAAACGTCAAAAATTAAAATGACGTCAAAATGATCCACGACATTAATTGTTCATTCATGAACCATAGCATGCATATTATTTAAAACAAAAGTCCACTCACAAATTAGGCCTAAGCCTGATGTCGATCTGGGGCCTCGTCTGCTCGAGCCTCCTCACGTCCTGTTCCAAATATAATATTAATTTCCCAACCAATAATCCAATATTTAATCAAAATAGGCAAAATTACCCGAGAGCCATAAATACGCTCATCATTGCCTAACTTCGATATTCTTAAATCGGAATGATCCGAACTTAAATATCATACTCATCAGTCGTAAATACAACCTCCCCAAAATACGACTTAAATCCTACGGCCGGATTCTACATTAATTAACCGTCTAAAATACCAAACTTCGGAAATTCACAAACCTATCCAAATCTCATCCAAAAATTCTAAAACTCATTCCAATAAACTCCTCAAAATTTTCTCCACCAAAAACATTTTCTCGGCGGCGGCGCCGGCGGCGGCTCCGCCGGCAGCGGCGGCCGGCGACCAGCTCCGGCGACCTGCAAATGCCACCAAAATTTGACAGCACCTTCCTCTCAACCTCCTCTACAACATTCCTAACTACCACAAACTCCAATTCTAAGCCTAAACACATCAATCGAACACAAACACAATAAAAGCCCTAGAATTTCAAATACCGATTTCTCCTTACCTAGCTCGAGATGGAAGGAGCCCTTTGGAGGGATTGAAGCACGGGAGGAGGGCTTCCTTTTGAGCCAAGGCTCGCCGGATATGGCGGCCGGAGGAAGGAGTTCCGGCGAAAAGAAGTTTCCGGCAGTCGGAGCTTTCGGCGTCGATTCCTCCTTCACGGCGGCGCTAGGGAGGCTGCCACCGGTCTAGAAATGTAGCTGGGTTGGAGACCGATCGTTTGGGACCGGTGCGGCGGTCTGGCGCGGCCGGACGGCGGCGAACGGGCGGTCGGAAAATCGGCAGGGAGGAAGAACTCGGGTACGGGTGCGGGAGCGGAAGAGCGGAAGGAAAGGGAGAAAAGAAATGGGCTTGGCCCAACCGGTCCAACCCAATTTTAAATCCAATCCAAAATTCAACACCCCAAAAATAATACCCCAATAAAAATTACCTTTTACTAGCTAAAATTTACCATTTTTACCGTCGTCACATTTTCTTCCTTCGAATAATTCTTTCGAAATATTCGTCCCTCAGTACACCTCTAGGGACTTTAGGACTATAAATTTAATGACGAAGACGGTAAAATTCTTATTACCACAATGCTAGTAATTAAGGTAAAATTTAAGAGTCGGGGCGTGACAGTTTAGGGTTTAGGGTTTGGGGTTTGGGGTTTGGGTTTAGGGTTTAGGGTTTAGGGGTTAGGGTTTAGGGGTTAGGGGTTAGGGTTTTGGGTCTAGGGTTTAGGGTCTAGGGTTTAGAGTTTATAGTTTAGGGTTTAAAAAGTAACAACAAAGTCAAAATTGTCTTTGACAAAATAGTTGATGTAATTTTTCCTTAGTAAAATCCAAGTGTCAATATTTAATTAGAATGTAGGACCACGTCATACTGCCACGTGGTTCTCTCGTAACGCTGAAAAATTTCTCGCTATCCATTTGACTCTGATTTAAAATATTGTATACGTGTCAATGGTTTTTTTGGTGGGAACACCAGCTCAGATATGTGCCAGGACAAACTAATAATTCCTCCGTTGAGTCCGAGTCATTATATATGTAGATATGTACATTATGATTTGGGTTTTTTTTTTTTTTTTTTTTTGACCAAAAAGATAAATATTAAAGATAATGAATTTAACTGCTTGATTACTTTTCATCATCAGGTTTGAATTCAACAAGAAATTAGTAAATAAATAACTGTGTGGTACAAGGACTCAGCAACTACTGGGATGAAATTGAAACTTGATATAATGAGGTAGAGAACAATTCATTGAAACTAATTGAACTGGGTTCTCATTTACAGGCAGAGGAATCATCCAAATTCCTTTCTCCTCCACCACCTGTACCTAGGTAATTATCATTTCAACTCTTCCTTGTTCTTATTGATCATGTTGTTTTTGGATTTGATCCATTATGATTTGGGTTATTTTTTGCTGCAAAATGAACACAGATGGCTTTGGAGTCGTATACATTTGGGCCGTACAAAAAAGACAACAGGGAAGTATTTTACAGCACTAACCTATCGTATGCCTTGGTTAATCTGCGCCCTATTGTTCCTGGTAATTTTCTGACTCTCTTACACTTATTAGAACATAGAAATATAAGTATAAAGTTGCAAATTTGATGACCCTTTAATTACTTGTACTAATTAGAATCTAAAAGTTGCAAACTTGATGATCCATTTCCCTTTTTTCTCTGCAGGTCATATCCTTTTGTTTTTGGTCTGAACTGAGATGGTGTTTCGTGTTCAGTCAAAGCATTTGTTTTGCTTATGGAAGTTGGGAATTTTCTCAGTTTTAGTGCATTTGTGTTGCTTGTAAAGAACGGTATATATGAACTATTTGATTGATTAGATTACATTTGTGTGTATGCATATCAGCATTTCCATTACAAAGTAAAAAGTTAGGAACTTGTGGACTGTTAGAATACTAAAGCACAACATAATGGGTAGACCCTGTTGCACAGGATCAATAGATGTGTATATCTGCATATTGTAATCATGATGGTGCATATCGTATGTGTTTATATGCTTGCGCACTATCTTGCCTATCTGTTCTGCGGTATTTGGATTAAGCCTCTTTAGTTTTGCATGCATCTATACACGTAGCAATTTTATGTGCAACCATGAACTTAAATTGGTAAGTTGTTCAGTGTGTTTGATCTTGACATCATGTACATGTGCTGATCATCCCAAGGCGTGAAGTGAAGCGCTTTGCTGATCTCACTGTTGATGAGACCAGTGATCTTTGGATCACAGCACAAAAGATTGGCATACGGCTTGAGAGCTACCACAAAGCAACATCTCTAACATTTGGGATTCAAGTAAGCAATTATCCCTCTTGATCAAAAAATTTGATTGCTGCTTCTGTTTGTTTTTAGTCAGTTATTGCGCCCTGGATGTCTGTTACTGATATCACTTAACTAAGCGAACACTTTGAATACCTATACAGATGATCTGGTTCTCACTTTTTATCAGAAATTATTTGAGGAATTGGAATAACTGGATCATTTGCACTATAACTGTTTCGGTGTGTTAGTATTACTGATGCTTTTTCATTAATGTAAGTGTGAACGTAGATTACAACTCCACAATATGTGTTATTTTATGCCTAAGAAAATATGGATGTAATAGTTTTTGTATTGATGTGTATAACACTGTACAGCAATTCCTATTATATAGAAACAAGGGGAACTGATCTAGCTCTATTCTAGGAAAGCAAAAATGCTAATTACATCTGCATATTCATGATCCAACAATTACTCAAATCAGATTGCTAGGATCACTACTATCAATAGAGAGAATCAACTCCAACAATCAAAGAGAATCAATGCAGTAAACAAAATCACTGACCTGATTTTCTTTCAATAATGCCATTCTTTTGTGATCATGCTTCAAAGCTTTTTAGCTTCTCTTTCATCTGATCAAGCAATAGTTTTCTGTGAGTCACTAATTTAGATCACTGTGCATCTGCCTTCTGTATGGTATTTATTGGAAGAATTTTGTGTTGTTTGCTGAGACCTAAGAGAATTCCTTTGGTTCTTGCTCATAGAATAGCTGTGAAACTCTGACTACTTGATATGATGTTGTGTTCTTTTAAGTTAACTGCATCGTTTGTTTGAACCCTAGGATGGTCCCCATGCAGGGCAGACTGTACCCCATGTTCATATCCATATCCTTCCGCGCAAAGATGATGGAGTAAGTTGTGGAATTCTATTTAAGTTTTTATCAACACCTCCAAATGCCTATGGTTTTTTGCCTCGAGCATTTACTAATCACATGTCGTAAATGATATAGCTTGATGAGAAGGAGAAGAAATTAAAGAAGAAGCTTGACTTGGAAAAGGAGAGGAAGGATAGAAGCCTAGAGGAAATGACACGAGAAGCAGAGGAATACAGAAAGCTTTTCTTGTAGAATATGGATGTGAAGTTCCTACTATAACTTGAGGCTGCTCGTAAAACTCCAGAGAGAACCAGTGGCATCAGAATCATTAGCCTTAGGTAACTTCTATGTAACTTATATTCTCTCTGAAGTTCCAATTTACCTTGAGAAGTTCATCAATCAGCTCCTGTCACTGATTGCCATAAAAAGAAAGGGACTGCTTTCCTGTATGATGAGACAATGGCTGCTGTTTTCAGCTGGGTTGCTTGTTGGACAGACATTTTATCTTGTAGTTTATGTTGTTGAAGGAAGTCTGATAAGAGAGAACTTCCCTATATTTGGTGTTTCCTTGAGATCTATTTATCATCTTTTAAACCTAGAATTCGGAAAGAAAAGCTTTACAACTCTATGAAGAACACTTCTCATAAAATAAAACAAACAAAAAAGACGCAATGATGAACAATGTGGACGAATAGCTAGTATATTTCTCTCCCCAATGTAAGGAGAAGTTACATTATCTTAGCTAGTAGCATATGCAAGCGTTGGCTCATTTCACTTGTGCAACGCTGGCATCAGCCAATGTTCGTTGATCCAAGACAGAACAATTGACTGAAATGAGTGTTGCTTTCGCGACAATGTAATGTACGTATACGAAGAGGTTTAGGTTGAGATATGACAACAAAGTTTTTTTTTTTTTGATAAGATGAAACAACAAAGTTGCACTTGTGCATTCATTCATTTAGATATAAAACTTCGATTTCACTTGTGATTAAATGAAAATAGTATTGAAACTTGAAAGAAAACTTTCCAACAGGTAATGTTGACTCGTTGAGTATATATCGCATAAAAAAAAAGAAACTAAGAAAATAATTATGAAACCACTGCAAGGTAGTCTAGTTGTTCTTGTTTAGTTGAGTGTGTTTCTTAATCTAGGTTCGAATCACGACACTGTCAAAAATGGCTAGGGGAGGGGCTGCGATACCCTATTGGTTGTCCGGGCCCCAGCGGATTAGTCATTGGGCCTAGGAAGTCTTTGGGATACTGAATGAAAACGATGATACGTATCTGAAGGACCGGTGGTCTTTAATTCTATTGAACTAGGCTCAACCTAAAACATATCACACAAATTGACCTCATCAAGTTCAGTGAAGAGGTGGAGATCTACAGCCTGAAAAGGGTATGCCCTCGTCACATTCAACACCCATTGCAGAAGCTCCTTCGAGATTTGCATCAACAAACGAACAACTTCCCAACTTCACGTAGTTAAAGTTAGCCCCATCAAACGAACAGGATTTCACCATATTAGCATTGTTGAAGTTGACGCCTTGAAGATTTGCCTTGTCAAACTTAGTTGTTCTCAACGTGGCATTAGTAAAGTCAGCTCCTACAGCATCAACATGGTAAAAGAAGAGATAATTTCACTTTACTACCCTGAACTTTAGGTCTAAAATCAGTTTGATACCTCATCTTTTTTTTTAATCAGTTTCATACCTAAACTTTCAAAATGACATCAATCTCGACTAAAATGACTAAAATAGCCCTGGTTAATCTTTTTACCCTCTCAGAGTTAAGAATGGCAACGGCGACGGCCGGGGGAGGAGGAGGGGCTGCCGCCGGGGCCCATTGCTGGTGGTAGGGGTGGATGCCGGCGCCGGCCATGTGGTGGATTTGGAGGCAGGGAGAGAGAGAGAGAGAGAGAGAGAGAGAGAGAGAGGGTAAAAAGATTAACCAGGGCTATTTTAGTCATTTTGGTCGAGATTGATGTCATTTTGAAAGTTTAGGTATGAAACTGATTAAAAAAAAAGATGAGGTATCAAACTGATTTTAGACCTAAAGTTCAGGGTAGTAAACTGAATTTTTTTCGTAAAAGAATGAGCCTGAAAGATTTGCGCCTGCAAAGCACACATTATTCATACATGCGTAGCTAAAGTCTATTCCACTCAGCTCCGATCCAGAAATATTGAAACCTCTAAATTAATCTCTAAATTACTTCTCACTCTTAAGATAGAGACTGCACATCATAATATCACGACGTGTTAATTCTGTACCCAACTCTTTCTTCTTATTGTTCAACAAGAGATCAATTCCCAATTCCACCTGCAAGTCCTTCAAGCTCAAAGTAATGTGCCTCCTTTAGAAGTTGGGAATACTTAGAAGAATCTTGTAATGTAGGAACATCGCCATCTCTCAAGTAATTGAGAATGTATGTAAAATATTCACCATCTCTGTCAATAAAAACGTATCCTTCTTCATCTTTACAAAGGGCATCATGATTTCCAGTACTAAACATTGCAGCGAGCATAGAGTTATGTTCGCGCTGAGTCAAAGTGTTGGTGTGAGTGCAAAATTCTTTTCCTCCTACATTGAGGCGAACCAATAAAGAGGAGGAGGAATCGGAGTTGATGTTCATGGCTAAAGCTACAAACTCCAAGATAACAACTTCTCTAGCAAAGCTTATATAGGAACACAGAACCGTACGTGTTTTCTGGTTTTCCTTGTGAAAAATACAATCTAATAACCAATGCTTATATAGAAAAGAAAATCTGTATCCAAATAGCTCTAGACTTCATGTATTATCCAATTATAATCCAAGGAATCCAAAACCAATTAAAACATGGTCTCGGTGTATCTCGTATTAAAAATGAAAAGACTATAATACTTCATCCAACCATGGCACACAAACTTATTTTGGAAAGGAATAATGTCCATTTTGTACTAATTATTAGGCCTTATTGTCCATTCCAATGATTTTTTTTTTTCATTGCCTATTTCATTTAATCTTACCAAAATTACTTTTTTATTCCTAACTTAACTATCTCCCTACACATCTCATTCACGATATGTTCTCTCTCTCTCTCTCTCTCTCTCTCTCTCTCTCTCTCTCTCTCTCTCTCTCTCTCTCTCGTAATCTCCTCCGCGCCGGAGGCGTCCATGTGAACCAGTCGGATCTCCAGATCGACGGTGAGAGCATAATCCATAGCCCGTCAGCAGAACCGAGGCAGAGAAGGACGCAGCCGACGCTAGGCTGTGTGTGGGAGGTACATGAGGGACTAGAGAAGGACGACGGAGGCGGACTAGATCTTGCCGTTGGCTAAGCGGCTGAGAGGGACATGTTCCACGGCGGCGACGCTGGACAGGCAGTCCTTCTCCATGGCGAAGTCGTCGATGCAGTTGAGAGTGACGATGAGGGGGAGCGACGGCGGCGACGTGAAGAGGCTTTGACGCCGACGAGGCTAGATCTCTCTCTCTCTCTCTCTCTCTCTCTCTCTCTCTCTCTCTTTTTGATCCCCGATCTAAAAACTTCACACGTTTTCTTGTTCTCTCTCTCTCTGATCCCCGATCTAGAAACTTCACATGAAGACTAGGCTTGGTGCCGGTGAATTGGTGAAGGTGAATCGGTTTTGATGTGGATAACAAGTTTACTGGGGGTCAGTAATATGTTATTGGGGTGGATAACAAATTTACTAGGGGTCAGTAATATTCTCGTGGGGTGGATAACAAGTTTAGTGGGGGTCAATAATATGTTATTGGGGTGGATAACAAGTTTATTAGGGGTCAGTAATATGTTATGGGGTGGATAACAAGTTTACTAGGGGTCAGTAATATTCTGGTGAGGTGGATAACAAGCTTACTGGGGGGTCAATAATATTTTGGTGACCGGATTCCGGCGACCGGTGACCGGAGTCCGGCAAAGTCCTCTCTCTCTTCCATTTTCTCTCTCTAAATGTGTATAAGACACAAGGGTAAAAATGTCTCAAAAATATTATTTTATTATGAATTTAATAAATATTTGTGTATTTGGGCACAAATAAGCTAATATCTCATTCAATTAGAGTCAAAAGTCTTATTGTCATTAGAATGAGGTTTGACTTTTGTTTTTTTGTTCAAATACGCATTTTCCCTTTTGGAAAAGTTCCTATATCTATATAGCCGAATAGCTTAAACGTTTTATTATGGATAGTTTATTAGTATTGATACTTGTAAAGCAAAAAATTCTTCTATGTACCGATAGTTTCTTTTTCTCATATAAAAGGGAGAAGAAAAAAAAATATAAAAAAAATACATGAGAGCCCTTCGAATGAGGAACTCTATAATGAAGATTAAATTAAGACTTTTCGGCTTATCTCACTTTTCGATCTTATATCTACATTTTGACCGTTCAGTTTAATAGTATTTATGAGTAAATCATTTATACAAATTTTCAGCCAGATTAAAAAATTTCAGTCATATTGAAAACTGACAGTCAAGATATAGATATAAAATTGAAAAATAAGATAAACCGAAAAATCCTCAACTAGTATAGAAATTCTCGTTAAAAGGGCGGGCTCCCACCGTTCCATTCACCGTTTAAACATTATTTTTTTTTTTTGATCAGATAAATTACAATTGTGTGAGTCGAACTCACAACCTCCTACTTACTAAAGTGGAGACTATGTCACTAAACCAAATAGCTTAAACTTGTGTGTGCTAAATTTACAATATACTAATTCTGAGTTGGGCAAGGTACTGTTCATTTACTGTAGCTAGCTGGGATTAAATTACGTTTTTGTCCTCGCAGCCTATCACTGCCGTTTAGCCTGTGTAGTCAGAGATTTACGATTTTGTCCCCTCAATTTTTGATTATTTACAACACTGCCACGTAGTCTGAAATCCTTCAAAAGTACCGTTATGTCCTCCTGCTTCCTTGAATTTACGTCGATTGACCCGCAGCAGAGCACGGGGATTGTCTTGTTCTCCACTAACCCCAAAAAAATGGCGGGAGAAGTTGCCCTTTCACACAATTATTCTTAAACCAATTAATATTTTCCTCCATTTATTATATTTTCACAAAACCCCTCGAAACCTCAAACGACTCAAAACCGCTTCTTCTCCAAAGTCCCAAACTATACAGACCCTCTCAACCGCAGAGCAACAAGAGCCCTCAAAATGCAGTCTACGCAGGCCATTCTCAAGGCGAAGAAACCCACCCTCTTCATTTTCACAGATTAAAGTTTCAATTTTTACATTAATTTTTGCTTGTTGGGTATAGTAAAAACCGAAACTTTGATTTGTTTGTTGGGTAAATTAGCTCTCACTTTCTTCATTTTCGTGTTTTGGGTTGCAGCAATATTTTGGGTTCTCTTCATTTCGGCCATACCAGGAGGAAGTGATTGAGAAAATTATAGCTGGAAGGGACTCTTTGATTGTCATGGCCACTGGAAGTGGCAAATCTTTGTGGTAAATTTGATTTTCACTGTTTTGGAAATATTGGGTTTGATTCCATATGCAAAAGTCAAAAGATTGAAAGTGGTTTTATTTGGTTTCAGTTATCAAGTGCCTCCTTTGGTTGTTGGGAAGATTGGTGTGGTTGTCAGCCCTCTTATATCCTTAATGCAAGATCAGGTGAGAATTAGTTTTGTTGGTTTTTTCGATTAGTGATCAATGAGTTTGAACATAAACAGAAATGTGTTGTTGGCCCGAGTTGCATGTCAGTAATATGTGTTTAATCTTGATGTAAAGGTGATGTCTTTGAAACAAAGAGGGATCAGAGCTGAATATATGGGTAGTAGTCAAACCGATAGCACTGTCCAGAGCCGAGCCGAGAGTGGTCAGTTTGATATCTTGTACATGACCCCTGAAAAGGCATGTGTGATTCCTGTCAGGTAATTTTACATCTATTTTTACATGTTTGTGTTACTTGACTATGATGAAAGTTTATGTCCATAAGGAAGATGTTAGTGATCAATGAAAATAATCTAGGGGTTATAAGCTGTAACTTATAATAATTTCCGATATCATATTCTGTCTGTCATTGTATTTTCCACAAAAATTCATGTTTTGTTTACTTAGAGAAATTACTATCTGTGTTGAACATTTCTCTGCAGCTTCTGGTCAAAATTACTAAGGGCTGGGATGTGCTTGTTTGCTGTTGATGAAGCACACTGCATATCAGAATGGGGCCATGATTTCAGGTTACTGTTACTGTCTACTAATTACCGTTTAATTAAGTCTAAATGGATTGATTTTCTTACTCCTAGTTTTTGAACATTTGGGCTTATGGTCTGTAAAATTTTATTTTCTGCAATCCTTCTTAGTTGTTAGACCGCATTATCTTCCAGTGTTGTAATATCAAACCTGTCTTTCTAGGAAATACCGACGATTTCACTATAGGTGATGTGTTTCATTTGCTAATGTACTTTAGTTTGCAGCTGAAGTTTCGTTTTCTTTTGGAGGTGGCTCAAGTGCTAGATTTTTTTTCCAAAATTACTATTTTTATCCGTGTCATCCTTAGCAGATGATTGGACCTTGTTTCATGTATATTTATCAATTTTCTGTTGCCGTCTCCTGAGGACTTCTATTTGTGGACTCTACAGGGTAGAATATAAGCAATTAGACAAATTACGTGGCATTCTTGGTGGTGTGCCGTTTATTGGCTTAACCGCAACTGCTACTGAAAAGTAGGTTTCTCTTCTGTTCCCGGTATCACTTCATTTGTTTATTTCTTTCATTATGTATTGCTCTTCTATTGACAGTATCACTGCACTTTGCTTAATATCCTCAGAATTCCACCAATAAAATCAGCGACTTATACTTCCCTTAGATAGTTTAGAAATATCATAACAGAATTCCTATCAGAACTTTGCTCAGCAGAACAATCATAGAAAGTGAGCTACTATTTAATTACAGTAATCATGATAGTGATACATTCTGAGCTCAGAGGATAATAGTATAGACTGTCACTTGACCCTTTGACAATCTTTCATAACGTTATATATGCTCTTTATCTGTCAATGAATACAGATAATCCTGGACTAGAGATTCTTTGCTAACCACATTGGTTTGCATTTCAATTTTTATTTTGTGCTGGTAACTTCAATAATTATTCTTTTCTTACACTTATGATGGCAGGGTTCGAATGGATATTGTTAATTCCTTGAAGTTGGAAAACCCATATGTCAAAATAGGCTCATTTGATCGTGGAAATCTGTTCTATGGTGTCAAGTTATTCAATCGGACTCAATCATTTGTTCATGACCTGGTTCAAGAAGTTTCCAAATTTGTACGCACAGATGGTTCAACTATAATTTACTGCACGACAATTAAAGACGTTGATCAGGTGCATTCCATATCTGCTTAATTTTATGATTGATTTACGCACTATAATATGAGATGGCTGTATCATGAAACAGTCCTCAAGGTTTCTTAGTAGTCTATTATCCAAGACCGCACCTTGTATAAACTAGCATAAATTCCCCCCCCCCCCCCCCCCCACAAAGGGATACTTAAAGTTGCATCTTTTATTGTCAAGGACATGATTTCAATTTAATAGATGATGATGGTATTTAGGAATACAGCTTAGTTGAGTTAGTTTATGGAAATTTATATAAAATTGTGGGGTACTGCTATGTTTGTGCAAAAGTGTTGCTGTGTACTTGTTTTCATACAAGGTCTACTGAATATTTATCTGTACCAATTCAACCTTAATTAGGGACAGCATTCTACCCGACAGGGTATTAATGACACAAGGAAGTGATAATAACTGCATGAACAAGTATATGCATCCGTTAATACATTACTGTTGGCACTTGTTAATTAGAGTAGTGAAGTTTTCTCAAAACAAGGCTTTGACATATAACTTAGTTTCTATTTTTATTTGAATCTGAAATGTCCAACATTTTTGTAGCTATAGAACTTTCACCCTAAACATATTATTGTGAGGCATCTTTTAGTCCACATCATCTCATGTTTTTGACAAGTTTGGCAATGCCTTGTTTTGTTCCTACATGTATTTTGTCAAAGAACGTAATTTTGCCTTTCTTACAAGTGTTTGTTATGACCCTATTGTACTAGGTATTCAATTCCCTGAAGGAGGTGGGCATTAAGGCTGGAATCTACCATGGTCAAATGGATAATAAAGCTCGTGCAGAATCCCATAGGTTCTCACCACATGTCCATGTGTCCTTAGACTAGCAATCATAAATGTTCCTTGGGCTATTACCTGCACACTGCACCCTTCCCTTTCTTACACTTGCGTTGCATTAAACTTGACTTGAATCCTGTCACACTTACTAAGCTTGTTATTGATTTTTCATAGATTATTCATAAGAGATGAACTTGATGTCATGGTTGCTACTATTGCTTTTGGCATGGGTATTGATAAGCCAAACATAAGACAAGTAATCCATTATGGCTGCCCAAAGAGTTTGGAGTCTTATTACCAGGAAAGTGGACGATGTGGTAGAGATGGTATGGCTTCTGTCTGCTGGCTCTATTACACAAGAAGCGACTTCACTAAAGCTGACTTTTATGCTGGAGAGTGTCAAACAGTAAGTCCCCTTGCTATGGAGATTTGTTGCTAAAGAAGTAGTTAGATGACCTATAATTGTCAACATCCCAATCTTCTTGGAGCTGGAAATTTGCAACCAGTTGCTTATTTGGAAGGAGGAAGGGCCTAGTTGGCTCTTTCCTAGTGGCCAAGTAGATATAAGTTCCATTAATGATTAAGAAGGCCTGTTGCCTAATGAGTTTCTATGTGCTGCTTTTCACCAGGAAAGTCAACGAAGAGCTGTTGTAGAGTCATTGATGGCAGCACAACAATATTGCTTATCAACAACTTGCAGAAGGAAGTTCTTGCTTGGTCACTTTGGGGAAATCTTTCCATCTGATAAATGTGGTCTGTATTTGATTCTTCAATTAGATTCCCTGAGTGCAACTCACCTTTAATATTTGTGTTGGACTATTGCATTTTTGGAATGTATGTTTGCATAGTTTACTTGCTGCTAGTTCTTGACTGTAGCTGTTTAAATTAGAATGTTAGAATGAAAAAAGTTGTTCAAAGCTTTAGAATCAAACCATATGCATCAGTGTTCCTCTCAAAATAGTATATCAACTTACTATATAACAAATTATTTTGTTGTTGATTATATCGTCTTTGTACTTTTGTAGGTAATTGTGATAATTGTATTTCCTCAAAGAAGGAGAGGGACATGTCTAGAGAAGCATTTCTTCTAATGGCTTGCATTCAATCATGTCGGGGTAAATGGGGTCTGAATATGCCTGTAGATATTCTTCGTGGCTCTAGGGTAAGTTTTTTAATGACCAAGGATTAAATGTTTCTCTTCTTTAATAAGGATTGCTGAAATTCTGTGTTGATTGGCACAGTTTTGTACAGTTCCCATCTTTTAAAGTTTTGCTATTAAGAGCTCCAGATCTTGAAGTTCGTGTATACACGAATCATCCCTTTTCAACTGATGTGTTTTTCAAGTTCTATGTGGTTACATGTCCTTGGTACTGATCTTTCACTGTGGCATACAGGCCAAAAAGATTCTTGATGCCCAATATGACAAGCTTCCACTGCATGGACTTGGGAAAGACTATTCAGCAAATTGGTGGAAAGCACTCGCTTACCAATTAATTTCTTCTGGTATGTTAGGGAAGCATTTTGAATTTGTAGTGAACTGTAATTTATGCATATGAAAAAATTCAGATCAATTCTTAATATTCTATCAGCTGGTCTGAGGGATGGTGAAAGTGCCATAGGGTACCCATTGGACATCCACAATCATCAATTGTGTTCTCTCCCCTTCTCTTTTCCCCTAATAGGGTGGAGAAGATTGGGAGACTGATAGTAACTGGCGCTCATTCCGCAATGTATTTTAGCCATCTCTAGCTGGGTTCATTGCTCCCATTATAATGGTTGACTCCTTAATACTGGAGGCATGTGAACCTTAATATGTCAATGCTTACATCTAGTGGTAGTTTGATGAATTCAACTACTGAGTGTTATGTGTACTGTGCCTAAACTTGTTGCCTGTCAAGAAGCATACACACTGAAGAACTACTATAACGTACAGACTGAGATTATGCCTGCCAGTTTCTTTTTGTAAACTTAGACCTAAACTTTCCTTTCTTGCATCCCGTTTCATATCCTTTGCCATAAATTTACGTAGAACATTAGAATTCGACTGTATCTTGCCCTGAAATGAACATTGTCCAAGGTTATGTTTGTTTTCTGCTCATGGTAACTGCTCTTTGTCTTCTTTTGAATACCACAATTAAGTTGTCAGTTTATAAGTAAAATTGGTGCTTTGTACAGGTTATTTGATGGAGACGGTATCTGATATATACAGAACTGTAAGGTAACCTATTTATTTATTTGTTGAAACTTCATAATGAATCATTTCCAAATATTCTTCTTCTTCTTTTTTTTTTTTTTTTTTTTTTTTTTTCTTTCAATCAATGTGTTTCATAAGACTCAAGATGAAATCAAGAACCTTTTGTTTTTTATGCCCCAGTGTCAGTCTGAAAGGGGAGCAATTTCTAAGTTCTGCTGGACCTGATCATCAACCGCCTCTGGTGTTGCCAGTGACCAGTGAAATGGTAGATGATGAGGACAATAAAAGTACATCAGGTGAAGTTGGAGAAATTAAAGGTTTGTCTACTTTGGAATGCGAAGGATTTTCAGAGGTTAGTAAGTTGAGCATATTTTGTTCATTCCTCTTCAATCTCTTCATCCTTGTTTGTTCTTACTAACAAGTGAGATAGATTCTCTGTGTGTGTCGAAACTGGAAAGGTTGCAATTTGGGTTCTTTGTCATTTCACAACCCCACCCTCATTATCTACTCATCTTTTGGTTTCCTACTATCAACTATCAGTTGTTTGACAATATCATAAAATGATCCTTATAGGTCATTTGGAAGGCAAAAGTAACTATTACTTATCAATCACTACTTTCTTTTTTCTTGTCAAATGCAGCAAATCACCCCCCTTTGTTTCCGTTGTACTCTTTCCTTTTATTCAGCTTCCTTAAAAAGTTTTCTGCAAATGTTTACTGGACGAAAAACACTTCTGTATCTTGAAAGTGAAACTATTATGGTCGGTCTCTGGCATATTTATAAAATCTGAGTCCTTATTTTGGATCTCTCCATTCTATCATTTGGTCATCTTTATTTAAATTTTGTTCATGTGTTCTCTTAGGCTGAGAAGCAACTGTATCATTCACTTCTTGAAGAGAGAAGGAAGCTTGCAAGAAGCCTAGGAACTGCACCGTAGGAAAATTTTCTTCAACTATATTGTCCATACTAATCCAAAATGGTTTATTCAGTAATAGTGGAAATCAAACATTAGAACTCATCCATACTTCCCTTTTTGCAGATATGCCATTTGTGGTGATCAAGCCATCAAAAAAATTGCTTTAACAAGACCATCAACCAGAGCAAGGTTAGCTAACATCGATGGCGTTAACCAGGTATGTCTAGTAGGGGATCCATATTCATGCTTTCTGTATACGTGAATATATGACTATCTCCGATACAATGGCTAATTTCTTAACTGCATTCCTGACTTCTCAATTTTTACTATATAAATGCATCGCATGCACTGTTTTATATGAACCTTCCTGCTTTTTAACTTTTACTTAAAACTATGAAGGCTAACTGTTAAATGTATTTGTAGCACCTTGTAGTGGCACACGGTAATCATTTTCTCCAGATCATTCGGCATCTATCACAAGGACTAAATCTTTCGTTGGATGGAGAGGCCCCCGTAGAAACTGCTGTTACGAAAAAAGTATATCCAGTACCTAACCACCATCAGAGAAAGTTAACACGGGCAAAGATTGAAGCTTGGAGAATGTGGCATGAAGATGGCCTCTCAATTCAGAAAATTGCTGTACGCTTTTCAATATTGACTATGCTTCACTTATCTTGGTTTTATGTTTGGGTTCTTACACGACTCACTTTAATCATAGAATTTCCCTGGTAGAGCTGCTCCTATTAAAGAGCAGACTGTTCAAGAATATCTGATGGAAGCTGCTCAAGAAGGATTTGCAATTGATTGGGTCAGATTACGCAACGAGGTTGGACTGACGCAAAAAATTATGTCAGATGTTCAGTGTGCCATTTCAAAGGTTGGCTCTAGAGAAAAGTTAAAGCCTATCAAAGACGAATTACCAGAAGATGTGAGCTTTACTTTTGCCTTGTTTTGAGAGCTTTGTTTCATTTCATAGTGGTGATTAAAATGCTGAGTGGCATGTTTCTTCCTGATTGCCCTGTACTTGAATCTATTTTTATACGTGTCTAGTTATAGTTTTCATCTGATTGAAAATTTCTTCATGATGCCAGGTAAGTTATGCACACATCAAGACTTTCTTGACAATGGAAAAGTGTGGGATCTCGCTGGATGGGACTCCACCTAATTACCACAATGCAGGAAAAGCCGATCAACTTGTCAACAAGGAAACTGAAATGTCACCGAGTTCTATTCATACATCCCCCATGGAAGAACCTCATGAAGTTAAAACCTCAGGCCGAGATTCAGATGCTTACAGTTTGGATAAAAATACAGAAACAGCTTCCCTTCCCTTCAATGGAGAACAAGGTTTAAAGCTACCTGAAGTACATTTTGAGGACTTGCTCTCAAAGAAACGTCAAAAGCTTGGTAGTCCCAAGGAGGAAAGTAAAACTACACTGAAGGCAACCGAGAAATCCATATTGGACTGGCTTAATACCAAAAAAGGAGTAAGTTTACTATAAAAAGCTATGTGATCCTTAATCTTCGTTAAGATGGCAAAAGTTGTTGAATTGTGGATGCTTTGCAGGTTACTCTCTCTGAGATTTTGGAGCACTTCAATGGATCTGAAGAAGAATCTGTCATTGAACTCCTCACTAGCCTTGAAAGTGAATTTGAGATATACAGAAAGAACAATATGTATTTGGTTCTGTAAGTTCATAGAAGTGGTGGAGTTCATGTCAATTACTGAAGTAGTCTTGAACTCTTGATGAATGATGACCAATCACCTATGTACTTGTTAGATGTCAAAAATAGCTCTTTCTCTCTAGTCTTGTTCTGTTCTTTCATTTTGTACAAATCTGACCTCTTTTTTTTTTTTTTTTTTGTCAAATGGTGCAACTCTGACCTGAACAAAAGAACCCTAGTCTAGCTCACATGTTAGGACTTTAACAAGAGCCTATATGCACAGTTGGGTTTGATATACACAGTTGCAAAATCGTCAAGTTAGGTCTGAAGATGGCATTGAAGTTAACCAATGTATTGGTCACCGTATTTTTATTGATGTTACGTAACACTTGTGGGAGGAGGTTTTATACTAAAGAGAAGCTTGTGAATCGCTTTAGTCTTCATGATAGGGAGCAGATGAAGAGGGTGAGTCAGAATCGAGTCGGCCGGGTTTCGGGTGAGGAGTTTGTGTGATAAACCGCAGGATGTATTTGTTGCATTGAGAGATGACATTGTAGAGATGATGGATGAGAAGGGGTTTGAGTGTTTGGTGCTTGTGGAGGGAGATTTTGTTGGGGAAGGCTAAGGAGGAGGCGGTTTCAGTTGTGGGGAAGTGGAAAGACCGTGATGTGTTGAAGAGGTTGGAGTGGAAGTACAAGCTAGGTGAGGAAAAGAGAGTCCATAATGTGGATGATGAAGGTGATGCTGAGAGTGAGGATGGTGAATGTGAGAGTTTTGTTGATGGGATGAATGAGAATTGTTTGCGAAATGATGATTCGATAAAATGATGGGAGCTTGATTCGGATGTTGATACGGTTTCATAATGATCATGTCAATTGAAGTGATTTATTGCATTATGATAGAGGTTGATAATGCATTGATTTGTTGTTGATGTTTTGGTCTATTTTGTGTCTTTTGGTTGATTTAGGATGGTGTTACTGTTAAGAATGTGAGTGAGACACTTGCAGAACAGGTTGTCAAAATAGATGGTACTTTTGTCTCAACTTAATTTTAGGGTTTATAATTTATTTTGAGATTTCATCATTACCATTAACTTGCTAGTAGTTCCCACATGATTCGAAATGAAAAATTGAAATTTGTGATACGTGTTTCTAGTTTAATGTCTTTTTTTTTTTTTTGAATGAAAGGATGTCAGACGATTTTAATAAACATAAGTCATATTACACAGTGACTCGTCCTTGTAAGGTCGTCAGAAAGAGACCGTTAAAATGTAATACAACTCACCTATTGAGTGAAGCTATTTAATGTCTTAGTTGTGTTCAATGAAATAAGGAAGTCATGTTTTCTTGATACAACCAGTAAAAAGCTGCATCAAACCCGTTTTAACATCAATTTGTTAGAGTTCCGTTGCTTTGTATGCTCAAATCATGAATTGGTGGTGGCTTCATCATACCTTTTTCGAAACACAATGGATACAAGGAGTAAAAGGGCCAAAGTATTTGGAAAAGCCAATCAAGAATTTTGAATCTAAATGACATCAAATTAGATTAGGCTGTAAAAGAACAGATCAATGATTATCGTGTGTTGTGAATCAATAGCCAAACAGAAAAAACACAAACCTGCAATGTTGAAAGACAGATACAGACATGGATACATGTTAAAATGAGTAATATACATTATATGTACCTAGCTATTGTATAAGAAAATAGTTTTTCAATAAAACATGAGATATTAATAATGTAGCTACCTCTTCCAAAGCGTATATTTACCTCTTCCGGCCATATTATATTGAAGAGACTATAAATGAGGATTAATATTATTCACCACACCTGAGAGTCTACAAACAGATAGTAATTGTTTCCTACAATGATCACATTGTTATAATATCCAAACCAAAATAAATACAATAGTAATGAAATAATATGAAAGGTTTCATGAGTTACATAAGTTACATGAGTTACACAAAGGTTACATGAGTTACATGGATGGTTTTGAAGTTATAGTCAAGGCATGAGTTACAGGAAGACTTATGAAGTACCATTTATTGGGAGAGTACTAATGAGAGGTCTAGATGGTTCTTCATTAGCCTATAAAAGGAGAGTCATTTGTTCATTCCAAGCATCTCATCCATCTTAAGCATTTCTTCCAAGAGAGAAACATTCATCTTCCAAGTAGAGAAGAGTGTCCACTCCAAGTTGAGAGTGTAGAGTAGTTGATAGCAAAACAAGTGTGAGAGAGGGTTTCCTTCAAGTACTGTTCTTGAAGTTGTGTATCTCGTGTACCCATTATTTCATAGTGGAAGTTCTTGTTATTGCTGCCCCGTGGACGTAAGCACATCGCCGAACCACGTTATATCTGGTGTTCCCTTTCCTCTATCTTTTATATCTTTGCATATTTATCCTTTGTGTGGTTTTGAGTTGTTACTTCTATTATATTATTTTCCCAACAGTGGTATTAGAGCCCTTGGTTCGTAGGGCGTGGGTGTTACAATGGAAGGTTCAAGGAGTACCATGGTGCGACTCAAC
Organism: Fragaria iinumae; assembly: GCA_009720345.1. Taxonomy (NCBI): domain Eukaryota; kingdom Viridiplantae; phylum Streptophyta; class Magnoliopsida; order Rosales; family Rosaceae; genus Fragaria; species Fragaria iinumae. The sequence continues at coordinate 36,085,077 of CM019119.1, forward strand.
CACTCAAATTGGATTACATGGAAGCCGCGAATGGAGGACATCCTCTATTGCAAAGATTTGCATGAGCCCATCGAAGGAGTCGAGGCTAAGCCGGAAGGGACATCGGATGCTAATTGGAAGAAGATGAACCGCAAGGCGATCGGTCATATTCGGGAGTGGGTGGACGATAGTGTGTTCCACCATGTAGCCAACGAAACCGATGCGCACGAGTTATGGAAGAAGTTGGAGTCCTTGTTCGAGAAGAAGACCGCCGCCAAGAAAGCCTTTTTAATCAAAGAGCTTGTCAACATGAAGTATTGTGATGGCGTGAGGGTCACCGAGCATCTAAACAACTTCCAAAGTACAATTAATCAATTGACAACCATGGGGATGACGATCGATGATGAATTACAAGCACTGTTGTTGTTGGGGTCGTTGCCGGACAATTGGGAGACTTTTGTCATCACTGTAAGTAACTCTGCTCCTGATGGTAAATTGACTATGGATAATGTCAAAAGTAACTTGTTGAATGAAGAGACAAGGAGAAAAGCCTCAAGCTCCGACAATAGCCAAGTCTTCGTGGCGGAGAACAGAGGAAGGAGCAAGAGTAGAGGATCCAAAGGTCATGGAAGGAGTGTAAGCCGATCCAGAACGAGGTTCAACGGAAAGTGCCATCATTGTGGCATTTTTGGGCACATGAAGAAAAATTGTCACAAGTTGAAAAAGGATCCAAGGGAGGTGCGAGAAGGCAGTTCTCAACCAAATGATGACACAAGGAACACAACCGCTGCCGTGTGCAATGATGTGTATGAGTTCCTTTGCCTTGAAGGAGAATGCCTACATGTTCATGACGATACTCTCGGTGTTCCATGGGTCATTGATTCCGGAGCCTCTTTCCATGCCACTCCAAATAAGGAGTTCTTCTCTACATATAGAGGTGGAGAATTTGGGATTGTAAGGATGGGCAACGAAGGCTACTCCAAGATTGCAGGAGTTGGAGATGTTTGCCTTGAGACTGATTTGGGGAACAAGCTTATATTGAAAGATGTTTGACATGTTCCCGGCTTACGTCTCAATTTGATGTCAACCGGCGTGCTTGATCGGGAAGGATATCATCATCACGGAGGAGACCAAAAGTGGAAGCTTACCAGAGGATCACTAGTGGTGGCTAGAGGGAAGCTGTGTTGTACCCTCTACAAGACATACGACAAGATATGTAAAGGGGAGTTGAATGTTGGAGAAGACTCTTCCCCAAGTCTATGGCATAAGCGGTTGGGCCACATGAGCGAGAAGGGATTGCAAGTTCTGGCAAATAAGTCTCTTATTCCCTTTGCCAAAGGTACCTCTCTTGACTCTTGTGATCACTGTTTGTTTGGTAAGCAGCAAAAAGTCAGCTTTTCTAATACATTCGCCAAGAAGGAGAATCTTTTAGACCTAGTACATACTGATGTATGTGGCCCCATGGAAGTTGACTCACTAGGTCATAACAAGTATTTTGTTACTTTTATTGATGATGCTTCACGGAAGGTTTGGGTGTATTTGTTGAAATCAAAAGACCAGGTGTTCCAAACCTTCAAGGAGTTCCATGCCATGGTTGAGAGAGAGACGGGGCGAACCCTTAAGTGTCTCCGCAGTGATAATGGTGGAGAGTATACTTCGAACGAGTTCAGAGGTTATTGTTCGAAGCATGGCATTAGACACATAAAAACAGTACCTGGCACCCCACAGCATAATGGTGTAGCAGAAAGGATGAACCACACCATTTTAGAGAAAGTGAGAAGCATGCTGAAAACGGCGAACCTTGCGAAGAAGTTTTGGGGCGAAGCAGTAGCAACCGCGTGTTACCTCATCAACCGAACACCATGTGTACCATTGGGCTTGGAGACACTAGAGAGTGTGTGGACCGGTAGAAGCACTTCATATTCTCACTTGAAGGTATTTGGGTGCAAAGCATTTGCACATGTTCCAAAGGAGAAAAGATCGAAGCTAGATGACAAGGCCATGCCGTGCATCTTTCTTGGGTACGGTAATGAAGAGATGGGCTACCGGTTGTGGAATCCAATAACCAAGAAGTTATTCAGAAGTAGAGATGTGGTGTTCCATGAGGATCAGATTGTTGCAAATTTTGACAAGAACATACTAGAAAATGCAGAGCGTCTCACTTATGACTCGTCTCCACTCCAAGAAGAGTCTAACAAACCTCAAGGAATGTTTAATGAAGACGTTCCTTATACGACAGAACCAGAAGCTGCAAGTGCTGCAAATGATGACCAGGAGAATCAGGTTCAGGATAATCATGATCAGGGGGAGCCTAATCAGGAAGAGCCTAATCAAGAGCAGCAACAAGAAAATGCCCAAGCACTAGTTCGAAGATCTCATAGAGTGCTGAAGACAAGTACCAAGTACCCTTCTTCTCAATATATTTTGCTCACTAGTGATGGAGATAATCCATATTCCAAATATATTCTGTTGACTGGTGATGGAGAGCCTGAATGCTTTGAGGAGGCGAAGACTCATGCAGACGGCGACAAGTGGATATTAGCTATGAAGTCTGAGATGGAGTCCTTGTTGAAAAATGGCACCTACGAGTTGGTGGAGCTTCCTAAAGGCAGAAAAGCATTAAAAACAAATGGGTGTTTAAGTTGAAGAGGGACGAGAATGAACAGTTGACAAAGTTCAAGGCTCGCTTGGTTGTCAAAGGTTTCGGGCAGAAGGAAGGAGTACATTTTGATGAGATCTTCTCACCAGTTGTCAAAATGACATCTATCAGAGTTATTTTGGGCATGGCAGCTAGCATGGATCTTGAGGTGGAGCAGTTAGATGTAAAAACGGCATTCCTACATGTGATTTAGAGGAAGAAATATACATGGAGCAACCAGAAGGTTTTAAGGTCGAGGGCAAGGAGCACATGGTTTGCAAGCTAAAGAAAAGTTTGTATGGGCTGAAGCAAGCGCCAAGACAATGGTACAAGAAGTTTGACTCATTCATGGTGGGTCATGGATACAAAAGAACTGATGCAGACCCATGTGTGTACATTCAACGGTTCACTGGAGGTAAATTTATAATTTTGTTGCTTTATGTTGATGATATGTTGATAGTGGGGCAAGACGTTTCTATGATCCACAAGTTGAAAGCAGATTTATCAAAGTCTTTTGATATGAAAGACTTAGGTCCAGCTAAGCAGATTTTGGGCATGGAGATTACCCGTGACAGGAAGACAAATAAATTATGGTTGTCACAGGAGAGGTATGTTGAACGGGTGCTTGAAAGGTTCAACATGAAAGAAGTCAAGTCAGTGGGCTCACCTCTAGGTAATCACTTCAAGTTAAGCAGATTATTATGCCGAACTATACAAGAGGAGAAAGACAATATGACAGGTATCCCTTACTCATCAGCTGTTGGTAGTCTTATGTATGTCATGGTATGTACTCGTCCAGATATTGCTCATGTAGTTGGAGTTGTTAGTAGATATTTATCTAACCCTGGCAGAGAGCATTGGGAAGCTGTTAAGTGGATACTCAAATATTTGAGGGGCACCTCAAAGTTGTGCTTGTCTTTTGGTGGATCCGAACCCATTTTGGAGGGTTTCACAAATGCAGATTTAGCTGGGGACCTTGATAACAGAAAGTCCACTTCTGGGTACTTATTTACATTTTGTGGGGGAGCTGTATCATGGCAGTCTAAGTTACAGAAGTGTGTTGCCTTATCTAGCACTGAGTCCGAGTACATAGTGGTGAATGAAGCAGGCAAGGAAATGTTATGGCTACAAAGGTTCATTCGCGAGTTGGGTGTGAAGCAAGAAAGGTATGTGGTGCATTGTGATTGTTAGAATGCAATTAACTTGAGTAAAAATTCAGTTTATCACCCTCGCACTAAGCACATTGATCTACGTTATCATTGGATACAAGATATAGTGTCAAAGAAGCTTTTGCAGTTGAGGAAAATTCACACCAACAAGAATACTTCAGATATGTTGACTAAGGCTGTGCCACAACAGAAGTTGGAGTATTGCAGCAAGTCCGCTGGGATGGACTTCAAGTAGAAGTCTTGCCGCGTATGTCCTTGGGTTGGTCTGGAGAGGGAGATTGTTATAATATCCAGACCAAAATAAATACAATAGTAATGAAAATAATATGAAAGGTTTCATGAGTTACATAAGTTACATGAGTTACATGGATGGTTTTGGAGTTATAGTCAAGGCATGAGTTACAGGAAGACTCATGAAGTACCATTTATTGGGAGATCACTAATGAGAGGTCTAGATGGTTCTTCCTTAGCCTATAAAAGGAGAGTCATTTGCTCATTCCAAGCATCTCATCCATCTCAAACATTTCTTCCAAGAGAGAAACATTCATCTTCCAAGTAGAGAAGAGTGTCCACTCCAAGTTGAGAGTGTAGAGTAGTTGATAGCAAAACAAGTGTGAGAGAGGATTTCCTTCAAGTACTGTTCTTGAAGTTGTGTATCTCGTGTACCCATTATTTCATAGTGAAAGTTCTTGTTATTGCTGCCCCGTGGACGTAAGCACATCGCCGAACCACGTTATATCCGGTGTTCCCTTTCCTCTATCTTTTACATCTTTGCATATTTATCATTTGTGTGGTTTTGATTTGTTACTTCTATTATATTATTTTCCCAACACACATAGGTACAGTCTGGTTTATTTTCCTAATACAGTAAAGATCCCATATGGCCAAGCACAAAAGTAAAAACATTGTTTTTTTTTTTGGTAAAAAAAAAAAAAGAAGGTAAAAACATTGTTGCTCATCACCTTAAATGCTGAAGTCCACACACTTTAAAGTATCATGTATCAAATCACACCCTTCATTTGACCCAAGCTACATTATCTTCATCCAAAAGGATAGTACAAAACATGGTGCAAAAAACTAGTTCATGAAGACTAGTGGGATTTAGCTGCTCATGAAGAATACAAGCAACAAAATCATCCATCCTCTTCTTCCATTCTGACCTTGTTCCCTCTCATGAATCAACGCTTCTTCTCTTCTTCTTTTCTCTATATTCACAGTTTCCCATTCTTCAATCCTCCCTTCTTCTTCACCCATTCCTCCCATTTCCATTCCCATTCTTGCTCACACTCCATTCTAAAACTCTCTCACTCCCCCCTCCCCCCTTTTCTCTCTCCACCTCACGCTGTTCAAACCGAGCCTCCATTTCCCTCAACTTCCCAGCTGGTTGCCAACAAAAGCCCACGCCTTCCTTGAGTTCCTTCCCAACCCGGCCGAAACCTCCCTCTTTTTCTTCTTCCTTAAACTAGAACCATTCTGCTCCACTTCTTCACACACAGACCTCGCATCTCCATCCTCCCTCACCCTCACATCCCCATTAAAATTCTCCCCTCCCTCCACTACATCATACTCAAACCCCAACCCGACCATGCCATTACCAATTCATCCCCCGAAATCCCCATCCGAATGTCCCATCTGCCCAAACTCCGAAATCTTCATTCCCAAAAGGTTGTTCACCTGACATTACTCTTGATATTGAAGAACAAACCAGCATCGTCCGTGTTGATTGATCGCGATCGAGTTGACAATGACATGAATCTGTATTTCGAGATCGACTTCAAAAATATGACCATGCAGATAAAGCAAGTCAGTGAAAGATTACCAGAACAGATTAATTTTTGTTGTTGTATTAGAAATATTAATTACCTGGAATCCAAATATTAATCATCCCCATCATGGATGATCGTAGCATCATTGCCACCTGAGTCTCTTTGTTGGACGATGAGCCGATGAGGTTCCTGTTCTTGTTCCCCTTCACGATGATCATCGTTTCCTTCCCCGGTAAAGCTGTCATCTGATACTGATGATGCCACCGCTGCCCCTTCTACGTTTTCAAAATCAAAAATGCTAGCACTTCCCTGCCTATATCTTTCTCGTGCCAAGTATTCACCACTTACATGTTCACCATCATTCCCTTGCATATTAGCCAGGTGGAACCCGCAACTTTTTAAGAGGACCCCAGGCGCATGGTAACACGTAACTCGAACCACATCATCCACCACCTTTAGCTTCTTGAAAGCAATACATATCAGACTCACTATCACATGACCATGAGTGGAGTTTGCTTCAAAATAGTGGCCCTTTCCAGAACCTTCTTTTTCAATCACAACCCTCGCAAACCAATACTCAGGTGCACGGTAAATTTCTTCTTTAATTTCAGAAACAACACAGAGAACCAGTCCTGTTTTCTCAGCCTTCAGATTCCGAGGGATTTCTATAAAAAATTCACACATATCACCGGGTAGCACATTTGCGTCCACCTCACCCCTATCAAACCACTTTGGAACTTCAATTTCCGGGAGACTTGGAAGCAGAAGCTTCCAGGACAACACATGCTGATCTAAGCCGGCCTGCACCATCTGCAAGATGCATATGGTACGTTCTGTTAACTATTAGTAGTCAAAAGTGTAAAAGACAAAGGAAAACACTTATATGTGTTTATGAGAGAGAGAACCTGATATGGTAATGTTTTTGCAATCTTCAACACCAAGTCTGTGCCGAGATTATCCATCAATCTTTTGCAATTTGACAATTTCATCCAGCAAAGACGTCCCGGAGTGTCTTTCTGTTCCAGTATGTCTGACAATTTTGAAAATCTTTCCAAGGATACGCAATCCTCCAACTGTATTTCTTGTAAATTTGGTGGAAGTTCTGAAATGTATCGAAGCCTCTTGCAACCACCCAGATTAAGAGAATCCAACCAATGAAATTTGCTGATGCATGCTGGAAGACTATCAAAACTGCTTCCTGATAGATTAAGTATTTGTAATGTCGACATACAATCAAGATTTCTTAGGAAACCAGACACCGCTGATAATTTGCAACCTTCAAAATCTAGTACCCCTAGCTTGGGAAACAATAATGAACCAGGATGATCATGCACATTGTTTGAACTTGAGGAAACCAAACCGCTCGCCCTACTTGGAAATGTGACCAGTTTTGGGCACCAAGAGAGGTCTAATGCAAGTAGACCTTGCAGCCCTCCGTAAACACTGTGTGGCACATTTGTAAGGTTTGCACATCGTCTTAGTGTTAAACGTTCAAGGCCAATGAGATTTCCAATTGACAAAGGCAATCCTTCAATGAGAGTTTCAGAAGCATCCAATAGACTTAGGGAAGTGAGAAAACCGATGGATGAAGGCAATTCTTTAAGGCAAGTTCCAGACAGGTGCAATTCTCTTAAAGAAGTTAGAGAACCAATTGATAAAGGCAATTCTTTAAGGCGAGTTTTAGACAGGTCCAATTTTCTTAAAGAAGTTAGAGAACCAATTGATGAAGGCAATTCTTCGATAAGAGTTCCAGAAGCGTCTAATACCTCCAAGGAAGGCAGTTCTTTAATGGGAGTTCTTTAATGGGAGTTTTTGACACATTTAGTATCTTCAAGGAAGTGAGATTCCCAATTGATGGAGGCAATTCTTTGATAGGAGTATCAGACGCGTTCAAAATCTCCAATGAAGCGAGACACCCAATTGATGAAGGCAGTTCTTTGATAGGAGATCCATCCAATCTCAGTTCTCTTAAAGAAGTGAGATCCCCAATTGATGAAGGCAGTTCATTGATGAGAGTGTTGGACAGGTACAATTCTCTTAAACAAGTGAGACATCCAATCGATGAAGGCAGTTCTTTAAGAAGAGTTCCAGACAGCTTCAGTACTTTCAAAGAAGTAAGATTTCCAACTGTTGGAGGCAGTTGTTTGATTGGAGTACTATCCAACACCAAAACTTCCAAGGAAGTGCAACATCCGATCCAGGAATGCAGTTTTTTAATGCCACTGTTAATTAAATCCAACGTTGTAATGGACTCCATCTCGTCCCCATTTTTTATGAAATTCTCAAGCCTTTCACAACGGTTAACCAGAAGATGCGTCATGGATTTCCAACTAACTTCCATTGGAACAGTCTCAAGCCTATAGCAGTGGCCAAGACTCAAAAAAAATAAGTTTTTCAAGGGATCCAACAGAAGGATGCACTTCAACTAAACTTTTGCAGCCAAATAGATTCAAACTTTGTAAGTTTGGGATTCCTGATAAGTCTGACACTTCTGTTAAGTATTCACAACCACTTAGATTTATTGATGTCAGATTTATCAAAAGCTGCGAGACGAGATATGAGAGTTAGATAAACAAATAATGGAGAGGAAGGAACAGATGAGAAGCTGTATGTGCATCCAAAAGAACGCATACCTTTAATCCATCTCCCAATACTGTGATGCGACTCCGAGGCATATGGATTAGAGAAAGCTCTCTTGGAATGGTATTGGATGGAAAAAATTGTAGGGAACAGTCGGGCCAATCAATTACCCTTAAGCTATTTGGCAGACAATCAAATACTCCAGAATAGCGTCCCGCTCGGTATATGAGAATTTTAAGATTTTTCATGCTGGAGAAAGTAGTAGCACATAAACATATCGCATCTGAATCTTCCGGCAGCCGCACCTTGATGCCTATAACGTTGTTTGTTCCCTGGTATGAAAATGCAGTAGTATTAACACACCAAACTCTTCCAAGGATTTTAGGAATTTTACAAAAAATAATTGAAGATGAGGTGAATCAAGATAAGTACTTACAATATTCTCTGTTAGAACACGGTAAACATCTTCGTGAAACCACAACCTGCTTCGGTTTCCAGGGTCATAGGGTGAAAGTTCGTGAACTATATCTTTACCCATTTCTTCTATCAAGTCATGCATCCAAATTCTTATCAATACTAATGAGGGCCTTTTCTATAAGCACATTAATAAACTGCTTTTTGCTGCCACAAGCTTCTACGTGTTCTCTATCTTCACCTTTAAAGAAACATGCAATGTCAAGAAAAGCTTCCTTCACTCTGTGATCCAATCCATCAAAACTCACCTTCAGAACATCTTTAATTTTACCGCTTTCAAAACCATCTAACGCAGCTTCCCATAGCTCAACATTTTCATTGCGTAGAGAAGAACCTAAAATAGTCAAAACTAATGGAAGGCCTTGAGCGTATCGCACTGCACGTTCTGTGAGTTCTGCATAACCATCCAAAGGCTGACTACTTTTGAAGGCATTGAAACTAAAAAGCTCAAGAGCTTCATGATTATCCAATTTCTGGACCTCGTAGATTGAATAAACACTATGACGTGTGAGCAATTGCTTATCCCTTGTTGTTATGATGATTCTACTACCCATACCAAACCAACTACATTCACCACCCAAGCTGTTTAACTGATTCATGTCACTCACATCATCAAGAACTAAGAGAACACTTTTGTATTGCAACCTTTCCTTGATCATACTGATTCCTCTAGCCACATTGGCCACCTCCATTGTTTCCCTTAGAATCTCATAAAGAAGTTTCTTTTGTAGCTTGACCAAGCCTTCGTTACACATTGAATTCTCTCTAACATTTTCTAAAAAACAACTCCCATGAAATTTAAGAGCAATTGAGTTATAAACAGCTTTTGCAATTGTTGTCTTACCAATTCCACCAGTCCCCCATATCCCTACCATATGAACCTCTCTTCCCTCGACACCTAAAAGCTTTTCTATCTCTTTCACACGAGGTTCTATTCCTACTGGGTGCTTGGCCACATCCAAATTTGTAATGTTTACGAGTTTCTTTGATATATGTTCAACGATTTCCTGAATAACACTGGCTTCGGAGCATTTTCTGGTGATTTAGAATAAACAACAATATTTAATCAAGAATATAAAAACACATCCCGATTTACGGTCACAGATAAAATAAACTACATACTACATCGTAGAAGTTCAAAGTAGTTATAGATAACAAATTCACAGATTATCTTGAATATCAAGAATTAAGCTTGACCAAATATGTCAGGATTATTCCTTTTTTTTTTTTTTTTTTTTTGTCAAAAACATAGAGAAGTTAAAAATAAGAAGACCGAAGCTAAAAAGGAAACTTTAAGCTAAGTATATATAGATAGAAACGTACTCATCGAGATGCCACCCTGACAAACTAGCTGCTTCGAAGAGAGCAGTCTTCCATTCCTGGACCTTGTCCTTATCTTTGATTTTGCATTCCAATTTAGCAAGTCCCTCCCCGAAGCTACCTCTGTGATTTCCTATATCGGTTGAATTGACTTTGTAGAAGACTGCCAGAACGATTTGATTTGATTTCTTGCGGTTGAGGATCTTGACAGGTTCATCCAAGCACCACTTGGAGGATGCATAGTCTTTAGAGAACACAATGATTGAAATCTTGGAGAGCTCAATTGCTTGGATTAGTGCTGTAGATATTTCTTCTCCTCGTTTGAGCTGATCATCCATGAAGGTGATGATTCCCTTGTCACGCAAAGCCCTGTATAGATGGCCTGTGAAATTATTGCGGGTATCCTCTCCTCTAAAACTCAAGAAGACATGGTGTTTCCATGGACGGGTGGAAGAAGATGGAGAAGAAGGAGAGGCTTCTTCAGTGATCATCATTGGAAAAGCTGTGAGATAACAGGAGAGGAGAGACCATGAAAGAGTTTCTGGAGTTTGGAGAAGAAAGAGGCAGGGTTGAAATAAATGATTCTCAAGTCACTAATAAAACAAATTAAGGTGCTGAGGAGAGGAAGTTTCGTCGGTTATGCGTTTTCACAATCATAGGATTATAATATGCACAAATGCTGCATTTCCACGTATGAACAAGAGAGAACTAGTTGCCAAATGAAATTAACAAAGCTAATATGCATAACAGAGTTCTGTATGAAAACAAAGTGGTCAGCACCCAGCTGATGTAAAACGCTTTTGTATTTTATAGGTGTATCTTGTCTGTTTAGCATCCTTATATTACAGTGGCTAATTTAATAACTAAAGTATGTTACTATAGTGATAATTCACGACAATATGACATTACCATTTGATTTTATTACAAAAATGATTGATAACTAGGGATGGCAATAATCCTTAGCGGGTAGGATACCTATGGGTATTCGACCCTAACGAGAAAGATATACGTGGATAAACGGGTAACGGGTATAGGGATCCTCAGTATTTGGATTCTTCAATCGGGTGCGGGGCGGGTATGATATTTTGATATTCGTCATCATCCCCACCCATTTAGGATTGGAAATATTATTATATATATATATGTTTTAATATTTATAATTTATAAATAGATATTTATGTAAAAATCTTTTGCAATATTTTTTTTTTTCTGATTCTTTTTAAACGAGACTTGTATTCGTTTTTGTTAGATTGAATCAATAAACTTATTTATTTTAGTATTTGATTCTAATTTCATATTTCTATATTTCTTAATTTTTTTTTTAAAATAATTTATTAAATAATTGTTAATGGGTATCGGGACAGGTATGAGAACGTAATCCCCAAAGATGACGGGGACAAGAATCTCCGTTATCTAATTACGGGGATTAAGACGGATATGAGGATTGAGAATGAAATAGGGTACGAGTATGATTTTTTTGTCCCCTGACCCTACCATTCCTATTGCCATCCCTATCGATAACTAGCTAGCTGCTCCAAGACTACAGTATAAAGAAATGACTCGCCTGATAAACAGAAAAATAAAATAAACAGGATGACAAGGAAACCCACAGAACCCTGGTCAATTCCTAAAATGTAATCCCTAATTTATAAAGCTCACCCAAGAGACAAGCATAAGTTCCCATATATTTTACTGAATGAAAGATTTATAAACAGTAGAATTATTATCAAATCAAATGTCAGAATAAATGACAATTGTGCTAACAGCATAACACCAACATCTGAAGCTGAACATATAACCAATATTCAGTCAGTAAGCCCAGTGACTGTAATTGTGGAAGTAAATAAAACAATGTCAACATGTATAATTCAATTTATGCAGGAGTTTCCCTCTACAGTCATCTGGAAAACAAAACAAAAAATGCAGCCAAGTCACTAACGGTGTGTTGCAATAAAATGCAAAGACAACATACATTCATCAAACTATGTCAAAACTCACAAGAATTAAATGGAGATCCACATGCATATTGTTGTTCATCACCAAGGTGTAGAAACTTATTCCATAGAGGAAAATGCATTGCATGATGAAGACCAGTCAAAGTTTTCTGCATTTCCAGATCATGCCTTACTGCTGCATCAAACTTTTGATAAAAATTTCATTGCAAGCAACATTAAGGACATAACCGTTAACTATCTCTCACACACACACACACACACACACAAAACAAGACATCATTTTCCTTATCCATTTCTGTCTCATGTCAACTCTGTCTTTACTCTTTAAGCATGGTTCAAAAAACTTTAACATGTCACCTTTTTCAAAAGACTCAACCTAGCAATTACTGTTGAGTGTGAAACTATGCTGCATGCTTGAGTGTGAGTAAAGATGCTAACCAGTTTAGATTTTCAATGATCCTCATATTGCTTGGAAGATACAAGGAAGGGCTCCCCTTTCCAAGACTCCAATTTCCTGATCTAAGCTTCCCATAATCAGAAAGCACTGAGCTATAGAAATTAATTCCCATCATTCCAGTGCAGTGCACCTTGCAATTGTCTTTACTAAGGGCTTGCCTTGCCCTCAGGCTCATTCCCTTATTTCCAACTTGAAGCTAGGTCCTACACCTAAAGGTTGAGGGAGGAAGTTACAGCATAGCATGCTTAACTATGCACCTTCATTTGTTGTCAGTAACTATTGATACACTACAAGTTGTAATAACTAGTTAGTCGGATAGGACTGCTTGCAAGTCAATTAGTAAGTAAGACAATTCAAATTTCAGAAGGCTGCAATTCAAATTTCAAATTTCTGCATTCATCCTCAAAGAAATTCTTTCATTTTTGGGTCCCAATCTTCATCGAGTCTGAAACCCTAGAATATGCCGCTGGACTATTCAAAATCGAAATCAAAGATGAAGAATTAACTTGTCCAAAATGAGGCTAATGTACCTGAGCTAGACTCAGACAAGAACTTAGGAGCAGCATTACCCATAATGCCAAACTACTGGATGTCACAAACGAGAGATTACAACTAGTTCTTGGCCTTCAGCGAGTTGTTCTCCTTGATCCTTGCCCAGTTATCCAGCTTAACAAAACGCTTGAGATCTTCATAGGGGAGAGTTTCAATGTCCTTCCTTCTCAGTTCACTCAACGCAGGACGCTTATCAACTAGATGCCAAAGCCATTCAGGGTACGCTGAATCAGGAAAGATTTTAGGATCCGTCCCATCCTTGAGTATATTGGCTCCAACCACAGTAGTAGACTTGACTTCCTTGTCCAAAATTGAGGCTTTCGGTGCATCACCAGCGCCACCTTTGGAACCCTTCTTTGCCTTAGCAGAAATTGCTCGTCGCCCTGAGACTAACACCCCAACTGCTTCCACTTCCATGGAATTGAGAACACTCCTCAACGATCTGGCACGACTCATAGCCATAACTGTAGCTATTATCCTTCCCTACACAAGTTGTTTAACTCAGTAAATAACCTAACAAACCATCTCTAAACAGAATCAAGCATTAAACTTTCTGCACTAAACAATCAGGGTTCCACAAGAACCTAACTACCAATCTCAACTGAATCAATAACGAAAAAAATCAATAGCATTTCAAAGGGGCCATCAAATTTAGGGTTTGATGACCAAATTTCAAACAGCATCATCAAATCACAGAACCACAGATTCTTCCTCTATTTGTAACAAATTCAATCTAAGAACAGAGAGATCGTGTTTGATTGGAAGAAATTGCAGCAAAGTTCAAGCATTATGTCGAAACGGCGACGTTTTCTAGTGTGGAAATCTTAGAGCTGTAGAAAAGCTAGACGAAGTACCTTTCGGCCGTTTGGAACGAATCGGCGGACCAAGTGAGAGAAGGAGACCGAAGAAGAAGAAGATGTTCAAGTCTTACCTCTATCGGGTATGGGCCGGGTTGGGTACTTGAATCTTTAACTATCCTTAAATGAACTATCCTTAAATGAGTTAAATCACCTCCTTTTGCCTCATTTTTTTTTTTTTTTTTTGCCAATTGCCATATCCATTTTCAGATTGAGACGGGTACAGGAGAAAAGTTCACCAATAGTCCCCTAACTTTTGTGTCCAGTTTTGATATCTAAACTTTCAAAGTAGTTAATGTAGTACCTATACTCTTAATTTGCTATCAATACTCTTAATTTGCTATCAATGAGTAACTATTTTGTTAAGTTTTTATTTTTTTTATTTTTTATTTTTATTTTTATTTTTTATGAAACCTAAGATTTTTTTCTTAAGAACTAGCCTTCAACATACCAACATTTCACCTAACGACCTCTTGTTTAAATTGTTACTAATTATGGCGGAACCACTACTATCTTAGTATGGAAATTCTTAGTCCTTAAAAGTCAAGTATTCGTAAACACAAAGCAAAATAAAACACAAGAACATGTTTAATTATGCAAATATTAACTAAATATTTTTGTGACGGATTTTGGGACACAAGATAAAATTTATTTATTCCAACATAAATACAAATACAAAACCTATAGCCTCGCTCTTAGGTAAACAGCTAAAAGCTGTTTAGTTATTCATATTTATAATTACAAGATAAACACTTACTTGTGAACAAAACACTCCACACTAGATGATTACAGCATACCACACAATAAGCACTACATTATTCTCACACTATGCTAAAAGACTGTATTCTAGCTATCTTACTTCTTGAGAAAGGTTGAGAGAACTTCAAACTTTTATCTCAAGTTTTTCTGATGCCTTCCTACTGACGCCTAAGGCTCCTTATATAGGGAGCAGATTCCAAACTGAAATTAAAACTCCCCTAAACTAAGTGGACAACAAAGGAATCTTATCCTAATAACTTTACTTTTGAAAAAGTAAAGTCTTTTGTCTTCTTGCGTCGGCAGCCACACACTTCTTATCAGAAAGAAAAGCTTTCTTGTCTTGATGCGTCGGTGACCACTCATCCTTCCATCCTATTTGTGAGATTGTGATATTCTTCCTCGTCGTATCCTGCCGACGAATTTGGACCACTATATTCCCAATCACATGCTATGTTATCTTCTTTATTATCGAGATTTGAGTCATAAGGATAAGAAATCTTATACTTCTCATTCGTCTCGATTTTTTCTAGCCACATGGTCATAGCTAGTGTGCAATCAACCTCCTTTCTCATGAGAACCGTGAAAAAATCACAATTGTCTGGAGGTAGATGATTATAGCAAGTGACCATTATTTTTTCTCCACTTGCCAGAAGACTTGAATCATAATCCCTTAGGACCACATTTTTGATACTCATTATAGCCATAGCCTTCATCCATGGGATGTTTTGATTTGGTCTACCATTGCCATTGACAACAGCTAGTTTTTGAACTGGACTCTGGATTAACCTGACATAATGATATGGAGAAATATAATTCATCTTTCCATCTACCATTGTCCATTTTGGAGGATTTGATATGAATTTTAGCCTTAGGATACATCCATCAGGTCTAATATTCTAAACTGCTTCAGATATTATTTCTAGAAGACCCTTAAAATCTTCATTAGTCTTTGTCCAAAGGTTATGAACAAAACCGTTTTCCACAAGCCACAACTTGTGTATCTGAGGATGCTCTACTTGAACATCCACCAAGTATCTCCCATAATATGGGACATGAACTGCTGATAACGTTTGTGGAAGGACGTCTTTACTTTCAAAACCTCCTAAGACATCATGGAAGCTGTACCATTCAGACTCTTTTAGCGCTAGAATAGGGACTTTATCACTTTTAAGATTTTCAAGGTATGAAACCTTGGAGTTTTCTGCTGGAACACATTTTTTCTTTGTATGGAATCCATACAATTCTTCAGTTAAAGCCTTGAGGGTTTGAAGCAAGTGAGCTTTATTCTCCTCATAGAACGCATGCAGAATATTATCCACAATAATCTTCTATTTAAAGGCCAATAGCCTATCTGTTCTAAATACTGATTTTTGAAAGATCTTTAAAGGCTGATCATGTATAACATTCTTCCAAGTAACCACAAGTAGTTTATTTGCCCTAACAGGGCTCTTCTGCTTTTTGGCAAAGTAGCAGCCATAAACGAACTTGACATGCCTTTACTGTCTGTCGTTTGAGACGGGCTAGCCGGTCTTTTACCCTGAGACTGGTCAGTTGAGGCTGTTCCTTTCAGACCCAGCAATAACTCATTTACGAGTTTTTCTTCATTGATCTTCATCTTTCAGGGTGGTTTTAGAATGGTCTGAATGATCATCCCATCTGTAATCTGGTCTTGGATTGATTCTTTCCGAAGACTGACTTGATTCAGCAGCTCCATAAGAAACAATGTATTGATAACCTGGTCCCTCATGGATAGGTCCTACAGTTTTATCACCGCTCTTATATCTTTCCCAAAGACTCTTTTCTTCTGATACCGGTTTCCGGTTTCTTGGATTGCGACATTCTCTTTCAAACATCGTCATTTCTCTTGTAATAGTGTCAGACAGATAGTTCTTGTCACCTGCAACCATTCCAACATCATATTCATATTGGGTTAAAAACATCTACCATCTCAAAACTCTTCCTCTATCAGCAGCATCAGTTAATTTGTAGTTTTTGAAATTTTTAACTCTTTTGTTATAAGTTCTAACTACAAATTTGTTTTCTAAGAATGCCTCTGCACCCTTAATGCTTTTAATTAAGGCAAAGACTTTCTTGTCTCCAGTAGAATAGTTTAACTCTGCTGCGTTAAACTTCCCTGATAGGAATTTACAAATCTTTTCATGATTTGTATCTGGAGCAACAGGTAAAACAACTCCTGCCCAGTAATAATCATTTGTGTCAGTTTGCAAGATGATCAAATCTCCTTTTTTAGATAACTGTAAAGGAGGAAGGTTTTTTGTTAATTCTTTAATCTTTCTGACAGTATTACTGTCATCTTCTGTAAAAGACCATTTCTTTTTATAACTTGTTTTTGGAGAGAGAAGTGCAGTGAGACCACTGACTTGAGGAATAAAGTCTCTCGTAAAATTAACAACTCCAAAAAATCTTTGCAAAGATTTTGCATCTGGGATATTGTCTGGAAATTGGCTGATTTTCTTGATAATGTGTTCTTGAAGACGAATCTATCCATCCTTAACATGAATGCCAAGGAAATCAATTTCTCCCTTTATGAGGTGAATCTTTTTCTGTCCAAGAATGATTCCTTTCTGGACAATAAGTTTACACACCTTTTCTAGGTGCTTTAGATGTTCGTTCATAGTTCTAGAGATGACAAGGATGTCATCTATATAAACTATGCAAAAATCTGAGTAGGGCTTGAAAATATTATTCATTTTCCTTTGAAAAATAGACGGGGTTTGCTTAAGAACAAATGACATAACTAACCATTCATAATGCCTTTGAGGAGTTCCAAAAGTCTTCAAGGCAATGGAATATGGGTGCATTTTAACCTGCCAGAAGCCTGATCTTGCATCAAACTTGGAGAAGATTTTTGCTCCTTTAAGCTTGTTGATGAGAACTCTCACCTGAGCTATCTGATAACCGTCTTTAACGGTATTTTTATTTACATCCCTGTAATCGATTACCATTCTGGCTTTTCCTCTCAATTGTTCAGCATGATTTCTTACTAAGAAAACTGGAGCATGATGAGGACTGTTTGAAGGCCTGATTAATTTCTTTTCAAGCAGCTCTTGGATCTAACTTTCCATTTCTTCCCTATCTTCTTCCCTATAGTGAGGGATGGCCTTAACATGGCAAATCGCATTTGCATCATACATTCTTAGCTGACAATATATTGGGTCTCTTTCCCAATACAACTGAGGATCTTCACTGATTACTAGTTTAAGCAATTTTTCTATTTATGAGAGAATCGGGATTTTCTTGTTCTACCTTATTAGCATATACCTTTAAGTTATGCTTTCTGATGTATTCTTCTTCTCCATCAGAACTCTCATTATCAGAAATTTGATATTCAGAATTTTCCTCTGATTCAGAGTTTTCTGAACTCGTTGTTTCGTTTATCAATATTTCACTGTGACCTTTAAGCTGGTCTTGTAACAGTAAAACTGGCTCTAAAACTGGCTTATAATCACCACTCTTCGCTGGTGACTTCTGATATTGATATGTAAATCTTTTACTAGTAACGTGCAACGTGTTTGTTAATCGAGATTCCCAATAGAATTTTCGATTTTTCTCAAACCCAATCATTTGTGGTGTTTGAGTTACTGTCTGTTGAAGAAGAAAGTCATTTCCAATCAAAAAATCAGTGCTCTGGCCTTCACACTGCCAGAGGATCTTGATGATAAAATTTCCTCCTCATAAGGAAACGTTTACATTTCAGGTCATTGTGTCCATGACTATTTCATTTTCTTCCATTGCAATTCTAGTAACTGATCTTGGAGATTTTTCCCAATATTCTTCAGGGATCGCATATCTTTTAGCAAAAGTGTACCCTGAACCACTATCTACAAATGCATGTAGATGATACTTCTTGTAATTGGGAAATTTCAGTCCTATGGTGATATAATTGCTATATATGCTTGTCTGGACTGGCATTACTCTCTCTTGCTTTCTTGGAGCATCAAGTAATTTTGTGAAATGATTGACACTTCTCACAGTAGTTATGGAATCAAGAGGATTAACACTGCTCACAGTAGTTATGGAATTAAGAGATTCTTTTATGTCCTTGTTCTGGCTTAATGAAGTCACTAACTTCATTGTTTTTATATCTTTCTCAAGGTTCTTTTCTTGTTCTTTTTTATGGAATACATTATATTCCTCTTCTACCAAGAAATGAGCATCATTATCCTTGGTTTTTCTTCTTCGCTCTGCAATAAAGCATTCTCGATATAAGTTTTTCCTGTACTTTCACAGTACATGAGAATTGTATTATTATCATCACATTTGCAATAATCACATGTAAACTTTCCCGAATTGAGATGGAAGGTACTGATAATATCAGAGGTTTCTTCCTTCCAATTTTGTATCTGTAATAAAAATATAGGACGATATCCTATATCTTCTTCTTCTTCTTCTTCAGAATTTTCTGAAGCACTTTCTGTCTCACCTTCTGATGGGTACTAAAGAGAATATATTGACTCATACTCTTCATCAGAATAAGCGACTTGAAAGCCTTTTAAATTAGCGTATTCTATTGCTTCATCGTATTCTACAATCAAGGCTTTAGAAGATCGCTTGTCCTTTTTAGGACACTCATTTGCATAATGTTCCTTTGCCTTGCAAAGCCAATATCTTCATTTCTTTACTTCTCTGGAAGAAGAATTTGTTTTCTTTTTCCTTCTAAAAAATCTCTTTGTAGGAGAAGATTTTTTTTTCTTATATTCAAAACTTTTTCTGAACTTATACTTCTTTTTAGAAGCACATTTTCCACCAATGCTTGTTGCCAGAGAACTTCTTTCTGTATTTTCTTTCTTTAGGAATATGACATCCCCATTGTGTTGGAGTATCCAGTATCTTTAGACACATATTTTCAACTCCCCTGAGTTGCTTCTTGGCAGTTTTGGATTTTCTGTTCTCTGTGCATTGATTTCTTAGGAGATCCCTAACTCTTTTTGCTATTCCTCCTACAGTAAAGTACTGAAGGGGGTTTTCTTTCAAGGAATGTGCTACTATGTCATTCCAGAGTTCTGACAACTTTCTATAATATGTTCTGATGAGATCATCATTCTCAATGTCTCCAATAGTGCAGTGGTAGTTTTGGAATTCATTGGTGTATTCCTCAAAATACCTCATGTTACAAATACTCAATTTTTGAATATTTGTCTTTGCTCGTTTTTTAGATTGCTCGCTATGCTCAGTGATATCTCCACAGAATTGTGCATAGATAGGCATTGCAAAATCTAAAAGACTATTAGTCCGAGTTAACTTGACTGCCCAATTTGCCCATTTTAAACTTCTCTTAAAGGACCGATACCATTTCTAAACTATTCCAGTTAAGGTTGACTCATAATATGCATGAGCATCCTCGTAGGCATATTTTGAAACACTAGAGCCTGAGTTAACTTTAAACTAGCAACCAAGTTATCCATTATCTTTCTTTTATCTCCTACCTGGTCTAAATCTAGATAAACCCCTCTTTCGAATACTGACTGTCCCCATTTGGGTTCGGCAGGGATATACTTCAGAGAACTTCGTTCTCCACTTCTTCCTACAGGAGTTTGTCATTTTATAAGCTTCATATTCTTTTCTCGAATGATCTTAGTCGGATTGTTTGTAATATTTTGTACTATGATATAACCACCTTCTGGAGGGACCTGCCTTTCACCTCCATCTATATCCATAGATGATGATGTATTTGGCTCTTCTTTTGCTGCTTGATAAGGAAGAATCTTCCTCTTATTCTTTCGAAGTTGAATTTGAGAAATCTTATTCATGATTTTTTCTAATTCTTCTATAAATTTACAAGTCTCGGCTAGTGTATACAATTTTTTTAGTTCCTCTGCTCTAAGCATTTTCATAGGTCTTTTAGTGTCTTTCTCTTCAAAAGATTCTTCATGAAAAATTGATTTGGTTTCAGAGGAGCTAGCTTCTTCATAGTTAACAAATGAATGCCTATGAAACTGTAAGCTTATTTTTCCTCCCATGTCTTCATAAATTGAAGCATTGGTACTTTCAAGCTGTTTAACAAGAGGGGTCAGATTCCATTCTCTTGGGAATGTTACTTCATGCCATTTTGTGACATGTTTTTGCTAAGAATTATTTTTTTGGTTGGTGAGAACAGACGTAGTAATCCCAGAGCTATTTAGAAACCGAGTATTGAGAGTTACATTCGAACTCATTAACTTATAATAAATTCGATAATCTATCACAAGTTCTATCATTCCCTTCTTCATAGAAATCTCATATGTTTTAATTTTTAATCTTAGATAGTGAGCAGCATCTCTGAGATGCATTGTGAAGTTTGGATGGAAACATATTGAAATATGCAACTTGGTTGTATAAGGAAGCTTCTGCTGTTCCTAACAGACTTTTCTTAAAATCTGTTATTCTATCGTCTTGCAAGACACATAGAACAGAACAGACAATTCCATCTCTGGCCAAGAGTTTTATTCCTACTTGGACTGCTCCAATATGCATATAGGAATATTTTTTCTGGAAAGCTTCACTTACCTCCTTTGGAGTTATTAATCTGATGTTTGTTTCACCACCTGTGGCTGAAACAGTTAATTCTAGTATCTTGAATCTGTGAGAATCTATAATGAAAGATCATTTCTTATAGATCTCATTGAATTTAAATCTAGGAGCGGATGCTTCTCGCACACTAGATTCGATTTCATTATACTAAAATTCTTGAGCATTTGTTAACTGTATCGGAACTGTGTTCTTTTTACTGAGGATTCTACTCAGCATCTTCACATCTCTCTTGGTTGTAGATTTTGATGTTTTTGATGATTTCCATTCAAGTAGCTTTGGTTCACTAAACCTTAGTCTACTTTCTCCCATTGGTGGGGGTGGAGATTGTATGATGATTTTACTAGCTACATTTTGAGCTAGTATCTCTTCATTGATTCTCTCATAACTTTCTCCTTCCTTCATTTTTTTCTACAATTTTTTGTAGATTGGAGATCTTGCTATGTAACTCTCGGAATTGAATTTCGAGATTGGTACCTATCTCTTTGAGATAAGCGATATTATAATTCTGCTAGTAAATTATTGCTTCTATATTTTCTGCAAGTTTCTCTATAGGAAGATAGAAGCTTACAGCTTTTTCATCTTCCTGCTTTACTTTTAGATCTACTCTTTGATTCATCCTATCCTAGAAACAAGAGTTTCTAAAAGCTTCTTCAAGTTTTCTTGAGTATTTCTTAGTTCCGTTGTTTGCTGATGAATATTGTTTGCAAGATTCTCGGTGCGGACTAATTTCTTTTCAATATCTGTCAGATATTGCTTTTCTTTGAGATAATCTAGCTTGATTTCAAGCCTAGCGATTTTTGAATTTATTTCCTCAAGTTGATTAATCCTTAGTTTAAATCTCTCGAGTTGTTCTGTAACCTTTTCAAAGGTTTTATCCCTAGATAAATGATCTAGGAACTCGATTAAGCTTGGTTTTGTTGGATCAAGCTCTTCTACTCCGATCTCTCTTTGGAGATGAATATGTTCATCGTAAAGAGTATTTAATACTCTACAAACGTATTCAATAGAGTATTGATTTTCTTGAATATGCCTTATATGAAAGCACACTTCACACTTATCAGTTCCTTTTGCAGTATAAAATGACTGATAATTTTTAAGTTTGGATTCTCTGGTGTTTGTCAAGAGAAGCCAACTCTGTGGCATAAGCCTTTTTCTATACCTGTTTTTGAGCAAAAGAGGCTCTGATGCCAACTATGGCGAATCTAACCGATGCTCAAATAATCAAGAGGCTTTTGATCTTCTTCGAAAGTTTCTTTGAGAATTTTTACCTCTTCTTCTACTTGATAGATCCTTTTCTAAATCTGATAGATAATATCTCAATAATTTTTAGTACTTCTATGAAGCTTAGCTCGAAATTCTTTTAGTTTTCTTAATTTTTCTCTTTCTTCTTGCAATTCTTTATAAGACTGCCTAACTTCTGATAAATAATCTAATCTAGTATCAATAGATTCTCCAATGATGAAAAATTAATTGTTTACCTTTTAGTAAAGATGATAGATTTATATATTTGCAGTATGTTAGATAAACAAATTCAATTTATTAGGCCCACCATGCTCCGTCCATTTTTAATTTACTGAAAACCTACTAATAAATAGCACAAAAGAAAATATTTTTAGTCTAACGGAATATTCTAACATAATATTCTTAAAACAAACCAGAGACCCCTTGTTGATGTCAAAATAAGACTTCAGGTATCACATTGATACAATTTAAAGTTTGGGTACCATTTTGGCCTTGGCAGTATAGTCTGGGTATTCCTTTCCTCCACCAACGTATTGGGTACCATTTTGGCCTTGGCAGTATAGTCTGGGTATTCCTTTCCTCCATCAGCGTATTGCAAGTTAACATGATAAGCTCCTCTACATATTAAATTATCTCGTCCACTATGTTCTGGATGCATGAGTAGTTGAGACTTTGAGACTCAAAATCATTCCTGCAAATTTAGAAGCATAGAAACACATTTAAAAGAAATGGTATTTGTCCATGTATGTTTGAAAAGGCCAAACAATACAAACGCCATGTAATGTGTGTGACATACACTAAATGTCAGA
The DNA here is from genome assembly GCA_009720345.1 of Fragaria iinumae. Taxonomy (NCBI): domain Eukaryota; kingdom Viridiplantae; phylum Streptophyta; class Magnoliopsida; order Rosales; family Rosaceae; genus Fragaria; species Fragaria iinumae. The sequence continues at coordinate 36,108,165 of CM019119.1, forward strand.
CTAGTCTCTCAAAGCATCAAATAAGATACATCTCCAATTAATTAGAACTCCTAATTAAGTTTCATTCTGAATCAGAGTTCTATTTCAGAGAGATGAGAGCAGCCGAGTATGACTGCGTGAGAATATTACCATGCTGATAGATGCGCACCAACTGGTCTATCAACTTTTGATCTTTCAATTTATATTATATTTCAACCACAAGATCCATAAATAGGAAGAGACTAATTTACGTGTATATTCGATTTAGAATCAACTCAACATCTGTAGAGGATCAGAGTACTATAATCTATATCACTGATGAAAACACTATCAAACCAGTTGTGCAGGTTTCTTTTTCATTTTTTAAGTTTAGATAGTTTGCCTAGTTTAGTTGGGAAGATCAAAATTTCATGTCATATATGAATTTTCTTACTAATTAATAATATGCTAGGATAAGATATGTGGTGCGTGGTTTGATTAATAACTTATCAGTGCTTGCAGATATATAGCATTATATCACTGCACTTGTGATAAACATAAGAGCACTAAAAGCCAGCTAACAATGAGCGAGGAAACCTTAATTGATATTGAAGAACAAACTCAGTCTTCTTTGTGTGGATCGATCTAGTTGACCATCATCTGAGTCCAGATTAATTGGTGCCTCAGGCCTCTCACCTTTCAACATCAACATTGGCAAAAGATAAGCTTCTTCGACAATGCAGGTCAGTGAAATTTATGACAAGAGAGATTAAGAGTTCAAGCATGTGGCATAGAATATTAATACCTGAAATCCAACTAGTAATGATCATAGTGCACTTCAAGGCCTCGGTTAATTTGTTTTCATTGCTAGCAGCTGGCTAGGGAGGGTTGTTGCACCTTGTGCGCGACCAGGATCACAAGCAGGTAATTCCAAAGCACCTGAGAAATGCTAGCATTGGTCTGCTTATATTTGATGCTACAGCTTCTCCTTCATCGTCGAATTCAGAGCTGCTAGAATTGCTCGGCCTATATCTTTCGAGTGCCAAGTCTTCACCACATGCTTGATTATCAATAGTCTTTTGCATATTTGCCAAGTGAACCCCGAAACTCTTTAGGAGCAACCCTGGACCAGCTGAACTACCATACGTGCGAAATATCACACGAACCACACGATCCACCACCTTTAGCTCCTTGAAATCAATACATGCGAAGCACAAACATACATTCTTGTGAGCTGATAACTCTGTCCCTTTCGAACCAAAATTGCTTTCACTGCTGCCATCATACAGTTCTTTATTTATCATAAATGTCGCGGTACAACCACAAGAACCTCCAGTAAAGTTTTGGGTAATTTTAAATACTACACAGATAACCAACCCTATTCTCTTTCCCTTCAAAGTCCTAGGTATTTTGATCAAAAGTTCACATATGTCATACTCAGTTTCATGACCAGGAAGCACACGTGTGTACACCTTACCCGAATCAAACCACTTCGGAACTTCAATTCCTGGGAGACTCGGGAGTACAATGTTCCAGTCCTCCACATACCAAGCTAAGCAGTCAGACACTAGCTGCAACAGACGTACATATATATGGTTGTCTTACTTGATCAGTGATTGACATAATACACAATTACACATGCACACGTATATAGATAATAGAGAGATGGAAAACCTGGTTCAGTAATGCTTTGGCCATCTTCGACACCATGTTCATGCCAAGATTATCTACCAGTCTATGGCAATTAGACAATTTCATCCTGCGAAGAAGTCCTGGAGTATCTTTCTGTTGCAGTATATTTGACAATTTTGAAAACCTTTCCAACGATACGCAATCATCCAGATTTATAATTTGTATACTTGCTGGAAGTTCTGTAATGTCTCGAAGCTTCTTGCAACCACCCAAATCTAGAGATTCCAACCTACGAAAGTTGCTGATGCATGCAGGAAGACTATCGAAACTGCTTCCTGATAGATTAAGTGTCAATAATGTGCTCACACAGTCAAGATTCATTAGGAAATGAGAGACTGATAATTTGCATTCTTCAAAACGTAGATGCCATAGCTCGGGAAATAATAATGGACTACAATCATCATGTGCATGGTTTGAATTGGTTGGAAGCATCAGAGCAAGTGAATCTGCACTTGGTGAAACCAAAGAGCTCGCCCTGCTTGGAAATGTAACCAGGTTTGGGCAACAAGAGAGGTCTAGTTCTTGAAGATGTAGCAGCCCTCCATAAACACTTTGTGGCACACTTGTAAGGTTTACACATCCTTTTAGTATAAAACGTCGAAGGAAAATGAGACCTCCAATTGACAAAGGCAATTCATCAATGAGAGTTTCAGAAGCGTCCAATTCTATCAAAGAAGTGAGACAACCAATTGATGAAGGCAGATCTTTAATGGGAGTTTTTGACACATTCAATAGAACCAAGGAAGTGAGATACCTAATTGATGCAGGCAATTCTTTGATGGGAGTCGTAGACAGCTTCAGTTGTGTTAAAGAAGTAATATTCTTAATCGATGATGGCAAGTTTTTGATGTGAGTTTTAAACAGATTCAATTCACTTAAAGAAGTGAGATAACCAATTGATGAAGGCAGTTCTTCAATGCGAGTTTCAGACACGTCCAACGTCTCCAAGGAAGTGAGATTCCCAATCGATGATGGCAATCGTCTGAGGAGAGTTTCAGACAGCGTCAAGTGTCTTAAAGAAGTAAGATTTCCAATCGTTGAAGGCAGTTCTTCAATGAGTGTTTCAGACGCTTCAAGGACCACCAAGGAAGTTAACAACCCAATTGTCGAAGGGAGTTGTCTGATTGGATTTCCAACCAAAATCAAAGCTTCCAAGGAAGTGCAATATTCAATACTTGAGTGGAGTTCTTTTATGCCACATCCATATAGATTCACTTCTCTAATGGATTCCATCTTACACACAATCTTTATGAAGTTCTTAAGCCTTGGACAATAGCCAAGCTGAAGCTGCCTCATGGATTTCCAACTAGCTTCCTTTGGAAAAGTCTCAAGGCTAGGGCAGTTGATAACACTTAAATAAGTAAGTTCATTGAGGAATCCAACAGAAGGGTTCACTTCAACTAAATTTATACAGCCCGCTAGATCCAAACGTTGTAAGTTTGGACTTCCCGATAAATCTGAGACTTTCGTTAGGTGTTGACAACCTCTTAGATTTACTGATGTCAGATATCTTAGATGCTGCAAGAAAAAGAACAAAAATATTAGATTGAAATAAAAACTGAGAGGAATGAACATATGATAATCTAGACATAAATATGCGAAACCACCACACATATTCTACATGTGTATCCAAGACCAAAAGAGCACCTTGAGTCCATTTCCCATTACTGTGATGCGACTCATAGGCATATTGAGTAGAGCAAGTTCTCTTGGAAGACTGGATGGCGAAAATTTTAAGCGACAGTCAGGCCAATCAACTACCCTCAAGCTATTTGGCAAATTATCAGCAACTCCAGAATAGCGTCCAGCATGGTATATGAACAATCTAAGATTTGGCATGGTGGAGAAAGTGGTACCACTAAAGCATATCACATCTGAATCTTTGGGTAGCTCCACCTTGATGCCTATGATTTTCTTTGTTCCCTAGTAAGAAATTGCAATATTATTAACACACCTAGCTCTTTCTCATATAATTAAATTTCGTATTCTACTGAGGTTTTAGGATTTTAACAGAAAAATGAGTAAAGTTGAGGCAAGTTAAGATATGCACTTACAATATTCTCTGTTAGAACACGGTAGACATCTTCATGAAACCACAACCTGCTACGCTCCCCAGGGTCATCGGGTGACTCTTTGTGAACTATATCCGTACCCATTTCTACTAGCAAGTCGTGCATCCAAATGCAATTCCGGTATCCAATACTGATGAGGGCCTTTTCTATGAGCACATCGATGATAACATTAGCATGTTTGCGACCAAAGGCTTCAAGTCTTTGTACCGCATGTTCCCTGTATTCACCTTTGAAGAAACATGCAATGTCAAGAAAAGCTGCCTTCATTGCGGCATCTAATCCATCGTAACTTATTTGGAGCAAATCTTTAATTTCACGGCTTTCGAAACCATCTAATGCAGCTTGCCATTTCTCCACATTTCCACCGCATAGATAAGAACCTAGAACAGTCAAAGCCAATGGCAGGCCTTGAGCATATCGCACCGCACGTTCTGTGAGTTCTGCATAATCATCCAAAGGCTGACTTCTTTTAAAGGCATTCATACTAAAAAGCTCGAGAGCTTCATAATTATCCAATTTCTGGACCTCGTAGATTGAATTAACACTATGACGTGTGAGCAATTGCTTGTCCCTTGTTGTTATGATGATTCTACTACCCATACCAAACCAACTACATTCACCACCCAAGCTGTTTAACTGATTCATGTCACTCACATCATCAAGAACTAAGAGAACACTTTTGTATTGCAACCTTTCCTTGATCATACTGATTCCTCTAGCCACATTGGCCACCTCCATTGTTTCCCTTAGAATCTCATAAAGAAGTTTCTTTTGTAGCTTGACCAAGCCTTCGTTACACATTGAATTCTCTCTAACATTTTCTAAAAAACAACTCCCATGAAATTTAAGAGCAATTGAGTTATAAACAGCTTTTGCAATTGTTGTCTTACCAATTCCACCAGTCCCCCATATCCCTACCATATGAACCTCTCTTCCCTCGACACCTAAAAGCTTTTCTATCTCTTTCACACGAGGTTCTATTCCTACTGGGTGCTTGGCCACATCCAAATTTGTAATGTTTACGAGTTTCTTTGATATATGTTCAACGATTTCCTGAATAACACTGGCTTCGGAGCATTTTCTGGTGATTTAGAATAAACAACATTTAATCAAGAAAATTAAAAGTTAAAAACACATCCAGATTTTGACGAGACTTTTATTAACCAAGTTATTGTACCTGCAATAAAACTCCAATCACATTAAAACCCTTTTGTATCGCATGTAGTGTTAGACAAATAGGGATCGTTCTATCCGGGGAATCCTAGGGTATTCAATTACACAAAGTGTCACATAACAAATTGGGGGTTGAAAAACATATTAAATCCTACTGAAAATTTCTAATATAAAATAAAATAAAACCTAATTTTATTATTTACATGATCTTCATCTTTCACACAACACATCACCAAAAACTCATTTAACAAAACCAACAAAGAAACAAGGCAGCAATTTTCGACAATTATTCTAATTTCATCCTAATTCCAATTTAATTAGAGCCTTCGTGGTTATTCTAATCATGCAAAACTCCTTAATTATCTAGAACTAGCTTCGTGCGTAATCCTAGACATAGTGCTAAATTTTTCAGAAACACTTCGTGTAGAAACTGAAACAAGAAACACATACGCACAATGAGTTAAATTGGAAACATATTAGGGAGTATGGCGTCACCTCATCTCCTTTCTCTATGTAAATTTTCTGTATTACTCTAGCCCTTTGAATAAACATAAGGAGAAACAACTTCGTGTATGTTTTCCCTTATATTAAATCCGGCAATTGAAACCAATACACAAGGGACAGCCATGATCAAGGTTGCCCTCATGCATCGATTTTTATGCATATGAATGCAGAAAATTAATCAAGATAAAACAAGAACTCATGTATTTTTACTGCCCTATTCCTTCACCGATTTTGTTTCATGCTATGAAGAAATAAGATAACAAATAACCAATTAGCAAATTCGGAAATCCAATATCAAATTATTACACAAAATTCCAACAACAAAAATCTGTTTACACTCCATAGACAAAGTAAAACAAATCAATAAATACATAGCCATGAGAAAGGATGAATCACACTTTGTTGAACCTTGAAGAGGCTTGACAAAGTGACGTCGTGATGGTGATGGAGGATGGTTGTGGCTTGTGAATTTACTGAATATTTTTGGGTAGGGATTTTGACAGAGTTTTGGCTAGTGAAATATGAGAGACAAAAAGCTGAGAGATTACAAAGTTGCCAAGCTATATATAGGGAGCAAGGGAGAGGGAGGTCGGCAGCCCTAACCTCTCCTTGAAATCCTCTACAAATTTTCTCAATTATCTTGGAATAATCTTGTATTTATCTCCTCCTTTCTTCCATTAACAATTTCGGCAGTTTTGGTCCTTGCTTCCCCTTGAAATCCTCTTGATATTTTTGGCAATTTTAATCCCTTAAAGCTTGAACTTTATCTTCCTTCTTTTCCTCCTATCTTTGCCGAATTCCACAATATTTTCTCCCTTGATTTTGGCTAATCTCCTTCCTCCATAAATCTCTCCTTATCTTCAACCGAAATCTTCTTCTCTCCAAGGTAATTCGGCAATTACTCCCCATGGTAATTCCTTTGATTTATCTCACCTATCAAAAAGAAATAATTAGGATAATGGAAGAATAAATCATTTAATAAACTTGTCCTAAAATGTTACAGAAACGACGAACAATAAAGATTCCTAATCCAAACAGGTTTCCTAGTCTACAAGGATTCCTACTCAAACTGGGACTCTTCACATTTTCAGACAATTTCTGCGTTTTATGCTTATTTCACAACCAACTCTGCCAAAGACTCCTAACATGACTCAATGACTCTATATTACAATACTAAGGGCTAAACATTGCATAAATGGGGGTAAAAACATATTAAGAACGTCGCACAATGTGCTCCTATCAACTACCCCACACTTAGCTTTTGCTAGTCCCTTAGCAAAACTACTGCCCCTAAATGATTGTCTCAGGATCTTTTAAACACATAGCTTTCAAGTTAAGCATTCAGATGTAGGCACAAAATCCCAAGTGTCATAGGCATGTTTCACAGCATGAACAAGTAAGAAGTGAGAAAATAAGCATGTCAACATGTCAAGTTAATTCAATCCTCCTCACTAGGCATACTCTCTTCTTTTCACTCATGAAATGGCAATATTCCCTCAAGTATATGCAAGAGAACAGATTGTAAGGCAACAAATAGCTTGCATATTTCATCAAATAAAAACACTTTATGAATAATATTTTCAGGAAAAACTTCATGTAACACTATGTGCACAAATGGACCAACACCATATGCTCAACTCTTGTGATTATCTCTACAAAACAAGGATTGCTCATCTTAAGAATCATTAGGATCAATATATAAGGTTAATGTTTAGGCTTAGCTAAAGGCATGGAATATCAAGGAATCACAAAGATAATCCTAATAGACTTAGCAGAAACCAACACCTCCTTGTATCACCAAGTAAAACCCAAGGGCCAAATATAATAAGCTGGGCCCAACCATCAACATGTAAATGGACAAAGGTCAAATAAACATTTTTTGGACCTTCCATTAATCATCAAACTCCTCGATCACACATAGAAGACTTATTCCATATATGTTTTTTTTTTTTTTTTTTTTTTTTTAGGCAATTTGCTTAAAAGCTTTTTTTTTTTTTTTTTTTTTTTTCTCTTTTTTTTTTTTTTCTTTTTTCTTTTTTTCATTTTATTAAGTCTTCCACCCCACACTTATTTCATACATCATACATCACAACATCATCTCAAATAGAATTCTGCCAAGTCTATAGGACAAGGTAGAGGTAACTATACTAAGCATGGAGATAATATAGGTGATGAAGAAAAAGCTCAATGTAGGCTCAAAAGGGGTCAACTAAGGGGTCCCACTACGGGCACAAATAGGGTTACATGGCTTTTTGGCTCAAGTGGTGGTAATCCTAAAATGATCCATAAATCCTTTTCAAAATCAGAGCAGTTTATGACATATATGCTTTAACAATCACAAAAGCGAGTTCTAGTAAATTCTAGAGTCCATTAAAAGCTATGGCACATAGTTATTGAATAATCAAAGAATGATGAAGTTTTGAAAAATTTCTGCCACATTACCAATTCACACTCAAGAAGAAAGCAATTAAGCTCTAAGACTCACATAGGATGTTATGGAAACGAATCAACTCAACATGCATGCTTCACATATCATTCAAATACTCACATGTTCATACCAATCACAATATCTATGAAGCTCACAATTTAATTATTATGATCATGCAAAACAATCTTCTATGTGCTCAAAGATATAATCATCATCGACTTTAGGGGCAATAACTTAAGACTCTAACTAAAAATCCTAAAAAAAACGATTTTTTTATTTTTTAATTTATTTATTTATTTATTTTTTTTTTAATTTTTTTCTTTTTTTTTAACCAAAAGTGACGAAAATCAATTACATAAATCAAACACACAAAAGCATAAAAGCATGGAAACATGTATCCGTACCCCACACTTAAAAGTTACATTGTCCTCAATGTAATCTCAATAATTGTAAGTAATTTCTAAGCATAGGATAAATTCACACGTTTCACACTGATACAATTCAACCAAGAGAGTGTAGGGATTTAGACAGAGCAAACTATCGGTGATGGCTCCTCCAATGCTATGGTTGAAATGGGTTGCCTCCCATGCAGCGCTTAATTATTTATAGTCCTTTAGCCTAGACTCTTCTCATGTTCCCTTGGATCTTGGGGCGTCTCCCACATTTATCTCCTCAAGCTGCTCCTCGAAAGGCTCGTAATAAGGTTTAAGTCGATGTCCGTTCACCTTAAAAACTTTACCTGTAACATCACTTTTAATCTCTATAGCACCATGAACAAACACGTTAGTCACAATGAAAGGACCGACCCAACGTGAACGTAATTTGCCAGGAAATAATCTAAGACGAGAATGATACAATAGGACCTTTTGTCCTACGTGAAACATTTTACCCCTTAAGTGCTTGTCATGAAACACTCTCGTCTTCTCCTTGTAGATCCAAGCGGCATCGTATGCGTCATTTCTGATCTCCTCAAGCTCGCTCACTTGTAATTTCCTGTGCAATCCTGCCTCATCCAAGTCCATGTTGAACTTCTGAACCGCCCACCACGCCTTATGCTCCAACTCCACTGGTAGATGGCATGCCTTGCCATAGGTCAATCGAAAGGGAGACATTCCAATGGGTGTCTTGTATGCTGTTCTGTAGGCCCACAACGCATCGTCGAGTCTGTCGCTCCAGTCTTTCCTCGTTGGGCCCACAGTCTTCTCCAAAATCCGCTTGATTTCCCTATTCGACACCTCTGCCATGCCACTCGTCTGAGGATGATATGGTGTGGACACCTTGTGGGTGACCCCATACTTCTTGAGTAAAGCCCTGATCGTTCTGTTACAGAAATGAGAACCTCCATCGCTAATAAGCACACGTGGTACCCCAAACCTGGAAAATATGTTAGTCCTCAAGAAATCTGCAACAACCTTTGAATCATTAGTCCGCATGGCTTTTGCCTCAACCCACTTAGATACGTAATCAACAGCCAATAAGATATACAAGAATCCCTTAGAAGAGGGAAAAGGGCCCATAAAATCAATACCCCAAACATCGAAAATTTCCACAACGATAATTGGTGAAAGGGGCATTTGATCTCTAGGGCCGATATTACCTATCCTCTGGCACCTGTCACATGTCATGCAAAATGCATATGCGTCTTTGAATATGGTGGGCCAATAGAATCCGCAGTCCAGTATTTTAAGGGCTGTCCTCCTCGCTCCAAAGTGTCCTCCACACGCCTCACTATGGCAGAATTTGAGTATCGACATATGCTCTTCTTGTGGAACACAACGTCGAATGAGCTGATCACTACAATGTCTCCAAAGGTATGGATCATCCCAAATGTAGTATCTCGCCGTCTTCTTCAGTCTCGCCTTGGATGCCTGAGATAATGTACTAGGAAAAGTCTTAGTAACTATATAATTAACAACATCCGCATACCAAGGTTCGTGTGCCTCCAATCGAAAAAGCTGCTCATCTGGAAATGACTCTTGCAAGGGTAACGTCTCCTTCTCTTGCACAATTCTGCTCAAGTGGTCCGCCACCACATTCTCGCTTCCCTTCTTATCCTTGATCTCAATGTCAAACTCTTGTAATAAGAGGATCCATCGAATCAAGCGTGGCTTTGCATCTTTTTTTTTTATCAGATATCTGAGGGCTGCATGATCAGAATAAACAATCACTTTAGAATTCAATAAATATGAACGGAATTTTTCTAAAGCAAAAATGACTGCCAACAATTCTTTTTCAGTCGTAGAGTAATTCATTTGAGCATCATTGAGGGTTCTAGAAGCATAATATATAGCACAAGGCCTCTTTTCTTTTCTCTGTCCAAGAACCGCTCCAACCGCATAGGCTGATGCATCGCACATGAGCTCAAATGGAGAACTCCAATCAGGTGGCGCCATAATGGGGGCAGATGTCAATAACTCCTTCAACGCCATAAATGCCTTCTCGCAATTCTCATCCCACACAAATGGTACGTCTTTCTGCAATAAGGTACACAAGGGCTTGGCCACCAATGAAAAGTCTTTGATGAACCTCCTATAAAAACCTGCATGGCCAAGGAACGAACGTACCTCTCTTACAGTTGTAGGGGAGGGTAAGTGAAGTATAATATCAATCTTGGCCCTATCAACTTCTATACCCTTAGCAGAAATTATATGTCCTAAAACTATCCCTTGAGTTACCATAAAATGGCATTTTTCCCAATTCAACACAAGATTAGTTTCAACACATCTTTCCAAGATTAATTCCAAATTTTGTAGACATGCATCAAAATCACTACCATAAACACTAAAGTCGTCCATGAAGACTTCAATAATGTTTTCGATATAGTCAGAAAATATGGAATACATGCATCTTTGGAACGTACCTGGGGCATTACATAGCCCAAATGGCATCCGTCTGTACGCAAACGTCCCAAAAGGGCACGTAAACGTTGTCTTTTCTTGATCGTCTGGGTGGATGCATATCTGATTATAACCGCTGTACCCGTCCAAGAAACAATAGAATTCGTGCCCAGCTAGTCTTTCCAACATCTGGTCCATGAATGGAAGAGGCATGTGATCTTTTCTTGTAGTCGCATTCAACTTTCTGTAGTCAATACACATCCTATGTCCAGTCACCAACCGTTGTGGCACGAGCTCATCCTTGTCGTTCTTCACTACTGTGACTCCACTCTTCTTGGGTACGACCTGAACTGGCGATATCCACTGGCTATCCGAGATCGGATATATGACGCCACAATCAAGGAGTTTGATAACCTCCTCCTTCACAATCTTCATCATAGGGGGGTGTAAGCGCCTCTGACCCTCCCTAGTGGGCTTCGCTCCTTCTTCGAGCAAGATCCGATGGACACAAGTAGTAGGGCTGATACCCTTGATATCCGCCAACGTCCATCCAATGGCGGTCTTGTTTCTCTTAAGCACATCAATCAACTTTGCTTCCTGCTGTTCGCTCAGCTGTGATGACACAATAGCTGGTAGAGTGTCATCGTCTCCCAAGAATACGTACTTCAAATGGTTCGGAAGCACCTTCAGTTCGAATTTAGGGGCCTGTTCCACAGATGGAAGAATTTTGTTAGTGGAAATGGGAATTGACTCGAACTTGTTATACCTGACATAGGGTGTCGCCTCTAGAATGGCAACCACTTTAGCAATAGACGGCTCAAGATCAAGCCGTGCTTCCTTTGTTATCTCCTCCCCATGTTTGTCATATCCCGCCCCTAGCTCAATGGCTAATTGCTATAGATCCAAAGTTTCTAATGAAACCTGCGCAATAGAGTCAACAACGTCAATAGCATAGCATGGTTTAAGATCAGAAACCGGATACTTCATTGCTTCAAAAATGTTGAAGCCAATCACTTCACCATCAAACTCCATGGTGAGATTTCCTGCAGCAACGTCAATCTTCGTTCTTGCTGTCCTCATAAAAGGTCGCCCCAAAAGCAATTGAGTGGAATTTAGGGGGGACTCTTCCATGTGTAGGACATAAAAATCCGCTGGGAAGATCAACTGGTTCACCTGCACAAGAACATCTTCCACATACCCCTCAGGGTATTTGTTAGACCTATCAGCAAGTTGTATGATGACATTATCTCTCTTCAAAGGTCCTAAAGCTAGGGACTCATAAACATTGTAGGGCATCACATTAATTGACGCCCCTAGGTCTAGCATAACATTTTCAAAACGAGTTTGTCCTATAACACAAGGTACAGAAAAACACCCTGGGTCCTTCATTTTGGGGGGTAGCGTCCTCTGAATGACGGCGGAAACCGTCTCGTTCATGCGCACTACTTGCTCCTTCCTCGTATGCCTTCTCGTGGTGCACATCTCCTTCAGAAACTTGGCATACTTTGGAATTTGTTTGATGCATTCCAAAAGAGGGATGTTCACGTGCACCTTTCTAAACACCTCTAGCACCTCCTCATCAGATTTGTCCTTCTTGGACTTTGTGAACCTAGAGGGAAATGGTAAACACGAAGATGGGTTAGTATTAACTAAACCACTAGAGTTAGGGTTGTTTACCTTTGGTGCCTCATTTTTAGAAGTTGCTGGATCCTTCTCAAGGTCATTATCCTTGAACAAAACGTGACCTTCATCATGTAGGGTAACCTTGGCGTCAACATCCTTGCTTGCATTGCCAACATCCTCATCATCCTCCTCCCTCTCAACGATAAGGCTTTTGGAAGCCCTTCTCGTTTTAGGGACTCTTGTAGGGTCCTCCAACTTTTTACCACTCCTTGTGGTAATGGCTTGGGCTTGCTCCTTCTTTGGGTTCTTGATGACACCCCCTGGAAGCTTTCCTTGTTCACTGAACTGGCCCATGAAATCTACTACTTGGCCCATTTGGTTCTTGAGTTCGGTAATGTCCTTGGCATTAGTCTGCTGCCCCACCAACAAGGCTTGAGTGGCCGTGTTCAATTGACTTTGCCCCATAGCTAGAGATTTCAATAACTCATCATAATTAGGTGCACTAGACACACCTTGGTTCCCTTGCATTGGAGGTACATATGAGGCTTGTGGCCTTGGTTGAAGCTGCCCTTGAGGCCTAGGTTGAAACGCCATATTCCCTTGTCGTGGGCCTTGTGGTTGAACATCGGGCCTCAACACATTATCATTGTTAGCCCACCTGAAATTGGGGTGGTCACGAAAGCCTGGATTGTAAGTGTTAGAGAATGGATTGTATTGTGGCCTTGCTTGGTACCCTCCTTGGTATCCCAACGCATTGACTTCCTCATACCCTTCGTTGGCGATTTGGGGGCACTGATCTGTAGGATGTCCCTCGGTGCATACCCCACAAACTTGTGCTTTTTGTTGCTTCATTAACCGAGCCATCATATCCGAAAGCTTGTCCACCTTCTCTTCCAATGCAGGGTTGGTCCTTGTCTCATTCACTTGCCTTGACCGTTGTTGGGCTCCAAATTGCTGATTCTTCAAGGCCCTGATATCCAACAAAGCTTTGGCCTCAACGTTCCCCTTTTCTAAGAATGATCCACCGGCCGCTGAGTCTAGGAACTCCTTGTCTTGTTCACGCATCCCCTCGTAGAAATACTGTAGGAGAAGACCTTCCCTAATGCCATGTGCTGGACAAGAGGCAATGAGACTCTTGTATCGATCATAGTAATCCCCAAATGTTTCGTCGTTAGCTTGTCTGATCCCAGTGATTTGGCTCCTCAATTGAGTGACTCTAGATGCTGGGAAGTACTTGAGTAGGAACTCATTTACCATCGTGTTCCAACTAGTGATTCTTCCTGTTGGTACCTCGAAAATCCATCTCCTTGCCTTATCATCCAATGAGAATGGAAAGGCTCTCATCTTCACAAGTTGAGGGTCTGCTCCTCTAGGGCACATCGAGTCACATGTAAACTGGAAGAGCTTCAAGTGTGAGTTAGGGTCCTCCCCTGATAGGCCATGGAACTTGGGCAACTCATGTAGGAATCCGCTCCTAAGCTCAAAGTCATCTGATTTTCCGGCCGCAACTGCAGGATATGTTATGTTTGATGGCGCACCATTCTCTCCATTAACGTGCCCATTTTGCTCTCTGATTGATGCCATTGGTGGTGGAGGATCTGGTAGGTCCAAGTTCAAGGCGTGTACTGGAAATGGGCTTTGCAAAAGCTCAAACTCTGGGACTTCGTGAAACAAAGGATTAAGTTCACATGAGGCCTCTGATGGAAATGGCGATGACGGCCTTACAAAGTCACGTCCAAACAATGATGAAGTGGGAGATATGAATATATGCTCAGTGAATGGTGTGCTAGGTGATGGTTGCTCAGTTTCTCTATCTCCACAAACTCTATTCAGTCTATCTTCAATTTCTTGGGCCCAACCTTCAATTCTGGACATTCATGTACCTGAATTTGTTTGAAGAACAAGATATTAGTAAAAGAAAAAGAAAATTAATACAAGAATTATAATAAAAAAAAATACAACAATAAATACAAAAAAAAACAACAAATTCTTTTTATTTATTTTTTTTTTTTTTATTATTTTTTTTTTTATTTTTATTTTTTTTAGCAAAGAGGATAAGGAGCTCCGAATTGGCGTATTTCCAATCAAGTGTAACGTAATTGGCGTAGTTCCAATTTAATGTTTGGCGTAGTTCCAAACTAAATGCTAGTTTAACACTCTCCCTTTCGGTAACTCTTTTCGAATTATGACCAGGTAAGTGTAGGTGTGGCTTTGGTAGAGCGAGGCTCACTTAGTACACGGCACAACACCCGGGATGAAATCCCTAGCCACTTGCCTAGACATCATAATCCTACTAAGGTGCGCCTACTTGTGAAGAGAGATAAACGAATCCGTTACGAGAGTCCAGTCCAATTTACTTAGTAACATGGAAGAGGAATTCCATCCTTGGGTGTTGTCTAGCACTCAACTTTTCAGTAACTCCTCTTGAGTAAACTCAATTGGACGCGCCTACTTGTGAAGAATGCAAAAACTCGACGGTACAAGGATAAAATTCCTAATCCATTTATGGTTAGAATGTTTTATCTACACATGGATATTTGTATTTCTAAACTCTAATTTATTTTATTCACAAAACTTTAAAATTTGAGGTACGTGGAGCAGTGGAGTCAACGGTGCAATGGACTGATACAGCCCCCGGTAGTGTCATGCTTAATCCGATATACCTCAAAAGTTAAAGATATTTTATTTTGAAGCTATATAGTTATATTTACACAAAGCTATGTTCTAGCGTCTAAAGTGGGTGTTCCGGTTCAAGCTTTTTGGCTAGCTCGAGCGTGTTAAACTTTCAGAAACAGTGGTTAAGATTCACGGAGGACGAATCCACTACAGGAACCAGGCAGGACTCGTTTAGTGATCACGGAGGGATAAATCCCCCTATCGACCCCTTCACCGAGAAGAGATATCAATCTATGATCTTGAGATCCAGTTAAACAAACCTGAGAACCATATCTATGAATAATAACATGCCCCCTACTTGTAAAACAAACTACGGGTCACTAGTCAACGACAAGTGTTGATCGAAACCGCCCTCAACCCCAAGTGACCTTAGCAAGGTACAAATGGAGGGTTAAGGTTAAGATCAACAAAAGCGACTTCATCCTCCACGGTACACTTTAGAAACTACAATAAACTTTATGAAAATAAAACTTTAACTTCCTAGAAATTTAGCTAAGTTTACAAATATACCATATAATGTAACACATAATTTACGAAAATGAAATCAAAAATCCTATAAAACTATACCATATATGAAAACTATAAAATTACATAACCAATTACAATTATACACATCCAAATATACAAAGTAACAAAGTAACACTTCATGAATCGAAATTTATAGAATTCCCCGGCAACGGCGCCAAAAAATTGACGAGACTTTTATTAACCAAGTTATTGTACCTGCAATAAAACTCCAATCACATTAAAACCCTTTTGTATCGCATGTAGTGTTAGACAAATAGGGATCGTTCTATCCGGGGAATCCTAGGGTATTCAATTACACAAAGTGTCACATAACAAATTGGGGGTTGAAAAACATATTAAATCCTACTGAAAATTTCTAATATAAAATAAAATAAAACCTAATTTTATTATTTACATGATCTTCATCTTTCACACAACACATCACCAAAAACTCATTTAACAAAACCAACAAAGAAACAAGGCAGCAATTTTCGACAATTATTCTAATTTCATCCTAATTCCAATTTAATTAGAGCCTTCGTGGTTATTCTAATCATGCAAAACTCCTTAATTATCTAGAACTAGCTTCGTGCGTAATCCTAGACATAGTGCTAAATTTTTCAGAAACACTTCGTGTAGAAACTGAAACAAGAAACACATACGCACAATGAGTTAAATTGGAAACATATTAGGGAGTATGGCGTCACCTCATCTCCTTTCTCTATGTAAATTTTCTGTATTACTCTAGCCCTTTGAATAAACATAAGGAGAAACAACTTCGTGTATGTTTTCCCTTATATTAAATCCGGCAATTGAAACCAATACACAAGGGACAGCCATGATCAAGGTTGCCCTCATGCATCGATTTTTATGCATATGAATGCAGAAAATTAATCAAGATAAAACAAGAACTCATGTATTTTTACTGCCCTATTCCTTCACCGATTTTGTTTCATGCTATGAAGAAATAAGATAACAAATAACCAATTAGCAAATTCGGAAATCCAATATCAAATTATTACACAAAATTCCAACAACAAAAATCTGTTTACACTCCATAGACAAAGTAAAACAAATCAATAAATACATAGCCATGAGAAAGGATGAATCACACTTTGTTGAACCTTGAAGAGGCTTGACAAAGTGACGTCGTGATGGTGATGGAGGATGGTTGTGGCTTGTGAATTTACTGAATATTTTTGGGTAGGGATTTTGACAGAGTTTTGGCTAGTGAAATATGAGAGACAAAAAGCTGAGAGATTACAAAGTTGCCAAGCTATATATAGGGAGCAAGGGAGAGGGAGGTCGGCAGCCCTAACCTCTCCTTGAAATCCTCTACAAATTTTCTCAATTATCTTGGAATAATCTTGTATTTATCTCCTCCTTTCTTCCATTAACAATTTCGGCAGTTTTGGTCCTTGCTTCCCCTTGAAATCCTCTTGATATTTTTGGCAATTTTAATCCCTTAAAGCTTGAACTTTATCTTCCTTCTTTTCCTCCTATCTTTGCCGAATTCCACAATATTTTCTCCCTTGATTTTGGCTAATCTCCTTCCTCCATAAATCTCTCCTTATCTTCAACCGAAATCTTCTTCTCTCCAAGGTAATTCGGCAATTACTCCCCATGGTAATTCCTTTGATTTATCTCACCTATCAAAAAGAAATAATTAGGATAATGGAAGAATAAATCATTTAATAAACTTGTCCTAAAATGTTACAGAAACGACGAACAATAAAGATTCCTAATCCAAACAGGTTTCCTAGTCTACAAGGATTCCTACTCAAACTGGGACTCTTCACATTTTCAGACAATTTCTGCGTTTTATGCTTATTTCACAACCAACTCTGCCAAAGACTCCTAACATGACTCAATGACTCTATATTACAATACTAAGGGCTAAACATTGCATAAATGGGGGTAAAAACATATTAAGAACGTCGCACAATGTGCTCCTATCAATTTACAGTCACAGATACTACATTGTAGAAGTTCAAAGTGTACTGTCATTTGTATAACTTGATAATATATCAAGATTAATTCATTTTATGTCAAAATAATGAAGAAATTTAAAAGAAGAAAACTGAAATTGAAAGCGAAGTAGTGGATAGAAACGTACTTATCCAAGAGAGGCCACCCTGACAAACTAGCTGCTTCGAAGAGAGCAGTCTTCCATTCCTGGACCTTGTCCTTATCTTTGAATTTGCGTCCCAGCTTAGCAAGTCCCACCCCGAAGCTACCTCTGTGATTTCGTATATCAGAGGGATCGACTTTGTAGAAAACTGGCAGAACGATTTGTTGATTTGACTTCTTGCAGTCAAGGATCTTGACAAGTTCATCCAAGCACCACTTGGAGGATGCATAGTCTTTAGAGAACACAATGATTGAAATCTGCGAGAGCTCAATTGCTTGGATTAGTGCTGTAGATATTTCTTCTCCTCGTTTGAGCTGATCATCCATGAAGGTGATGATACCCTTCTGACGCAAAGAGCTGTATAAATGGCCTGTAAAATTGTAGCGCGTATCCTCACCTCTAAAACTCAAAAAGACATGGTATTTCCAAGGACGGGTGGGAGAAGGAGAAGAAGAAGAGGCTTCTTCAATGATCACCATCGGAAAAGCTGTGAGAAAAGCTGCGAGTATGAAAGAGTCTCTCAAGTTTGGAGGAGAAAGAGGCGGAAGTTTCGTTGGTTATGTACAAGTTCACAACCTGGATTATTATATGCACAAATGCTACATTTCCACACGCACTGAACGAAGAGAGAAGCAGATGACAAATAAGAATCAGGGTTAAATAAGAGATAGTTTTTATGATTTGAAATCGACATTTGGTTCAGAATTTATGATTTCATTTTAATTTGAATTATCTTTAAAGTCATGATTTTTCTTCTAAATGGTTATTACGTCGATTTTCTCGGTTAGACTGTTGACGTGACCGTTAAAAATTACAATGTCTTTATTGGTAACGGAGAAAATTGACAGAATGACTATTTGAAAAACACATCATGACGTTAAAGACCATTCAAATTAATATGAAACCACAATGACTGAAACAGATGTCGACTTCAAACCGCAGAGACCAAACAACTTTCAATTCTAAAAACTATAAGTTAACATGAGTATCAATCGGTCCTGAATGAAAGCAAAAGTAGTAATTAAAGATGTCAACCAATCTTACCAACCACTACAGAACATGATTAGGCATTAAGGCTTGCAAGACTATTTGTATCAGGTGTATCTTTTCTCTTTAGCATTCTTATATTTAGGGAGGCTAATCAGTAACTAAGAGTTATTAAACTTCAATGATAATTCACGACAATATAACGTTATCATGTGAATGTCAGTGAGTCGTAACCTGTTGGTAAGCTAGCTTAAATGATGTTGTAGAGGTCATGGACATTATCATTTGCATTGCACGAGAACCGCTCAAAGTTTTCGGCAATTCCAGATCATGTCGTACTGCTGCATCAAACTTTTGATGAAAATTTCATGGATTAATTACATTTTACCCCCCGAACTATAATGCTCCTTTCATATTCATACCTAACTACAAAAAATTTGTATTTTCATACCTCAAGTTTCAATCCATTAGCATTTTAATACCCTGCCCATTAACACCGTTAAAATTTGCTAAAATTTAGGGTCATTTCTGTCAATTCAGTATCTTTGTAATTAAAATTAAAACTTCTACATTAAAATTGTTTTTAGAATTAGGTCTTTCATTAAAATTGTTCAAACTAGAGAACACCCTTTTCATCAATGCACACCCTCACCCCAACCAATTGTTATTGGCTTCTAATTTATTAAGTTAATTTAGCTTTGGTATTTTATTTTATTTTGTTTAACATATATATAATTTTAATATATATATACACACACACATATAGTATCGAATCTAATTTTTATCCACAATAATATATGTTTTAAGAAATTATAGTATATTCTATTTCATGTTTTGTTTGAATATTTTGGCAAACTATTTATATTAACTTCAAAAAAAAATTATGTTGTTAAGGAAAATGTCAAAAACAATAAATTTACTGAAGTGACAAAAATACCCTCAAAATCTAACGGTTTTAGTGAACAATGTATTAAAATGTAAGTTTTTTATAATTAGGTATGAAAATGAAAGTAGCATCATACTTTGGGGTTTATTTTGTAGTTAATCCAAATTTCATAGCAAGCAGTCTTAAGGACAGAACCTTTAACTATCAAAAAAAAAAAAAAAAATAGACCTCATTTGCCTCATTCACTTGCTCATTCAACAATATTTATCGATCAGTACTGTAAGTGCTCAACTCCATACTGCATACCGTATTGAATCGTTGCTTCAGATGCTTTGGGAGCCTCTGCTGCCATCCTTATTTTGAAGAAAGTATCCAGAAGCATTGTCAAAGTTATGGCATCAAATACAACTCCTTGACCGGCACCATTTCATCAAACAACCTTGGCTTGTCCACATTGACCTACATGGCACATACCATTAGCTAAAGGACTAAACAACAGTAAGTAATAGTGCAAGGATCAGGCTTTACCTCTTCCACATATCTAAATACTGTATCTACTGCTTCCCATCCTTGCATAAAGCATCCAAATCACCATTGACTGGCAATATTAAGAAAGACTCCATCACCAATCACGTTTTCAGATAACTGCAAAGCTTCTTCCCATTGTTAGAATTGCATGAGGCAAAAATTAGGGACGTAACATCAGGCATGAAAATTACAGCTAGTGATTCATGTTCGTTCTAGAACCATGCAGAACCATACCTTCCGAGTCTGATGCGATCCCTTCTTTTACATTTGATCCATGTCGCTCTATATGTGTCACTTCCTAGAAACAAATCCAACTTTCTACTTCTATTTATAAATAAAAACATAATCTGTATTGTCATCTTTCTTTCACCCTTTTCTGTACAGAGGAAAGAGCTAACGTTCCGGCTCAAGACGAACTCACTATAATTTTAAGGTCCCCTTTGCTGACTTGGATTGATTTCCGCTTTTCAATTGCTACTGCATTTGAAACTTTGAAAATTGAAAATTGTGGTGAAAGTTCTACTGTATTACCTTTGAAGAATAATTCTTGTAGTCAAACAGAACACAAAAGGTTGGGAATTTTCTAATATATTGAACAAACCCCAAGTCGGGTATATATACAAGCACAGTTCTAACCCTAGAAGGAAACTAATTACACCGAATGATTTACATAATCCTAGTTGATTACAGAATATACATCTTCCCAATATACTAGGATTAGGACTCGCGTTAACACTCCTCCTCAAGTTGGCGCATACAAATCTTGAATGCCCAACATATCAAGTGAGTCACTGAACGCCCTGGACGACACAGCTTTGGTAAGGATGTCAGCTAGCTGCTCCTCCGAATGAACAAATGGGAACGAGATTATGCGAGCATCTAGCTTTTACTTGATGAAGTGTTTGTCAATCTCTACATGCTTTGTCCTATCATGTTGAACATGATTATGTGCAATTTCAACCGCAGCAGTATTGTCACAGTGAAGAGGCATTGACAATTCTTGCTTGAAACCCAAACTCTTTAATAAACTTCTCAATCATAACAACTCACAGACTTCTTGAGTCATACCTCTATACTCAGCTTCTGCACTAGAACGGGCCACCACATTCTGTTTCTTGCTTCTCCAAGTGACTAAGTTTCCACCAACAAATGTAAAATAGCCAGAAGTAGAACGCCTGTCAGTGATGTTCCCTGCCCAGTCCGCATCAATGTAAGCACTAGTCCTCAAATGTCCATGCTTACGAAACACTAGGCCTTTTCCAGGAGCAGACTTTAAGTATCTCAAGATTCTCATCACAGCATTCATGTGATCTTCACTAGGATTGTGCATATACTGACTCACCACACTAACCGCATAAGCAAGATCAGGTCTAGTATACGACAAGTAAATTAATCTTTCAACTAACCTTTGATATCGAGATTTGTCAGTCAGAACTTGATCATGATACTCTGCAATCCGATGGTTCTGTTCTATCGGTGTATCAACTGGTGTACAATCAAGCATACCAGTCTCTGCTAGCAAATCCAGAACATATTTTCTTTGACTCAGCATGATACAGTCCTTGTTTCTAGCTACCTCAATTTCCAAGAAATACTTTAAATTCCCAAGGTCCTTCATCTCGAATTCAGAAGGCAACTGATCTTTCAATCTTCTAAGAGCATCTCCAACAGCTTCCCCAAAATTTCTCTAAAATGGGGAAGCAAAAGCTAAAATCTCCAAAAAAATTATGATCAAAATCCAGCAGCTTCTCCATTTTGGAGATTTCGGCATTTAATACAACAATAAAATATAATATATCATCATTAATTATAACAAAAAACTTTATATATTTCATTGAAACAATAAACTACCCAATAAAATATTTTCTTGTTGTCTTAAATTCATTGGAGCACGTGAAGAATTTAATTTTGGGGAAGGAAGACTTTGCTGCAAATTTGGGGAATGAAGGCTTCTTTTTCTTCTTCATCCCCATTTTGGGGAATGGGATGGGGAAGCTGTTGGACCTAAAAACAGCTTTATATTCCCCAAAATTGAGAAGTTCAAGAAAATGGGGAAGCTGTTGGAGATGCTCTAATCTCACCAATGTCATCACCTGTCACTACCATGTCATCTACATAAATGATCAAGGCAGTAAGCTTACCCTGTCGGTGTTTTAGGAACAAAGTATGATCTGAGTTACTCTGCCTATACACAATCTTCTTCATGAAAGACGTGAACCTTCCAAACCAAGCTCTTGGAGATTGTTTCAATCCGTACAAGGACTTTTTCAATCTGCACACCACATTCTCGCCTGTAGAAGTATTATATCCTGGAGGAAGATCCATGTAAATTTCTTCATTCAAATCTCTATGAAGAAATGCATTCTTCACATCAAACTGCTGCGGGGGCCAATCCAGATTAGCTGCCAAAGACATGAGGACTCGAATGGTATTGATCTTTGCCACAGGTGCGAACGTCTCATCATAATTCACCCCGTATTTTTGAGTGTATCCTTTTACAACCAACCTTGCCTTATATCTGTCAACTGAGCCATCTGCTTCACAGTATAAACCCATCTACAACCAACCAACGGTCTTCTTTCTATGTGGTAATGACACCAAATCCCAAGTATCATTCTTCTTGAGAGCATCCATCTCAACCTCCATTGCTTTGGCCCACTTCTTCTCCTTGATTGCATCCTGCATTTTACTAGGAAGAGACACAACAGAAAATTGATTCACAAAGGCTACATAAGGTTTAGACAATCTATAAGTTGACACGTAGTTGGCTATAGGTGTCACGCCCCGACCCTTAATTTTTACCTTAATTACTAGCATAGTGGTAATAAGAGTTTTACCGTCTTCGTCATTAATTGGTCCCCAACGTGGTTGTGGGGGACGATAAATTCGAAGGAGAAAATGTGACGACGGTAAAAATGGTAAATTTTAGCTAGTAAAAGGTAATTTTTATTGGAGTATTATTTTGGGGTGTTAAATTTTAGAGTGGGTTTATATTTGGTGGGTTGGAACCGGTTGGGCCAAGCCCAAAATCAATTTCCCCTCTCTCCTTTCTCTCTCTTCCCTCCCGATTCTCTCCCCCTCTCCCTCCGCCCGGAAAAGCTTCCCGAGCCCGACCGCCGCCGTCCGGCCACCGTTCGCCGCCGCACCGGTCCCAAACGGTCGGCCTCCGACCCAGCTCCCATTCTAGGCCGGTGGCAGCCTCCCTAGCGCCGCCGTGAAGGAGAGACACCGCCCGGAAGTCCCGACTGCCCAAAGCTTCCCGTCGCAGGAACTTCCTCCTCCGGCCGTCATAGCCAGAGCTGCTAGGCTCAAAAGGAAGCCCTCCTCCCGTGCTCCAATCCCTCCGAAGGTTTCTTCCCGATTTGGCTTGGGTAAGGAGAAATCGGTGTTTGAATTTTCTAGGGCTTTTATTTATGTTTCCGTTCGATTGGCATAGTTAGGCTTGGAATTGATGTATGTGCTAGTTAAGAATGTTGTAGAGGAGGTTGAGAGGAAGGTGTTGCCAAATTTTGGTGGGCATTGGAGGTCGCCGGAGCTGGCCGCCGGCCGCCGCTGCTGAAAAAATGTTTTTAGTAGGAATTTTTATGAGGAGTTTAATGGAATGAGTTTTAGAATTTTTGGAGGAGTTTTGGATAGGTTTGGAAATTGTTAAAGTTTGGTATTTTTGGCGGATTAATAAGTTAAAAATCTGGCCATTGGATTATTTATGGTTAAGAAGGTGGAAGGTGCTTTTGAGGATGTCGGAAAAATTGTGAAGCTTTATGGTTGGCAGTGAAGTTAAGATTTAGGGCGATAGGCATGGTTGGGCGCGAGAAGCTCATATTTAATTATGCCTATTTTCTTTAAGCGTCGGTGTTTTATTTAAGGATTTATTTATGTTTTGGAACAGGACGTGAGGAGGCCCGAGCGGAAGAAACCTCTGACCGACATCAGGCTTAGGCCTAATTTGTGAGTGGACCTTTGTTTTAAATAATGTGCTTGAAATGTTTTATTGTTGAATAATTTATTTTGTTGGAATTTAACCGAAATTGAGAATTTCGGTGTTTATACTCATATATTGACGTTTATGGGAATAGTATGTATATAAGTAAACGCTAGCTAGTCATACGTGATTTTCCCCCATAATGTGGTACAATTCCATTATGGGGCGACGTGAGCGTTAGACGCCAGCGTCGTAGCCTTGTACGACTTCCTATTCTTCGTATTCATTCATAGAATTCATACAAGGAATCAGCACGTATATATATCCACTCGTGCGATTCCCCCATGATGAGGAAAAATGCCATTATGGGGTGACGTGAGCGTTAGACGTCAGCGTCGTAGCCTGGTATGACTATCTATTTTTCGAGCTTATTCATAGATATATTGATATACATACTGATGTATTTAATTCTAGCCTGAGATGCCATTTTATAAAGTTTGGGAGTCTAGCGAGGCTAGACACCAGTCAAGAATTTATGAGTTAAGTTTCTAAGCTGTCGCTTGCATAGCGCTTTCCTTGAAAGTTTTCTTGGGGAAATATAATTGTTTGTCGTAATTACTTTTATCCACTCACTCTGACGTAATTAAATATTTTCCCATGGGCCTTTCCTTTGTTTTTTAAATGCCCAGTCTGCAGAATTCAGGTGGGGTCTAGAAGGAGGCGACGAGGCATAGTTACCCATCTTTCCGCTACTTTCCGCCAGTAGGTTATCTGTTTAATCTACTAGGATTTTATCAACTTCCGTTGTACTTATTGTAGTAGCTCTGAATACTTTCGGAAAAATAATTGTGTATTATTTTATTCGGTTATTTGGGTTGAGTTGAAGATTGATATTTTGGTTAAGAGGGTGTTCTATATTTTTTTCCGGGTTAGGGTTGTCCAGGGAGGTTTGTCGAGTTCTTCGGTAAATTTTCCTTGGAGGTGGTCCCCGCAGGACTTACTTCGGGTTTCAGGGTGAAATTCGGAGTGGGTCTTGATAATAGGATACTTGGCTTTAGCTGACAAGAGAGGCTCATATTTTTTAGGAAGTTGACCACGGGTTGACCTAGCAGGCAAGACCCTACTAGATTCAGGGACATTGGAGGATGACAACGGAATAGTACTACATACCTCAGGTGATGACAAGCCAGGAGAGATCGTTGATGTAAGGGGAGAGACTGAACTTGCATGTACATCTTCAACAACTGGCGGCTGATTACTATTCAATTCTCCTCCTTTCGACGTGTCAGACAGTTGTTCGTCATGTCGAACACTTTCAGAACAGGGAATGAACGCCTCAACTTGGGCAGGTTCAACAGATTGAACCACTTTTTGAGGTTCCAGAGTATTATCTCTCGGATTCGGGATCTGTTCGGTGACAGGCCGAAGAACCTTTTCAGCAGGGTTACTATCAACAATTACACAATCTTCTAGTTCTCTAAATTGATCTTCATAAAAAACATGCTTCTCCTCCTCACTCGGAGATACTGTAGGAGAAAAATAGCACATGTCTTCACTAAATGTGACATCTATGGTGACATAGAATCGTTGAGACGGAGGATGGTAGCACTTATATCCTTTCTGATGGGATCTGTATCCAACAAACACACACTTAAGGGAACGAGCCTCTAACTTAGATCTCTGATTTTTGTAAAGATGAACATAGGCCACACAACCAAAGACACGAGCAGGAAGTTTGTTGAGAGATGGAATAGTAACATGTTCAAACAATACCTCAAAGGGAACCCGATTCTGAAGAGCTGCAGATGGTAGACGGTTGATAAGGTGAGAGGCACACAACACAGCTTCACCCCATAGATATTTGGGTAGATTGGCACTGAGTAAGAGAGCTCTTGCAATATCCAAAAGGTGTCAATTTTTCCTCTCAGATACCTCATTATGTTCTGGTGTCTGAGGACAAGTAGTCTGATGAACAATTCCATGTTGCTGAAAATAGTCTTGGAAAGAGTGGTTAACAAACTTTCATCCATTGTCAGATCGAAATATTTTCACACAAGCATCATACTGAGTTCGGATGAGACTATGAAAAGCGGTGAAAGCCGAAAACACAGCATCCCTCTTTTTCAATAACACAACCCAAGTTAATCTTGTAAAGTCATCAATAAACAAAACAAAGTACTTCATTCCCGTCAATGTCAAATTCTTCGAAGACCCTCATACATCAGAATGAATCAACTCGAATAGTGCAGAACTAAAAGAAAAACTAGGAGAATAACTGGACTTATAACTCTTAGCAAAAACACAAGTTTCACAATGGAGACTTGACTCTTTTATTCCAAAAAACAAAGATGTCATCAACTTCTTTATGACTCCAAAAGATGGATGACTCATTCGGCGATGCCATAGCCAAATTTCTTTTACTCGATCAGAACTCAATGTCAGGGCAACGGTTGGTGACGGTGCTCTTGCTTCCCCGCTATACATGCAATCCAAGTGAAACAGTGTCCCCCGCAGATCCCCTTTGCCTATTATCGCCTGAGATGACAGGTCTCGAAAGATTACATACATAGGAAAAAAAGGTTACAGAGCATTTGTTTTGTGAAATCAATTCAGAAACAAACAATAAGTGTTGTGATAGAGCAGGAACATAAAAGACTTTATTTAACACAATTGTTGGAGTAACTTGAATCTATACCTAGGACCGGGAAGGACACCCCATTTGCATTAGACATTTCAGGTATGGGAGATGGGGACAAACTCGAAAAAAAGGACTTATCAAATGTCATATGATCAGACACACCAGAATCAATTATTCATGTATCACTACCAGTAAAGTCAGAATTTTTTAATGCAGTACCAATTTTACCTCTTTTCTCCTGAGAACACATACTTGTGGTGAGGTCTTGTCCTCCTACTCCATAGAAATCAGGTTGACGGGAAACTTCAGGTTGATCACCAAAGATTGCAAGATCCATTGCAAAGAGGATTTGATGACAGAGGAACAGAACAAGTACGACATAATTCGACGAAATCGAAAGCTTCATTCGACACGTCGAACAGATCAAATTGGGACAGGTTTAGAACAAATTTGAAGCGGAAAACAACAGGGTCAGATTACCAAGATTGTCAGGATCGACTTAGGCTCTGATGCCAAGTCAAACATAACACAAAATGTTGAGAATTTTCTAATATATTGAACAAACCCCAAGTCGGGTATATATACAAGCACAGTTCTAACCCTAGAAGGAAACTAATTACACCGAAAGATTTATATAATCCTAGTTGATTACAGAATATACATCTTCCCAATATACTAGGATTAGGACTCGCGTTAACAGTTGTTTCTCTTTGCAATTTGCATACCTTTATGAAGAGATGTGAACGATCTGACTGCAGGTATACAACTTCTACAACTACTATAGAAAGCTATATCGTCCTTCATCTTTGTTAATATGGCTAAAGTTTTGAAGTCTGGATGCTTTGCAGGTTACTCTCTCCGAGATTTTGGAGCACTTCAATGGATCTGGAGAAGAATCTGTCATCGAACTCCTCACTAGCCTTGAAAGTGAGGATTGAGAGTTTGAGATATAGAAGAGAAAAATATGTATTTGGTTATGTAAGTTCACGGAAACACTGAAGGTGCTGAAATGGAGTTCTTGTCTATTACTGTGTAGTGTTGATGAATGATGAGTTGATGACCAATGTATTCGTTAGATGTCAAAAGTAGCTATTTCTCTTTAATTTTGTTCTGTTCTTTCATTTGGTACAACTCTGACCTTTTGTTAAGGCTGCTATGACTTGAACACTTGCGTTAGGAATCGAAAGAAGGGTGCTAGTCTAGCTCACATGTTAGAACTCTGAAGTGCCTGCATACAGATGAGTTTGATTTAGACAGGTGCAAAATCGTCAAGCATGTTAAGCTAACTACGGAAGCCATCACCAAGATTTATTGATGTCACATACGTTTAGGGACTTTATAACAACAGAACTGTAGATGTAACAACTACCAACTGACAACTGGAGAGCTATGAGTAATAAAAGTCTGATGCAGTCAGCATTAAACATTAACCAAGATTGAAGAATACAATGGATAGTATCCATCGTAAGTTTCCTAGTTAAAAGTAGGAGCTGCATGAAATGAATTTTCATGCTTAAAAATTGGAAGGTAGGTCAGAAACAATATGTTAAGATCAAATTCTGGGCCCTACCTAGACAAAAAACAAGTGAGACCAGATCTGTAACAAACATAAAGCTGAGTTTAACCTCCTGCAATTTCCCAGCTCTCACCAAAATGTAAGATTGTGTAGTGTGTTAATCTCTATGTAAAGCATCGTCCAGATTCACATCCATGCCATACCGATTCTTGATTGAGGTGCTGGCGTGTAGAGTTGTGTCGTATTTTCTCTGTATCTCCCTGAATCTCTCAACATCAAAGTTATGTTTCTTAATCAGTTTCCTCTGCTTCCTGAGAAAAAGCCTCTTCATCAAGTCTTGGTAAGTCGGATCTCTTGAAGTAACCAAAAAGTACGCATAGCCTATGCCAATGCAAGTCGTTGTGGTGAAATACGCAAGTGGCTCCACAACATCCCATGAGAAGTCCCAATATGTCATCCTGAAAAAGAGGGCGAGCTGTGATGTGATCAACCCCAGGCCACCCCAGAGTACACGCCGGACATGCTTATGTGCCAAGATATCAATTTCAATCTTCTTCTCCTGCATCTTCTTTAACTCTTCCCACACAGGGTCATTATCAGGAGTCAGGGCAAGGGGTACTGCTTTTCTAACCAGATCCACAACCTGAACATTCAACAATGCAAAAGAAGTTGCATGAGTCAACCTAATCAAATGCACATGAATAGATGCAGTTGACTTTGGGAAAATCTCATAACTAGCTCAAAATCTTAATTGTTAATTCTTTAATAGACCACAACATGGCATGTGGAATGGTGCAAGCCAACAAAGTTATGACTGAATGCTGCATTTGACTTGTAGAAGTTGGCATTTCCTTATCAACTACAAATCATATTGGGAATAACTAGAGCAATCAATTATGGTGAGGTAAAGAAGATAGGCAGTAGCAGACTTCGTAAAAATGTTAATCTGAAAGGAGGTAAGATCACTTTTCAGAGAATGTTGAATGAGTAACCGGCGAATGTGGGTATATTGTAGCCTTAAAGGGGGAGCAAAGAGGATACACAAAAGATGCTATTTCCAAAACCAAATGCTAATTGTTACAAAAGAGGACAGGAACTAATAAATTTGAATTTTTCAACATATAAAGCTGCCACAATATTATAACACAATAATCCAAATTCACCATGACCAATTCAGAACAGCAGAAGCTAAAAGTAAACCGAAAACGATTATAGAATTGAATGTTGGATTGCTGGATCTAAAAGATATTTGGATTTGAATTACATTCCTGTGTTTTCTTAGTTTAAAGCAGATAATATGCACAATATGTTTCAAAATTTGCCAAATTCCTCATCAACGTGGCCTGAGATGTAGCAGCTAACGAGAAAATACACATATAGCAACTTTCTCATGAAGAAATAGACAAATGAACTAATGGAGTATTGCTAGGACTATCCACAAAGAAACAGAACTTTGATTGCCTGGAAAACAACTCAAGAGTCAAGACATGTTCTACATGTCTGGT
Source organism: Fragaria iinumae (assembly GCA_009720345.1). Classification (NCBI taxonomy): domain Eukaryota; kingdom Viridiplantae; phylum Streptophyta; class Magnoliopsida; order Rosales; family Rosaceae; genus Fragaria; species Fragaria iinumae. The sequence continues at coordinate 36,137,748 of CM019119.1, forward strand.
TGGAAGAACTAGAAAACTTTAATCACCACATAAAACATAGATTCCATCAATAACTGAGTAAGCATTAAAAAAAAAAAAGAACAGGTTGCTGGTGCAGGACTCCACCGTAGTTCTGATGCAAGCAAACCAAGCAACCTCCTTCTGTAATCTGATATTTTGTTTTAAGCTTTTAGAGTGCATAAATAAGACCCAACACGAATTAAGAGTGCATAAGCCATCAAAAGAAAATATCCTACTACAGTTTATGAATATGTGTTTAAGAGACTCAAAGGGTCCTGAACCATACACACCCCGTGATAATACACCACCAAAAACTAAAAAAGTTCAGCGATAACAATTGAAAAGGGACCAGCCAAGAGGACCAACCACAAAGGCATCAATATTTCTTAATCCCAAAAGGGCCATTGATGAAAAGCACAATATATATTCTCTCAAACACTTCTGCAATAGAAACAAACTAACACCACAATCTTCATTCCTATAAGTTTCAACATCAAGAACAAGAACGAGTTAAAGAGGTCATACCCTATCAGGATGAAGCAGAACCTTATCCCTGAAGAGAAGAATGACTCCAGCCTCATCCAACACCCTAGCAAAAGCCGCAGCCTCCTCCTTAGATCTAGCCACACCAATGCTCTGACAAGCCTCAAGCAAATCATTATAAGGAATAGCCTCTTTCCCTTCAGTCCCAAGCTTGGTCTTCAAAGCCTCCACATTCACAAGCCTCATCAGCCTCTTTGCCTCACCAAAACTAATAGGCAGTCCTCCCCCACCTACACCTTTACTCATCTTCTCACCCTCACCATCATCACCCCCAACAGCAGCAGCAAACCCAGCCCTCCTCTGAAAATTCCAACCAGAATCCAAAACCCCACATTGTTCATCATTCCCAAAACGCCTCAAACCCAACACAGCACATGGGTTTGGGCTTCTGGGTCTTCTTCCTCCATGGTGCACCAAATCCTTGACCACTCTCCTCCCACAACTCCTCCACATATTGACACCAAAAAGATCAAAACTTTACTATCTCAAAACACCTATATATCAATATCCATCCATCAATTTGGGATCTTTAGCCTTTTGCAAACCAAATTATAAAGGGAAAGTAGAAAAAGCAAGAAACTTTGAGCAATGGGGATCAAGAAAGACTAGTTGGTATAATAATAAAGAGAGCGGACGAGGAAACTAAGGCAGGAAACACTGTAGTTTACAAGGCAAAGAAGCAAAGCCGGACCGCCAACTCCGTTGGTTCATATGTTTCTGACCCTTCAATGTTTTTGTTTTTTGGGGTCTTTTTTTTGCTCCTATTAAATCTTTGTTTTTTGGGAATTTAAATAAAAGGTGTTCAAACGTTTCAACTAACAGCCTAGGCCTCTATATCCAACGCACACCAAACACCATTTAGACACTGAAAGTTTTGACCTTGACTGTTCCTTGCTTCCTTTGATACTAATCGAAATCGTATTGATGTTAATGGGGTCGAGGAATGTGCATACATATGGAAAGTTGGTGAGGCACACTCACCTCAACGCGTTCTCGACTTTTTAAACAAAGTTCGTGGCTCGTTCCTTTCCTTTGTTCTGGGTTTTTGGATACACTTGGTCACTGTATTGCAATATTTGGAGGTAAAAAGTAGAAGGCATTGAGGACCGACCTTCCTTTTTCTATTGGTTTGTAGGGGACCAACTTTCCTCTCTTTTACCTCATCACTTCCCCAATGCCTTCCCCTACTAGGCAAGTGGAGAGTAGCAACACCTTTTTACTTGGTACCGACTCCTCTAGGAGGCGTTGTTGATTCATTGTTGTTACTTGATACAGTAGAGTTGCGGACATAGGGTCGTTGAGCTTCTGAGAGAAAGAAAAAGGAAGAAGAACAAGATAAAATGTATGTAATTTATGAGAAACATCGCTGATAAACAAGATGAAATATTTGATTCTTTGACAGATCAAATATTTGATTCTTCGATAAGATACAAGTAATTTATGAAAAACATCGTCGATAAACAAAACCAAATATTTGATTCTGTAAGTGGTACATTGTTGATTTGTTCTTTCTTCCACTTGTTAGAAATGTCGACATGGTTCCAGATCTTTTTAATTTGCAACATTCATTTGTGACTTTTCTAGAGCTGACTTCTCAGTTCTTTATGACTCATTCTTTTCTGGATTCCAAATCCATAAACATGTGATCACTTCATAACAGATGACTCATCAGACATTCCACATCAGGGTTTATTCTCTTCTCTTGAGAACTCACATCCATGCATTCTCCCTTTTTGCCCCATTGGAAGTTGCAAAACCAAATCCTTCAACAGGAAAGTGGAAGTTGTGACAAAAACCTATGCCCCATAATCACTCAAATGCTGATTTCAAACCCATGAAAAGATTAACAACAGTTATCCGTATATTGGTTGTTATATTCACCTATCATTTTCAATCAATAAACACAGGAAAAGGACATACGACTAACAATGTACACTGTCAAATTCCCACCTTTAAATTACTAGCTAGGATCACTGACTGTGTATGTTCTTGTGTATTGCCTTCGAAACAGTTTTGATCAAACCTTTGGCAATCTTCCAAAACCAAAACAAATTCATCATTGCCAACACAGGAGGTATTGAGAGCAAGCTGTAAAATCCCAATGGGAAAATTGTCTTGACCTGAAATGATGCAGAGGTTCAAGCATTTTAGAGGTTAGAAGCTTAACTTGTCCACTTACTGAGACAGAAAACAGACTATAATTCTTCTGAATTAAACTCTTCAATTTAAAGGAGAAGTATGTGTAGGATCAACTCACTTGATCAAAATGGAAAAACATGTGGACGAAAAAGTAAATGAACAAAAGAATCCTTGCAATCTGGAGGAAAAGAAATATGTCATGTTAAAGCGAATCAATTATGTTAGTTCAAGCAATGAAGAAGTAAATTCAAACAACTCGTTTTGAATGCTGTAAAATCTACTAGAGACTATAAGCAACTAACTGGTTGTAAGAGACTTCAATGGCCATAAAAAGATTTAATCACTTTACAAGATGTGTGTGTGTGTACACATACAAGCATAACCATGCGTTTTGGATGATATCATATACATAATCGGCAACTAAAAGAGACTGCAGTTTTAAGTATGTTTGACATTACCAGCCACCCCAGGAACAATGCTACCCCATTGCAGACGTACAGGTTAGAGTTCTTCTTACCAGCAATGTCCAAGTACCTTATCAGCATATACACAAGTACATAAGTAACGCAACAATGATGAACTAGAGAACTGGACAAACTCAAGAATATGCAAATGCTGAACTCACCATCTTAGGTTTACGAAAGGAGTTGTGCTCTCAGAGAACAGAACCATTAGTATGTAAATCTGCCCTTCACCACTTATAAGGGAAAGGAAGATTGAGAACATAGATAGTCCATGGTGCAAAACCTACAAAATAGAAATGATAAGATGAGCATTATTTTACTGGATTTATGAACTTCTACTTGCAAAAGAAAAAAAAAAAAGGGGGGGGGGGGGGGGGGGGGATCCCAATACCCAGAACTTGATTGAACAATTAGGATACTGAATCAAGCGATGCATTAACATCTGAGATTTTCCCAAACTTCACTGAAATGACCAAATTATTTTTAAACAAACAATTTTGTCAAGATTTGAGGAAAATGCATCGTAAAAGATAGTAGTGTAGAAATTATATTTCAAGTCAAATAAGCATCATTTTCAACCTATGTACTTACATACTCCAGTCCACCTAAAGCAGGAAAGTGCCAAAAAATCATTGCTATGTCTGACAGAAAATAACCAATGGAGATCTGCAAAAGTACCCAAATAGAAATAAATTGATCAGAACAAGATAAGTCTGCAAATAATCAAAGTTCAAACACATCCTAGTTTATATGTGATTGCATGACTATAGTTTGGGACCTAGTCTCAACAGATACGAGAAACAAAATGAAGAAACAGAGCCTCCTATTAGTTTCATGATACACTTGGGGGGGGGGGGGGGGGGGGGGGGAGATTTGTCACAAGCAAACTAGCTCTGACCATACAAATCAAAGCAACAGAACTGGGTTTAGAAATGCTGGACGGAAACATCTAATGGGGATGGTAAGGGTAGATGCAGACACAAAGGTCAGAAATGTAAAACAAATTATTTGGCATTCCATGGGACTAACATTCTCGTATACATTACCCATTGCTGCACAGTCAAATAGGTTTGATATTACAAGCAATAAGTACACTTTGGCCGGACATTAACAACGTTTAGGAATTAAACAATGAACTAATGCTTTTCCCACATCCACTTACCCCCAATGTTGTATCTGACAAAGTAGATCTTCTACTAATGATCAGCACATCACTAGAATCCTCATGAAATGTATCTGATAACAGTATAAGGTAGAAAGATGCAACTGCTACACCAATAGCATGAACAGTTGAGAAACCCCTGTACAGAAGGGAAAAAGGCATCAGACTTAAGTTGATAGGGAATATCATAAAACTCACTCATAGTGTGATAAAATCCTATGCAAATGGACATCTGTGTCATGCAGAAGATATTTACCGGTTGTTCCATTCAACTTTTTCTGCTTTGGTCAGTTTCTGATATCCCTTGAAGCTATGAAGGCTAATAAGACCAGTTAATTTGTAAACCTTCAAGAGCAGAATTTGATCAAGTTTAAAACTACATGGTAAGAGAGATGCATGATGCATTCTTACTTCCATGCGGGAGTAAATAGGATCTATAATAGACCGAACAGGCGAACATATAAGAATAATTTCTTCAGCAATCAGCAATATGACAAAATGACCTCACAAAAAGAACCTAGTTTTGGAGCTATGGAAGCAGAACTACTGGAATTAGTTTATCCTTTCAATGATATACTGAACACTTACAGATTTTCTTGTCAACGTAGTACCAAATTTTGTTTTTTGTTTTTTTAACTTATAGTCCCTAAATGGAAACCACAAGGTAATCAAGTCCACATTATAGGCTAGTTTATTTTCTTATATAATCTCCAAAAGGACACCCAACTTTCATTTGAAGTAGCCAAAATTCTGGTAATAAGAAATTTCAAAGCTCTCTCATAGCTGATTCTATATTTTCTTAAATTCCAACATCACCCAAATATACAAGTTAGGCCGGAAAATTACTAGTTTGCCACATAGAAATCTGAAGGGCAAAATCATGGAAAACTGAAAACCCACATATTAGTTCACTCCTGGCTATTCCATACCATAATCTAACAACTGATAACCAAGCGCCTCAAAGATATTTTCTTTCTAGTTTCTACACTAAACACCAACTTCGAGATTCAAACCAGGAAAAAAGAAAGCTAATAGATTAGTACTTACAATTCTGCAGAGAAGCATGCCAAAAAGAGCTGAAGCCAGCCAGTGAAACTCTTTGTTTGGGCTGACATAGCCACTGATGGACATAAAACCAAGAGGATATGCAATTCCCACCATACTCCTCTGTTGGATTAAACTCTTCAACCCTGCCAAAAACCACAGTTAAGACCCAATATCTCTTCCAAAACACACAATCAAATGCAGGTAAACTCCTTTTCTTGGTACAAAAGAAAACAATTTGCCTCTAAAGCTCTGAACTTTAACAAAAATGGAACCAAATAAGCCTTAAAAAAACATCTTTACCTTAACAAACAGTTCAAAGGGCAGCCAAATTTCCTTCTGCTTGTTCCAGATAGAAGAACAAGAAGAAGAAGAAGAAACCCACCAGTCAAACAGAGACGGAAGAGAATATCAGCCACAATTATGGAAAATAAAACCAAGTTAAAAACAAAGAAAAGTCATCATCTTTATGGACTAAGGATTGAAGGGTACCAGAGATTAGTAGCTCGAAGTCTTCAAGTGCTTTTGAAGAGCTGAACTTTATGGGTGTTTTCGGTTTGGGTTTTTGCTACCTTCTCAATGTTTATGTAATTTTCTACTCTATTTCTAACACAATTGTACGGTTTCGTGGGTGTAATGGGATTTGATTCTCTGAAAAGAAAAGGAAATAAGAAAAGAATCGAAATTTAAAAAGGATTTGTTTTTTGTCGTTAATAATTGAGAGAGGTTTATACACAAGTAAAAGGTTCTTCTTTGGCCTTTTGCCTTCGGCTAATTCACGTCCCAATCTGTGGGTGCATAATCCTTAGTTTAGGATGCTTTTCAGAAAAGAAAAAAAACAAAGTAGTTTAGGACAGTTTACAGGCCACACAGTTGAAACGTTGCCGTTTTACCATAGAGTATATTACATTTAGGATTAGTTTGGTATTATGGTTTAAAAACTTAATTTTTTAAAAATTTAGTTTTAAATAAATAACCTCCAATCTGTTTTCTAAAATCGTGGTTATTTAAACTAAAAAGTTCTAAATAAACACGTTTTAAGATTTTACCAAACATAAAACTTATCTAAAATAGTGATTATAAGTGATTTTAATCCCCAAAACTCAATATCAAATTGGGTCTTATTGTTCTTTTATGCCACTGCTTGTCCTTGCACCAATGAGGTGAAATCGGATACCTTATATGTCTTCGTCAAAGAAAAAGTTTGTTCTTCAATTTCTCAAATTAGTAATTTAGTGGTAGTTTTACTTCACGAAGTTAGGTTCGAAATTTTAGAGTGATTTTACTTCACAAAGCTATATATGGTTCGAAATTTTACTCTTGTTAAAACGAAGTTAGGCCAAAATTTATACATATTCAATTAAGTTTTAACGGCTTATAATAAAAAATAAGTGTTATGTTACCTCAAATGAACGACGCTTTTTTCTTTATGATTAATAAAATTTGGCATAAATTTTTTATGTTTTATCTTGAAAAAGAAAATGATGTATTCCTGAACCAGGTCAGACTCACATGTGCAAAACTGGTGTAATGATACTTCTCCGATCTCCATAACAGTACAGTTCGTTCCATCACTATTGAAAATGGTAACTATTTGGGTCATCTCCCCCTAAACCTATTTATTTCATGAGAATTGTTATTCAACTAACCTATCCATATTCCCAACTGCCTCACATGAAAACGATGAAACAGATTTCGCATTAAATGGATTTATGTTTCTAAGTTGGAAAAAAGGAGTAATGATCTGAGCTTCATGGCAGTTATACTCTTATATGCAATACCAAATATCTGAAAGAACACAATATTTAGGCAAAAGTTAAGCAAACATTATTAACTTGATAGTCCACAAGTTGGTAGTTCTTTTGATAGATTGTAGACATTGGGAAATACAGAACCAAACAACAGGCGAAGCACAAAGCATGCGATATATACAAGCACTCTGGCTTATTACTGCTAGTCATTCCACCATGTCAGCTAAACGACGTCTTGCCATCTTCTTTTTCATCATTATCTAGTAACCGCCTTGAATAAAAGCATTCAGGCGGTCCAGCTCCTCCCGGTGCTCACTCACCACAGCACGAACCACATCACCAATGGACACCATACCAAGCATTCCTCTGTCATCTATAACCGGGATGTGCCTAATTCGGTTATCTGCCCATGAATGAAACGAATTTGAATATCAGATATTAGCTTTCATTAGATACAAGAAAAGACTAGCAAGTAAGAAAATGCAATACAAGAAGCAGCACATCTTACCAGTCATCAGCTGCATTGCCCGCAGAACTTTGGTGTCAGGGGTGACAGTGATAAGCTTGTTCTGCAGCCCCCACCATTTTCCATCAGAAGTTGTTACACATTCATCAAAAGATATGTGATATATGGTTAAGAAATGCAAATTTTAGTAAGCACCAGTTCCCCAAACAGGATGGAATATTTCACAAGCTATACCGTTGTTAGACATTCATCAAAAGATATGTGATATATGGTTAAGAAATGCAAATTTTAGTAAGCACCAGTTCCCCAAACAGGATGGAATATTTCACAAGCTATACCTCCTCAGTCATGATATCCCCAACCTTTGTTGACTTGGATGATCTCCCCTGCACTATGATCTTCCGGAGATAATCTGACCAGTGCAAACAGAAACACCATTAGTTGAGGAGCACTGGAATCTATCATCCAAACATCATTATACTGCACGATGTACAGCCAATAGTAAATTTACTCTATGCTTACAAGTGAACATGCAATTGCAAGAGCATTTTTCAATGGTAACAAGTTCATATTATGAACTCCTAACTTTTACACCGTGCTTTTCTTCACCTTTGTTAACTTAATAACAATGATTTCATATTGGTGTTTTTCTCATTCAAAGTGATCTCAAGCCTCTAAACCCATAATATTCTGAGACAAACGGTTAACATTCTAAACCAGCTTGCTGCCTACTTGTTCTTCCCAAAAAATTTCACATGGGCCTATTAAAGGACAGAACAAAAAAAAACCAACTTTGGATTAAAGGACCCTTATCATAATTATCTCCAACAAGATGATCAATGTGTTATATATCCAGTGGATCAGACAAAGAAGCACCTCTCTCTGTTATGATTCCTGCAATTGATTTTTGCTCTCCAGGTTTCACAACCACCAAGGCTCCAACATTGTGCTGGGTCATCTGCAAAGGAGATGATCAATTTATTATGACGAATGACATAAATACACCATGCCATAGCTAATCAAATCACTGGAATAATTCAAATTTCAGAAAGCGCAGAAATGCATACCGACTTAACAGCATCATAAACAGAATCATCTGTTGTGCACCACAGCCAGGAACCATCAGCACCTTTACCTTTTGCGTTCAGGACGTCTGCAATCTTAGTGCTTTCAAAACCATGCTCTTCTATGCGGGCAGGCGCAGCAGACTCAAAACGTGAAAACAAAGCAGGCTGAATTAGGGGATTCACAACACGGACGTGTCGCAAGACTGCATTTTTCACAAAGTTGCCCTGTGATGAAAACGCTTTAAGTGCTCCTTGCATATTTACCTGTTTGAAGAGACAAGTTATAGTCCATCAATGACAAGTAACAAAAAGATAAAGGAACAAGCCTTTGATAGAACCAAAAACAGTAAAACAGAATCATTTCCCTCGAAGTCCATTTCACACTAATATACTAATGTTCAAGTTCTAATCTACTTACTCCATCATTATTTTGGAGTCTTTTCATTTAATCTTAATCATTACAGCTTTCTATTTTACACATAAACTAGATCTGATAATATATTGGAAACCATTTCATCCTACAATTCAATCAACAAGGAATTGGGTTAATCCACTAATCTACCAAACACCTCAAAGTAGTGCAATCTGAAACTTCTTTCTATTATTCCCCAAAAGTTCTTTTCTTTCTATATTCAATCTTTGATCCATTTTGGATGATCCAAGCAACCAGGACTTATAAATCCAAGCAAAAAAAGTCAAAAGAACAAGACTTTCAAATAGTCCCACAGTCAAAAATCTTCAACAAAGATCAAAACTTGATCCTATATCCTCCACTCCTCATATACTCAAAACCACTTCACAAACCCAAAGATTCAAACTTTTCATTGAAAAACATACAATCAAGATATGAACCAATAGATCAAGCACGAATCACAAGCTCAAAACAACTACTCCATCAAAATCTTAGAACCCAAAACAGAGAATCACTCATTTAGAACAATCTGAAGAAAAAAAAAACCATATAAGCATCTGATTCTTATTAAGATGAAGAAGAAGGAGGTGAGAGAAAGTAAGAGAGAGAAAGACAGTAAACCTGAGCTGCTGAGAAAATTTCGGCTTGTGGATAGAGATTAGAGAAGGACCCGTCAAGACCTAACCTTGACGTGCTATGTAGTATGTACTTATGTTGTTGTCTGTTGCACTAATGTATCAAAACGGCGCCACTTCGTAGTGGATAAGAATAACCGTTTGGACAACGTTTTCCCGTTAAACTCTTGTCTTTGAAAAAGGCGCGGACTTAACGGTTTTTTCCTTCGTTTTTTCAAAAGATTCCCATTAAACGACGTAGTTTTGGGGAATATTTCTCTGATTATATTCCCTCATCAATCGAATTAGGTGGCAAAAAATAAAAAAGTTAATATCATGCTAACAAAAGTTGGAGATAATAAATGTTCTAAAATAAGGCCGTCAAGTCCGTATATCCGTTAGGCGCCGCCCAGCCTGTTTAAACGTTAGATACCGCCCCAATCCCTAGCCAAGTGGGCAATCCACCGCTCTAGTAGCTTCTAGCGAATTTTCGAACTTTAGCTATATCTGATGTTCTAAAACAAGGTCATCTAGTTTGTTTAGATGACACCTAAATGCTGCAAGCCGGTCATCCGTCCTAATAGCGTCAAGCAAGTTTTTTTCGAATCCTGAAAATAATGAATTTCCATTATTTTGTGTATTATATTCTTACTTAATTAGTTTCTTTCGTTTTCAATAGATTACCTAATCAATTTTATTACATTATCGACTATATTCAATCCCTGCATGATTTTTATTCTCTGTTACTGAGAGTTGTCGAGTTGACTATCTTTGCATTGCATCACCATTTTTTATTTTTTTTTGCATTACATAATCATACTTTTATCAGTTTACGTAGATGAGTATTACAACACATATTTGTACTAGTTGATGTCGTTGGTTCGACATCATTATTCATTAGGTGTATCAGGTTGGGTTTCTTTTGGGTCATGTTGGAATATAATTGAAGCATGATTATTCAATTTTCCCATCCCCTTATGCTAACCCCTAAACACTTTATTAGGTATGGTCTTTTAATACGTTTAATTTTGTATTATATAATGAAAATAGTTCCTCAATGGAAATTAGATGGTGTTTTGTGGTTATGATTCACATGAATAGGCCTATTTTTCAGTTTTTTTATTACTATTTTCATCAATGTTTTAGGTGGTGAGTTAAAGAGTAATCAAGTCGATATATGGTAGAGTAGTCAGGCTCATTTATGTACTCAGAGTAGTACTGTTCATGTAGAGACATTGGTTTTTTGAGAAACAAGAACAGCTGAACATCTGAGTGTAGGTCAGAAATTGTTCATAGGAGTCATATACGTCGTTAAAAAAGACAAAATACTTTTAGATGTGTCAAACTTGAGAGTTGAGAGTTTACCCAAGTTTAGCTTAACATATACGAGAAACTATTGACTATTCTCTTCGTCGTTAAAAAAAAAAACCTAAATAACTTGATTTATATTTTCATTTAGTTAACCGAAAAAGAAAATATAAAACTTCAGACTTCACATATCCGGTAAACTCTCAAATAGATTATCAAAAGAGTTTAATTGGCCTAACTCCAAACAAAGAAACAAACCGAACTAGGAGCAACACCTGAACAAGGAGACTCTCCTTATCTAGTCCCCCCACCAGAAGCTGGAGTGCTGGACAAGAAGTTTAGGAGCATGTTCTTCCATTTTGTTCCCTATAGACCTTAGATGCCACAGCAAATGTTATAACGAGTGCAAGAAAGAACACAGATTTACGTGGTTCACTAACGACGTGTTAGCTACGTCCACGGACAGAAGGAGAACAGTTTTATTATGTTGAGCAAAAATACAGAACGACATGTACACAACACACAATAGGTTGTATATATACAGCCCTAAATCCGATATACTAGTCCTAATAGGTAACCATAACCTAGTATAACCCGAATAGGTAACCATAACCTAGTATAACCCGTCAGCACAGATTGGATGGTTCAAGGCATATATTAACAAATCTCCACCTTGACTTGAATCCTCTCACAAATAACAGATGTACCAGATGCACCATAGTGATGCCAGATGTACAGATAACTCCTTCTGCCTCAGATGTCGCCCCCAAAGGGCAACTAACAGCTTGTAACATTTAGCAAGTCCAAACAATGTTGGAACTTGCTGTGTGGAACCGACTTGGTGAACATATCAGCGGGATTGTCAGCAGTGCCCACCTTCTTCACCTTAATTCTGCTCTCATCTCTCAGAAAATGATACCTGACATCAATGTGCTTAGTCCTCTCATGATGAACTTGATCCTTAGCTAAACATATTGCACTCAAACTGTCGCAATATACTATAGCCTGATCATGATGCAAACCAAGACTACTGACCAGTCCCCTCAACCATATGCCTTCCTTTGCAGCGGCTGTCAGAGCCATGTACTCTGCTTCAGTAGTAGACAAAGTCACTGTAGGCTGCAAAGTAGCTTTCCAGCTAACAACAGAGCCACCAAGAGTAAAGACATAACCAGTCATAGATCTCCTAGTGTCAACATCTCCAGCATAATCGCTATCTGAATAGCCTGTTACCAAACAGTTTGTATCACCTCCATAAATGAGACCAACATCAGACGTACCTTTGAGATACCGAAAAATTCTCTTCACAGCCTGCCAATGCTCCTTTCCGGGATCACCCATAAATCTGCTGACAACACTAACAGCATGTGCAAGATCAGGCCTAGTGCAAACCATAGCATACATCAAGCTTCCTACTGCACTAGCATAAGGAACTCGAGACATGTATTCCTTCTCCTCAGCAGATTTAGGTGCAAACGCAGTAGACAGATGAATATTTGCAGCACTTGGAGTATCTAAAGATCTAGATGTAGACATACCAAACCTGGATAATATTTTCTGGATGTAGCCTTTCTGAGATAAGAAAAGCTTCTTCTGACTTCTATCCCTGTAAATCTCCATTCCCAAAATTTTCCGGGCTGCTCCCAAATCCTTCATCTCAAACTCTGCACTGAGAAGACCCTTCAACTTCTGAATATCAGACTTGTCTTTTGCAGCTATCAGCATATCATCTACATACAGGACCAGATAAATGAGGGAATCATTTGTTAACTTGTTGTAGTAGACACAACAATCATACGGACTCCTGATGTAGCCGATTTCTATCATATAGCTATCAAACCTCTTGTACCACTGTCTAGGAGACTGCTTTAGTCCATACAAGGACTTCTTCAACTTGCAAACATAGTCTTCCTTTCCAGGGACTTGAAAACCATCTGGCTGAGTCATGTAAATCTCTTCTTCCAATTCTCCATGTAAGAACGCTGTCTTCACATCTAGTTGCTCAAGCTCCAGATTATGATGTGCAACTATGGCTAGTAGCACCCTGATAGAAGTATGTCTGACCACAGGTGAGAAAATCTCATTGTAGTCAACTCCCTCTTTCTGATGGAACCCTCTTGCAACTACTCGAGCTTTATACTTGATGCCCTCAGCAGGTGACAACCCTTCTTTCTTCTTGAAAACCCATTTGCAAGTAATAACCTTTCTCCCCTGATCAGGTCGTTTGGTCAATTCCCAAGTCTGATTTTTCTGAAGTGATTCCATTTCATCTCCCATTGCAGCAAGCCATTGAGCTGACTCTGTACTTGTAACTGCTTCCTTGTAGGTGGACGGCTCATGAGGATCCACCTCTTCAGCAACCTGTAGTGCATAAGCCACCATGTCCTCAAAACCATACCTTGTAGGTGGTTTCCCAAAGTTTGATCTCCTAGATCGCTCATGAGTCAAACTATGCTGATTAGCAGCCATTTGTTCTGATTCTGAATGTAGGTATTGATCTTCTTGTTGTGGTTCACTCACATCTTCAGTGACTTGTTGCTCCACCTGTTTCTCAACACTACAATTTTCACAGAAACTAAAATCCTTGACCTTGTGACCACCAAGAAGATCATTCTTTGACAGAATTTGCATCCCTCTTTCACTTATATGACCAAGCCTCATGTGCCATAGCTTGGTCATATCATCCTTGTGAACCTCTGATGATGCAACAGCAGCCGAGCCTGACAGCGTTGAACCTTGCAGAATATATAAAGTACCTCGCTTGACACCTTTCAGAACCACATTGACACCTTTGTAGACATTTAAAATTCCACATGAGCCTTTGTACTTGAAACCTTTGCTATCTAGAAGACCCAAAGAAATCAGGTTTTTCGTCATGTGTGGAGCATGCCTAACATCATTCAATGTACAGAATTTACCATCATGTGTCCGTATTTTTATTGAGCCAATTCCAACCACCTTACTTGCAGAACTGTTTGCCATAGAAATATTGCCTCCATCTATCTGCTCATAGGTTGAAAACCACTCTCTGCGTGGACATATATGATAAGACGCCCCGGTATCCAAAATCCACACATCCCTGTGATGTATGTGTGCATCTGCAACCAAGGCCAGATCTTCTTCCGAAGTGGTGTCAACTTCTGCTACAACAGCAGTACCTGATGCTTTCTCAGACTGCTTCTTCTTCTTTGGACATTCGTTTTTCCAATGTCCCTTCTCTTTACAGTAGTTACAGACATCATTGGATTTGGAACCCTTTGAAACTGGATTCTTGTATTTCTTCTTCTCCGAGCCTTTTTGTCCCAAACTTCCACTGGCTACCAACCCTGCAGCCTGACTGTCTGAACTAGTACCGGTCACCTTATGGCGCATATCTCTAGTATGTAAAGATGATCTAACATCCTCCAGAGTCAGAGTATCTCTCCCACCAATAAAAGAATCCACAAAATTCTCATACGACGAAGGTAGAGATACCAACAGGATTAGAGCAGCATCCTCATCATCAATTTTAACATCGATATTACGCAACTCTAATAGAACAGTGTTTAACTGATCTAAGTGATCTCTTAGAGATGTACCTTCTTCCATACGCAGACCGAACAGACGTCGCTTTAGAAGCAACTTGTTGGTTAAAGACTTCGTCATGTATAGACTCTCAAGCTTCAACCACAGACCAGCCGCAGTTTCCTCCTCTGCGACCTCGGTGATTATATCATCTGCAAGGCACAACATAATTGTCGAGTGTGCCTTCTCCTCCAGACTGGCCATCTCAGCGATTTCTTGATCCCCTGACTTCTTAACCAGCGGCGCCCACATCCCTTGTTGTTTTAACAAGGCTCGCATCTTGATCTGCCATAAACTGAAACTGTTCCTCCCTGTGAATTTATCAATCTTCACATTCAAACCAGACATCTTTCTTGGCGGAAATCACAACCAGGCCAGATAAACCTTGCTCTGGTACCAATTTGTTATAACGAGTGCAAGAAAGAACACAGATTTACGTGGTTCACTAACGACGTGTTAGCTACGTCCACGGACAGAAGGAGAACAATTTTATTATGTTGAGCAAAAATACAGAACGACATGTACACAACACACAATAGGTTGTATATATACAGCCCTAAATCCGATATACTAGTCCTAATAGGTAACCATAACCTAGTATAACCCGAATAGGTAACCATAACCTAGTATAACCCGTCAGCACAGATTGGATGGTTCAAGGCATATATTAACAGCAAATAACACCAACAAAAAACCACAAAACAAGCCTAAACACCATTTTGGAAAAACATACCCTAAAACCTGATACCATTATTAGGAAACACATGTCAACAGTCAACTATATACATTATTTACCCAACTTTTTTTTCTTTTTTTTTTTCAATTTTTATTTTATTTTTATTTTTATTTTTTTTCATATTAAGGGTGTATTTGGTACCAATAATTAAAACTGTCTTTCTCGTGCTGGTCACATGAGGCAACCGATTATTAAAGGTCAGGCAATGGACCAGTGGTAGCAGATAGAAATATTTATATTCATACCTACAAATTTTATTTTATTTATTTATTTCCCATTTTTGCTCTTTCCAAAAAGGTGAAAAATAAAAGGAAGTGGGAATGGGAAAAGAGTCAAAAGACCATCTTTGGAATTAAACTTGGAAGAAAAAGATTGAAACTTTGAACAAGAGTCAGAGTAAAAAATGTCAATGGAACTTCATTACTGTCATTTATACTGTTTGGTTTGAAGTTTAAACTTCTTGGGTCGTCTCTGGGGCCGAAGTTCACAACTTTGCTCTGCTTTTCTGAATCTGTGAGATTCCTTGCAACGTTTCTGGAGTGCTTTGGATCCGATTTGGCAATTGGGTTTTTGATAAAGTATCTCAAAATGGGTTCTTGCTGTTCTACCAATTCCAAAGGAATGGGCAAGAGGATTGATGCTATGGAGCCGAGCACTGTGGAAGATGATGGTGCTGCTTCTTCTCCTCCAAAGAGCTCAAAGAGATGGATTACGAGGAAGAAAACCAGAGGTGAAAGAGTGGTTGATAGAGATGTGGGTCATCAGGTTGAGATTCCAGGAAGGTTGATTGGCAATGGGGGCAGCAAAGTTGCTTGCTTGTATACTCAGCAGGGCAAGAAGGGAACCAATCAAGATGCCATGCTTGTTTGGGAGGTTAGTGATGACTTGGTCCTTAGTTTTTACTCTTGTTTTGTTGCTTTGTGTATGATCAGCAGTACCATAGTGTTTGACTTTGATCTGGGCCCAAATTCAAAACCCATCTCTGCAATTCTTACCATAATTTACTGTGGTGTTTGAGTAGAGAATGGGGTTGTAGACCCAATACGGAAAGATGGATATAGTGTGTCGGAAATGTGGTTGACTTGGAGAAGATGGTGTTTGTTGTAGACTTGTAGTAGAGGGTTTTATTGAAATGGAAAAAAACAGAAGACCGGATCATGTTGTTGCTTCTATTGCACAGGTGCTGGTCAATTTGTTTAGTGCTATTTTATTCAGGGTTTACTAATTCTTAGGCAAGTATAATTTCATAGTGGTTTTAGTTCAACATGCTTTCCATCATGTTTGCGTGACAGAGATCGCTAATCCAGTTCTCGCACATAAACTAATACATTTAAGCTCACTCTGATTGTGGAAATGGGGAATGATCCTTGTGAGGAATGATGGTACAAATGCTCTGCATGTAGGTCCTGTACTGTTCTTGCAGATGAACTAGACTTTAGAACTGCAAAGGAACCTTGCCCTACCTGGTGACTTGAGCAGGGTATGACTAACTGAGATTGTAAACGCGTGATACATTTGGCGTAAGTGTCATTGTTGACAAAATATAAATTGCAGAGCATGTTCAGGCTAATAAACCAGTCTATATGCTGAATCTGTATATCAGGAGTTGCTTTACTTCATGCCTTGGAATTTGTTATGTATACAGCATATTTAATTTTCAAAGATCATTAACTGAGAGTCAAAGTACATGCATTCTGTCGGTTTTCCTTTTTCTTCTCTCTTTGGCATCAGTATGTGTTGATTTGGTTATGATGTTTGTGTGATAGGATTTCAGTTCAAGAAGTGATACAGTATTTTGTGGGGTATTTGATGGCCATGGTCCGTTTGGTCATATGGTTGCCAAGAAAGTTCGGGATTCTCTTCCGCTTATACTATGCACTCAGTGGAAAGCTAATTCAGATGGTGACCTGAGTAACCTTAGTAAGACAGAAAATGCACATGGGAATTCTAATTTTGAAGAACCGGCATCTCCAAGCATTGATGATGAGTGGCGCGAGTCGATGGAGGTTCAGGAAACTGAAAATCTCCCGGACATGTATGCACCCCTAAAAAAGTCATTCCTAAAGGCTTTCAAGTTAATGGATAAGGAATTGAGACTGCATCCCACAATCGATTGCTTCTGCAGTGGGACGACTGCTGTTACATTGATAAAGCAGGTGATTATTCATGAAATTGTCATTTACATAATTTATCAATATTTGTAAACATGTGTGCATTTGGATGTGCAGCTGTAACCGTGTGTCTATTTGTGCACTGCAACCACACAGACATTGAGCTATATACATGAAAGTAGAATTTTTTTGATGTTTTGAAGATACTTTAAAGTTATGGAAAACTTAGTTCTTGAAGCAAAGGTCAGGTTGACCACTTAAGAGCCTTACACCACCCCCTCCCTGTATAAATACAATACTGGAAATTTGGTTTACCATCTCATCAGTCAGACTGTCAAATGGTAAATGGTGGAAATTATTGGTGTAATATCTATGTATATTACACATTGTTTGAACTGTTGCTGTCATAACTTTTAAGATTATAGAATTCTATAGCACTTTTTGTTCCTTTATATGCATTTTGTTCCTCATGGTAGTAAATTAGTAATAGTTCTGATCTGTGGGTAAGCAATTTTTATTTATTAATTTATCTGATTTCACTATTATTGCCTTGAAGCTCAAGTCAAATCATCCCTGCTCTATTCATGTTTTTGTTCACAATAGACATTTATCATAACTGCATTGCTTTGAGTGATTCAAAGTGCTGTAGTAGAAAGTGTTACATACATGCATAAGATAATAGAATTTCGTCGTGCGAGCCGTGCATCTAATTTGTGATGTTTGGATTTTTAGGGTCAGAATCTTGTACTTGGAAATGTTGGGGATTCGAGAGCTGTGCTGGCAACAAGAGACAAAGACAACTCTTTGATTGCTGTACAATTGACAGTAGACTTAAAGCCTGATCTTCCTAGTATAAATCTCTCTCTGTCTCTTATCATACACAGCAAATGTTATGTAAAATTGAGTACTGAACTACTGGTTTAAAAGAATGCTGATAAGTGTATATTGTCTGTTCTGTAATTAGGGGAAGCTGCTAGGATTCACCAATGCAAAGGAAGGGTATTTGCATTGCAAGATGAGCCAGAGGTTGCTCGTGTTTGGTTGCCTAATAATGATTCTCCTGGTTTAGCAATGGCTAGAGCCTTTGGGGACTTCTGTCTAAAGGATTTTGGTTTAATTTCTGTCCCAGATGTTTACTATCGCCATCTTACAGAAAAAGATGAATTCATTATACTTGCCACTGATGGGGTAACTTACTGTTCTTTTCTATATATATTCAGGTTTCATACCACTTAAAACAGATAATAAAACTGTACATCATGCAGGTTTGGGATGTCCTTTCGAATAAGGAAGCAATCGAAATTGTGGCTTCTGCTCCTAGTCACACAACAGCAGCCAGGGCTCTTGTAGACTGTGCCGTTAGAGCTTGGAGGCTTAAATACCCTACGTCCAAGAATGATGATTGTGCTGTTGTATGCCTCTTCTTAGAACAGTTTTCTGTAGCGGATGACGTTGTGACGGAGACTGAAGTGACAGAGAATAAGGGAGAGGGAATGGAGACGATGGAAACTGCAGAAAGTAACACTGAGGATGTAGAGATAGTTGATTCTCAAGTCATTGCTGCTGAGCATTCAGGTAGTGATTTAGAACTCAGTGATTCTCACGCCTCTGCTCTTGAGCATTCCAGTACTGTACGGAGCTCCGATGAAATTGTTCCTGTATCGGAGTCAACAGAGCAAATGCTTCCTACGAAGTTGGGGGCCCAGTCTAAAAGAAGTCTAGCAGAGTGCATTTCAACAGATGAAGATTGGTCAGCACTGGAAGGCGTTACCCGGGTTAATAGTTTGTTAAGTCTTCCGAGATTGTTATCTGGTGACAAAAGATCTCCCAGTTGGAGAAAGAAGTGGCTATGAAACATTAAAAAGGCTTTCATTCCATTTCACTCTGGAAAAATATCTGAAATGATACTTGTGTACCCTCCAAATTTTGTTTCTGCAATAAACACAATGTACAAGTTCACTGCCAGACAGAAGAGAATCTGGAGGTTTTGGTTTGGATACAGATCCACAGGTATCACACCATTCCTAGATATACCAGTAAGCCACTATGTTGTTGAGAACTCTCTATGTTGAAAATAGTGGCCGTGCAGATTTTGTTGGTGAATTCTTCTATTGTCCTTTGATATATGGATGAACAGCTAGCTATATTGTAGTCTAGTGAAACTGAGCTGCCCTTTTGTGTTAATTTTTTTTTTTTTCAGTGTAATTCCTTAATTTATAGACTTTCGGCTCTAAATACAGTATAAATTTGATTTATTTGGCAGGGGAGGATCCTTGATGCCACTGTTACTTGATGCAACGCTCTCCACACTCTGGTGTAATTCTTTTCATCTCTCTGTAGTATGCAGCACACTATTGACACTCGACATGTTTGAAACATAAAAATCATCACATAACTAGTTTGTAAGTTAAAGATAGTGAAAAAAAGTTCAGCTCTTTTTTTATATAGGCGGAAACAAATTCGATTTTCACGTATTTACTACGGCAAAGCAAGCTGCTATAACTCTAGTTTGCTTGTGCGATCTACTCAAGTAAAGGCTCTTCTCATACAAGGCAAAAGATGAAGTGAAGGTAGAATCAATCCCATTAATTTTATAGGTGAAGGATGTACATTCACCACCTGTAATGTTAGAGGTTATATAATGAGAAGAATTGATGGTAGACTGTTTTTGAGCAATATCTGAAGGTCATATTTCAGGGCTTCAGACATACAGGTTTACCAATCAGGCATCTCTCTCTAGTTCTCTCATGCATTATACCTTATTCTAGGAGAGGCTGTAACAGTTATTGCTACTAAGGGTGGACCTCACAGAAGAAAGCTACACGGCCTACACCTAAGTTTGACAATGCATTGAGTTCATATATATCTACCCTGAATTGCTTGTTCAAGACTCAAAGACATGATCCAACATAGCACTCAAAAGGGTTTAGTCCCAAACTCCCAATTAGGGGTTTGTCTGAATCAGTTGAAGAAGGTAGTTCACTCATATGCAGTACCGGTTCATTCATTCATGAGAGCTGGGGAATCTTCATACCATAGACAAACCCTGAATGATTTGAAAAGAAAAATGCACACACAATTAGAGAACTCTTCCTAAAAAGAGAACAGAAGAAAATAAAGAAAGAAAAGAGAGAAGCCTCTATAGTTGAGAACCCCATATGGTTTTGTTTCTGTTATACCTTTGCTTTTCTTTGTGTTTTTCTTTCTTCTCATTTCATTTTGGATGATCCTTGATGCTTTTCCAATGACCTTTGTTCTATCCTTTGTTTATAACTGTTTGGTGCTGTGTCTAAAAGTGCTATGAAGGAAGATTCCTCTGCAGGTTCAAGCATGATTTATACTATTTTCATTAACAATTCTGAAAGGATACCTTTAACAAAGCATTGGCATGGAATTGTATTACAAACCTGAATGTCAATTCCTTTCAATGACAATGTATAAAAGACAATGGAAGAAGAAACAATGTGAAGATAAGGTTTCCATCTATCATCTATGTGAGTTTGCTTTCTATTTTGTAAATCTGGGAATGAAGCTGGAAGAGAAAAAGAAAAGAAAAGAGAGGGTGCAATTATGAAGTATCACTTGTCTTGTGGGAGCAGACAAAGGATCTAAATGATCTTTCACACTGGTTTCCACATAGAGCAAGGGGGTGGTACAGGGGATAGCAAGGTAGTGTTTCTATCTTTGGCCTGCATATTAAATACCATTGTTGTGTAGTGATTTGTTTCTAACTTAGATGCCTTTTCACCTCAGCTGGCATTTCATGCTACATTGCATATGAAAGGGTTTGGGGCCCTGCAAAATGAATAACTAGGTGAATCAATTGATTGGATTGATTAGAAATGTGCTATTGCTTAATAGTTTGACATGCTAATGATTAATCATGAATCATATTATTATTTACTCTATGTGGTCTAGATGAATAATTCGACAACATAACATATGAAAATGTTTATTGACGTATACAACTTTAGAATAATGGTTGCTCTCCGTAGTATGTTCTCGTTAGCGAGTCGATTTATCCAACATTGGATGAAAACAAAGTATCCAATGAATGTCTCAACAGGTTTGATGAGCACTATTGAAGGGGGAGATTCAGGTGCTGTAGCTTAATGAGACTGAATCACCATCTTATGCTAGCTAGCTAGGTTTGCTTACTCTATGCTAAGCCAAAGAAACAAAACTAACAAAGCACACGTTTACCCGCACGAGGTAAAGGCAACGTACGTACGTGTAGGGACAATTGCACAGGTTATTGGGACAGAAAGAGTGGAAAGGACTTGCTTGTGTAAAATCATTGATCATTTCTGAATCTGTGCTCTGGTACCTTTGATACTGCTGCTGACAGCAAATATAGGTGCATAAATGGGCTTCCAGCAAGTGAGTTTGAGCATTGAATTGATTCATTGATTGCATCACTCACACCCATTGCAAAAAGATTCAGCAGAGCTTTCTAATAATGTGTGGGGATTTTCTCCTTTTGGGATCTATAAACTTTGGTGTTTATCATGATGCCCTTAATGAAGAGCTTAGTATGAAATGTTTGGACAGCCACACTAGGTCACTAGCTCATCTGAATAATTAGGAAATGAGCAGACAATGAACATCTAGACACTTGCAAATCAACAAACGCAATGGACTCCAAAGTTTCAAATTCATTACACTGTCACAGTTAACAGTCTAAACCTAGGTTATGATCAAGTTAATTACTCCTTAAACCTTATAGCGCTTAATTAGGTCAAGAAATAGATCGACAAACTCGGAAAATATGATAAAGTGGTGCAAATCATGGCCTGCATGTACAGTACATCATAAAGGATATAAACCGGACAATATCAAATGCAATTAGGTAAAATAAAAATTTGTATTTGCTTGTACATAACATGAACACTTAAGATTGATGTTCCAAACTATGATTTAGCGAAACCGACATAGATATTAATTGAAATAGACAAGTAACAAAACTGACAAAGAAATGAGGAATATGAAGATCAAAGGTTCCAATCAAACATGATCATAACATGTAGAATGTTTGTTTGACAATCACGATCAGAAGTCCCAAACTGAGTGAATCCGGACCCTGAAACTGTTATACCATTTCTAACAATGCTTTAACTACTATCACTTCTCTTGATCTGCTCTAGTTTATCGAAATGTGCATTTCTACTAGCTTCTGAATTGTGATAGGATCAAGAGCACTCCGAACAAGTCTTATATAAGTGCTTCCTAAGCACTTACGATCAAGAGAAGTGATCGTAAGTGCTCTAGTTTCGTTAGCATGCTTAGGAAACACTTCTATAAGCAGTCGTGCTTCTCTGAAAAACACTAACAAGCTAGTAACTTGATAATTCATATGGATTATGAGCATTACTACTCATAGAGGACGAGTACTATTCATGGTGAATAATGGTGAAAACGCAGCAGCTGGCTAGAGCCACACCCACATGTCTGTACATGGCATGATGATGCGGATGATCCAGCGAATCCAACAAAGAGAGACAAACAAGGAAAACCAGGTGTCAGCAAGCAATATATATTTCATATTCATGAGAGCCAAAGATCTGGGTTAACCTACCTTGCTTGCTTTCTTTCCAAAATTTTTCAGAACTAGTGCTGCGCTGTAAGCAGAGGCAGCATGTGTAAAAGTAACCCCTGATATATTATTCCACTAAGAATTCATAAAGGCTTTGCGTGTAAATGTGACCTAAGGAGGAAAAAAGTGAATGAAAAAACTGCTCCTACCTCTCTCTAGCTACCTGCATACCTTTGCCCTAATATCCCACCTCCCTCCTCCTACCTCTTCATCAATTATCACTGCTCTCATAACTACTGTCCTCGCTTCTTCGCTTTCTTATCCTTCTTTCAAATTTCTTCATTTTGGTTTTGATTTCTTATGTATTCATCTATTATATGCACTTTGGTTTGCAGCTAGATACTGCACTCGACGATTTCACATCGATGACTTATTCTATTTTATATTTGCAGAATCATGTGAAAGCTAGTCTCGTCCATATCCATCATGTACTTTTCTACATTTTAATCCACAATTGTATTTCTGCCTTTTCAATTAAATCGTACAACTATATATATAGTGTATTCTGATTCCAATTCGATAAGAGGTATCAACCTACTACGTACTACAAATGTCTTTAAATTGATGAAGTAATCGAGTAAGTTTTATGATCGATCAGCTCTGGTAATAAAGAGAAATGGAGAAAACTGGATCAGGATAGGGGTCAATTCGAGGATTCAGGGTTTAAAACTGCTCATTTTCTTAGAAATGTAGACAATGAGAATTTGTGCAATGGTGTTGTAAATGGAGTTATATTCGGACTTCTCTAAGCTTGACTTAGTATATATGGTCATATGATTAATATCAGTTAAATTAAAAGAAAAGGGAAAAAGATTCTTAACTCACTCTCCCATTGGTACATAGGAGTAGATATTTCTTGCCACAACCACATAGGAAGCATATATTAATTGGAAAAGGGTAAGAAGCAATATATATACATGAGATGTTATATTACTTGTTTTCTACATATTTCCTATAGAACTCATTTGTACAGTCTCTGACAAATGTTGGGGCAGGGGGCATGGAGCTCAAGTTGCTCTAACTACCTCACAAGTTTTGTACTTAGAATTTAAAGCAGTATATTTAGGTAGTATCTTTGAAGAGAGGGGTTTTTTCTATCTGCAAGCCATTAGCACTTTGGGAAATATGTATATGCAGATCATAATGGAGCAATTGATTGGAACCAGTAGTAAAGTAAACTAGTAAAGAGAGGAATATTATTTTTTTGCTACAAACCAGAACCAGAGGCAGTGAGAGGAATAGGGTTGTGTCGCTTTGATTGCATCCATTACAAAACCAGCTCTGGAAGAATTAGCTGTGTAGATAGAAAAGAGGAATATATGTTCACCTCAACCAATATCTCAAGCCATGCTCCTATTGACAGTCCTATCTAGTAGTAGTCCTGCCATGAAATACGATGCATATATATGTGAATAATATTATTGATCCTCTTCTAGCTAGAAAGATTCTTCTCTGCATTGATCAGAAAAATGGTTTCTAAACTTTACGAGGGCTTAAGTTTCCATTTCTCTCTCAAGGGGAGGCAACTAGCTTCAACTCCAGCTCTCCAAATTTCCAAGTTAACAAACACTCATTCAGCTACTCCCACGCATTTGGATCACTCTAACAAATCATGCATGCATGTGAGAATTTGATAGATTCAAAGCGATGATGATTAAGTAGATCAGCTAGTTGCTGGTGTTTGAGATTAACAAGCTTTTTACATCCATGGTCATGCAGTTAAAAGTTGAAACCAGTCAAGTAAATAACAGCGTCATATATAAAATTAACCATAGTACGTGTGTCCTGATGAGGTCTGATAGTGGTAATAGCTACTATACTTTAAAATTAGGTCATGATATATACTTTACTTTCCGGGTCAACGATTGATTCTCATGGACCAAATGCAATTCAGACAGTTTGCAATAATATATGTGAGAAAGTCCAAATAGTTAGTCCCAAACTTGCAATTCTTTAGCTAGTTATAAGTAACAGAATGTTACAATATTCATATAAATTCTCATATGGTGGATGCATGATGATGCACCACCACCATTGTTGTTCTAATATGATCTTCAGTGTTAATGTTTTATAGCTACAAGTCAGAGGCTAAAGCTGCGCGCAATATGGGATATTCCATATAAATGGATATAAAGATAGAACTAGTACAATAATGTCACTGGATAATTTAGCAAATTTGATTAATTTGTTAGTAATAACCACATTGGTTTTAATTGAACTGATAATATGCAAAGTACTGGATTTAATTAGAAACCCTAAAAGAAGAAAGATGTGTTGCACAGTAACAGTACTATTCCTCCTACACTGACAACTCCTTCAAGCATTTCAGTTCTTTGCCTGTTTCTGGTAGCTCCCTCATTGAAAGCTGCTCCATCTATATATCATCATGGATTATTTATACGCTAAAGCAAACACAAAATAATTAATAAAATCCCATAGATCTATCTCATCCCCTTCCTCTTGCTATTCATGTTTCTAAAATGATAGGGGGGATATCATGATACCCCTCTCCCTCCTCTCTCTCTCTCTCTCTCTCTCTCTCCAGAACTTCCTCAGGCCACCAGTTTCTCTACAGAGCTAGCTTGGAGTTAATTTCTATCCATTATTATTACACTAACCTGTCTCTTTGAGAGATCAGTTTCCCCAAATATACCTGGTATCGATCACAATTACTATTGCTATATATGTCTGCTCTGTGCACGCGTATATGTTATTGAAACCTAGCTAGCTACCTCAACGAGATCTTAATCTCTTTCAGATAAATGCTCATGGGTTCATTCAATTCTTCCCATCATCAAAGAATAGTACCTCAACAACAAGAAGACCAAGATCATCCACAGATTCACTCAGATCTACAACTGTATAACCAGCACCACCACCAGTACCAGATTCCTCAGCCGCCATTGTTAATGTCACGCGGTTTAACCGCCCGGCAACTCCTCATCCGCTGCGCCGAGCTCATTTCTCAGCTCGACTTCTCCTCCGCTCACGGCCTCATTTCCATTCTAGCCTCCTCGAACTACTCCCCTCACGGTGACTCCACCGAGAGACTAGTCCACCAGTTCGTTCGCGCCCTCTCTCTCCGCCTGCCTCCAGTGGCGGCGGCCCCACAAGATATCGCTGGTGTCGCCGCCGCCACTGGAACATCAGCCGCCTCCACCTTGAGCGTGTTATCGCTCGAGGTGGAGACGGAAGCGGAAGAAGAGACGCTTCAGTCGTGCTACTTAACCCTAAACCAGATAACCCCATTCATCAGGTTCAGCCACTTGACGGCAAATCAAGCTATCCTCGAAGCTATTGACTCGAATCACCACGCCATCCACATCCTCGACTTTGACATCAAACACGGCGTGCAATGGCCTCCGTTGATGCAGGCCCTCGTCGAGAGATCCTACGGCTCAAGCTCAACTCCTCCACCGTTGCTCCGCATCACCGCCACCGGTCGCGATCTCACTCTCCTCCGCCGAACCGGCGAGCGTCTCCTAAGGTTTGCTCAGTCCCTTGGACTCACCTTCCACTTCCGCCCCATCGTTCTCCTAAACGACGTCGCAATGATCGACTACCTCAACCCGGCGTCGCTTGGTCTCTTCCCTAACGAAGCCCTCGCCGTCAACTGCGTCCTCTACCTCCACAGACTCCTCACCGACGACGCACGTGACCTCCACCTCTTCCTCGACAAGATCAGAGCTTTGAACCCGAAGATAGTTACAGTCGCCGAGCGAGAAGCCAATCACAACAGCCCTATGTTTCTCAACAGGTTTGTCGAGGCGGTGGACCACTACGGCGCCGTTTTCGGGTCCTTGGAAGCGACGCTCCCGCCGAACAGCAGGGAGAGGCTGGCGGTGGAGCAGATGTGGTTCGGAAGAGAGATTGCTGACGTGGTGGCGGCCGATGATGATCAAAGAAGAAAACAGTTGAGGCATGAGAAGTATGAGAATTGGGAGATGATGATGAGGAGGTCGGGGTTCTCGAATGTTCCGTTGAGTCCCTTTGCTCTTTCGCAAGCCAAGCTTCTTCTCCGGCTTCACTACCCTTCCGAGGGTTACCAGCTTCATAGCCTCAAGGACTCGTTCTTCTTAGGTTGGATGAATCGTCCCCTTTTCTCAGTTTCTTCTTGGAACTAAATTATTTGCAGTACTAGTAGTAGTACTATATAGAGCTAGAAATATATATACATATGGTATGCCTTATAGCTAGAAAACCCGAATTCGAATCCTAACTAAGCTACTCATATATGCATGGAAGAGTTTATGCAATACCAAACATTGATGTGAGGAATCTGGACGACGACGCTTGCATGTGAAGAGAACAGCAGCTTCCTCATAGCCATGCTTTGCACACTGTTCTTTCTTTCTTTGAGCTATCTTTCTTAAGCTAGATAGCTAGCTAACGTCTGAGATTGATCATGATCAGTGTTGTAAGGTTTATAAATATTTGGGTTTTGATTTGATTCATTTCATTTTGTAGTTTTGTGATCATCTTTAGTGATGGATGATCTCTTTTAATTATTTATTTTTGTAGCCAATTAATCTTCGAGCTTTTGGAAAGCAACATTTAGCTGCGAAGTGGAGCTAGCATATCTAATCTCTTTGATTAATATATTAACTACATTTTATCTGAATTTTGTACTTTATATTGAGCACCATTTTCTTCTAGAGGATTGTTTGTCTCCTAGTATATGAATTAATGTATTTTTATATGCTAGTTTAGAAAGATTAAAGTTCTTCTTCTTTTATATGCTAATTATGCTTCACTTTTGGTTGAGATGACAAATACTTTAGGTTTGTTAACTAATCTCTTTCATGGACTACCATTACAACCATCTCCTTTTTGTCTTAATCTTACTAAAAAAAAAAAAACAAGGGGAAATGTCTAGAGTGGAAATATGTGGGAATGGTGTTTTTTTGCTAATGAAAATCACTCCTTGTTCCCCAAAATTCCTTTGTCTCCTCGATTTCAAGATTAAAAGGAGGAATACATGAGCATTCTTGTTTCTAGCACTAAGAAGCTAGCCGTGTATACCTGTAGGCTGTCTTTTGATTCTAACTCAACGAGTTATTACCCTAATTTATGCCCTCTGTCCCCTCAACAACACCATCAAAGTTCTCAAAATAGAACATTTCATGCTCACCTTGCCTCCTCTACCACCATACATCTCTAAACCCATCTGCCTAGCTCGGGATCCCTCCTGTCTTCTCCATATATTGATCTATCTGGTTTTTAACCAAAAGGACCACAACTTAGCTAATCTCTTACTTACATGCAATAGCCTTAACAGACCTCAGCATTGCCCTAGCTGAGATTCTCTCTGTTTCTTTATAGCTAAACATATGCTTCTTTTATATTATGCACGGATAAACTGAAAGTTTTGTTCTCTTGTTATGTTGTCTGTCAATTAACTTGGATCTTTGAGTATGATAAAGTCAATCTGAACAATTTAGCAGATACTATATTGTTTGAAACAAGGAAATATTTGTATATAGATACATCCGGTAGTGATGTCCAGTAGTTGATCACCTTAATATGAAGCCAGAGTTGTTGCTCTACGCAGCAGTGTTTTGTTTTTCTACGTTTTAAACTTGATTTCATAGTTAGGGTTTAGGGTTTCAAAAGATCGGGAACAATGTTTGAATATGACTAAGAGAGACTAATAATCAAAACGTATTGACTACTTGCATGTCAAATATATAACAATATATTCATCAAATGTATCATGCACAATGCTGTTTGATACCCACCTTAGAAAATAATTAACTTCAAATATTTTCAACTACAAAGACATCACCCAATTACCCAACTTGAACCGTGGTAGCTAGTACTTCTAACTCACTGTACTAGTACAGTTATATATCATAATTTACTATACACAAAAGTTAATTTACCATACTTCAGGTTTTCCAAATTACCCAGATTTTGATTCTCCAATATCCTACACATTCTTACAAGTCGCATGCTCTGTAGCATGGTACGTAAAGATTCTCTTAATTATATCAAAGAAAGTGATATAATCATGGAGGTTAATGTTGCTATATAATCAAGGCCATGATTATTTAGGAGTAGTTTGCTTTTCTTGGCTGGTGACAGCGACTCAGCGACTGATAAGATGGTAAGAAGGGCATGGCAAAACGCAAAGCAGAAAGCTTAACTTGGCTTGCTGGGCTTGCGTGTTGGGATGACTAATAAAACTGATCAGGGTTTTGCACAGGTCTAGTTTGATAGGGTTGGTGTAATGCAACATGGCGTTGACAGAAGACATATGCATCTATCTGTTCCCGTTCCATCCATCTGATTCAGACGTAACCTTTTGGCCAGTGTGGCTTGTTTCTTTGGAGAAAAAAAAAACCCAGTTAATCCATTTCTTGTTCAATGATTATCATTGCTAGCTGATCTTGATGATAAGTTTAAAAATATACTTGGATTTAGATGCTCCTCGATCTCTTAATAATGGACAATGGCATATTTATTAAAAATTGGACCATCGATCGTTACACTGCATGTTTTCCAAAAAGAATCCTTCTAATTATGTCACTCCAGGTTCAGGGTTTTTCTTTTGGCCACTCTAATGGATTATAGCTAGCATGCAGGTAATCCACATTATCATGTTGAATATTTGTTTTCAATGCTGATGATGTTGAAAATATTTCATCAATTACGCATATATTTCGTTTTTCTGAAATATCTAAACTTATATATATCATGTATCATGATGAGTAGTCATTAGAGTATTTAAACGAGTGGAGCGGATTCTACGCATCAAAGTACACTTGCATCATGCATTCATGTGCAAGTCCTCAAATCGCCGTATACGAAGATCGAGTGAAGACTAGTGACCCTAAATTCTTTCCTTTCATTTTTATTTTTGATCTAATCAAATTAAGCGCCCATAATAAGAGTATTTTTTATTCGACCTCAGGTCCTCACAACCTGTGTTGGAAACACTTATGACTATTTTTTTTTTAATTCAATTTTGTTAACGGTATTAGAATACATATATGATAATGCGACATAGATGACTGAATCAAAATATCGCATATTAGTTACTCGATTCACTTGCACCTTAGTGCGTAAAAGAATTTTCATTTAAACGAGTTGGTAATGTATGATGGTGTTTGAGTAGAATGATATATCGATAGTTATTCATGTATATTTGAGTAGTACGAATACTTTCAAACACACTAGCTAGGTTTCTTCTCTTTTTATTATTATCAATAAGATGGAATTGTAGTATAAATTTTATGGTTAGTGCGTAGAGCAAGTATTACTGTATTAGCTAGGGTTAGGGTTTTGCATACCATACCAATGATTTTTTATTTATTTTTTACAATAAATATGTACAAGTATATCAATAGTGTGTACGTTTTCCTTAATTAACCTAGCTGGTAATCTGTTAACTAATTAACACTTCCCGGGTTGCATTCTGCAACCATGAGAAGTCCAATGCCAGTGTAGAACTGCCTTGGAAAACGTACCGACGAATATGTCTGTTAAGTGAATAATGCAACATACCGACGAATATGTCTGTTAAGTGATTCGGAGAGAGAAGAAGAAGAGGATAAAACCAATTTGTTAAGCTTCGATCACAGGCTCGATCTTTCTTATATTCCATCATCTTATTCTTCAATTTCCATTTTCCAATGTGTGTGAAGTGAATGACCTGATTCTTCTTCCACATTCACTTACCCATTTAGAAAAAGTGAAAAAAGTCTAATCATCCACAACCTACTCTGCCACACTGAATATATCTCCTGGGCATGGGCTGCATACCATTATTTTTTGATTAAATGAATTATGATCGTATTTTCCTCTTAATATAAATGAGCTGGGTTTCTGTTTTCTTCGTTTCATGTCTGAGATCATATGATCAGAATGTACGCAGATATATATTCCATGTATATCAGTACGTAGTAATAAGTTGTAAGATCAAATTTAGCATGTAGAAGAAATGCGGTAGCTATAGCTATTATTCTCTGTATATAGGGTGTGACGTACTAATAATAAAACCGAGATGCGTCCATATCACAATGATCGATATTTGCAGATTGAGAATAGATCGAGATACGAATCAAATAACCTAGCCAGCTAGTTTTCCAGTACGTTCATGATTATGTCCGTTAAAGTAAAGCCTTCCCTCCTCGTCAATTAATCTTCTTCAATCTTCTTCCTCCTTTACCCATTACAAAGCTTGATTATGTATAAAGATGTAATTCAGAAATGATGCATGGATATAATGTGGACACACGAAGCCATATGATGATTATGATCTTATTCTTCGATCGAGAGGGAGAAATTGACAACAGAATGAGGAAGACAGAGTTATAATTTGGTTGGTGATTTATTCCTGCTGGCCAGGGATAGTAAAATGAGGATAATTTGGAGTATAATTTATGACTGAGAAATGAGGATCAGCTGGAGAGAGAGAGAGAGAGAGAGAGAGAGAGAGAGTGCTCTGCACTTCTGCAGATTTATATATCGCCGATCGTGTTATATGCATATTACTATCACGACTGCACACTGGTCGCTGCCCAGTTATATATCTAAATTTTAGGGTCAATTGCAGAAACCAGCTCTCAATTATTGGGGAGGTTTACTTTCAACACGACTATATCAACGTATAGATAGTTGAGAGTGAAGTTGTACAAAAGAATGTCAACCGCTAAATGTCTCATGTTCGATCTTTAGATAATGTGAAACAACCTTAGGAAGAGAAATGCACTTTTAAAGATGGAATACGGATACAACGGACATAGAAGCAATTCTATAACATCGGATTCCCTTGCCCTTCAAGACGTTGATTACTCTTAACAATGTATCATCCATAAGTTACGAGAAATTACGAATATCTAATCTTAAGAGTTCGAAGCGGTTGTCTCAATCTCTTTTCTTCAATGTTGAATTTGTAAACAGACCCAAAAAAAGGGGTGAAGATTGAGGCTTTTCCTCTAAGTTGGGATCCGACATTACCACATTTCAAAATTTGATACCAAATATTTAGGTTCATTTGAAGTCACCCGCATGGCCACTAGTCATATATATGAATGTTCAAAGCTTTGAGGGTCGAAAAACTTGAGGATCCAAAGCGACGATCTTCGTCAATTTGGTC
The DNA here is from genome assembly GCA_009720345.1 of Fragaria iinumae. Classification (NCBI taxonomy): domain Eukaryota; kingdom Viridiplantae; phylum Streptophyta; class Magnoliopsida; order Rosales; family Rosaceae; genus Fragaria; species Fragaria iinumae. Next base: position 36,169,822 of record CM019119.1, read on the forward strand.
CCTTCTTGACAATCAACTAAACTAAAGGTCAACACTAGAGTGTTTCTGCTTAGTTCGGATCATCGATTTTTAGCTAAGAGCTAGGTACGTAGGGCATCCTGTTTGTACGTACTCAGTTGTGAGTTGTGAGGTTAAATAGGTGGGGTTGTATGCGTGCTGTTTTGGCCACGATTCTCAGCAAGGGCAGAGAGGTAACTTAGTAGTACCAAAAGTAAACAATGGGTGCAGGGCGTGCCACCGCACGGACGCGGAATGTGAATTGCGTGTGTGCTTGATTTCTAATCAAACGAAGGGGCTCCGGTGACACCTCGCGGACGAGGGATTACGAGTAGCTCTCCTATTCGCTTGCAATCGATACTCACTGTAGGTAGCGAGCAGAGCAGTAAATTGGGATAGTAACCAGGGGCGAGACCGAACGAGCTCTGTAAACTAAGACGAGATGTGCTTAGCGTTATGGTTTCGAGAAGCTCAAAGAGTTTTTGTTGTAGTTGTATGATTTGATTGTGTGTTGAGTGTTTCCTTTATATAGAGTTATTTAGGGCCACATGTATTAGCCCAAAGCATGTCAAAGACTTGTAGAATTTTTTAACGATAAATGTGGCGTAGGCGATGTTAATCACTTGTTGGACATGATTATGCTTCGGCGAAGTAACTAACTGCCTATGTAGAAGAGTTGTATTAGAACACTTCATGAACACTTGCGAACTTCATACTACTGGATGCACATACACTTGCATACATATGATTAAGAAATAGAAACCTTAATACATGCAAACTCCTCCCCTGGCGAGCCGCACACATATAGCCCTTTATGCTATTAAAGATAATTGCTTTCTTATCCAATCAAACAACCATGCGGAGCTCACATCATCTAGTCTCCTTTTTGTATGCGAACTCCTCTTCTTGATCCTTTGTGAAGTCCTTCTCCTAAGCGAAGTCATCACCTTGCGTGCGAAGTATACTATTCAGCTCGCATGACTTTGCTAGCGGGCCATCATTTGTAAACCCAATTATTTTGGGCTCGCCGGTGTGACATGGACCATGAATCTAACTAATATTCACATAAACAATTACTGTCCAGTAAGATATTAATTTGGGTATAAACACGTGCATGCACTACTGCTTTGAGGCTGGATGATCTTGTGGTTTGCTTTTGGTGTTCGTACTTAGACTTTGTGCAATATCATCTCGATCGATCACCAGCACAATGCACCAAATGATTGATTGAATGAGAGAGAGACTAGTCTAGCTTTGGTTCAGCAAACACGCAAAGGGCCAAGGGAATAAATGAAAATGAGCAACAGGGCATCTAACTCGTCCGTTTTAGAAGTATTGACAGTGTAGCTAGCTTAGTAGGGTAAGGATTAGCATGATCATTGATGCCTAGGCCTCACAAGCCCAATCATAATGGACTGATCATCAAGATGTGTGATCTTATTATTACAACACACAACGTACAGTGTTCATCACAAAGTTGCTACAAGTATTATTCCCCACATCTTATGTTTGCTTCAAGAATCTTTGCTTCAGCCATCATAAGATAGATTCTTATACATGTATATCAGTAGTATTTCAAAGATTCTCTTATAGCATAAGGATAAATATAATGGAAATGGGGTTCATCTTTCAAGTACTTCATGGCATGCATGTTCCATCGCAATTTGGAGTCACCTTCGACTGCTTATTAAGTGAGTTGGTCGAAAATGTTGACGTAGATTTGAACGATACAAACATTATCTTGATCGTGTTAGATACTTTTATTCCATACTTTCAAGTGACATGCCTCCCATTTTAACCAACATTAGTCCGCATCCATAAATCATAATGAATGGAATGAATTTTGCTCGTTCTTGGTTATAAAGGCACATAGTGCTCTTGTGTGGGGCTCTTGATTAACTCCATAAATCCAATCACCCCAGATGATTGAGTTTGTAAGAGCCTAGGTGTTGAACCTCCATACCCAAGTTCGAATTCCAGTCGACGCTAATTGGAGTTAAATCTCAATTTATTCTTGGTGGCCAGTGGGGAAGAAGCGTTCTGACAAAATCCCTCGGCGTGAATTAGTCTCTCGGCTTGAAAAACATTTGAGAATACCGTCGTTGATACTCTAAAAAAAAAAAAAAAAAACCATATTAGCCTCTCAGCTTGAATAACATTTGAGGATACCAATATTAGACTAAATGATGCAACAACCAAATACATCCAGATCGAATCACAACAACATGAACACACATCTCATATCAGTAAGATCAACAAGACTAGAACACTGACCTGATGACTGGTTCATTGAGGTCGACATCTTCCAATAGCAGCTGCACTAGAACCAAGAGTTAAGCCTTCTGCACTTCAACACTTAGAACGTTAGTATGGGACTAAAGATGAATGTAAGCGTGTTGAGTGCAGGGGCTTCTCCTTGTATATATATCGGCCAATTAACTAGATAAGAGACTCATCCCATTAGGAGTCTAATACCTGCTTAATAGTTATCAAGAGAATCTAAAGCTTATCACAACTCCTAAGATTAATCAGGTAATTAACTTAATGAGTATCCTACTTCTGTTAGGAGATACAACCTTAACAGATAACTAGAAAATAGAGTTATAGTCATGTATTTCTTGTTATTTGTATTTAGCCAAAACAATTGTATTTATCTTAATGTAATGCAGCGAATGTTAAAGTCCAATATTTTCTAACATTCTCCCACTGGACTTAACACATACTGCATGACAACAATTGAACCAATAACTCAAGACAAACAACAAATGAATCGTGCACTGAAATACACAAGAACTCAGAACTCATTCAGCTTGATCAATTAAAGCATATAGTGCAGAATTCAAGACCATGTTGATTTAGAAAAACCAAATGATTGAGAACCACTAACACCACACACAGTAACCACATAAGCTGCAGTAATAACTAGAGCAAATCAAAGATAAGTATATCTACCTGAAACATCTTTTGCTCATACCCCAAATGAATGATTTCATATGAAATCTCAGCAGAAATTCTGAAACACCAGTGAGCTCATGTTCTGCCTTTACTGAACTGCAATTTCTTAATGCATGAAGGAGCTCACCTGATAACACACATATTATATGAAAATATGTAAATTTCAAAAATCGACACAATGGAATATATCTGAAATACCTCATTTTATTCAAATCTTGCTGAATCAAAATTACAATCAAATTTGAAATAGAATGACTAAACAAGGGAACTAATACACTGATATAAAATTCTAACTTTGCATAGCTCCCACTGAGCTCATGAATACAAATTTTCCAAAACTCCCATATTCTTGACATGTTCCTGAAACTTCACAATTGGCAAGGCTTTAGTAAAAGGGTCTGCAAGCTGTGATTCAGTATCAATGGCTAAAACACTGACTTCACCACGTTTAACTCTTTGTCTCACACTGTAGAATTCAAGATCTATATGTTTAGAGTTATTTGACCTTTTCCTATTTTTGCTGAAAAACAATGCAGCCTCATTATCACAGTAAATTTTAAGTGCATCTGAAACAAGTGAACTTAAGACTTCAGTATACAACAAAAAATTTCTAATCCACAGTCCTTGACAGACTACTTCATATGCAGCAATAAATTCAGCCTGTATTGTGGATGTTGATATGAGTTTTTGTTTTCCAGTTTTCCAAGCTATAGCCCCACCAGCAGGCATAAATACATACCCAGAAGTAGACTTGTTGGAGTCTGGAAAGTTGCCAGCAAAATCCGAGTTAGTATTGTTTACACCTAAATTAGTATTTTACTGGACAGTAAATGTCTAAGTGAATATTAATTAAATTCTTGATTCACGTCACACCGGCGAGCCCAAATAATTGGGTTTACAAGTGGTGGCCCGCCGACAAAGTCATACGAGCTAGGTGTATAGTTCGCATAGAAGACTAGAAGACGTGCGTTGACTTGGTCTGATGTTCAGCTACCTATAAGGTGGCAAGAGCTAGATGATACAGGTTGCATGCGAGATGGACTTCACGTAGAAGTACATGAAGGGGAGGCGAGATGGCTCCGTGTAAGAGACTTCACGAAGAAACAAGAGGCGGAGTCTGCATGCATGTGATCACCTACGCCACATTTATCGTTGAAGACTCCTACAAGTCTTTGACATGCTTTGGGCCAACTCTTGTGGCCCTTTTAATAAAAAAAAGTCTTTTTTAAAGCTCGTGAGCTTCAAGGGCCCGCTAGATGGAAGCAAGCTTCAGGAGCTAGAGGGATGGTTTAAGTTCGCGGTCCGCGCGAGATAGATTTCCACAAGGACTGTGACACCTCGCGGGATAAGGATGTTTCTCATTTGAGTCTGCATAAGACTCTTCAGTTGGACAGCGCAGAGGTAGTGACTTATGCGAAATGTGCTGAGCGAAATGGACACGCGTTACGCAGATGGTTGGTTCACGCGGGTGAAGCAGTGTTCTTGTGGTATTCTGTTTCAGAGTCCGAATTGGACTATGATTATTTTTCTTCTGGCAAAAGGCGAGCTACTATATAAAGGGACTCGAAGGCTTACAGAAGCTCTCTCTCTCTCTGTCTCTAAAAAAACAACAACAACTCAATACAAACAAACAAACTTTCAACCCAGTTGATACCTTCGAGCCTCTCAAAACCCTAGTTCTAAGCGCACATTGCCTTAGTTCTCAGAGCCCTTTTGGACTCATCTCCGATCACTCTTGATCACTCTTTGGTTGCTCTGCTCGATTCACACCGTGAGTATCGATTGGCTCAGTGCTCGTAATTCCTCGTCCGCGAGGTGACACCGGAATCCCTCCGCTTGATTAAGAAGTCAAGACCCGACACACTCTCTTTCCTCGTCCGCGAGGTGGCACACCCGCATCTTTATTACTTTTGGTAGCTAATTATCTCGCTATCCCTTACTGAGGATCGTGGCCAAAACATTGGCACGCCTAGTGGGACCGGAGTAGTATTTTCCATCATCCGCCATTGGAAAGGCAGACGAGTATCCGTATTGCCTCTTCTAAGTTAAGATCGAGCAATCTGCTCACGGCCTTGCAAATGAAAAAACGTTCGCGAGATTTGGGAATCCAGATTCGCGCATGATAACCATGACCAATTCAATGGTCACAAACCAAGACACAAGATCCATTCTGTCTGCGGAGGAAATCCTCCAAATGTTCGAGGAACTGAAGAGCCGACTCGAGGCCACTGCTACCCAACAGAGTGTCATCGATCTGGCTGAAAAGGTCAACGACCTTGCTGAATAGGTCAAGAGGGACAAAATCCTCTGGAAAGCTGACCAGGACAACCTCGCCATACTCAAGGAGGACTTCAATGAGCATACTGGCGAAGATTTTCCTTTGGACTAACCTACGTCCAAAGAAGAAACTTCTTTGTCAATCAATGACGAAGAACTTGAGGTCGAGGCCGGCGAGATTGTGGATAATAATCCTATCTCAAAGACTGACAGTGTTCCTCAGAAAAAGGAGCATGAAGATAAGACAGAACAATCCATCTTAGAAGAAGAAATTGGTTCGAACACTGATGATGGCGAACCACAATTTCACATGAAAGGTGACCAAGGAGCCAGCTTTCCTATGCGAGATGTATATGTGGACACGGGTCAGGCGCATGGGGGGCAAGGTGTAGCTCGCCTTCATTCTTTAATTAACCTAGAGAAGCAAGTTCATGAAGCTACTGGGCGTCTTAATGAAGGAATAGGAGAAAGCCTACTTTGTCAGTTAGCTTCTGGACGTTTCCTCAAATATGGCCAAAATAATGGCCAACTTAATTATCAACCAACATGTGTTCTTGCAAAGCCATTACGTGGCTTCATTATCCAATATCATTGGAGTTTTTATATGCAAGTTCATAAGCCGGGATGTGCATTTGGTTTATGTGCGAAATACGTACATATCCCATGCATGCATATGGTTGCAAGGAAGGTCGAGCTACCGACCTTTGATAATTTTGCATGTGATTTTGACACAGAGCCAATTTATGATGAATATGGTGAAGACTATATGTTGGTGTCTCTCTCTCATAATCATATTCCACAAGAGTTTAATCCCAGTGAAGCTCTTGATATGGTCCCTTTCCATGACCAATGCGTGGCTATTCCCGATGAGACCATATGCATTATGACATGATAGTTGGCGACAAGGCAGATCTCAACACCATACTGTTTACGCCTAAATTAACATTTTTACTGGACCGTAAATTTCTATGTAAATATTAATTATTTCTTGGTCCATGTCATACTGGCGATCCCAAGTTTCTCTAAATTTACAAGTGATGGCTTGCCAGTAAGACCACGCGAGCTGAGTTACTGAGTTCGCGTGCAAACGGGACTTCGCGCGAACTACATAGTTTGCGTGGAAACATGAGCTCGCGTGCGGAATGCCTTCGCGCGGAACACATAGTTCGCGCGCGGAATTACTATTTGCCAGTCCGCGAGGCGAGATTGACTCTCCACGTAGGAGAGGCTAGGCGAGCTGGCGAACTGGCTCGCATAGGAGACTTCGCGAGGAAGACACATGCGGAGTCCATGCGCACCACATTAATCGTTGAAGACTTTTACAAGTCTTTGATATGCTTCTGGCCAATCCCTGTGGGCCATTTAATATAAAAAGCCCTTTTAAGGCTCGCGAGCTGCAATAGCCCGCGAAATGGAAGCGAGCTTCAGGAGCACGCGAGATAGCCTCCTGTGACAGCCCGCGGGATGAATTTCAGTCTGCATAGGACTCTACAGTTGGCAGCGCGGAAGCAATGCCCTATGCGGAATGAAGTGTGCGAACTGGACATGTGTCACAAGATGGTTGGTTCGCATGGACGAAACAGTGCCCTTGTGCTATTAGGGTTTCAGAGTCCGACTTGGATTCTAATTACTTTTCTTCTGCCGCAAGTTGAACTACTATATAAGGGGGCTCGAACCCTAACAGAAAGCTCTCTCAAACAAACACAAAAAACACAATACAAACTGAAACCCAGTTATCCTTCGAGCTACTCGAAAACCCTAACTCTAAGCGCCGCCGCCGCCTAGGTTTTTCTTCAGAGCCCTCCGGACTCTACCTCGATTCCTCTCTTACCTCCCTATTGTTGCTCTGCTCACGTCCTCCGTGAGTATCGATCGCCTTGTGCTCGTAAATTCCTCCTCTAAGGTGGCACCTGGAAACCCCTTCCTCCTGATCAAGAAGTCAAGCACACACAATCACCCTTTCCTCGTCCGCGAGGTGGCACGCCCGCAGCACTCCCCCTTCTCTTTGCTCGCTATTTACCTCTGCCGATCACTATTTCGGGAGACCTACGGTACCATTGAGCCAGAGGTCGGCCTTGACTCCCTCACCCAAATGAGCTAGCAAAGCATGGAGTTTGGCGTCTCCTTCCTCCAACGGTTCAAGATCCAACAAGCTAAGTGCGACTTCCTCCTACCCGAGCAGGAAACCATTAATTTGGCTATTCGTAAATGATGCAACAACCAAATACATCCGGATCAAATCACAACAACATGAACACACATCTCATATTAGTAAGATCAACAAGACTAGAACCAAGAGTTAAGCCTTCTGCACTTCAACACTTAGAACGTTAGTATGGGACTAAAGCTGAATGTAAGCGTGTTGAGTGCAGGGGCTTCTCCTTGTATATATATCGGCCAATTAACTAGATAAGAGACTCATCCCATTAGGAGTCTATTACCTGCTTAATAGTTACCAAGAGAATCTAAAGCTTATCACAACTCCTAAGGTTAATCAGGTAATTAACTTAATGAGTATCCTACTTCTATTAGGAGATACAACCTTAACAAATAACTAGAAAATAGAGTTATAGTCATGTATTTCTTATTATTTGTATTTAGCTAAAACAATTGTATTTATCTTAATGTAATGTAGTCAATGTTAAAGTCCAATATTTTCTAACATATGGAGCACCTAACTTAAGGAAAGTTGCAGACAAAGTTGTTGAGATATCAATCTCACATCGGAAATATAGAACCTTGCCTGTGGGTTAATAAGGGTTTGGGCCACTCCATCCATTGCCAATTGGTTTTGGATGTGAACCCCAAACTACTTTATCATGGTATCAGAGCGGGTTACCCACGTCCACGTGTGAAGCCCAAAGGCCACACGCACTCCACGTCACCTAAAATGTTGTCCACGTGTTAGGCTTGAAAATTCGCCACACGTTCAGGGGCGTGTTGAGATATCAATCTCACATCGGGAATATGGAACCTTGCCTGTGTGTTAATAAGGGTTTGGGTCACTCCATCCATTGCCAATTGGTTTTGGATGTGAACCCCAAACTATTTTATCAAAAGTTGCTCGCGATGCTAGATTCCATGGTGCGGTTACATCAATGGGGACCCCTTACAATCTTAACGACACTCAGAGGACGATGGAAATGTGGCTAAATGACCACTAAACAGACAATGGTTTTGAAGATGCTAAACGTATTGATTGCTGCTCTAAAAATTGGAGATCGAAAACGCAGAACTCTGATAGAACCCTAGATTACAAAAAAGAGAAACACGCCCATGATGTAGAATAAACCTAAGGATTAGCGATTGATGGAGAGTAAAAAGCAACCCTTTTAAAACTGAGGTAAACATAGGAATAGCTGACATAAAAATTAAACAAGAATTACACCAGCTTGAGAAACTACCGCCTTCAAGGCATAAAAATTAGAGACAAATTTACAATAGGAATAACTACACTGTCACTTGGAAAATGAATAAGAGGTACTTGTTCAGATATACTAACATATATATTTAGTTCGTCACGCTTGCTATGTAAAGGGACAAGCCAACGTAAAACTCATTACCCCGATAAATTAATCTAATCAGACTAGAATATAAACTACAGAACAAGCAACACATTCTAAGAGAAAGATGGCACAAGTTTACATTGTATTTTTAAGCTAAACTGGGAAGCACAGACAGAAGACACAGCCATATATACAGAGATAAATCATACAGATAGGGATAGCCAAATCACCATGGCCGTATCTACTAATTAATATCGATTAGTATTGCACTGTATAACTGGCAGCTTACACTGGGGATTTTTTTTTTTTTTTTTTTTTTTTTTTTTTTTTTTTTTCACACAAATTCATGGCCACCAAATTCATGGCCACCAAATTCAACCAGTCCTTTTCCAAGTGATGGAACTTTGAATTTATAAAGATTAAGAAATGATCGACAAAGTGAACTGCAAAAGTTGGACCACAACAAAGAATAGCATTGTGTTTTACGAATCTTGCACTCACAAAAAACTGTAAACCAAAAAAAAAAGAAGGTGGCTGGTGAAGAAACTGACATACTTGAGCTTACTAGAATTCTCTGTTTTTTTTTATGAAAAACGAATAATTCATTAATCAAGGGAATTACAAAGCCTGCAAACGCGAGACAAAAAAAAGTACTACAAATAAAGAGTATGGATCTCCAACTTAATCAAGGTAGAAAGAGTAAGAGGAGGCCAACAACTCGCTAATCTATAGAGCAAAGCTCTTGCATTCGAAAATAATAATGCAACAATATAAACAAATCTACCACACATACCACCCATGTCGCTAACGTCATCATCACCATCGTCGACAACAATGAGGTAGTGAGGAGTGCTAAATCGGAGCATTGATGCCCGAATAACTGTTGCCAATCAAATCCCGGCCCATTACACAAATCCATTGGCAACCCTTGACCCGAGAGAGAAGCTCTCTCAAAACAACACCGTACAATCCACCATCGAAGAACAAGTCATGAAGAAGCTGTGGCTGACGAATGAAGACTGAGAACTAGAACCAGAACCAGAACCAAGAACCGTAACCAAAGAAAATGGGGGCTGATGAACCCACGCGTGAGCACCCATAATTTAATAGGTGTGCGAAATTGCACTTTAAACATGCAGACACACAAGCTCTCAAGTAGGTTTTCCATGGTAATTGACAGGATGTTTTGGAGTTGGATGATCAAGAATTCGGAAAAATATGGGATTGTTTGACAGCAGTGCGAGGAACCAAGTCCTCCCGTTCTGGACATAGCCAGTAAAATCCACAGAGGAAAAAGGCACCACAAGGGTGATTTGGGCCCATAAACATAGAGCCCAAGGAAACTTAAACCTAAAATAACAGAAAATTACGGTTGATACCTCATATGGGCCAATAACCCAACCCCAGTCAAAGACACAGGCCCAGACCGAGGCCCAGAGATCATGAGGCAGCGTCCATGCCCATGAAGCCATCAACTAGCCCGATCCTCCAATGCAAATCGCTCCCCCACCAGCCTTCCAAATCGGAGTCATCTTTGAGATCGGAGGAAGACTCTGCCTTGACGACCCAACCAGTCGAACCACCGACTCTGGTCGGACCACCTACCACCGTCAGGCGTTGCACTAATCCCCCAACAACCGTAGCTCCGATATGTCCTCCTTCCTCGCCAAGACCTCTGATGCAGCAGCCACCGTATAATGTTGAGGACGAAAATCGAATCTGCTTGCTTCCATCCGCACTTCCTTAACGCCGCCATCCCATCCGGCCGCTCTCCTCGTGAGGCGTGTTCGGGAAAAAGGGGGGTTTTTCGCATTATATGAGCTTAATAGAGTTCAGATCAACTTTATCACGCTTCTTTTAACAGAAAAACCACACTCGACCCATGCCATGATGTCTGATTGTTTTTCAACAACTCTCGGATGATGTTGTTACATGTCCAACCATCTGGAGAACATCCTTTCCCTCCCATTTCTCTGAGCAACTTTTCATCTTCAATTGTCAAGACATGATGACAAAGTCCATGAATCATTATATTGTATGTTATCACATCAGGCTGAACTCCTTTTGATGACAAACCACATAAGAGATCTCTTGCTGATTCAATATTTCCAGCTTTGCACAAGCCTTTAATAACAACAGTGTGTAAACTACAATATTAAGTTCCAATTTGTTGGCTTCCATCTCTTTAAGCAATTCTATTGCCGCAGAAAGTCGCTAATTGTTACACAGGTCGTCAAGTAACACAACGTACGTTTGAACATCCAGAAGCTGGCCACAACCTTGCATCTTGGAGAACAACTGTTCTGCATCTTCAATGAGGGTGTTAAAAGTTATGGTATCAGGAACAACTTCCAAACTATGCATTTCCTTGAAAATTTTTGTAGCCTGATCAATCATTTTAGCCTTGCGTTAATTAATATGTTACAACTATGATCATCAACCATGGAGCCCTTGCTAATAATAAGATCAAAGGACATAGGAAATCATTAGTAAAGATGGATCAGTTAAGGAACATTGAAAAATATATTAGGCGACGGTTTTTGAGCTCTCCAAATCCGACACTCATCCCGGCAGCTTTGAATTTCAAAGCCTCACTCATGGGGACTCATGCTCCTGACCCCACTACGAGAGGATCGGATGCTATCACTCAAATCTCAGCGGCTGATTGTACGGTATGTGAACTAGAGCGAAGCCCATCTATTCAATTCTCTGAAAAGGTGGAGGAGGATTTATGCAAGCCTTGGCATAATACTCTTGTTCTCAAACCTCTGGGTAGAACCATGTCTTACAATTTCCTTCATCAACGGCTTACTTCAAGATGGAATTTGAAAGGCCCTTGGTTTCTTATTGATATCCCTAATGATTTCTTCCTGGTCAAATTTGTGTTGAAAGAAGATATGGAATCTGTTCTAACAGGTGGGCCACTGATGATTGCGGGGCAATATGTGGCGATGCAGAGATGGAAGCCTGATTTTGATGCTGCAAACCACCGTGTTACCCACCTAGCTGTTTGGGTGCGGATTGTTGGCTTGGATATCCGCTATTTCAAACTTGACTCTCTCACACAGATTGGTTGCCTTCTTGGTGAGACTGTTAAAGTGGACCTTCATACTGCTGCTCAAGCACGAGGTAAGTATGCAAGAATTTGTGTGGAACTGGATTTAAATAAGCCTTTGAGAGCTGAATTACAAGTGAAGAGTACTTGGTATAGAATAGAACATAAATGCATGCCTACTTTCTGTTAGGGAAAGATAGTGTGGTTGTAGTATCATCTAAGATTGTTGCTGATGAGATGGTTGCAACCATGGAAACAGATGCTACTTATGATCATGGCTCCAATTCTCAGATGGCTCAGAGTAGTGAGAGTACCAAGAACCAGGGGAAGGATGTTGATGATACTGTGGTGGTAGGCCTTGGGCCATGGAATGATGTGAGCTTCAAGAAGAAGAAGAGTGATATGAAGAGTAAGTACTCTGGCAGTGGAAAGGTTGACAATCAAGGGTCACGGTTCCAAGTGCTTGCAAACGACAATGAGGACTCATCTACTCCAGCCGAACTAGAGGCGACGACAAGTATTCCGGCCAATTCAAAGACATGGAGACCAGTCCAAGAGAAATCTAGCTTGAAAAAGAGCTATCCTAAAAATGAGCAAAAGAGCCAGTCAATTCTAAATATGAAACTTTCGAGCAACTCCAGAGGAAAAAATAAAAGCAAAACTATTACGGCTGAGCAATTTGCTCATGAAAGCTCCGCAACCAAGGATGAGCAAGCTACCCAGGCTGATGAACCAAGCCAGACTAAGGGAAAAACTGTTAAGAAGGCTGCTCGACAGAGGAAAGCGCTTAAGGATGTAACAAATGGAGTTTCGATCAGGCCATTTGTTATACAATCACAAACTCCTGCACAGCCTCTTAGCGTGATACCTAACCCTTCAACTTCGACCACTACCTCTCCTCCATAGGCCCCTGACCCGAGTCAAGTGATGAGCACTCAAAAAGGGAACGGTGTAAATAATGATATGGTTGATACTGTGATGTTGATGTTTGCTAGTTCAGCTGAGGTAAGTAAAGATATCATCCCTGCGGATGTCAGTCTTAATGCAAATATGGCTGATGTGGTTTCTTCAGTTGAAGATACTACGACTCCTCATTGTTAGGGTTATGCCGTTTGTGCTCTCTCTTTTCAAGCTTATTATCATGTCGAGTATCTTATATTGGAATGTTAGAGGTGCTGTAGACTCTAAACTGCCTGATATTATCCAGGATTTAAGAAGAATTTACAAGTTCAATATCTTGGTGATTTCTGAGCCTCGTATTAGTGGAGATAAAGCCTTAAAAGTTGTTAAATCATTGGGGTTCTCGTCTTTCACTATTGAGGATGCTACTGGTTTCTCTAGAGGCCTTTGGCTTCTATGGGATGATCAACAGGTGAAATAGAAGTTGTGGATAGTAACTTTCAATCCATTACTTCTCTAGTTACTGAATCGTTAAATAAGCAATGGTTCTTCACTACTGTTTATGCAAGTCCTGATCATGCTTTACGTGAGGAGTTATGGGTTTACCTGGATGCTTTTAATTCTCGTTGTACTATTCCTTGGCTTATAACTGGAGACTTTAATGAATTAATTTCAGATGCAGATAAACAAGGAGGAAGGGCTGTTCTTGGTGGGGGTAGCTTTCCAAGCTGGGTTGACATAAATTATTTAATTGATCTGGGTTATATTGGGGCTGATTTTACATGGAAGGGTACAAGGAATGGAGAAGAAATTCTGGAGAGACTAGATAGAGGCCTCTGTAATATTTCGTGGAGATATGAATTTCCTGATGCTTTTGTCCAACATCTGGCAAGGCTAAAATCTGATCACTGCCCTATTTTTATCAGCTTGGAAAGTGAACAGTTTCCCTCTCCGACGCTCAAACCCTTTCGCTTTGAGGCAATGTGGCTGAATCACTCGGGGTTTGGAGACTTTACCAGGCAGAATTGGTGTTTAGATGATCTTCCAATCTCCAGTAAAGTTGGCATGTGTATTGATGCAGTTAAGAAATGGAATGTAGAAGTTTATGGGAATATCTTTAAAAGAAAAAGAAGATTGATTGCACGACTTGCTGGCATTCAAAAAGTTTTGTGCCGAAGGAATGTTCCCTTCCTAGTGAATCTGGAGAAGGAGTTGACAAAAGAATATCATGAACTTCTATCAAGTGAGGAGGTTTTCTAGAAGCAAAAGTCAAGAAATTTACGGTTGAGGGAAGGGGATAAGAATACCAAATTCTTTCTTCTGTCCACCATTATCCGTAGACGAAATAAAATTGAGGGCCTGGAGGATGAGTTTGGCATTTGGAAAACTAAAAGAGAGGACCTGCATATTACTGCTGTGAACTATTTCAAGGGGCTTTTCAGAAAGAAGACTACTTTAGGAGTGAGTGATGCTATTCCTAATCTCTTTCCAAGAATAGAACCAAGTGATCTTGATGAACTTAGTTGTGATGTTTCTGAATTAGAAATTAAAAGGTGTTTGTTCTCCATTAGGGGGCTCAAAGCTCTAGGGCCTGATGGGATTCCAGCAAAATTCTTTCAAACTCATTGGTCGACCTGCAAAGATGACATTGTTAAGATGGTTAAAGAGTGTTTTGATAAATGTGAGCTCCTTGAGAACTTGAACAACACTCTCATTGCCTTAATTCCCAAAGTGGCAAGCCCTCTCTCTATGAAGCAGATGCGACCAATCAGCCTATGCAATACCTTATATAAGGTGGTCTCAAAAATCATTGTTCAGAGATTAAGGCCCATGATGAGCACGATGATCTCTCCTTCCCAGGTTAGTTTTATTCCTGGCCGTAATATTATTGACAATATTATTGTAGCCCAAGAAATTCTGCATAAGTTTCGCAACTCTAAAGGAAATCTTGAGTTTATGGCATGGAAGATAGATCTTGCTAAAGCTTATGACAAGTTGCAATGGCAATTTATTGAAAGTGTGCTATGGGAAGTAGGCATTCGGGGTAAACTTCTGCGACTGATGATTCAATGTTTTACTTCTGTTAATTCTAGAATCATTATTAATGGAGAAGCTACTGAAGATTTCTGTCCAGAGTGGGCTAAGGCAGGGTGATCCATTGTCTCCGTACTTATTTGTATTGTGTATTGAGAAACTATCGCATTTAATCAATTTTCAGGTGGAACAAGGCCGTTGGAAACCTATGAAAATTTGTCGAAATGGACCTGCTGTCTCCCATCTTTTCTTTGCCAATGACTTGATCTTATTTAGGGAGGCCTCTCTAGCTCAAGCGGAGGTGATACGTTCTTGCATTGATTGGTTTTGCTTAAATTCAGGCCAAGAAGTCAGTTTTGAGAAGTCCTCCATTTTCTGTTCCCCAAATACTGAAGAAGGCCTAGCCATGCATATATCTGATATTTGTGGCTCTCCTTTATCTGATGACTTGGGAAATTATCTTGGAGTTCCTTTGTTACACTCAAGAGTTACTCCTGACACTTATAAAAGCTTAGTTGAAAAAGTCTAGCTGAGACTTGCTTCCTGGAAAAGCCACACTCTTTCTATGGCTGGGAGACACACTCTAATTCAATCGGTTACTGCTGGATTACCCGTTTACACAATGCAATCAATTAAACTCTCTGTGTCCATTTGTAATACTCTTAATCGTTTGAACAAGAACTTCCTTTGGGGGCACACTGAAGAAAAAAAGGAAAATTCATCTTGTGAAGTGGGATACAGTTTGTAAACCTAAATGTTATAGCGGGTTAGGTTTGAAGAAGTCAAGCTGTGTGAATCAGGCTTTGTTAGCCAAAACTGGATGGAGACTGCTCCAAAAGGAGCAAGGGTTGTGGGCTGAAGTTTTGAATAAAAAATATCTTAAAGATGATTGCATCATGCAGAAGTCTACTTTACCTTTCTCTGCTAGCTCCAATACATGGAAATGTATCCTTTATGGAGCTCAATTGCTCCCTAATGGGGTGAAATGGAGGATTGGACCTGGAACGAAAATTTCCTTCTAGAATGATGTTTGGACTAATCTTGGTGCTTTGTCTAATATTGCCTTGAAGCCTATTCCTTCTCACCTGCAAGGTCTAAGAGTTTGTGATGTTGTCTGTGATGGTGGATGGGACTTACGCATCTCGAGGATGTGAAACTGAAAATTTTGAGTATGCATGCAGGAGGCATCCGAAGTGGTGATGACACAACCATATGGAAGTTATCTCATAACGGTAAGTTTACTGTTAAATCTGCTTATCATTCTCTTTTCCTGAACTCTGAGACTGAACCTTGGCCATGGGACTTTATTTGGAAGCTTCAAGTTCCTCCAAAAGTGAAAATTTTTCTGTGGACCCTTATCCATGATCGATTGTTGACGAATAAAGCAAGGGTTCGTAAAGGTTTGGCTATAGATGCTCATTGTCCAAGATGCAACTTCCCTCTTGAATCCTTGGACCATCTCTTCAAAGATTGCACTATTTCAATGCGGATTTGGTCTGCTCTTCATTCCCCAAGTGAGTTCCCTTCCACATACACACTTCCTTTCAATGACTGGTTGCTTGTGAATTTAAAGTCTTCTGTGAAAATGCAATATGAAATTCCTTGGTGTTGCTATTTTGCTATGGGGCTTTGGCATATATGGAAATAGAGGTGTAGCCTTATTTTGGATAAGAACTTCAAATTCCCAAGTTGGCCTTCCTTAATTATTCACCAGTTCACTAGCGATTATTTTGAGGCAAATAAGGTTGACCACTTAAAATCTCCACGACGAGTAGTTGAGCTTTGTTGGCACTTTCCGCCTAAGGATTGGTTTAAACTTAATGTTGATGACAGCTTATATAAAAATAATGGGATTATTTGTGCTGGAGGAGTCCTTCAGAATGATAGGGGTGAATGGTTAAATGGTTTCTCTGCCAAGTTAGGTATTGGACAAGTTCTTGAAGCTGAACTTTAGGGACTTTTGAAAGGAATGGAGATGGCATGGCAACATGGTTGCAACTCTTTGGAAGTTGAAGTAGATTCTCTTGTTGCAGCCAAATTGGTTCTTTCTGCTATTGATCACCTTCATCCTTTCTACAGTCTTATAGCAAATTGCCAGGAGTTTCTTAGTAGGAATTGGAATGTGTCCCTTATCCATGTTTACAGAGAAAGTAATTCAGTGGCTGACTTGCTAGCAATCATTGGTCATGGTTATGAGTCTGGATGCAGATTCTTTAGCTCCCCTCCTAATGATGTTATCCGTCTCTTGGAAGCTGATTCTTCCGGCTCTTCCAAGCCTAGGTTAGTTATGTTTTAGGTTTCTTGTCCTTGCCTTCGGGCTCCATGTCATCAAAAAAAAAAAAGAAAAAAGATCAAAGACTTCTTTCGCTTTATCCATTTCTCCTCTCATACAATAACCGTCCATAAGAGAACAATATGTAACTGTATCAGGCTCAATATGTCTTTGCATCATCATGTCAAACACACTTTTGGCTTTCATGACCAACCCTGCCTTACAAAGTGTATCAACCAAGACATTGAAGGTGATGACATCAGGGGAGACGCTTTTACTCAGCATTTGCTCCAGCAACCTTGTAGCTTCTTGCCACTGGCCAAGTTTGCAAAGTCCGTCAATTAGTGATGTGTAAGTGACAACATCTGGAGCAATATCCTTACTGATCAGTTCAGAGAAAAGCTTCAATCCTTTATCAATTAGTGTGTCCTTGCAAAGCCCGTCGATAATGATGCTGTAAGAAACTATGTCTGGCTTGCATCCTCTTTCTTCCATCTTTCAAAGTAACTGAATGGCTGTGGTGTTGTTCCCCATCTTGCAAAAGCCCTTTACAAGTGTGCTGAATGTTAACACATCGGGCTTACAATCACCTCCCTCCATCATTTTGGTGAAAATTCGTGAAACCTCAGCTAGTTGATTGTCGAGAACAAAGTCGTGGATGAGAGTGTTAAAGGTAATGACATCAGGTTCAAGACCCAATTTGAAGAAACTTCTCAAGATAGACAAGCTAAAACCTAGCTGATTCAAATGACAATAGCAGTTGATGATAACAGACAGAGTATAAACATCAGGATCAATCAGCAGACACATTTTTTTTAAAGAGAGGGATGACAGCAAAGTAGTGCTTCAATTTGACAAGTTAATTAGCCCAGTATCTTAGTGAAAGAGACAACAGAAGGCAGAGGACGTGAGCGAAGTATTTCATGGAACATGGTCAAGGCATAGTCAAGATAATTGACAATGGGGTTTGAGGTCTTGGGTGTGTGGACTCATGCCCGGCCATGCCCCAGTGCTGGCAGGGCGACCGCACACGGCACAAACGGATTGGGGGCACACAAGTTTCAACACAACACATATGAATAGATAGTTATTATAATTAATTAATGCTATAATTAATCATAATTAGTCATTTAGCATTTAATTAGTCATCACAACACATATGAGTAAAGTTGATTCAGTTGTTTATAAAATTTTGTCCCATAACTAAAAAAGTTTCAGCGTAATAATAATATAAAATGATAGTGTATGTTTTTGTGGTACAAAAATAATAATGCACAACTTTTTGATACAATGTAATAATGAAACAATGTAGTATACAACTATACATTTTATTTCTTTCTTTCTAGATGGAGTATAGCGGCTTAACATTTTTTGTTATTTTTTCTGAATAAACACGTACAACTATTAACAAACGTACTTCACGAGTCTCAATCACCAAAATTTTAGAATTATTAATATTATTTAATTTTAATTTTCAATAGTTTGTTATAATCATTTGCCATATTTCAAACTTTTCCTATTTATTTTGTCCTCATGTATTTCTTAATGAATAAGCTCTCTAAAACTAACCGGCTAGCTATTACCCATCCTTTAGGCCAAATTTTCTATAATTTTGGCATTTTGTTATAATCTATCATATACATGCTCCTTAAAAAAAAAACATTGTAAGTTGTTGATTGTTGATACCCGAAAAATCATGCACTTTGCCACGCGACAATCTGTTACGCAATTCATGCAAAATCCTATAATAATTAGGATTTTAACATGCTAAGCAAATATGCCCATTGATGTGGACCCAAGCCACATCCACGCATCTTTGGGGCTTGCAGACGTGGGTATGGTGTGGAAGGTTACGGAAACGCAAAATACTCATTTGTCGATTTAACGTCATTGGTGATTTCGGTCTTGGGCCCGAAATCCAAGCCCAACGACTTAGATGACAAATGAAATGGTGAGCACGCATGAGAATATTGGGCTAGTCCTTATTTCCTTTAAACCTAAGGCCCAACTATGCATAAACCAAAGTCAGTTCCCATTTCCCAAGTCTCTTGATTTCTTCTTCCCCGCAGCAGCCAATTACCCAGATTCTTCCCTCCCTACCTCCCTGCAGCAACCATATACCTAGTCCAAACCATGATCTCCCAAAGCTATCACCTTATCTTGCTAAGAAGAACCCTTGAAACCGGTCAAGGTGTGTCATCTTCTCCCAAAACCACAAGCTTAGTCTTCACAGTCTCTCTTGTCCACATCGTTGCGGGTTTCGTGCTACTGTTGTCGATGTCACTGCAGCAATCCTCTACTTCCCAGAACAAAATCATCAAAGCAAGCTTTCTTTTCCATGATTTGGGGCACAAATCACAGATGAGTGGAAGAGGAAGTGTTTTACCCGGATAATGAGATACTTTAGATCATCAAAACCTTATCCATTGAGCCTATAAAAGGTGAGTCCCTGCAGTAGAAAAGGGAGGGGAAAAAGGCGCTATCAAGCAAAACCCAGATAAGCTTAGAACCAACCTCCAAGCAGTCAAGCATTCAAGCCTTCAAGCCTCCAAGCACCAAATCCAATTCTTAAACACCATTCCAAACAGCCACCTTTGATATCTACTTTTTTCAGAAATCCCTTACCCAGAAAACCCCCCAATTCTCTCACCGCAGTGTGTTTCTAACTCCCACATCATGCTTTCATGCTGTCAAGCTCCTTTCGATTTTTAGGCCATCTGAATCACGAACGGAGACTTCGCAACAATAAAGACGTGCAGCCCGCACGTGTGCACCATGCGAGGCGAAATGGTTTCCAGGCGAGGCGAGATGGCTTCCAGGCGAGGCGAGATGGCTCACAGGCGAGGTGAGGCGAGATGGCTTCTAGGCGAGACGAGTTGGCTCCCAAGCCAGGCGAGATGGATTCCAAGCCAGGCGAGATGGATTCCAGGCGAGGCGAGATGGCTCCCAGGCGAGGCCGCGAAGAAGAAAGACGCGCAGCCCACATGCACGCCAAGCCAGGCGAGATGGCTCCCAGGCGAGGCGAGATTGCTTCCAATCCAGGCGAGATGGCTTCCAGGCGAGGCGAGATGGCTCCCAGACGAGGCGGGATTGCTTCCAGGGGAGGCGAGATTGCTCCGCGCAGGGGACTTCGCGAAGAAGAAAGATGCGCAGCCCGCATGCACGCCTAAGCCCATCTCTAACACCAAATTCAAACCTTCAAGCCAAAACACCACCAGCCATCCTTCAATCCCTATTCTTCAAACCCAAATTCTTTCCAGAAAACCCAATCCTAAAACCCAGTCCAAATCTCTCACCACAGTGCGCTTCTAGCTCCCACACCATGCTTCACGCCGTCAAACTCCCTTTGATTTCCACTCGATCTGAATCACGTACAAAATTCTCCCAATAATCGGATTATTGGGTTGGTTTTGGCCTAGTCAATGCTTATTTCAAAAAAAAGACCCACACATTGATAAATGCAAAACTCACATTGCGTCGCAACCCGAAAGCGATGCATAATTCTTATATTTTATCTAATATAAATCGGCTTGACCAAAAAAAAAAAAAAAATCGGCTTGAAATAATTATTATGTTTGGGCACCAAATTTTTTTTTCGCACTAGGCATCAAAAGTCTCAAGACCAGCCCTGTGTGTGGTGGTTTGAAGAAGAAATGCGTTGATGAGAGCGGTGAAGGTGGTGATATCTTTCAACCCAGTTTGAAGAAGTGTGGCAAAACAGGGAAACCCAACTCGGGGGCTCAGTTCGAAATTTAAAGATGTAGGAAATTCAAAATGGGTTTGTCTCCCATACCATATGGTATGACATACCTATTGCAAATGTGTATAATTGTGTGGCACATGAGAGCTTTTGAAGAGGTAAATGGTCATTACATGGTCATTTAGATACTTCTTCAATCAATAATAGTCACACATTTTGTGAGGCATGCTAGCACAGTTCGAAAGTTAAAGAAATTAATTCTACTGGACAAGCTGCTTTAGGTAAAAGTTACCAAATTGGCTAGCCTTGACTTGAGAAAAATAGTTTTAACCGTTATGAATACATTTTTTCTTACGTAAGTTTGAAGGAATAGCGAAGGATAAACTGTAAATGTGGAATTGTGGCTGCTAATCATAAGAATTCTTATATACTCCAAGATGTAAGGTGAAGTGAGTAACTAGTACACAACCACAAGACACAATCATGAAGATGCACTAACGCCGTTAACAAAAGGGTGCGTCTATTGCCACCCTCACAAACCACTTTCATCACCCCACACGTTGTTGATTTATTGAAATACCAAAATACCCTGATGTAAAATTACAGCAAGGGACAATAAGTTGTTACAAATTACAATTTTTTTCTTTTTCTTTTTTATCTTTTTGTTTTGGATGTACACAAATTTCATAACTCTAACCCAGATTTATCATATTCGGTCGTAAGTCTGAAGACACTAGCATTTAACCTGAAGATGAGGTAAACTGTTTGTATTTTTTTTCTTTGTTGATGATTCGTCTATCCCTTTACTCATTATTTCTCATGTCGTTCTGTATGTAAATTCTCATGGACAACTATTGTACCGTATTTATGAACAACAGATAGATCAGTTCAAGAAACTTATAAGTATGGAAAGCGTTGCTACTAGAGATACATTTACAGACATTGTGCATCTTGATATCGACTGATTACCATTGAGTTGTTAAATTTGAGATTTTTTTCTCGTTCTTTAATTTGGATTTATACTTTCATGTGAATTTTTGTTCACTTGGTGAGCAAATCTAAAATTGACAAAATATATGAAGAGAATGTTGGGTGAACAAAATAGAATTGAGAAATTTTTTTTTTTAGGTATTGTTAATGGGTGAACAAAATAGATTTATAATTAAAATTATATAAGTGGAGTATGAAGAGAATGTAAGGTGAACAAAATAATTTGTGAGGTGACAATAGACGCACCTTAACAAAATCATATCCCAAGAAATAGTTTTTAAGTGTTTCTTGCTAATACAGGAGATAAGGACTACCGGCATTCTTCTTGAGTCCGTCGAAATATTATGTCTAGATCCATTTATGTATCAATTTTATAGATAAGCTTACTATTAATTAGTAGACTCCTATAAATAAGTGAGTATTACAAAGATTCTTTATTTTATTTTTTTAAATAAAAGACTGGTGCAACTGCTCTTAAACTTTCATTAATGAAAGTGTCGAAAACCTAAACCCCTGACTATAAGGGGAGATTGTTGATATTATTTCGGGTATTACATAGATTCTTATACATCCAAAGAGCAATTGTGTGATTGTGAAGGGTATGAGAGTCGATTTTCCGAGATACTAGCTGCCATGATCAGTAAATAATTACTTTTATATCTGAAATTTCTGTTTGCTACCACAAATTTGACAATTCTAAAGCTAAATTCTGCTAGCTCCATTATAACCTTACTTCATATGCAAGCTATGGCTAAGCTTTGGTGTTAACCATGTACATAAGAAATGTTATACATTGGTGTATTATTGTGGAAGCCTTTTAAGCTTATATTATTCCTTTCGACTCTTCCAACTCATGCATAATGCAACAGAAAGCGGCAAGCGGACTTTGCTAAATAGCAGCAAATGATGAACTGTAAATGTGGATCCCTGTAACCATGTTCTTCATGCAAACAACTTCATTACAGGACGCGACGCTGCATGTTTGGGTTTACACTTCATTCATCAATCCAAAAGACGATGCATATTATAATGGAAACTCCTTCTGAAGAATATCAAGATTCCGAGAATCACAAGCTTCTAACATGTCACTCCTAGAAGCACAACTGTAACATAGACAAATCACATGTAAAATGCATGTTTCAAATTTTCGACAGATAACCAAACTTTTTCCTGTTCTTTTAATGATCATACCTTAAAGAAATTCTCAAGTACTGCCAACCGTTATCTGCCTTTGGATTCATGGTAAGTGCTCGGACATAGTAACGTATGGAATCCTCATACATACCCTATATGCAAAAACAAAATGGGAAATAAATAACAGGTTGTTGCAACATAGACATTTAACTACAGAACTATGAATTTAAATTGTCATCACATTTAAGTTCCATTGGATTGTAAAAGGATAAAAGGATAAGGATGCCTATATCAAATGGATACAGCCATACAGGTGTGAGGTTGGCTTTTTAATAATCATAAATATTTCATTGCAATGATTATACTGAGGTAGGAAATAAGAAGAATCTGAATTCAAAAGCTATCATGAGCATGAATGCAGCGTGGAATCAAACCTGGTTGGCGTAACTGATACCCATATTAGCCCATGCACGAACATAGTTGGGCTTCAAATCTAGCGCCTGGACATCAATAGATATACAGAGTAACAAAACTTATTTCCAGCTTGATGTTACGAAGTATTCAAGTTGACATTGTCAGTTATGAAACGAACTAGATATGCAGTGTTCCTCTACTATGGTTTTCCGTATCCATCAAAACAAATGAAAAACCCACTGGTGAACCAAGTTTTAAAGTCCATCTCTAAATTGCAAACTCCATAAATTCTCAGTACTGAATAAAAAAAAATATGTATAAATATCATATTCCGTAAAGGCCATCTGTTGATTTGTAAGCTTTTAAATATATAGTAGTGGGAGTATCTGGCAGGACAATACAATGGATCAAATATGAGAACTTGTAGGTTTCTGCTATGCTAACAATTTTGAACTTGGGTCTAAGAAATGGATTCAGGGGTTTTCCGGGGTAACGAGAAAACAAAAAAGATAGATTATGTGCAAGCCCTTTCATGATAACTGACCTGTCTCATACTATAAATAAGCTACCCCAGTTAAGGACTCTTGGTAAATTATGAATTATTAAGCCTTAAAATTGTTGTTTGTGGAACTAGTGACAGAAACATAAGAATGGCTGCAGCAAATTTGTATGATACCCACACAACGTTGAAAAGGCAACGTACAACACACACACACACACACAAAAACTACACTAATTACGATTAACCCTT
The DNA here is from genome assembly GCA_009720345.1 of Fragaria iinumae. Taxonomy (NCBI): domain Eukaryota; kingdom Viridiplantae; phylum Streptophyta; class Magnoliopsida; order Rosales; family Rosaceae; genus Fragaria; species Fragaria iinumae. The sequence continues at coordinate 36,193,807 of CM019119.1, forward strand.
CAATTTATAATGGTTGATCAGACAAACTACCTGTTGATAAGCCAATATTGCATCAGCACTCTGAACACTGTTCGCTTGTGTTGCTCCAAGCTTGTTCCAAAGAGAGTAATCCTGTGGCTTCAGTTTTAAAGCTGTCCTGAAGGACTCGATGGCTCTGTCATATTCTCTTGACAAGTTATAAAGGACACCGAGAACTATATGCACGTCAGCATCCTCGGGTGACATTTGAGCAGCTTCATTGAAAGTTCTAGCAACCTGTACGTTACCAACAACGGTTTATGTATACCCCTATAAGTTTAAGGAAAACTGGAAAAACATTCATCCAAAAGCATCTTCTGGAGTGCCAAGTAGTCTCTTGTTCAGTGTACTGAAAACGACACATGGCCAAAAATGCAGTTGGGGAAAAAAGCTTCACTGAACTACCTAGCAATATTTTAACCCGTAACTCCACAAGATACCCTGACCATCAATACCATCTATATGGTCGTCACCAAGAATAACTAATGACTTAGCAAGCAATTGTCTTAAAACCTCTCACTTTCTGGATAGCTGCAACAAACTATATCCAGAATTTGGTTTGAATAATACTAGTTTTCCGCACTATGGAGGAGACAATGGAACTCATTTTTTCAATTGCTATTGAACAATATGGATCAGATCAACTCACCAATTCTCTCCTACAATAAGTCTACAAACGGGACACTTCCATAGATATAAGAAACTAGGAAATTATACTCTTTGGGTTTCCTTCCCTTTGCCACTTGTTTACAAATTGAAGAACTCGACCTCACATGACTGCACGGACTGGCATTGTTCTTGAGTCTCTAGAAATATATGTTCCACTTATGTATTGATTTTATAGATAAGCTTAAGTACAAAATCATAAGCATCAATACAGAATCCAAGATTTTTGAAAAAGCATTAGTTTTGTCGTGGCCTCCTGGGTCACCAACCACAATGAGAATTAAATTATCAATACTTACATCAGCATAGTACAAAGAATCTGACAGTCCTGGTTGAGCAAGTACTCCATACTTTGGATGATTACGTAGCCATCCATATAAATATTTCAAAGCAGCCGACTGCTCCAGTTCTGCAAAAATAGTCTTATTATTTTTCTAGTAATCTAGAACAGTATTTATGTATTTCCCCCATATAGACTTAGTTTCTAAAGAATTAAACTACATTTTGCATGCAAATTATATGCTGTAGGGGAAGTCATTGATCTGATACAATGATTAACTACTTAAAATGCAGCCCTAACTTAAAGAGCTCTAAACTAATAATGAAATGGTTGGTCACTACTTATCATAACCATCTGGAGAAGGAATGACTTACCATTAGTATGACTCACTCCAAGAGCAAGAAGCACTTCTAGATTAGTTGGATCAGCCTCCTGTGCACGCATCATGGCTGCAATAGCCTGCACAGATTCAATTTCAGGACATTCTCATTCTATGTATCAAAGTGCGAATATAGATGTTTTGAATAGACACAGATTAGTTGCATGAAATTAACATAATCTACAACCATCTTCAAAAGAATTCAAATAGTCGTACTGTGCAGAGACTGCCTAGACTATAGAATTGTAAGAAATATGCCAAGAGTTTCTGAACTATATAAACCAGGACTCTACCTGTTGATCATCATCATTTTCTGCATGTGCTATTCCAAGTAGCCTCCAACCTTCAGAATTGTCAGGGTTCTTGAGCACTTCAGCTTCTAAAGCAAGCACTGCTTCACTCAAAAGACCTTTATGGAACATGTCCTGACCTTCTTTTAATGGGTTTGGGTGACCAACATAAGGGTTCATATCGGAAAAGACATAGACGCCCCTTGAACTATCCAATCGCTGTTTGGAAGCTACTTGCTCATTTAGGAACCTATTTATGGATCAAGGCAATTAAATGTCATATGGAAGGGAAAATCAATACAGAAAAACGTGAGTCATAAGAGTCCCCAAGATCCTTTATTCAGTGAGAACCCAAAGACATATCTTGAAGATCATAACAAGAAAAAAAAAAGAAAAAAAAAAGGAAAAAGACAGAGTCCGATGAAGTATCTATACAAATCAATAACCATATCCAAAGAAAAAGGTGAGCACACAAAAATACCACATGTCGGCATGCAAATGAAGTTAAGTCAGATAAGGATAATGATTAAGAAAGCTTTCAAGCTACTAGAAAGTTAACTTACTCATCATATGCGTTAGCCCAGCTATCAGCAGAACCATCCCCCAGTATTCCTTCACCAACCTGATTTCCAAATTCCTCTGCCCAGTCATCGACATGCAACTTCGAGAACTGATTGACCCACTGATCATCAACTGATCCATGCTGCTCTTGTTCAGAACCAAACTCATTTGCCCATTGATTGGCACGAGATAGCTGAAAATCATTGGTCAGGCAGCAGATTAAAGCCCAAGCTGAACATATTGCACAGCAATTCATAAGTAATAAAAGTGCGCCTAGATACATGTCTGGTATCTTTGACCAATAGTTATAAATCAATATCATTCTCAACCCGTGACCTCATTAGTACATGAAAAACATTCACATAGATCAAGAAGTGAAAGAAAGAAAGATAAAGAACAGATTCTGTTTATTCACATTCAGACTAGACTCCTACCTCCACCTCCCCATGCACATATTCATTAGCCCAATTAGAACCTGCATTGTACTGCTGTTGATATTCCCCTGCCCAATCTCCAGCAGCAGAAGACGTGGCCTGCTTGACTTGATTATCATCAATAATTAGTTCACCACGACTCATCTTTGATACAAACTGGAGAAACCTTGACTTCTGCACACCCCAAAGCAGATATGTGAACAATAATCAAAATAAGAAAGCCTTATAATAATAGTATAATACTACAGATAAAATAAATTTTACAAAGAGTAATGTGGAATGTGAGGAAGTCAGGTATGCATTTGATACATTACTGACATATCGCACAAAGAAATACGATTTGGCTATGATCTATGTCCTCACTGAATTTCATGTTAACAAAGAACCCCCAAACCTATTTTCTGGCCAAACGTCCAGGGATTAAACCATGCAGAGGTCTTCTTACAAAACTAAGAGACCGCACAACCACACAAGTTTCAATGGACAAGTAAGGTAAAAACAATGAACAAAAGTTCAAGCATTTCTGAAATCTTTAGGAGACTCTTATGATGTTTAAGTGTGTAACTATCCTTGGGTATTCAATGCTTTAAATTTTCGAAGCCTAAACTTCAAAAATGGTCTGAAAATGACGACTTCAAACAATACTTTCTTTTGCTCTTTCACAGGCCAGTAATATTCCTCCTTAGGACACGGAACATATTACAACCATCATAGTTAATATTTCAGCCAGTAGCCATTTGTGGTAGTTAAATTATCCCTGGAACATCATTTGCCATTGTTAAAAAGCATACTTCATATATAGAAACCCTGTGTAGGTGCTCCCATGAAAGATCTATGAGTATAGTAGTTCAATAAATTAAGCATAACAAGAAAAAGTCAGTTGTAAGGTCAATGTATGACAGCGTGAGTATAACAGGAAACAGTATGATAGCTTCCGAAGATCATTTGTTGGTCCAATGTCTTCAACACCAGTATGTGTGTGTCTGAAAAATGGAGGCACGTGTATTCATTTGAATGTCGGACAAACCTGAAATTTTGGGTCCTCATTCTGTGCTAATGTATTTGCAAGCATACGAGTCTGCTCCATTGCAGCTAAGCTTGCCATATTTCCACCTCTCATATGATCTGCAGACATCATCTGAGACTGTTCCTGCAACCAGCAGAGAGAAGTATATGTATCAACATCATCATATGATTTGAAATCACTTCTAATTTTGGGTCCATTTTTTTAGAACTAAGAGAATCAAGCAGCCTATACGCAGTAGCTGAACTCTTCAATTCAAAGAGTGATGAACTAAAGTTTGATGCAACCTAAACTAAAGTGATTAAGGGGTCAAACCTTGTAATCTTCCTCTTCTCATTTTTAACATTTTATTGGGTTAAATATTATGGAATATACTTGTAAATCAATAGTACACTCCGTGCTGTATCACTACAACTTTCAGGGATCAATTGTCTTCTACACCAAAAAATCCCTGCTCCAACATTTAAAATCATATTTAGTCATTTCCCAGGGTAATCTGCAAAACTAAAGGACATCTAAATCCCTCAACTGCAGCCAAACCAATATTTGAAACATTACAAGAGCCTAATACTTTTTGTCGACCATTCTTAATCCAACCACCCTGATTGCATGAATTTACTTGCTACAATCTACTAGGGTCAACGATTGATCAATAGCACTCACGATGTGACTGCAATACAAGCTACCATACTACTTTACCTGCTCGAATTCAGATGCCCAACCATTGGCACCATGTTGTTGCTCAAATGAGTGAGCCCACGCATTAGGATCACCACGATCTACTCTGTGTTGGCTAAATTCTGTGACCCACCCATCTGTAGCATGAGCACCAGGTTTCTGAATAGCTTGGGATTCGTTCCAATAACCCTCTAGTTCCCGGAACCTTGCAGGGAGAGGCCCCTTACTGTTGGCATCACCATCGATATCTAGCGAACATAGAAGTGCGTTTACCTGGAAAATGGATAGGACAAAGTTAGCCTGCAACACTGTACCAAAAAAAAAAATTCTACTTCAACATACTTGCTCAAAATATGTAATTTCTATCATAGTTAAAAATAAGAGGAAGTATGACAACCATTTTAGTCAGCTATCAAACAGTTAATACATAAATACGACGATGCTCATCACTTTTGGTTTACTCCTTGAAAGGCCTCATAACACGATACAAATGAAAAGAATTAAAAATCTCAAACCTGCCCATTTATAAAATCCTCGTTCTTATCTGCAAAAAAGTGTCGGGCCATGATGCTGCTGCGATCACGTATGCATTGCTTGTCACCAGCAGACAATCCTAACACCGGAAGTTGAGTAGGACGGAAAGGTATCCCACCACGGCTACTTTCAACAAATGAGTGCAAAAAGCTTGACAGCACTCTCTGTGGTGGCCCTGCAAGACAAAATTGTAACTGCTATTACTTCCTCTGTCATCCAGAACCTAATTGGACAAGTGAACTCTTCATTGCTAACCCAGGAGCTCTTAAGAAGTCCCTGTTGGCATGCCAGAGATCTGGTAGCTCTCTCATCATCTTTTAAGTTAAGTTTCGAGCCTACAATATTGGGACCATTGGGTTGCTAGGAGGAGAGGTTGGTATATAAAGCTAGCTACTAGACACTAGTGCTCGAAGAAAGATGCCTCAGGTTTTGCTACAAGCCTTATGCAACCATAAGAGCACCACCACAAGCTTTTCACATACCTTTTGCCTAACCATAACGATACAAGTGGCAAAACCGCTATTACTTTTCCCATGATGAACAAAAAAATTCCGAAACAGTGTAGCACAGTGTTGAATGCATATTGATTACTTCCCTGGGACTGACTTGATAAGCTAGCTAATAACTCTTTCATAAGTTAACCAAAAATCGAGAAAATCCAAACTAAACTTTTCAAGCCTGTTCCTGACAACCAGGTCTAAGCCCTTTCATCTTATAATACTACGGTTAAAACTAGCTCTCATCTCCAAAACCTTACCGTGTTTTCAATCTTTCAAAATGCCAGTTTCCGCCTCTTTTATCTTTCGAGAAAAAACTCTCCCACAAGCAACCCTCCTAAACCCCTAATGTTGTTTACCAATCGATAAAAGCTTACACGAAACGAAAATTTAACCTTGTAATCGTAAGTGCAAAGAGAACTGTAACAATCAGTTGAAATCTCACCATCCAAAGCCGGTTGAAGCTGAGCAGCGGGGCCCCCACGGTCATACATGACCTGAGGGCCGTGCATAGGAGGAGGCTGCGAGCCTTGAACCTCATCCCACGCGTTCTCAAGCATTCCATTGCCACCCACAGAGTTGAAGTTGCGAAGAAACTCTGAGCTCTGCAAACCAAATCAATCAACTCATTCAATTCAAACCACAACACCTCCGATTATCGATCGAGCAAGTTAAAAAACTCAAACCTGAGCTCCGGGAGGCATGAACTGCTGGTCAAAATCCGACCCCGGCAGCTGCTGCTGGCCATGCGCCTCCGGGTAAAACTGAGCGCCGGAGGAACTCGTCGGCAGCGAAGACGGCAGCTCCTTCAAGTCCTGGAAATTCAAAACCAAAAATGACGCCGTTCAGGATCAAACGAACAAAGAATTGAAAGAGGAGGTGGAATTGGAAAGCAGCGCGAACGAACCTGGCCTTTGGCCGAGGAGTTGAGAAGAGCGTTGGCGAGATTGCCGAAAGGATTGGAGGACGACGATGAGCCCGGTACGGCGCAGGCGGCTCCGCCGGTGACAAGCTCACGCATCGCCATCGTTGAAGGGATTTTAGCTTCTCTGCTTCTTCTTCTTCTTCAGGATCATATGCTCTCTAAGTCTCTATGTACAACTAAACTACCACCATTTAATTGTTTGTATTTCTGGGTCTTTTTTTAGTTTTATAAAGAAAAAGAAAGGGATAAATGGAAACGAAGGATAATAATAATAATTTAATTGTCTGAAGCTTGGGATTGGGAATACGTCCTCGATTATCTTCCTCTCAGCCAAACTTATCAATGTTTTATTTATTTATTTATTTTTGTTTTTATATTATTTTGGGTTCTTCCTTTCGGTTTGAGTTCTGACTATGATGATCCATCTGTCAAGGTGGATCGAAAGTTTTCATCTTACAAAAATTATTTGCATAATTACATTTACATCTAAAAGTTGTCAAGATGTTAGATTTATCGTCAGTTAATTAGCGAAATGAACAGATTGAATATTACGTTTTTTTTAATAGAAACATCACTTGTATGACTTTCTATGAAGTGTATAGTATGTGATACTTCAAAAACGAAATGTGACTTTGATACGTGAAATATAAAAAATTTGACAGGTTGGATGTGCACTAAAACTTTTCATTTCATCTGTTGTGTTAAAAAAGTACTATCTTGTATTATACATTATACAGTATAATGACTTGTTTCGAACGAAATATAGTCTGTAAATATATGTGTAAACACGAAAATATCTGCGACAAATAACAGAACAACATGTGTACAAAGAATAATTTAATTTAATCAAATGCGAGTGCGGGTTACAATCTTTGTGAACTCCTCTGATTCTATCTCCGAATTTAAGTCTAACTCAAGGGTGACAAGCACTTGTTCTTGAGGGTTACACGGGATGATCGCGTAACAAGTATTTGGGATTTGGATTTGGATTTGGATTTGGATTTGGTGAAGAATTGGCTATGAGCTTGATAGTTCTTCAAGGATTTGATGAAGAACTGGCTATGAGCTTGATAGTTCTTCAAGGATTTGATGAAGAACAGGCTATGAGCTTGATAGTTCTTCGAGGATTTAGCGAAGAACAGGCTATGAGCTTGATAGTTCTTCGAAGATTTAGCGAAGAACATGCTATGAGCTTGATAGTTCTTCGAGGATTTAGCGAAGAACATGCTATGAGCTTGATAGTTCTTCGAGGATTTAGCGAAGAACATGCTATGAGCTTGATAGTTCTTCGAGGATTTAGCGAAGAACAGGCTATGAGCTTGATAGTTCTTCAAGGATCTTGGGGAGACTTCTGAGCTCGCGGGAGGGATTCTTCTCTCTCTCTGGTTCGCTGCTTCTGTTTATGCTCTCTTGGTTTCGCCCTTTTTCTCTGCCCCCCTCCTCATGGTATGAGAGGGGGTATTTATAGTGTTAACATGCCTCCACTTAAGGCAAGTAATGAAGATTTTGAATCAATAATATTTCCTTAATTGAATCAATGAATCTTGACTGATTGATTTACTTGCTGATTTTAACACAATCATATCAATCAAATCTTAAGATTTAGATATGCCCAGATCGCTTTAGATTAATGTCCTGTTTTGATCAAGATCATTAGTAAGGGGCGAGCTGTCTCACGGACGTGGAAAGTATCCCGCGAGGAGGCTTGATCTCCAAGCGAACCGTGATTTCCAATCCCTGCATGCATGTGAACTCTGTCGTCTAGCTACTTCGCGAATTTCCCAACGCGGAGCCAACTCGCCTCGCCTCCACGTGAAACTACGCGCGCGGAGTCAATCCACCTCGCCTTCACGTACATGCGCGCGGAGTCATTCCGCCTCACCACTATTTAAGTCTATGCGAAGTGAAGTCCAGTTCGCCTTGCCTTCATTTATCTCTACGCGGAGTCATTCCGCCTCGCCACTGTTTAATTCGCCTCGCGAAGTCAAAGTCACCTCGCGGAGTCAATTTCATCTCGCCAAGCCCAGCTCGCCTCGCGAAGTCAAAGTCAATCCACACTTGATAATTGATTTCAATTGGGGGTTTAAGGTTTTGTTGTACGCCGATCATTTCCACGTTGCCACGTGTTATTTCTGGCGGCTTTCCAGTGTTGTTGACTCACATGCCACATATTTACTTGGATTATCCAACGACTATTATTATCGTTAAATTTTATATGTCTACAATATGAATAAACTCACAGGGCACGGTCACAATTTCTACTCTTCTAGTATCAAAGTGTTGATATCACAGTTCTTGGTAACCATTGACTGAATCCGGTTCTGTATCGATGGATTCATCAGTTTTTTTTTTTTTTTTTTTTTTTGAGAGGAGGATTCATCAGTTTTTATGTGACCAAAATTATGCTGTCATATTTTTCATTTTGGGTCGTTAAAATATGATCGTGGGCCTCCTCGCCGAGTTGCTAACTCGGCCCAGTTTACCCCCGAACTCGTAATTAAATAAAACAAGTCATGAAAATTGCTCACAAGTGAAAAAGAGAGAAGAGCAGAGTGCAGAGAAAAGCGAGAGAGAAAGAAGAAGAGAGAAAGCCTGAAACCACAAATCGGAGAATGGCGGAGTCGTCGAGCAGCGGTCTCACCTTCAAGCTCCACCCTCTGGTGATGGTCAACATCTCCGACCACTACTCCCGTGTCAAGTCTCAGATGAACCCTCCCATCGCCGCCCACAGCGCCACCGCAACAACAACCACCAACGGCTCCGAAGCCGCCGTCGAAACGGCGTCGTCTTCCTCCTCCTCCGCCGCCGCACCGTCTCCGCGAGTCTTCGGCTGCGTCATCGGCGTCCAGCGAGGCCGCACCGTCGAGATCTTCAACAGCTTCGAGCTCCTCTACGATCCCGAGACTCACTCGCTCGAGCGTGGCTTCCTCGAGAAGAAGCAGGAGCTCTGTAGGTTACAATTACCGCTTCGATTGCTAGGGTTTCGGTGAATTCATAACCTGATGATGATGATTTTTTTTATTTTTTATTTTGGTTCAGATAAGAAGGTTTTCCCTAATTTTTACATACTGGGATGGTACTCGACCGGGTCTGATGCTCAGGAATCTGATATGACTATTCACAAAGCTGTAAGCTTATGCTCATCTTCAATTTTAGTTTATACCATCTCGAATTCGAAAACCTATTGCCAAAATTTTTCATTCAGGTTTTTATTTGTAAGAATATGTTAGTTTTTTTATGAGTAAGACTGTAAGAATGTGTGTTTGTTTTGCTACAGTTGATGGATATCAATGAGAACCCTGTTTATGTTCTCCTCAACCCTGTGATCAATCCTGCTCAGAAGGACCTTCCGATCACTATTTACGAAAGTGGTATGTGACCTGCATTGCTTGATTATGTGACTGTATATGAGTTTGTGGCGGTGCCGGTTAATTGTAGGGCAATGTTCTTTTTTATTTATTTGTTTATTGTTAACGCCTGAGGTGGAACATGAGCTTTAATATTTCCCATCCATAGAAGTATTTTGCATGTGTTTGATTTGATTCTCTTGCCTGTGCAATACCATGCTTGCTTTACACGTTCGCACCATCTGGTTGTAGTTCAGTGGAGCTAGAATGTCTCATCTTTTGTAAATAAAGGGTCTTTGATTTTCAAAATTCCTTTCGCATTCTTGTCTTGTTTTGGGAGAACTTGTGTTGCTTGGCAAATTTTTGGTTACTATTAGAAGTATCGATTTCTGTTTAGCGTCTAACATTTTATTGGTCTTTTGTGGCTGGTAACGCTACAACCTAAAGAGCTGCATGTCATTGATGGGGTTCCGCAGCTAATATTTGTCAGTTCAAGCTACACAATTGAGGTTGGACATGTTCATTCTTATCAACCTTGAAGTTATGTTATTATTATCAATCAGGGTCACTGAAACATTCTTCTCTAAATTTTGGGTGTGCCTCATAGACAGTGGAAGCTGAACGTATCTCAGTTGATCATGTTGCTCATCTTAAACCATCTGATGGAGGTTCAGCAGCAACTCAATGTGAGTTTCCCTCCCTCTTATGCCTTTTCTTGCCCCTTATTTTTGGATTTCACTGAAGAGTATGCTTTTCATATAGTATATGACAAACTTTTAAATAATCGGTTGTCTGCAGTGGCTGCTCATCTTACAGGAATCCACAGTGCCATCAAGATGCTCAATAGTAGAATTAGAGTGCTTCATCACTATCTTCAAGCTATGCAGAAAGGTATGTACATGCTTTGAGTAGAAGATGAGGAACATTAGGAATAGATTTCTATGTTAGAAACAGAAAATTTCTATAGTCAACAGACCTCAGAACATTCAAAATAAATAGATGCAAAAGTCACAAGACAGATGTGAAAACTTTCTCAACCTTAGGATAGATGCCTAACAAATTTTAATTTTATTATTATTAGAACTCCCTCTTCAGATACATCTTCCGCTTTTTATTTGAATGAAGAGGGTAATAGGAATATCCAAAGCCACTTCCATACTTTTCTATCATAACATGTATTATCTTCCTCATTTCATGAAAGTACAACTCTATGCTTTTGTGTAAACGTTTGATGAAGTATATATTGTTAGGTGCATGTACACTAAAAGGTCTGGAATTTATAGCATTTATTGTTTTCTTTTTCCATGCAGGAGATATACCCTGTGAAAATTCACTGCTAAGACAAGTATCAAGTCTTCTGAGAAGGCTGCCTGCTGTTGAATCGGGGAAATTTCAAGATGACTTTTTGATGGTGAGATGCTTGTCTCAAACTCTCAATTGCAAAACTCACTATTTGAGTAATTTATAGGTTATTGAGAACGCTAAGATACTATAGTTTGCATCCAAAAGACCCCTGAAATGCAACCTTTGAAACAGGAGAAGATTTTTCACTCTTTTTTTGTTTAAGAAAAGCTGTCTGATTATGCCAAGTAAAGAAGCTTATGATCGCAGAATGGTTCACACCTAAAGGATTTGAACATCTTTCCTACTAAAATGGTTGGTGGTTCACACCAAAGCTTACCATTGCAGATGCTGCAGACTAAGCTGCTATCTTCATCTCATCAATGGTTCTATTGCTCACTCTTCTCTTGTTTTTTATAGGAATACAATGACACATTGCTGATTACATATCTAGCTGTGCTTACCAACTGCTCAAGGTAAGTATATTCTTCCGAACTTCTCTACGTTCATCGTTATAGTTCTGTAAAGAAGTTACTGCAAAGAAATACTTAAATAGTGCCTTGTTTTTATGTGGTCTGCATGCATGGTGTGGTAACGACTTTTGTTATTACACCTATATATTAAGTTTTGTATTCAACCCAAAAGCAAAGTTGGCGTTGACATGGGGTACAGTGTTTGATTCATGAACAAAATTGGCTTACCTACCTAGGGTGGAAGTCACAACCTCTCAATTGTAGCTGATGCCTTAGCTAGTTTGTTCTCCTTGAGCAGTTGTGTTAAGTTCTGCTTAAATTTGATTTGTATTTGTGTAGAGGAAACAAGGTATTGTATTGTAATTGCATGTCTTCCAATCTTAGTACTATATCTTAAATAGTTCATTAATTTTTTTTCCCCAGTACAATGAACGAGCTGGTCGACAAGTTCAACACTGCTTACGACAGGCATAGTCGAAGAGGTGGAGGAGGACGTACTACTTTCTTCTGAAGACCGGTTGCCATATATGACAGATCAGACAATCTGGGATCCTTGGATATCTTTTTTGGATGTTGCTATAATCTGTTTTAGATTTTGAGTGGACAACTAGCTATATTGTTGAGACCTCAACAGTTCCAAAAGAAATATAAATTGCGTAGGTTCATCATCACTCTTTTGTCTCTCCCCCCACCCAATTTTGGATAATGATTTACGGTGGCCAGAAAAGGGGCGAGGTTGAAGTAAAATACAAGCTCTAGTTCCTTGGTTTCAGAATTTCAGATCATTCTCGATGAATCCTGTGCAAGAAGATATAAGCATTAAATACAAAATCAATTTTGCGCTTGATACATTTTCTGTTAGAAAAATTAATAGAAGTGATGGCCAGCCACAATTTTACATGCATCCAAAAGACCCCTGAAATGCAACCTTTAAAACAGGAAAAGATTTTTCACTTTTTTTTTCTGTTTTTTTGTTTTTGTTTTTGTTTAAGAAAAGCTGTCTGATTATGCCAAGTAAAGAAGCTTATGATCGCGAAATGGTCAACGCGAAATAGTCAACACCTTAAGGGTTTGTACATCTTTCCTACTAAAATGGTTGGTGCTTCACACCAAAGCTTACCATTACAGATACTGCAGACTAAGCTGCTATCTTTATCTCATCAATGGTCCTATTGCTCACTATTCTCTTGTTTTTATAGGAATACAATGACACATTGCTGATTACATATCTAGCTGTGCTTACCAACTGCTCAAGTAACCGCACTTACCATCATGGAATTGCCATCCATCATGACAACCCATTTCACAGCCATCTAAACATATTGTCAGCCATGGTTTTTCATCACCAATTTCACTGAGAGCTGGACATCCTTTACTATTCAGACGAGTATTCCCGACACCAAGCCAGTGCAGTCCAGGGAAGAAAGGCCTCTTCAGCAACCTAAATGAGTCAGCAGACAAACCCTTGCAATTGAAAAGATCAAGCCTCCGAAGTAGTTTACAATCATCTCGACACTGCTTCCTTGTAGCCAAAGCTTCTAGGGATGAATCGGTCACAGAGGAGCAATACCTAAGACACAACTCTGTGATCTCCGTACCGGCCACAGCAATTGTGTGTACCGCTTTATCGGATATTCCTGGTATGTGTCCTAAATCCAAGGATGATAGTGTTTTGCCTATTGTGCCTCCTCCAAGAAACAATAGTAAAACTCCTTCATCAGTCAAACCCTTGCAGTTTCTCAGACACAAATGTGTGATGGGTGGAGTCCCTTTCCCAAGAACAGATAAGCCGTAATCAGATATATCAGCTCCTGAAAGATTCAGCATGGTTAAGTTATGAAGCGATGCAATGGAGACGAGGCAGGAGTCTGCTATGCTCCGACAGCCATCCAGGTCAAGCACCTCCAGCACCCCAGAACTGGTGAGCTGATTCACGGTTTCACTAGTTATAAGACAGCATGACATCAATTTCACCTCAACAAGAGAACATGAGAACCGAGTAAGGTCAACAAAGGTCAAGTCTGTCAAAAGTTCGGCATTACGCACTTCAAATTTCTTCAGTTTCGGACAGGATTGTAGGACTGATGCATAGCCAGCGTCACTGACTCTGGAGAACCCATAAAGTCTTACTGATTCTAGAGTGGTGCAATACTTAGAAAAAACAAACATGCCCATATCATCCACTCCCTTAAACGAGGCTTGGCAGTGCTGTCTACCTCTTACAAGAGACAATGTCTTCAAATGAAAATTAGAGGCCAGACTCATAAGCCCCACACTGGTTAAGTCATGGTTCGGCAACGGTACATGATCTGGTCTATCTTCAAGATCTATCTCCACCAAATTGTCACAAATGCCAATGACAACAATTAGCTGATCTGTTATAACATCTAAGACAAGTGACAAGCGCTGCAATGCAAATCCAAACGCGGATCTAGAAACAGGGGTGCTATCAATAGCTCTCGGCAAATAGTTCCTGAATGCATCATTCAAACTAGTGAAACGGATTACGCCTTCCTCATGCACAGGCTGCAACTTGATGCTTTTGAGAGTTTTAGGCAGGAAGAACAGAAACGGCTGATCAAAATGAGCACCTGCACCTCTCCACCGAAGCTTTACAGTTAAAGACTGCATGATCACAGATGAAACAAGCTTAACCTTTCATTTCCTTTTCCATCCAAACAGTTGCTATATATTTTCCAAGACAAGGTTAACATAAATAAAAGACCAAAATCAAGATCAACATTTGTCAAATGTAGCTTAACCAACACCATAGTTTATCCTGACATTAATTCCAGACATCAATAAAATTAATATAACAATAACCTAATAATAACAAGCAATACCTCCAAGCACAAACACCCATCAAGCATTTTGTCCAGGTTGGTCTTAAAAGCTTCAGGTGATTCCAGGTCTACCAATTCCAGCACAAGCGCCCTGAAAAAAAAAAAAAAAAAAAACAAAACAAAACCCATGACACCAAAAACCCAAAGTATCAATCTTTAATTACAAAAACAAAAAAAAATAGAGCACCTGAGATTGGGGCAAGCCTCTCCAATTGAAACAAACACTCGATACGACATCAAGGAGCAGCACAGCAAGTTCAGTTCTTGGAGATTCTTGCCCAGAAAACCCGCCAACGACGAGTCGTTCAGACGCAGGCAGTTGAGCGTGAGGCTACTGACCCCTCTGCAGCGACCAACAACGCCACTCAGAATCTGGGCATTGCCAGAAAACGCCTGCAAGTTTTTGGGTTTTCGATTAAAGATGACAACAAACACAAAAGAAAATTTCTGAGATGAAAAAGATTGAGACTTTTACGGCGAGATTGAGAGAGGAGAGTGAAGGAAGGGCCTGGGAGACTGAGGAGTTCATTGCTGTGCTGACGCAAGCGAGAGAGCAGAGGGTTTCGAGTTCCAGCTTGGGTAGGATGGCGGTGACCAACACGCAGGTGGGTAAGATCTCCAGACCGGTCACCATTTCCGGTTCTTGTTTCTTCTTCTTCTGCGCTTCCATTTTTTCTCTCTGCTCTGGTTTTGGCTCTTGGTTTGTTTATGTACCAGAGCGAAGGTGACGTCAGAAAGAACTATAAGGTGGGGTCCACCAGTCCACGTTGGAAAATAAGTTGGCCTTGGAGTAAATAAAACTCGTAAAAGTAAAAATTTACGTATGATTTAAGAGTGATTAACCATAATTTTTCTTGATTACCGGTGACCATATAAACATTACTGGTATGTATGATTCAACCTTTCGTATAATCTTTTCCACCCACCATAAGAGCAAAGTTCATCACTTCATTCCGACCTAAAAATTAAACCAACACATTTTCATTATTTACCATTGTATATGATCATTAGTTAACTAATGACTATCATACTCTCTTAGAGCAACTCCATCAGTCGAGCTAAAAACAAAGACCACCCCTTGGAAAGAGAAAACCCATCTCCAACAGACAAAAAGACAAGAAGCTGGAGTTGGAATTTTAACACCCAGTGCCATTTGAAGTCTTATATTCTGTGATTTTCCAAGACCAGCCCCTATGGGGCCCATATACAGCAGATATATATTTATTGGAGACAGACTGACGCGCCCTGGAGGAGTTGTGACACAGACGCATCAATTCTTTCGTTGGGTGTGGAAGGACGCGCCATTGTTGGGCGTTGAAATGAAAAAGCCTGATGGAAGTGGCCTCACGTGACGCAATTGGCCATGTGACTCGGTCAAAGGTCTCCAACGGCTATGAAATAAACGGATGTGATTAATTATCCATTTAAATTCAACAGCTGAGATGATTCAAACATTTATATTTTTTTTTGACTCCAACGAATATATACATGATCCAAAGGCTATGAATTTATCCAAAAAAAAAAGATGGACGGTTGTGGATAAAACTTGCATTAAAAATTCGATTTTTATCCAAAAAAATTACCAGAAAAATATGTAAAAAAATATACCCGTTGGAACAGTGTTTTGGAGAAAACTCTATAAATACCAACCCATTCTTTCATAATTCTTCACACCAAACATCATATTTCCTTCTAAATATTTCATTCCTTCACTCTTTTTGTTGTTCAAAGGTTTCAAGAGAAAAAAATGGGTAAGAGGGGAGATTCATGGAGGCATAATGAAGAAGCTATTCTTTGTGAAGTTTGGATCACCGTCGGTGGTGATGGTGCTACCGGAATAAATCAAAGTGCGGACACATTGTGGGAGCGTGTTGCGGTGGAGTACAATAAGAACAAACCGGCAAGTTGTATGGAAAGAACATCTTCTAGTGTTAACTCTCGTTGGAAGGTGATAAATCAAGCTTGTGGGAAGTGACGCGAATCTCTTGACAAAGCCAAAACTCTTCACCGAAGCGGTGAAAATGAACTTGACGAGGTAATTCTATTTATTAATGTTGTGCTCAAATTTTTGTTTATATTAAGTCACATTTAATTTATATTTTCTATCTTATATAAATGTTTAATTTTTAATTAGTCATAAAATTTATTTACTTAACATTGTATGTAGCTCATGAGAGCTAAGTCAATCTACTACGATAAGGAAGGAAAAGATTTTGTTTTTGACCATTGTTGGAGAGTCTTGAAAGATACTCAAAAGTTTGGGGAAACGGCGCCACCTACAACTCCAACCTCAAGGATTCCTACTTCTATCAACTTGGGTGAAGAAGAAATATCCACAAATGAGGCCGAGACACCCCCGACAAGGCAAGCACGCCCTCAAGGACAAAAAGCTCAAAAGCAAGCAAAGAAAAAAGGCAAGCAAAATAACTCGGAGGCTTTACGTATTCAAATGCAAAAGGCCAATGAACAACATGAGCGAGAGTACCATCAAAGGCAACAACTTTTTGAGGAAGCAAGGCTAATTGAACAACGCGCCGATGATGCTTGCACGATGATGGTTGATCCCTCAACATTCAATAACCCTAGAAAGAGAGGTTATTGGGAAAGGAAGCAACAAGCAATAATAGATAGGGAGCAAGGAACCTCAAGCATCCCTATACACCATCAAGATCAAGCACCCCCCGAAGGAGACAACGATAGTTTGGTCGGTTATGTTCCGGTTCATGAGACACGTTGGCTTTAATTGTTAGTTGTTTTTTATTATGAAATAATTGTTAGTTGTTTTCTTATAAAATAATTGTTAGTTATTTTTATTATGAAATAAAAGTTGTTGTCTTTATTATTATGTAAAGGTTGTGATATTTATTATTACAAAGTAAAAGCAAAAAAAAAAAAACATCAACACTTTTATTTTATAACAAAGCAACACCACACAAAGTAAAAGGACACCACACAAAGTTAAAGCCTCACCAACACAAAGTAAAAGCACACCACACAAAGTTAAAGCCTCACCAACACCAAGTAAAAACACACAACACAAAGAGATAAGCACTCATTCTTCATCGTTCTCATCATCTTGTAGTTTCATGCTCCATAGGTGATCAACTAGATCTTCTTGGAGATTTTTATTCATCACCGGACATCTAACCTCCCTATAGCGGCGCAAGAATTGATTTAACCTTTCCGGATTGCGATGAACATCAGTTTCTCTTTCTGGATCCCTTTCATATATTTCTGCTTTTCTTGGTTCGGTTGGGATATCATTCGGATCAAATGGTTCTGCTGCATCTTCATCATGTTCATCTTCAACAATCATATTGTGCAAGATAATGCACGTCATCATGATGTATTGAAGATTCTCCTTACTCCACCCACGAGCTGGTCCTCTAATGACAGCCCAGCGAGCTTGGAGAATACCAAATGCTCTCTCAACATCTTTTCTGTACGCTTCTTGCATCTTTGTGAAGTATTGTGTCTGTGGCGACCTCGGATTTCGAATTGCTTGCACAAATGAACCCCATTTGGGGTATATGCCATCAACTAGGTAATAACATTTGTTGTAATGTCTATTACCCACCTGGTAAAGAACTTCAGGGGTTTCACCAAGACACACATCATTGAACAAAGGAGAACGTCCAAGTACGTTAATATCATTTAGAGAACCTGGAAGTCCGAAAAAGGCATGCCAAATCCAAGTATCGTATGATGCCACCGCCTCTAAGATGATAGTTGGTTTCCCCTTGTGTCCAGTATATTGCCCTGCCCAACCAGTGGGACAATTTTTCCACCTCCAGTGCATACAATCAAGGCTCCCAATCATCCCTGGAAATCCTCTATCTGCAGCCTTGTCGAGCAGGCGTCGCAAATCTGCCGGTGTTGGTCGGCGGATGTATTGCTTGTGGTACACATTCCATATTGCTCTGGTGAAGTGCTCCAAGATCTCGATGGCAGTGGATTTTGCAATATCCATATAATCATCAAAGAAGTCAGTTGTGATCCCATATGCGAGTTGTCTCATGGCGCATGTCAGCTTTTGTTCAGTTGATAGGCCGACTCTCCCGGTCGCATCTCTTTTTTGAACAAAATATGAATCGTAGTTGGCCACGTCGTGCATTATCCTGTCAAAGACCCAAGGTTGCATTCGATACCGCCTACGAAATATATTTGGCTCATACCTGCATGGATCTGTGAAGTATTGAGCTTTAAGTCGTTGATCCATGAGCTCTCGATCTCTAGCATTATAAGTACGACCTTCCGAAGATCCACCCCATTGTCTCTCCTCGTCTTCATTGCTTTGAATTTGCAAAGCAGCGGCGGCCATCATGTTGGATCTTCGACGGTTTCTATGGACAGCCTCTTCTTGATCTTTTAATAAAAATTTTGTCAAACGATTCATTGCAGAAGAAGTTTGACAAAATAGATAGGAAAACAATATGGGGAGTTTGTAGGATTTGGATATGAGAAATGTTTGTGAATTTGTGAGAGATGAGGATGACGCTAACCTCATATTTATGGACGATTTGGGATGATATGAATGGATAAGATATGACACGTGTCAAACACATACAACCCGGAATCTGGATAGCCTAATAGAATTTTGAAACGTGGCGACAAAAATCACATTGAAATTGGGTTGTTTGTCGTATATGCCGACATAACACATCAAATATCTACAAAATAGTGGCAATTTTGTCATATATGCCGACAAAACTCCATAAAAGACTTAACATGTATATATAATTTTTTTTAAATATTATATTAAATGATAAGAATAATTCAAAATATTAAAAAAAAAACAAAAAATTTATTTTTACTATTTTTAATTAAATTAACATATTATTTAATATAATATTTATTAACATTATACTCAAATTATATTTTAATCAAAAATATTGAGAATAACACCTCCATATAGCACCTTATTGTTGGAGAAGAGAAATGAGTGAAATATGAATAGTGCTACAAGGAGGTGCTAAAACGAGAATAACACCTCTAAATAGCACTTATTGTTGGAGTTACTCTTATATTCTGCTTGTTTGGGCATATGTAAATTGATAGATGCACAGTTGTTTGAAACGAAATACTAATTCAGCAAGCTTGTAAAGTTCGAAGAGATCAATAATATTATTCCATTACATATTCAACTAGATTCGGTTACTGTAATGTTTCATTACAGCTAGTACCAAAGGTTTTTTTTTTTTTTTTTTTTAAGAATTTAGTGCCAAAGTTGCTACAACATCAAAAAACGTTATTGACAAGAAAAACACAAACCAAACGAAACATGGAAACAGTACCACTGGTCGTCTTCAATATCATGCATTCACATTCAGCTATGAACGCTCACCCCTGATCCTCCTAGCCAGCTGCATATCTTTCGGCATGATGGTAACTCGCCTTGCGTGGATAGCGCAGAGATTGGTGTCCTCGAAAAGACCCACAAGGTAAGCCTCAGCAGACTCTTGCAATGCAAACACCGCATGGCTATTAAAACGTAGATCACTCTTGTATTCTTGGGCAATTTCTCGAACAAGCCTCTGGAATGGCAGCTTTCTGATCAGGAGATCAGTGCTTTTTTGGTACTTGCGGATTTCGCGAAGAGCAACAGTACCAGGGCGGAATCTGTGTGGCTTCTTCACACCTCCAGACGTAGGAGCAGACTTATAAGCAATCTTGGTGGCCAGACTCTTCCTTGGAGCCTTTCCTCCGGTCGACTTGCGAGCAGTTTGCTTAGTACGAGCCATCTAGATCTTCCTCTTAGTTTGGAACCTGTGGAATCTGATGAGTGATGAACTTTTGAACCTTTTAGTTACGAGCGTGCAGCTAGCTTCTTCACAATAACTTCTTGTTGTACAATACATGTTTGTCTCCATGTCGGGGGTATTTATAGAGAGAATATAGCAAAAGCTAGAACATGAAACTGTAACCCAAGTTGGAATCGAAGACCATCAAATAAGTATTCGGAAACCTAGTCACACTAGGGAACAAGTTTCTGATAGGAACTCGCTTGAATAGCAATTTACCCAAACCAAAACTAAGAAGAATTGCTGAATAGTGCTTAGGTTTGCAAGTGTTGAATTCCCAAATAAAATTCTCAGTGGCCAAAAATGCAATGTCGATGATGCCTTTGCTTATGATCGATACCACTAATAAGTTCTGATATTGAGGCAAAGACCGCTTGCGGTCTTTGCATGGCGTTATTATAAATGGAAATCTAATACTATGTCATTTCTTGCATCAAGCGACACTACAGTTGTGTCGCCTGATAAAAATCGTAAGTGTCGCCTTCTAGCATGTCGTTGATGAGGTTCTCCGACGACATAAATGTTGTGTCGCCTATAAGAACCTCAGGCGACAGAAGACTTTTTTTCATTTTGTGTCGCTTGAATTGAGATAAGGCGACACAGTATATATGTTGCCTGATAGTTTAAACAACGACAAGCTAAAAGGCGACGTATCTTTTTTTTGCCGTGAGGCGACACAGCTCTTTGTGTCGCCTTATAACTGCGAGTGAGAGAGAAATACGCCTTACAACAACATATAGGTGTAGGTTAATTTGTTTAAAGACGACATTTAAACATCATGTGAAAATGTTACAGGTGACATATACTTGGTGAATTAGAATTTAAACTTTTCCACGCTACATTTATGTATCGCTGGATGAACCCACACGACATACTATTGATGTTGTTTCTGATCTAGACGTAATACGACGACACATATGCATTGGATGAATGATCTTCAGGCAACGTATATTTTTTCTTTTTTCATTTGGTCTCTTTAAGACAATAGATATCTATCATCTGATATGCTTTAAGATTTCACTACGTGATATCTTTTAGGCTTTCGACATTTTCAGGTGACATTTGTCTATCGTATGAATGAGCTTGAGCTACATATAAGTGATGTCTTCTTTTGATTTAAACTCTCCACTTACGTTGCCGGTTGTTCTTTATGGCCTCACATTTCTGGTATCTTAACTTAGTAAAGACAATAAATATTGTTATGTTTGTATACATCCTCTGTAGCTGAAATCACACATATTGGTAGTCATGGCTTGTTTGAAACTACACAATTGTTATATGGAAACATCCTGATAATTTAGGTTTAAAAACACCATCCATAAATAAAATAAGCATCCATAACTAAAATAAGCATTCAACATCCAAATTGATAACATAGACTTTCAATCCACCATATATAAACCGTACACAAACCTAGTTAGGCCATAAGAGATTAACAAAAAACACCATCATTATGTTCAACTGCCTCATATGCAGTCCAGCATGGTAACACAACAAAAAGAATTACATAATCTAAGCAAACATACAATACACATCAAAATATGACTGCAAATCAAATGCTGGCATAAATCTATGGGCAAGCTGATGGATGCTTTGTATCTCCAAAACAGTACTAAATGAAATCATACACTAGCTTGCTAGTTATTTGTAAACTTAAGAACATACTTTGCCCACTCTCGCCGAACAACATCAACATTCTCCATGGTGTAATATGCATCTCCTCTTGTCAACCACTGCAAGGACGACAAAAAACATAACAAATTGAATCAACTGATTGAGTTATATAGCTCACAAACTGATGAATGCAAGAAATTACCTTTTTAGACTAGTCTTGGTTTTTATCCAGCACTATTTCCCTCATGTAAAGCATAATGAAATATCCACAGGTCTTGTCACCAAGCTGCTCCGAAATGCCCTGAATCAAATAATTTGTTTGCTTAATAAACCTAATAAACATGAACCGAAATGGTTAAGTGTAAATATAAACAGTTAGCTAAGATAGGGAACCTACTGAATAGTTTTTCCATTGAAGTTTTCGTGCTTTCTTAGTAATGTGTGCATTCGCAATTTTGATGGCACTCAAAAACAACAAAATACCTAAAATTATAATCAGAATGAACTAAATAATTAAACAATGCATTTTGTATATAATATACACCAATGCCACCTCCATACCTTATAACTCTCTAAAAAACCATAATAGAATACATGATCCTCAACAACTTCCACAGAAAATCCATCGATATTGCAACAATTCATGCAAGGACATGAAATCTTGTCTATGTTAACAACATTAAACTCAGCAAACTTTAGAAACTCTTCAAATCCTAACTCAAACTCTTTTGATCTCCTATCAGCTTGCATTCATGACTTATCCATCTTATTCATTATACTATATATATTGACTTTACACCGGAGCTCGATCATATGTAGTAGCTGCATAAATTGTTGGATTGAATTCTGTTTGCAGGCAATGATGAAACAAAACAATGGGAGGGCTTTATTACCTTTATATATCTCGATTGGTACTCATCAATTCTGGTTGCAGGCAATGCTAAACCAGGCTTCTTATGCATTGCCAGGTTAATTATCCTCAACAATATGTGATTTATGAGAGGGCAGATTTTCTTTTGCGGTTTAACCTTGAGTAGTCCCCAACCATATAGAAGGATGATCGAGATGATGAACCTTAAACCAGTCATTCGTAAAATTGTTAATTTTGTGTTATTTTTAGAACTTGGTACGTACATTATGTCGCGCTCACTCGGCAGAGTTTGAACTTTGAACCATCCTGTTAAAAATTTCAGGGATTTGGAGGTGCAAAATTAGACCATCAGGGAAAAACAAGTCCCACATGCAAAATCATTTCGCAAGGATGCTTGTTGTTTCAACAGAAAACACTCCCCTATTGCAGTAATGCATTACCGATATCGGCATTATCAAACTCCATGCATGTAATAGTACTTCTATAATATCATATACTTGGTATCAGGAAAAAGGAGCAATAACGAAAGCACAAGGGAATGTAACAATGCATACGCTAACAACATTAGCAAAACTACAGCCTTCATGCATGGTCAAGTACAATTTTCTTCGAAACTCAATCCTCTTGTTGGTAGGAGAATTTATCAGGTTAACTTACAATGCTGATTCAAATAGACAATTCAGATGTTGAGATAAGGATGCCATCACTAATTCACTATCAGCATACAACCATTCTGCTGGTTTCAAGAAGCTTCCAAAGCAATACATTGTCCTCAAAAAAACCTTAGTAATGGAAAAGGGGCCTGAGAATGCCCGACATCGTCCATTCATCTGTAATATTGGTGGCACGTACCGACGGTACCGTGGCAGAACGCGCAAGTCTCCACTTCTCAAAAGGGCTGTATTTGTATCACAACTTCATGCAGTTGCTAAGAAATTATAGCCATATTTCTTCTGAATTTATAGTCTGTATATCATTAAAATGCATTGCCACAAATGCAAACAGCCTGAGGAATAAACTCATTGTACATTTGAGACAGTATCTAGCTAGCATTATGCATAAAACTGTAGTACACTATTAACCTCAGTAGGCATTTGAGACACCAGCATTATATGCATAAAACTGTTGTAAACTTATCAAGTTAACATAATACTAAAAAGATGAATGAAGGAAAAAACAACATGACTTCAACTTGTCTTCATTATTATCTGAATTCAGTTCTACTACAAAACGATGGTGAATGTTGAGAGATATTTCCAGTACAGAAAATCAGAACCATATCAGAGAATAGAAAATACGTTCCATGAAAACCAATATAATTCATGTCCTCTCTATCTACTAGTACTAATCATTGCTCAGAACTGATTCGATGCATCAACAATTGGTGTATGATCCTTCCAAAAGACTGCCAAACTTTAAGTTCATACCATAGAGTCAATAGTATCCTACTCACACAGATAAGATGCATTTCAAATTTAGCCAAAATCCTAATAAATGTTGGGTGCTGTTAAATGTACCTAGCAAATTACTATTTAGACCCAACAAAACAATTTTATATGAAAAGACAATTCTATCCACATGCACAATGATATTAACAGTCATGATAATTAAGATAATAACGAAACAACGAACCAAATTTGAAGCAATTGAACCCAACAATCTAAATGTACCCAACAGGACAATTTGAAAACATTCTGCATCCGAGTAAAACCTTAAACCAGAACCCATCGTCAAGATTAAATACATACAATATGTGTTTATATATAACCCATCATTCCTTATATATATACCTAGTTCTCTAAATTAAAACAATGTGTTTATATTGCTGGTGCTTCCTAGATAACCAAAACAAACTGCTGGTATTTGGTCTTCATCGAAAAAACTACTGGTATTTGGTAGCATACACTACTACAAAAATGTTATTAGACAACACTCATCAGACAACCTTTTAGGGTTCCCTACTTGTCTGATGAAGTGAACTGTTATATACAATGCAAAGTTACAAAGTTTTGTTGTCTGATGACACGAAATTGTTAGGTTATATTTCAAAGAGTTCAAAACACAATGATGATGCTAATTTTCTATTGTATGATTTATGAAAATTTTGGCGAAAGGATTCCCCCCATCACCAAATTGAAAGTCGTGCAAGATGCAAAATGTTTGGACAATAGACTTTTATTTCTTTGTTGTATGATGTTGTTACAATTTATACTAGGCAATACCTAGTACAAGTTTAGAAAATATATACAACAGTTCAAAACATTCTGTTGTGTGACTGGAAAATCTGGTGGCATGTCAAAGTCGTTTTGGCTCCAAAGTTTGCCTCCATCGATTTGGTGTTCTATGCCAAAATAGTTTTGGCTCCAAAGTTTCCCTCCGAGTATATATTCTGTTGTGTGAAAAAGTTGACAAATTTAATAACGTACCCACCAACCCTAAACGCTATCTCACACTCTCACTCTCTCGCATTTATATCACTGTCTCTCTCTCCCTCGCATTCATTCACCCTAAACCCACCAAATAGATCGAGACTCTCGACTCTCACTCTCAAACAGATCGAGACTCTCGCCCTCTCACTCTCAACGGTAAGCCTTCTCTCTCTCTCAATGTTGTCTCAACACTCACTCTCTCGCCCTCTCTCTCAACTTTGTCGCTCTCTCACTCTTCTCTCAGTTCTGTATTTGTTCTCTAATGATCATCGTTCTCTTCTCTAAACTAACCACACCCAATTCACTAGCTCACAAGAAAGAGAAGAGAATCGCCATGAATTCTATTGTCAAAGAATATGAAATTCTTTCTTCAATTTGTTGCTAACTTCTGTAAGTTTCAATCTCCTCTTTCTCAAACTAGTTCTTGTTTCAGCTATTACCTAATAAAGTGGATGAATGATTTGTGTCATGAAATTCAATTAGGGAACTTGGAATAGCAAGCCGGGTGTTTGGGTTGATGTTGGATTAACGTCATTTGAATTGGGTGCTTGTGCGTTTGGAGTAGCTTGCTTCTCTTGGAGATTTTGGCTGCTGGTATCCATAGATTGAGGTAGGAAAAACAAACTTTTCTTTATAGCTTTGATTCTAGTTTGATGTGTATTTGGTATGATTGTGTTGGAATGTCTTCTCTGCTATTTTTCCTTGATTGAAACTGTCAAGCATACATAGCTTGTCGAATAGAAATCTTGTTAAGTGTCGATGTTCCTTTGATTTAGGGTAACAAGTACCCTTGTCTTGTATGTAATCTTGAAATGATAGCCTTGAGTATTTTGGCTGGTATTCTTTGAAGAAGTTCACATCGGACAAGGTCCTTCTCATTCCCAACTCTCTTCTTATCATGTTAGTTGCAGCCGTGACTTGTATCGTGTTATACAATCTAAAGTGGTTTTATTTGTGTCTACTTTGTCTTATGTAACTGCTTTCTTGGCTGCTCCTTTGAGTCTATTTCTTATTTTAGTCCTGCTCTCTGCTAAGGCTCATGAACTCACTGTACAGAGCTGCTCAAGTTAGTGTCCTTACCCATTGATATTTACATCCTTGAGGCCAACACAAATCTGATTCTTGTCATGTTCTTTATAATTTAAAAGGAAGTTTTTATACATGGGTTTACTTGAAACAAAAATTCAAGGCTTTGCTTATTTTCAGTGATATGACCTCTGTAAGGGAATAAATAAATGAGATGACTAGATTTCTTGCTCTCAACTATTCTACTTGTTGTTTAATTTACTCTTGGTACCCGCTACCCTATAATTTCTGAAATTAATCAAATACGACTTTTGAAACTGAAGTATGTTTTCTCACAATTATCTGATTTACAGCAAAAAGACTTCATACATGTGTTATATACTTACCTATACATACGTTCTTGGTCTTTTGACCTCAAAGTGAAATTAGTTTTTAGCCTATTTCATGTCCAGGCTTACCTATCAAATGTGGGTGTTTAAAATATACCACTTTTACCTGGTTTTCGATCTATCCACATTGATTGCGGCTCCTTATTTAAAGTATTTTGAAATAGTCTCATACTCATTACCTGGACTTCATAACCATAAGTACTGTACAGTTTCTATGTTATATCTCTTAAGATGCAGCAAAGTGATTTATGCATCCTTTCAAAACCAAAGGTTTATCTTGTGTACTTCTGGCCATATGAAACCATGAATTCCAAGTCAATTTGTACATGGTTGTATTTGAGTTCATTCCTACCTCTTGATTGTGATCTGAAAGTGATCGTACCTCATTGTCATTATTCTTAGAAAGCTACTTCTGTTCATAGAATGATCCAATGCTTTGTATTATGAGTTGGAGTATGTGCTTATTACTAGTTCATTGTTTGTTAAGTTCTTCTCCATCAGTCATGGTCTTTGTTGTTGATTACTCCAACAGTTTGAAAACCCAAGTCTTTGCTGCTGGCTTTGAAATCCATGTATTGATACATACCTCATGTTCAGCTTGCTATTGAAAGCCGATTCTTCTAATATGCCTGTTTGAATTTATTTTAAGACAAGGTTCCATTCTTTGATAATTTCCTCTTGTCATCTATGAGTTTGTGAACTCAGGTTTCTCTACCTCATTGTTCTAAAGGTATTTGTGTCTGCCCATTTGGTCTTCATATAAAGATTTGTCGTCTTGATCATTTGTGTCTTTGAAAGACCAGAGGTCTATATTCCTGTATAATTTCTGGGCAATATCTTATTACAGTTGGAAAAGGGATTTCAAGTTTGTTTCTGAAATCCTTGTTTGATCAGTTGGTTGAGAAAGTGAAACTTCCTGGAAAGAAATGATTGGATTTCAAATGTTCTGTTCGGTTAGGCCCGGTGAATTATGTGAGTGGGGATTGTGCCTCCCTTGGGTTGTTTAACCCTAAACCTGATCAGGGTACCGCATGTGCGGGGTTTGCTCAGTGGTATAGCTGGGCGGTGGGCTATAACCGGAATCTTCGAGTGAAAGAAAATTGTATGAGTATCACGAGTATTCCTGTTGACACTTTTGTTGATTCATGGTATTCTTATATGTTAACTTTGTTGTCAAGCTATCCTTATGATTGGCCTTCTTCTACCATGTTTGTGTATACTGTTGATGCTTGTTATACTTGGTAAAGTTTGATATCTGCAATTCCAATGTTATCTTTGAGTCAAGTTCATTTATTCTACTACTGGACTTCTGATTTTCTCTCTTGCAAATGCAGCAACAATTATTGGGGTTTAATCTCATTTCCTTGGTTATTTTCCTAAAGCTTCATGTTTGTTCATGCCTTTCATTTTCAAGTACATGTTGAATTAGAGTCTTTGTTATAAAGATTATTTTGTCGTACCTACTGAGTTTGTGAAGCTCGTTCCCTATATTCATGTTGTGTTTTCAGGAAATTAGGATTCCTTGAGTGGACAAGTTAATGATACTCTGGAGTTCTTGAGTTGAAGTTTTGGTATTATTATATGATTGTGTTGGTTGTGCTTCACTTGTGTCCGAGTGCTTGTGTTCTCTTAGACTGCATTGCATTGTTATATTTGAATTGAGTATGTTATTGATGTCACCCAAGATGATGTTTTTCAGTGGGACAGGAGAAACAAACTTGTCCCAAGATGATTTGGATGTGTTAAGGAATGAGTAGGCAAAGTTCATCATCAGCAAATACCTGTAGGGTGCATGATCTGGTCTGTTTTGGTGAACTTTGTGCTTTTTATATGTATGTGGTAATACTTTGCTTTTGAACTTGGTGTTTCTATATATTCGGAACAGCTATGTAGTAGTACGTACTTTGTGCATTTCTCATGTTGGAATGTTTTTGGACATGTAAGACTATTTAGGAGCTTAACTAGTTGCTTGTTTTCAGTTTATTATTCAGCTGTAATGTTGTTTGTGGAAGCTTGAATGATATATATGAAAGCTGAAATGCAATGTTTTATGGTATCAGTCAATTTGTGCAGCAGTTTCTTTTGTGATGCTTGTGTGTAAAACTTGGACAACAAAGTCTGTCCACATGAAAATGCAACTATTGTATGATTCTCATCAAACAAGAAAAGCAGAATGCTATATCTATTGTGTGATACAACGGTCCAAATATTTCAGTTGTAGGTTATTCAACGTCACACAACAGTAAAGATAGGGAATAAACCGTTGTAGCTTACTGAAAAACACACAACGGTATAAATGAAAACCAACAGTTGTCTGAAAGGGTAAAAATACAACGAAAATGTTTTATTGTTTGTTGTATGAGTGGACTTGTGCATGTCGCGCATGGCATCGATCTGCGCAGCGACTTATACAACGAAAGTATTGAACTGTTGAGCAAAATGTGATCACACAACGGTAATTTTCACACTTGTCTGAAGATTCAATCAAACAAGCCTGAGATATACAACGAAAAACATATAATCACACAACTAATACCAAATCCCAAATGAACTAGTACCAAATCCCTTGACTTCAGAAAGAAAAATTAAACGAATTCGAAACACTGATCATCTTCCGCTATCCTATGCACTCAGAGGAAGCACGTACAGCATGCTATTAAGGCAGATCACCCCTGATCCTCCGAGCCAGCTGCATATCTTTCGGCATGATTGTAACTCTCTTTGCATGGATAGCACAGAGATTGGTGTCCTCGAAAAGACCCACAAGGTCAGCCTCAGAAGCCTCCTGCAATGCCAGTATCGCATGGCCATTAAAACGCAGGTCACTCTTGTAGTTCTGTGCAGTTTCGCGAACAAGCCTCTGGAATGGCACCTTCCTGACCAGGAGATCAGTGCTTTTCTGGTACTTGCGGATTTCGCGAAGAGCAACAGTACCAGGGCGGAATCTGTGTGGCTTTTTCACACCTCCAGCGGTAGGGGCAGACTTATAGGCCAGACTCTTCCTTGGAGCTTTCCCTCCAGTTGACTTGCGCGCAGTTTGCTTGGTACGAGCCATCTCTTACTCTTAGTTTGCAACCTGTTAAATTTGATGAGGGAACTGTTTATCGATCACATTAAACTTCTATGTTGGAGGTACTTATAGAGAATCAAATAAAAGCAAACTAGAACATGATAATTAACCTAGCTTTAGGAATCAGAAACCTAATCAAATATTATTTAACTGTTTGGGGATTTGAACGAAATGGTATATGAAGTAAGAGAAGTTTGTCATGATGATCAATATATATTTCCAGCAGAACCTACGTACTGTATATCGATCTCTCCCTCGATCATTAGCCTTTTGTGGATCTTTATCAGAATTGAAGTTAATATTTTCGTAATGAGTTTATAATATATATACAAAATACAACATGAATTCTTCAAAAGAGAAGAACAAGAACAACAACAACAACAACAACAATGATATATCCATAAACAAGAGTCTGAAACGTATTCATGAAATGCCTTTCCATCATGAAAGATGTAACCGTGCTTGTAGCGTTCAATAATCAATAAGAGCATGTGTTAAGTAAGAAATGTATATATATATGCCTCGCAAACTAGGGCAAATGCGGTTATCGATCAGTTTTACATGTTTACATTTCCCTTCAAACCTTTGCATATGCACGTAGGAGAAAATATAGTGATTTAGTACTTCACGGCCAAACAACCAAATTTAGGACTGGACATGTTTCAGTGAATCAAATAAGTGTACTAACCTTTGCATTGTTATGATGCTTGTTCTAAAAACGAAGAAGAGAGAGCTCTTGAGACCTTTTTTCTCTAAATTGGATGCAACGTGTGTGAATTTTTATCCAGGAATTAAGCCCCTTTATATAGGAGTTCAATATGATGGATCATTTGGGAAGCAAGCTAATCTTATTGGTTGAACCTTCACGATCCAATCGGATTGAAACACCTGCTCCGAAGACGATGAATCTTATTGATTGTGAAGGAGGTCCAATGAGAAGAAGACACTTGCTTGTTACAGGTTAATTGCTGCTAAGCCTAAATTAAAACTTATTTATTAAAGCATTTTCTTCTATTGTGGGAAAAAAAAAAAAAAAAAATTGTCTCTGCTATAACTGTGAAACATTGTTTTGCCCTCAATCTCATATAAGGTAATTTGAGGATTTGGAAGGTCTTTTAGGATTGTTTGAAGTATCTGATAAATTCTTTATCTGTCTAATTAACCATATATGATTCATAAGTCTACCGCCCTTGAGATACATGCCTGCAATCCTTGTTCAACCAAACCATTTACACCTTGTATCATCCATGGCCTAATTGCCTTGGAGGAACCGGTTGATCCTCAGATAATGTTACTTAGTTTGTGGTTATTTTCATTCCATGTCAGAGGCGTAGCCAGCTAGGGGCAAAGGGTTCAATTAAACCCTCTCACATTTTAGAAAAGTTTAATCAGTCATAATGAGTATTAGATATTAATGAAATGTAACATAAATTGACCCTTCTCCTCTTTAATATTCTTCAACATTAATGATGAAATACGAATTTGTACTAGTAAAATACTCAATCTAATTAATAGAAATCGTGTCAAAGATTTCTTACCTTGCTAATTTAAATTTCATGTATGATTTTTTTCTTTACAAATAAGCTAAATGGAAGCAGCATATTAATATTTACCGTGCATTGACATTATATCTAAGAAACAAAACATTTTTTTTCAATATTTCTTGTGCATGTTCAATTTAAGAATCCATGTAGAACAAAAATTAAGTTTGCATCATTTGTTTGTGTCTTTTTTTTTTAACAAAATTATGTCATTAATAGAGAGTAACTGAATATGAATTTAACTTGTTAATTAATAAAACTTGACCATTTTAAGTGTGAGTTCTGGTTATGCCACTGTTCCATGTGCTGCACATGTACAGGGCTTGATTATGTTAGCTTCTGATAATTTGTGATCAGTAATTTCTTGCTGCATGAACATTCAGAACAGCCATAAACGAAGCGCTATTGATGTCGAAGCGCTGTTTATGAGTCATAAAGAACAACTAATGATAGAGCTTGAAGCAATTTATCAACACGAGCACTTAGCACAGGCTGCACACGCTATTTCCTATGACCATACAAGTATTTCATCAACATAATTAAGCAAGACCAAAAAGTTGCAGGATTTACCCTTGGAGTACTCTCAGAAGGTTGGAATGAGTTTGATTCCAGATTCAGAACCTAAGTGTAATCTCACGTTGGAAACGGTTCGGTGGCTTTGATTTGAACCTTAGTAAACAAGTGAACTCTTTGTATTAACTAGTACATTATGAACACATAGTTTGTTAATTAGCTGCTCCTTAAATAAAAATAAAAACTTCTAATGAACTTCAGTCTGCATATATATATTGTGATCAATAATCATCTAGCAACAAAGTAACAAAGCCAATTAAATGAGAGATAATGAACTAAAAAACCAACTGATGTGATGATTATCGATCTCATGCGCACAGAATCAGAAAGAAGCTAGGTCACTTGCACCGAGTTCAAGCCTGCTTGCAAGTATGTGATACTGGCGTGCGTTTGATTTCAACAGTAATGCTGGAATGGCTATTTCAACAGTAGGTGATATTTTTTAACGAATGTTAAGGATTTGGAGGTGCACAATTACACCATCAATCCATCAGGGGAAAAAGAAAAATACGTTCCACATAAAATCATTGCCCAAGGTTGCTTGTTGTTTCAAAAGAATGAAAACCCTCTGATATATGCGGTTACCGATTCGGCGATTTGGTAATCATTATCAAATATTAAGTAAAGAAAATTCCCAACATATATTTGGAGATGCATGTCATATATTGTGAATGGTCTACTACTCTACTTGGCATGCCGTTCATGCTAGAAAGGTTTGGAGAGGGAGAATAAATATACACAAGAACATTTAGGGATGGTGAATTCGAACTGTGGTTTTGCTCTTTCACAAATATGGCATTATATATTTATCAAAAAAAGTTTTTACCAAAATAGTACGAAACAAAATTAACATTAATAAAGTCAAGACGAACAATTATTCCCAATGGGAAGTAGTTATTCAACTAGCTAGAATCGTTTATTCTACTAAAATAGAAAATAGAAATGAAACTAATACCAAATCCCTTATGAACTAGTACCAAATCCCTTGACTTCCAAAAGAAAACCAAACGAAACACTGATCATCTTCCAATCCTGTGCTGCTATGCATTCAGAGGAAGCACGTACAGCCTATTAAGGTAGATCACCCCTGATCCTCCGAGCCAGCTGCATATCTTTCGGCATGATTGTAACTCGCTTTGCATGGATAGCGCAGAGATTGGTGTCCTCGAAAAGACCCACAAGGTGAGCCTCAGCAGCCTCCTGCAATGCCATTATCGCATGGCTATTAAAACGTAGGTCACTCTTGTAGTTCTGAGCAGTTTCGCGAACAAGCCTCTGGAATGGCAGCTTCCTGATCAGGAGATCAGTGCTTTTCTGGTACTTGCGGATCTCGCGAAGAGCAACAGTACCAGGGCGGAATCTGTGTGGCTTCTTCACACCTCCAGTGGTAGGGGCAGACTTATAAGCGATCTTGGTGGCCAGACTCTTCCTTGGGGCCTTTCCTCCAGTTGACTTGCGAGCAGTTTGCTTAGTACGTGCCATCTCTTAATTTGCAAGTTGCAACCTGTTAAATTTTTACGAAGGAACTGTTTAACACAATAAACTTCTTGATGTACAAATTCTTCTTCCTCTAGGTTGGAGGTATTTATAGAGAATCAAAAATATATAAAAGCAAACTAGAACATGAAAATTAGTATAACCTAGCTAATTGATCGATAGAAACATAAACATAATCCAACTTAAGGAATCAGAAACCTAATCAAATATTATTTAACTAGGTTGGGATGAGTATATGAAGTTTATCATGATGATCAATATACAGCAAAATCTACTGTATAATATATGTCCCTCCTGAGCCTTTTGTCTTCACAAGAAAGTTGATAGTTATTTCTTAGTGACTTACACACACACACACATGCAAAATACAACATGGATTCTTCAGAAGAGCAGAACAAGAAGAAGAAAAGGTGCGCACAACAACGATATATCGATCCATAAACAAGACTCTGAAACAAAATCATGAAATGAATTTGCATCATGAAAGATGTAACTGTGCTTGTAGCATTCGAGAATCAATAAGAGCTTGTGTAAAGTAAGAAATTAAGGTATATATGCCTCACAAGTCGCAAACTAGGGCAAATGCGGCTATCGATCAGTTTTATAAGTTTACATTTCCTTTCAAACCTTTACATATGCACGTAGGAGAAGATATAGTGATTTAGAACTTCACGGCCAAACAATCAAATTTAGGACTGGACATGTTTCAGTGAATCAAATAAGTATACTAACCTTAATTTGCTTTGTGACGATGCGTGTTCTCGAAACGAAGAAGAGAGAGCTCTTGAGACCTTTTTCTCCAAGCTGTTGGATGCAACTGGTGTGGATTTCATATAGCAATAAGCCTCTTTATATAGGAGTTCAATATGGCTCATTTGGGAAGCAAGCTAATCTTATTGGTCGAACCTTCACGATCCAATCAGATTAAAACACCAGCTCCGGAGTGGGTGAATCTTATTGGTTGTGGAAGAGGTCCAATGAGAAGAAGACACTTGTTACAGGTTAATTGCTGCTACGCCTAAATCAAAACATATTAATTTAAGCATTTTCTTCTATTGTTGAGAAAAAAAAAAAAAAAAAAAAAAAAAATTGTGTCTGCTATAACTTTGAAACATTGCTTTGCCCTCAATCTCATTTAGGATAATTTGAGGATCTGAAGGTCTTTTAGGGTTGTTTGAAGTATCTGATAAATTCTTGATCTGGCTAACCAAGTAATTAACCATGCATATATATGATTGATCAGTATACCACCCTTGAGCTAGATACATGCCTGCATGCCTTGTTCAACCAAACCATTCACACCTTGTATCATCATGGCCTAATTAGCTTGGAGGAACCAGTACTTGGTCCTTAGTTTGTGGTTGTTTTGACATGGCATGCGTTCCATGTGCTGCAGATGCTGCACATGTACAAGGCTTGATTATGGTTACTTTAGATGGTTTTTCTCATCAGCTTCTGATAATTTGTGCTGGTAATTGTCGTGTCCATCAGTAATTTCTTGCTGACTGAACATTCTGAACAGTCATAAACGAAGCGCTGGCCGGTGATTTCGAAGTAGGCCTGACAACTATCTCCCTTCAACTATTTGTAGAACAAGGGGGTACGTAGATGAGGCTAACTTATCAAATCCTAATAAGTAATCTCATGTTGGAAAACGGTGGCTTTGATTTGAGCCTTAGGAAACAAGTGAAATTTTTGTATGAACTAGAT
This sequence comes from Fragaria iinumae, assembly GCA_009720345.1. Taxonomy (NCBI): domain Eukaryota; kingdom Viridiplantae; phylum Streptophyta; class Magnoliopsida; order Rosales; family Rosaceae; genus Fragaria; species Fragaria iinumae. The sequence goes on from CM019119.1 coordinate 36,228,618, forward strand.
TCTTAGGAACATAGAGTTAGTTAATTAGCTGCTCCTTAATTTTTTTTTTTAAAAAAAAATATATATATATATATTTTATGAACTTCAGATTGTGCATATTGTGATCAATCATCCAGCAACAAGTAACAAAGCCAATTAAATGGAAGAAAATGAACTAAAACACCAACTGATTTGATGATTATCGATCTCATGCACACAGAACCAGAAAGAAGGTTACATGACTGAGTTCATGCAAGTATGTGATAATTTAGAAGGCGTGCGTTTGATTTCAACAGTAATGCTGGAATGTCTATTCCTTCTTCTTCTTCTTCAAGCAACTTTATTATTAGTATGCCCATAAGCAAGGAAATTGGACGAAGCTGGACTGAAACGTCTAGGACAATAACTTGATGTACAACTCGATCGATCAAGGAGAAAAATGAAATTGATCTGATACACTGGCCACTATTGGCCTGAATCATTTCTGGATTTAATGTCCTAACACTCACAGAGTCACAGGTTAGTCTGACACCAACATTGGCCCGTGGCGTGTACCATGGCTATGATAGTATGATTTTGCTTAAAAAGTGATGATTTTCACATTCCAATTGCTTAATCCTTGTAGAATATGGGACATAATTCTAATATTATGTGAAAACAAAATAGAAGGCCAACCATCTGATCCCATGCCAGTAAGGTTTATATATGGTGCCCTTTTGATGGATTCATAAATCCTTGTTCTTGCTAAGTATCTTGGCCACCACGGCAGAGTTTGAACCATCCTGTACAAATTTCAGGGATTTGGAGGTGCAGAATTACACCATCAGGGAAAAACAAGTCCCACATGGAAAATCATTTCGCAGGCTGCTTGTTGTTTCTACAGAAAACCCTCCTATTGCAGTAATGCATTACCCATATCAGCATTATCAAACTTCAAGTAATGATTCTAGAATATTATATAGGCACAAGGGAAATTAATAATGCAATTTCATATGCTAACAAAATTAGCAAAATTACAGCCTTCAAGTACAATTGTCTTCGAAACTCAATCCTCTTATTGGTAGGAGAACTTAAAAGGATAACTTACAATGCTGATTCAAATAGACAATTCAGATGTTGAAATAAGGATGCCATCACTATCAGCATACAACCATTCCCCTTCGCGGATCAAGGTTCCTGCAATGTTGATTGGAACATGCTTATCGCCATGGCCTCTTTTGTTTGACTTTATGGGATGAGATGCCAAGGCCCTAACCCCAATATCACACCCATTGATCTCATCTACATCTCTAATGCAGCCATTCACCACAATACCAGCCCATCCCATGTTTTGAGCCAACTGTCCCAAATTCCCTCCAACCAGAGCACATCTCATGCTTCCTCCACCATCAATGACCAATACTCTTCCCTCGCCTCTGGTTTCAAGAAGCTTCCTAACCAGTACATTGTCCTCAAAAACTTTAATAGTGGAAATGGGGCCTGAGAATGCTCGACATTGTCCATACATCTGGAACATTGGTGGCAGGACGCGCAAGTCTCCACTTCCCAAAAGGGCTGTATTTGTATCACAAACTTCAGCAGTTGCTAAGAAAGACATATTTCTCCTGCATATACATTTTTTAGATCATCAAAATGCAATGCCACAAATGCAATCTGCCTAAGGATTGAACCTCAGCAGGCATTTAAGACAGTATCTAGTACACTATTGAGAATGTAGATGGGCTTAGAGAACCATAGTGTACACACTAATACAGCACCATATATAATACTAAAAAAGTTGAATGAAGGAAAGTAACATGAGTTCAACTTATTTTCCTTATTATCTGAATTGAGAGATATACTCCAAAACCATGGAAGTTGAGAGATATACCAGTACAGAAAATTAGAACCATATCAGATAACAGAGATTATGTTCAATAAACACCAATATAATTCATGTCCTCCATTATAAATCAAAGTTCATGCGTCTGTGTGTGCCTTTTCTTTTGTTTCTTGATCTGAAGAGAGACACAGAGGATCAAGTTCTTCAAGCATATCTACTTGCAACTATATAAGAGCAGCATCCATGATTGGAACAAGAAACACTATGAGAAAGTGATACAGACACATGCAGAGGTCCAAATTTACAGGACTCTAGACAAAGCCAATCAGGCCAAGTTCAATTGTTCCTGAATTCCAAAAATTTCAAAAGAGGAGCAGAATATTATAGAATCTTTCAGGAATTTTAGGATGAAGGACTTCAAGGTGCCTGAAAATTTCAATGTGATGGGAGCTCAGAATGACGAAACTACCTAAAAGATAACTAATTTTGGTGAATCTGCAAGTTTCCTAGTGTATCCTTACGTAGAGAGTCAACAATCATGTTATAAACAACTACAAAAAACTTATAATCTCCTTCATCCATCTTCCTAAGCAGTTGAACAAGCTGCACTATTGTTATCTGTCTCACAAACTCAGAAAGGTGTAAGTAACTTTCTTTGGGAAAAACCTCAACTAATCATTCCTGAAAACAGGTTCAATGCATCAACAACTGAGGTACAATCTTAATAAAGATTGCCAAATTTCATACCATAGACTTGTTTGCTTAGAATCAAACATCACAAGTATCCTGCTGATAAACATAACAGATCACAATCTAGATGTACAAGCACTTGAAATTAAGCCAAATTCCTAATTCTGTTTCTACTCCAACCAAACATATTATCAGAGCAAAGCATTTTAGGCTTTTAGCACAATTTCCTCACAAGTTCTCACCATCTCCTTAGGCCAAGGCTTTGGGCCTCTCGGAAAATCCATGACAGAGAACCACTGCTTCTAATCCCACTCTTTTTACCATACAAAGAATCGAAAGGCCGAGATTGAATAAAGGGTCCAGGATTCTGTGAATGATACTGGAGCTGGGGAACTGAAATAGAGGATAGGAAGCACAGTGTTAAGGGTGGAGAGCTTATTGTTCGGAGGAGGCGGAGAGAGCTTAGTGCCATGGCTAGTCCTGCTATCTCTCTAACTCACCCAAACACAACCTAAGCTTACAAAGGTTGCAAGATTGACTGAAATTCACTCCATCAAGTAGACATGTGAATCACATTCACATCCTTAAACAGAGGACAGCTTTGAAGCTACAAGCGCTTCAAGATTACAATAGGATAAGATTCCATCCTGGGTTGACTAATTTCATTCAATTTAGAAGCATATAATGACAAAGATGATAGAGAGACAAAGATGCCAACTTTCACACATGGTATTAGCATTCAACATATTCCCAGAAACTCATTGGAAAAAAACTAAAGACCAATGCTTTGAACTCAAACCCAGAAACAAAATCAAAGCTGAAAACAAGTAATTGAAGCTTACCCAGTAGAGAATGAAGCTATATTCCAGTGGAGAGCTTGCCTTAATCTTCAAGCATCAATTGAGATGAAGTGGGTGGTCCTCTTCTTCTTTGTTCTCAGTTCTAACAAGTCTTTGTTCCATTAATAAGTACAAAAAGCATTGACGGCTGATTCTCTGGTTGAAGTTTGTGCCCTGACATCTCCATAATTGGTAACACGCGCCAAATGTCGTCACCTTCCATTGTTCTGTTATGTCTCCTTAATTTATCGTAATTTTTCTCACTTTGCTCCCTTCAAGCATACCATAATTCCACTTGGGTACCAAAACATCACAGTATTGCAATTCAACGCTCATCGTTTTCTGTCTTGGACCTCCTTTTAGCAAAAGAAATGAAAGCCAAGTGCAGCATATATTACTGCATTTGAGTCGATAAGCAAAGCATGTTAGGAGTCAACAGTCTATAGACTATAGTTAACTCAGTCAGAAATTCAAGCTGAAGACTGACCTAATGAGTCCAGTCAACAAATTGATCATGTGTGTTAAGCTCATCCACGACATGTAATTTGCGTCTTCTAATATCAGTAGTATGTGATGTATTGATGTAATGCATTTGAATGAAGTTGCTCCACGAAGTAATTATGTGATTGAGGGTGGTGTGTTTTACAGACCAAACATTTTTGTGTTATAAATTCAAAATCAATCAAAATCGTGGCATTGCTTAATTGAGGGAGGTTGTTTTTCACAATCAAAATCAAATATACCATTATTCCACTTGAGTACCCAAACATCGTAGTACTGCATTTTAACCCTCATCGTTTTCTGAAGCACATCTAGTGTAAGAGGCAAAGATCAAAGCATGTTGAACGTGTAGAATCAACTACAAGTGTCAACATAAACAAAGTCAAGAGTCTACAGTCAACTCAATCAACGATTCAAAGTCGAGACTAATTAGAAAGACCTAACGAGTCCAGTCAACAAATTGTTAGGACTCCTTGAAATACACAATTCAAAGCGAATTGGACGTGTTGATTATTTGTTTCAAGCTCAATAACCACACGTACTTCGCATAATCAAATATATGTTAATTCTTCTGTATCATTTCATTCCCTTTGAGAAGAAGATCATCAACTTTCCCTCATGTAAACAGAAACCAAGTAATTCTGCAGTTGAGGTTGAGTCTGTTTTATTGACCCAACATTTAGTCATAACTATACAATATACAGAAAAGAAAAAAGAACGTGAAATTGCTCAGTAATTTGAGGGAGGATGTGTTTCAAAACAAAAAACTTATACATCAATCTGTCAAACAGTTCGTGCTTAAGAGAGAAATGGTAATATTTATAAAACCGTGCTAATTACAAGGCATTCCCAAACTACATTTCCTTTCTGGTCAAATACTGAAGGAGCAGAGCAAAAAATGAAGAGAATCTTCTGGTTCCTACTTCTGGTTATCCTTCAATATTACCAGCTTCCTAATGTGGCATTAGCGACCACAAATTTTTCCCTATCTCAACGAGAACAAAGACGAACCAAGGATGACAATGTGGAGAAGTTGCTGTTGGCCTTTAAGGAGTCTTCAGTTCAATCTGATTCACAAGGTTTCTTATCCGACTGGAAACACAACGCTTCCATTCCTGTCTGCTCATGGAAAGGCCTCACCTGTTCACCACAAGGCCATGTGACTACCCTAAATCTCTGGAATGCTGGGATAGTTGGCAGTTTACACCTTCCAACTCTCACAGCCTTGCCGAGTCTTCAAAATCTGTACTTGCAAGGCAATTCTTTCTCTGCTTCTGATCTTTCTGTTTCCAACATTACCTCATGTAGTCTTGTAACAGTTGACTTGTCCTCCAACAACATCACAAGCCCTCTTCCGGTTGGGTCTTTTCTTGAGGGTTGTGAGCATCTGGCTTTGGTCAACCTCTCTGGTAATTCAATCCCAGGAGGGAGTTTCCGCTTTGGTGCTTCTTTGCTTCAGCTTGACATCTCTAGAAACCGGATTTCGGATTCGTCCTTGTTGACTTGCCAGAATCTTAATCTGCTCAATGTTTCCGGTAACAAGCTCACCGGAAAGCTGAGTGGTTCTATCTTGTCTGGCAAGAATCTGACAACACTTGACCTTTCATACAATGCTTTGTCGGGGGAGATACCAAACACTTTCCTGGAAAGCGCCTCGGCATCACTCAAGTATTTGGATCTCTCAAGCAACAATTTCACTGGAAACTTTGCAAGCCTTGATTTCGGGCAGTGCAGCAGCCTCACTTTGCTGAAGCTATCACACAATAATCTCTATGGGGATGAGTTTCCTTCAAGCCTTGTCAACTGTCAAGCTTTGGAGACACTGAACCTGACTAGTAATAAGTTGCAGGACAAGATTCCAGGTGCTTTGTTGGGAAATCTCAAGAAATTGAGGCAACTCTTTCTGGGTCGTAATCAGTTTTCTGGTGTAATTCCAGCTGAACTAGGAAAGGCCTGTGGGACACTCCAGGAGCTTGATATTTCTGATAACATTCTTATTGGTGAATTGCCTTCAAGTTTTGTGTCATGCACTTCTTTGGTTACTCTCAATCTTGGTCGCAATCAGCTGTCAGGAAATTTCCTCAATACTGTTGTGAGTAAGCTTCCTAGTTTGAGATATCTGTATGTACCCTTCAACAACATAACTGGTCGTGTGCCACCCTCTATTACCAATGGTACTCGGCTTCAAGTGCTCGATCTCAGTGCTAATCTCTTCACAGGGAATGTTCCTTCAGGGTTTTGCTCCTCCAATGCTCCCTCAGCTTTGGAAAAGATACTTCTAGCTAACAATTTCCTCTCCGGGACTGTCCCATCAGAACTTGGAAACTGCAAGAACTTGAGAGCTATTGACCTGAGTTTCAACAGTTTGAGTGGTGCAATTCCTTCAGAAATTTGGACCTTGCCAAATCTTTCTGACTTGGTTATATGGGCAAACAATCTCACTGGTGAAATCCCAGAAGGCATCTGCGTCAATGGGGGAAACCTGGAAACCCTGATTCTCAACAATAATCTCATTTCTGGAGCCATTCCACAGTCCATTGGCAGCTGCACCAATATTATTTGGGTGTCGCTATCTAGCAACCGGCTTACTGGAGCAATCCCTTCAGGTATCGGAAATCTCCTTAAGCTTGCTATACTCCAGTTGGGTAATAATTCACTGTCTGGTCAGATTCCACCTGAGCTTGGCAAGTGTCAAAGCCTCATTTGGCTTGACCTAAACAGCAATGACCTAAATGGTTCTATCCCGTCAGAGCTTGCTAACCAGGCCGGCCTAGTCAATCCTGGAATTGTTTCTGGGAAGCAGTTTGCATTTGTTAGAAATGAGGGTGGTACAGCTTGCAGGGGTGCAGGAGGTTTAGTTGAGTTTGAGGGAGTCCGACCTCAGAGACTCGAAAGTTTACCTATGGTTCATTCTTGCCCATCAACGAGAATTTACACAGGGTTGACAGTTTACACATTCACCAGCAATGGAAGCATGATCTTCCTTGACATTTCCTACAATTCCTTGTCTGGGACTATTCCCGCAAACCTAGGTAATCTGTCCTATTTGCAAGTCTTCAATCTAGGACACAATATGTTAGGTGGAAATATTCCAGAGAGCTTTGGAGGATTGAAAGCAATTGGAGTCCTGGATCTCTCTCACAATAACCTTCAAGGTTATGTCCCAGGATCTTTGGGGACTCTCTCTTTCCTGAGTGACCTTGATGTGTCTTACAACAACCTCACCGGTCTCATCCCTTCTGGAGGCCAGCTTACCACTTTCCCAGCATCCAGATATGAGAACAACTCTGGCCTTTGTGGGTTACCCCTGCCACCGTGTGCCTCTCAAAGACATTCAGCAGAGAGATTTAAGGGAAAGAAGCCGTCTATGGATTCAGGAATGGTCATTTCTTTTGCCTCTTTCACTTTCTTCTTTATTGCAACTCTGTATCTCTCTTTATTTTCAACCTACCTTGACCTCCCATTTAGGATTCTCCTCAAGGTTTTTTCCTCCTAGGATCTGCTCAACCTTTCTTCCTACATTCACCTCCTCCAAATTCAATCCAAAAGACACAAATTTTTCCATCACACTTGAGAGCAAAACCGATTGGTTACAAACTTACAAATAAATTTGAACATTAGCCTCCCTAGCCTTCCTTGTTATTTTGCTTGTCATGATCACAGTAAAAGCATAAACCTTTACCCTCCCCAAAATCTTGAACATTCTCCTCATAATCGAAAATTTTGATCTTTTAGTTTTATGCACTGTTATTGGTTTTGATGGTTTTTAGAAGGTTAGGTAGTTAGTGTTTAGGCCAAAGAGTGTTTAGGAAATGGAAGATTTGGTTTAGAGGAGGTGTAAAACAGAGGAGATATAGTTGTTGTAGAAAACAAAGAAGTTTGTATTGATAGCTGAGTTGATTACATCATCATACAAGGCTTTGATATTTATAGAGTTGTAAACCGACATTGGTTTACCTTCACCAACATAGCTTCACTCTAGACAATACTAGATTATACATATAATCTAGACTTTTCTACAACCATACATGATCACTAGAGACAAGTTCTAGATTAAACTAGATAACTTAAGTATAGTCTAGAGAGACTAATGCGCATTACTGTTTAACACTCCTCAATGCGCATGGGTGCTACTCCAAGCATACTTCGCAACATTTCAAACTTTGTTCTTGCGAGTGCCTTAGTGAAGATGTCTTCTAGCTGTAATTCTGTCTTGCAGTAGTGGAGCTCAATTTCTTTGTTTGTTGAAGCTTCTCTCAAGAAGTGATGCTTGATCTTGATGTGCTTTGTTTTGTTATGACATACCGGATTCTTCGCCATTGCGATTGCAGACTTATTGTCACTGAAGATTCTTGTGGCATTTTCTTGTTTCTCTCCCATGTCTTCAAAGATTCTTCTTAGCCATATTGCTTGACATGCCGAGCTTGATGCTGCAACATATTCCGCTTCAGCTGACGACAAGGCAGTTGTGTCTTGTTTCCTTGAAGACCAAGAGAATATTCCAGACCCGATAGTGAATGCATAGCCTGAAGTACTTCTCATGTCATCTATTGATCCAGCCCAATCACTGTCCGTGTAACCAAACAATTCTGATTCAAAGCCAACAAGCTTTGTCTTTGAAGTAGGCTGGTACCAAATACCATAATTAATGGTACCTTGTAGATATCTCAAGATTCTCTTTGCGGCACCATATTGTATTCGGCTTGGACTACGCATAAACCTTGATAGAAGGCTTGTTGCATACATAATATCGGGTCGAGTTGTAGTCAAATAAAATAAGCTTCCAATGAGACTTCTATAACTAGATGCATTCGCCTTCGGAGAGCCATCCTCGTTTCTAAATTTCTCATTAGTGATGAATGGAGTTGCCATGGCCTTGTACCCGTTCATTTTGAATTTCTTCAAGAGATTTTCAGTATACTTTTTTTGACATAAGAAAATCTCATTTGCTTCTTGGTGTATCTCAATACCAAGAAAATAGTGCATTAGGCCGAGATCACTCATCTCAAATGTCCTCATCATGTCTTGTTTGAATTCTTGAATTATTTCATCATTATCACTTGTATAAATGAGATCATCCACATATAAAGAGACGATGAGGATAGAGTTACCTTGAGTTTTGGTGTAGAGAGTTGGCTCACTCTTGCTCCTCTTGAATCCGGCATTGAAGAAGTATTTGTCGATGCGACTGTTCCACGCTCGTGGTGCCTGCTTAAGCCCATATAGAGCTTTCTTCAACCGGAACACTTTGTCTTCTCCTCCTTTCTTTATGAAACCTTGCGGTTGCTCCACATAGATTTCTTCTTTGAGTTCACCATTTAGGAAAGCCGACTTAACATCAAGCTGATAGATTTTCCATCTCTTTTGAGCTACAAGAGCCCTTATTGTGTCGAGCCTTGCAACAGGTGCAAAGGTCTCGTTGTAATCTATCCCTGGCTGTTGTGAGTATCCTTTGCTACTAATCTTGCTTTGTATTTTTGTATTGAGCCATTAGAATTGACTTTGGTCTTATAAACCCATTTAACACCAATTATCTCTTTGTTTGGTGGGCGCTCTACAAGTTCCCATGTTTAATTTTTTTCAATTGTTTTAATTTCTTCTTCCATTGCTTTCCTCCAATTTTCTTGTTTTACTGCAGCTTCAAAACTTTCAGGTTCTAATGATACAAAATTGCATGTTTCGTATATATCCCTCAATGACTTTACTCTTCTAGGTGGAGATTCTGGAACATCATCTTCTTCTTGATTAGATGGAAGAGTAATAGAGGGCGTACTTGAAAATTCTGAAATTTCTTCTTCTAATTCTTCTTCTCCTGAATGCAATGGAGATGTCATCTGCTGCTTTTCTGTTGGGATAAATTTTCTCTTAATAACTTCTTCTTTTTCCCAATCCCAATAGGCAGCTTCATCAAACTTGACATCCATGCTAATCATGAGCTTCTCCGTTTTTGGATTGTATACTCGGTAGCCTTTAGCTTGCGAGCTATAGCCAACAAATATACCAACTTCTGATTTTTCTTCCAACTTATGCCTTTTAACAGCTGGAATATGAACATAGCAAATGCTTCCAAAGACTTTGAGATGCTTTGCTTATGGCTTTCTGTTGCTCCAAGCTTCAATTGGTGTCTTGTCTTGTAGAGCTTTTGTTGGGCATCTATTTAGCAAGTAGACTGCTCTATATACTGCTTCTACCCAAAAAGTCTTTGGCATGTGTTTTTCACATAACATTGACCTAGCCATCTCCATCACAGTTCTATTTTTTTCTCTCAGAGACCCCATTTTGTTCAGGAGCATAGCCCACTGTTAGTTGACGCTCTACTCCTTCGTCTTCGCAAAATTTTTTGAATTGTTTAGAGGTATATTCTTTACCTCTATCACTTCTAAGAGCTTTGATATATGACCACTTTGTTTTTCGACATGGTTCTTGAACTTTTGAAAGATTCTAAAAACTTCAAACCTTTCACGTAGAAAGTAGACCCATGTCATTCTAGTATAATCATCAATGAAGAGAATGAAGTACCTGCTTTGATCAAGAGATGGAGTCCTCATAGGTCCACAGACGTCCGTATGCACAAGCTTCAAGTAGTCTTTTGCTCTCCAAGCTCTTCCAGAGGGAAATGCTTGTCAATGTTGCTTCCCGAGTTGACAGGCTCTGCAGACATCTTCAATCACCTCTATGCTTGGCAGGTCCTTCATCATTTTTCTTTGAGAAAGAATTCTCAAAGCATGGAAATTAAAGTGGCCAAAGCGTTTATGCCATAGCCATGAATCATCTAGTACTACCTTCATGGCCATATGTAACCATTGGATAGGAAAACTTCTATTTTCCATCTTTACATTAAATATCATCGTTCTTTTTTTATCATAAATTTTACAGGAGTCTCCAGAGAATAATAGAGCATAACCGTTCTCCATCATTTGTCCAACATTCAACAAATTATGCTCTAAACTAGGAACTAATAAAACATCATCAATATACTTAGTTCCTAGATTAGTTTGGATGGAGATCGTACATTTGCCTTTCGTATGCACTAGAGCACCATTCCCTAGCTTCACTCGTGACTTCCTTGATACATCAAGGTTGGAGAAGATAGATTCATCCCCTGACATGTGATTGCTACAACCACTGTCAACATACCATGTCCAATTTTTCTCCTCAGATGCAGCTTCACATGAATAGAATAGGTGCTCGTCTTCTTCGTTCTCCTCTGAAAAATTGGCTTGATACTTCTTCTTGAGCCGACAATTCTTTTCCACATGGCCGAATTTATTGCAATTTCGGCATTTTGGCTTACCCCGAAACCAGCAGTCTACTTCTTTATGATTAGTGTTCTTACATACCCCACATGGAGGATAGGTTCTTTTTTGCTTAAAGTCTTTTTTATTTTCCCAATTTTTAGAATTTTCTCCTCCTCCTCTAGAATAATCGTTCAACTTCTTTTCTTTTTTATAGTTCTGAGATCGTAGATTGAGTTTTGACTGGAATGCACTCTCTATTGGACTGTCATTCCGGCTACTCAATCTTTTTTCGAAAGTTTCTAATGAGCCTATGAGTTCAATCACCGAAAGCTTAGATATATCACTAGAGTTTTCAATAGCAGTAACTACCGGATCATACTTCTCAATTAGACTGATAAGTATTTTTTCAACAACTCTAGTTTCAGATATGTTTTCTCCATAGGCTCTTAACTGATTCACTACTCTCTTAAGACGAGAGTAATAATCTTTAATGATCTCAGAATCTTTCATCTTCAAGTTTTCTAATTCTCTCCTCATTGTTTGCAATTTGATAGACCTTAGTTGTCCCTTGAAATTCCTCCTTCAACAAGTCCCAAGCCTCCTTCGTTGTAGAAGCTTCCATGATCCTCGAGAAGTTTGCATCATCCACGGCTTGTTGAATGGCATAAAGAGCATTAGCATCTCTTTGCTTTTCCTTCCTCTCTTGCCGTAGTTGCTCGACCGAAGGATTTTCAGTAGTTGTGAATCCTTTGTCGACTATGTCCCATAAGTTTTGAGACATGAAGTAGGTCTTCAGTTTTATGCTCCAAAAGTCATAATTCTCGCCGGAAAAGATCGGAAGGGGTAGGGAGTTATTGGAGGTAGATGATGACATGGTGGACACGCCCCAAATGGATCAGAACAGCTCTGATACCACTGATGGTTTTTAGAAGGTTAGGTAATTAGTGTTTAGGCCAAAGAGTGTTTAGGAAATGGAAGATTTGGTTTACAGGAGGTGTAAAACAGAGGAGATATAGTTGTTGTAGAAAACAGAGAAGTTTGTATTGATAGCTGAGTTGATTACATCATCATACAAGGCTTTGATATTTATAGAGTTGTAAACCGACATTGGTTTACCTTCACCAACATAGCTTCACTCTAGACAATACTAGATTATACATATAATCTAAACTTTTCTACAACCATACATGATCACTAGAGACAAGTTCTAGATTAAACTAGATAACTTAAGTATAGTCTAGAGAGACTAATGCGCATTACTGTTTAACAAGTTTTTAGCTTTTTACTTCTCAAACCCAGAGCTAATCATATCCTTAAACACAACAAATGAAAAATGAGGCCATTCTAACTGTTAAAGAACCTAGAATTAACTAACCAACATGCTTCCTATTTCCCACATTGTTTCATAAACCGAAAACACCTCATTCAAAATCAACGAAAAAGAAAAGAACATCGAAACGAACAGATCAAAGAAGACACTTAACGAAACCGAGAGAGAGAGAGAGAGAGAGAGAGAGAGAGAGAGAGAGAGAGAGAGAGAGAGAGAAGAGCACCGTTAAAGCTAGTGCTTGAGGCGACACCTGATGTTGATTCTACGAGTCACTGAAGAACTCAACGACCACTTCTGAAAATTTTCATGATCCAAGTCTTTGGGCTGCGTCCTTTAATGGGCCGGGTCTGGATACATTACCGTCTAGCCCTTAAATTTTGATTAAACAAAAAGTTAGATTTTTTTGTTTTTTATGTTTTAAGAATCAATCTGATGACTAGAAAGTAGAAACTAGAAAGAACTACTTTTGTGAGGGAAGGGATTGGCTTTTCCTTAATTACAGGCCAGACCTAATTAAACTTGATTATTAGGGATGAATATGATGCTCATATGACACTATTAAGTTGCCTAATTAAACTTGATTATTTACATGGATCATTAGTTCTTACGTTCATGGCCATTGCTTTCACTTATAATTTGGTAATTGATAATGTGAAAACTCAAACGAAAAAGGTTAGGCAAGAAAGAAATTTTGAACGTCGGTCCATTAGCTAGGTTTGGTAGCTAGCTAGATCTATCTGAAGGAAGAAAACAAGATTTGAGGGATAAGAAAGAAACATGGTGTGCGCGACTTGAATTAATAAGAGTGCGGCTATTGAGATCTTTAAATTTGCTCATTAAACTTCATTCTATTTTGAATTATTAAATAACATATACATTCTCATACACAATGACTATTAAGGACAATAATTATACAAAATGAAATATTATATTTATTCTCTTTAGACTTTCCAATTTAATAATAATTGATTCCATTATTTATTATTTTCCTTATATATTTTTGTTTTCCAATTTATTTTTATTAAAGCATATATATAGTTTATAAGAGCTAAAAATATAATCAATATCTATCAATTATTTTTGCAAAATAATATCTATCGATTACAGAAAATATATATTTATTGAAATAATTTATTATGAGGTACAAAATAGAGATCAAATTATTCAAAAGAAAAAAAAATGAAGAAAAAATAACACGTAAAAAAAGAGAAAAACAATTAAAAAGATAGATATAATAGTTCATGACAGAACATTTTCTTGCATGAAAAAAATAATCAAAAAATGAAGGTAGGGATGATGGATGTTGAAAAACAAAAAGAAAAAAAAAACAAAGAATGAGAGGTCTATTGAGTGAATAAGAGGTAATTAATTGATTGAAATATATGTCAATAAATAACTAAGGTTATGTTAGGAATTTGAAATGAGGTATAGTGAGCAAATGTTTATATTGAAAAATATAAGAGGGGTGTAAAGAGAATGATAGGTATATTGAGCAAACTTGGAGGTCCCGACAGCCACACCCAATTAATAAACTTACTTTCCCAACATAATTATGTATCATCATTACATGTTAAGAAATTATGGTTCCTTGAATTAATCTTGTGTACCATAATTACAAATGTACGTTTAGATAAGAACTGTCTTTGATTAGACCTAATTATTATGTGGCTTGATGTTGAAACGAGTTACCCCAAATCATCGAAAGTTAATTCCTTGATGATTTTGTTAATGAATTAGAATGAAGTTTACCATGCTGAGGATACCGTAATATATACAAAAAGGAAAATGTTGATTTAGTACTGATTTTAAATTCATTAAAAATCGATTTCGAATAAGTTAAACTCTACCGACTTTGTTTGCGTCTTTTGCTAGGATACGAACTCAGGATACCTCTTCTTCTACATCGCTTTAGGCTTAAGCAAACCTTTGAATGATACTTCTACGTTGTTGAACATAAGTGATGTGCCAATTTCTGACTATAATCCGATATTACGATCACAAGAATAAAATCCTAATCATGGAATTCAAAGTATTTTGCAATTATCAATCTTGGTTCATGTGTAATGACTAGAAACAGATGATTAATTTGAACCTTGAATAGATTTCACACTCATTCTTGAAGGATCTATTGTCAACAAAGATGACTAATTTGGCCACTTATCATCATCAAAAGATAGTGTAAGAAACCTATCCCAAGTAACTATTATTTGATCCACTCGAGTCATATCCGCAAAGTTGAAAAGCTCGATCTTCACAATCATCAAAATGACCCTAATTCAAACAGAAAAAAGTCCAGCATGCAAATTAAGCTTTATTTTCTTGGCATGAAAGACAGATCCAGTAAGTTCAACATCTTTCATTATTTCATACCTTTTGAAAAGAAAGCTAAAGAAACCATTCGAGTCAATTTACGTACCCCTCTTCGTGTGAGCATGATCACTAAGAAATGATTATGCTTATAGGTAATGAAGCGTGTATCTTCACAAAGAAAAGTTCTTGAATCCGATACTGTTTTTCACAAGGTAACTGATCGATATGCAAATTAGCGGCGCCATGCATCTAGCTTTTTATTAAGAAAAAAAACTGATAACCTGCAGTTGTTTCTTTTTTTATGAGTATTGACATGGTTGTGTTGAAGAGCAAGTAAGCCGTGTATTAACAAGCTAACCAATACCAACCAAACCATCCTAGCCCAAAGACACCTTTTAGAATTTTAAGAAGGATTAATTACATTTTACCACCCGAACTATGATGCTCCTTTCATATTCATACTTAACTATAAAAAAACTTGCGTTTTCATACCTCAATTTTCAATCCGTTAGCATTTTGATACCATACCCATTAACACCGTTAAAATTTGCTAAAATTTAAGGGTATTTATGTCAATTCGGTATCTTTGTAATTAAAATTAAAACTTTTACATTAAAATTGTTATTAGAATTAATTAGGTCTTTCATTAAAATTGTTCAAGCTAGAGATTCATCAACGCACACCCACACGCCCACACCCCAACCAATTGTTATTGGCTTCTAATTTATTAAGTTAATTTAGCTTTGGTATTTTATTTTATTTATATAATTTTAATACACACACAAATATAGGATCAAATCTAATTTTTATCCACAATAATATATGTTTTAAGAAATTATAGTATATTATTCGATTTCATGTTTTGTTTGAATATTTTGGCAAACTATTTATATTGGGTTAACTTCAAAAAAAAAAAATATATATTTGTTAAGTAATATGTCAAAAATAATAAATTTACTAAAGTGACAAAAATGTCCTCAAAATCTAACGGTGTTAGTGAACAAAGTATTAAAATGCAAACGGAATGAAACCTGAGGTATGAAAATGTAAGTTTTTTATAGTTAGGTATGAAAATAAAATTAGCATCATAGTTTGGGGGTTTATTTTGTAATTAATCCTTTTAAGAATCAAAGAACAATATCCCATGGAAAACGCAATCCACCAAATTTTATTGAAGTCAAATCTCTCGGAAGTTTCCACAAGAGACGAGGCTCCTTCCTCCCAATTTAGTCGATAACTGGGCAGACAAAAAGTCCCATGCAACCGGAAGAGTCTTTGGTCTATTTGTTGCCGTACCTTTTGGTACACTACAAGGCTTCTATTCATGTGACTATTGCTACAAATATCTCATTTTAGTCTACCACAACCAATGCAAGATTAGAGGATGGGCTAGTGTCTGGAAGAAGGTTTAATCATAAAAACCTTGTTGTGGAAGGAGACTCTTTGCTTGCTATTAGCTGTGTTCGCAACGATGCAATGATTCCGTGGATGGTCAAATCTAGCATTCGGGATATTTGTCATATGGCGCGTTCCTTTGACAACATCACCTTCTCCCATGTTTTTCGTGAAGCTAATTTCATGACAGATGTTTTGGCCAATGTGGGTCACTCTCTCCCTTCTCCGAAAGTATGGATCGAAAGTTTCCCTCCGGAAGTGTCAAATGATTTTCTGTTAGATACCTCTAATCTTGGTCACTCCAGGGGCTTTGTGTTGTAATTGCAGCCTCTATAACAAGTAGGGGAAATACTTGTCATTTATCAATCAAATATTGCAGCAAGTAGCACATTAAAAGAAAAGAAAAAAACAAACAAACAAACAAACCCTCAGTATAGATGAGAGAGAACCTAAACCTTAAAGGCGGCCTCCACCTACCTTCAACTTCTTCTTCATCCGGCAGCGCCTTGATGGCGGCTCTGGCTCTTGCCTTGGCGTCGTCATAAGGTCTGTTGCCGAACGAGGAATTAAAACCAATTGCTCTTGGGTTTTGCCACAGAAAGGATGGACGGGTTTTGAAGTGTGGTTTTGGCTGGGAGAGTGAGAGGATGGAGGTGGTCGTGGCTATTCAATCCGGGGATCGTTTTCTCTGACAACGAAGGCATCTGAGATCGGATCCGATGGTGGTCTATCGTGCAAACGTCGAATCTTGATCTACAGTCGCATGGGGTTGTGACAACCTTACTTGGGGAAGATGGGTTTGGTGTTGGGGTAGGAAGGCGGCACCGTTTCAGGTGACGTAGTTCGTGGCGGTGTGCGGCGCTGACTTTGCCGGCGAAGTAGGATGCGGCGGGTGTAGAGGAATGGAAGGACGTGAACCAAACATGTTGATGGGCCTGTGTGTGCTGTCTTTGGTGGACTCTTCGGCTTACTAAGTTTAGTCTTTCTAGTTTTCTAAGCCCATCTTTTTGGGCCACTAGGATTTTAAATTAGTTTTTACTAGTTTATTTCCAATAAGTCCTTATCTAGGTTTCTATGAATCTAGGTAGGTTTTAATACTTGCAGATTATGATGTTTCTTTTACATCTACATAGTGAACACTTCCTATCGTACCGCAATTGAGCGCCTTGACGACGAAAGTTTTCATGCAAAATTATCTCTATGTAGGGCTAGATTATAGCTTGCTAGGCTCATGGTCGATGAGCGACAATGTACAATGTAATGGTATGTGAATCACCTCAATTCGTTGAGGTCTGTATCGATCGGTGTCATTCAGGATGCGACTATTAATATAACAGGTTATATGCCCGTCTTTGCGTCAAAAAATAAAAGCAACACATTCATCAACTCTATCTGCTTCTTCAAAAGAAAAATCTATCTAGTACCCCATACGTTACTCACAATAATGAAACTCATCCATTTATGTCGTGAAAATTGTTGTTGTCACTTGCACATAACTACATACCTAACAAATGGTACACATACGTAGATCTATTGGACCAACATGGTATCATAGACAAGAATGAACAAAGTTTGAAAAAACCCGTGAAAAGGATTAGTATAGCTGGTAAGAGTTGGTGTCGACTTTGGTCCCCAACAAAGTGTGTTCATTTCTTCACTGCCTTCCATGCATGGCTTTGGCCTTTGGGTAGGGTGGGGAAGCCGTGGGGGGAAAACATGAGCAAATTAACACTTTATATACTACATAATCATCCTTATTTCTTTGCGAGGATTCTGCTGTTTTCTAGCATCAGTGATATTTTTTCCAATCATATTCATACGTGGGTGTGAACAATAAGTATGACGAAATACTAATTTTGTATGCATTTGTTGGGGTGGATATTTTTGGTGGTATAATTTTTATAGTTTTGTTGTATACTATATAGTTTTGTTGGATTTATTTGTTGGATTGGGGTGCAGGGTGCGAATCTAGCGGGGGGTCATTTGGAAAACGATGAAAGGGGCAGCAGCAACACTCGTGTGAAAAGCATACAATGACAAAATATGAAACCCTAGGAGCCCTACAAGGTTGAAACAACTGCAATTTTTTTTGGCAGAATTTAGGGTTTTGGGGAGAAGTTTTGGCCACAAGCCCCGACGTACCGCGCCCCGCGCCCTATACTATACTCATAGCTTTGTGGAGTTTACTATAATTATAGAACTTAGTTCACCTTAACCACAACCATCTTGGTTATTATAATTACTAGTTGGTAATCTGGGCATAGGGTTCGGTTAGTTTAATAGTGAAGCATGATTAGAGGAGGTGCTAGAGGTTTGTGTGGAAATTTTGAAATACTTTTGTCTTGAAGGTGAAATGAACGAGTATATACACCAATGTGAGGAAATATGTACATATATCTCTACTACAATCTCAAAACTTCATCAAATTGTGTTTTGCCTATAACACCATTCATATTAAAAGAATCTTTTCTATAAGAAAAACATAAAACAAAAATAAAATATAAAAAGGTTGTGACAAAAAAACTTTCACATTGGTGTGAGGCTAGATAATTTCTACTTATGAAAATTAAAATTACCCCCGGAAACCCTAAAGTTTCTTAAAACATAAACAATTTAAGAAAATTGAAGTGGGAGAGGTCAGTCATAGTTGGCTAGCTAGCCTCTAATCTTGATCAAAGATTTAATTGAATCTCAGTTTGAGGAGCAGTTTTTCGGGGCCGATACAAAAGCTTAATGTGCTCAACATGCACTCGTTTAATATAAACATATTTCTTATATGTTGATGCATTTTAAATACATGAAACTTGCGTATCCAATGTACTAGTTTCCACAGGTCTTCTCTTCTCTCTCGTTCCACAGCGTAATTAGCTTTGTTCTTCTTTGCCATTTACTAAGTTTTAGGTCTTCTAAACTTATTCTTCAGACCATTCATCCAGGTTCAATCCATGATGTACGATTGATGCATATTTTAATTTTTGTTCAATGATTTTAAATATAAGAGATTCCAAGACAGGATGGAAAAAAACTTAGTAATAGGCAATAACAATAGGATTAGAGAGGTTCATCATGCAAATCCTCATCGCAGCCTTGATTGATATATCTATCTCATTTACATATTATTTTAAATCAAAATCATTCGGTAATAGCTCATGTATATTGAGTATGTAATACGAAGTTATCTAATTCATGTAAGACTATATTGGACATTATTATTTTGTTCAATAAAGTATTAGGAAACTTATCATTTAATTGCAGAATAAGCAATGG
The DNA here is from genome assembly GCA_009720345.1 of Fragaria iinumae. NCBI lineage: Eukaryota > Viridiplantae > Streptophyta > Magnoliopsida > Rosales > Rosaceae > Fragaria > Fragaria iinumae. Next base: position 36,247,989 of record CM019119.1, read on the forward strand.
GAGATCTTGTGACTTGAATCCTAGATACTTGGATCATTTTGTATCTAAATGGTTAAGGTAGGAATCTGAATGTCTTGGCAATCAAGCTAAGTCTAAATATTATGCATTTAAGTTTAAGAATATATGATTGTGTGCTTATTAGCATTCTTTTTGGGAGGACTCTAAACCTAAGTCGACTCGTAAATAAATCAGGTCTTTGTACTCTGTTTATATCACCGGTTGATACAAAATCTTGTCACATAAAGAGATACAATTAGAGCGAAGTGTAGAAGACTTGAGTTTGGAATCAATGGTCTCGTCAGGTCTGTTGATTTCCCTTATAAACTCTAATTGATCATATTGTTTATGTATTTGTATGTTGTATTGTTTGTTTGTTTTCATGTATTTATCTATCTCGTGTGTCGATTCCTTTAATTAATAGATTGTAGAGAATATAGATTACATGATAGCAGGCTACATAATTCAACCCTAATTGTTCCTGTTAAACGTTACTGTGTACGACGACTGAGTCTTTTTTTTGTTTCGTTCTTTTGTTTTTGTTGATAACAAATGAAAAACTGACAATATTGTCATAGAAAAAAGACAAAAAGATTCAACACGGTTGTAATTACTTCACATTATATACACAGAAAGTATGAGCAATCCCTTTCACTCACCCTACATCATACAAATTGAAAGATTCTCCAGTAATCAAGTCCAAGAAATAGATTTTTATGCATGAACAATAATAAAGTTGGGAAGAAAATATGTCACATAATTAGAGACGTACGTGCGGGGTAATCCATCCAACCACCACCGAAGAGCTCCTCAAAATTGTCATGAGTTTTTGAGAGAGTGAGACAGAGACACAGAGAGGAAAAGGAATCATATCCAAAGTTTGACTGGACCCGAAATTTGAGAAAAGAGCGATGGGGGGTACATCACTCCAATTCACTCCTCTCTTCTCCACCAACTTGTCCTTGTATTCTATATTCTTCTGTATTTCTGTCTTACTTTAGCTTCCTCCTCTCTTTAAAAAGCATCATCACACCTCTCTCTCTCTCTCTCTCTCTCTCTCTCTCTCTAAAACCCATTTTTTCTTTTTTTTTTGTTTGTTTCTTTCTTTTCTTCTCTGTTTCTTTGGGTTTCTTCCCCCCCCCCTTCTGATTTTGCAGTCTGCAGACTTGTGACTTAGTGTCACATTCACATAAACAGTTGAAGGTTCAGTCCCTTCTTTCTGTGCCCTCTCTTCTGGGTTCCTAGCATTTTCAGTCAAAGTCCCATCAGAGACAGAGAACTAAGGAACTGAATACTGGCTATTTTGTACTTGGTTCGATTATAATCATATGCATAGCCGACATCTCTGAACATCGTACTCTGTCACACTCCGAGGTATCTTCCTTCCTTGGTTCTAACCTTAACATAAACTATCTGGTTGCCCATTAAGCCCCTCCACTCTGCTACTTTATATAAATGACACAGCTTTCTCTTTCATTCATGTTCATTCATATTTGGTAGCTATAGCTGTTAAAGTTTTGTTCTTGATTAGTTTCTTTCAAGTTTGTTGATTTATTACTATGTTTGATACTGATTTCCACCATCAAGGCACCACCAACCCATTTTACTAATTTATTTAGTTTAATTCCTGTTGGGAAATTTCTATTGCAGCTTCCAATCAAGAATGGGTGGAAAGATTGAAGCTTTAGTTAGCCCAGATCTGAAAGATGAGAGCTTTTGATTCAGATGAATGAGTTGTGCAGCCTAGGTGTTTGTGAATAGTCCCCAGAAAGATTCCTTATTGAAGCAAAAATGAAAAGGGTATAGATCAGAAGCATGATGGGTTTGTTCTGTTTTCTTGTTCTGCTTCTTTTTCACTCTCTAAGTTTGGGTTCAGCTGCTTCTAATGAGGATGTGGTGAAGAAGCTTTTGTTGGAGTTCAAGCAATCCTCTGTTCAATCTGACCCTCATGGTTTCTTATCTGACTGGAAATCTGATTCTTCAACTACTCTTTGTTCATGGAAAGGCCTGACTTGCTCTGAAGGCCATATCATCACCCTTGACCTCTCCTATTTTGGTCTCATTGGAAGTCTTCACCTTCCAACTCTCACAGCCTTGCCGAGTCTTCAAAATCTGTACTTGCAAGGCAATTCTTTCTCTGCTTCTGATCTTTCTGTTTCCAACATTACCTCATGTAGTCTTGTAACAGTTGACTTGTCCTCCAACAACATCACAAGCCCTCTTCCGGTTGGGTCTTTTCTTGAGGGTTGTGAGCATCTGGCTTTGGTCAACCTCTCTGGTAATTCAATCCCAGGAGGGAGTTTCCGCTTTGGTGCTTCTTTGCTTCAGCTTGACATCTCTAGAAACCGGATTTCGGATTCGTCCTTGTTGACTTGCCAGAATCTTAATCTGCTCAATGCTTCCGGTAACAAGCTCACCGGAAAGCTGAGTGGTTCTATCTTGTCTGGCAAGAATCTGACAACACTTGACCTTTCATACAATGCTTTGTCGGGGGAGATACCAAACACTTTCCTGGAAAGCGCCTCGGCATCACTCAAGTATTTGGATCTCTCAAGCAACAATTTCACTGGAAACTTTGCAAGCCTTGATTTCGGGCAGTGCAGCAGCCTCACTTTGCTGAAGCTATCACACAATAATCTCTATGGGGATGAGTTTCCTTCAAGCCTTGTCAACTGTCAAGCTTTGGAGACACTGAACCTGACTAGTAATAAGTTGCAGGACAAGATTCCAGGTGCTTTGTTGGGAAATCTCAAGAAATTGAGGAAAATCTTTCTGGGTCGTAATCAGTTTTCTGGTGTAATTCCAGCTGAATTAGGAAAGGCCTGTGGGACACTCCAGGAGCTTGATATCTCTGATAACATTCTTACTGGTGAATTGCCTTCAAGTTTTGTGTCATGCACTTCTTTGGTTACTCTCAATCTTGGTCGCAATCAGCTATCAGGAAATTTCCTCAATACTGTTGTGAGTAAGCTTCCTAGTTTGAGATATCTGTATGTACCCTTCAACAACATAACTGGTCCTGTGCCACCCTCTATTACCAATGGTACTCGGCTTCAAGTGCTCGATCTCAGCGCTAATCTCTTCACAGGGAATGTTCCTTCAGGGTTTTGCTCCTCCAATGCTCCCTCAGCTTTGGAAAAGATACTTCTAGCCAACAATTTCCTCTCCGGGACTGTGCCATCAGAACTTGGAAACTGCAAGAGCCTAAGGGCTCTCGACCTGAGTTTCAACAGTTTGAGTGGTGCAATTCCCTCAGAAATTTGGACCTTGCCAAATCTTTCTGACTTGGTTATGTGGGCAAACAATCTCACTGGTGAAATCCCAGAAGGCATCTGCGTCAATGGGGGAAACCTGGAAACCCTGATTCTCAACAATAATCTCATTTCTGGAGCCATTCCAGAGTCCATTGGCAGCTGCACCAATATGATTTGGGTGTCGCTATCTAGCAACCGGCTTACTGGAGCAATCCCTTCAGGTATCGGAAATCTCCTTAAGCTTGCTATACTCCAGTTGGGTAATAATTCACTGTCTGGTCAGATTCCACCTGAGCTTGGCAAGTGTCAAAGCCTCATTTGGCTTGACCTAAACAGCAATGACCTAAATGGTTCTATCCCGTCAGAGCTTGCTAACCAGGCCGGCCTAGTCAATCCTGGAATTGTTTCTGGGAAGCAGTTTGCATTTGTTAGAAATGAGGGTGGTACAGCTTGCAGGGGTGCAGGAGGTTTAGTTGAGTTTGAGGGAGTCCGACCTCAGAGACTCGAAAGTTTACCTATGGTTCATTCTTGCCCATCAACGAGAATTTACACAGGGTTGACAGTTTACACATTCACCAGCAATGGAAGCATGATCTTCCTTGACATTTCCTACAATTCCTTGTCTGGGACTATTCCCGCAAACCTAGGTAATCTGTCCTATTTGCAAGTGTTCAATCTAGGACACAATATGTTAGGTGGAAATATTCCAGAGAGCTTTGGAGGATTGAAAGCAATTGGAGTCCTGGATCTCTCTCACAATAATCTTCAAGGTTATGTCCCAGGATCTTTGGGGACTCTCTCTTTCCTGAGTGACCTTGATGTGTCTAACAACAACCTCACCGGTCTCATCCCTTCTGGAGGTCAGCTTACCACTTTCCCAGCATCCAGATATGAGAACAACTCTGGCCTTTGTGGGTTACCCCTGCCACCGTGTGCCTCTCAAAGACATTCCGCAGAGAGATTTAAGGGAAAGAAGCCGTCTATGGCTTCAGGAATGGTCATTGGTATTACATTCTTTCTCTTCTGTATCCTTCTTATACTTGCATTAGCTCTATATCGAGTGAAGAAATACCAGCAGAAAGAGGCAAAGAGTGAAAAATATATTGAAAGCCTTCCGACTTCAGGGAGCAGCAGCTGGAAACTTTCCGGTGTGGCTGAGCCTCTCAGCATCAATGTAGCTACATTTGAGAAACCTTTGCGGAAGCTTACCTTTGCCCATTTACTTGAAGCCACCAATGGTTTCAGTGCAGATAGCTTGATTGGTTCTGGAGGATTTGGTGAGGTGTATAAGGCACAATTGGGAGATGGCTGTGTTGTTGCAATCAAGAAGCTTATTCAAGTCACAGGTCAAGGAGACCGAGAGTTTATGGCCGAAATGGAAACTATTGGGAAAATCAAGCACCGAAACCTGGTTCCTTTACTGGGGTACTGCAAGGTTGGAGAGGAGAGACTTCTTGTGTATGAGTACATGAAGTGGGGTAGTCTGGAGAGTGTTTTTCATGACAAAATTAAGGGAGGGGGCTCGAGGCTTGACTGGGCAGCACGAAAGAAGATTGCCATAGGGTCTGCTAGAGGTTTAGCATTCCTTCATCATAGCTGCATACCTCATATTATCCACCGCGACATGAAGTCCAGCAATGTTCTTATAGATGAAAACTTTGAGGCCAGAGTATCGGATTTTGGCATGGCAAGATTGGTTAATGCCCTCGATACTCATCTCAGTGTGAGCACGCTAGCAGGAACTCCAGGTTACGTGCCCCCTGAGTACTACCAGAGTTTTCGATGCACAACAAAAGGAGATGTCTACAGTTATGGTGTTATACTGCTAGAGCTTCTCTCAGGAAGAAGGCCTATAGACCCATCAGCGTTTGGTGATGACAACAACCTTGTTGGATGGGCAAAGCAGCTTCAAAGAGAAAAGAGATGGGATCAGATACTTGACGCTGAGTTGTTGACACAGACATCTGGTGAGGCTGAACTATACCAGTATCTGAATATTGCCTTTGAGTGCCTAGACGACAGGCCATTCCGGCGTCCAACAATGATTCAGGTTATGGCTATGTTTAAAGAGCTTCAGGTTGATTCCGAAAGTGATGTCCTGGATGGCTTTTCACTGAAGGACACTGTTGCTGAGGAACCATAAAAGAATGAAACTTTGAAATCCTGACAGTGGATTCAATCCTTCACATTGTGTGGAATGTATATAATAGAACACTGAATCAGACAGCAAAGTTGAAGAAAGGCATGAAGGGAACAAAGTAATTGAAGTCTTGTTTTAGCTTAACTGGGTAAAGTACATATTCTTTCATTTTGGAAATCATGTCTAGCTATACCTAAGACTTCACTGAAAAGAAACTTTGTTCCTTTCCATTTTGGCTTATGTTCCTCACACAGTTTTGCTAACTTCTGCTTTACCATTGTCCATCACAATTGGTTTGTTGTTTATAGAAAGCTTGATCTGTGGGAACAAACATTTTGTAAAGTTGTAGCAATAGCACCATTGAGAAATTGAAATCATAGATGTGGTCTTTTCATTTCTTTTCTTATTTTATAATCCATGATTTTGGTGATCTTTTAGTTTGCTTACTGGTTCATTGATTCTGTAGTTCATTTGAATCATTTACATGTGTTTGAGCCGGTGGGCATTTTGGTCTAAGTCTGCATATTATGTTTACATCCAAAGTAATACTTTACTGGGCGGTAAAATGTCCAAGTGAATATTAATTACATTCTTGGTCCACGTCATACCGGCGAGCCCAAATTCTTTGGGTTTACAAGTGATGGCCCGCCAGTGAGATCATGCGAGCTGGATGGTAGAATTCACAGGCAGAATCCGCATGCTCCACATTTATTGTTGAAGACTCCTATAAGTCTTTGACATGTTTTGGGCCAACTCCTGTGACCCTTTTATTGAAAAAAGCCTTTTTAAAGCTCGCGAGCTTCAAGGGCCCGCTAGATGGAAGCAAGCTTCAGGAGCTCGTGGGATAGTTTGAGTTCGCGGCCCGCGCGAGATAGGTTTCCACAAGGATTGTGACACCTCGCGGGATAAGGACGTTCCTAATTTGAGTCCGCATAGGACTCTACAGTTGGGCAGTGCGGAGGCAGTGACCTATACGAAATATGTTGTGCAAAATGGACACGCGTCACGCAGATGGTTGGTTCACGCGGGTGAAGCAGTGTCCTTGTGGTATTTTGTTTCAGAGTCCGACTTGGATAGTGATTACTTCTGGCAGAATGCGAGCTACTCTATAAAGGGGCTCGAAGGCTTACAGAGAACACACAACAACTCAAACAACAATACAACAAAACCTTCAACCCAGTTGAACTTCCAGACGCTCCCCGGAGCTTTGCTTTCGCTTCCCTGTTGAAGCTCTCTCTACAATCTCCCTTCGAGTCTTTCGAAAACGAATCCTAAGCGCGTCCTCTCTTTAGCTCAGAGCCCTGTCGGACTCTCCCCTGATCCCTATTATTGCTCTGCTCGCGACACACCGTGAGTATCGAATCGCTTAGTGCTTGTAATTCCTCGTCCGCGAGGTGTCACCTGAAGCCCTCCGTTTGATCAAGAAGTCAAGATCTCGCACATCTTCTTTCCTCGTCCGTGAGGTTGCACGCCCGCATCCCCTCTCTATTTACTTTGGTAGCTAGTTATTTCTTTATTCCTTACTGAGGATCGTGGCCAAAACAACATGATTTACCCAGAATCAATCATACTAGGCAGCTATTACCTTACTACAACATGTACTTGTTTATAATCTATTTACCTTGATGTTTCTTTCTTCTTTTTTTGAAAGGTGATGTTTCTTTCTTGAAATGCATAGTGGTGTAAAAAACCCAGTTAACCAAGTAACTGCTTCCTTCCATATACCATATCAGCACTTGTAATCATATTGAATCATTTGAATGAGTTACTATCTATCATGACTTGGTGACTTGGCTGAGAACTTGAACTGCCATGTTACTAGATAGCTGTTGCAATTTAGGCCTGTAAATATGGAATTAGTATTTTGAAGTTCAGTTGTGTTTAGTCTTTAACAAATTTCATCAAGCAGAGAAGTTTAAGTGAAATTTCACTATATTCATTTGTTTTTGTGCCTTGGTTTCATCAATTTGTTTGTTGTTACCAAATAATTTTGAACAAGGAGAGGAAAAAAGCATAGGTACCATGAAAACCATAAATGTAGCAACTGGACGCAGATGACAGTGAAGATTAAACCAAGTGAACTGAGTCTTTGATAATCAACATATCAATGGCAGAACCATGAATATGCAGAATAAGTAATTAAATCCAAAATTGTTCTTGCACTTGGTCACATGAGTATAAGAATAGGAAACACATGAAATTGTTGGTGCAGGTTTGGTTTTTTAAGTACTGATAGTGATGTCAAAGGATTCAAGGGATGAACCACAGTGATTTGCTTCTCATCTTTACAATACACTTGAGAAGCTCTATTGTATTACCTTAATCTTTTTAGTTTAGTTTGCCTAGAAAGTAAATAAGCTTGAGTGCTTGACTTGTTTTCCAGTCATTCTAAATAGTCATTAGGATAAGTGGGCAGCCATGAGCTGGGGTTTTGAAGTTTTTGGCAGTAATTTGTCTTTGGTGTTGATGACATACCATGTGAATTGTTTTCTGATGTTGGCAAACATTACTTTAATCATGGAGCTTAATTACTCTGGGGAATCTAGTAGCTCTCTCTAAGCATATTGCTCTTATTTCCTGGAGGATTTTGTGCAGATTTTCTTGTCGGTTCTGCTCCATTAACATACATCTCAATTCGAACTTTATAAAAAAAGAAGATTAGGGGGACTAGGTACTGGTTAGTGAGACTTCCTGTTTAACAAATGCATATATGGTGACTGTTGTAATAGCTCATAATATAGTGTTGACTTATCAACCCCGTTTTGAATCTGTGATCTGAACGTGTGTATAGCAAGTATACCAGTTCCATGCTTCCTGTCAAACACTAGATGACTAGAGTCTCTCATTTTCTGGCTTTCTCTAATTTGCAGTTTGTTCTTTTCTTTTCTTTCCTAATCCATAATGTTGGTGTTAATGTGCTATGATGAACTTCAGTAGTCATTTCTAATCCATTGTATTGAGCAAGACAATGAAATGCGGTGCATATTTTTCATAATTAGATCCCATTTCGACTCTAAAGAGAAGAAGAAGAAGAAGAAGAAGAAGAAGAAGAAGAAGAAGAAGCCCAAAACATCAGTTGGGTCTTCAAGAGTCTGTGATATATCAGCCCAAAAACAGCAGTTGAGAATTGAGATGTTACTTTGGGAGGAAAGAATTTGCTCAAAGCAGCAAGAGATTGTGACTGGCCATTGAGTGGTAGGCTCTGCTGAGCAGAAAGAAACTAAATTCCAACATTTGTGCAGAGGTCCCCTACTGACTAGTACTACTGTTCACTCAGTGATTAGTATTGACTAGAGACTCAGAGCTTCAGACTGGCCTGACAAGAAGACAGGTTTCCTCCCCCAACTGACCAACTGTGTTTTTCTGACTCAGTTGGTTAGCCTTGGATTTTACCTTATTTGTTAATCCATGCAACTCTTTCTGTGTGACTCTGTCTTTTTCCCAAGCACCTCTTCCCCCCACCCAAAGCCAAGTCACCTAATCATCTGATGACTTATGCAGACCATGTGTTAGATGACTCTGAGTCCTAAGATTCAATTTATTATCTGCTATATATGCTAGCTAAATACACACACTTAAGTATTGACCAAATGTTTGACATGAGTTCTATATGTTATGGGGATTAACACCAATCACGGTTGTCAGGTTCTCAACTGATTGCTGTATGAGATTTGAGTCTCAGGTTCATCAATCCATTATTATTCTGGACAGAAGGTTAGATAACTCATACTTTAGTTCCTTATGTGTTATTATCCAAAAAAAAGAAGTTCCTTATGTTAATTATGTGACAAATACATCATCCCAGACCGATGATAAATATCAAGCTAAGACCATGTTCGACGGAAGGACTCAAACTTAATCTAATGAGATTGTTCGACTTTTAGCTTCTCCAGCAACCGAATCAAATGAAGAACGACATTAAAGAACAAATCAAAACCTAAAATTTTGGTTTCGAAATGAAGAACGAGTTCATCATTTGGATTCGTATGTGCTTATCTGTGGTTAATTAGTGTGCATGTGTTTTTGCTATGTTCACATGAAAGCTAGGGTTCATATAAGCCTCCACAGTGTGGTACCAGTTTGAATGATTGAGGGGGGTGAAGTATAGGGTAACATGGGAGTAGAGATTGTAGAGTAAGTGAGTCTGATAAAGAACAATGGTAACTGGAGTGTGACTAGAAGGAAGAGAGAGAGAGAGAGAGAGAGAGAGAGAGAGAGAGAGAGAGAGAGAGAGAGAGAGAGAGAGAGAGAGAGACTTGGTCAAAGTATCTCTTTTGACTCGGTCCTTTACAATGATTTTATACAACTTAAATTGGTTGTAACCAAAAAATATATAAATAAATAACTTAAAATGATATTCTTGTTGGATAATGGACCAGATTCGTTTACTCTTTATTATTTCTTTGCGTGTTGTTGGCATGGCCATGGCAGAAGTAGTGTTGCCTTGTTTGGAGTTTCTGGACTCGATCTCTCATTCATCCATTTGGCATGTTCTAAGTTCTTATCACTTTGATTCAATTTCAAACAAATTATTGTTCTAATCCTCAATCCGCTTATACCAAATTTTGGCTCCATCCCAAATTCCCAAGCTCAACAACTGTCATGTAAATGATGCATTGATATTTGATGCAGAAGTTACCAATTCTGTTTTGCTTTCATTTCTTGTATTAGAAAAAACATATAAGATTTAAGTTTTCTAAACAAACATCAGAAGGAATATAATTTAGGATGTGTCTATTGTCACTCTATAAATTATTTTATTCACTTCATATGTTGTTGATTTATTAAAATATTAAAATACTTTGATATAAAATTACAGCAAGAGACAATAAATTGTTACAAATCGTAATTTTTTTTCTTTTTTATCTTTTTGTTTTAGATGAACACAAACTTCATAAACTCTAACCCAGATTTATTATTGGTCGTGAGTCTGAAAACATTAGTATTTAACTTGAAGATGAGGTAAACTGTTTGTATTTTTTTTTCTTTGTTGGTGATTTTTGTCTATCATTTTACTCATTATTTCTCATATCGACTTTGTATCTAAATTCTCATTAACAACTACTGTACCGTATTTATGAACACACATAGATCAGTTCAATAACTCAAAAGTATGGAAGACGTTGTTAATAAAGATACATTTACATACACTGTGCATCATGATATCGACTGATACCATTGAGTTGTTAAATTTGAGAGTTTTTTCTTGTTCTTTAACTTAGATTTATATTTTAATGTGAATTTTTTTTTTGTTTAGTTGGTGATTTTACTTACCTTGAGCAAATTTGAATTTGACAAAATATATGTAGGGTGAGAAGAGAATGTAGGATGAACAAAGTAGAATTGAGAAAATGGTATTTTAGGTATTGTTAATGGGTGAACGAAATAGATTTACAATTAAAATTATATGAGTGAGGTGTGAAAAGAATGTGGGGTGAACAAAATGGTTTGTGAGGTGACAATAAACGCATCCATAATTTATTGTTTAATACGAATATTATAGAAACTGTATAATCGTTTTAACGAAATGTATGACTTGAATATTTTAGTGAAGAAAAAGTTTAGGTTGATGAATGGTCTATAAGGCGTTAGGCGGAAGGCGAGAGGTGACCTATAGCCTAACGTTTAGACAGCCTAGGCGGGAATTATGTCATTTACTTTTTTTATATTTAAACTAATAAATATAATATTTAATATGAATAATTGAATATATATCAAAATTTGGCATGACTTTTCTCTAAAAGTTTCCAACACAGAGCACAGAAGCATGATTATCAATTGAATAATTTGAATTCAAGCTGAGAACAAGTAAACAACTCAAAAGTATTCATAATAGAATAAAAAAATGTTCGTCTCCAAGAACCAACAAACTGAACAGAGAACATATTACTTGATGATGATTGATTCTTAGATTCTCAGTTGTATAAGTAGGAAAATCAAAACTCAACAAGGCAACAAGTCAACAACACATTAGATAGTACTGAGAACGGAACAAGGCAACAACACAATAGTTATTCATCGAAACAGAGTTTTGAAGAAGTACCTCTGAAGAGATGACGCCATGACGAAAAGAGAGAGAACGGCTAGTGACGCGAGTTTGAGAACGGCCGTATTCGGCGACATCGCTGACTGCTTGAAAACGGCAAGGTACGCAAGTCTGAGTTTATGAGAGACAGAACGGCGAGTGACATGAGTCTGAGAGAAGTATCAATTGGGAATTAGGTTTTTAGGTTTAACGCGATTTGTTTTTTTCCCCCCTCTTTTCTCACGCCTACTTCGCCTTAACCGCCTTGATGGCTGAGGCAATCCTTAGGCGTTCCTCCACCTAACTGAAATGACTTTGTGAAAATCTGGGCGGTTTGGCTCTGCCTATAGCCTCGGTGGGGCAAGGTGGCGCCTTTTAGAACCTGACGCTGATGTAAAGCTAATAGAGCAATGACCGTTATCGGCTAATCATAATTTATTGATGCAGAAAGTTCAAAATTCCTTTCCCTTTTTCATTTCTATGTACTAAAAAACTAATGGTTAAATTATGAAGCTTCAACAATAATAAAGGCTTAAGGCCGGCTGTACTGACCGCGTTTAACAAAAATGGTTGGATTTGATTGAATTTTCATATAAACTTCATAATGTATATCAAATATTGATGGATACGAATCTTGCAACAATTTTAGATAGAATATTTTAATGAAGACAAAGTTTAGTTTGATGACGTAAAGCTAACGGTACAATGACTGTTATCAACTAATCATAATTCATTGATTTAAAAAGTTCAAAGTTCCTTCTCTGTTTTCATTTCATGCATGTACTATAAAGCAGTTTGTTGAATTTGAGTGATTTTTCAGACCAAACATTCAAATGATTATTGGTCATTGATTAATACGAATATCACAATAAATTTCATACATAACAATCTTTTAAGTAATGTGTAACTTGAACATTTTAGTTTTAAAAATTTTTAGTTTGATAACGTAAAGTTAACATTATATGACCGTTATCGGCTAGTCAAGTTAGTAGCTGGGTGAAGGAGACTGTATAAAATTTACAGTTAAATACATTCATTTCTATGCTCATACACCACTCATTCATAATTATAATTATTTGAAAGATTTTGCTCAATCATTTGAAGAATTTATGTTTCATGGTTTGATGGATCAGTGGTCATTTTCATTTCTCAATTTAGTCTTAGCTAAACATTGCATTAAGGGTTCTAGTCTATGATCAAAATATATGAAGACTAATTCTAAGCACTCTTTTGGAGTTTTGGTACAATTGGGAACATGATTAAACTATTGTCGTAGGAATAACTTTGTGAAAAGTAGTGGATGGCTTATAACCAGACCTTAATCAATATAGTGCACCACATTACATGGTCAGATTAGTTTAGAATTGGATCCTTCTGCTATAATATCATTCTATGTACCAAGTACTAACACAACAAAAAACAGAATCAGTTTAGGGATTATAAGTCATTATCAACCAATCGTTTATTTTGTTGGTACTTTAGATTGGAATAAAATCTAATACCTTATTTTCTTCTACTCTCTTTCATCAGATAGACATTAAACTAGTTAAACCATGCCACCCTTTTCCCATAAACTAACCGAGTTGTTGGTTAATGGGAATAGATTACCATTATTTGTCCTTGGCTTGAAGAAATATATGTTAAAGGGTAGTTTTTACTTGGTTACTTTGTTCATTTTGCGTTCTGAAAATCACTTGGTAGATGGCAATCTGAATTGGTTGAGTCAAATGTTATGTTAAATAACCATTTTTACATCCTTGAAGGCTCCGAACCTCCCTATGCAATGTTGTCCTTGCTAGTTGTCTTCTTCCTAAGAAATTTACAATCATAACTTTCTTGTTGATATATACACTAACCCTTGTCTTATGATCTAATCAACATAAAATGTGGAATCTTTGGACCGATTTGTGTCAAATGCGTTTTGTTTTGAGCCTTTTTCTCAAGTTTAATATTTCGATCCTAAAAAAAACTTATCGATTCTAAATTTTGGTATGAAAACTTAAAGAACACTTAAATTGAATCAAATCTAAAACTTAAAGCTTGAAACATATGTATTTTGGCCATTTCATTATGTTGTCCAGGCTATATATACGTGTAAACTGTAAAAAAATTGTTCTATTTCAAAATTTGATTTATACAATAAAAAATATGCATTTTATCTGTATTTTATACGTCTTCCCAAGCGTAATGATATATATATATATTTTTTTTTTTTTTTTTTTTGCATTATAATTTTGGAGAATAGATTCATCATTGAAAATTTGAAACTAAAATTGGTAGGAAGTGAGTGATGATGCATTAATAATAGTAAACAAAAACCCAAAAATAAAAAAAGAACAGAAAAAGAGGCTCAAGAGCGAATCTGTAACCATTAGCAGCAGCAGGCAGTTACAACATCCCTCCCAAATGAAGGGTACTGAAACAGGTGTATGGCAGCTAAACCCTCTGTCCACAACAGCTTTACACATAATTTCCGTAATTCATTTCATTATAACAAAATTCAAGAATTATCCTCATCAACATTAGGGCCCCAATTCCCTGCCACCAAGTCACCAACTCTCACCCCTACTTCTCACAACAACTAATCATGAGTTTGTTCCAAGACTAGACTACCCCTGCATTGTGGATGACAATGACCAGATGGTGGAGTATGATTGGGAGAATGGAAGAGAGAGCCAAATGGGTGCACTACAAAAATTGGAATAAATAAGCAAAGTCTAATTCTGTTCTGTCAAAACAGAAGAAGCAGTAATAGAGGGAAGGGAAGATGAAAAATGGGGTGAGATAGTGTAATGTTGGTGAGAAAACACAAGCTTTGATTTTGAGCTCTCTTTTTCTTTCTGTCTGTTGATTGTGGTGTTACTTTTTATTTCTTGTTTTTCCTTTCTCTTTCTTCAAAGATTCCAATCCATTTCTGGTCCACCACCATTGCAAAAAACTTCACCCTCCTCTCCTTTCTCCTTTTGCCCTTTAAATTTCTTTTGAATTCTTATAAAAAAGAAAAACTAACAACTATAAAGTATTGGGTTTTGCTTTTTGTAATTTTGTCAAAGAACATCATCATATCAATAATTTTGGGCCAAACCAGAGAGAGAGAGAGAGAGAGAAGAGAGAGGCATTTGGTGAGGAAGGAGTTACTTATTTTCATTTTCATTGGTACCCTTTTCTGGGGTTCATCTGAATTGAACAGAAAGATAGGAAATTTGAGATAAAAAAAGTGATCTTTGGGTGTTTGAGGGGTAGGGGTGGGTTTGGGAGGTTAGTGGGTAGTGGTGGTGGTCAAAGGAGGAGTTTTTGGTCTTTGGTCTTCTTCAACATCATCTGGGCCTTGACTCTTAATCACTCAGGTAATCATCTTTAATCATTTGTTATTTTTTCCTTCCTCCATGTCCAAGCTTTGCTTTTTTGCACTGTTTCTATATTCTGTCTCTCAATTTTAAGGATTTCTTATGTGTCTCTGACATCAATGCCTCTTCCCTGCTAAAAACTTCAGGTACCTCACTTTTTTTTTATATTCTTCTCCAAATAAGGGTAATGATAATTGCTGTGACCCCATTTACCCTTCTCTGAATTGTGTAACATGGGTTTGTTTTCCTTCAATGAATGCCATGGAAATTCATGACCTTTTTCCCATTCTGGGAATTGAGGGTGCTCTTCAGTTTTCAGTTTTTCTCATGCTTGGATCTTCATGGATGTCAGGATCTAACATACTGGGTCTTATCTCATTCATGTTCAATGAGTGAAATATAATTCCCGTTTTGGTAATTCATTGAATTTGTAAATGTGTTTTTGTAACGTTTCTCCAGTTAAAAACATGAACCTGCCTTCTTGGTTGGAATTTTATGAGTGGCCTATTTAATCTTATTCATTACCAATTATGGAAATGAATTAAGGGTTGTCTGTTTTTTTTTCTCCCTACTTTTCGTGTTAAATGTATCCTGAGAACAAAAATGTTTGAGTCCCCCCAATGATAATTATTCTGATAATAATTGTGGTGGCATCTGAAATTGATTAGAAACTCGAGGGTGACTGCATACTTGAGAATTGCCAGCCCATGAGAAATAATAAAAAGGAACAAAGTGTATTATGCGTTTTTTTTTTTCAAAGAGAAACTTAGATGCTTGTACAATTGAAAGCTAAAACTGAAAGTTTGTTCTTTTTCGGCTTGTGATGTTCCTCTGCAAGCTAATAAAAGTTCAAGTCAGATTGTTCATTTCTGGTATATTGGTTTTCTAGTTAAAAGTTTTGCATGCTCTTTGCAAATCATGTGGCTCTATAATGGATTTGTTTTAATCTGCATTTATCATAAAGCTTTCAGGTGTTTGATCTTGGTGCGTCGAGTTGATTGTTAGTGTTACATTGAGCTGGTAGCAGCTGACGGGCATAAGATTCATGGCTGGCATGGATGATAATGTCGCTATAATCGGAGACTGGGTGCCTCCGAGTCCAAGCCCAAGAGACTTCTTCTCTTCAATGTTAGTTGATGGCATTGGCTCAAGGTCATTCTTAGATTCTCCTAACAGTAATAAAGCTGAGGATTTCTTCCTGGGGTCTCGAGAAGGAAGTACGATTGGAAAGAATCTATCGCAAGGAAATGGTACCGCTGATGAAATAACTGAAATGGGTTCATTTTCAGAGTACAAGTCTAACACACGTGGGGGACTTGTGGAAAGGATTGCAGCCAGAGCTGGTTTTAATGCTCCGCGGTTGAATACAGAAAGCATTAGATCTTCTGACCTTTCACTTAGTTCTGATGTTCGGTCTCCTTATCTGACAATACCCCCTGGTCTCAGTCCAACCACACTGCTGGACTCTCCTGTCTTCCTTTCGAATTCATTGGTAAGTTGAATTCTGAAGATATGTAGTGCCTAGTTACAGTTTTTCTTTTATGTATTCTTTGTGAACATTTACCTGCATTGCATTTTTAATACACTTGTGATTCTTTTGAAGCCACTATAGCTTAGATGGTAAAAGTAACCATTCCCAGGACATGGGATTTAATTTAATCGTCAAGAGAGCGCGGGGGTGGGGGGGGGGGGGGGGTGGTGGTGGTTGGGTTGTTTATGTCCCTTTGTGTTGTCCAGGGCACAAGGAGCATTGAGCCTCTAATGTTCCAGAAAGCAACTTAGTCCTTCAAGTTCAATCTGTACTTATAAATATATGTTCATGTGAGGAACAAGGGCAGAGGCTTTATAACCATGATCATTGACCTTGCCTTGTTCTAAATCACACAATAATTTTTTGGTTATTGGGAATGGCAGATATCTGTAACTAGTGTTCTGGGATGTGAACCAGTTGTTACGTACCTTCTATATTTGTATGATTTGAGATTTATAGTGTTGTTGCATTAGTCAAGGTTTGCTGCAGATGGTATTAAATCTAAACTTCCATTTTAGTTGCAATGAAGTTTATCCTGCCAAATATTGAATTCTTCTTTTGGATTTGATTGAAGGCACAGCCTTCTCCAACAACTGGAAAATTTCCATTTGTCTCAAATGGTCACAGCAGGAATTCCACATTGATGACAGAGGCTGCTGATAAAGCAAACTTCTTTGAGGACTTGAATTCCTCGTTTGCTTTCAAGCCTCTTGGCGAATCAGGCTCTTTCTTTCTTGGTCCAACAAGCAAGGTAGTGTTATCGTCTGTATGTATTTTGACTATTTTCTTCTTTCAGCAACCGTTATGTATGCATGCATGTTAGTTTTAATGATTTGCCTTCTAAAATTTAGACAACCTAGGTACCACACTTGAGAAGATGGAAATTCGTTCTGTTCTTCATCCGTTTCTTTTGTGAGTTCATAAGTAACTTTTGCCTCCATCATGTATACTGATGACACCACTCTTCTTCAGCAAACTTTTCCCAGCATGGAGGTTTCAGTCCAGTCAGTAAACTCTTCTCAAAATATGGAACCCACCAAAGTTCAAAATCAGAATGCAAACAATTTTCAGCTCCAGCCAGATTTTTCTCGCACATCTACTGAAAAAGATAACGGAGCAAATACAGTCTCTGCCGATCCTAGGGGTTTTGATACAGTTGGTGGCAGTACCGAACATTCTCCACCTCCTGATGAGCAGCCAGAGGAAGAAGGAGATCAAAGAGGTGGTGGTGATTCCATGGCTGCTACTGGTGGAGGTACACCATCTGAAGATGGATATAATTGGAGAAAATATGGACAAAAACAAGTAAAAGGTAGTGAGTACCCTCGAAGTTATTACAAGTGCACGCATCCCAATTGTCAGGTTAAGAAAAAGGTTGAGCGATCTCATGAGGGTCATATAACAGAGATCATCTACAAGGGGGCCCATAACCACCCTAAACCCCCTCCCAATCGTAGATCAGGGGCCATTGGGTCATCTAACCCACTCATTGACATGCGATCAGATGTCCTTGAACAAGGCGGACCACAGACAGGTGCTGATGGTGATCTAGTTTGGGCAAGTGCACAAAAGGCAACTGGTGGAGCTCCTGATTGGAAGCATGATAACCTTGAGGTGACTTCATCAGCATCAGCAGGCCCTGACTACGGCCAGCAGTCCACTTCTATGCAGGCTCAGAATGGTGCACACCTTGAATCAGGTGATGTAGTAGACGCATCATCTACCTTTTCCAATGATGAGGATGAAGATGATCGAGGAACGCACGGTAGTGTTTCATTAGTTTATGATGGTGAAGGAGATGAGTCAGAGTCGAAAAGAAGGTTACTGCTCACCTCTTTATTTCTCGTGAATGATCTCAACAAATTATTCACTGATGTCGACTAAAAAGTATTTTTGCATGTAATGTTTCAGGAAAATTGAAGCCTATGCAACAGAAATGAGTGGAGCAACCAGAGCTATTCGCGAGCCTAGAGTCGTCGTCCAGACTACGAGTGAAGTTGATATCCTTGATGATGGATATCGTTGGCGCAAGTATGGGCAGAAAGTAGTGAAAGGGAATCCAAATCCAAGGTCGCTGCTTATTCTCATGATCAACTTCTTCACTATTTCCTCTTTCTCACCATGTATGAGAATAACAAAATTGTGTTTTCTGCAGGAGCTACTATAAGTGCACCAATGCTGGTTGTACAGTGAGGAAGCATGTGGAGAGAGCATCACATGACCTCAAGTCAGTCATCACCACATATGAAGGAAAACACAATCATGATGTTCCCGCTGCTCGCAATAGTAGCCATGTCAATTCTGGCCCTTCTGGCAACATGTCGGGTCAGGTGTCTGGGTCTGCAACACAAACGCATCCTCATCGGCCAGAGCCATCACAAGTTCACAATAGCATGGCAAGATTTGAAAGGCCGATGTCAATGGGTTCATTCAGCTTACCTGGAAGGCAGCAGCTGGGTCCTCCCCAGGGCTTCTCTTTCGGAATGAACCAGCCTGGCCTGGCCAATCTGGCAATGGCCGGGTTTGGTCCTGGCCAACACAAAGTCCCTGTTCTACCAGTTCATCATCCATACTATGCACAACAGCGTCAGGTCAGTGAAATGGGTTTCATGTTACCAAAAGGAGAACCAAAAGTAGAGCCAATGTCAGAACCTGGTCTAAACATGTCCAATGCTTCATCGGTATACCAACAACTTATGAGTAGGCTTCCCCTCGGACCACAGATGTAGTATGAACCCTCTTTAATCTTTCGAGGAAAGAGGCATTTAAGAACTACAAAATATGGTAATGTTGCTCATGATCAATTGCTCTTGTTTCGTTCATTTATATACATTCTCTTCGACCAGTGAGATTCTCTTTGTGTATCGTCTGTGAACATTATGACGCAACGGAAGTATGAAGTGCTAACAAGCATTAAACCCTAAAGAATGGAAAAGAGTTTTCAAGCGAAGAATCTTAAACGATAACTCTCTATTTGATCGAATAATATTTGATAGATTATGTCATCCGTTTAAGGATGCATGTATAATGATGAAACGAATCCTAGAGCAACTAACAATAAACCTAAAAGCCAAAAGATTAAAAACAAAACAAATCCAAAACCAACTGAATAACTCAAAAATACCTATGCTTCACTGAGCCAACCATAAACTAACTAAATAACTAAACAATTCCCTAGATTCCTGGCACAGAAACTCCTTGAATAGTAACTTCGACCACAATTATACAGCTATCATCCATTGAAAACCTTGCATTTTCTTCTTGTGTTATCATTTGTTGACGACCAAAATTCGGGTTGGCGGCATCGAACCAGCTGGCTTTATAAGAACAGTGGTTGCCATGGATTTGATCCAAAATGCGTAGAGTAAATCCCGCAGGTATTTTCGATCCAGGAGGAAGCTCATCTGGATTATTCAACCACAAAAAAAAGAGAAAGATGACTACCATTTCCCTTGGGATAGAGCTGCAGTTTCATTGTGCAATATTTGTGATTGGCAAAACAGAATGGTGTTGAGTAACAAGATGGAGCGTTTAACGTTGAAAAGTTATTAAGCTTCCAAACATACTTGTACGTATCAATGTCGAGGTTCATGAATAAACACTCTCCTTTGCCTATTCTTGTCGTTTCAGAAACAAACACCTATGCTCCAAACTCACATCCGTCATCGATGATATAACCTTCTGATGTATCACTAAACAGATTAAGAGGGATGAATCTATCAAAGCCAGCCAAACGACCAACAATTGTCTTATAAAAACAGTACTTCTCCTTCTTATTCGGATGTTCAAGAACACGGTACCTCTCTTTTCCATTGTGCCGATTAAGCAAGAACAACTTGTAGTCAATGGTTACAATCTTGCCGGGTTTTATTGCATCTTTCCCACCCATTTTCAAGTAGAGAGAGATGTGATCTTTCACATCACGGTCCTTGTTTCCGTTGGGGAAGAGCACTAGTTTCCACTTGTATCCTCCGGCCTCAAACTCGCCGGATTCATAGTTCTCCTCTGATGTTAGACTTGAAAACTAATTGATGCTCAGTCTGTAGTGTTTTGGAGGTTTCTTCGAAATTGTCCAGTTTAGGCCATTACGGTCATTGACAGCCATGCGTTAAGGTTGATTGATGATTGTGAATGAAGAATACTGACCAACTAGAGGGTGTTTCTATAGAGGGCTATTCCTCAGACTATTCCGACTGGGAAACTAAAACTAAAGCGGAGTGAAATTGGTACCATTTGTGGAGAGAGTGGTGGGTTTGTATACAAATATACACTTCAACGCAATTCAGGAATCATAATCAAACATGAACAAGAATTCCATGCAAGCATCGAGGACGACGAATTTTCTATGCTACGGATTGCGAAACGTTCTTCTATATTTTTCACTCTTGTTAGGGTTTGCAAATGAATACGTACTAGAATATAGAAACCCTAACAATCAAGAATCACAATCACAAGGAGATCGACGATCATGAAGACTACTGGGTGATAGTTTAGCACCACAGATCGATATACAGGGTTTAGGGTGACTTTCTGAAAACGACGTTCCTCCTAAACCCCTGATTACAAATTCCGGCCAGCCATCGAGCTCCGCTTGCCAGCCACCGAGCGCCTCTCCGACCTGCTTCCGCTCTGGTCTCACCCCAATCACGAACCACCAACCCCACACAGCAAATCTCTGTAACCGAATAACAAGAAATCAAAAACCACATCCCAGTCCAAGATGTCGAGCGTGAGGAACACCCATGAAACAGACACCCTGTCTGGCCACACCCTTCGTGTGCCGTCGAGGCCAGTAGCCATCGCCAACGCTAGGCGCAGCCGGGCAGGTACAAGACAGGAGGCGGCGTCCTCTAAGCTTCCAGAGCTTTCCTCAAACTAGGGTTTTACGATCGATATGTTACATTTTTGTTTATAATAAAAAATAAAAAAAGACTAGGAAAAGGGAAAATTATTTGCTGAGATAACAAGCTCTCAGTTGATCCATTTCCATTGGTAGCTACATTTCAATAGTTTTAGTTTTATTCATGGGCAACAGTCTGTGAAGATTTAGCTGGTGATTATCATTGTAGATAGAACCTTGCACATCTTCAATTAGAGGAAAATTGATGCAATAATCATAACCTGCTATATGGTTCTGGTTTAGTTTATATTTCATTATATGAACTCGTCTTGTTTATAGCGATAGGAACCCGAGAGTATGTCATATGAGGTTTGATGTATACTCCCAGACTTTCACAGAATGTTGATGGCAGTTCCTGTTAAGAGTTAATGAAAGTACCTCTAGTGGAATCTAATTAAGCTTTGAGTTTTTTCCTTCAAGATACGGTTCTCTTCCCAGGTGAATATCAAATATATCACCTAACAGTCATATGATTTGAGTTTTACACAATACTTAAGGTGCCATAGTATGGCCATGTAGGTTTCTGACCTTAGGAAAAGCCTAAATATTGTAAACTCTGATTAGTTTTTTGTCCCTTCAAACCACTCATGGTAATCATTAATATATTACACCTCATCCATCTAATAGCTTATGCTTCTCATCAGATCAGAAATTCAGTCAAACTGAAAAGAGTTATGCAGACAATTCTTTCCCTAGGGAATGCCTTGAACCAAGGGACAACACAGGGTAAGACTGCGGGAAGCAGCTTCTTGGTCTATATATGATTTCATCATTACTTTAAGTTGTCTTTCTTGTGTGTTCATGTGCATCAGTTGCTATATATGTTCTTATCGTATACATATTGAGTACTAGTATAAATCGACACATATATACTGAAATAAGTTGTGGGCTGATGCTTTTATATGCATAACCTTGTTATGAGGAACTCTTCGGGAAAAATCATATTTGTTTGATTATACTTCTAAATTAGCATAGTATGCATCACAACTGTGTTATACTGAATTTTACTTGATGTACTGTAGGTTCTTGCTGACCAACTACCAGAGGTACGTTCTAGAGTTCTATTAGGACCTAGCCAGCTTAGAGCCTGCATCAAAGGTACCCCTTTTGTGTTTGGACGATAAATTTCCAGGATAATTTTGGTATCTGTCGCTTGAAATCTTTGATCCACTACAGATACAATTGCAGGATGGACCAATTGCTCCACGACTTTGACTGCTCTGCCACCGCTCTATTTTGTCTACCAAGAACCATGTTTGACCGTAATCACATTTATCTTACGTAAATTTTTCAGTCTTTTTCTTGCCTGAAAGTAAAGGCGAGCCAATTTTCAATCAAATTTACCCAATTGTTTCCTGTTGCTTCTTGCAGCAACAGTCGACCAAAAACTATTTCTACAAAGTGTCGACAAGATTTCGTTTTTCTTCGAAGGTGAGTACATATGTTCACTTTAGTCTTAAATGTTCTGCAACTCTGAGTCTTGGGGCAAGTTTAGCTATATCCGTTTGATAATTATGCTGTTTTTTTTGTGTATATGGCACTTTTAATTTTGGCATAGAAAGCTTTTGGGGATGATGGTAGCCTAAAGCAGCCAAATGAACTTTCTATTAATAAAGTTGGACATGTTGTAAATAGTTTATTTAATGGGTATTTTTGTAATTAACCATATAGGGTTGTTATTGTAATTTACATCATGATCTCATCTCTATATAAGAGAGAGTTCTCACCTCAATGATATAGAAAACATATTCCCTTATTCTCATTCTAAGTGTCGTTTCTCTTCTCTCTCAATCTCTTGTATTTTATGTTTTACAACAGGACATAGTTAGTTAACCTCGAATCTTATTCCCATTGCTAAAGTGTTTATTGTATTTATGATTGAGACTAAATTTGTAGAGCATTGTGAGGTATGTTGATGCAGCATTACATGAGCTTGATCCGGAAATCAAAAAGTTCTCCTATTCTAAGGAAGTCTCGCGTTTGTTATCCTCCTTAATAGGCATACAAAAGGCCCATTCCCCTTCAGTCTATGTATATCTTTAAGGTATAAGGTCTTTTGCGTTTAAGGTTTTCTGGATTTAGACATATTACCTTTGCATTGCTCTCTTAAGATTTTGCGTCTTTTATGATTATTGATGCTTGAAACGAAGGTGGTATTTGGAAGGAACCACACAAGTACAGGATACAGTAATTTAAATGAGTGGAGAGAATATTGACCTGAAATTTTAGCCTTTTCTTTTTGTCTTGGAACTAGGATATATTAGTGATTCATTTTTCAAGTCAGTAGTACATAGTTTTCTAGCTTGAAAATGAATAGTTGTCTAACTTAGTTAAGGAGTAGTTTCCAAGTTAGATAAGGATTTGTAGAGTTATCAACTCTATAAATAGAGGTCTTAGCATAGTTTTAGGGACCAGAGCGAAACAGTTAGAGAAATATATGTTTAGAGTGTTATTGTGAGAGAAGACATTAGATAATAATCATTGTACTCTTTTGCACGATAATAAAAGAAGAATACATTTTCTTCGAACGACATTGCTTGTGTGTTTTAGTACTGTTAGCAATTCCGCTGTTAGCAGTATCACTTGAGTAATACGTATCAAGTTGGTAATTAGAGCTAACCGTATCCGTGAGGAGTCCTGTGGTGCATGGTCCTGACTCGTTCACTTTACAGAAAGCTAGGAAAAGCTCTTGTGTCTTTGGAAAATACCACAGGATCAAGAGGAAAAAAAGATGGATGGTGAGAAACCAGAGAAAGAAAGACTTGCTGCATTGGAGAAGCAGATGACTGCGTCAAACACTGCGATTGCATAATTGACCTCATCAAATAGTTACTATTGAAGGAATCACCGGAGAAGCCGAAGGAAACAAATTCGGAGTTGGAAGAAGAACAAGAAAAGACAGGATCGGATGAAGAGTCTGACATTGCCAGCAAAACCTCGCAACAAGAAAGAAGGAGTTCTTTTCGAAACTTGAAGATTAATTTCAAGATTGAAGTTCCGATATACGATGGCAGCGTCAATGTTGACAAGTTGGACGACTGGTGTGAGCGGCTTGACACATATTTTACGTTCCATCGTTTTACATCGAAAGAGAAGATCACCTGTGCGACTCTGAAGCTATCATCTCACGCTTTAACTTGGTGGAAGTCCTACCGGAGGAATAGTGATGATGAGGTAGTGTCGTGGAAGCAGTTCAAAGAATTGCTTAGAAAGCAGTTCTATCCAGTAGGGTTTCTGGAGGAACGATGACACAAGTGGCATAACTTACGTCAGAAAGTCAATCAGTCCGTGCAGGATTACACTACCGAATTCCAGAATCAAGCTATGGTTCTAGATATATCCCTGAAGGAGTATTCGGTATTTATGAAGTACGAAGCATGACTGAATGAGTACCTCCAAAGGGAGTTGAGTTTGTTCTTGGTACAATCTGTTGAAGAAGCTAGCGTGAAAGTCATCGCCATTGAGAAGAAGTTAAAGAGGAACGAAACCAAGGACACGTGGCAGATAAGTGTTGGGTAAAGTTTCCTCACCTTAAACCAAGAGTGTTACGACACAAGGGGAAGAGGAAGAAGACAACATTAATCACAAACGAGGCAAAAGAAGTACCAGGAATGACAGAACTAAATGTGAAGCTCAACTTGTGGCAGGAACACAGTTAGGGAACGACGATGAGAACCGCAAGGAGCAGCTTTTTGTTGTAAAGTTACAGGTGAAGACCAGTTTAGTTGATGCCATTGTGGATCCGGGAAGTCAGAAGAACCTTATCTCGGAAGCTTTGGTTTAAAAGTTAGGTCTTCAAATGGTCGAACATCCGAAGCCATATCCATTAGGATGGATTCAGAAGGACACAAGACTAAGTATTACCAGTCAATGCACATTCAAGTTTGCTCTTTATGAATCTTACATCGACGAAGTGACATGCGATGTGGTGCCATTGGATGTTTGTCAAGTGATTCTGGGAAATCCTTACTTATGGGATAGAGATTCTATCTACGAAAGGAAGGCTCAGAAGTACACATTTACGAAAGACGGACAACGATTCGTTATCTGGGCGGCGTCCCTCCCACTAGAGGCAAGCTTAGTTACAGCAACTCAGGCTAAACGATTAGTTAATGCATGTGGAAAATTTGTCTTGTTGATGATTCGGCCAAAGGAGGAGTTTTCGAGTCAAGTATGCTTAACTTCGTTAACCGGGCAGCATAATCAAGATGTGGGGAGGCTGAAATTGAAGTTTGCTGATTTATTTTGGGATAATCCGGGTCTGCCGCCAAAGAGGAGTGTGGAACACGAGATCATGCTGATAGGAGAGAGTCCTTTACCAAATTCAGGGTTATACCGCACAACTGTGCAAGAATCTAAGGAAATCAAGACACAGGTACAGGAACTTCTCGAGAAGGGAATTATAATGCCAAGTAGTTCACCTTGTGGATCGGCAGTCTTGTTAGTTCCTAAGAAAGATGGAGGTTGGCGCATGTGTGTCGACTATCGTGCGTTGAACAAGATAACCATCAAGAATCGGTATCCATTACCGAGAATAGACGACTTGTTGGATCAATTTGAGAGTGCTAGGTATTTTACCAAGCTAGATTTGAAATCCGGGTACCACCAAGTCCGAGTTCGAGAAGAAGATACATGGAAAACAACTTTTAAGACGAAGCAATTCCTATTCGAATGGTTAGTGATGCCGTTTGGATTGTGTAATGCCCCGGCTACGTTCATGCGGTTGATGAACGATTTACTAAGATCTTACATGGATGACTTTGTGATCGTTTACTTAGATGACATTCTGATTTATAGCATGACATGGGAGGAGCACCTGGTTCATATCGAAAAGGTTTTTGAGGTCTTAAGAGGCAGCCAACTACGGCTGAATGCGAAGAAGTGCGAGTTTGCTCAGGAGGAGCTAGTGTATCTCAGATTTGTGGTTGGTGGTGGACACCGAAAAATTGATCCAGCGAAAGTAGAGGTCATCACCAAGTGGCTTGATTTGCCACCATACTTGGGAATGTATTCGAATATCAATGCCGAGTACTTGAAGTTGTTTGAACCACCATTACTTGATGATGATGGCGACAACAAGACAGTCTTACCATCAGTTGAAGACTTGTGGTTTGACCGAGAGGATCCCTTAGTTGAAGATTGCATTTTGGAGCGTAAAGTGACTACAACACGTAAAGGGGAGCGGACATCGTTTCTTATTGGGCGTGCCGATCAAGTTCCAAGCAAAGCTAAATGGTTCAACAAAGAGAAGGGAACTCTCGAGTTTCCAAATCTCCGGTTTTAACTTCAACAGGAGTTTAATGATTTAGCTTTTAGGAATTAGTGATTCCTTTTCCAAGTTAGTTAAGTCCATAGTTTTCTAGTTTGAAAAGGAATAGTTGTCTAACTTAGTTAAGGAGTAGTTTCCAAGTTAGATAAGGATTTGTAGAGTTATCAACTCTATAAATAGAGGTCTTAGCATAGTTCTAGGGATCAGAGCGAAACAGTTAGAGAGATATATGTTTAGAGTGTTATTGTGAGAGAAGGCATTAGACAATAATCATTGTACCCTTTTGCACAATAATAAGAGAAGAATACATTTTCTTCGAACTACATTGCTTGTGTGTTTTAGTACTGTTAGCAGTATCACTTGAGTAATACGTATCAGTTATGGAATGACGTATAAATATACATTGGCTTTCCTATCTACATATTTGTATGCGCAAGTGTAACTTATGGATCAAACATGTTTACATAGTGATATATATGTATATACAAAACCAGCAATTGGTTGGGGTTAAATCTGTATTTGATGAAATCCAATTGGAAATTGGAAGGTTGTGAAACTAAAAAGAAGGGCTTTTGAGTATAGATAATGAACTTGATACACAGTTGAATGATCCTTCCATAGATGTATAGATAATAGGTTTTTTTGTTTTTTTTTTTTTTCTACATTACTGGATCAGAGTGTCCAAGGAGAACAGGGCCGCCAGAGTATTGGATAATTTCGATGGAGAAAAGTATTCGGAAAATATGCAGAGGAAATTTGTCCGTGAAAAGTCCCTGGAAATCAGGCCAGGAATCAACAGCTGCTTCACTGACCCAGCTAAATGTTGGGTTTCACACAGCGGATTGGTCAACAAGATACGATATCGAGAATGCAACTATAATAGGGAAAAATAAACACACATAACAACACAAGATTTAACGTGGTTCCCTCACTCTTTAAGGTACGTCCACAGGGCGTGATCGGATCTTTCTTTACTATTGAGAATAATGAGAACTAAATACAAGGTGTTTCACTCAAGTTTATAACTCAAACCCGAACCCTTGAACCCTTGTACACTCCTCTTAACTCACACTCTCAATACCCAGTAAAGCTAACTCTCTTACAACACTTGACAGAGAATGAAATTCTCTCTAAATAAGAGACTACACAACTCAAATGCCACACTGCAGAATGCAAAGGCTTCATGGCTATTTATAGCCAACTCCTTCACTTACAACATGTAGAACCATGCATAGAAGAAAAGCAAGATCTTTCCCGTTCAATGTTTCTACACCAATAGTATGAAACTATTATCAATAGTTCTCAACTATTGTTTTCTCTACATGCATGTTCTCACTCTTTCTCTATGCATTTTACATTCTCACATGAGACTTGTTCTCTTACTTCAAATATGGCTGCACCACTCTAGCTATATCTACTTCCATAGCACAATAAATGACCAACTTCTCATGCATTTACCTTGTGCATATTGCAGCCAATTTCTTCCATTCAAACAATACTGCACCTCTAGAAAACATAGCATTAATTTTGAGCCACTTCTCAACATCCACTTTGGCGAAAAATTAATGACATCAACCTGAAACATCAGTTACTGCATCTGTATTTAGATGCTCATCCCCACGCCCTGGGATGCTCCGAACCTTAACAAGAAAGAATTTTGGCCAAATTCGAACTCTCTTCAAACTTGACCCTTGGGATCGAATTCTTCAAACCTAACATGCCTTGCGCAGCCACAAGCATATCATCTCATAAAACTTTGTCAAACTGTAAAGACTTACTCACGTCATTCTCGGAACCTGGTTTGACATCACCACAAGCAACCTTCTCCGACCGCCCACTAACCACCGGTTGATCAACGAAAGTCATCTCCTCACCACAATTAAGGATAGAGCGCTCTTGACTTTCCATAGCATCCCCAACATGACCAACTGCTCGCCTCGAACTCACCTTCATGGCACCATAATGAGCTAACTTATTGCCATCAGGATTCCCACGAGCCAACGTCATACTTGTCCTTATGGGTCTGCTTCCCTCTAAGGACTGCTACAATTTCGGTTGCCATCTAAAAGCGGTTTTCTTTCCCCTCGATTTTGTAGCTCCTTCACAATACTTTTGGGAAATAAGATCGCCATTCTTCTCACTAACTTGCAAGCCACGCCTGCTCAACTTCTTGCCAAGACTCATATGTGAATTTTACCTCCATGTAGAATACTTCATACTAGCTCCACTTGTTGTTGTATTCCCTTGCAAAAGGTAAATATTATTTACCTTATTTCCACGCAACACCACAAGAGAACCCATCATGACCTTCAAAACTCCACCTTCTGTCACAATCTTGTAACCTTTTGAGTCAAGTGCACCAACTGATATGAGATTTCACCTTAAATTGGGTACATATCTGACATCTCCAAGAATTTTCACCAAACCATCATGTGTCTTGATCTTCACTGCTCCAATGCCTTCCACCTTGAAAGCTTTTCCTTCCGCAGTAAAAATAGTACCATTGTTCACCTTTTATAATTGATGAACATATCCATATTGGAACACACATGAAAGGAACAACCAGAATCAAGGACCCAATCATTATAAGACAACGTACCAGAATGAGAGGTTGCCATGATGACACAATCACCATAATCTGAAATGAAATTTGCTGAAACTCTTTGATGAGAATCTTCATTTTTCTCATTTCCTTCATCTTTCTTCTTCTTCAGTTTTGGGCAGTGTAACGCAATGTGCCCTTTTTCATGATAGTAGTAGCACTCCTTGTCTTTGTGATATCCTAAGTTAGACTTAGAGCTCTTCCAACCTTGATCTCGATTTTCTCTCCTTCATTTGACAGAAAATACTCTAGAGTCCTCATAGTTAACATCTACAACATTTCTCCTATTTTCATTAGAGAGAAGTGTTGATGTGACTTCATCAAGAACTATACTCTGCTTCCCGTATAACATCGTTGTCACCAAGTGATCATACTTCTCGGGAAGTGATGCTAGAAGAACCGAGACTTTATCTTCTTCACTCATATTCACCTCCAAGTTTAACAGTTCTGAGAGCATTCTGTTAAACTCATTAAGATGGTCTTGCAAAGTTGTACTTTCATCCATGGTAAACCTGTAGAATTGCTTCTTTAGATTGATCCGATTTTGAGCGACTTCTCTAGGTAAAGCTTTTCAAGCTTTTCCCAAATCCCCTTTGCGGACGTCTCCGTCATGATATTATGCTTGATTTCTTTCGACAAGCACAACCGGATTGTGGAACAAGCTTGCTAATCAAAGCTTATCCACTCATTCTCCTTCATCGTCTAGGGTTTCCCATCCAAAGCTTCTGATAGACCATCCTTGACTAGGATGTCTTTTACCTTAACTTGCCACATGCTAAAATTATTTTTGCCATCAAATTTCTCGACATCATACCTTGATACCCTCGAAGCCATAACAGATAATACCTAGACCGAAACCTAGGCTCTGATACCACTTGTTAGGTTTCAGGCAGCGGATTGGTCAACAAGATACGATATCGAGAATACAACTATAATAGGGAAAAATAAACACACATAACAACTGTGAGGGTCTTTTTTGAAATAAGCATTGACTAGGCCAAAACCAACCCAATAATCCGATTATTGGGAGGATTTCATACTTGATTCAGATCAAGTGGAAATCAAAGGGAGCTTGACAGCGTGAAGCATGGTGTGGGGGCTAGAAGCGCACAGTGGTGAGAGATTTGGACTGGGTTTTAGGATTGGGTTTTCTAGAAAGAATTTGGGTTTGAAGAATAGGGATTGAAGGATGGCTGGTGGGGTTTTGAACTGGTAGTATAGCCTCGGGTGATGATGGTGGGCTTCATTCCGTCGATGTTGAGCCTTCACACTCCTTTGTTGAGTGGAACTGATAGCCTTCTCTTGGACTTCGTCCACTTGGCGTTGATCTTACTCCATTGGATGGTGGACTTCCTACACGTGATGGTGGTGTCCTTACTCATTTGTTGGATGATGTTAATACTCTCCTCTTGGACTTTCTCCACTCGACGTTGAGCTTCCTCCACCTGATGACGAGAGGAGCTTTCGCCAGGTGAAGGTTTGAATTTGGTGTTAGAGATGGACTTGGCGTGCATGCGGGCTGCGCGTCTTTCTTCTTCGCGAAGTCCCCTGTGCGGAGCAATCTTGCCTCCTCTGGAAGCAATCCTGCTTCGCCTGGGAGCCATCTCGCCTGGCTTGGAAGCAATCTCGCCTCGCCTGGCTTGGCATGCATGCGGGCTGCACGTCTTTCTTCTTCGCGAAGTCCCCTGCGCGGAAGCCATCTTGCCTTGAAGCAATCTCGCCTCGCCTGGGAGCCATCTCGCCTCGCCTGGAAGCAATCTCGCCTCGCCTGGGAGCCATCTCGCCTGGCTTGGCGTGTATGCGGGCTGTGCGTCTTTCTTCTTCACGAAGTCCCCTGCGCGGAAGCCATCTCGCCTTGAAGCAATCTCGCCTCGCCTGGGAGCCATCTCGCCTCGCCGGGAAGCCATCTTCTTCGCGAAGTCCCCGTTCGTGATTCAAATGGCCTAAAAATCGAAAGGAGCTTGACAACATGAAAGCATGGTGTGGGAGCTAGAAACACACTGCGGTGAGAGAATTCGGGGGTTTCTGGGTAAGGAATTTCTGGAAAAAGTAGATATCAAAGGTGGCTATTTGGAATGGTGATTAAGAATTGGATTTGGTGCTTGGAGGCTTGAAGGCTTGAAGGCTTGAGGACATGAAAGTTGTTTCTAGGCCTTTTTTCCTGGGTTTTACCAGATTATCTCCCCCCCCCCCTTTCTACTGCAGGGACTCGCCTTTTATAGGCTCAATGGATAAGGTTTTGATGAACAAAAGCATGTGAATATTTGGGTAAAACAAAGTAGTCTTCTGGATACATGATTTCTGCCTTAAAACCAAGGGAAAGAAGCTTTCTTGAGAAGTTTACTTGTGATGACTGCTAATTGCGGCAGTGATAGAGACATGATAGCACAAAACCCAGAACGATGTGGACAAGAGAGATTGTGAAGACTGAGCTTGTGGTTTGGGGAGAAGATGACACTCCTTGACCGGTTTCATGGGTTCTCCTTGGATAGATAAGGTGATAGCTTTGAGAGATCATGGTTTGGATCAGGTATATGGTTGCTGCAAGGAGGGAAGAATCTGGGTAATTGGTTTCTGCGGGGAAGAAGAAGTCAAAAGACTTGGGAAACGGGAACTAACTTTGGTTTAAGCATAGTTGGGTCTTAGGTCTAAAGGAAAGAGAAGGATCGGCCCAATATTCTCATGCATGCTCACCATTTCATTTGTCGGTCGAAGTCATTGGGCTTGGATTTCGGGCCCAAGACCGAAATCACCAACGACGTCAAATTAACAAATGAGCATTTTACGTTTCCGTAACCTTCCACACCACACCTACATTTGCAAGCCCCAAAGATGCGTGGATGTGGCTTGGGTCCACATCAATGGGCATATTTGCTTAGCGTGTCAAAATCCTAATTATTATAGGATTTTGCATGAATTGCGTAACAAATTGTCGCATGGCAAAGTGCATGATTTTTCGGGTATCAACATTAGCCCCCTTGATTATGTGAGCTATGCAAGGCATGAAATGGGCCACA
This sequence comes from Fragaria iinumae, assembly GCA_009720345.1. Classification (NCBI taxonomy): domain Eukaryota; kingdom Viridiplantae; phylum Streptophyta; class Magnoliopsida; order Rosales; family Rosaceae; genus Fragaria; species Fragaria iinumae. The sequence continues at coordinate 36,280,071 of CM019119.1, forward strand.
TAATCAAAGAAAGGTCAAAAAAAAAAAAAAATTAACCCGGCCCATGTACTATGCACTGATCAACCTAGATAAGCCCAAGTTGACAATCTCTCAATTTCTCTTGGACTCTTATTCTTCTCTTCCGTCTTCTTTTTTTTGCTTTCTTCTCTCTTAATTCGTCTGCCCCGAATTGCATCTTCTAATCCTTCTGCCCTAAATTGCGTCAGGGCTCAGAGAGATGGCTTTCTTTGATTAAAGATTCATTGCAGCTCTAAGGTATGCTTGTTTTCTTCTCTTCCTCTTACTTCGAACTCTTGGAATTCGTCGCTGAGATGGTATTTTCTGTTTCTTTTTGCTGCGGTGACGCGCAGCTTCCTCTTGTTGCAAGGATCAATTTGCCGATTGCGTTTTCCCAGATTACACCTAACCTTCCTTGAATTCCCATCATCCAACCGCGCCAAATTTGCTCAGGTGAGTTCATGTCTACTAAATTGGGCACCTTTACTTTTTTTTGAATTCGAAAGGGGGGGTTGTGTTCGTTGTTCGTCTTCCTTGGTTAGCTTACTGGGGGCGTTGCGGGGACGTATCATCCCTGCAGCAATGATCTTATGATGCGTGAAGAAAAAGAGATAAGGAACTGAATTACTGATGCCAATAATGATCCCCTTTTTTTTTCTTCTCTTTTTTCTTTTTCTTTTTTGCATAACGTATGTGTAGGCGAGTTGGAGTTAGCTTGGAATTACGGGTTATGAGGGATGACCCTTAGTTTGAGTGTGTATGTCTGCTATGCTTGCATGTCTTTTTCTTTATTATAGACTCTGCGATGTCTGAGCTTGGCAATGAACATATCACACCCCGGCTTGGCTTGATTTGCTTGGTGTTGGTTATCACTCGCATCTTGTCTTAGTGCTTGCCTTTTGTTTCCTTGCATAGATGTTGCTTTTACTATCCGGTGTCGTTAGGACGCGTGCAAGGCTATGTCTGCTTGGCCATTATGACTATGCTTGGGGTGGTGTACTGATAATAGGTTAGCTTTGTTTGATTGATATTGAAAATGAATTGGCATGTAGTGTAGGCATGAGGTATATAAAGTTTTCTTGATTTTGCCTTTAAATGCATATGCATGTTGCAATTGCTTGACGTTAAGTGAGATTTAGCTTGTGGCAACCTTGCATAGGCATGTATTAAGCATGTGTTTTGATTGCTTTGGCTTGCGGTTGCCTTTTGTATTTAAATGACCATGAAAGAGCATGCATGCATCAAAAAGTATTTTCATTAGAGATGAGTTTGTCGTGACTCTCTCAAGGCTTTTAGAATGGATGCATGACTTTTAAAAGAGGAGCTTGGCGTATGTATGTTATATTAGGCTCATGTATGCTGCATGTTGGCTTTTAGAGTGACCCTTGATATGCTTTTTGAATGTACAAACTCATATGCATGTTGATGTTGTTAATTTATATGCTTGGAGTATTATTCCTCTTAGTCATGAATCCGCCTGGCATGAGATTGAGCTTGGTGTGATTATAAGATTGAAGTATGCATTAGCTTGTTATGTCTAGATATACTTGGTATGAATTTATATGGCATGTTCATCTTTAGCGTATGTAGGAATTAGGAAAGGGCATGTATCTCGATTTATAGTAGGAATTTGTAGTATAACGTGAGACTAGTTAGTGGCCTATAACCTTATGAAGTTTGGGCATAAATTTAGAGAAAATCAGGTGTATGAAGCATGGTTGTGATTATAGGCAAGTATGTTTCACCATTTGGTAAACGTGGTGAATATTAAATTTTATTGTTGGATGTAAAGGATTGAATTTGTGGATTTCATATAGGACACAGGTTAAAAATAGAAAATCTCATGCATGAATTGGACTATTGTTATTGTATAAGGGGTTTTGCTTGTTGTAGGAGTACAATTGATAGAGTACCACTTATTTTGGTTGAGAAAGACTTGTAATAATGATCTTGGGTTGACATCTGTCTCGGACAAGGTATAAAGTTGAGTGTTGCAATCAACGGGGAAGTTTAGGTTATAGAGTGGAATAGTTAGTGCAATGGAAATTTTGGCTATGGCAATAAGTTTTCTGTCAATGTGACGAAAGTATAAGACATGGCTGGGAGCTGCAGGGTAAAACAAAAAATTCAGAATACAAACCATAGTATACTAGTATAAAGATTGGTTCTTTGGCTTGGAGAAAGATTTGAAATAAAAGATTTGAAATAATGTCATATTGGTATTAGAATCATTTGAAATGGCAGAGAAAATAGATTATTGCAAATACTTGATTTTGGTTGGCACAGAAGCTTAGGAGAGATTTGGGCTTATATAAACTATATAACACAAAAGTGGGGTACTGATTTTAGGGTGTTGATTTGAAAGGTATATGCTTGAACTATAATATGGGATGATCATATTAATATAACCTTGAATAAGACCGTCATCACTTAGCCCCCAAGTGTCATATAATATCATTTGAGAGACTAGTGATGGAGACTGTCTCTTGTATGAAATTGGTTTGACTGAGTATTACTTGCCTGCTCCGATAGCTTTAGCTTGATTGAATATTGGTTGCTTGGTCTAATTATTTAGGCTTGATTCGGTGTTGCTTGCTGCCTGATTTTGTTTATATTGCTTGCTCTAATAATTTAGCTTGTTACTTGCTTGAGTATTGTTTGTTGCATGAATGAGTATTGTTTGCATGCTGTTTGCATGTTCTATTGACATGGGCTTCTTGTGCGTGCTTGCATGATGACTTTAATATAACCGCAGTTGCGCAGGGAGAGGGTAGTTGCGGTGATTGCTTGATATGTAATTGGTAGCTGCGGTTTTTTGGTCCTTTTGCATATATACAAGGATTTTGGCATGTGCTTGTGGCATATTTCTCTTGTTGTATGTAAAGATTGATTGTTTCCTTGTAGGATGATGGCATTCTGTTGTATACTTCTCATGAAAGTCTCCTTTTGCAGGTGGAGTCGGTCTTGCTACGAACCTAAGGAATACTTAAGTTCCACCTCCCTAGGATAACTCATGGAAGCGAGGACCTTGCCGCTGCAACTTTGGTGAGGAGAGATGCGCCTTCTTGACTCCAACTCATTCTCCTGCTCTTAACTCTGATAAGGTGGGAAGAAATTTGCTAATTGAATTAGAGGCATGGTTCGGGGATTTTGTCACTCGCTTTGATGTTAAAGATTGCTTGAGCGTTACTATTGACAATGTTGCAAAGCCGTCTAGCGAGTGGTGATCAGTCATCCTTCGTGGGTGGGAAGGTTCTTTCAAAATTTGAGATCCTTCTTACAAATTTTGCTGATGAATATAGTGGCATGGGGTAGCCTTTTTCAAAGGGGAAATGTGCATGTTTGAGACAAAAATTCTTTAAGGTGCTCGGTCTTGTGTTGCATAGCATAGCATGGAGCTTGAGGAAGTCAAGAATGAAGAGACCTTTCTGAAATGTGGGGATGCCCAGACATCATGGATTGGGAACTTGGTGTGAGTTTCATGCATGTTGGGTCATTTAAATGAAGCTGTTGGGATTTTTGTTGTATGCACAGGCTTGCTGGCTTCAGAAACTGCTACAGGGAGGTTCACCAAAGAGATTTGTTCTTCTATTGGGAAGTGAGCTTTCATTCCTTAAACCACAACAACATGAAGACTAGGAGTTGATGATGATATCAGCTCGTATGGCATGTTTAGAAGCTTGGAACATAGAAGCTTGTAACAATCTTGGCTTTAGCAGTAGATGCATTGGCCTGCATATACGGATGAAATGTTCGCTGGGCATGACTATTGTGGTAACTGGGGGTGAAACTTTCATCCCTCAGCCCTTGAGTTTCTTGGCTTGAAATATCTGTACTAAGCTTGAATATTAGTAGCTTTGTGCAATATCAGTATAGTTTTGTCAAATGTATTGAATCAACATGGTTTGTATATCAGACTTATCAAGGAGAATGATCGGCTACTGTAGGGAAAACCTTGGCACTCAAGGTGATTGTTTGGGGTCTGGAAGGTTTTCATTTATACTTTTGGTTTGAAACAGGGTTTGTTTGGCTCTTTGTGTTTGCATTTTTTTTTTAAAGCTTGAACGGACAAACTTGTATCACAGTAGCTTAAGATAAGTTCACTGCAACTAAAAAGATGTGATATTGAAAGATATCAGCTTGACTTGGTGGATAGTTGGATAAATATGCAAACGAAAATTTGGGTCAAATAATGGTATTGGAACTTGTGTGCTTGGCTAAGGTTTTGGTCTTGCTTCTAGAACAAAAACAAAAGCTTAGCATGACAGGACATAACTGGTTTGCTGAACAATTGCTTTCACAGTGTTGCAGTGTTGCAGTGTTTATTTTTTAGAGTCACATATATGTCTATTGTGTAAAAGTGTGTTTTTGCTTTTTCTAACGGTGCAAACTTTTGAATTGCGCATGTCAGTAGCAATATCATAGCTTGAAATGCTTGATTGCTTGATTTGAATAAAACTTTTAAGTGCATGATGCTTGAAATCAGAGTTCTTCTTCTTCTCCCCACAGCAGTGACTTATGGAGCTAATATCATTTGCACAGATCAGAATAGATTCTCAATTTCACAACAGCATAGATTTGGTTGTTTCAGCATAAAGATGCGGCTTCTTTGGTTGTAAGCAAGACATATGTGAAGTTTTTATGGGTCGAGTGGCTTCTTTGGTTGTAAGCAAGACATATGTGAAGTTTTTGTGGGTCGAGTTGCTGTCAAGTACTGAATGCATGGATATAGCTTGACTAATGCTTGGTATTTTTTTTTTTTTCAAGAATGTTTTTGGTTCAGATATGGAGTATAAAGATGATGAGAGGTCTTTGGATTAAGGATAAAAGCAGGTTTAGCATGGAGCGTGATTGACTTGATTTGGTTGCATTAGACTAGCACCATAACTGAGGATAAAGAAGGTTTTGATCACAGATGGATGATATATTTCTACAGAACTAGAGTAGAGTTGATGCTTGATGTGAAAGAGGCTTATTTAAAATTGAAAGAAGTTCTTACTGTAGATCACATGAACTACGGTCCATGAATAAGCTTGTTACATGGCTTGAGTTACTTGGGTGAAGTGATAGCTGCAGGTGCTTTACTGCAGCAATACAGATAGATCTGAGAAAAGGTTGCATCAAAGTATTTCGGGTACAAAGCTTTATACTTTGGTAGTGAAAAACTGAAAATTCTAGTTCTTTGTTGTGGAGACTCATGCTACTGCAAGGAGTAATTTACGACCATTACGAAGAAATAAAGAAGGAAATTTGAGGGCTCTGAGTTGATGAAACGGCAGAAAAGAAAACATTCACTATGAAAGAGGCAACAACTCCATGCCACTTGCATCCAACAACATGAGCATAATTGAATTGACGAACTGCATGATGATCAAAAGATCTGAATCACAACCTAGTCCCCAGCAGAGTCGCCAAAATGTGAGGGTCTTTTTTGAAATAAGCATTGACTAGGCCAAAACCAACCCAATAATCCGATTATTGGGAGGATTTCGTACTTGATTCAGATCAAGTGGAAATCAAAGGGAGCTTGACAGCGTGAAGCATGGTGTGGGGGCTAGAAACGCACAGTGGTGAGAGATTTGGACTGGGTTTTAGGATTGGGTTTTCTGGAAAGAATTTGGGTTTGAAGAATAGGGATTGAAGGATGGCTGGTGGGGTTTTGAACTGGTAGTATAGCCTCGGGTGATGATGGTGGGCTTCATTCGGTTGATGTTGAGCCTTCACACTCCTTTGTTGAGTGGAACTGATAGCCTTCTCTTAGACTTCGTCCACTTGGCGTTGATCTTACTCCATTGGATGGTGGACTTCCTACACGTGATGGTGGTGTCCTTACTCATTTGTTGGATGATGTTAATACTCTCCTCTTGGACTTTCTCCACTCGACGTTGAGCTTCCTCCACCTAATGACGAGAGGAGCTTTCGCCAGGTGAAGGTTTGAATTTGGTGTTAGAGATGGACTTGGCGTGTATGCGAGCTGCGCGTCTTTCTTCTTCGCGAAGTCCCCTGCGCGGAGCAATCTCGCCTCCTCTGGAAGCAATCCCGCTTTGCCTGGGAGGCATCTCGCCTGGCTTGGAAGCAATCTCGCCTCGCCTGGGAGCCATCTCGCCTGGCTTGGCATGCATGCGGGCTGCGCGTCTTTCTTCTTCGCGAAGTCCCCTGCGCGGAAGCCATCTCGCCTTGAAGCAATCTCGCCTCGCCTGGAAGCAATCTCGCCTCGCCTGGCTTGGCGTGCATGCGGGCTGCGCGTCTTTCTTCTTTGCGAAGTCCCCTGCGCGGAAGCCATCTCACCTTGAAGCAATCTCGCCTTGCCTGGGAGCCATCTCGCCTCGCCTGGAAGCCATCTTCTTCGCGAAGTCCCCGTTCGTGATTCAGATGGCCTAAAAATCGAAAGGAGCTTGACAGCATGAAAGCATGGTGTGGGAGCTAGAAACATACTGCGGTGAGAGAATTCGGGGGTTTTCTGGGTAAGAGATTTCTGGAAAAAGTTGATATCAAAGGTGGCTGTTTGGAATGGTGATTAAGAATTGGATTTGGTGCTTGGAGGCTTGAAGGCTTGAAGGCTTGAGGACATGAAAGTTGTTTCTAGGCGTTTTTTCCTGGGTTTTACCAAATTATCTCCCCCCCCCCTTTCTACTGCAGGGACTCGCCTTTTATAGGCTCAATGGATAAGGTTTTGATGAACAAAAGCATGTGAATATTTGGGTAAAACAAAGTAGTCTTCTGGATACATGATTTCTGCCTTAAAACCAAGGGAAAGAAGCTTTCTTGAGAAGCTTACTTGTGATGACTGCTAATTGCGGTAGTGATAGAGACATGATAGCACAAAACCCAGAACGATGTGGACAAGAGAGATTGTGAAGACTGAGCTTGTGGTTTGGGGAGAAGATGACACTCCTTGACCGGTTTCAAGGGTTCTCCTTGGAAAGATAAGGTGATAGCTTTGAGAGATCATGGTTTGGATCAGGTATATGGTTGCTGCAAGGAGGGAAGAATCTGGGTAATTGGTTGCTGCGGGAAAGAAGAAGTCAAAAGACTTGGGAAACAGGAACTAACTTTGGTTTAAGCATAGTTGGGTCTTAGGTCTAAAGGAAAGAGAAGGATCGACCCAATATTCTCATGCATGCTCACCATTTCATTTGTCGGTCGAAGTCATTGGGCTTGAATTTCGGGCCCAAGACCGAAATCACCAACGACGTCAAATTAACAAATGAGCATTTTGCGTTTCCGTAACCTTCCACACCACACCTACATTTGCAAGCCCCAAAGATGCGTGGATGTGGCTTGGGTCCACATCAATGGGCATATTTGCTTAGCGTGTCAAAATCCTAATTATTATAGGATTTTGCATGAATTGCGTAACAAATTGTCACATGACAAAGTGCATGATTTTTCGGGTATCAACAACAACACAAGATTTAACTTGGTTCTCTCACTCTTTGAGATACGTCCACGAGGCATGATCCGGTTTTTCTTTACTATTGAGAATAATGAGAACTAAATACAAGGTGTTTCACTCAAGTTTATAACTCAAACCCGAACCCTTGAACCCTTGTACACTCCTCTCAAATCACACTCTCAATACCCAGTAAAGCTAACTCTCTTACAACACTTGACAAAGAATGAAATTCTCTCTAAATAAGAGACTTCACAACTCAAATGCCACACTGCAGAATGCAAAGGCTTCATGGCTATTTATAGCCAACTCCTTCATTTACAACCTGTAGAACCATACATAGAAGAAAAGTGAAGTCTTGCTTTTCCATCTTTCCCGTTCAATGTTTCTACACCAATAGTATGAAACTATTACCAATAGTTCTCAACTATTGTTTTCTCTACATGCATGTCTTTCTCTATGCATTATACATTCTCACATGGGACTTGTTTTCTTACTTCAAATATGGCTGCACCACCCTAGTTATATCTACTTCCATAGCACAATAAATGATCAACTTCTCATGCATTTACCTTGTGCATATTGCAGCTACTTGCTTCCATTCAAACAATACTGCACCTCTAGAAAACATAACATTAATTTTGAGTCACTTCTCAACACTAAATGATTGAAATCATAATGAAAAGGGGGAATCATTAGAGATGGTGATTCAAAATTGCTTATGGCAACTGGAACTGTAGTGGTTGTGTTAAAATTAACCCGGTTGCCTGGGGTGAACAATGAAAATAAATTCAGTAGATGATTATGTAACTTGAATTTAGATTTTAATGGTGGATATTTCCTTAACAATTACTTCATGTTTTTGTTTTTGGTTGCTGATAGACTTCAGATGTTCTTTACCTATGCTCAGGGGCGTAGCTACATGGAGAGCATGAGGTTCAATTGACCTCTCTCACCATCTTGCCACATCTATTATTTTTAGATTTTTACTCATAGATAAGAGTATTATAAACTCTTTGACTAATTTTGCCCCTTCAAATGTGATAACAAATATACTTGTTTTTAGTTATTTCATGAGATTAAAGCCAAAACAATGTGTTCATTTGTTTGTATTTATTTTATCTAATATTTTTATCTAACAAAAATATTTTTCCTACATAGTTAACTCGTCCAAATTAAGTTTGACCCGTCTTAATATAATTTCTGGCTACGCCACTACCTATGCTTCTGACTTTTTTAATAAATCAAGATAAAACTAGGTACTCCTACGCATTACTTGTCCTTCGTAAATTTATTTTAGTGTCACCAGTATGCTATATATTGTTACTAAGCAACATATGAAGTTCATGACTATATAGACCCACCCCGAATTTCACCCTGAAACCCGAAGTAAGTCTTGCGGGGACCACCTCCAAGGAAAATTTACCGATAAGCTAGGTAAACCTCCCTTGAAAATGGACAACCCTAACCTAGAAAACTAAAGTGTTACTTTCCTAAATAAAATTGAGCATCCTCCAAATCAACCACAATTATACGAAAGTGAGCATATAATTACAAACTTCGTATATTCTAAAATACAACATAAGTTTTAGCACACCACCAGAAAAAATTATACGATAAACCCCAAAGAGTATTCAGAGCTACTATACACTAGAGGAGCAGGAAAATACCTTAGTAGGTTAAACAGGTAACCTACTGGTGAAAGGTGGCTGAGAAATGGGTAACTATGCCTCGTCGTCTCCTACTCGTACTAACTCGAACTCTGCAGACTGGGCATTTTTAAAACGAAGAGCCCAGGGGAAAAACATTCGTAATAATTAGAGTGAGTGGACAAAAAGAAATAAATAAAATATTTATTAACATTTATGTTTTCCCAATTTAATTTCCAAGAAAACGAATGCATGTCTTAAACGATAATTCTCTTATCGTTATAAATATCGAGTCTCTACTGCTCAAAACTATATATATCAAAATACAGCCTTTCAGGCTAATATATATATATATATATATATATATATATATATATATATATATTTACACTCGCCCATACTCTCTATATAAATTAATAATAATCTATATGGGGCTACTACGCTCGCGTCCAACGCTCACGTCACGCCTTAATGCGGTGATACACTACACCATTAAGGTGGACAGACGGGTGTATAAATATGTGCTCATATCCCTTATATGAATTAAACACTCATATAAGGTTACTACGCTTGCGTCCAACGCTCACGTCACACCATAATGCAGTTATATACTATGTCATTAAGGTGGACAGACACATATTGCTAGCTAGCATTTATATACATACTCTCCTTAAAAATATATTATAATTTACCGAAAATCTCATTTTCAGTAACTCACCACAATGAGTAAAATCGTCAAATAAGAATGACGTCCAATGGTCCAACCAAATAAATAATTACATGCACATTATTTAAATCAAAAGTCCACTCACAATTTAGGCCTATGCCTGAAGTCGGTCTGAAACCTCTTCTGCTCGAGCTTCCTCACGTCCTGATCCAAGAACATAATTAAATCCTCAACTATATACCAACACTTATATAAAAATAGGCAAAATTAAATGTGGGATTATCTAATCTCATTCTTGCCCAACTTTGCAAATCTTAAAATTGATATCGTCCAAACTTCACCATATATATCGGCGGCCTTAAATCCACATTCTACGGCCGAAACAACAATAATCTAACGGCCGGATTCTATCCAAATTAATGGCTAAAATACCAAAATAATACCCCAATAAAACTTACTTTTTTAATTGATAACTTTTCCATCCTAACTCCGATTTTAACGCATAGCATGTCTACGAACTCGTAATAACATCCTCTACGACTTTCATGAAGAAAGTTTTCCCAAATTCCAAACATAAGCAAAAGTCAACTTTGGAGTCTTAAATAGTAAACGGTTACTTAAAACGGTAAAAGACCAAAATATTATCAAAATAAATAACCGTAAAATAACTTAAGAACCAGGACGTGACAATATATGTACCACACAGAAAATAAGCAAATAATGATCGTAATAATACTTTCTGATTACAATTCAGTCGGCTTGTAAAATCAGCACAAGGCAAGAATAACACAACTGGGAGTAGGGAATATTTTTCAAATTAAAGTTTTAACCTACAGTACTAGAGAAGACTAGAGTGCTAGAGTTGGATTGAACTTTCTGCAGCAATCACACCGTTAAACCTTAAACTTAGAAGTTACTAAAGAGACTAAAATGTTCTGCAGCAACGACAAAACCCAAGCTATGCTCAATTGCAACTCCCATCTCTTATGAAGTTGATCCATGTAATATATCCTGACAAGAAATAAAGGAAAAAAAGCGCTCAATATACATGGAAGGAGAACCAGATTGTTCCATTCTGATTCCGCGGAGTAAACTTCTCGCTCTTTCTTTTTCCTGCAGTGATGGACAAAGAAATAACAATTACTTACGACTGACTCATAATTTTGAAAGTTATATTAGGGTTAAATATATTTTGGTTAAGCATATAAGAGAAAGATATAACAATCACCGGACCGGTATAATTCATAAGATGGGTACAGTTAACCTCGGCTTCTTCAAACTTTTTCTGCTCTCTGAAGTATTTAGCAAGAAAGAAGATAGTTTCAACCATATTGGGTCCTTCCCTCTCTTCATCTTCCATCCTCTCCAGATCCTTGTAGTAAAAAAAACTGCCTCTTCCATACGTCCTTCATCAGCATATAGCTTAGCTAGCACGCTCAGGGATTCCCTGTCATTACAATCTGCTGCCCTTTTGTAACACTTCTGTGCTTCATCAATCATATTCAGCTGACCAGTTCGATAACAATGAGCCATGGCAATAAAAATACTGATTTCCGGAAGTAATGAAGAGCATAAAAGAGCATACCCTGATACCCATCATCTCATAAGCCTGTCTTAATCCATACCAAGCACGATAATCACTTAAAATTTATATCTACTGCGGATATGCGTCAACAGCAGCTGGTGTGCTTTTCATCTCAATAAATTCATGACACATAAGGGTCGAAGCAGATAAATAATGTCTATCTAGTTTGAGTGCTCCTAAAGTACAGAACTGCTTTCTCATGCAGCCCTTTTAAGCTGTGATAATTCCCAATAATGCAACAAGATTCAGGTATGTATTTATCAGCCATAAATACTCTATGGGCAAGGTAACCTAGTCCCGATGAACATTCCTTTGCATATAACACATTGTGATCCATATCCATGTCCTCCACACGATAAGGGTTATTATAATTTGACAAAAGCTCATAGCTCGAATTAAAGGACAAGAACGTTACAACGCTGTAATCCGGTTTGATCAATCTAGCTACTACATGGTAATTTGTGACCTGAACAGACAAAGGATTGGCCACTTTAGTATTAGGAAAGTAGAAGATCATTACAATATACGTACTTATCTGGAAGAGGGTGCATATAACTAGATATATCAAAACCTAGACCAGAATTTGTTACACAACCCTAAAAGAATGCAGATGCAAGTGTATGTAAAAACTACTAGAACATTGTTGTAAGTACAACACAGATGAACAATGAAACTTTTCCGGCATTGAAGTCAACCAAAAGCCACTAAGGTTCATTCCTAACACAAGGCACCATGCGCCTCTAAACATACAATCAAATTTCTTTATCATTCATCCCTACATCAGATTTGTTGCCATAATCTTGAATTCACTGGTAAATATTAGAGGAGCATTGGTAACACTGAACTTCTAACGGAAAAACACTTTGGACCATTCCTTTCACAAAGCACAATGCCCTCAAATAGAAGCTATTGATTTATGAAATAAAAAATTTCATATATCAGACTTGTAGTCATCTGATAAAGCATCATGATATGGTGATCAGTGTAAATCTACAGCAAGCAAGCAAAGTTCAGTATGATGAGCATGGCAAGGGCTGCATCAGTACAGAAGCATGTGAAGCGTGGTGCTACTGTTGTGAATGGTAGCGTGGCCTAAAACTGCGGCAGCTACTAATGATTTTACTATATCAATGTAAATGATTTCTTTTCAGAGTGAAATTGTCAAATGCACATACAGACATGCAGTGTTGCGACCAAAGCAACCAGATTTAGTGATCATATTAGATAATCTGATATATATTGTTGATCTGCTGCTTGACATATCAATTATATATGTGGTCAGCTAGAGAGCATGACTCCAAGCAGTATAATCCAAACTGAGGTAAGTAGATTTTCCCATTAGGAAACCTTGAATAGCATGTAAAGATTAAGCAGATGGAAAAGATCAAGGTATTTGCTTACAATGTGATCCCAAATGTTTGCGAGACTGCGTTAGGAGAACCTTTGAGGCTTTTGTCTATCTCAATGTCTTCCTGCACATTGGTGAAAAGTGGACTGAGCTTCGTTTCTAATCTCTCTGGGTTTTTGATTATCTTCGAATCCTTTGGAATTCATTCGACTCTTCTCTCAGCACTGAGCTTCGTATCTAATCTCTCTGCGTTTTGAATTCCAGATACCACACTCTCGGAGTAAAATTAGCTAGGTACCGTGACGACTAGAAATCATAAAAATACCCTCCTGTTAACGACTCCGTCAGGAGTACGGTACGACGCCCGTAGTGCAGCTTTTGCCCTTGATATATATCAAAGGTTGGTGATCGACAAATTAACTAGGTGAGTGAGAGAACATTTCTTTATTGTTCTTCCACGTACAATGCAAGAAAATAACAAAGAAATTACTCATCAATCGATTGGAGAGACAAACTGACAAAAGGATTTGATTAAGGCGTCTGATAGGCAGTTGGTACTTGGTATATAGGAAATAGCGATGACAATGGCAAACATATATATATAGTGCTGATCAAAGGATCATCATCATCATGCTTCTCTGATCCGATCCCTAAACCCTAAACAAAACAAAAAATTTCAATGGCCGGCACGTTTATTTTCCTGGCATAGAAACTCCTTGAATAGTAACTTCGACCTCTATTATGCAATTCATTCTTTGAAAACCTTGCGTTTTCTTCTTGTGTAATCATTTCGTAAGCTCCAGCACCCTGGTTGGTGACATCGAACCAGCGGGCCGAACAATGGTTGCCATGGATTTGATCCAAAATGCACAAGAGTAAATCCCGCAAGTATTTTCGATCCAGGAGGAAGCTCATGTGGGTTATTCACCACAAAAAAGAAAGAAAGAGAAAGATCACTACCATTTCCATGAAATCCTTAATTTGGGATAGAGCTCCAGGTTCCATGCACAATATTTTTGATTCTCAAGAGTGAATGGTGCTGACTTATTAGATCCAGCGATTAACTTTGAAAAGTTAGCAACAGTCGAAACATGCTTGACCATAGCAGTGTTGTACGTGGTTCATGAATAAACACTCTCCTTTACTTTTTCTTGTCGTCTCAGAAACAAAGACCTCTGCTCCGAACTCACATCTGTCATCAATGAGATAACCATTGGATGCATCACTAAACTCCTTAAGAGGGATGAATCTATCAAAGCCAGCCAAACCACCAACAATTGTCCGATAAAAACAGTACTTCTCCTCCTCCGATCCTTATAGGAATCTTCAAGAACCATGTAGCTCTATTCCCCCCTTTGTGCCGATTAAGCAAAAACAACTTGTAACCAATTGTTACAATCTTGTCGGGTTTTATTGCTTCTTTCCCACCCATTTTCAAGTAGAGAGAGATGTGATCCTTCACATCACGGTCCTTGTTTCCGTTGGGAAAGAGCAGTTTCCACGTATCCGCCGGCCTCAAACTCGCCCGACTCATACGTCTCCTCTGATGTTAGACTTGAAAACGATTTGATGCTCAGTCTGTAGTGTTTTGGAGGTTTCTTCAAAATTGAGGATGTCCAGACTAGGCCATTATGGTCACTGACTCTGACAACAAGGAAAATGTCTCCAGCCGATCCAATAGCATTTTACATTGCTCTGCGGAATGAAACTCTTACTTTTATGAAACTACATTTTTGAACTAAAGAATCTTACCCTAAAGGGAAAAAAAAAGAGTCCCAATCCTAAGAGGAAAAGGAGGTACTAGTGTCCAAATACTAATATAGGAATCCACATGGGTCCAGGTATTCTAATCCTACACCTAGTTGGAAAAGGAGATAAAACTTGGATAACCTGGCAGCAAAGTAAACTATAAATACTGCCTTATACAAGCGTTCTTTCATTCACAGTGAACCACATTCAGCTATCCTTCAGTCAGCTTCTAGAGAAAACACAGGAGGTACAATGGCGACGCGACAGCTTTCTAGCAGTTTGATGAACTTGAAGTTCATGCAGAGGGCAATTCAGAGAGAGGAGCTGGTGAAGAAACAAGGAGAACATGTCAAAATTGATGCTGGTGGTGTTGGGGGCTTTGCTTTTCCCTCAGCTGTTTCTATCCAACCAACCAGATATCTGGTCGTAATAGAAGGTGACCCCAAACCTGCAGCTGTTAGAGGTAGGATGTCGTTTAAGGGTTTCAATCCATTAATTGAGAAACTGAGTGACACATCAGCAAACCCTAATGGCGACCATCAAAGAAGACAACACTATGAAACACAAAACCTGAATAATTTGAGCAAAACAAATTATTCATCACCATTTAAAGGTCTTTCCTTCAGCAACCAGAATCAAGCATCAGCAAACCCAAATGGATACCGTAAAAGAAAACAGTTTGAAGAAGTTTGTGATACACAGTATCCAAAAAAATGGCACAAAACTAATCAAGGTTATCGACAGACATCCCTAAATAAAAGTAGAGGCTCCTTCAAGAAACCAGAGAATAGAAATTACAAGACTAGACCATTCTTAGGCATCAAAGAGTTTGATGAGAAGAGGTTAATCATAACTATTAACCAGAATCACACATCAGCAAATCCAAATGGATACCGTAAAGGAAAACAGTTTGAAGAAGATTGTGATACACTGTATCCAAAAAAATGGCACAAAACTAATCAAGGTTATCCACAGCCATCCCTAAACAAAAGTAGAGGCTCCTACAAGAAACCAGAGAATAGAAATTACAAGACTTGACCATTCTTAGGCATCAAAGAGTTTAATCAGAAGAGGTTAGTTATAGCTAGGTGATCTCACTTGGTAGTATAGTTGCCTTCAGATCCTGTCAGTAATATGTAATTTTATGTAAGATAATACTCATAATAGTCCCCATATTAGATTTAAAACACATGACAATTTAAGTGATGGAATTCTTTTGATTCAACTTATAATTTGTATTTTGCATCTTTCACCGTAAGTTACAATCCATATCAATTGCATCTTCCATATACAATACTCAATTTGCCAGGTCTGACCAAAAAGCAAATTAATTTACTTGGTTGCCCAAAATAATGTGGTACGGGAAGAAAACCATGAAGAAACTCGAACCTTCAAATGAAGGGCCTGGGAATATATATACTTCATTATCAACCTCATCTGCAAGTCATAATCCATCGAAAGAGAAAACCAGCTCAGAGAGCTCTTAACTGTTGCTCGGAGATTTCGGTTTCTCTTTTGCAGTGGCCGTCACACATTAAGGTTCGGTGATAGCTCTGCTGCTGAAATTAATGGCCATTTGTTATGTCATCAAGATTCTCTTTTCTATGTTGATGAATTGATTTCCTGTGATTTATCTCCTCCCTGCATAAACAAAGAATATCATCCTAAATGAGAGTTAAGTCCAACAAAGACGTATCTGAACTAGTAGTGGAAGGGAACTTGCATTTAATTTAAGAAAGAAATAAGATAAAGAGGAAGGAAATTCAAATTACATCCCATAAGGATCCACTTCTATCAGTTCTATGAGCAAAAGACAAAAAAAGAAAAAGAAAATAGAGAGTGAATTGGCAAATAGGGATTCATTCAATGATAGTTTAATACTATGTGATTAAGGCTTTGTATTCTATGATAGATTATTGTTTCTAATTCAATGAGGTGAACGGAAAAGATTCTCAGTACGGTTGGAGACCAGAAACCAGGCAACAAATATAATCGATAATTTAATGCAAACCTGACCTGAGGCACTTCAAGATTGAATCATAATGTAGAATAGCAATAAGTCTTCGCCTCGTTTCTTTTGGTGGTTGTCTGCTACGCTTAACCACAGGCAACTGCTTGATATCTTTGGCCTCCATTAGCTCCTTTGCCATTAATAAACCCGTGTCAGGATAACAGGTTAATAGACCTCGGGTTCGCCCATGAAAGCTGATTTCTCGAGTACATATAGAGGAAACAAGACAGGTATTGTCCTGTAAAGAAACAAATATTGCATATCATTAGGAAACTATAATATGTTATACTAGAAATCATATGCAACATATTATGGCAGAGTACTAGAAGGTATATGGTCATGGACATGCATATATGTCATCACGCACATCCAGAAATCTAGAATCGCTCTTCAACGTATCAGGTGACGTCCTTGATTGATACCGTCTAACATCACCATATGTCAATATTCCCTCCAGAAAATCTTCATCATCAACTACTAATACACAATTCCGATGATTATCATGCATGGATTTAATTGCCTCTTGTATAGTTACGGTCAGAGAAACTTTCACATAATTTGTTGACATGGCCCGCGAAACCTAACAGTGCAAAAATTGAATAAGACAGGTTAAGTAAAGTAAGTCTAAAGCTGACAAGAGAGGCTGCAATTGTGTAAAGGAATCTGTATGTGTGTGTGAGAGAGAGTGGGAAACCTTCAGATTTTCCAGAAGCATTTCTTCAGTTAATTCAGAATCAGAAGTGTTTCCCATTACAGACAGTTCCAAATCATCTCCACTATCATGTTGTCTCCAAATAACTTCATCTTTCTCTTCAGCAGCTGAAACAGAAGAGTAATCTCTTGCAGAATTCCGTGTATCAGACGCGTCAGTCTCCTTGCCCTGGTTTACCACAGAGGGAACCCATATAGCCAATCCAACAGCCCCCTACTTGCACATGAAGATAAACAAAATAAGCATGCAAGGCTTCAACACATCTAGACAATGTAACCACTTTCCCCCATTCATAACTGGGAAATGATTTGAGTAATGCACTTTAACCAAATTTAACTATTTAAAACTGTTCAAGGAATATTGCAAATAAATCCAGTAATCCCGAAGAAAAACAATAGAAGAATTACCATGAGAGGAAGCAATATTCGGTAGTCTTTTGTCAACTCAAACAGAAGGAGAACTGACGTCAGTGGAACTGAACAAACTGAAGCCAGCATAGCAGCCATTCCCACCTGCCAAAATTTTAGAGCATATTAGTCATCTCAGAATCTGTTAATCATTACTACTAAAAGGAGCTTGTTACAAAGAACTATACCAGTGCATATGCCTGTGGCTGAGCAACAGCAGCATTTCCTGGAATTGCTGAATTAATCAATTCTGCCGCTGAACCCCCAAATACAGCGCCAACAGCAGCCCCAATCATCAAGCTTGGTGCATAAAGTCCACCTACAAGCCCAGAACCCTTGCATAAAGCTGTTGCTACGACTTTGGCTGCTGCTAATTGAGTTAACAGCCAGATTCCAGGAGCCGAAGCAGTCTTTCCCGTATGCAGGATTTCTTCAACATTTGTGAAACCCCAGTACAGAATTCCCGGATACCTGAGAGCAATCAACCCAGCTCCTAAACCACCTAAAGCAGGGCATGCAACTGCAGGAAGGCCAAATCTTTCCTTGATATAATCAAAAAACTTTGTGAACCAAGCAACCAAGCGATTGAAGACTACACTCACAGCACCACATAGCATGCCCAATATAAGGTAGAGGGGTAATTCTGCAAGGTAACATAAAATAGATCAGATAAACTACTGTACAATAGATACGTTCAAAAATAATTTATAACAACCTATAAAATTCAGTGCAAGAAAACAGTTGACAAGTATAGTTGTCCTGCTTTTTGGACCATTCAACTTCATAATTATGAACTGACGGTAGTAAAACGTAAAACCAAATCACCAAATATTATTCAAGGTGATTCTCTCCCACCATCAGGTCGGTCATAGCAAAATCATTCCAAACACACAAATTGATGCCACTTTTGGATACAATCAAATGGTGCATATACAGATAGATTGAACATACAGTATACATTTATTGAAGACAGAGACTTAAATAAAACAGAGAGGCAAGGTCCATTACCAGCAGCAGATTTCAAATCATAAATAGGCACTGTAAAGGCTGATTGTGTCCCAAGTAAAACATTAGATACTGTGGAGGATATAACAGAAGCCAATATAATCATTGCGGTAGTAAAAGGAGGAGAGTTCTCTGCTCGAAGTGGCCTTAGCACCGTTTCAATAGCAAAGAAACAACCAGCAACTGCCGCATTAAATCCTGAAGAGAAGAATGAAATCCTAAAACTTAGTATCTCTTGGTGCCATTGTTAACATAAACTGAAGAAGCAGAACTATATAAAGAGACAATATTATATTCCTACATTATCACCCTGTTACTTGTAGCAAAACACAGCAAGTACTCATGCCATTCATTAAGCCATGCAGGTTATAGTGATACTGATTAGGAGTCTATGTTACATTGATTCCTTTGTCATTTTACTCTAACTCGGAATCACAGTATGAGGTTCCATTAGAGAACTGCCAACTCAGCACCATCATGCTTGTATTTGATGATCTGAATACTATTACACAGAAGCAACTGTCAACAAATAAAACAGAGCTGCGCTACTTTTGTGCTTATACTGAAATTGCGTGGATGTAACAAGTCTTTCCTGCGACTCAGTTGGCAAAATAATTGCATTTACTAGTGAATTTCATAATTCCAACAGTTCCATATATTGGAAGAGCATAAATTACGTTTCTTTCTTTAATAAATATGGATTAGATTTATTGTTGAAGGAATGGAGGTGATACAACACTAGATTGTTCTTGATAAATATTGTGCGCGGACAAAGAAACAAATAAACAGAACCAACTAATGAAATCTTTGGAAACAACTACCGTACAAGAAATTCTGGTTACCTGAAGAAATTCCAGCAGCAGCACCTGCTGCAACCAGTGCAATCTTCCTTTCTCTGTTGTTTTCCATCATTAATGAGAACCCGTTGGCACATGATTTTCCAATATCTACACTAGGGCCTTCAGGACCTAAAGAACAACCAGTACCTAATGTGATAGCTGCCTGGACGGCCTTTATTGTAGGAAAGACTCCGGCTAGTAAATCAAATCCTTGTCCTTGAGAGGAAGTGGATTGCCTTATTTGATCCAATATTTCAAGTAAACCATGCATCATGCCAACTATAACCCCACCCGTGACGGGTATCAAAAGTATTCGATGCCAGGTATCGCCCAGTCTCTGCAGACGGAGCCACGCAGCACCTTCATTTGGAGTACCAGCCCAGGCCCATTCGTGTATAACATGTACCTAAAGGAGCACTACGCTGTCAACAAATGCGAATAGAATTAACTAAAAATATGACATATTCTTATATACTCTGGAATCTAGAGCTTAAAGCACCATCCTTTACAGTGACCGAGTGACCGACATCATTTCATTTCTTATATTACATCTCATTTAGAGAATGCTAAAAACAAGCAAACAGTTCACATTCTCAAAAACTAACAAGCTTGGCAACTATAAACCACCATCTTTCATCTGTTGCTTCCAAACATAAATACCAAACCCAGATTGATTGACATATTTTCCAAATGATCAACTGCATCTCACTCTAATAGACAGTTTCAAACATCCGAGAATTACACATCATCATATAACTTAGTTCAAAACTTAGGGGAATTGGAGGTAGAGCCTAAAGTACCATCCTTTAATCTTCTATTTCCAAACAAACCAACAAAACCTAGTCCAACTCTGAACTATTAAACTACACTTAAAATTTACACAACTTCAAAAGAAGTTCTAAGTTTGGCAGCCAAAAAGCACCATCATGCTTCTTAACCATAATTACCAAACCCATTATAATTGATTATAGTCTAATACAGTGGTGCAGATACAATCAACAAGTACACACATTTTCATGGAATCATAAAATTCGAAGCAAGATCATAATTTGCTGAGATTTGGGGAATGTGAATGTGAAGCTCACCCCTTTGTTAAATGCTGCAACAAAGAGACCGGTGGCGAGGCCAAGAATGCATCCGAGCAGAAGCAAAGCCCACTCCGGCGGAGCACTATCGGCAAGTTCATCGTTCTCATCAATTCCGGCCGACGACGCGTCATGATTACTACTATGCCTTAGCTGATCCACCGGCGCCGGCGATCGCCGCTCTCTACTTTCTCCTCTCCGATTACTCTCCCTATCCCTATTCCCTTCGAGCCGCTTGAAGCTGTTCCGGCGACCGGAAAGCTTTCCGGCGCCGTCCAAATGCTTCAGCAGCAGATCCTTAAACGCACCGACTCCTCCTCCTCCGGTTCCGCCTCTACTGCTCGGACTGGTGCTACTTCTCCGGCTCAGTCTCTCCTCCTGCGCTTCCAAGTCGCCGTCGTCCTCCGCCGAAACGGCGCCGTTCTCGTCATTCGAGGATCTCAGCAGAAGAGTCTCATCGCTGTACTCCTCTCCTGACATCTCCTCCTCAACCAACCGAAATCCCAATTTTGCCCCTCGTCTTCTTCTTCTTCTTCCTTCTTCAACAATCCAGAATTCCAAGCATTCTTCTTCTTCGATTTCGATTTCGATTTCACTGTGACTCTGTTTCTCTGCATTACACGCATCCCCTAATTTTTGCTTCAAGAACTTCCCAAGGGCAATATCGTCATTTTCTTCCCTGTCTTCGTCTCAACGCGTTGGGAACTACGCTCGTTTTACTTAATTTGGGATGTGGACGGTTCGGGTCATATTATGGACCGGTTTTGCTATATAACCCGGCCCAAAAACTTGCTAATTCTCCGGTTATTACCGTCGTTAAAAAGCAGTTTTGCTTAAACCCTGACTTATGATTTTTCAGGGTTTATGAGCTTGAGCACTATAAATAGAGACTCTTCTTCTTCTTCTTCTTCTCTTCCGTGGGGTTTTGCGCCGGAGGTAGAAGCGTTGCTCGACGACGTCGTTTGGGGGAACCTGTCGAGGTAATGAGGTCTTTCTTTTTGCTTGAATTCCATGGCTTCTTGTCTGATTATTGTTTGGAGTAAAAATGAAAAAGGTGGAAACTTTAGGCATGTAGAAACAGAATGCTGTGGTTTTCATGCTTATTTGAGTTATTTACCTCGTTTAATCAGGAAAAAAAAAACATAAAGATGGAGATTTAGCTATGTAGAAGCGGTGTTGTGTGAAAGCCTTGTAATTTGAAGTCACATTGTTAGTGTTTGTGCAGTTACTCTCTGAATTTGTCTAGTTTTGTATGGCAAAGAACGAAAAAGATGGAAGCTTTAGGCATGTAGAGATGTATACTGTTGTCTATTCCAGGCCTGTTTGTCTAATATGGCTTGCAAAACAAAGAAGAAGATTGAATCTTTAGCTATGTAGAAACACAATGTTGAGAAGTGTTCAGCTTTTTAGTCACATTGTTAGTGATTGTGCTAGCAAATTGATCATATCTGAGTAACCCAGATGAACAAATTACTCTCTGAGATTCTCTGACTCAATTTTTGAAACGTAACAAAATCTGTCAAACACCGGGTGTTGCAGCAATTTTCATGACCATGGATTTGGAATTGGCTCATCTCCTAATGGATCTATTGACATGGCTGGCACTGACAGTAGTTGGTATCGTGGATATCAGTCAATTATGTATGAAGGGTCGCCGCCCGCCCCGGCGTAGATACATCAACAACCTGGCTAATATGATTGATCAAGCTATGACCGTGCTGTACCAGGATCTGACACTGTTTGAGAGTGTGCTGGTGTCTGTTTTATTGGCTCTTGTAGTGCTTGAAATGGTTGTGCTCTTCCTTGTGTTGGCACATTCTGCTCTGTTTTGGGAGATTTGGTTCATTTGCATGGTGTGACACCATTTCAGCTCACAACATGATCTTGGTTCTAATCTAATCAAGCTTTTGGGTATTGTATATAGGCTAGATGGTTCAGTTAACTCACACCTCTTTCAGCATGTATGTGAAGGTTTTAGTATGTGTAGAAACAGTATAATTGTAGTTCATTGTCAGTACTGAGCCATATATATGAACTTTAGAATGTAAATGAAGCCTAATGATACTTCTGCCTCGTTAGCTAAGAGCATTATGAATTCAACGTATGATGTTATGTCATGGGATGTGAAATCCACACACTTCGGATTGAAATTCACACACCATTTTTCCTTTTTTTGGTTAACACATTCACAAAAAGACAAAGTTTAAATCACTAAAAGACAAAATTTAAGTTACAAAAAATAGAAAAAAGGTGTGTGGATTTCAATTTGGGATGTGTGGATTTCATAACTCTATGCCATTGTGGTACTTGCAAAAATCTTCTATGTATAACCCTATGTTGCATCGACACCGACACGGCGACACAACACGGCAATTCTCAAAAATATAAGATCCGACACGACTTGGATACGGTAAATAATTAATATATTTATATATTTTTAATATGTAAAAGAAATACTAAAAATATGAAATATCATATTGGTCAAAAAAGATCTTAATTATGTCTTCTAATAAACCCAATATAAACTTAAAACACCAAAACCCTTCACTCTTCTCATCGGCGTTCTAACTCTAGTTCTTGTCTAACTATTGACGTAAATTAGCTACTTATGATACTAAACTCCCCATAATTTTTCCTCTTTAAAAATTCCCACAACCTAACAAATTCAAAAACTTTCCAAGACATTCCCACAACCTAACAAATTCAGCACACTAGCTTGTAAAGGCTAGGGCTTTTGCAAGACGATTCAATGCTTGCTGCAATATATAGGAGTCGTCTTGCTTTGAGTGAAGACGAGAAGGGATGTGTTTTCATGGCAAAGAGAGAAGGTCGAACTCGTCTGGGTCTAACTGATTTAGATACACTTTTTTCTTTTTCTTTTTCTTTTTTATTGATGGGCTCCTCAACGCGCATAGGCCCAGGCCATCTTAACTTCCGCCTAGGCCCACCTCATCTCCGCCTAGCCGGCATGACATTTTTTTGTTTTTCTGGTTTTTTTTTTCTATGTATAAGTGAAGTCTGAAGGTCTGAGAGTTGCTGAGAAACAAAGTTTTTTTTTTTGTTGTTGAAGAAGATGATGCTGCTCAGGCGCAGCACAAGAGGTATGCTTTCTTCTTGTCTTCCCCTCAACGATTTCTCATAGCTTCGTTTCATTCCAGAAAAAACCCATCTGCAAAGTGAGTATTGTTGCCGATGCCTTGAACCTGTTCTTCCATGAAATGTTATCCCTTTTAATCTTGAGTAGGCAGCATCTCTTTGAATAGAGTAATTATCTGTCTATTCTAATCAGATGGGCTTTTGTAGCAGATTACTCTTAATAAGTTATGCCTAATCTATTTTGTCGATCTATTTTATTTTATTTTTTGTTCAAAATTTTATCGATCTATTTTTTTTATTTTTTTCTATTGCTATAGCGAAGGAGTTAGCTAGCTAGGGTTTATTTTTCAGATATATGAATGTATACTTGTCTCAGTTCATCAGTGTAATCATTCACCATTCAAATTGGTATTCAACCCAAGATTCAGGTAGCTAGCTAGGTTCTCAACTGTTGTCATACAAGTGATACAACAATCATTTTAGGGTTTGGTAAACGTACGTACGTATACGTACTCTCCAGATAATCTTTCATTCATTATTTCAGTTTCTTGATCTATCAAACTGTGGAAGAAAATAAATGGCAACGGATGAGACTAATCCGTCAACTTGGGTTCGCCTCAACGTGGGAGGAAAACTTTTCTGCACAACTATTGGTACACTGACTCTCCACGAGCCTGATTCGATGCTAGCTGCAATGTTTAACGGTCGTCACACTTTGAAGCTTGAAGATGGGCATGTTTTGATAGTTGTGGTTCTGCTATGATTTGAAGGATGATGTTGAATTGGTTACCATGATGATATTATATATGTGGCTTTAATTTGTTGGTTTCCAGGTTTTCTTGTATGGTTTTTTGTGCTCATGAATAGGTTTATATAAATACAATTTGAAAGAAATGTCTATATGTAATATCAGCATCACAGATGACAGCTGAAACCAAATCAAATTTGTTGTCGTCATACAGAAGAAGAGTCGATCATAATGTGTCATTGTTCACAACATCAGACGACATAGTATTGTCGTTCATAACAATTCAAACGACAGACAAAATAACTTGTTACACAATTAATCGACATATAATTGTCTTCTGATATTGATACGGACGATAGACGAGTAAACACATCTGTCGTATTAACGTATACAAAAAAGAGCTATCTATCGTCTGAATCGTCAAACCCCACAAACTAAATATTTATACGACAAAAATATGACTTATGATCTGATCTCAAACGAGAGACATGTGCAGAGTTTTGAGGTTTTAAACTATTATAACGACAGAAAAGCATAGTAATACTAGAATACAGACGACGGATAAATTAAGAGGATAGATAAAAAAGTCATTTCAACGTCATATAAGTGACGTTAGAATAAATTGGAGACAACAGACGAATGCAATTATTTGCTGATTAATTCTTCTTTCAACGACAGGGAACTGTCGTTGTAACGATTTCTAACGACAGATTCATTTTTTGTGTTACGAACCTGAATTCATAAAGACGACATACAGTATGTCGTATAACCTTCCTCAGACGACAGATTATGCCTGTCGACTGAATCGTTATCAGATGACAACTCGATAAACGACACGCAAAAAAGTAATCAGACGACGGGTATTGCCGGTCGTCTGAAGGCAAAATTGGCGTAGTCTGGGCATTGTCCCTTGTAGTAACTTTGTTCAATTATATATAAATGTGTAAAACAAATGTAGTAATTTCATTGTCAACGTTGTAAATTTTACTCAATTAACTTGTAAATTCTGTTCATGTAGTGGTAAATGATGAGTGTA
This sequence comes from Fragaria iinumae, assembly GCA_009720345.1. NCBI lineage: Eukaryota > Viridiplantae > Streptophyta > Magnoliopsida > Rosales > Rosaceae > Fragaria > Fragaria iinumae. The sequence goes on from CM019119.1 coordinate 36,305,398, forward strand.
TGCTATACATCTCAGTACCGTATACAACCTTAAGTGCTTCTTCATATTGCTGGTTCATCTCTTCTATAGCTTCTTCCTCTTCCTCCTCATCCTCATGCTCATCCTCAATTCCTCATGCTCATCGTTGACATCCTCATCCTCATCCTCTCGCAGCGGCGACTCAATGACTTCTTTAAACAAATCCTCATCCTCATCCGCTCGCAGTGGCGACACAACGACTTCTTTGAACACATCCACGTTTAGCTCCTTAGTTTTGAAGAGTTCCTTTAGGACGACGTAGAAGATCCTGACGACTGCCAGTTGTTTATGAAATATCACAAACCTGTTGTGAACTTGTTCAATTTCAGCGACGGCCTTTTCACAATCAGACTCAGTTAGACAGATCTTGACCTGCATATACTCGAGACTCTCCAACACGCCTTTGGCCTCCTCCGATAACACGACCGGTCCTCGGAGCCCCACCATCGATCTGTCGTTTAGGGTTCGGAACTTCGGATGATGCTTTTCTCTGTTTTTCTTTTTCTTTCTTCAACCCCAACTGAAGCTTTCCATGATTAGATGGTGCGAGTTTCCTGGTCTCAAGCTTTCCATGATCTTGCTCATGGAGTACTACGTACTGTCTAAAAGACAAACGGATTAGTTATGCATATGTAGAAAAATAAGTATTTGATTTATACGTATAAGAAGATTATACACATGTATATTGGCTCAAATACGTATAAAGATGTATATACTAAATAGTTATACGTATAAACTTGTGTATTAGGTTTATATTCCATGTAATCTGTGTACTTCTTTCCCTATATAAAGAGCCCTATTAACAAGGAAGTAGTACTATTCTCTCAAATTTTCTAGTTCTATCTATTCGAGGCTGAGGAGCGAAACCCTAATATTTGTATTTTTGAAGAACTTGCATCAAGCGGTGGATTGAACTACTCAGTACAGGTGAGCTTTCATAGCATATTACACTTAATAAGTTATGCGTAATCTATTTTTTTTTTTCTATTGCAATAACGAAGGAGTTAGCTTGGGTTGATTGATATATAGATATTTGAATGAATGTATATTTGTCTCAATTCATCAGTGTAATCATTCACCATTCAAATCGATATTCAACTCAAGTATTCAACTCAAGTCTCAAGATTCAGGTAGCTAGGTTCTCAACTGTTGTCGATCATATATACAATGAAATCATGCATCTCTTTCGTTTTTCTTTGGTGCGATATATGAAAGCTTGAGGTTTTTCATTTTAGGTTTTGGTAGACGTACGTACTCTCAAATCTTTCATTCATTATTTCAGTTTCTTGATCTATCAAACTGTGGAAGAAAATAAATGGCAACGGATGAGACTAATCCGTCAACTTGGGTTCGCCTCAATGTGGGAGGAAAACTTTTCTGCACAACTATTGGTACACTGACTCTCCGCGAGCCTGATTCGATGCTAGCTGCAATGTTTAGCGGTCGTCACACTTTGAAGCTTGAAGATGGGCATGTTTTGATTGACAGAGATGGTGATTATTTTGGGTTTATTCTTAATTGGTTAAGAGATGGTGATGTTCCTGCTGCTTTAGAAGCTCATCAGTACAAACAACTTTTAAAAGAGGCAGATTACTTCCAGCTACGTGGTCTAATAGATGGAATACAATCAATACATATTAGTGACTTTACTCGGTTGGAGATCATAAAATGTATACAATCATCAGTCAAAACATTTCAAGGTGTTAATATTTCTGGCGTCGATCTATCCAAACTGGAGTTGTCAAGGACAGATTTCGTCTACGCATGTTTGCGAAATGTATCCTTCTCATGTGCAGATCTTCATGGGACTAACTTTGACAAGGCAGTTATTGAGGGTGCTACATTTTGTGATTCAAATTTGCAAGACAGTGTGTTTACTGAAGCAAACATTGGTGAAGTCTCTTTTGTTGGTGCGAATCTTAAATGCACAAAGTTCACTCGTGCGAATCTTGAACGCACAGATTTCAGTCGTGCCATGTTTCAAAGCACAGATTTCAGCGGTACCACTCTTTCAGATATTGATTTTTCGAAGTTGGACCTAGATAGGATAAACTTTTCTAAAGCACGTTTAAGAAATGTGCGATTTTCAGGTGCATCCCTTAAGGGTGCGTGCTTTGAGGACGTTGATGCTGAGGGTGTCGTCTTTGACAGTGCAAATCTGGAGGAATGTAAATTTGGCAAGTCAAAATTCCGGGGATCTTCTTTCGTTGCTGCTAGACTGACTGAGGGGAAGCTAATAAATGCAAGTTTAAGCAACTGCAACTTTGTTGGGGCAGTTTACTCTGTTGATGAAACCGGTGTTGATACTCGGGACATTGAGTTGATCATGATACAGGCTGGGGTATCGAGGAGCAAGGTAGTCAAGGCTCTCCAGACTCACAACGGGGACATTATCAGTGCTCTCATCGAGCTCACCAATTAATGGAGTGGAGGATGAGGATTAGTAATCTTCAGTATTTACTTGATCATGAGATTTTTGATTGATGTGGTCAGTGTCAGTAATTATCTAGTTATGCCGGATTGAGCTTTCTTTTAGTTTTGAACTCGAGACATTAACGCTTTTGTATTGCTGGTGTGTTCATTTTTTTTCGTTCCAGTAGTTCATCATATACCCTGCGTTGGTGTGTTCTGATGCAGTACAATTTTCTCTTTCGATTAAGCATGATATAGATCTTTGTATCCAAATGTATGCATGCAACGTGCTTTATTGTCTTTGGTCCTGATCTTAAAAGTAAATTTCCAGTAGTTGATCATCCATCTTGAAGAAAAACTTAATATATATGCTTGTTTCTCATTGTTCTCTTGTCCAAATTGAAGTGGGATGGATATTACCAAAAAAAAGGGCCTAGGGCAACTTCTTTATTACATCCTCGCTCCCAACTACCTAATTGGAAAGTAATCACTTGTATCTTATTATATCTTGGTTATCATGCTGTTAGGAAAGTATCAATCATGTGAATATTAGAAGGGTGCGGCTATTTTCACCCCACTAAATGCTTAGTTCACCACACGTCTTATTTTTTACCTTTAACTTTCCAATTATACCCTTGAAATTTTGAGAAATTCTGGTTTTTATTTTCTTTCTTTTATTTTCTTCAATCTGATAAAATCTAAAAAAAATAAATATATACAAATATCTCATCAATATATTTGACACAAACCTCCATTCTTCTCAAACCACATCATATATATATATGTTCTCCTCGATCTCTTTCTTGAGTTCTTTTTTACGATTATGAGTGTATATATATATATATATATAAAAGACTACATTTGAAGTCATAAATAAAATAAAAATAAGAACAAACAATCTCACCACACTGTATAACCACCTTGTTGAAGATTGAAGTGATTCTCAAATCTGATTTGAAAGATGTAGGGAATTGTTTTTTTTTTTTTTCCGATGTAAAGATGTAGAGAATTGCTATTGTTTGGATTTTATAGATTTTAGTTTAATATTATATTTTTCACAAAAATTCTTGATTGTGGGGTTAATATTGGAATATTTAGTTTAAAATTGAAATGTGGGGTAAACAAAGTATTTGGTGGGGTGACAGTAGCCGCACCCTATTAGAATCAATTGTATTCTGGTTGTACTATGTGATTGTAGTTGTTTCCTTGTAGGTAGGTAAACTCTCTTGTATATGTATTCTGTCGATTATCAATGAATATTATTCTAGCCAAACTATCACTCTTTTATGGTATCAGAGCAGGAATCAATCTGATCATGTCTCTTTGTTTTGCACTCTAATTTCTCGTGCAATCATCATCCTATTGTCAATCATCTCTTTGTTTTACACTCTATTTCTCGTGCAATCCTCATCTTGTTATCATTCAACATGAACAACAATATTATCTTTCGAAAAGGCAATCAGCCTATCATCTTCTTGAATCCCAAGAATCAACTTGGTATCGTCAATGGCACCATCAGGTCCTATTCTTCAAATCCCAAGAATAATCTTGACATGTCCAAAGTATCATCTCAACGCTGGATTCTCGATAGTGGCGCAACAGATCATATCATCTCATCATCAAGTATGCTAACTCATAGCAAAAAAAAATCATTCCTTGCCTCCTACTTTACTGCCGAGTGGAGAGAAAGCTCAAATATCTTTTACGGGATCAGTATCGTTAAATTCACATTATTATCTTGATAGTGTGTTATATATTCTCAACTTCAAAGTTGATCTTCTGTCAATTAGTCGGCTCACAAGGGGATTGAATTGTTCAGTGACTTTTTCTCCATATTGGTGTATTTTGCATGATCTGGTTTCGAGAAAGACGATTGGTTTGGGTAAGGAACGCAACGGTTTCTACTATTTAGTGGCATTAACGACGGAGAAAACCAAGCCTAAACCACATCAGTCATCAACTATTCAACCTTCTTGCCACCTCACAACATCCACTTCTAATTTGTTGCATCGTCGTCTGGGTCACGTTTCATCTTGTCCTCTACATTATATCGCTAAGCACTTTTTGGATATTTATATTCTTTCTGATTCCAATCATGCTTGCGATATTTGTCCGTTGGCAAAACAAAGTCATCTCTCTTTTGGCACCAATTCTATCTCATCTGTTAAACCCTTTTATCTTATTCATTGTGACAGTTGGGGTCCTTACAAACATCCCTCTCTTTCTAGTGCACGTTTTTTTTCTTACAATCGTGGATGATTATTTTCGTTTTACTTGGGTTTTTTTATGCAACATAGATGAGAAACTCAGTCTTTGATTAAACAATATTTCGCTTTTGCAGCTACTCAATTTTCATCTCAAATAAAAGCCTTTCGCAGTGATAATGGGGCTGAGTTCCTTTCTCTTCGAAATTTTTTCAAAGACAATGGAGTTCTTTTTCAACATTCTTGCGTTTATACGCCCCAAGAAAATGAGATAGTAGAACGCAAACATCGTCATATCCTCCAAGTTGCACGTGCTTTTAAATTTCAAGCCAACCTTCCTCCAAAATTTTGGGGAGAATGTGTTCTCACAGCTGTTCATGTTATTAATCGTCTACCCACTCCACTTCTCTCTTTTCAAACACTTTTTGAGCGTTTTTATTCCCGACCTCCTCCTTTTCATCACCTTCATGTTTTTGGTTGTTTGACTTATGCTACAAATGTGAAGGTCACGCATAAGTTTGACATGACAGCAGTCATGTGCATCTTCATTGGGTATCATGTTGGTTAGAAAGCCTATAACTTTACGATCTCTTGAGTAATAAAGTTTTTTACAAGTCGTGATGCAATCTTTTATGAGAATATCTTTCCATATCACTCTGTTGTACCCAAGTCCAATTCTGGTCCAATTCTTCCACTAGCCAACATCACTGGCCCAACTAGTCCACCCACTCTCTCACAAAACCAGTCAAGTCCAATTCATCCTTCCTCTCTTCAATCGGGTCAACCCATCCTTCAGTCTACTCTACCTCTTCCCGAGTCAGAATCACGTCCACCGCTCAGTCCTCTCCGGCGCGCCGTCGCTCGGCCAGTCTATCCACCGTCCGGTTCTTCTCCGCCATCCTCTCCTAATCCCATCACCCTTCGAACCTATGCCCGTCGTCCGCCACCTTCAGCACCACCAGAAAGTTTTGAATCTTCGCCGTCTCTTTCCGGCGTTGACTCGCCATCGCTTTCCGGCGCCGCCTGGCCGCCTTCTGCCTCACCCAATCCCGATCCACCACAGGGAGGTTCTCCACACGTTCTACTCGGCCAATTGTTCCTTCAGTCAAATTGCGCGACTACATCTGCTCCCAGGTGACCTCCACTTTCCCGAACTCGTCGTCTTCTCCGTCTCCAGGTTCTGTTAAAGGTGCTCGCTATCCTTTGTCTAATTATGTATCGTACCATCCATATACACCTGTGCATCGTTCTTTTACTGCTCAGATTACACAGGATATTGAGCCACGCAGCTATGCCGAAGCAGTTACTAATCCAGAATGGCAAGCTGCCATGCGTTCTGAATTACAAGCATTAGAGGATAATAATACCTGGACTCTCACTCCTTTACCGGCTTGAAAGACTCCTATTGGTTGTCGGTGGGTCTACAAAATCAAGCACCGCTCAGATAGTTCAATTGAACGGTCCAAAGCTCGTTTGGTTGCCAAGGGTTTCACTCAAATGGAAGGTATCGATTATCATGACACTATCTCACCAACTGCTAAAATTATTTCTGTTCGTTGCTTATTATCCTTAGCTGCTGCTCAAAATTGGTCAATTCATCAGTTGGATGAGAATAATGCCTTTTTGCATGGTGATCTTGATGAAGAAATTTTTATGTCTCCTCCTCCTGGTCTTCGGCGGCGACAGGGGGAGAATTTGGTATGTCGCCTTAACAAGTCTTTATATGGTTTGAAACAAGCTTCTCGGCAGTGGTTTGAAAAATTCTCTTATGCTATCCGGTCAGCTGGGTACATTCAATCTAAAGCAGATTACTCATTATTCACTCAGAAACGAGGGAAGTCATTTACTGCTTTATTAATATTTGTTGATGATATTCTGATCACCGGTAATGATCCCATGGCCATCTCTTCTTTGAAGAATTTTCTCAATAGTCGCTTTCGTATTAAAGACCTTGGTGATTTAAAATATTTTCTTGGCATAGAAGTTTCTCATTCCAAGAATGGAATTTATATTGCTCAGCGAAAATATGCCTTGGAAATAATCAGCGATGCAGGTCTACTGGTGCAGCCCCTATTGACACCCCTATGGAGCGTGGCTTGAAATTGTCAAACAAAGGTGATTTGCTCAAGGATGCTTCACGTTATAGGCGATTGGTTGGTAGATTGATCTATCTCACCATCTCAAGGCCTAATATAACATACTCAGTACATGTGTTGAGCAGGTTTATGCATGAGCCACGCAAACCTCACATGGAAACAGCTTTACGAGTTGTTTGTTATCTCAAGAACACCCCTGGGCAAGGTTTGTTCTTTTCTTCACAAAGTGATCTTAGACTTCGTGCTTATTGCGATTTAGATTGGGCTGGTTGTCCCATGACTCAGAGGTCCACTTCAGGTTATTGTGTCTTTTTTGGTTCTTCATTAATTTCTTTTAGGTCAAAAAGACAATAGACAGTTTCACTCTCTTCCGCTGAGGCAGAATATAGAGCAATGACAGGAACTTGTTGCGAATTGACAGGGTTGAGGAACCTCCTCAACGATTTAAATGTTCGTCATCCAAAACCTGCTTTGTTTTATTGTGACAATAAAGCAGCTTTGCATATTTCAGCTAATCCTGTCTTTCATGAAAGAACCAGACTTATAGAGATGGATTGTCACTATATCAGAGACAAGATTCAAGATGGTTCAATGGTTACAAAACATGTGAGTTCTTCTTTTCAGTTGGCTGATGTTTTCACTAAGGCTTTGGGAAAAGATTTCTTTATTCCTTTGATTCGCAAGTTGGGAGTTCGAGATATCCACTCTCCAACTTGAGGGGGAGTATTATGAAAGTAATCTCTTGTATCTTATTGTATCTTGGTTATCATGCTATTTAGGAAAGTATCAATCATGTGAATATTAGAATCAATTGTATTATGGTTGTACTACGTGATTGTAGATGTCCGCATGTTAGGCTTGAAAATTCCCTACACGTGCGGAGGCGTGTTGAGATATCAATCCCACATCGGGAATATAAGGATTTGGGTCACTTCATCCATTGTCAATTGGTTTTGGATGTGAACCCAAAACTACTTTATCACTAGCGGCTCTGCTCATTGTTAAGCTCACATAGTCTGTGGAACTGAATGTTTCACTTTGCCAATACATCCATCAGATGAAAGTGCATTGTCGTCTGATTGGAAAAAAATTGTTTTTGTTTTTTTCCAGCCTGATATATGATTCTGATCGAGCCATTATCTGACATAAACTCAGGCAGCAGATGATTATTATGAAATTGCTGCATGAATCACTTTTAATTGAAAAACTTAGGACATTCTGCTATTTAATTGAGAGACGACAATGATCCATTGTGTAACATGATTTTAGTCACATATAGCCCGACGTCTCTGAAACAAGTTCAGATAATATAATTTCGTCGAGCTCTGCTTACTACTCGATGGAACAAGTTCAGATACCATAATTTCATGCAACAAGATTTTGTGATAATAACAAGAGGTGTTACTCTTTCTGGCATCGATTTATCGTAACTGGACTTGGAAGATATGGATTTCAGTTATGCTTGTCTCCGAAATGTATCATTCTCGAAAGCGAACCTTGCAATGGCTAAATTTCACCAGAGGGTGGCACATTTTCTGGTTCACATATGCCGGATGCTATTTTTACTGAAGCAAAAATTGTTGGAGTCTCATTTACTGGTGCGAATCTTGTACGTGCTAATTTCCGCGGTGCCAAACTTTCAGGTATTTATCTTTCAAAGCTGGACCAAATTGTTATGACAAATTTTTCTGATGCATGTGTTCGATAATTATAGAAGTTCAGGTTCATACTTGTTGAGTTTTTGGTTTTGCTCTGCAGGCGTTGAAGGGTATCCAGTTCAGTAATACTAGTTTGAAAGGTGGCAGACCTTCTAAATACTTATATAAGTGCAGAGAATCTCTGAGGAGTGTTTTTTTTATTGTAGAAATCTTTGCTGCAGCGCGCTATTTTGATGATATGTCCTTCTTAACTACCCAATGATCCAGGAGTACGATCTATTTTTGTAGGAATATCGTCACTGGGAAAACAAGTTGTGACACCTAGAGAACAACGACTGTGTGCTTTTCTTCATTTTCAAGTTTCATTTATTTTCTATTGTATTTGCTTTTACTATTTGATCGGCTGAGTTGAGTTTTTCTTTCGATTTTTTTTCTTCAAATGGGCATATGCAACTTCAATTTTGTTGTTTTTGGTGCTTATCTTCAACCTGAATTTCAATATTTTCGTTCCTGTAGTTGATCATCCGATGCTGGTGTGTTCCAAATCCACTAACGGGAACTTAGTTAAAGAGTACTGTGTGAGAGTGTGCATGAGTGCAATTACCAGTAATGCTTAAAGTGATGAGTGTGATCGGGCCATGTTTGTTGCTAATAGATTCGATCGCTCTGAGGCCTAAGTATTTCATAATCTTCCTCTTGTTTGTTTCTCATTGTATATCTGTCTGTGAGTAGTTCTCTTGTTCAAAATTGAAGTGGATGGACATTAACAAAGAAAAGAGGCTTATGGCAACTTTTCTATTCCATCTTTCTAATGCGGCTGTGCTAATTCTTTTGATGCTGACGCTGCATTCCAAGCTTGCATAATCATCTGTTACGGAATAGGAAGCTTACTAGCCCTTTATATCTTGTGTATTCTGCAACAAACACCACAAGGGAAACTAGAAAAGGCAACGAAATTTTACAAAATAAAGAATATTACTGAATCTGTGCTGGTTAGAATCTGAGTAGGAAAATTTGAGTAGGATTTCGTTAGAATCTGTGCTGGTTACCGTTGCACAACAAAACTATCTACGAATTTATGACAAGCGCCAACGCTTGACATTAGAACCACCACCTGCGGCACTGCTCATCAGTCTTTGTGCTGCTGAGTGGGGTGATGCTGATTCTATCAGCATTTGCAACTACCCACTTGCCGAAATCAGGAGAAGAAGCAAGTTCTTCCAAGGCCAAGGCTTTCTCAGTCTTGTGTCTGGTGATACTTTCCCACTCATGTCTTGACACCGCTCTCCTCTCGGGTGTAGTGTGAAACTGTGGATATAAGAAGGATATAACCTTTTTGATGGTGATGCACCAGAGTAGAATTTCTCGATCCAGGCCTCGGGATCGCTCTGAAACTCGTTGATGACCTCATCAGGTGCATATTCAGAAGGAGGAAAAACGTGAATCTCTGATCTTCTGCTCTTCTTTTTTGGTGATTTCAACAATTTCCTGTACATGCGACGGTGACGAATCCATCTGAAGATTTCCCGCACTGAAGAGAATACGCCTGCAACTATTATAGCAACTGTCTTTGCCATAAAAGAGACTATTGTTCCAGATGCTATAGTTATTTTCCTCATAAAAGAGAGTACAACTCCAAACACCATAGCAACTTTCCTCACTATAAAAGGGACTGTTATGGCTCCTGCTGCCAGTAACCGATCACTAGAACTCTGTGAAAGCAAACAGAGATGTGCTAGAATCAATCGATCCATCTTCATTCAGGGCCAATTTACGAACTGTCCAGAATCCCAACCATGCTCCAGCCAGAAAAATAAAAGCCAGAAGAAATATAACCAAAAGATCATACACATCTCTTGGCTAATTTCAAGCTCTGTGAGTACTGATCGGATTGAAAGATCATAAACCACTCACAGATGAAAACAAAAAAATTCCGAGCCGACCAGTTGGGAGAATCTTCATCCCCTGAAAAAGGACAATCAATATTACAAGGACCACCCCTATTGCCATCCCACTGCCGTAATAGAATACCAAGGAAATGCTCAGAGAAGGCGCCAAACTCATCAAGGTTACACCAGATACAAAAAACACCGAGAAAATTAGATAAAAACTCAAAGTACTAAACCTTTTTTAAAATAAACTCATACAAATTTTTTATTTATTTTACACCCACTCCACATAAGCAAACATACCATATCGAGCAAATGTCTATAATTAATAGTTTTCTTCATTTTTCGATTTCTCTAATTTGCCTTTCAGACAATAGAAAACTAAATTTGGTATATTTCTCAATTTTAGCATCAATTTAAAACTCAAATACTAGCTAAAATTTAGTTGGATTTAACTTTGTCATAATCAATTACATTCTTTAATTTCTTACCTTGTTATTACTAACTTGAGTGTGTGTGTGTGTGTGTGTGTGTGTGTGTATATATATGTTATATACAGAAGTATGTCATTTGTAATAGGATGATACTTTTCATTCCTAAGCTCACATTTGGTGTCTCTCTACATAGTTGAAAAATGTCTAATCGTAAGGTACACGTTCTTGTTCTTTGATTAATTTTCTTCTTTTTAAGTATATTATTATATCATTTCTCATCCTAATCGAGATAACATTTTACTCTCTACTACTTACGTTTCTAATGTACCTATTAAGTAGGGCATGATATGATAATATACCTAAAAAGAAGAAACCCAAAATTGGGTTTAGAGTATAGGGTTAAGGTATAGGGTTTAGGGTATAGAGTTAGGGTATAGGTTCAGGGTATAGGGTATAGGGTTTAGGGTATAGGGTTTAGAGTTTAGGGTATAGGGTTTAGATCAGATATCTTATTCATATTATATTTTACCTTATGTATAGATTAGAGAATGAATTCCTTTAATCTAGATTTTTTCATAAAAATAAAGAAAACTACATGATTCTTGCAAATTGATTGAAAAATGTTAGTGTTAGAAGAAAAACTCATAATCAAAGTATTTAAGACAACATCAATTAAGTTTATTTATTATATTAATATGTTATAGTTGAATGATGGCAATTGTGTAAAATTTAGAAAAAATAAGACATAATATTTATCATAATTGATACGTTTTAGATGTCTATCAGATAAGAATATTAGGTGGGTTTTATTTAAAACTACTCTTTAAAATTGGGTGTATATGAAAATTCCCTAAAAACACCAAGAGAGATATATAAAATTCTTCTTCAAGGGACACCTCAAAAATATCCAAGGATGAAGCAGCTGTTCATAACTTCGTATATCAACGAGTTTGTGCTCATAAGGTGACATGGATCCAGACCAGAACCCCTTGGAAACTTTTTCCCACTGATTATGAGGGCACATGCCTATTCCACGAGATGAATTTCTGTGGAAGCATACCTCAAAACGATGACTCGAATTTATTGCTATCTTCACCCTTACCGTGTCGGCAAACCTCTCCAAATTCTTAAGCCTTGACAATCCACATATTGTATTTTAAATACCAAATAGAAGTAGACAATAAACACAGCGGAAACAACTTCACTGTAGATTCACCGTAGTAAGACAAACACGAGACAACAACAAGAAATTAAAGAACACAAGAGATTTATGTGGTTCGGCTTACCCTACATCCACGGAGCAACAGAGACAAATTCACTATCAAAGTCTGGGAGGTTACAAAGGTTTCAAAACAAACTCTCACACTACCAACTCTACCACTGCAGTAAACTGCAACATAGCTCTTATTCTTTCTCCTGTAAACTGATTTGCAGTTACAACTTCTAATATCCTATTTCTCAGCAGTCTTTAATAACTGCTATAAATTAGGAAGACAAAGAGAATAACGAGCCACAACACAATAAACTCCACCTTGGCGAGATTTCTACCAACACATCGTGTGAATCAAAAATAACAAACTAGATACTGTGCTCCAGCCAAAAAACCTCCATAATTCAACGATCAAGCAAAACTTGAATCACAAACTCTCTACTGCTCAAACAACTCAATCAAACTGACTCAATGTTAGCTTCAGTAGCTACCATATATTCTGCCTCCGTAGTAGATAAGGCAATAGTTGCAAGCAAAGTAGATCTCCAACTAACTGGTCCTTGTGCCATAGTGAACAAATATCCTGCAGTAGACTTGCTTTTATCCAAATCTTCAGCAAAATCAGAATCAACATACTCTACAACAAAATTGCTCAACCCATTGCTATTCTTCTTAAAACATAAACCAACATCTCTTGTTCCATGAAGATATCTCAAAATCCATCTAGCAGCAAACCAATGTTCTTTACCAGGATTGTGCATATAACGACTGATTACACCAACAACTTGTGCAATATCAAGACGAGAACAAACCATGGCATACATCAAACCACCAAAGGCTAGCATACGGAATTTCAGCCATATATCTCCTTTCTTCTTCTGTTTGGGGACAACATTCTGCACTAAGCTTAAAATGAGGAGCAAGAGGAGTACTGACTGCTTTTGTTGATACACCCCACTCTAAACCGCAGCAAGAACTTTTCCAAATATTGTCTCTGAGTCAAATATACAACACATTTGTCTCTATTCTGGGTTATCTACATACCAAGAATCTTCTTGGCTTCCCCTAGGTCTTTCATCTCAAAATGCTTCTTCATTTGAGCTTTCAATTTCTCAATCTCCATCATATTCTTAGAAGCAATCAACATGTCATCAACATATAACAACAAATAGATGAAATTTTCATCCGGTAATCTTTTGAAGTAAACAAAATGATCATATTCACTTCTCAAATACTCCTGGCCTCTCATAAAACCATCAAATTTCAAATACCACTGCCGCGGGGACTGCTTTAAACCATACAACGACTTCTCCAATTTACAAACCATGTCTTCTTTTCCTTTCACCCTGTAACCATCAGGCTCCATCATATAGATCTCCTCACCAAAGTCCCCATGTAGAAAAGCTGTTTTAACATCTAATTACACCAACTGAAGATCAAATTGTGCAACAAACGCTAACATAACTCGAATGGAATACTGCTTTACAACTGGTGAAAATACTTCATTATAACCAACACCTTCCTTTTGAGCATATCCCTTCACAACCAATCTTGCTTTTTATTAAACTTTCCCTTCTTCATTGTGAACTTCTTTTTTTGTGTAAACCCATTTAGAACCTATAGCTTTCTTTCCTTCAGGTAGTTCAACCAAATTCCATGTTTTGTTCTTCAAAAGAGAATCTATCTCTTCATTCATAGCATTCTTCCATTCTCCATTCTCTGGACTTTCACTTGCTTCACAAAAATTCAATGGAATCTCTGAATTCACAATGGGAAACGCAAAAGCAACACAATCTGTATACCTGGCAGGTTTTCTAATTGTTCTCCGTGCTCTTCTTGCAGCGATTGTATATGGTGGATCAACATAATCTTCTACTGCAGTGGTATTTGACAAATCATCATCTCCTTCAAAGTTCTGTACATTTACATTCCCATCACTAGAAGCACATTCATCATTCTTATTCACATACTCTTCAACTCTAGCTTGAACTGACTGATGTGGGGAATTCAAATTTATTGCACCAAACTCCACCTGCAACACTTCTCTACCTTTATCTTTAAGATCCATATTCTTCTTTTCACCAGCCAAGATACTCATCTCATTGAAAGTTACATCTTTACTAATCACCAATTTCTTCAACTCTGGACACCACAACCTATAGCCTTTCACACCACTACTAAAACCAATAAAAATAGCCTTCTTGGCCCTTGCATCAAGTTTAGGCTCAGTAACATGAAAGAATACAGGACAACCAAAAATTCTCAAATTATCATAATCAACAGCAGGTTATCCAGACCAAACCTCAATAGGTGTTTTATCATCAATTGCTGCAGAAGGCAAACGATTGACAATGTGACTTGCATAAGTAATTGCCTCTGCCCAAAACGACTTCTCCAAACCAGCTTGTAATAGCATGCACCTCACCTTCTCCAACAAAGTTCTATTCAGTCTTTCAGCTACCCCCATTTTGTTGTGGGGTTCTTGGTACAGTGAAATGTCTCTTTATCCCTTCTTCTCTGCACACTTTGTGAAATGGATCAGAAGTATACTCTTCACCATTATCTGTCCTGAGAACTTTTATTTTCCTCCCGATTTGGTTTTCTACCATTTCTTCCAATTCAAGAACACACTTAACACCTCATCTTTATGACTCATTGTATAAACCCATGACCTTCTAGAATAGTCATCAATAAAGCTCACAAAATAACATCTACCACTTTTAGATGTTGTCCTTGTTGGTCCCCAAACATCTGAATGCACATAATCTAGAATGCCCTTAGTCTGATGCACAACGGTGCCAAACTTTACTATTGTCTGCTTGCCCAAAACACAGTACTCACAGAAGTCAATTTTGCAAATTTTGGCTCCTTTCAATAGCCCTTGTTTCACCAATCCTTGCAGAGCTTTTTCTCCAGCAAGACCGAGTCTCATGTGCCACAACTTTGTATTATCACCAATTGCAATATCAGAACTCACTGCTGCGGTGTCAATGATATCAGAACTCACTGCTGCAGTGCCAATGATTGTTTTTGCCTGCAGTACATACATATGATGCTCTCGGAGTGCCTTCATCTCAACCACAGCTCCTTTTTTCACCTTCATAACACCATTAGATGCACAATAGTTGTAACCACTAGCCTCCAAAGCACCTAAAGAAATCATATTCTTCTTCAACTGAGGAACATACCAAACTTCCTTCAATTCTCTGATCATCCCATCATGATGTTGAACTTAATTGTTCCAACACCTTCTTTTTCTAAACCATAATCATCACCAACCAAAACTACACCACGACTTTTCAAATCCAAACTTGAGAACCACTCCTTATTCGGATACATGTGTTAAGAAGCAGCAGTATCCATCAACCACACATTAGAAAAAGATTTTGAAGTTGCAGCTAATACAAATTCTGATACAAAATCACATTTACTAACAGCAACAGAAGCATTGGAATTAGCATATTTAACAGATTTGCTCCAATGTTGTAACTTGGGACAATCTTTCTTCCAGTGTCCTTTGTTATGAAAAAACGCACATTCATCCCTTGCAAGACTTCTTCTACTTTTAGATTTTCCTCTTGAACGAGAAAAACTTTTATTTTTACTGCTGGAACTTCTTCTTTCCAATGATCTTCCTCTAGCAACAAGACAATCAGACGAACTACTTTCTTTGTCTTGGTGTCGAACCACATGATTCATCAACGCATTAGACACTTCATCAAACTTAATTGTTTCTTTCCCATAAATCAAAGTGGTGGCCAAATGATCATAAGAATCAAGCAGTGAATTCAACAAAATTAAGGCTTTATCTTCCTCCTTAATTTTTTCATCTAAATTGAGTAGATCAGCAATCAACTTGTTGAAGGCATCAATATGTTGAATCATCTTCAACCCTTCTTTGTACTAAAACCTGTACAACCGCTTCTTCAAATACATACGATTTTCTATACTTTTCTTCATGTATTTATCTTCAAGCTTCTGCCACAATTCCTTAGAAGATGTCTCCTGCATCACTGCATACTTCTGAGGCTTTGCAAGACATAACCGAATGATTGAACAAGCCGTTCGATTCAACTTTTCCCACTCAACATCACAAATAGTTTCAGATCTATCTTCCAAAGCAACATTCAAATCTTGCTGAGCCAAAACATCTTTAACTTCACACTGCCACATTCTGAAACTATTTGTCCCATCAAATTTTTCAACTTCAAACTTTGCATTCTGAATAGTAGTTCTTGCCACTTGAGTTCCACCTCCACCAAATGGATTGATCTCATCATCTTTGTCTCCCATCTATGACAATTGGATCAAGAGCCGAAGCTCTGATACCAATTATTGTATTTTAAATACCAAATAGAAGAAGACAATAAACACAGCGGAAACAACTTCACTGCAGTAGATTCACCGCAGTAAGACAAACACAAGACAACACCAAAAAATTAAAGAACACAAGAGATTTACGTGGTTCGGCTTAGCCTACATCCATGGAGCAACAAGGACAAATTCACTATCAAAGTCTTAGAGGTTACAAAGGTTTCAAAACAAACTTTCATACTACCAACTCTACCATTGCAGTAAACTGCAACATAAGCTCTTATTCTTTCTCCTGTAAACTGCTTTGCAGATACAACTTCTAATATCCTATTTCTCAGCAGCTTTTAATAACTGCTATAAAATAGGAAGACAAAGGAATAACGAGCCACAACACAATACCACAGACATGTACTCTTCCACACATTACTAAATTGCTGGGAGAATTTCGCATCGCCACAATATTCGAGACTTGCAAAATAGCATTCTGTCCGGTTCAGAGGAAGAAGAAGAAGAGGGAAGCAAGAGGAAGAGAAGGCATAGAATGCAGGCAGCGAGTCGAACCGGCTTAGAAGAAGCCATGGCTTTCTGGGTTTGGAGTCACCTGGAATCTGTTCTGGTTATGGAAGTTACTCCTATCAACAGTACATGCAGTTTATAACTAGATTAATACGAGAAACGAAGGAAACCTATATGGATTAGGTTTTATTGGTGTGTGAATGAAGAAAACCTAATTTGACTAGGTTTTATATGCGTTGAATTACCATATTGAAGAGACCTGGACGACTGAACGAGTATATATAGGCGCACAACAACTCAATTGAAACGTACCTTTGCACACAAAATTTCATTGAGAAAATTACTTTCGCTGCAAGTGAACATTCACACTCTCTAGGTCAGTAGTATTTTGGAGAGCTTCAAGGACGAGGTCAGTTTGTGTGTTCGATTTTATTTTCTCTGTTTTACAAGTATCAAGTTTGAAAAGCAATGGAGAATGGTTCTGACTCCTCCTCTTTGGTTTACCTCAATGTTGGGGGGAAGAAGTTCTGCACATCCAATGATACTCTGACTCGGCTGGAGCCTGATTCAATGCTTGCTACAATGTTTAGCGGACGTCACACCTTATCTCAAGATCGAGAGGGGTACACTTTCATTGATCGAGATGGTAAATATTTGAGAAAATTAGATAAAAACCTAAAATACTAGACCTCTTTTAAGATAAACTCATACATATTTTTCTTTTATTTTACACTTATTCCACATAAGCAAACATACCATATAGAGCAAATGTCTATAATTAATAGTTTTTTTCATTTTTCGGTTTCTCTAATTTGCCCTTCAGACAATAGAAAACTAAATTTGGTATATTTCTTAATTTTAGCATCAATTTAAAACTCAAATACTAGCTAAAATTTAGTTGGATTTAACTTTGTCATAATCAATTACATTCTTTAATTTATTACCTTTTTTTAGAAAACTTTTTATTAATAACTCACACACCCTACATATATCAGTGAGGTTTGAACCCATAACCTCAAAGTTGTCAATTAAACACCTTAACCAACCAAGCCACGACTCACTAACTTGAGTTTATATATATATATATATATATATATATATATATGCTATATACAAAAGTATGTCATTTGTAATAGGTTCATTCCTAAGCTCACATTTGATGTCTCTCTACATAGTCGAAAAATGTCTAATTGTAAGGTACACGTTCTTGTTCTTTGATTAATTTTCTTCTTTTTAGGTATATTATTATATCATTTCTCATCCTAATCGAGAGAACATTTTACTCTCTACTACTTACGTTTCTAATGTACATATTAAGTAGGGCATGATATGATAATATACCTAAAAAGAAGAAACCCAAAATTGGGTTTAGGGTATAGGGTTAAGGTATAGGGTTTAGGGTATAGAGTTAGGGTATAGGTTCAGGGTATAGGTTCAGGGTATAGGGTTTAGGGTTTAGGGTTTAGGGTTTAGGGTTTAGGGTTTAGGGTTTAGGGTTTAGGGTTTAGGGTTTAGGGTTTAGGGTTTAGGGTTTAGGGTATAGGGTATAGGGTATAGGGTATAGGGTATAAGGTTTAGGGTGTAGGGTTTAAGGTTTAGGGTTTAGGGTATAGGGTATAGGTTTTAGATCATATATCTTATTCATATTGTATTTTACCTTATGTATAGATTAGATAATGAATTCTTTTAATCTAGATTTTTTTCATAAAAATAAAAAAAAACTACATGATTCTTGCAAATTGATTGAAAAATGTTAGTGTTAGAAGAAAAACTCATAATCAAAGTATTTAAGACAACATCAATTAAGCTTATTTATTATATTAATATGTTATAGTTGAATGATGGCAATTGTATAAAATTTAGAAAAAATATGACATAATATTTATCATAATTGATACGTTTTAGATGTCTATCAGATAAGAATATTAGATGAGTTTTATTTAAAACCACTCTTCAAAATTAAGTGTATATGAAAATTTCCCTGAGATAAATGTGATTACGGTCAATACATGGTTCTTGGTAGAGAAAATAGAGCGGTGGCAGAGCAGTCAAAGTCGTGGAGCAATTGGTCCATCCTGCAATTGTATCTGTAGTGGATCAAAGATTTCAAGCGACAGATACCAAAATTATCCTGGAAAATTGGAAGTCGCACTGAAACACGATCAATAGTATCTCATAAAAAGACCAAGCTCACGTACACAATTAATCTGACAATATTGCAACCCATTACTACATGCAAAAATCGGTCTCTTTTACATTTCATGATCTCTGTTTTCGATATGAGAGCGTTTTGCTTCACTAATATATCACATATCTCTGAATTAGTGGTAAATTTCACATGAATATAAGATGCAAACTTGCATTCTATGATCTATGCTAATAGAACGACAACATGATCAATGCTGTTTGGAACCAACAACTATGACATTCAGAACAAAAGAGAAATATGGGGCTTTTCAACTTTGGTTACATAACCAAAAGAGACCCAAGCCCGAAACACAAAATTCCAGTCCACCAGATGACGGTAGTGCAAATGTGACGTATCGCACATTTCACATTTCCACATTTCCACATTTCCAATCCTCTTCATTATCTCAACCAACTCAAAATTAAAAAATTCTTCATCGTAAAAAAAAAAACCAACTCAAAATTTAAAAACAGAAAACAAAACTCAACCCGGTAAAATCTTTATTATATTCAAAAGCTGCTGATCACAGAAACACACAAATTGACTATTAAACCAAGCTCTGGCCTCTATTTCCAAAACGGAGGAGGCTCTCTGCACAAAGAAGGACGCATCTAGGGTTCTCTCAGATTCAGGATTCTTCAGTCTGGTTTGATCTGCAATTGAAACCAAAGACACTACTGATTGGACTTTCTGGATTTGAAAGCTGAAACCCATCAAGAAAAAAAAAATCCCCAATTCCAAGAACCCAAGAAAGTCAAGAATCTTGGAGCTGTTCTTGTTCTTGTTCTTGTTCTTCTTCCCAATCTGGGTCCTGCAAATTTTGAATCTTTAGATGGAAACCTGGAAGAAAAGAAGGAAAGATTAGTTCTTTTTTTTCATGGTGGGTAGGTGACAAACCCCATTTTCTTCCGCTGAAACCCCGAAATAACAAAACATGCACGCCCGTCACCGCAATCCCGGAAATGGGTACCGGTCTAATTCCATGGGTATGGACCGAATCGGAATGGGTCGGATCTCGCCGGAAACCTCACTCCGCGGCCACGGCTATTACAACCACCACAGCAACGAACCACCTCCTCGCAACAACGCCGCGGCCTACAACCGCGGCTTCGGCAGGTCGAAATCGTTTCAGCCGCCGCCGCCACCTCCTCCGCCGCCGCTGACAGCTCCGCCGCGGAAAGGTGATGTTTTTATGGACGCCGGCCGGATGGCGGCGGAGTATCTGGTGGCCCAGGGGCTGCTGCCGCCGAACGTGCTTTCGGGGAAGTGGCAGAAGAAGCAGCAGGTGGAGTTTGAGGGTGATCAAATGAGAGAGGATGGCCGGACGTCGGCGCTTTCCCGATTAGGAAATGTTTCGGACGGAGGTTACCGAAGAGGAAGGTTTGGAGTGGATGAGTTCAGTAGTAGTAATGCGAGGAATAAGGGGAGGAGGAGGAACCGGGGTGGGTATGGGTCGGATACCCGGCCCGATTGGGGGAGGGAGTATGGGAGGAGTGGGTCGTTTTCGGATAGGCATAGCCGGGCGGCTTCGTCTGAAGATGACTCTGCTTCTGGGAGACATGAGGAGCAGAAGGTGGGAAGAGATGTGGGGAATGCGTGGCAGCAGAATGCTAGGGAGAGCGAGGATGCAGTGGATTCGGAGACGAAATCGGAGAAGGAGGATATGAGCTCGAAGCCGAGTTCTTCTGGGGCTTGGAGAGATGGTGCAAATGGGAGTGATGGAGTTGCTCAAGTTAATGAGGAACCCAAGAAGTTGAATGATGTAGAGATGAAGGATAAGGATTGTGCAACCAATGATGAAACCGAGAAACAGAATGCTGTGGAGGACTTGCTGGTTCAGGTTAAAGCCGAGGGGGAGGGCACTGATTTGTTGAAGCTATGTAAATTTGCCAAGGTGCCTACTAGAATTCGTTCGGCATTGACCAGTAGGAGTTTGAAGGTTGATCCCCAACCAAATATCCAAGAGGGAAGCACGTCGTCTGGCATTGGTCTGCAACTGGGAGGATCATCTCAAGGTTTGGTCGAAAACAGTACTCTTGATGTCTCCTCAGGTACCCCAGTATTAGATAACTCTCATTATGCAAGTTGTGTTGATCCTGAAACTTCTAAAGTTGAGTCCAGTCAATCTGTTGAGAATTTGGTAGAATCAGGTTCTGGATTTGGTATCGAGCATAATAAGTTTGAGAGGTCCCAGTCATTACCTGATAGAGCTTTTATGCGTGAGAATGAGCCTAAAGGGCCAGCAGGGCTTAGGAGTTTTAGCTTTGTAGTTAATGACAGAGTTGAAAAGAGAGCTTTAGAAGACTATGATAAGCAGATGGAAGCAAAAAAACCAAGAGAATGGCTTCCCTATGCAGAGTCAGATGATTGCTTCCAAATTTCCAATTTGAGCGAAAAGAAAGCAAGTCCATTGGAGGACAACACTTCTCCTGCTGAAAAAGTGATTGTTGCTGTTGATCATGACAGCTCTATGGGAAATGATCCTCAGTTCCGAAAAGATGGAGCTGAAATTTGTATTGACTATATGCAAGAGAAGCAGCTTTTTCCAAATTCATTCGACCTTAATCTCATGGAGGTTAGCGATGCACATGAGAATCGTGATAATAATCGTGTAATAAACTACCCGGATGTCTCTAGAGTGAAGAAAGAAGCAGCACCAGTTGATATTGACTTGTCAATGAGTAACTGCAATATGTCTCATGAAAGCAATAGACGCACTGTGGATGTCAAAGAGATTGAAGTAATTGATTTAGAAAATGACTCTACTCCTGAAGACAAGGCCTTCAATAATACAGAAAGAAAGTACGTTTTATTATTAACATTCTTTTTTTAATGAGTCTAGTGATTTAGATGCTTTTTTGACGTAATGTAGAGTGTAGTGAAGCCTTGAACTGGATTTGTTTTAGTTTGGTCTCCCCCTCCCAACATTTAACTGCAGCCTTAGTGTCAATACCATAAAATTACGTGACTTTTCATTTTCCTTGGTTTCTTTGGCATGTGGTTTTAAATGTTATTCTGATCAGCAGGACAGGGACTGAATTTATACCTCTAGATGGCTTTTCCAACCAACCAAAGAACTCTAGCGGTATCCCTGATGGCCAAGATGGTTATGGGCTAATGATCTCGGAATTGTTGGGAAATGATTTCCCAACTTGTTCTTCAGTACCAGAGAATATTACTCCAATGCCTAACGATATTGGTCTTCCTAATGGAGAGGTACTGGTTGATCACTTGAATTAAGTTGTCTGTTCAGCACAGTGGTTGTTTCGTCTACAATACATAATAATGGATTGCTGAGCTATATGTAGTTGCAGGATTGTGCTCATTTGGTTGTTTGTCTATATGACGCTCTGTATTGCATAATTCTTCTCATTTGGTAGTTTTCCCCTTATGTGCTTAGATGGGAAATATTTGCAAAATGCATGCATGATGCCATAAACAACTGATGTTTCTATTTGCTTTCTCTTATCAGGGGACTCTTGCAGATGATGATTCAATATATATGGCTCTGGGAGAAATACCATTGAGTAAGTCACAATTTTAGTTCAGTTGTTTGTTTTCTAATGAATTTCAAGGATTTGCTTGTGTTTTAGAACATTTATTGTGTGGCTTTTAGTTATTGCCTTGCCCAAGTACCGTCCTGTTGGTACACAATTTACTGAACTTAAGCCATTCAATCAATAGCTATTGATCTGCTGGATCTAGAATGAGTGGAAACAATAAAAAAAATATACTTAATTAGTACCCATCTTGCTCAGGCCTTTAGAACTGTTCGCTAATGAATTCCAGTATGCAAATCATGGTCTGAAGTTTTTTTGTGCCACTTTCAGTTCTTTATATGTTTTGAATTTTATGTATGAAATGTGATATGGAATAGTAAATTGATGAAGCTAACTACAATCTTCAGTGGGTCAAGGATTAAATGGTGTGGCAATTATGACCTGAAGGATCACAAATTTATAATATACAGTATCCAGCATAAGACCTTGCATGTTGGTTTAGCTAGTAAAGGGTGACTGTTAAGAAAGTTGAAACTAGGTTCTGATCACTAGCAGCGCAACATCAGTGTGATGGAGTTCTTTATCAGTTAGTCAGTATCTAGAATAACCGAGAGTGAGAGGTAACTACTATTCACTGAAGTGTCAATAAAACATTGAGGTGAACTGTAAATTTGCAACCAAGACAGGAACGACTACTGTACTTATTTGTATCATGCATTTACTTCAATGGTGTTGTTTTGATGAGTCTCCTACAATTTTTGACTTCATAGGTTTAATTTGTTGCTATCTGTTTCTACGATATATCTTTAATACCATTTGGTACCTAATACTTTTTAAATTTAACTGTGCAGCCTTCATGAGTCCCTGGGAGCAGCCACCCCCACAAGAGTATGAGAAGCCCTTTTAATCCAGCTAACTATAGGACTTCTCAGATGCATGATACGGTATGCTTAGAATTGGTCACTGGGGCTCCTTTTTACCCATTTTAGCTCTATCAAGTGGTTAGCTTCCTTTGATTTGTTTGATTTGGTTATAGAGGGTGCAAGTAGATTTTCCTCTGTTAGGAGGTTCAAGAATGTTGTATGCTTTTAATTTCCTGTTTCACTTTGTTCTAAAATGGAAATTGTAATCATGTTGACTTGGCAGAAATGGTTGAAGAATCCATTTGTTACTTCTCTGTCCTTGACTCCTCATTGACCCCCTTACATTGAATATATTAATCATGTTGACTGGGTGAAATGGTTGAAGAACAATTTGCTTGTCTATGAACATTCACTTTTATAAGATGATGCTAACAATTAGTCTGGGGTGTTACACAGCAATAATCAATTTTTGTGTGGTTAAACTAGTTTTCAGATCATTGTTTTCCAGTCGAGCTTGTTCGTCTGCAAGTTTCCATATACAAATCTGTCCGAATATTCCTATTTTCTAAGTTTTAAAAGGATTGTTATGATGTTCTCTGATATTTGTTGGGTTTTGAGAACCTATGTTTGTGACCATACTGTGCAATAGAATTTTGACCCTTTGTCTTTTTAACTGCAATATTACTTTGTGGCTTATAGTTCTGCCTTATACTTTCACTTTCTCTAGAACTGTTTCAAGAATCCAGATATGATTGTGTTTACTGTTAACTAGAGAAGTTTGAAGCAATCTTTAGCAAGTTCAAATGATTTCATTTTCACATCCACTCCTACTGGTTTATATTCATAATTGAGTGGGAGCATGTCCCCATAACTTTCTTTTGGAGGACATCAACTATATCTGCTTTGTCATCTTGATATGCAGCACATAGAGATGGATTGCCCATTCCAATACTCATGATGCTTGCAATTCCTAATATGGGCAACTGTTGAAACTCTCAACCATATAGTATATACCTAAATAGAATATATGATTCATACTCTAACAACAGATCTATCTCATCCCAATAACATAACTCTTCTTGTGGGTAGTCGATTTTGAAGTCACATTCAAGAACTCATAATCCAGAAATATGTAATACTCTGACTGGAACAGATTCAAAGAGATTTTACAACACCAGGTCAAAACAGAGGATCCGAGTCTGAAATATCATTGGGATTCATAGCCAAGATATTTGACAAAATAAAGAACAGAAAACCACGAAAATGAATTCGTTCAATAATAGCAACGGATCAAACCGTATGCTACTTCAGCGTCGACCGCCATGTGTTTCTGGTCTGGGAGTCCAAAATTGTGTATCATGCCTGCAGGCACAGAATTCACCAGTGTAAACTGGCTTTTCTATGAAGCTCGATCTTGCTAAATGCTAACTTTCTACAACGGCAGCTGTACTGTAAATTCATCTGGTACTAGACTTCATCCACAAGTCTTGCCTGTCTTGGATACATGAAGTGACAGCATGCATGGAGCCAATAATCCCCAATATATATGGTGATTCATTGGATCCTATGATAGATATGACGACCTAGCTCGATCAGTAACAACATTTTACTTCTTTCTTCCAATAGGAAGTTAGGAACCATGATTCTTTCTACTTTGAACCAGCAGTTCCATCTCCAACAAAGCTTAAGACCATTTTCACACAACTCATTTTAGACTTTACCCAATTAAGAGATGTATGAAGAGGGATCAGGTTTTGTGTGGTGTTGGAGATGGATAAGAGGGCATGTATATAATCTCATCTGGATGTCCTCGTCATGTTTCCAATGCCAGGCGTGGCCTGTTTCTGGTCTTCAAGGAGAAAAGGAAAACTGCATCATTACGTTAAAAGACCACTTTTGATAATGACTTATTATTCCCTTTGTATATGAATAATAATCCACTCTTCTTCCATAATTTTCAGCAACTATTTGCAAATAGAGTTTCTCTTTCGTGCTGCATTGCACTACCAAAAAAGAAAAGGTAAACCTATCTTACTTTCCAAATAGATTAACGTTATATATATGCTCTGTAAATTTCAAGGTAGCTCATCATCTTGTGAAGTCTGCGTCTTGAAATAATTAACGTTTGCTTGGTTAGAAATTGAATCGTCTTGAATTACACATATATGCAATTGACAATCTCAACTAATTGTAGTGATTCATTTACGAGGAATTTCAACGTACTGATGGAGAGGATAAACTCTCAATCTTAAGTTCTCAACTAATATCGAGCTAATATAAGGTCATAAGTAACGTAAAAAAGTAAAACATTAATGTATCGTAAACATCTCTATATTAATGATGAACAATTTAAATTTAACACCAAGAAACAATCTTATGTGCCAATTGGAGACTTGGAGTCGTGTGTTTACCAAATTTGTAAAATTGTGTAATAATTAAGTAATTAACTTTAATCGTCGGACCACTAGAAATGCTTCATTTGGAGACTAGGACGTGTGGTACTTTCTTCTATAAGATGAGGGGGAATGAATGAGTAAACGTGGGCTGTCATGGGCCGGGCCCTGATGTGGACTTGGAGCCCTCTTGGGAGAGAGCGGATCTGGGTCGTCCTCCAAAGACAACGTTAAGTCGTTAACAAATGTGCAACATGGCATCCTTTCTTTACGTTTAAATATGTGTGATATGACAATACAGACCTTTGTGTTTTTTGGGCTGGGAGGGACCCACTTGATTGACATTGACACAATGACACCGACCCAATATCCCACCCTATATTTCTGATTTCTTAAAATCGTCGTGTCACTTTCGCAGTTAACACCATTTTCACTCCTTTAAATTTGTTACCTATTGCTACTATGTGCATTTATTTTTGTCACATTATATGTACATGAATATGTTGTACCACTTATATTAATGTAGGTTCTTTTTTCCCTCAGTTTAATTTGGTACTCATGGACAACCAACATGAGTTGCGATCAAGGATTAAAATATCGGTAACGGTATATCGATCGGTATTTTCAAAAAATAAGATATTTGATATATCGGGAGTATTCGGAAAAAAATATCAGAAATCTGGGAAGAATTTTTTTTTCTAAAATTTATTAAATTTACATATAAATAGTACAAAATACAAACATCAATTTCATCTATATCTAGAAGAGACTCAATGTGGTTGAAAAGATGTATGTTGGTCCCTCACTCCACATCCTAATATTCCTCTAGGGAAACTCATTTCCCATAAATCATTCGAAGCCCTCACTCTTCATTGGGATTACCTCAAGGGAATCACTTCTATCTCGAATATTTTTGGAGATGATTTTTCTTTATACCAAAATTTTTTACAGATATTGCTTTAGTATAACGAAGATATATCGTAAATATCTTAAATATCAGAGATATTTTGATGGTATCGGAGAAATATCAGAGATACGGTGGAAGATAATATATTTACCCCTCTAGATATATCGGTCCTTCAAAAAGAGGATATATCGCAGAGATTTTAATCCTTGGTTGCGACTAAAGCGATAACCTATATTGGGGCTCCGTAAATTCCGTTTGGCTTTAGGGTTTCAAAACAGTGAGTTTTCCTTCCTATCCAACGACGTGTCCATGCCGTCGTTAGACGGGAGTTTTGAGTATGGCCAGTTGCTGGTCATTCTCTAATGGCTAGCGGTGGTGGACTGAGGGTGGAAGGCTTCTCAAGAAGACGTGCTGAGAAGTTGTTGGGTTATGAGTCGCAGGTGGTTTGATCTGGCAAGGGTTTGTTGTCAGAACATATGTGTTTGTTCGGTATTTCTGGTGTAGGAGGGGATTTGGATAGACGAAGGGGAGATCACGGCGGCGCGAGACGAATAGGGGGATCATAGCAGTGAAGGGTGGTGCCCGAATCAGGCCTGATCTGGGTTGAAGCTTTTCCTGCTTTGTTTTGTTGCATATTTTGAAGGGTGGTGCCTCCCTCGTGAGACTTGGATGGCGTTGCGGTTCATATGGCCGACGGCGAAGGCGGCGTGGAGATCTACACTCAGGTAGGTGGTTATTTAGGCCGAGTTCTTTAGAGAGTTTCTTCTTGAAGTCTATTGGGTTTAGGTGCTTGGTGTCACGAGCTTCCTTTTTCCTAAGCTTCTCGTGCGGCCTTAGCACTTCCTTTATGCTAAGTCAGCCTTCCTTGCGCAAACACTTTGGCTAGAACACCCGAATGAAGGGAGAAGATCTTTGAAAGAGAGAGCTTGTATTAAGCTTGAGAAAACTTTACAAAGCTTTACAAGTGAGCTTGAATGCTATTCAACTCTCTATGTCCCAAATAGGGAGGTCCCAAATGGGAGGGATGCCTCCCTATTTATAGGCAACCTCCCCCTTGCCTATGTTTTAGACAATTCTAGGATATTTACAAGTATAGAGACTTCTAGAGTTTTCTATACAACTCTAAGTGTTATCTTGAGTATTCTAGAGACTTCCGGAGTAGTCTTGAGCCTTGAGCCTCTCTAGGATTCTAGAGAGTCCCGGAGTGTCCTAGAGACTCTCTAAGGTTCTAGAGAGTTCTAGAGTTGTCTGAATGTTTCCTAATCCTTCCGGATGCTTCCAAAACATTCCATAATATTCCGGATGCTTCTAGAATCCTCATGTGCTCTACAAAACCTTCCTTGAGCCATGCTTGCATCAAAATGCTCAAGGAAACTCCTTGTTAATTTGGCGGGGCGTGACATTGGGCTCTCTTAGGCCTAGGTCTGAGTCAGTTTAGTTTTTTTCTTTTTTTTTTCTTTGGTTTTTTTTAATTTGTTTTTTTGTTCTGGCCGGTGTTGTTTGTCGTCCCTCCCTTTGGGCGAGGGTGTTGGTTTTTAGTTGATGTTGTTGGTGGTTTTGGTAAGGCCATGTTTAATTGTCATGTCCAGGGACTACCGATGTTAACGTCGGTGTTTTCTTGTTATTAATGTAATGAGAAGGTTGCCCCTGTAATAGTTTATATACATACAAAATGATTGTGAATTTTTGATCATTTTAGAAGAGCCAATCATTTATACATATTGTACATACAATCAAGGACTAATTAACATGCGAACACTATGTTAACTGCAAGGCATCAACATCTTATAGTAGTGTTCTATTCATTTCTATAGTTTGTTAAGCAAAATCAAAGCTTAATGAATAATAACAGCCTGTGTGGACTGTGGAGGACTGTGGAGGGGTCTTGACATATTTGAAATTCCTGCACATCGATCACCTTATAACTATAACTATATATATACACGTCCAAGTGCCCCACAACTACGTCGATCAGTACAAGTTGCCGGCGGAGAACCGTTGCCGACATCACTGAAAATGGGGTTTAAAGGGCCCCGGCCAACCTAACAACGAGCAATAGCTTGTAGATATTTCAAAACAAAACAAATGTACCAATTTCTTAGGTACGAAAGCTCCCCGATCCGATCCATTCGTAACTACAAATCTGCAGTGACTTGTTACGGGAGATCATTAGGAATACAAGAATTATTTGGGACATTTTTGCTATTTCGAAGTAGACAAAAGGAAACTTCAAACAAGACGATGCTGAACCATCTGACCTTAATCCTTGGCTTTGTAAATCAACTCAGCTAGACTTTTTGAATGTCCTCGTATCGAATTGATGTTCATAAGAAAAGGCTTTAACTCTTACAAATTAAGAACAGTATTACTTGTGCATTATTGTCATTCTCTACCATTGCCGACCTATCCCCCCGCATTATTGCTTTCCCGGCCCAGTGGAGAAAAGACTGTGCAGCTAGTTATAGCTATTATGCATGTAAAATCATGCACCGAACAGAAGGACGAGTACTGAAAAGAACAACAACGTAAAGGCCAAAATGAATTGGTCTTCAATTTTGGTCCTAATAGTAACACTTTTTTCTACACCTAACTTGATAGAAATGGATATGTGATTATTGATCGATGTGGGTTCTGGTCTTTTGGTTACGTAGCAATATAGTTGGAAAGTATGAAGGTATTGAGAATTTCAGGTAAAATAAGCAATATGCGAAGTTTGTATAGTTTTGAACGGTTGATTTTCACATTTATATTTAGGCAAC
Organism: Fragaria iinumae; assembly: GCA_009720345.1. Classification (NCBI taxonomy): domain Eukaryota; kingdom Viridiplantae; phylum Streptophyta; class Magnoliopsida; order Rosales; family Rosaceae; genus Fragaria; species Fragaria iinumae. The sequence continues at coordinate 36,334,759 of CM019119.1, forward strand.
AATATTTATAGGGTCACCAGATAGCTAAATATTTTGTAGTCATTCACTATGAGATTTAATTTCAAAATTTTAGATTAAAACCCCTAAAACTCAGTTTTGTATCGAAGGGGTAAGAGCATCTTTAGCAATGCTAGTCATATTTAAGTTAAATTTTCATCAAATTAACTAAAATGTGTATGCATCAATGCTCTCTATTTTACTTAGCATTACATTAATATTATTCTTCAAATAAAAATTAAATAGTTTAAATGCATTTATATATGTCCTAAAATATCTTAAAATGAATGTAAAAAATTATAGCTAGCCTCATTTGAGTTATTTCGCTAGCTATATTTAGCTAACGAGATAGTTATAAGTTATAATAGCTCAAGTTTGGCTAGTCTGCTGGAACTCCTAAAACATCAACAACAAAAAAAAAAACTAAACACGCTCTCTAAAATAGCTAAGGAGTCAAAATAGAGAGTTTGCTAAAGATACTCTAAGTAACCATAGAACTATATATTGGTGATAATCGTGAGAACAAAACTGCATATATACGAAGATGATGGAAATATTCGAACTCTTGTCATTAATATAACGTAACATAAGATCGGTGAACTTTTTCCGGCAGATTTGAGGGAACAATGAAGCTTATATATCACTTGTTGACTATAGATCCCTAGTTGTAAACTTGGTAATTGATGGATCACAGACATTATTAATGAATTTTGGGTACCTCTCAATTTCAAACAAGTGAATGATGATGTATCCTAGCTAATACCCTCCCAAGCCCCAGCCCCAGCCCCACTCTCACTTTGTTTTAATCTTTTAATTTGGTTGGGGCTGTTTAGGGTTTTGACTTTATAGAGCTACTAGTATTTTGAGCATTGTCACTTCATTGCACCACTTCCATACACGTACAGATTAATGAGGTGTTGGTATTCACCATTTTAGTGATGAATATAATGCAATAATGCATGGTTGGTAATCCAATTAACACCAGTAGAAATAGATTCTGTATGGTTAAGAAACCATGCAAACACTTACATCACCAATATGTAAATCACAACGATCAGAGTTGCGAAATATAACGAAGACTGGAGTCATTCAATTCCTTCCTATGCTTTTTCATTTTCTAGTCTATCAAATTAAGCTTCTATAATAAGATAACATATTCTTCGATCTCGGGTCCTCACCTCTTATATTGTAAAGTAGGCTGCATGGAATCAGAAGCGGAAACATAGAAGTGAAGCATTTTTTTTTTTCAAAAATACTTGGAAGCAGAAGCGTTTTGGAAGCGCAGAATAAAATAAATATATATAATTGTCTAGTTTGGCTAGTTTTATGTAATTGTCTTCTTTTCTTAATAGAATCTTTTTCATCACACTTGTTTCTCTTCATATATATCTTAAACACAATCACACTTTCTAGTTTAACATTATATTGGATTGATTTAGAGAAATGAAGAAACAAGCACATCAAGAAACGTTTCTCAATCCAGTTTAAACAAGAACGGCCGGAGATCATTAACTCTATAATAAGATTATGATACTAATGTATCTCTCTTTCTTAATGACTTTAGAAGTTGATCACTCTTGAACAAAGCTTACAATAATGCCTAATGGGTCTGTCAATGTTTCCTCTTAGTCTCTAAGCAAACCCCATTATATTTGTTTAGCACTTTAATTAGTACATTGATGATTAAATTAACAACTAAGTAACACATAAAGATCCACATAAGTATAAACAAATCCTCCTGTTTATATAGACTTGGACCATGGAACACGTTATGGTCTGCTTCCTCATATAGACTTGGAATATATGCAACTCAGTTGATAATAATTAAGCCATATATCGAGCGAACTTAAATAATCTGATATTTCTCAAAGAAATATATAATTTGGGTCTGAGCAAAATGTTTGAGCAGCATCGGAAATGCGATGCTTTAGATGTGCATCGAGAAGAGGATAGATTATGAGAGTTTGAGAAGAGATGCATATATTTTGGTGAAAATAAAGAAAACCAGTAGTGATATGAGATCTTCAATCGTAGATTCTTTAATTTATAGTCTAATTAAGTAATCTTAACATTGTTTAATTCCCAGAATCGAAACAGACTGTGTGATCTGGGGACACATCACTTGGGAGAAAATGTCTATGTTCTTGATCTTGTTGTTTTGCGCCTTCGAGTGGATGCGTGAATGTTTCCAGAAAACAGATACGTGGTTGCTTTGTCCAAAATTAGATTTTGTTATTTCTAGTTCTTGGACCATCGGACGGATGCAATGTCACGTATATACTTCATATTTACTAAAAAAGAAAAGAAAACGAATTAGAAAGCAGAAATATTTGTAAGACAATGAGGTCCATCGATACATTCAAAACAGTTCCTAAAGGCTTCCAACAAGAAACATAATAGAGGAAAAAAAATCAAACTCAAATTTTAGAAAATAAAACTTATCCAATTGGTAACAAATACAACGAGATCAACGAACGATTCTTACGAAAACTTGCATATTGGTCACCAAAGGCTTCCAACAACAAACATAATAGAGAAATCAATCTCAATTGTCAGAAAATAACACTTATCCAGTTACTTATCCAGGTAACAACAAATGCGATGAGATCAACAAACGACTCATGAGTCATTTTTGAATTCAAGAATTTTTCATTATAGGGAAAATTGTGGTCATAGGGAGAGAATATAGCTAACCAAATAAGGACAATAATTGTAAAAATTAAACTAAAACAACAACAACGATATTAACGATGATGTTGGAAAAAATGGGTGAACGTAAAAGATACGATAATGAGTAAAAGGGGAGGCAGGGATAATAATACATGCAGAAGACTGACTAAGTTCTGTACTGTTTTAAGTCCATATTAATACGTAAGCAATGTGGAAAATAATATGCATCAAAAGTGCGACTGCACCAACATCGATCACTGCAGTGAATTCTGCAGGCTAGTGTACAAGACTGTAATCCGAAGGTAGATTTTGCCTTTTATTTGTGTACGTTTCTAATAATTACAAGAACAACAATCATACATGGTTTACTTTGGATTTTGCCTTGTGGTGAAGAAAGCTTGACATGATTTACTACTTTCATCACGCTTCCTCATTAGTGTTTTGAGCTTGATGGATTTGTTGTTATTTTGCATCCCTGTTTTTTTAATAAATGGTGCGGTTGTCTTCGAGTCGCTGTTTGTCAATAGTTTGAATATTGACATAATCGAAACTATTGTTCGAGCATGTATACTCAATTATTTTGTTTATTACCTTTATTTGCTGTAATTGATTATGATCAATAGTTTGAATATATCAAATCGTGTGCTCAACTCCACTCCTTATTTTCTTTCTTTCTATCTAGGCCATCTTACTCTAGGTCTCGCAGAAAAGCTCAACATAGTTACTTTGAAGACCTCGTACATGTATATCTTATGTTCATTGTTTAATGAAGTTTAATCTAGCTTTCTCGAGTTTAATGTGAGCAGTAGATGAACTCGTCTGCTATCATAAATAAACTGTTCAAAACTTCGATGTATAGTTATTACCGATTCTCTATTTATCTCGAGTCAATTATTTTTCACTCTAAACACACACCATTTACATAATACATAAATTTTGTCAATTCGTAAAATTTGACGTATTTGTATTTGTATTGACTTATTTTTATTTTGAAAGTGTTATATTTTCTTTCTAGAAAACTCTGTTTGACAATAACCCTTCCTATTATTAAAAACCCAACAAAGCAGAGGGGGGGGGTAAAAAATGTGATATTCGATGGTGGTGATAATTGTCAACAGGGAGAGTTTGTCGCGTAGTGAGACATGATGGGCGTCTCAGATTGAAATTTGAAAGAGGAAGACACTTGATATAGGAGGGCAAATTGCCCCATAGCCAAAAAAAATCAAGGATTTAATTAATGGAAGAAATTAAAAAAATGACACAACCCCAGTTTTAGAGAGAGAAAGAGAGAGGGTGTAGGGTAGGTATAGGATAGGACAGCTTTGTATTTGTAGTTAATTGTTTTTTTGAAAGGAGAGAAAAGAAAAACACACTCTTCCTCTCTCTTACTTTCTCTCTCTCTCTCTCTCTATCTCTATCTCTATCTCTATCCTCCGTCTCAATCTCTCTTTCAAAGCTCTCTCTATCTCTCCTCTTAACGCATATTCACAGATGGGAGGTGAATCGTGGTGTGTGTTAATGGTACAAACCTGCTTTTTGGAGTGAAAGAGAACCTGATGCCCTTTTGATGTGTGAGTGGGTGGTTCTGTTTCTTCTCACTACTCCTTTCTCTCTCTCTCTCTCTCTCTGCTAGCTTCTCAAAGACCCTCCTCATATCTTTGCTTTCTTTCTCATTTCCAACTTCAAAACTCGGTAGAATCATCTGCTCCGGGGTTTCTTTGATCTTGGGTTTGTCTTCTCTTTCTCAAAGACTCTCTGTCTTTTCATGGCTTGGAAGGGGGACAAAGCTGGTTTCTTTGTGATTTCATGATCTCGTTTTTCATGTGTTTTGAGTTTTTCTGGGCGTCTTCAATTATTTGACCACTGTTTGGCTTCTTATCCAGTCATGGGGTTCACACTGTGTGCTTTGTTATGTGGAATAGAATCAATAGATCATATCTTTGAGGTCAGTCCAACTCTTCATGACTTGCTCTTTGGTCTCTAGCTAGCTCTCAAGTCTCAACCTCGCAAAATATGTGCTTTAGTTTGCTGCTGTCGGTTCGCTTCAATCGAGTTTGTGTCGAAAAAGGATCCGAGTATTTGATTTGTGTCGGGGTTCATCGCTTGCTCTTGTAAACTACTTCAACTTCAGCCTCTTCCCTTTGTGATTCTTCTCTTGATAGATTCGATCGATTCGGTATACCTATGCTGGCAGCTAGTCCGATTGTTGAGTCTAAAGCCTTGATTTTGAGCACTATCTTCTGGGTTCACCCACATAAAATAACACCACTCCATCAGCTTTAGGATTCAACAAGATCATATCTGTGTTTGCTTGCTTTGTCCTTTACTTGCTCAATTGGGTTCTTACTGTTGTGTGTGTTCAGATGCTTTGGTTTCACTCATGCCCATCACATAAAATAACGTTCTAGAATCTAGACGAGTCTCCAATCTCTTAGTCTGCTGTGTTCATCTGTGTTTCTACCAAAAGCACATGATCTCATGTATGTTCTCTTTTCATTTGTCTCCTGCAGGCTGGTAGAAATGGATGAAGATTGTTGTTGGGTTATTTGAAGCTTCTTGCTGCTTTCTATGCTATTAGTTCATGTGAAGAGTAAGAGAGAGCGAGGCTAGTTGGATTCTGGTCTATTATCATATATGCTGAAATCTAGTAAAGATACTAGTCGTCGAGCTTGTGACTGTTGGAGAAACAGCACAAGAAGATCCGAGAAGCTTTTCTTCAGATGTTATCCGCTGAAAAACTTCCACCAGATCCCTCATGTCCTCCTCCACAGCTGATCAAAGAGGTAGATCTATCAAAGCAAACCCTTCTTGATGATGATAACAGCAACACCCCACTTCCCAAATTCTCGATAAGGTAAAATGAATCTCTTTACTCTAAAAACTGTGAATAGTTGATGATCGTCGGTTCCTTTCTTCCATGTGTCTAACTACTTCTCTTTCTCTTTGTGATCTCCAAGTTAGCCTATCATCTTCTTAGAGCGTGTTGAGTCAGATCCAGAGAGATATATGCATACTTGTTGCTTGTGGCTTAGTCCAACATGGGGCCTAATAAGTCATGACACACACCCCATCTTGTCTCTATTTTTGCTTGCTTTGGTTAATTATGAACTCCTTCACGGCTCATTAATCCAAACATCCCACACGGTTTCTTGATGCGTTTTGTTCCCTAATTCGTGCTGCTAATCCACCCAACTGGATTTACTGCAATCCAACTTGCTTTTCGTCCACCCAAGTTGCTTGTGATTTCATGTCACCTTCTCCATGTTCAGTTTTATTTACCATATCTGGATATCTTGGAGGTGTCTACTGTTGTGTGTGTGTGGTTTTCCTCTTCTTTTGTTCAGCATACAATAAAGGGCGTGCAACAGTAACCTGTTAGGTTTGTTTGGACTGAGTCTAAAGGTGGCTTAGATGGGTCATATATGGCGTTAAAGCTTAGCTTGTTGTAATTTGACTGTTTTTGGTAATGATATGATATGATTGTTTGATCTGCAGAGATTATGTTTTTACTGCCCGGAGCAAGGATCTCAAGACCAACTGGCCTTTTTCTCAGAAAAATTTGCAACGTTGTTTGAGACATGGCGTGAAGGATGTGTTGCCACCATTTCAGAGTCCCGACTCAGTGAGGAACCAACCCCCTAAGATCAGATGTACGGTTGAAGATGAAAACCAAAGCAGTCTTAATATTGCAGCACCTTCTGGGCATGTCGATCATGATCATGCGGTATTAGACTCGTCCAACAATGCAGAACTGAAGGAGACAAAGCTAGCAGAAGCTTGCACAGACACTACAACAATTTCATGCAGGTCTGAAGGAGAAAATGATTTCCCATCAACAATTACCAGCATTTCTCAATCTGAAATAGAAGAGTCAGCTCCCATCAACAGGCGATCAAGCTCAGCAATAGAAACTGATACTTCCTTGGAAGCTGCTTCAGTTGAAGTAAAAGCTGCAGGTCCTCCTACTGTTGCCAACAAGACCGGAAGAACAACCCGACCACCCCCGGGTAAGAAGTGCAGATTGGTAGTGAAACACAACAACCACTCGGACAGATACTCAAAGGAAGATATTGGTTCTAATTGTTCTACCATTTCGGAAACAATGAATTCGAAAGTTTGTCCTGTTTGTAAAACCTTCTCATCATCGTCTAACACCACCTTGAATGCTCATATTGATCAATGTCTTTCTGGGGAGTCAACCCCAAAGTGGACTGCGGAGGAGTCTAAGGTAACAACACGGCATAGAATTAAGCCAAGGAAGACAAAAATGATGGTGGATATATATGTTACTGCTCAACATTGCACGCTGGAAGATCTTGATAGAAGAAATGGTTCAAGCTGGGCCACTACTATTTCAGGTTTTCCTACTAATCAGGATAAGGAGAAGTCTGATCAGATACCTGCTGAAGTGAAAAGGCAACGAGTGTCCTCAGTTTATCCTGAGCCGGAGGACATTGATGTTGGTGCAGTTTATGTCGATGCCAGTGGCACCAAAGTTAGAATTTTGTCCAAGTTCGATGATAAACCATCTCCACCAGCTTCTAAAGTTGTAGAGCATCTTCGGCCCATTAAACCTTTGAAAGGGGGTAAAGGAAGCAAATTCCTTTCTGCCAAAAAGAAAAAGCACCACAAGTACCTTAAACTTCCTCCTCAAAGCAGAAATCTTTTCTCTCCCAAGGCTCATTCTTCTGAGGTACACTACTCATTTTTATTGTGCTTTTCCCCGTCTTGTACAGATTTATATGTACACCACTGCTTTCTTTCCTCTCGATGGTCTTAAGCTTTTACTAGGTTAACGAAGACTACTAATTTGCTACCATAAAAGAAGACAATGAATAAAGGAATGACAACTGTATTACATGCTCACAATATGCTTGGGTGGCAGTGTGACACTGCTTTTCCTTTAATGTCTTTGTTGTGTTAACACTGAAGCCAAATATTTTATTAAATGCTAGAACAAAACCAGTATCTGGACATTTTTTTTACCAACCCCATTTATTTCTTATTTTGCATCCTTTGAATTTAAATTATGATGGTTTCAAATTAATCAACTTAACATGAAAAATTGTTGTAAACAGTTTCGTGAGGATGAAGAAAGCTATGGAGTGAAAGAAAGCTGCAAAGAGGGAAGACATCAATTGGAGAAGCAGGTCAATCCCTATAATCCCTTAGCTTTAAGACCGTGGGCATGCTCCAAACGCACGGGCGTTGGAAAGAAATTGCACCGCAAGGATGGCCATGAAGCTGTGAAAAGTAAATGGAACAAATCTCGTAACCTTCTGGTTGAGAGGAGTCAACCATGTTTGCCTGTGGAGGGGAATTGTGTTCGAAATTTTTCTGGAAATTTAATTTCTTCTCCTGAAAGAAATTCAAGCTCTGAGAATGAATTTTCTGACTCCGAAGCCAGTGACAGGAGTGACTGCTCTCAGAGAAAGAGAGTAGGAAGTCCCATTTCTGAGGCTGGTATGAGTGACAATATTGAGAGATCCCATAAGAGAAATTCTCGTCAGTTCAGCAACCACAGCAATTTTGCTCATGATCGGGACTATGAACCTATGTTTATGAACACTGCAGTTGGTACTGCTGCAAGTCCCTCTGAAGGTTATTGTAGTCCTCCTGATGCTAGTGCACAACCATCTAAGGTTCGTGGTGCCTCCAGATCAAATTCCATGAAGTTTCCCTCATCAAAGAAACTTGCATTATCTGTTGGTGGTCAGTTATCTGTGACTGAAAATGATGCTGCTTTTGTAAACAAAATTTCAGCTGTTAAGAAGTCTCAAGTGCACGAAAGGTCAGAAGTTGATAGAGATGTGGACTGGGATTCTGAGGATGATCGAGGGTATGATTTCATGTACAATTGTGCTGGAAAGCAGTCAAGAAGAGGAGATAATACTAATGAAGCATCTCCTCGCAGAAGCACCGTGTTACCAATGAGACAAAATAGAAGCTCCATAAGTTACTCGAGGAATAGGGAACCCATGGCCTGTGAGAGTTCCCAATTAGCGCCCGAGCATTCTGGATATGATGAGGGTAAAGAGATGGATACTTCTGGTACAGTTGGTGATGAATTTGTGACCAAGGTTGATGGCTTCGGACTTGCTCAGAAAGAGGATCAAATCCCTGGTGATGACATTATTACAGAATCGTCTTCCCTAATGGGTGTTGGGAGGACTGTTACTAGATTTTGTAATCCAGTGGATCCTGAACTTAACGTGCCGGGTCGTCATTCCAAAGCCAAATCCAGTTGTGTTCAATACAAGGGATCTTTATCTGAAACCAAAGCACTGACAAGTCCAACTGATCCGAGAATTAATAATGAACAAGACATGTTTTTTGTTGGTGAAGTTGAAGATGGCACTGTTGGGCATAGTGCAGAGGAAATGGATTCTGAAGTCGGGCAGGGAAGCTATTTTACAGAGGTTGATCCAATACCTATACCAGGACCACCTGGATCATTTTTGCCAAGTCCTAGGGATATGGGTTCAGATGAATTTCAAGGGAACTCGTCATTAACCACAAGTCGAGTTCAATCATCTCAAGATCAGCTTGATTTTGTCGATGGGGATACTTCAGATTCACCCATCTCTACAACATCAACCATCTCTCATTCTACAGACACATACCAAGATTGGAAATTTTCTGAACCATTATCATCCAAGGGTTCTCATTCTGTTCAAGAGAAGATTCTATCAGGTGTGTCATCAGGTGCAGCTAGTGATGCCTCTGTAGAAACTAATGCTGCTGCACTTCAACAGAATACTGGAAATCTAGCAGAAAGACTTGCTTTCGACAGAGAGAGCTTCAGAGTCAATAAGATATCGCATGAGAGGGGACCTCTTGGCTACAAAAGTAAAGATGATCAGCCTTGCTGTTGTCAAAGAAAGGAGAGAAATTCTGAGGTTCTTGCTTTAAATTATCAAGAATCACCTCTGTTAAGGCGACGAGCAATGGCTTCAGTGATACCAGCAACCATGGGAAAGCAAGTGGGTTGTCCAAACACCAGAACCAACAATGCAGAGATAAGGTCCGACACAACAGAAACGTGCTTTCTGAATGGTTTCCCAACCTCAAGACCTGAACAGGTGTCCATCCCTGTCACGAAGTCGCCTTATGTTCCAGTTCCTTTGAAGGGTTCTCCTGATGGAAAAGGGAAGTTTTCAAGTCACAGTGATTCTGGTTCTTCTGTTAGTCCATCTGCTTCTAATTCCATACTCAGGCTGATGGGAAAGAATTTGATGGTTGTTAACAGAGATGAAGATGCATCACCGGTGCCACCTGGCCAGGTCAAACCAAATACTCCAATGAACCATATAACTTCACAGTTTCCGACATTCTCATCAGGAGTTTCTCCTGGAAGCCTCCAGAATCAGGTCTGCCCTTCCTTTCATCATAATCAGGCTCATGGCTCAGTAATCGTAGGCCAGGATCCATATAACCAAATGGGAGAATGTTTTAGAAGCTATATAAATCCAAAGATGCCACCAGTGCTTGCAAGAGGACCTCCAAGCTTGTTTCCAAAACAGCATTCAGATGGTGGTTTTTTTGCATCTATGGAACCTCAGGAGTATAAAGGTGATTACCATTTTCCAATTCCGCTGCACAAGCCTGCAAGCAAACCCATTGGAGCATCTACATTTCACAAGAATGCAAATTCTGCTTTGAGTGGCAATAAAGAAATAATTGTCATTGATGATTGTGAAGCTGATCATTTGAATGCTGTAAACTACTCTGATCGGTTGAGGGAAAGCCAGGCAGCTTCTTCTGGAATTTTGATTCCAGCAGCATCGAGTTATAGCCCAAAACGACCAAATCTGCCTTTGAATCAGTCACTGGAACAACCATCTCTACTTTGTGGATCACCAGTTTTGTACAACACAAGCTTTCATGCAATTCCATCTAGGCGAGCTAATGCAAGTCCTGTTAGGTGGAACTGTAATACAGATGGTTCTGGCATGCTGCAGCGGGGTCCTTTTCATGCGACAACACCTTCGAGAGGTCTTCATATGAGGTCTACACTATATAATCCTCCGAGCTTGTCATAGTAAAAAAAGTTGTGTTTGAAAGTGGATGTTTTCTCTCCTGATTTGAGCGCAACCAGGCTTTCCTATAACCAAACTCGTACTGATCGTACAAAGGCTCCTAGTTACTGATTTCCGGAAACTTCTGGTAATGCCAAGAAAAGGCGGCCGGGCGGATGGAAGGATAGAGAGAGGGTATATAGTCTTACTGTACCAGGTGATGCTGGTTGAAAGTTATGCAGCTTTTTCAGGCTTCTTCTGCTTAGGCATGCATATGCTTTTGGCTAAACCCAGAAGAGTTTAGACAATGTATAAGCAATATCAAGGAATAATATATATAGTTGACATAATAGCTTGGCTCAAAGCCTCAAAATTGATCAATACACAGAGTCGAGCATTTCGATCAAAATTAAGTGTTTATTTTCTGTTCTCTTTTATTTTAAGAAATTTTCACATAAATATCGAGTATCTATTATATTGGTATTGTTTTTTATTCGTGGGAGCTGCAACTATAACATGGATCTATTTTGACTGAATTAAAATTACACATCTAGTAACAAAAGCAAATTAAATAACCTTGATATGCTTAAGAGGGTTGGCTCTATTTTTGGTTGCCTGTTTGCTATCTGTATTACTGTATATCTGCTGTAGATTTAATGGAATTACACTGGACCTGTAAATTAATACTCATACACCAATACTATGTGATGTCATGGCTGATCATAATTGATGCATGCATGGAGCTAGCATGGTTGCAGATGGTGATCGATCAACGGTTATTCCAACCGAGAAAGAAACAATCTTAACTAGCTGTGAATATTGTTCTTCCAACTACGTACAACTAATTAAACACTGGGGAGAAATAGGGCACAAGCTTTAAATTAAGAAACCCAGAAACGTAGATCGATGTTCTCATCCTCCTCCATCCTCTTAATTTGATCATATCTTGTTTGCTTATTATGTTTGTACGTATACGTCTCTGGACTGAGAGGGAGATATGCATGAGATCGAGAGAGGCAGCCTAAGACAATATGGATTTTAATGCCATCCTTATGTACGTACATTAGATTCTGCAGATCTAAGACAACAGTGAAATGTACGTACTCTAATATTTACCTAGCTTAGTTACTTGCATATATCTGATGTAGGGTACGTTCGTACCCGTACTAGCTGACTAGCTAGCTGCTTCAAGAGTCAAGACACAATAGTGTTCTGGAATGCATCTACTCGACAGATTGAGATAGATGAATTATTAGTTGAATCAGAACTCAGAAGTACGTAGTACGTACGTAGCTTCGTTCGACAATGATATATTTCTCGTGGTTTTAATTTCTTACTTAATCTTCTTCCATTGTAGAACAAATATACATGGACGTTTCTCAGAAATATAGCCGTTGGTAAAAGTGTGCATTATTTGCTGAAGAATGAGGAAGAGTGAGTACAAATGAAATGAGAGAGAGAGAGAGAGAGAGAGAGAGAGAGAGAGAGAGAGAGAGAGAGAGAGAGAGAACTAGGGCCAAAGGAAGGGGACGCAACGACAACATGAAATATAATATGGCCGTTGGATTCGCAATATAAAAGCTAATTCAACTAATAATGCAGAAGGCAAACTCCCCATTCTGCTCTATGCACTGGTCTGCAACATTTATATAATACTTCATCGTGGGCCATTTCCTTGTCTTCTTCCCTTGTCGATCACTATCCCTTTATTCTCTTACGCCTCTCTCATGAGTCTCATCTCAAAAGCATATATACTTGAACCCTGCGAGAGAGAGATTTGATTTCATGAGTGCTGCTCTAGATCTCTGGCTTTGAGACTCGCACACATACAATGAACTAGCGAAGGGGGAAGTATCTTTCTCTGTGATGTAAAGCTTGGTGTAGTTTTCATGCATGGTTTGTAAAATGGTTGCGTATATACTAAAGGGTTGCTTTTAGCACTTCCTGTACTCGATATATGGTGGAGTGCGTGAGATTGAAGAGGACCCTTTTCAAATTTGTTTTCGTTTTGAAAGATATTCCCAGGTTCTATATGAGGTTGGAGTTTCGGCTAAACTATGTCCATGTCTTGGTGGAAGATAGTGGCATGTCCCATCATTCTAGAGGGATGAGGTTCGAGGAGACTTGACTTCAGCTAGCTCCACAAGTTTATGGGAATTATTGAGGGTTTTCTTTTGAAAGACGGGTCCAATTGTCTTAAAATAGATAAAAACATTACATGCCCCAAAAGTTAGTTTGTTGTAATCTTATTCATTAAAAAACATAAGTGTGACTTGCTTAATATGCAAGTCTACAATTTAAAAGAATAACTTATTCTCAAAAAAAAAGGGTGTAATTATAAGTTTCTTAAAACTTGGTCGTTTTCTCTGTCCGACGGCGTGTCTATAGACGTCGTCGTCGGACGAGATCAGTTTCTTGTTGATCGAGGTTGCTTTGCTCTTGATCAAAGAGTTTGGTGGCTGGTGGTAGGGGAGATCTGGGACGCTGACAAGTTTTGGTCGGAGGCTTGTAGATCAGATTTGTGGGATAAGAGTGTGATTGGTGGCGCTAGTTTAGTGGCGAAGAAGGCAAGGGTGGTTGGCGTCGTGCCGAAGGATTAGTTACTGGTTCCATGGGAATGGTGGAGTCTGCGAAGATCCGATTTGGGTTCATACTGGATTTGGAGGGGGCGGGATGTGGAAGGTAGGCAATGGAGTAACCATATTAATTAGGTCGACGGCGGAGCAACTGCTTGGTGTCTTTGGACCTCCAATCACATCACGTCACCGGTGGCGCGATGGTGAGAGATCTACAGTTTTTAGGTTGGGCCTGACTTGGAGGATTGGACTTCTCTACTATGTAGGCTGGAGGTAGGGTATGGGCTCATTTTTTGGGCCCTGCCCAAGTTGTTTTTATTTTACTTTCTGTTGTTTTGTTTTTTGGTTATTTAGCTATGTTGCGTTTCTCGCTAGCAATAAGTCCCCACATCAAATGTGTAGGGGGAGTCGGGTTATATGCTTGTGCGTGCACTCAAAGTGCCTTGTTTACTCTAGGTAGGCGGCGAATTCCTTACTTTGTCAAATGGTTGTTGCCTCCTAGTGGTAGGGAGAAGTTAAGTGTCGTGGGACTTGTTTTCCGTCGGCAACATAATGGGAAAGCTGTGCATTTGACTTTTATACTTCGCAGTAGTCGAGTTATCTTTCCGATATATGACAGTTATATCAAAGCAAATAAAGTGGTCATTAGAGCACTCTTTGCTAATTGGTACCTAGTTAAGTACATGTTTACTGGTCCTGATAATATTTCAGGTTTTTTTAATCAGGGGTTTAGGCTAAACGTCCCCTCTTGTATTCGACAGTTTCATTTATCAAGGCTTAAGGGTAGCCGCGCCAGCCTTTTTATTCCAAAAAAAAAAGGCATAATTATATTATCGTCGCTAAACACATATATAGTTGTGTTAAAAAATTAATCATATGTAACATTAATATAAGTTTGCAAAACAATAAGCTAGAAAATTGAAATATATATAGTCAGTAGGTTTGAGGGGCCTCCGGGTTAATGCATGTGTGGCGAGAAATTAGTCTTACTTTGTTGGGATACACTCTTGGACCTCTAGTCTGAATACTGACTAAGTTAGAGTGTTACTAACTTGCTAATGTAACTGAAATGACTTACTATCTCACTCCCAATAAAAGAAAAAATAATACATACGGAATAAATTGTCCTTGGGAAAGGGATATAAATACACAAAACTCATCTCAGAATAGCTAAAGAAAAGTTAAGTTTAACTATTGCTAAGATATATATATACACACACTCTAGGGTAAACTAATGTTCCTGCTTTAATTTTAATGTGCATTTTCTTACTAGTCTTAATATTCTTATTTCCCCTGTCTGTCTGTCTGTTTGCCTACTTTGAGAGCTTCCATCGGTGAAATGCTCAAAACAACCCTAAACTCGTATGTAAACTGAAACGTAAGTTACTCAACACTAAACTCGTCAATGGATGATATCTGCTATGCCTGCCACCTGCATAAGGAGACCGATCGGGACTTGCCGATCTTTCCCTCTCCGATAGTGAAGTCAGTATCGATACGGGCTAAGAGTATTTAATCCAATAGTTGACGTTACCTGCTTGGTTGGTGGCTGGGCCTTATTTATGGCCCAATGTAGGTTCTCCTTTCTCTTCCCAATCAATGTGGGACAAATGTCCTTCATACTCTGGCTTATTTGAACTTCTGCCTGGTGTCTCAACCATGCCCCAACTTGTTTCCTGTTGGATTTGGGCCGCGATTCGCCTCCTTGCTGGTCTATGGGCCGAGTAGGTACTTATCTAGTACCGACAACAAACACCATACAACATATTGATAAAAATTAGAGAAAATAACATCTCACTACCTTAAACAGTTGTATAAAACAAAAAACATACTTTTCAAAATATTTAAAGGTCCATATCCAAAACCATTAGCCTCAGGTCTGTCTTTGAATTATATAATGGGAAATGACAGAAGTACCCTATTTAGCAATTTAATTACGAAAACTGCCACAGTCTAACGCTCTTTCTTTCTCTTCTCTTTCTGATCAGCCCTGTTGTCAGATTTGACTCTCTCTCTCTCTCTTCTCTCTCTCTCTAAGTACAAAAAGAAGCATCGGGGTCGTCACCTCAACGCTGGACAAAGGCCAGCATCGCGACGCTCGCACACGACCGACGCTGGAAGCTCGACAATAACGCTTGTCAACAACGCCACCGCCTGACAATCGACGATGACTTCTGACGGTAGACGACAACGACTTCTGACGATCGACGACGACTATGCTGATCGATGACGACGACCACTCGGACCAGCGCCTCCGTTCTACAACGAATCTGAAGTTGTTTTGGATTTATGGAATTGCGGGGCTTTTTACAGGGAAGGTCTTCAATTTTCTATTTCTTACAAAACGTATTTGAGTGTAGGGAGAGGCTCAGGGTTAGGGATTTGGAAGACAAAACGGGTCAATTGTGGGTTAGGGATTCGAAAGGTTATGAAGCTAAAATTGAGGTGAGAAGAATGAAATTCACAGAGAACCGGAGGTGAAATCGGTGGAGATTGAGCAAGATTGGACGACTAGGTAGTGGTAACAAGATTCTTCAACGACCAGCAAGATTAAACGGGTAGTAGCTGTTTGTTTAAGTTATACAGGTTATTTTAGTAAAATATGACACATGACATGTAGAACAAAAATTATCTTTAATTGTTAAAAGTTGTCCTTATTTGTTTAACAACAATACAAGTAGATTTATTGTATTTCAAATTCTTTTGGATGATGTACGTGTGATTTGTTATAAAAATTAAAGGTTAACATTCTAATAGAACGAATGAAATCGTTATTTCATAATACCATATCCTCTATCTACTCCTTCAATCTTCTTGGTTGAAATTTGTATTCAAATTTTGTCCTCCAAACAAGTCATTGGACATCCAAGAAGGTTGGTTCTTCTTTGAGCTGGTGGACATGTGCGGTCTTCACGTGAACGATCTTCATGCGAAGAGTCTTGCTTCGTATCTCCAATCATCGTCCACTTGTTGCCCTCTTGCGACATGTTTGCAAATCTTGTCTTGAATTGTTCTCAATTAGCCAAGTATATCTAGTACCACCAAAAAACGTTTTAAAACACAAACCGTTGAGAATAAACTGGGAAGAATACTGACGTCAGGACCACTTTATATAAGATAATTTCTTTCCCATATCAAAACAGATTCCTAGCTACTAACAAAGCTTTGCTAAACAAACCAGGAAAGAATAATATTACAACTTACCCAGCACAAGAAAGAAAAGCGTTTGTTTGTGGAAAATATTGGAAAATCCTATAACATCTCTAGGTGGTAAATACATGAGCAGAAACACATGAACATGATTGAGAGTAGCTCTTTTGTTTCCCCAAATTTCTTCATCTGGAGATCTGGAAGACTGGGCAAGCTGTACCTGAAATATAATATGGCATTTTGATGTGTCTATAATCTAGGATAAATTACTGTTCATGCTTTAATTGATGTGCATTTTCTTGAATTAGTCTTAATATTCTTGTTTCATACGTGTCTATCTGTTTGTCTGGTTTGATAATTTCTATTGGCGAAATACTTAAATAAAGTCATCTTTAAACTCATAAGTGCCAACATTGGAGCAAGAATCACTGCTGTTCTAAGCTTTTTAGGTTTACTTCAAATACAATATGACTGAGTACCAAAATATCTATCGAGGCCTTTTGTAAAGGTAGTCAAGGTGGGAAAGTATACACGACTAAAAAAAAAAAAAAGGTGGGAAAGTATTGATATAATGATAATCCACAGGTCAGATTTGTCGTTGTTTAACATGGTATGAGAGCATGTCCCTCTCCAGTTGCGTCTCCAATATGTTCAGGTGACATGATTAACAAATTTGATCACAAAATAAGATCGCACATCTCTCTCCCTTCAACCAGTTTACTAGTGAGCTACTTTGTATAAGGGTAAGTTGGTAACGTAGTGTAACCAAAAAAAAAAAAAACACAACTCTTGTTTATCAGTGTTTTTGTAGTACCGACCAATCAAAGCACATGTTAGGAGTTCAAAGTGTATTGAACAGTAGTTACAGGTCAAACCTCCCAAAACACAACAACACACAATCCTTAAAAATGTCGCTGTCGCCACCCGCCACTGCGACCTACACCAGCATCCCCGTCACCATTCCCGCCTCTGACGTCATCTCCCAATCCATCCAGAATCTTCTCGCCGCCGTCTCCCGCCACCGCCCCTGGCCTGAATTCGTGTCCTCCCTGACTCGACCCGACTCCTTCCCCTCCGCCCTCACCCGACTCCGCTTCAACGCCCGCCACTTCCGCACCAACTACATTCTCCTCATCGGTGCCTGCGGGTTCCTGTCCCTCATCGGAAGCCCGGGGTGGCTTCTCGTCACGGCGGCCGTCGTCTGGCTGTGGCTGGTGATCTACTTCTTCAGGGAGGACGCACTTGTTGTGTTTGGTCATCATTTTAGTGATTGGGCTGTGTTCGTGGGACTTGGGCTGGCTTCACTTGCGGTTGTGTGGTTGAGCAGTGGGCTTGGGACTTTGATATTGGGCCTTGGAGTTGGGTTGCTCGTTTGTGGGCTTCATGGGCTGATTCGGGATCCCGAAGGCCTGTTTCTTGACGAGAGTGACGCCGTCTCGGCCGGGTTGATCGGGCCCACCTATACACCTGTCTGATTTGTTTTTCGGATTAGCGATTCGTGTTGTCTTATTCGGTTTCGGTTTGAGTTTGGTCACTTCGGTGTGTGCTTGTTAGGTTTTGTGACTTGGAAAACAAACAACAAATATTTCCATGTTTTTCATCTACTATTTCTGGGTGTGTATGTAATGAACTGTGGTTAACTGATTGAGGGTGTAACAAGGTTCAGGGTTTAGGGCTTTAACCTTGTGTATCATTCATTTGTGTATTCTTATTCTTTTGCATGGAATGAGAACAATTTGATTTACTTGTTGGGTTAACTCGGTTCAAGCTCAAAGCTTGCTTTCATTGACTATGTTGTAGCATTAGCAGCCAAATGAAAAGACAGATGCAAATTGCACATATGTATTTCTTAACGGTATTTCTTTTGTATCTGTATACATTGAGAAACTCATCAGTCCTAGTCTCACCCGTCACTACTTGGATATTGATTATCTGCTATGGACCATTGTCACTCCATACCAGACAGCCTCCTATGGCTTTTTCTATCATCATGGGACCCTTGATTTTGAGCGCTTTGGATACAACTGTCCCCAAACTAGTATCTCACTTTTTCACTGTTCTTGTGGAAAATTTCAGTGTGCTTCCTTATGTGCAAAATTGGTTTCCTTTGAAGGCAATTTCAGTGTGCAAATTGCAGAAGCCAGAGAAGAAACATTACAAACTAACTAAATTGATTACAGTGGTAACAAAACTGAGTTCCTTACAACAAAGGAAATTGCTTGTGACAAAAGTTTTGCACAGAGGATTCATTATTTCCTTATATCTTGCTCCTCATTCTTACTAGCTTTGCCAAAGTCTCTTGAGCTGCCAAGGTTTGAGTGTGGTTGTGACCCAGCATCACTGTTCTGATACTAATGCAAGTTCTGCACAACTCTTCCCCGCTGTCGAAATGACCGCCCCGAAGAAGCAGTTTCGCTCTCGTCTCCAGCAATGTCGCTTTGAGCAACGTCACGTCTTGCCATACATACTCGTCCACTCTCTGGTTACTTTGCAGCTTGTTCTTCCAGCACAGCGAGCCGTGACACCAATCTTGTATTTGGGAGACGAAAGACTTCTCTACTTCCTCGAGTACGTTTGTGCACACCTTTAAGAGTTCCAATGCCGAGTTGCATCTGGAGAAGGTTGTGAAGGCCCTGATTGCTAGTGGGAGGGCTGTCTTTTTTATGTATAGAACCATGTCGATTGCCTTGAGTTGGACGAGAGGAGGCTCGGATTTGAACCCGAAAACAAGGAATGCAGTAGCCCATAGATGGTCTAAGTTCACCAATGGATTGCCAATTTTCCTTATGCCCTGAACTGTTGCCTTGGCAGCTACTAAACCTTCTTTCCGCTTTGTATACACCTGAGTTATGGGATGAAACTGAATCCAATTTCCGAATGGCTTCTTGGCTGTTCGCGCTAGTCCTAACTTAACAAGAAGAAGGGCCGAATCTTCTTCAGTATTCTTCCATGTTTGCGGTGTGAAGCAACCGAATGTGACACTCACGCAGTTAGTCCACTTCCTGAGCCGGCTTTTAGCGGCAGGCATATTCTTAGCTGCAGTGGCAAGAAGAGTCAAGGAAATAGGAGTTGGGGCAAACCAGGCACCAACAAGAAGCATTCTTGAGGCAAGAACGTTTGCTTTCCCCTTCGATTCTTGTAACAGGGCGAAGCAAAAAGACAAGACTTTCATCAGGAAACGATTGTTTTTGCAGTACTGCTCTTCAGTGATGCTCAAGTAAGGACAAGGTGATCCATCATCAAGTTGAATTTCGTTGATAGCTTCAAATAGAGCAGAAGGAGCAATGGCTAGTTCCGAAAGCAGTGACCCAACCAGCCACAAACCAAAGCTCAGCCTCCCCAATTTCTCATCAAACTTCATTAGATACTCCAACTCCTCAGAAGGGTACTCTTTCTTTTTCCTCCCTCTGATCAAAACCATTGCATCTGAAACCGGCAATGGCGGGAGCTGCATTGGGTCGAAATTCATTACCTTGGACAATCTACTAGTGATGATGACATGAGACCCTCCTGTGTTCCTTGGGATCAAGTCATGTAAATCCTTCCCTTCCCACCACTCCCTCTCAGTCTCAAGATTATCAATCACAATCAAATACGGCATGTCTCTAAACAACTCCCTCTTCACCCTCTTGAATGCCTCAAACTCTTGCTCCTCAAAGTTTCGGATTCTCCCCCGATCCTTCTCCGGATCCGCACTCACATCCAATCCCAAATTCTGAGACAGATTCAATATGTTCTGCCTAAAATACCTAGCTTCACCCCCAATCCACAACACCATCCTGTACCGTTGCGAATACCTGTAAGCAAACTCCAATGCAAACTCAGTCTTCCCAATGCCAGGAACCCCATTTATGCATATCACACTGCTCCCCAAGCTCTTGCAATTCCCACTTTTCGACTTCTTGTGCTTGGACCTCTTGAACGAATTCCTCCCCACAACAGGCTCAATCCAAGCCTCCAAATTAGGCTCTTTGCATTTCCCCATCTCCAAATTAATGTACCTCCCTCTAGTCGTAACCACCTCACTCTCCTCATCAGCCAAACCTTCAGATTGTCCACTAGCTTCTCCTTTAACCACAGAACATTCCTGCTCCAAATAATCCCCACAAGAACCAAACAAAGCCGTCTCGATTTCCATCATCTCCTTCTCTCTCCCCACGAAAAACCTGTTCCTCGGAAAAGGCAGCTCATCAACAGCCTCAATCTCACTCAAAGACACGCTCTTCCTCCCAAGCTTTGCCCTCAAAACCCCGGCGGCTTTCGACACAATGCTCCTCCAGTTACCCTCATTAGCCTCCAGCTTAAACTCACTACACCTCATCAACCCATCAATGGCCTCCTTACACTCCTTATCGATCGAATTGTAGTTGAGCAGACCCATAATCTCCCCCGGCCCAGTGTCGAAAAAAACAGGAAACAGATTCTTCTTCTGCGCAAAGAATCTCACTTCCTCCAAGCTCAAGTGGTTAAGAAAACTCGAACTAGTAACAACCACAACTCCGTAAGTAACAGAGCAGATGACTCTGTCAGCAATCTCCTGGCTCTGAGTGTCAGAGTACTTAGCCCTGTCAGCAACGAAACAAGCAATGCCCTGAAGCTCAAGCTCGGACTTAAGCCACTTGCAGAATCGAACCAGGTTTGGGTTTTGACCGTGGAACCCAATGTAGACGTCACAGCTTCTCAGCTTAGCATTTGAGTTTCGAGCAGGGGAAACAGAGCCTCCTTTGGCAAAGGAGATTCGAGGGACAGGAAAGGAGAACGAGATTCTTGGAGGGGCTGAAGAGTCGAACTTGAGCTTCATTGGGTCATTGTCTGAGTACTCGTACTGGTCTGATGGGGGTGTGTATGAACTGCTTGGGATGTCATCAGAGTGAGTGTAGGAGATTGGTTGTTGTTGTTGGTGAGTTGGGCTTTCTTGGGGTTTTGGGCTTAACACTCTTGGAGAGATATACGGGGATTGAAGAGCTGAGACAAATGCTGAGGAAGGTGGGGAGACTAGAGAAGGAGAGTAGATAGGGGAGGATTGGATGTTTGGAGAAGCCAAGGAACTGTCTTTACCTGTTGTTGTTGTTGTTGTTGTTTTGGTTGTGGAAGTGTTTGAGGAGGTTTTGATGGTGAGGCCATTGGAGACCATGGTGTCTAGTTGAGGAGAGTTTGATGCTTGTTCTTCATTCATGGTGGTACAGAAGCCTTTTAGATCTATGTTCTTCACTTTCAGTACTCTAAGATTCTTGCTTGGGTTTCTCTGCAATGTGTTTGTGTTTGAACATTGTGAGCATCAAGGAATCAGAATCACTCAGCCTTTTAACTTTGAAAGCTTGAAAGATGCAATTACAGACTGTGGCAGCAGAAGATTGAATGCAACAGTAAACTCAGAACAGGAGAAATAAGCAAGCCATTGATGTCCATCATAGTGGGCCTCTCTCTCTTTTGGGTCAGAGCCAGAAGTTGTTTTTATCCTGCAGATTTGACCAGGAGTGTTATATCAATCATGGGTATTTTTTAGCTTTGCTTCTTCTTTCATGCATTTATATGCCTGTGAGTTGTGAAGGCTGTGCAAGATTTCAATCATTTAAGTTCTTGCTCATAAATAATGGAGGATAAATAGCAGAATCACAAGCAGATCAATACATAAGAGTCCAAACTGGTGCAACATTTAATCAAAAGAATCATTTAACTGTGTAACTGTGTTACCTTAGAGAAGAGGCTAGCTAAGAGCTTAAGATCAAAAAGGGAGGTCCTACTTCTGCTGCAGCACAAAAATCCTCAGAAACCCATCTCCTTGTGTTTCTCTATCATCTGTGTAATGAACAAGCTGTATAGAGATGGAGGAGGAATCTAATGTATTAATGTATGGGTTGGATCTGTATGGTTTTTTGAATCAATAAAAAAATGGTGCTTAAAAAGAAGTTGCAGATGAGGGTTAAATGCATAGGATTACTATATTAATACCACTCTAATTAATCTAATAATTCTGGGGTTTGCCAATTTCTTTTTGTTTTATGTGCTGGACGGATTAATCTCTCACTAATTGTTAATGTAATCTACATGGGGCTCTCTCATTCGTTGTCACAGAAGCCAAAGAAGGGTCAGAAAGCACTTGGAGAAAAAGACATTGGGAGAGGAACCCTAGCTCAGAGCTTGTTGGTGATGGGGTTCAAATTGAACTGGGATGGAAACAATTGTATATAATTTCTTGCACCAAAAAAGAAAAAACCAAAATGTTATTTTCCCAAAACCTATATAATTGGCAATTGCAGGGTTTCATCTCTCTCTGTGCAGTCGTCATCAGGCAGAGTTTGAATATATTTGTATGGGAAATTGGACCAAAGACCGGTCCAACTGTGGACTGAGGAAGAAGAGGGGACTGTCATTGTGGAGTGAAATCTCAGTGAAATTTTCAGGTAAGGAGGATTCTCCAATGACCAGAACAGTTGTTTTTTCTTGCAGATCTCAACCATAGTAAAACTATTTGGTAAAGATTAAATTTTGTATACAGTTTAAGTCACATTTCTGCGATCTTAGTCCCCGCTGGAAGCTCTTCCTCATTATCACTTCTCTAAACTAGTTAATTCTATGGTGTAATTGTGCATGGAACATTATTCGTTGCTTATTATTGAAGTTCAGGTCTTGTCCTCGCCATAAACTGAGAATGACTAAAGACTCTGGGGTCATTTGACAGATTTGGTAATGGATTGTAACTAAACATGAATGATACGATCATAATCTTTGAATGAAAATTTGATAATGAAGCCTGATTAAGCATGTCTAAAATCTTTGGATTAGTAGGAGACATGTTGGAGGGAATAAACATTTAAAAAGAAGAAGAAAAAAAAACATATTCAATTATGTTTTTGTTAATGTTCGTTTATTCTAATTGAGATTGCATATATTAGTATTTTAGATCGATGCTAAATCTTAAGTTAAAGAATTGTATTTGAGTATGATATTACCAAAGTACTGCATAGTGTTAATTGCCAATTTTTTGGTTTAGGATCTGTAATCACTTCTATCAAACAAGGACTCTTGGATTAGTCCCTCGTCTAGTTCTGTATACCAATAACTACTCAATGAATCACACTTTAGTATTCTACTTCTGCCAAACTATAATTCATTGCAAATTAAGACCCATATCAATTACGTAACCGGGTCACATGTTAAGTGATACATTTATGTCAATGCATGTAAAAACAAATTGAGTAGTCAATAGAGCATTTTTTGCTAGTTAGTGCATGTTTAAGTACATATATACTTTAGAAATTTATGATATTATTTCAGAATTTTTTTTTTTTTTATTAAATCACATGGTCCCAAAAACTACTATGTGTTGGAGGATCATATCAGACCACTTCCTCCTCTTGATCATTAAGAATAAATTGAGATTTAACTCTAATCAGAGTCGATATTATTCGAACCTGGGTATTGGGTTTCACACCTGCGGTGGTTACTATTATTTCAGATCTTTGTACAACGGTTTAAGATCATTGTCCAAACCGAGCCTTTAAAACGGCCGCACCAGTCTTTTAATAAAAATAAAAATAAAGACAAAAATCAATTTATACTCCATCACTTTTACTGTAGCAAACTTACTCTGATTAGATGTATATATTTATTGCCCAACTAAGTCTAAAATATCTAAATAGACTTGATTATTCTTGTACCATGTTAGACCTATTTATACAACTATATGAAATGACAATAAATTGATGATTCCATTCATCATGTGTACCCTTCATTAATTTGTTGGGGTGCTCAAATGGTCCTTTAAGGTTAGCAGTTATATTCATCAATCATATTACTAGCTAGCTTCATGAAAAGTAAGAGCATATATATGATATAAATTTTACTCTATGATTTGATACTTTCACTTGGAATGCATGATTGGACAATGCTGGAAAGGTTTTCTGAGACAGATAAAATACCTCAACCAGAATCCTTTATAGCTAACAGTTTTCAAATCTCAGTCGATCCTACTGAAAAAGTTCATCTCTTTTCCATAAATTAAGTCTCTCTTTGCTTGGTCTTTGGCTTTTGATGAATATATTTCTCTATCTTCCCCAGTATTAAAACCTCAAGAACTAATGAACCATATACGTAGCTTTATATGAGGATGTGAGTTAGCTGATTTGATTGTCTCGTAATCAGACCACAATGAAAGTAGCTAGTTTGCTACAATGGGGTTATTCTATCTGCACATGCTTTTGCTCTTTGATGAGTGTTTGTAATGTTTAACGACATTAGTTCGTCGGAAGAAAGGATCGTCGAACGAACGATGAGATAAATCTTCAAATCTTGATAAAATTTGCGATAATCTTTTCAAAATTTGCGTTTTTGCTAGAAAATAGGACATAAACGTCATTCAAGAAGACAGTTAATATTCCATTGATATTATATGCCATCAAACTTAATACTGTAGGCTAGATTTGAAGGAGCATATGAGCCAACCTAGGTAAGGAAGAAGAAGATAAATAGGCTGCGGGTAAGGACATGAATGTATTATGTATGCTGTAATATGTAGTATGTTATTGTGACTCAGACGAGCATTAGGAACATGTACAGAACTATAGATGACACTCGATAGTCGATACTGATGAGGATAGAAGTGAGCAGACATATATGGCAGTATCATTGTCAGGTAATGTGGTATGAGAAATAGCCACGGCCACCAATTCAACTCTTCCATTACAAGTAATAGCACCGACACTGCCTCTCAGCAAAATCCTGCCTACAATACTTAAAAAAGACGACCTCGAACTACCAAGCTCGACGAAGTTTCCCACCCAAAACCAACTCCTAGTGTCGCTGCCGGACCCTAACTAGCTCCTTCCTGCTAGCCACCGCATAGGAGAGAGCGATGTCGACTCTCACGAGGCGTTTGAGGAGGCCGGGCTGGGCTGGCATGCTTGGTGGACTATGAAGCTGAGTTAGTTACTCCTCCATGCTCTTGACCTGGCCTTATCGGTTGGTTACTCCTCCATGCTCTTGACCTGGCCTTATCGGTTGGGTTCTTCTAATTTATTTATTTTTTCCTAAATATAATTAATTTCTAGGTTTTGGAACCTAAGCAAATTTTGTGTCTCATAGGTGTCAAGACGTTGTGAGTCTATTTTCTAGACTATGTCTATCACTCATCTATCCTTAATTTGTATGCAAGATAATAAAATGATATGTAACGTAACCTCTTTGAGATGAAAGAGAATGTTAAGATTTGAATAAAAAATTAAAAATAGTTTTAAGTTAAGGCAAAATGATCATTCAATGAATTCAATGAAAACAGGCAAACAAAAACAACTCGAATGACATAAATGTTTTAAAGTCGATTCCAATGAATATGAAGAGAAATACCCTTTTATACCCTTTGTACTTGAATTACCACCAGAACAATCTCATCTCTCTCTCTCATCTTCACCATCATTCTCTCTTCTCTAATCGCCACGCCGGAATCAAATTTCGGAGAAGAAGATAGTTGGGTCTGCGGTGGCGATGGAGTATGAGGGTTAAATCGCAAAATCGTATTCCAATTCTTTCTTAACCAACAACAAACACAATTGAGGACTTGAGGTGAAATGAAATAATCAAAAACGAACATAGAGAACAAAAACAAACCATGGTACAAAACCAGCCGACCTCGTCAGATACAGATCATAGCCAGCGATGCCCAATGGTGACGTGGAAGAAAGCCTTTGTGGGCCACCCCACCGTGCATGTGGCTCTCCTCATTCACCCCCACGTTCACATCCCCAGTCATTTTTAATTCAATTTATAATCCTAATTAAAACCAAATTATTACCAAACAAAAAAAAAAATTAATAATCTCATTTCAATATAAAATCGCAAATCCGATCACAATTTAGGGTTCCAATGTGGTCCGAATTTACAATCAAGCTCAATCTTCTCCTTCTCAGCTTCATTTAATTCCCAACGGTACGTTCCCCAATTCTCATAATCACATCTATGTTGATTCAATCGTTGAAAAATTTAATCTTTCAGCTTCATTTGATTGTGGGTCTTGATTTGATAGGACAAGATCAAATTTTTGATTTGGGAAATTTTGGTATAGATTTGGGGCCATGAGCTGGAATGATGGTTGTTCTTGTTCTCGATCTTGATCTAATTGAATTGGGAGCAGCCCTGGATTTTTGGTAGTGTTATGGATTTGGGGAGTGAATCTGTGGATGATAATGTAAAGCCTGAACCAGTGTCTCATGGTGTTGTTGATGATGATGATGGGGATAGTGTTGAGATTCGGAACAATGGGTCATGTGCTAATGGGATAGGAAATGGAGTTGGGACTGGAGATAATCATGTTGACACTGCCCCAGCAGTTGATTTGAATCTTTCGGCCGGGAAGTCTCCGGTTGGAGGGTCTAATTCTGCTCCTAAAGGGCAGGGGTTGAGGAGGTGGAGGCGAATTCCGAGAATTGTGGGTAATGATGGCGGTGGGAATGCGGTAGATGATTCTAGTAGGAAGAGGGGTATGTCTGGACTTGAAATTCCTGGTAAGGGTCGGAATGCTTCGGTTGAGGCTGATCATAATAACAGTGAGGGGTCGGTGGGATCGGTGAATATGATGAGAAATGCGGGAGTTGGTAATGGGTTTGGATTTGGTGGTGCTAGTCCGGATTCTAGATACGCGGGTGGTTCTGGTTTTGCTGCTCGTGCGGATTCTGAGAACAGTGAGGATTGGAGTAGCAAGTCGTCCACAGCTGCCAGTGTTCCAAGGGGAAGGTACGATGTGCCTTTAGCAGTGAGCCAAACGTGGAATAGGGCGAAGAATGCTAGCACAAAGAGTCGGAGTAATTCAGCTCAAAGTGCTCAACCGGGGAGGGGACAGAGTGAAAGCAGTAAGAAGCTTAGAGGAGACAGGGTCAAAATCGAGAAGGAAAACTCTCATTCCAGCATGGAGTCTGACTCAAGAAGCTCCAACTTTGTCTTTATGCAGGCTGCACCTCTTTCCAGTAACGGGAAGCAAAGTAGAAGGTCAATGAGTCAGGAAGGAGAAAATAGTGATGAAGCTCATGCAAGTGAGCAACAATTCAGTGAAGAAGTTCAAACTGGTTATCGGAGAGAGAATGCAGTAGAAGCTGAAGAATTTTTACAAGATCTAGATACCGACTTGTCATGGGTGGGTAAGCTAGACAAAAAAAAGAAGCATGGGTCTTTTGCAGATATGGATGCTCTAGCTGAGTCTATGTTCAATTTCCAGACTGTACAAGAAGCACTCCAGAAAGGTTAGTCCACCTAAAACCTAGAAAATTTCTTATGGCAGTTCTGGTGTTGACATATTATCTTCTATTAGTATACATTGTTTTTGTGAAGCCTGTCAATCTTCAATTTCCTGCTCTGGGGTTTATTAGTTCTCAACCTTAAATTGATTTTATTTTGTCATTCTGGATGATCAGGAGAAGGTAGAAGTAATCACATACAATATTGGAATTAGAAAACATCATCTTAGATGGCTGGATACCTTAGGGCCTGTCCTGTAATAATTTACAAATTCATTTTTCTAAAACTGTTTCACAAAATAAAAATAAATAGTTAAATTTGGTGTTTCTAGGATTTGAATATACGTTCGGTAGCACAACTATAAAAGAGTTTTACCAAAAGTAAAAAGTTAAAAACATGTTCAGCATTGCAATATATCTAAACCTACATGCGTCTCTATCCACATATGTTTGTTGAAGTTTACTTTATTCCCATCACCTATCGATCTTCTGCAAGTATAATGAGAATTGTGTACTATAATTTTCTGAAACTTCCGTTTGCATCAAATCTCCACCACATAAACGTGTTTGCTTTTGTCATCATCTTCAAGACTTCAGACTATCAGCAGAAAGAACCGAAGCATCTTAATAAAAAAAAAAGGAACTGAAGAATCATGAATGGTGGGGAAACTGGAGTCTCCACCGTTTCGCATACTCATTGATCGAGGAAGGGAAACACTGACACAAACACGCAGATCGTGAACTGATTCGGAACAGTAACACTCATATGGGTATGACGATTTGTGAGACAAGTCTTTCAAATTGAGTGTATATAACTTACAACCCAGCATCTGGGTAAGTCTTTCAAACAGATGAATCAATCTTGTGGATCTGTAGATGATATCAATTGATCGCCATAGTTGAAAGTGGTGGCACTTCAACTAATACAGAGAGTGGAGGTGTGGTTAAAATCGTTGGTGTTGTGAAGAGAGCTGCCGAAAATTTCTCCGTGTTTTCCAATTCTTCAAAACGGTGGAAACGTCGTATTGTTGTTTTCCAAACTTACTCACGAATTCGGAGTTCTACTCCGCATATCTTATTTTGAGTTTTTGAAATACGCCTGTCGAATGCGTTTTGCATGTGTTTTCAAATTTGTAAAATAGAAAACCGTTTCAGGAAACGGTACCGAACAACACCTTATTGTGTAACACTGTCTGTTTGCTAATCACATTTACAGGAACCTAAATCTTTCAATTTTAATTTTTGGTAACTTATGCCCCCATATTCATTGAAGTTTTAGGTTGGCAGTCTTTCATGCTTCTATGATTTCACTGTTTGTTTGTTTGTTTGTTTGTTTTGGAGGCTGAAGTGTCCATATTTTCTCCATTCTGTCCAAGAAATTGTGTATTATCCTTTTTCTTATCTCACGTTCTACACATGTTGGTTATCATGTCTCTTTTTGGGGTTAATTTTTTGCCTCCTCATGAAGTAGACCCAAAGCAAAATTTATCAAATTCTTTGATTGTTGGGTTATGCTTTGCTTTTTCATAGAAGTGATCATTATCTTTCATTAAGTCAATAGTGTCTTTCTTCCATATTAAGAATGTTTGTTTCCTGCAACAGCTATTTGTGACTTATTTTTTACTACTTTCAGAGGGGCGGATTTCTTTGATTTAAAATTTGCTTCAATTTTTAGGGATTATTCTGCTATGGCTTTTGTTAATTGAATAATGTGTACTCATGCAGAGGTTCAGAAATTTGGGGAGATTGGGAAAGAACCTGTATCAAGTGGTGATAATTTAGTGAAGCCTTTGGACCCCTCTTCAAGTGATCCGGAAATTATTGAATCCAACTTATCTGAGCAGTTGGGTTCTAAAAAGATCGGACAAACTTTTTCTAATTCCTTGGAAGCACAGATATTGAGTTTGAAACAGCATGTGAAACTTATCGAAGGCAAGCTGGATGAGACTAGGGCTAGGCTTGAGGTGAAGGAGTCCAGGGTTGCTGAACTGGAAGATATTGTTAACATTAGCAAGTCTTTTAAAGAAGAATCAGGTAGTACCATAGAGTTACAGGATGAACAATATAGAGAGCTAGAGGCCGAGGTTGAAAGCCTGTTTAGGCAAAAGATTGAAGCGGAGGTTGAGTATATTGTAATTAGAACAACAACACAGAAGGTGAAGTTTGCTACAGGTGACCAAATTGCACTCATTGGGGAGCAAGAAGCAGTGGCTGGAGAACAAGCACGGATACTGAACAAGCTTGGGGAAACACAAATTAGGGCTGCAAAGCTAAAAGAGCGAACAGAGGAATTGGGAAAGTATTGTGGTGATATTTTAGGGACAGAAGACGTTTTTACCATGCCGAATAAATTATTTAAGGTTAGCTCCTGTTTTTTTGTCCAGTTGCTTTTGTTGGTCCTAGCCGTATGGTTTTTTTTGTTGCAGTCATCTCCCCCTCAAGGGGTGGTTGTACCCACCTGAGTCTGAGAGTAGTAATGCCTTTTTCTTGTGTATTCTCAACCACTTTAGGCAGATATTTGAATGTTACAGTTTATCTACCCATTATTGTTATTATTAGAACATTTTTGTTCTCTTCCTTTGCTTCGCCCTTTCCTTTCCTTTGTAACATAGTAGTAATAAATCTCAATTTCTTCTGGGAATGCTTTCATCCTGAAATTATAACCTTGATACAAAGCCATACAGTATTTTCCTCCTCTTTCCTGAGTTCATTTTGTAAACTAGTTGGCTAGTTCTTTGATCGAGATTGAATCACCTGTAACTTGTGTTCTATGACAATTTTACTTGAAGCAAGATGTGTTTTACCTTGTTGGCTTTTATTGACATTGAATCACCTGTAACTTATGGTGGTGATATAAGTTCAAATTATTTTATTTCGTTTTTTTTGTTGTGGAATGTTTTCTAAATGTAGTAGTCCTTCAAACTGCAAAACCATATATAGCTTGTGATATGTGGTGTGACTTCTATATCTTCTCAGAGTTTCAACTCAACCCATAATAGGCGTGATCAAATCATGCGAGTGCAGCAACATCTGGCTCCTTGAGCGCATGATGCTCCATAAGCTCATGAGTAGTCTCAATTTTCCCTATCTAAGGTTGATACATTGACAACAAACTACAATTTTGGATATTCTGGGCAATATCATCATTTGGCCATAGTTCAGACCTTAACAGACTCAAATCTGTTGTCTGAAGTCCTGTGAAGCTCCATGCGTAAAAGAGTTGAGTTACCTCATTATCCATCATTATGCCCCATATATATTATAGGTTGTCATTATATTATAGGGGAGTGACGTTGTGAATTGCTTGCAGTAGAGGGAGAAGTCATACCAGACCCTTTGATCTTCAGTATTTACTTGCATTTCAGCATTTGTTCGATAACTAAATGAAAAGTTTTGCATTGTCATCTATCTGATGGCCTGCTGCTACCTGAACAACTGCTGCAATCTCCACAAGGTATTGTGGGTGCCAGTAGTCTCCACAGTTTTCTTGAAGATTAAAATAAACATGTTTATAAACATTTTTACAGTTTAAAGGTTGGAATGACCCAGTTTAAAGGATGAGCTCTAGTTCTATATATGAGGAAGGTAAAGGCTCTAACGTTCTGTTATGTGTATAAACAGAAGCACCAACAGCTAGCATCTAGATATTCATTGTTTGCGTGAGATTTGAATCCATCATATAATTGAGGTTCATGAAGCATTTTATTGCTTGCAAATCATACATTTAAAATATGGTTGACTCATAAGGATCCCCAAACTAAAGCCATGATCTAAGTAAATCAACTTCTTAGGTGGAGCTTTGATATAGAATCTCTGGATTAATTCGTCAATTGGTAAAGAAATTAATCTCCTGATTCTATGCACACAAATTTTGATTTTATGTCCAACAATTGGTCAAGAGATTTAATAGCCTGGCATGTAAACATATTGAATACATAATTACTGTAGTAAGATTCAAAGTTTACCAAATTTTGAATCTAAAAATGCATGACACAGGATTAAAACTTGGTAAGATTCAAAGTTTATTGCGTAAATGAATCTCACGCCAATCGGTAATACTTTTAAACAGATATGGTAAACACCTATGCAGATGAGAAATGTTATATCAGTAAATTGTATGTAATCCCTAGAGCATGCAATAATGGAATCCCATGTCATATTAAGATATGAACACAAACACAACCACCCTTCTGTACATTATTATCAGAATCAGACTTAGCAGATGAAGTCAAGCTAGCAAACCAGAAGAAGGAAATCTGAAAAAGATGCATGAAACAAATTAAGAAACCTAAGAGTGTGTGAATCATCAAATCTTGGTACCAAGTTCCTTAATAGGGTACATTGGTACTATTTGGAAGTAAAGAAAATGGCGTGAGGAAGGTGGTAATGTCTTTATAAAGTTTTGCATAGAGAAAGTTTGAGGTCACGAGAATTTGTCCATAAAACAGTTGAGAGATATGCAGCCTCTACCTACTCTCCTCTAATCACCATTCGAACAATTTCACAAGCAATGAAATATACACATTCCAATATATGATACCATAACTTAATCACTCAACGCTGATTATCAAAGTATACAAGCTATTTTACATGTAAACACAGTTACTAAGAAAAAAAAGACATTTTTTCGCTGAATTGCAAGATTTAGAATCGTTCTACACGCACAAATGATCTAGTGAAATTGATCGATAAATATTGCATATCGAGTTTTTATTAGTATGTACTTATGATTTACATGAGGTGCATTTGATTTTGACAAGCATGTTTTATATCCTATTTCTAATAACTGAATCTAGACACAGTTTTTCTTATAATTATTCCTTACATGTCTTATTATCTTTCTGACCTGGTCATAATGAACAAGGAAGAAAGATTCTAAATTAAGCTTGAAAGGAGAGGAATCAACAATTAATTGTTTGTCTTTGGAAATAGTTTTGTTTAAGAGTGACCTGTAGTTTCTTCTTACTGATCGATTTTGATATTGTAATTGAGGTAGATGATGCATGTAGAAGAGATTCTACATCTCTATCAGTTGTGTAAATTAGGATAGGACCTTTTCAAAGCTGACACCAACTTCCTAAGAGGGGGACTAAGTGGATTGCTTCTCTTTGTTCTCTATCAAAAAAAACAAGTAAGCTGAACAATAAAAAAGGGATGATTCTTGCAAGTTTAAGTTGATGTGTAAAAGCTTCTATGTGTGCATAGCTCTTCACTTTTAGAAGAGATATATGAATCCCTGTGATGGACTTCCACTACATACTTAGTGCTAAGTTATTAGCCTCACATGACCTATAAAACAAACTACAACCAAATGCCAACAGCAACACACAATATATCTACACAATTACAACTATCTCAAAGGCCTTTCCACAATATCTACACAAGTGAATATAAGGATTTTGATGCTTTTGGAATCAAACTAATGTACCATATATAATGAACTTTATCAAAGAAAAGAGTAAAGAATAGAAATTCCAAAAGAAACCCATGTATATATTCAGATTCTTTACATCATCATGATCCCAAAGTTAAACACTATGACCTCTAAGATCTTTAAATCTTTCACAGGACCATGATACTTTCCATGAAGAAATTTAACACAAGAGGACAAGGTACCAATTCGACCCTACATGATCAAACAAGCAAGAGCAAAAGGGTTTCCTATCCAAAGTGTCTTTTACTAGATTGAAAAAAAAAAAAATCCAATACTGAACTATCAGAAACACCTAGAGTACTACTACTCTAGCTAGCTAGTAGCTGCCACTGAAAGAGCTTGATGAAGTGGTGTGCTAACTTAAATTGACTGAATTATAAGAAGAAGTTGCATAACCAGCTCCAGAGTAGTCTATACCTTGTTCATACTCCATAGGTGGAAGCTCATTGAGGTCAATGTCAAGGCCTTTGCGCCCGGTCTGGCCCGATTGAGCTTGATCATTTGGACCGTTCCAGTGAGACCTCATGTGACCCCCCAATGCTTGACCTGTTAGAAAAGTCCTATTGCAGATTCTGCATTGGTGACTTTCAGCTTGATCATAGTCAATTTGAGTGGCTGTGTTTGTGAGATTAGCATTTGCATTATTAGTATCTTCAGAACCAGATTGATGATGATGATGATCGTGTTCCGCAGAGTACTGGATGTTGTTGTTGTTGTTCTTGAGCTTGTTGTGGCTTGACATGTGTCCTCCCAATGCTTGGTGGCTTTGGAATGACTTGTTGCAAAGACTGCAAGTATAAACCTTGTGGTGATGGCTTTGAGGTTGATGATCTACAACCACTGCTCCATCCAAGTCTTCCAACTTCATCTTCCTCCTCTTCTTCCTCTTCATCATGTTTGCAAGCACAATGCTCTCCGAGTTTTCGCTACCCGATAGCTCCTCTTCACTGTCATATTTCAAATCCAATCCCAGCTTCAATTGATTCCTAGGCTTCTCTAGATCCCCATCCTCCTCAATTTCAAGCTTCTTCCTCTTCTTGGCTACACCCAGATAGTCAATTACCCTTATGTCCTTGACATCATGATCCTGGTTGTTCTTGGTCATGAAATTGCTGTTAGTGGCCTCCTCAGCTCCTTTTGGATTGGCTTGAGCTAACATCATCAGATCATGGACTGCTTCACTCATATCCAACTCCTCATCCTCATCATCAGCACAATCATCATCATCACTCTCCGAGTCGGTTTCAGAATCAAGACTGCTAGTACCTTTCCTACCTCTTTTCGCAGTTTTAGACCAGCTAGGCACAACCTTAACCAGATCACGTACCGCTTTAGGATTAGGCCCGAACCACACTCGAGCCGTCCCAGCAGAATCAATCTGCTGATCCTCAGCTAAATTGGGTTTTTGAGGCAAAGCATCAGATAAAGTTGAGGTGGAGCTGTTCTTGGAAAACTGAGTAGGAGGCTCAATCCCCCTATAAGGCCTATCCGGGTGTGACCTCATGTGTCCATAGAGTGATTTCTTCGACGGAAAAACCTTACCACACTCTATGCAAACATGTTCACCACCTGAATCAGCACTGAATAATTCAGTGGCACTATTCGGCTTCGGAGATTTCGAAGAGCTCTTGATCAGTCCCTTGCTCTCTTGGACATGCATTCTCATGTGACCTCCCAAAGCTTTCCCGGACTCAAACCCTTTCTGGCAGATATGACAGATTTTAGTGAATCTAGGAGCTAGGGTTTCAGGTTTTCGATTACCTTGTTCCGAAAAGGGTTCAGCCTTTGCCATCTTGAGCTTGATCAGCAGTCCTCCACCATTGTTGTTGTTGCTGTCAGTGGTCTCAGGGTTAGTGATGATCTCTTGGTGCTCCATATCCATGTGAGGTTAAAAAGGGGAGAAAAGAAGAAAAACCAGCTCAGAGAAAACACACAAGATCCAGCTCTGTGTTTTTTGTGTGGACTGGGATTTGTGAAACCGGTGGGCTGGAGTAAAAGAAGGAATACAACCCTAATTAAGGAGATACAGATAATATAAGGTAGCTTGGCTAGGAAGCAAATCCACTTAATATGATCTTTCGGAAAATGTTCTTCCTAAAAATCCTCTTTTCTCTCCTAAAATCATTATGTACGCATAAGGCAATGAAAGCTCAGAGATTATATACATGTACATCTAGCTCAGCACCATGGATCAGCTCAAAAGCTTCAAAGGGAGGAACCCAGAAGAGAAACAAAGACAAAAGAAACGCAAAGAGAGATAGAGAAACAAAGGGAGGAAGATAAAGACTTCTGAGAATAAGGAGAAAAATAATAGAAGATGGAGGCTTTCCAAATTCTGCAGTTGAGTTTTATATAACTGCTCTTTCTTGTTGTGCTAGAGAGTTTCTAGCTTCGTGGGAAATTGACTGTCACTGTCCTCCTTGTCAGAATCTCCAATTCTCATTAAATTACCATAACAAAACCTCCACTCTCTATTTTTATTTTTCTCCAAAATTTATTTTGAGTTGAAAATATGTTAACCCAAACCTTAGTGTGAAGTTGAAGTTGAGGTTGAGGTAAACTTGGCCACTCCCACAGATCCCACTATGAGACTATTTAGGACTACATGCATGCACTACTTCAGAGTTCACAGATCACACCAAAACCCTATAACCTCTTTTTTCCTTTGGATCTACTCCAAGTAATTGAACCCGAAAATTTCTCAATCTTAAGCTCTCAAATCTCATAATGTAATGTTTGGACCAATCCCAAAAATTCTCATTTTAGTTTTTACTATTTATAAATAGTAAATCTTGCTACTTTTTCTCTCATAAAATCTGTTTGGGATTCTCTCATAAGAGGAGGAAACCATGCCATATGAAAACTCTTGGGTTTCAAAGTGCGTGCCTATCTCTTAATGATTTTCTGGTAGAATAAAATCTCTTCAATTCTCTTGAAGACTATTGATTACGAGTTCATTATCAATATTTAATTTATAGTTTTTTTTTTATGAAAATAATCACTCAAATGTGCACATAATATATTTTTTTATTATCAGTTAAACAACTTAGTTTTTTGTGAGTCGAACTCACGACTTCTCATTTATAAATAGAGAGTTACACCACTAAACTAAATTATACCGAGCCTCTTCACAAAAATTTGATAAATTCATTAATTCGCTATACGAAAATAAAACCTTTCTTCTATTCTCTATATGCTATTAGAATGCATCAACGATTATTAGTCATTCACGGGTCCAACGACAATCAATCACGTAGGTAACATTCGAAGCTAAAATTAAGTGATAATATTCTACTTCATCATGACCATTGCCGTAAAATCCACATTTTGCAGAGATTTTTGCACGGTGGAATTGTATTTCCAATTCACATAGACTTTTTTTCAGCCCGAGTTTCATTGATTGACTTTGACACAACAATTTTATCACCTTGGCCACACAAATCTAGAGAAGAAAATTTCTTCATCCCAATATTCATAATACCTGTCAGATTTCACAAGTCAATCTTCATACACTATTAAACTCTCATACTCATAATCAAGACAACTTCAGGAAATGCAATTTGGCTTTGGGACAATAACAAACTTTGATTCTGTGTACTACAACTAGCTACCAGCCGATTACTACAATAAAGTTACCTGAAATCCCAAATGATAGACAAATTCAACTGTTATGTCGCAAAGCTACGATTTTCACCCCTTCCACAATTTTTGCAAAGGGGCACGCTGGGACTGGGGTGGATAGCCTTTGCAAAGAGAACTGAACTTGAAACCACGGGAACAACACCGCCTAATGCTACAACAACAAGAACATACAAAAGGAAACATGTGTCTACCTAATATAGAGCCTATTACTGCTGTGCTCTATATTCCATCATTTCGGTCTTGTATCGCTCCTTATCCTGCAACCCCTTTTCCTGATAAACCTGCATAGCAGCAATGGAGGTGGAGCATTATTTTTGACAAAGAAGTATCCAGAAATGGAATCTTCATATGTTATATGAACAGAACACATGGTATTTTAGCCTTGCATTGAACAAACTACAACTGAAGCTTAGTTTGAGCTGATAAACAACTTAGTTTCTGTTAAATGGAAACCGTATGCTAGAATTATTATGAGCAAATGCACCCCCTACTTTATCGTAATGTAAATTGACTCAGTGAGGCACTCGGAAGGGTTGAGAACCAACCAAAGGAAACAACAACATATAAGAAAGCCTCATACATTCATACCTAAACCATGGTATGTCCCAGAATCAACCGGATTCCCCATATAAGAAATCAACCATTGTAATTCTAAAATTCAGCAATGTGAAACCTCTCTATAAACTTTCATATAATGTCACAAAATCATCCAATCCCAGATATCAGAAGATCAGCTTAGAAGATGCTAAAAGTGAAAGGACCAGCAATGGGAAAAGGATGTGTCACCAACTCACTATACCTGTTTCTCATCCTCTGTAAGGTTGTTCCATAGATACCCAATTTGCTTGCTGATGGCTCTCTCTTGGCCATAATACAAAGGCTTTAAGCTAGCATAGTGCTCAGCGAAGAAGAAATTATAGCCACTCCTGTTGGACTTGGGCCGAGAGGGATCACGTGTTGCCAATCTGGATCTCTTTCGGTGCCGTTGAGTAGGCATCTCAGAAAAATTCTGAGACACAGCCACAGGATGATGGTACAAGACACCAGTCAGAACTTCAGCACCCAAGTTGACAGTAATGACATATCCCTCGTCACATTTTCTGTCAATGGTTCCCGTAATGGAACCGCCTGGTTGCGTTACTATCTGGGTGGCTGTGCCAAGATAGAAAAAACAGATTCTTATTCTAAATGTTCATGACTAGTTGCTCAGAAAAACTAGAAGCTACAAGTAAGATTAAAGGAATTTACGAATAATAATGAAGAACTAGAAAGATTAAAGTTGAATTTTGCCGTTCATTATTTAACTTGTTTATCATTCTTAGCAACTACCACTCTATATTTCAAAACAGATGTCACACGAGCTTGAAAACTAATATCAACTTCTTTACTCAACAATGTCAACTTCAAGAAGTTACAGATACAATAATATACATCCTTGAGTCTGAGCACTTAAAATTGCAGGAAATTTGAAATTTCAGAGTTTGAAGCAGATACCAGAAATTTCCACAACTATTACGAGTTCAAAATCAACACGATATTACAATTAATACATTGGGAAAGAGGTCGGTTGGATGCACTTACCCTGACCTTGAAACCGGATGGTACCTTGCTCCCGTGCTGACCCATTGTCAAGGCTCTTGCCTTCTGGATCTGAAATAAAATAACAAAACCATATAATCATTTTAATTAAAAAAAAAACAACACTAAATCAACAAGGAGCAGTCTTCATTTACCATGCACTGGGATTCTAAGAACTTCTTTGCGGAGATAATAGACCTGCTCAAAGTCATAGAGCAAAGACAAGTAGTACTTCCGTAAAACAAATGATGCGCTGGTGATAGTTGATGGGAAATTGAAGGCCATAATCACTTCTTTCCATTGGCGATCTCTAATCACCTGCAACCAGTTTAATAGAATTTAAGGGCAATAAAATACAAAAAAATCTGTGGGGTGTCTCAAAGACAGAACTGAAAAAGGAATATCAGGGCTCTTCCACTAAGGGATCCCTTTTTTTGATATATATGAGGGGGATTGAGCATTAGACCAACTTTTGATCACAAAATCACATCTCCACCGTTCACTTTATAGGTCTATATGAGTAGATCACTTGTGCAAAATTTCATCCAAATTGGTGATCGTTAAGGTTTCGAACTAGCTTATATCAATGGACGTATCAAATCTGCCAAACCTGAACCGTTCATGCAAATCGCTGTTTTGAGCACCTTAATGATCACCAATTTAGATGAAATTTTGCAGAAGTGATCTACAACTTGAGACCTAAAAACTGAACGGTTAAGATTGAAAAATGTAATCAAAAAGTTGGTCTAATGCCCAATCCCTCATATATGTCAAAAAAAGGGATCCCGTAGTGAAAGGGCCCTGTGTGTGTGTGTATAACATTAAATTAGATAGAGCATAGGTAAAGTTGGACCCTTTCAGAAGCCTGAATTACTTGTCTTAACTGAGACTTCTCATATACTGATAGGTATAAATCAGTTAGGCATTCGGTCCATTGTGACCACATCCTCCATTCATCATATCTTGAATTTCTTAAAAACACAGTGAGTATAAATTTTTTAGGCTATTAACCACTTTTATGACTTTAAAATTGTAGTATTAACTTTAAGAACATTATATTAAAAACCAGATAATGATAAATGAATGAACCTTTTCAATGCCACCACGAGATGTGACTTCTACGAAAAGGAGATGCAGATCCAGAGCTTTTCCTCCAACGGTAGGAATCCTACAAAAAAGAAGCCTTTAGTGTATAACAGAATGCCAGTAAAGTATATCCGGCAATCCCATGAGGCTATCCTAATTTCTTATGAATGCTTACCAAAACAGTCAGCAGGTTACGAAGGAATTCGGTAAAAGAAAAAAAAACAGAGAGAAAGAAAGAATTATAGCACGATAACAAAGAGTTTATCATGTGCACCCAGATCCTATGAAAAAGAAATGAGAATCATGTGCACCCATTATACCCTGTCCTTGAAACTCAAAAAAGTTTCTCTGTATTAGCTGATATGTACACACAAACACACAAAGATTTACTAACTGGGTTCTTAAATCTAGTAGAGGGAGAGCATGGGAGGAGGTAGAGGGATAAGCTAAAAGATTTACTAACTAGGTCCTTGAATCTAACCTATTAATTTATGAACACATGAATGCTGGAACCTTTAGGGACATCTCATTAATTAATCACAAAATCAAGCATCATCCCCTTTAAAAATTTCAGGCAGCTGCCCAGGGCCACTCTCCTGGCAAACAACTGCTGTGTAGCTGAAAACCCAAAATATTTCAGATCCAAAAAAGTCGATTGAAAATCATTGATTGAATTATGCAATGTGCTATTTTGGATGTTGTTATCTCAAACCAGCATCATTAACCCTAGATAAAGATTCTAACTTTGCTGAAACACTCAAAATAGCTGTGGGATGCAGATTCACATTTTCAAAATCCTAGCATTCACCACCAATTAATTCAATTGAAAGAAAGGGCAAAGAAAGCTGTAGTTGAAGACCCATTAACTGAATATGCAGTGCAGTTTAGTTGATGTTGTTATTAAAACCTTGATGTTGTTATTAAAACCAACATCATTACCCCTACTAATACACTAAAACCAGCTGTGCAATGCAGTTTAAGATTTATACAACCATTAACGAAAGAAAGCGCAAACAGTTAACTGAAATATGCAATGCAATTCATGCTGATGTTGAAAACACAGTTGATGCTGTTATTGAAACCAGCACAATCAACCCTAGATAAAGATTTGAACTTTGCCAATATACTCAAAGTTGCAGTGCAATGCAGCTTGAAAACCGTGTTCACCGCCAATCAATTCAAATGCTTTAGTTGATGTTATTCTTCAAACCAACGTCATATATCAACCCTAAATAAAGATCCCAACTTTGCTAACACATTCAAACCAGCAGTGAAATGCACTATACATTTTCAAAGGAGCAATCATTCACAGTCCAATTAATTCAACTGAAGGGCAAACAAAGCTGTGAAATTGAAGCAAAAAATATATAAAAAAAATATATTAATAATTACAAAACAAAAGATCAAACCCACATAATAAAAATGACAAAACAAGACAATAACCAAAGCTGCAATAGCAAACCCAGAAACTCACATAAATTTGGTTCCTAGGGAAGCGTGAAACTCCTTGAGCTTTTGCCAGAAAAGGTCAGAGCTTTGAACAACGTCCTCAAACTCGGCGGAGGGTGGAGGGTAGACCTTTGAAGTAGAGGTGAGGGATGAAGAAGAAGAAGACGAGCCATTAGTGAGCGGTTGGTGTTGTTGTGGAGATGGACTAATAGCGCAAGAAGCCTCCTTTCCTGTAATTGGTGTTGTTGGGACCTCGGACATGTTTAGTCAGAAAATCAAAAGAGGGTAAAGATTGGTTTTTTTGGTAGATTTATTTTCCCCTGTTTCTATCCTACCATAACATACAAGGTTATATTGGGACTCTCCTCTATGCCTCTATAGCATATATTTACATCTATACCTTTATATATAAAGCCACTCCAAGTCACGGGTTTTATCGAAATGTAACGTACCTGTAACATATTTTATAATAAATAAAAATTATAAACGGCTATAAGAAAGTAGCAAACTTTTTAATAATTTTGTTGGGGCTCGATCGCTTCTCATGTTTGGTGTGCACAAAAAATTGATAAATTAACGCAGGCATTTCAACCTGCTGGTTCGACTTGTTTCAGCTTTCTGGTCCAGATTGCAACTAATTAATGTAGCATCAAATGACTGCTCTTGCTAGAATGAGCTGCACTGTGAATGACAGAATGAGGATTAATTAACATGGCAATCTAGCTCCGCCCTTCAGCATTCTCAATCTACATATTCAAGTACGTAGGGTGGTTTATCAAACTACGATAATCTGAGCGCAAAAATGCCATACAAGCCATCTTTGATTGGCCTCTCTACTAAAAACCCAGAAATGTCAAACTCACACAAGATGTCAAGTGATATATTATATTACATTACAAATTAATTTAGAGGCATATGTATTGAGGGAAGACATAACTATAAACTCCAAATGACTGAGCTATCTTAGATTCTTAGTTTTGTTGTGTGTTGTGTTTCTTTTGTTGTTTGTATATATTGCCAGTGCTGCAGAAGCAGAATACCAAAACAAACACATGGAACAGCCGAATAAGCTTTTCAAATTCCAAGAACATAGCATTCAAACAAACTCCATACAATGAGCTAAATTTAATAAAAGTAAATAAGCAACACAACACAGAAGCTCTCCAACTAATGATTCATTGATAGGCTATACAAATTACAAGCAAGAGAAAAGAACACAGCAGGGTGGATCAAAATGAAATCACATCAGTCAAAGAACTTGGGATCGTAGCCGTTGCTGGAGGTTGCCAAGATGTAGTAAGCCACTATGTGACCAATTGAGCCCCATGCCAGAACATCCACAATGTTGAACCCAACCGGGTCATTTGACTTAAGGAGGCTCACATACTCCTTAGCCCTGGTGTCACCAGCCTCAAAATGAGTCACTCCATTCTGCTCAGGCAAGCCTTGTTTGGCAACATTCTCCCTCTGGAAGTTGAAGAACACAAACCTACCCAAGAATAGGGATAGCCCTGTGCTAAGGCTTATGACCAAAGGTGGGCTCAGCTCAGCTCTCACAACACCACTTGATCTCTTGGTGGTTGGTGCAGTGATGCTCAACTTGGTGCTTGGGGCTGCAGACCTGGTGAGGGGTCTGAGGCCTTGGAAGGATATTTGGGTTGGTGAGAGTTGTGGCCTGGTGATGGAGGGTGAGAGGAACAAGGTGGAGGAGGATGAAGCTGCCATTGTTGAAGTGTGGTTGATGCAAGTTTGGGGTTTAGGAGATAATTGATGATGATAAAAGTAGGAGTAGGATTGGGAAGAGATGAGATTTGTATAATAGTTCAAACAGTCATATCTTCACCATTTGTGATTGTGAGGATGTGAACCAGTGAAGAAAGATTTTGGGGATGAGTTGGCATTGTCTCATTGGTGGCCTCTGGATCAGAGATTTTTGGCTGAATCTCTTTGAGTGTCAACCAAGTAAATTTAGCTGATGAATATAAACACAACCAAGTAAATTGCTTGTCCATAGTGAGTTGACTAAAACTTTGACCATTGGAA
This sequence comes from Fragaria iinumae, assembly GCA_009720345.1. Taxonomy (NCBI): domain Eukaryota; kingdom Viridiplantae; phylum Streptophyta; class Magnoliopsida; order Rosales; family Rosaceae; genus Fragaria; species Fragaria iinumae. Next base: position 36,377,627 of record CM019119.1, read on the forward strand.
AAGGAGCTCATGCCTGATATATCATGGCAAACACACACTTCTGTAAGATGAATGTTTTGGATTCTCAGGCACAACCATGCACAAAATGCTTCTCATTGAACGCTTCAGCCTTCATGGATTCAAAAGAAACGCTTCATGGAACTAAAAGAAAATGTATAGCAGGCAACAAGTTGAAGGTTAAGCAACAGAGGACATTTCGATTTCAAAATTACATCGAACACAAAACACATTGTTTAGAATCCAAGAAACCAAGTAGATGACTTATAGGTTCTCAGTTCTCACATAACAGGTCTCATATTTCTAAAGGTAAACAGACAACAACACTTGCACCCTAAAGACCCTCGTCTTTCCTATTTGTTTGGAACATTCTGGCCATAGCCTTCTGTACATTCCCCCCTTGTACACACTTTATGGATAATTGGAACAACAAACAACACCAAGTTACACGGTGATACTAATGTACACCTACACCTCTTCAACTGCGTCAATTATGCAACTAGGCTTTGCAGTTGCACTGAAGAATCAGCAACACCAAAACACTTATTCGCAGGTTGCACATTCAACTCAAATAAGAGAATCTAAATAAGAGTAATCCCGGCGTCGTCCATACTCAAGAAGACTACCATACGTACGATCCCACACTCCAATGAAAAGCGACTCCGTGTCTGGACTGAATGATATACCAGATATCTCACCAAAGAAGTCGATTTCCTGCTCCTTCTCATACCCACTTTTCACATCATAGACATGCACAAAGTCTGCTGGCTCTGCCATCATCATATACCGTCCATCAGAAGTATAACGAATTGAGCGAATAGCTCCAAGATTTCCCTTTAGAACAGCAACTGACTTGGATAGGTTTCGAACATCCCAAACCCGACAAGTTTTGTCCTGGTTCCCAGTAGCAAAGGTAATACCATCAGGATGCCAGGCTGACGCAAACGAGAAATCCAAGTGCCCAGATAAAGCTGTCACAGTCTGCAACAATATCATCCAGATCAGTACACCTTCAAGTCCAGGATCCAAGTGGATAAAAATCAATGCATGATCAGTTAACAGAATGAGAAGTAATTACCTTTCCAGTCTGAGAATCCACCAACATCCCATCTGGATTGTCACCAACAATCACAAGAAGTTTGCCATTGGGACTCAAAGAAGTATGCTACAGAAGAAGGCAAAAAAGTTCAAGGAACTTAGTGCACTCAGTGTAGGGAGCATTAGTGAACAACAGTTTAGTACATTTCGGAGTAACTAGAACTTAGTGACTACCACACTTACAATGTGGCCAAACATAAAACTCCATAATTACTAAACTTTATGAAAAGAAAAAATATACAGAAAAACCAACTTAAATGCGAGCAAAAATAAATAATAATAATTTAACATCCAAAAATGTTAAGCAAACAGTAAAAGAATGCAGGGAGCTCACATTAACTGGCCAAGGAAAACGGAAATGCTTAGAAAGCTGGAATTTCTCCATGTCAAAGTCCCTGACTCCACAATCATTATTGGATGCTGTAAAGTGAACTGCACCACTGAAATTCAGAGATAAAATATCAGTTAAGCTCATGTTCAGAAATACTATTAACCCAATCAAATCTAGGAAGAGAGCAAGCACCTGGGACTGTCATAAATGTCAACAGCATTCGTAATGGCATTTTCATCGTATGTTGTCCTTGAACAAAAGCTAATTCCAGGCCGATCAAGATGCTGCATGCCAATAAAAGATTTTATATACTCATCTGAGCGCAATGCATGACCAAAAGAGTATAACAGAAGTATGCAACTACTGAATAAGCATTCATCCATTCTTAGTTATATTGCTTTTCTAATGCAATGAATATATTTTATAAGTAATTATATAACTAATCTATAGTTATATATATATGTTATTAGTAACTAACCTTACAAATAAGTTCTCCCTGGAATCCTCCAGCAACTAGCAATTTGTCTTTTACTGCAAGAGTACTCACTTGAGTCTGTGTAAATCCCTCCAAGAGACTCCCGGGATGTTTCTACATGGTGATCATAAAAGGATCAATTACCAGTGAAACGAAACATTGGCAAGTAAAAAACAGCCATCTCAAGAACACTCACCTCTGATGGTGCCACATGTCCTGAAACATTTAGAACCTCAGACTTGCAGCAACTTATCGAAGACCAATGAATGACAGAAAAATGTGACATAAGGTAGACATCATGCTTTGAAGTAGCCCAGACCAAGTTACGCAACTGCATGGAGAAGTCAATAAAACAACATTCAGTCAAACAAACCACATCAGTAGGCACTACAGTACCAGAATGCAAGCATACTTGTACTCCGCACACCTGAAAATGAAGAATAGTTGATTTCACTGATCTTGCGTTACGTCTAAACTCATAATATGTAGATCCCTTCTTAGTAATGTTGCAATCCTGTTACCAAAGAGAAGAAAATCATGATCAAATCACTCATCCAAGCCAAAGTTGATACTTCCACATAACCAAAGAACTTGATAAATAAATAATAGTCAATAGAAAAGTGGTAAATGGTTTTTACCTTCCCAGACCCTTCTCCGGAATTAGGAATGTTTTCATAATTCTTGTATTGTTCTAACCTAGTTTGCCGGTATTTCTCTCTAGTAATGCTAAGTCTATCCCAAGGGATGCCTTGGATGTCTTTTCCTCTTCTTGCTTGAGCAGCAGTTGTATCAGCTACTTTACTATTCTGCACAAGATCAACAGAAATATTTCCAATTAGATGACATGTCACCACAAAGAAACAATAGACATTCACTGCTCACACTAAAATTGAATATGAACATACAATAGTTCTAGTAAGATATATACAGCCAACTATCTTAAAAGTGTCATTCTCCATACATATCGTGTTGAACATAGAATTCTATTACTAACCGCGTAGTCAAATTCATCGACATCAGACTCAGAGCCAGCCAGGTCTCTTCCACGAAATTCGTCATCCATATCATCATCTACATCCTCCATTTCATATTCGTCTTCCACGTAACCCGCGTAGTGGGACATATTTTTCCCAACAATCAACAACTAGCACCAAAAAATATTCAAACAAGTTACTTGACAATCAGCACAGAAAGAAATCTTAAACATCAAACCAACTACAAACAGAAAGGTGTCAAAAGATTTACTGGCTAATAGCTAAACTTGATGACAGCATTACTCATGTTGTGAGTTTGCTAATCACTACCCGTAAGGTAATCAGAAACAAGTTAACCGCAATAAGTTCACCACAAAAATGATAATTTTCTAAATGTGCAATTGACTGCAACACACAAGTCAAAAATGGCACAGGAGTGCGGAAATTCAATATACACTGACTATTCTACAACATGAAGTTTCCGCAAGCTACAAAGACAAAGCCTTTCCACATCAAACAGTGATAAAAACTTTTGTATAAATACACTCATCGAGCACTAAAACAACTAAAACATGCATCTCATTCATGGTCTACTTAGGGAACAAAACAAACACAATGACACCTCGACTAACGCCCCAGCATTTTCATTCATTTCCATTTCTCCCCTCACCACACATATAAACCTTCTGACCTAAGCAATCCTCTGCATTTTCTCACCAGCACATTAAACATGCAAACTCAATTCACAGTTTCACATGGTTACACCAACTCCTTTGCACACAAAATTTCAACCATTACAATCAGATAACCGAAACCCTAATCCCAAAAAACTAGATCTCAATTCCACAATTGCACTCAGAAATCAAAACAACATCACCAAAAATTGAACATTTCCAAAAATCAGAAAGAAAAAAAAACGATGGAAATCTCAAAAAAAATTGGCAAAACGACGACGTTTCACAACCTTCCCTCGCCGCCGATCAAACTCACCGAGCAAATCAAAACCGACCACAATTGAACCAAGCAAACCCCAAAATCCAAAAGCAAGCAAATCCACAATCCAATCATTACCGAATTTCCAAAATTGAAAAAGAGAAACAGCAGATAGAACGAAAGAATTCACCTTTTTCTTCTCACGCTCAGCGGAATTGAACAAGCAACCGTTCGGATCTGGCAAAGTCCGAAATTGAAGAAAACCTAATTGAGATCCAGAAAGAGAGAGAGAGAGAGAGAGAGAGAGAGAGAGAGAGGAGATAAAGATGGAAAATTTGGGGGAGATTGATTTACTAATCAAAACCAAAACCAGTGGATTGTTTTCGAGCGAATGACAAAGGTGGAAGGGAACCATACGAAAAGGACGTCTGCCTTTTTTCTTTTATCGTTTCTCTAGCTGTATATATATACAGGTTCATCTGTATTGGATTACGTATGTTTTGTATTCTTGTATTTTCTTACATTTTTCTTACAGTTGGTTAGATTTTCTATTTTGGCTCATCTGTAGATCAGCCTAGTTTCTTTCCTTCGCCCATTTTGGGTCAATGAGAACCCTAACATTTTCCCTACTTTCATTGTCACACAAAGTTGGGTATACGTCTGCGCGAGTAATTTTTTCAATAATTTTTCTTTATGAATGCCGAATAAAGAGACTCGCAATCTTGTTTTGCTTTTGACTTATCTTAAAAACAAGTAGTCTAACAATTTGTTTCCACACGACTAGGGAGAGAAAAAGCAAAATATATAGAGTTCAACGCTTGTATACACACATACGAGATATGTTACAATGTGTGTTATAATGAGAAAGGTGGAAGGAACCTTAAGAAAAGGATGCCTGTCTTTTTTCTTAATAGTTTCTCAATGTATATATATGCAATACATCTGTATTGGATACGTATCTCTTGTATCTATCTTCAAGAATTTTTCTTTATACATGTGAGATGAAGAGATTTACGATCTTTTTGCTTTTGACTTGCTTGAAGAATAAGAAATCCAACAATCTGTTTCCACATGCATGACTAGGGGAAAGAAAAAGCAAAATATATACGGTAGTGTTTAGCACTTATATATACACGTACGACATATGTATACAATGTGTGCTAGAATCTTCCTCTCCTTGAGATATAGCGAGAGTTTTCATAGTTTAGGAGAGCTCATCGATTGATGGCTATGGATACATGAATGATTGACAATGTCATTCACCAGAAATGTAAAGGAATAATCAATACTTTGGTTTTGAAATCAGACCATTTTATGTGTCTTTATTCTGATGAGAGGGACGTGTTGTCCTACATATCAACCACGGTTTGGTTGCGAGTCATATCCGATTAATTCAAGAAATCTAGCTACTTCCAACTTTTACAGATTTTACTAATTTGTGCACCAAATAGAATACAAACTAATAACTTCCTATGTGCGAGACTAGAGTATACAAACATAATTCTATTCCGTTCCTCTTGATTCTCAAATTTGGATGCTGATCGATTCCCCTCTACCTATTGTTCTCTTCTTTTAAGACTTGGGCAGGAAGTTATCCGGCAACCGGATTCTGGGATATATTTGAAGATCAATCCTTCGAAACAATCTGGCCTTGCAACTAATGAGATATCAAGTTCAGTAGTGTAAATGCATGGCCGACTTGGTCTCTGTTGGTAAAATGTGACATGCCAGTTCTCCGCGACGAGGGAACCTTTCAACGAGATAGTGCTTTTTCAACTCTCTCAAAATGGAATATATTCCAAACATATATGTCATGGTTCCTTACTTCGACAGGATACAAATATCTAAATTTGATATTTTTAGATACTTTTTCAGACCTATTGTCGATACTAAGTAGCAGCCAAAATTTTTTATCCATTTTTCATGATATTATGCATGGATTAGGTATATCATGGCGAATTCTTCAGAAAAAATTGTGTCTTCCACAATGGAATATGATAAGTGATATTTCGAGTAAGTGTTTACATAATCTTCTTATGTCCGAAGAAATGGTTCATTGAAATAATGAGTCACCATTGATATCGAAACATCTGAGATCGCCAAATGTTCGGGAGTTCCTCTATTCAATCCTTTTCCTTCTTCTTATTGCTGGATACGTCGTTCGTACACATCTTCTCTTTGTTTCTCGAGCCTATAGTGAGTTACAGACAGAGTTTGAAAGGTTCAAATCTTTGATGATTCCATCATACATGATTGAGTTGCGAAAACTTATGGATAGGTATCCTCCATCTGAACTGAATTCTTTCTGGTTAAAAAATCTCTTTCTAGTTGCTGTGGAACAATTAGGAGATTCTCTAGAAGAAATACGGGGTTCCGCTTCTAACGGCAACATGATATGGGGTGGCGGTCCCACTTATGGGGTCAAATCAATACGTTCTAAGAAGAAATATTTGAATATAAATCTCATCGATATCATCGATTTCATAAGTATCATACCAAATCTCATCAATCGAATCGCTTTTTCGAGAAATATGAGACATCTAAGTCATACAAGTAAAGAGATCTATTCATTGATAAGAAAAAGAAAAAACGTGAACGGTGATTGGATTGATGATAAAATAGAATCGTGGGTCTCGAACAGTGATTCGATTGGTGATAAAGAAAGAGAATTCTTGGTTCAGTTCTCCACCTTAACGACAGAAAAAAGGATTGATCAAATTCTATTGAGTCTGACTCATAGTGATCATTTATCAAAGAATGACTCTGGTTATCAAATGATTGAACAACCGGGAGCAATTTACTTACGATACTTAGTTGACATTCATAAAAAGTATCTAATGAATTATGAGTTCAATACATCCTATTTAGCAGAAAGGCGGATATTCCTTGCTCATTATCAGACAATCACTTATTCACAAACCTCCTGTGGGGCTAATAGTTTTCATTTCCCATCTCATGGAAACCCCTTTTCGCTCCGTTTAGCCCTATCCCTCTCTAGGGGTATTTTAGTGATAGGTTCTATAGGAACTGGACGATCCTATTTGGTCAAATACCTAGCGACAAACTCCTATGTTCCTTTCATTACAGTATTTCTGAACAAGTTCCTGGATAACAAGCCCAAGGGTTTTCTTGTTGATGATAGTGACGATATTGATGATAGTGACGATATCGGCCGTGACCTTGATACGAAGCTGGAGCTTCTAACTATGATGAATGCGCTAACTATGGATATGATGCTGGAAATAGACCTATTTTATATCACCCTTCAATTCGAATTAGCAAAAGCAATGTCTCCTTGTATAATATGGATTCCAAACATTCATGATCTGGATGTGAATGAGTCGAATTACTTATCCCTCGGTTTATTAGTGAACTATCTCTCCAGGGATTGTGAAAGATGTTCCACTAGAAATATTCTTGTTATTGCTTCGACTCATATTCCCCAAAAAGTGGATCCCGCTCTAATAGCTCCGAATAAATTAAATACATGCATTAAGATACGAAGACTTCTTATTCCACAACAACGAAAGCACTTTTTCACTCTTTCATATACTAGGGGATTTCACTTGGAAAAGAAAATGTTCTATACTAATGGATTCGGGTCCATAACCATGGGTTCCAATGTACGAGATCTTGTAGCACTTACCGATGAGGCCCTATCGATTAGTATTACACAGAAGAAATCAATTATAGACACTAATATAATTAGATCTGCTCTTCATAGACAAATTTGGGATTTGCGATCCCAAGTAAGATCGGTTCAGGATCATGGGATCCTTTTCTATTATATAGGAAGGGTCGTTGCACAAAATGTACTTCTAATTAATTGCTCCATAAATCTTATATCTATCTATATGAAGAAGAAATCATGTAACTAGGGGGGTTCTTATTTGTACAAATGGTACTTCGAACTTGGAACGAGCATGAAGAAATTAACGATACTTCTTTATCTTTTGAGTTGTTCTGCCGGATCGGTCTCTACCCGGACCCGATGAAAAAAACGGGATTACTTCTTATGGACTCGTTGAGAATGATTCTGATCTAGTTCATGGCCTATTAGAAGTAGAAGGCGCGCCGGTGGGATCCTCCCGGACAGAAAAAGATTGCAGTCAGTTTGATAATGATCGAGTGACATTGCTTCTTCGGCCCGAACCAAGGAATCCCTTAGATATGATGCAAAATGGATCTTGTTCTATCGTTGATCAGAGATTTTTCTATGAACAATACGAATCGGAGTTTGAAGAAGGGGAAGGAGAAGTAGTCCTCGACCTGCAACGGATAGAGGAGGGTTTATTCAATCACATAGTTTGGGCTCCTAGAATATGGCGCCCTTGGGGCTTTCTATTTGATTGTATCGAAAGGCCCAATGAATTGGGATTTCCCTATTGGGTCAGGTCATTTCAGGGCAAGCGGATCATTTATGATGAAAAGGATGGGCTTCAAGAGAATGATTCGGAGTTCTTGCAGAGTCAGTACCAGACACGAGATAGATCTTCCAAAGAACAAGGCTTCTTTCGAATAAGCCAATTCGTTTGGGACCCTGCGGATCCACTCTTTTTCCTATTCAAAGATCCGCCTTTTATCTCTGTGTTTTCACATCGAGAATTCTTTGTAGATGAAGAGATGCCAAAGGGGCTTCTTACTTCCCAAACAGATCTTCCTACAACTCTATATAAACGCTGGTTTATCAAGAATACGCAAGAAAGGCACTTCGAATTGTTGATTCATCGCCAGAGATGGCTTAGAACCAACAGTTCATTATCTAATGGATTTTTCCGTTCTAATACTCCATCCGAGAGTTATCAGTATTTATCAAAGCTGTTCCTATCTAACGAAACGCTATTGGATCAAATGACAAAGACATTGTTGAGAAAAAGATGGCTTTTCCCGGATGAAATGAAAATTGGATTCATGTAACAAGAGAAAGGTTTCCCATTCCTTAGCCGGAAAGATATGTGGCCATGAAACAGGGATTAAGTGGAACAGAATTGACTGGGCGGTAGAGTCGTGGAAACACCTGTTTCTTCCATATTTTGGACCTTAGCTCCATGGAACAATATACTAACTACTGCTGAAACATGGAAGAATTGAAATCTTAGATCA